>OX454527.1:94207557-96607557 GCA_949715645.1 Portevinia maculata | reverse complement strand
CCATTATACGATGAGTCGAGTCGGATGCGTCTAGGTTCTTCAAATAATAAATAAAGCTCAATTTTCTAAAAACATATTTTTAATTAAAAACAATATATTTATGAATATTTATTTGCGAAATTGAACTTGTTTTCCATACAAGAAAAAGCAGTTAAAAAATACTATACTGTAACCTTTTCTGTTTCTATAATTTGTGTTTTCTAGATACATATTAATTGTTAAATATATTTATTGTTATACTAAATAAACTAACAAACAACCAACAAATTAGATAATAATTAAACTAGTAGCTAAGTAGTTTTCATTCTTAGTGGGAAAACAATGATACATTATAAAATGTTGTCAATACCTTGTTAAGTGTTTATTTTAATTTTATATTTTTTTTCTTTCATTTTAAATCTCCCTTAAACGTGCATAGAATTTTTCTTTCCTTCTTTAAAAGCATGAGTAGTATAGATATATTTAAATAAAATTGTTAAACATAAACGAATATGTCCAATAAATGCAAAAGGAAACAATTTAAAAAAATTTAAAACAAAATATTTTACAATAAAAATCTAAAATGTTTATTTTAAATATTACGTTCGATATTATTCACTATCCTCTGTAGCCACCACCCATGCACCAAGGAGGACCAATGGGACCTCAGCAGCAAATGCAAGGCCCTCCACGCTATCCGAACCAAGGACAATGGAATGGTCCTCGCCCAAATGGACCACGGCCTGGTCCTATGAATGGTCCACCACATCAACAAAGACCGCAAATGGTAAACATCCAAAATATATATAAATATAAAGAAATTAATATTTTTATACTTAATTCAGTAGAATTTATTTAGAATTAGATGCTAAATTTATTATAAAATTGTTTATTTTTCCTTTAAAAAAATGTCGTCACATGCAGCCTCCATGTTTCATAAAAAAAAAGTCAGAACACAATACCTCATCTCAATGCATGAGGTGTTATGTAAAAAACTATAGCTTAAGATGCTGCCAAAGAAAAAGCGTTTTCATCAAATAAAATTGTATTCTTTATATTTAAGTGCGGAGTCTTTAAACTAAACAGTTTATTGATTTTACTGTAGAGAGATAATATAAATTTAAAGCCGATTTGTATGACCCTTTTCGAGGTTAACTTTAAAGTTGTTATGTAGCTGAAATCCGACAGGTTGGATTGAATTTGCTATCTGTAAATATGCTTCCAATTGAGCTGAAAGAATTTATGTACACCTGAGCATCACACTTCAAAGAGCAATATCACTTCTGTTTATGACGTTTGCCTAATATAGAATTCACCGCGACAACTTTCTCCACGATGTGCAACCGCTACAATGAGTAAGAGGTATATGAAATAGAAAAAAATAAAAAGTGAGTTCATGATAGAGATGATGTGTTCACATCCGATCTTCATAAAATTGAAAACATAGCACATACTGTTTTTGTGTTGCCAGACTGTTGGAAACTGGTATGTGAAAACACATGTTCACAGTACCACTCTTATTCAATCCAAAGATAACAAACACCGCTTAATGTATCGGCATCCGGTTAACAAATTAAAATTCTGCTACTAAGGTACACACATAATACCACAGTAAATAATGCAGATTGCAGGACACTGTAAATCGATGTGCCGGTTCGTTCCTCTATTCAATCGATTACTGTTGGTGTAATATTCTTCTGCTTTAACGATATCGTTGTGATCTAAATTACAGGGAGCATAACCTTCGGACTTTACTGCATTCCAGTAAACAGTCTTAGTTTGATGACACCGGTGAACTCCAGTGGTGGCATGTACACTGGCTGGGAAGCTTCAATTTATCCCTAGATTCACCTAAAGGTTTAAATTGCCTAGATGTGATTTCCTCTTGAAACTTGAAAATTTCCGCAAAACCTTTTTCCGCAATTAGTATTATTATCTTTGATACTTCCTACTCGTGAAGTTTGATGCCGCCGATTTAATGTAGTCGACTTACTTTTGAACTACAATCACATCTTAGTGTAACTCATACAGTTTGTGGTTGTGCCTTCTCCTCCATTCACCCTCGCACAGCTAAGCTACTTACTTACTTACTTAATGGGCTCCCGACCCGTGGAGAGTCTCTGCCTGAGACACTGCAGCATTCCATCCTCCGAGATTCCGGCAACGCTGCTTCCAGTTGTCCAGACCAAGCGCTCTGGAATCCGCGATGGCTTGGTCTTTAAACGGAGGTTTGGTCTTCCTTGTCGTCTTAAACCTGGGGGCTAGGAGTCGAAGATCCTCTTCGCTGGAGAATTATTGTATATTCGCTCGATGTGGTTGAGCCAATGTATTCGACGTATGTATTTTAGCTTTTTTGACTACATCCAAATCTTGGTACACCCCAGAGTTCGCGGTCATATCTTCTCCTCCATTCGACCTCCTCGCACACAGGACCAAGATCCGACGGAGTATTTTTCTTTCGAAAGAGCCCAAAATTAGCTCGCCTTTCCTGCTTATCGTCCAGCACTCGGCGCTGGCGAATTTTTGCGCAATCGTTTTACACAGAGTAAAGAATTGTTGTTAATAAAAAAGCAACAACTACAAATTTAATCAATACAGAACTGGCAGTATCATTGTTTGTAAAGCTTACCCTTGGTCTTCCGAGTTAGGAATTTTGAACCCATTTGTTTCGCCGACACAGGTGAACTCCCTTACTACCTCGAATCGAAATTATTGCTGTCAACAGTGATCTTTTTACCTAGTCGGTGGACAAATGTTTGTTTGTTCAAAGCAACTTACTTACTTAACGGGCTCCCGACCCGTGAAGAGTCTCTGCCTGAGACACAGCAGCCTTCCATCCTCTACAATCCTGGGCACGCTGCTTCCAGTTTTCCAGACCAAGCGCTCTGGCATCCGCGATGGCTTGGTCTTTGAAACGGAGGTTCGGTCTTCCTTGCCTTCTCGAACCTGCGGGCTGGGATTCGAAGATCCTCTTAGCTGGAGCATTATTGTCCATTCGCTCGATGTGGCCGAGCCAATGTAGTCGACGTATTTTGGCTTTTTGGACTACATCCACATCTTGGTACAGCTCATACAGTTCGCGGTTGTATCTTGTCCTCCATTCGCCCTCCTCGCACACAGGACCACAAATCCGCCAAAGAATTTTTCTTTCGAAGGAGCCCAGTATCAGCTCTGCCTTCCTGCTTATCGTTCAGTACTCGGCGCCATAAAGCAGAACTGGCAGGATAAGGGTTTTGTAAAGCATACATTTCGTCCTCCGAGTTAGGAGTTTTAAACCCAGTTGTCGAATTAGCAGCGGTTTCCTAGGGTAATTCTTCGCCGGATCTCCACTAAGGTGTCATTCGTGGAGTTCATGTTTACTCCGAGGTAGATGAACTCCTTAACTACCTCGAAATTGTTGCTATCAATAGTGACGTTTTGTCCTAGGCGGCGGACAGATGTTTGTTTGTTTGTTGATAGCATGTATTTAGTCTTGTCCTCATTTACTACAAGGCCAACAGATTTTGCCTGTTCTTCAATCGCCGTGAAAGCTTCTTCACGGAGCGCTGTGATCGGCCGATGATGTCAATATCGTCCGCATAACCCAGCAGCTGAACGGACCTGTTGAAGATAGTGCCTTCCGTGTTGACACCTGCCCTTCTCACTATCTGCTCCAGTACGAGATTGAAGAAATCGCATGATAGCGCGTCCCGTTGCCGAAATCCGGCGCATGTTTGAAATAGTTCGGAGGAACTATTTCCAAACTGCACGTTGCACCGCGTGTTTTCCAGAGTCACGCGACACATCTGAATCAGTTTTGCCGGGATTCCGAATTCGGCCATCGCCAGATAGAGCTCCTGACGATGTATACTATCATACGCGGCTTTGAAGTCGATGAATAGGTGGTGTGTTTCGACTTGAAATTCGTTGGTCTTTTCCAGGATTTGCCTCAGTGTGAAAATTTGGTCTATAGTCGATCTGCCTGGCCGGAAGCCACACTGGTACGTGCCCATAAGTGTGTTGCAAAACGGTTTAAGACGTTCACACAGTACGTTGGATAGGATCTTATATGCGATTGATGTTCAAAGCAAGCACTTCTTTTTCCTCGTTGACTTCAAGGCCAGCCAGCTAAGTTAATAGTTGACAATTAAAATCATCTATTTTGCTCCATGTAAGGTGATTACCCAATTGATAATCGAATTTGCGGACCGCTAGGGATAGAGTGAAGTGGGAGGGTTATGCTCCCTTCAGTCCAGATCATAACCTCGTCGTTAAAAAAAAGAAACATATAGCAAACTGACTTGTTTTAGTAAACAATTTGTTGAAAGGAATTTTTGCGCAATCGTTTTACACAGAGCAAAGAATTGTTGATAATAAAAAAGCAACAACTACAAATTTAACCAATGCAACCCCAGTATTTGCCTCGATGTGAATATTTGGTCTATAATTGATTTGCCGGACCGGAAGTACACGCCTCGCCGATTAGTGTGTTGAAAAACAGCTACGACATTCACACAGTAAGCTGTAAAGGATCTTATGTGCGATATTGATTAGGAATATGCCTCTATAGTTCTTGCAAAGTATAGGATCGCCGTTTGGGGAAATGGGCATATGTAGCTCATATTTCATTTTTCAGGCATGCTTTCTTCTACCCATACTTGGTCGATAATTGGGCGCTGGAGCCCTTCTTCCGCTGCCTTTGTTTTGTGCTGCACCGTTTCCACGTATGCATACTCAAACATTCTTTCTCTTTCTTGATGATGTCGTATATCCCACAAGCGAATGCAGTAGTGATGCAGGTGGTGCAAAGTGGGATTCTTATGATCTCTCTAATCCAGATCATAAGCTCCCCGTTTAAGAAGAAGAACTACTTCGATATGGACGTTCCATTTCATATACATAAGAACACAATATTTTCCGATGAAATGGAACGTCCATATCGAAGTAGTTCTTCTTAAACGGGGAGCTTATGATCTGGATTAGAGATATGTTTTGAACTGACTTTTGAAATACTGCCGTATTTCGTGTTCATCGCCTTCTCGAAGACAAAGGTATTTGGTGACCGTGATGCGACAGTGCGCTTTTCCCATTTGGTGAGTTTGCCAGCTATCTCGGTTCTGTTAAAAATTGTAAGTTGTGGCAGAATAAGTAATTGGGTAGGTACTAGATTCTTCAAGCTCAAAACAGCTTCGATACGGACGTATCAGGTTGTTTCCAAATCGTTTTAGATATTTTAATATCAGCTTAGAGACAGTAATCTTTCAGGAGAACCGATATAGTAAAGCTCTCATACATTTTTAAAGTTTAACAAATTTTGCAAACATTTTTCTCAGATTTGTTTGTTGAGAACTACAAGCTTCAACATCAACGTGTTTCTCTTTTTCCGTTCAGAGCTTGACTACAGACTGATAGGAGGGAAAATAAAGTAAAACGCAATCAAAAACAATTGAAAAGACGTTCGGTGACTGTTTTTGTTTTGCATAGAAAGGAACAAAATTGATAAAATAATTTGTATTTAAAAAATAAACATGATTTCTAATCATATGATATAGCTGAGTGCTCAAGTGCTTTTCATAAACCAATCAGAGCTCTTTTTTACAAAACTACAAGTAACAATCTACAATTCTATATGTATTGACTCCTGTAAGGTTCACACTGAGTGACATGTCAACTATGTCAATAAAAATTAAATAGCAGTTTTGAATCCGATACAATTTTCCTGGTCTCGATTCAAATATTTTTATTTTTTAAAGGTGAAGATAGTACCCTATAAAAAGTGCACATAAATTGTATAAATTTGCCTGTAGAATTGTTATAATTCATTGGAACTTACCGCAGTAGTTTTGTGAAACGGTTGTAGATTTTATTTTTAAGAAATTGTAAAAATGTTCAATCTGTTTAGTGCTCTGCCCTGAACAAAAAATGAAAAACGTCAAACGTAGAATTTCATATTTTAGACAAAATGTGTATTTGTCAATTCCCAAAGTGCACATTTGCGGCCAATTCGCAAAAGGTATGGAAATGTAAATAAAAATGGGTACAAATCTACGAAAAATACGAAATGCTCTCAATCCGATTGGAGATGCGACCAGAATTGTTTGTTCCCGTATTGACACCCGCCTGAAAATCGTTATCATGAGTGCCTATTGTGTGTTAACGACGTATTTCTATTTATTTTGGCTTCTATAGCAAAACAAATCGAATGGTATACAAATGTATTGTTTTTTCTTTTGTATGACACAGTTCCAAGGACCTCCGGGAGGCATGCCACCACGTGGACCCCGACCGGATTGGAATCGACCACCCATGCATGGTGGTTTTCCACCTCAAGGACCGCCCGGGCCTCCACAAGGTCCTCCCCATATGCAAGGCCCTCCTCGAGGACCACCACCACCACAAATGGGTGGTCCAGGAGGGCCGCCACATGGTGGACCAGCACCACATGTAAATCCAGCATTCTTTAATCAAGGTGGTGGCCCCCCACAACATGGCGGTGGTCCGCCAATGGGAGGACTTCATGGTCCACCAGGACCGCAACCAGGAATGGCTATGCCCCACCAGGGCCCTTCGCACTTTCCTCAACAAGGAACTCCTAGAGGTCCATGGCCAGGTCCACAAGCTAAACCAACAGGACCGTTCCCGGAACAGGCAATTGTTCCACAGTTAAGTGAAGTAGAGTTCGAAGAGATTATGGGAAGAAATAGAACTGTCAGCAGTTCAGCTATTGCAAGGTTTGTTTATCTTTTCTTGTTCTAATTATGAAGTTCTGTATTAATTTAAAAAAAATAAATCATTTAGAGCGGTTTCGGACGCAGCGGCAGGCGAGTATTCCAGTGCGATTGAAACCCTGGTCACCGCTATCTCACTAATTAAACAATCAAAAGTGGCACATGATGAACGTTGCAAGATTTTAATCAGCTCATTGCAGGATACTCTCCATGGCATCGAAACTAAGAGTTATAACAGAAGAGAAAGGTCGCGTTCACGAGAACGCACTCATAGATCAAGACCCAGGCGAGAGAGGTCATCATCGCGGTATCGTGAGAGATCAAGGGAGAGGGAAAGAGAACGAGACCGTGAAGCTGCGTAAGTTTTCGCTCTTCTGAATCGAAGGTTTTTGTTTAACTAAAATGATTTTTTTCTTTATTATAGTAGCTACCGCGAGCGATCGAGGAGCAGAGAACGTGAACGAGCAGCTGCAGATCACTACAGGGATGATAGGTAAGCTACCCACTTTATTTGGCTGATGAATCTCAGTTAAATACTTGAACAAATGAAATTAATTTCCAGTTCCAGCAGATCAGCAAGACCACGCAAGTCGCCGGAGGCAGTAGTTGAGGCGGTCAGTGATCCTCCATCCAAACGTAGCTATTACGAGGAGAGATATCGATCTTCAGATCGCGATAGAGATCGTGACCGCGAGCGTGAACGTGACCGTGATCGCGATCGTGACCGTGAACGCGAACGCGACCGCCGGGAGGAGCATCGTTCTCGCCATTAAGCTCAGAATACTGAATAAGAACTTCGATTAAAACTTAACATCAACATCAAGCATTAATATTTTTTCAATGGAATCCCTCTTAAGATTATTTAAACATAAAACAAAGTGAACAAATTAATAATGCTCTACCCGAAGCAATGGCGAGAAGATGGTACCATATAAGGAAGTTATTATATCAATTGTAGTTCCATAAATTTGACCTACGTTCTTAAGAAATCTCCTGTCTTCTTCAACCAAACTGCACCAAGTCACTCGAAAATAATAATGAGCGCTCCCCGAAAACATTGTGCATCTGTGCACATCAATAAGAGTGACGTGGAACACCACCATCAACACCACATAAGAAGAATGTATTGAATTTCTTAACATAAAATATATATTAAAATGTTTATTCCAACAAAAAAAAAATAACAAAAACCAACCCATGTATTGTCTTATTTGTGAAAATATTTTCTTCTTTTTATTTTGTTTATATTTTTAAAACTTTTTTATGTTAAATGAGTACTGATTGATCACGCGCACACACACTGCCATTGCATTTGTACGATTCCAAAACCAGCCTTTTTAAATGTACTAAAAACTATTGTTAGAAAAACGTTTCCTATATATAAACAAAGAATAATTGTTTTTTATGCAAGGGAAAAATTCTGAACCTAATATGTATGTTTTTAGAATAACAAAATCTCTCATTGCCTCACACATTTATGAGGCATTCAATGTTCTTTCAAGTACGTCGCATTGTATTTCATATATTTGTATATTTGTGTACACGAAACTCATTCCATTCTCTTTTTTACTTCATACATACTTAGTTGCATATTTTGGATTAGGTAAGATATGTTTCATTTGTTTTTGTTTTATTTTCAAAGAGGATAAAGTTAAAGAAGATAACAACAAAAAAAGTAAAGGATCACTGTTGATCTTGAACAAACAAAACATGTAACTAGTAATAACTTTTTATTAATTTATTTTATTTTGTGATTTTATATTTATTTTATGGATTTTTGTATACATTATGATCTCTCTACGGACAAACAGAAAGTCTATAATCAAAACAAAGAAACTTTTTTTATTTTTTGTTTGTTGCTGTAACGAGAATACGTTATTTCAGTTAAAAATCTAATTAATATGCACACAAGGTAGATTAATTCCAAAGTTTGAATGTTATTATCTTCTGAGCGGTGAAGAAGGTATCGATACGTCTACGGTTGTCTGAAGCCTGGAAATATTGAACTGTTACTTATAAATGATTTTTTTATTTTAGTTATAAACGATTCTGTGATAATATTGTGATACACGCTATGTTATAATTTAACTACCTTTATAATGGTTTTAATTTTAGATTTAAGAAGTGGTCTTGTATTTTAGAGTAGTCGGACGAATGTATAAGGTATGAGTTCTTTACTGGTCTATTAAGTTATGGAATAAGTATAGTTATTGAAAGTGTAAAATGTCTGCCGCTGACACTTGATTCTTGGACTTTATGAATTAACCAGAATTCACTCGTAGATTTGCTTTCATTGTTATTACCCGCGCAATGCAATATTTATACCTCTAGAAATGAGTACTTATTCGCTTCATCGTGTGTTCGCTCATTGTACCCTCTAAAAGGGCCAAATGGTCATATCAAAATATATTGCAGCGCTCTACATTACAGTAAGAAGAATCTCGATTTGATTAAAAAAAAAAAATAGCTCGATACAGCACAGTGACCGAGTGACAAAGGTTGGCTCATTACCAGTGTTCAGTATATCGAGCTGGCTGGCAGGAAAGAAGTTTAGTAGGGATTCACCCCTGCTATTTGAGTCAGTACTACCCCAAACGCGATGATGCGCGTTCGCGTCCATACCAACGATCAAATTCTTGTTACCTCGTCGGGCATGCTCGACTTGAAAGTTCTTTCCAAACTGTAATTGGGGTATGGTGTAATCTATGTTTCCTGGTAGAGACTCAGATAAGTAAGTAAAAATATTATAAAAAAAATGGCATTGCCTAAAGAAATAGAATTTACAAAAAATAAATCAATAGTGATTTTTAAATAGGATTGAGATTAGGACATTGAGCAGGCCGCTCCATGACCTCAATCATGTTGCCCCGAAACCACTACTTGACTATTCTTCTAGTTTGTTTTGGTTCGTTATCCTGCTGGAAGACGCATTTCGTCTTCGGCACATGAATGCATAACCTCTTGCGTTACGTCTACGTAAGAGTGCTGTTTCATTAACGGTTTTAATCCAATATATTGGACCGACACATTGGCATGGCAGCAAAACCATCCCCAAACCATGTTATTAATTATTTGTGAATTTAGGATTTTATTCTGTATTGGGGGGGATGCCTCACCCACTGGTTGGGATCCATAACAATATGATCCAACAAAGTAAACCAGTAAAAGTCAAAAAAATATCTAGGTTATTAATGAATATACAAAAAAAAAAGTTTGTTACTTACTATGTTTTTACTCAGAGCTGTAGCTCGATTCTACAATAAAATCGCTCGAATTTAATTTTTCTTCTCAATTTATATGTCAATGTTAAATGCAAGTTTCGTTTGAAAATTGGACATTTTAAGAAATAAAGGCGACATTATTTACATTCAATTCTAATTGAGTTGATAGCACAAATAAAAGTAGAATAGGATATGGCTTTTGAATAGATTCGAAAATAGAAACTATATATATACCAGATACGCCTGGCTCTTTACTATCGCCAAACACAACCTCATTGTGCATACTCTATACCTTAGCAGTTAACCGTTTCCAATATATCAATCCTCGAGTCCATAAGCGCAGTAATCGGCGAAAGTCTTAATCAGACGCCTGCTTTTTACCAGTTAATCGAACATATTTTTCTTCTACACGCATTCGACAAGCAGGCGGCAGGCATGCTAATTAATTTGTGATTTTATTTCATTTTACTTGAATGCTGAAAATTGTCGATGTTTACGAACATACCGATTAACACAATGAGATCTTGTAAGTCAGACTATTACGAACTCGCCCAATATGTCCAGAACGGCCTTCCAATCAATTATGCAAGATACCATTTGGGAGTTACAAATTTCGAATATTGTACTCCTTTAAAGCGTCGATCATTTCAAAAAATCGCGACACCTGTGTAATAAATCCCTACTTTTCAATCCATATGCCGTTTCAAATGAATACGGCTATCACCCCTATAAACCCTGATATTTACTATTCTTTTTTCTCAGGCCCCCATAAAATGAATTTATTAAACTAATATGTCGCAAAAAATTAAGAAATTGAACATAAAATTGGCTAGAAAACGAATTCATTTATTTTTCCGTATGGATAATTTTTTCTGTTCAACTTCTGAGTCAATTCACAGAAATGATACAAATTGTTCTTATGATGTTCTTTTCACTGATTTTGCTGTTCCACTTTTTACGTATTTGCTATTACTGAGCCCTTAATGGCGGTGAGGCTATGATCAGGATTGGAGGGATCATAACCCTCCCACTTTACTGCATCACTACTGGTCCGCCTGTGGGGCTCACTGTTGCGACCTCAAAGCATATTGGCAAGCCTCCCGATTTCGGATCACTTCATAACTGGCCAATCAAATGCTGATGTTTCATTATGTGAACTAGGGGTTAGGCCTAACTTTTTTCGATTTTGACTCGCGCATTCTTCCAATATTTTTTATTGTTTCATCGACGATTCTCGTTGCCTAACAATCGTTACCGCCTAAACCAATTATAAGTTACGAGATCGGTCGCAGGTATCGCTAGCCTAACCAAACTATTTCAGCTGTCATTAGGTCCGTTCGCGTACTTTATGTGTAGAAAAATGAAAAGTGTCAAATCTCCAAAATCAAGAGAGAATTCTCTCATTTCTAAGAAATGTACCTACGCGAACGCTTTTGTGTAAAAAGTTGAAAAAACATCTTAGTTTGGCTTGAAAAGAAGCAACAGCTGTTTTTTTTGCTGGCAAACTCATAGGATTTCATCATTTGACAGTTATCATTTTCTTACCAGTTGAAATTCTGTGTGAAGAAAAATGAACGAAAGTACATTTTTCTTTCATTCATCTTTTTACCATTTTCTCAGTACGCGAACGCGTTTGTGTAGTTTTGCACGAAAGTTTATATAAATTTACGTTTGCATATTAGTTCGCGAACGGACCTATAATTTCAGGGTAAAAAAATGAAAACTGTCAAATGATGAAATCCTATGAGTTTGCCAGAAAAAAAACAGTGTTTGCTTCTTTTCAAGCCAAACTTTGACGCTTTTAATTTTTTTTACACAAAAGCGTTCGCGTACTTTTCTTTGAAATGAGAGGATTCTCTCGATTTTGAAGATTTGACAGTTTTCATTTTTCTACATATAAAGTACGCGAACGGACCTAGTGATGGAAACACTTTTAAAATGATTTTATTATCAAATATTTGAAAGTACAAACAATTTGTTGAAATAGAAAGGAAGGACATTCAGTTGTTTGAATTTACAAATATCAAAAACAAAATGTTTGATATTGCACTGTTAATGTTATTATACACTCACACGCGGCTTCGAAAGGCTTATTGGCATAGACACATGTCTGTATGTCTTATTTGCCTTCTCGGAATACGATTATCAAATTCTTCGTCAAAATTTTAACAATAATCCTGGGTACTTATTGCGTTTTAAAATAAATTTGTAGCAAATGTTTGGTCATTTTACTTTATTTGTGACATATGTTATTAAACTTAAAGGTTGATGCGTTTCAAATCATGCAAAATTTCGCCTTTTGCATTTAGAATAGCAACATTTTCATGTCGTTGTTATCGTATTTTGTAATATGCATAGGTCATAGGTATCGTTAGGGCAAAATCGTTCTTCGTGACTCTCGTCTCGTAATTCGTAATCAGGACATAGTAAGCGAATATACTCCTACTGCACCGTTGCCAACCGCAAACATGCGATGCATGGCGATGTTTTTGTTAACCGGTTGCCTACGACAGACAGATGCTTATAGAAGATTGTACGACGCAACAACAAATTCAAAAAGTAATGTAAGTCAATGTTAATTTGTAATTTTTTTTTCAGTTATTTATGATACATATTTACATGTGCGATTCTTTCGTTAAAGTAAAAAGTCTAAAACAAATCATTTCATTTGACATTTATACTAGCTCTACGATATGACCATGACCAAAAATGCGCTACGTTCATAACTTTTGTTTACGATCGTAAGATCTTCCGGACGCCTTAATCAAACTGGCGGAAATAGCATCTTGTGTTTCCGAATTCAAACAGCCCTAACGAGGTATCCGTTCGGAAAAAGTCCAAAAATTGCGATCGAAGTATCCGTTTCGGAACAAGATAAAATACAAACGCCTTCATTTGACAGAGATTCAGCTGTTTTAAGTCCTTTACAGTATAAAAAACTTTGTGATAAATGGTCCACATCTCTAGAACCGAAAACATTCAACGTCGATTTCTCCGTGTTGCTCTTCATGGGCTCCCGCGGAATAATCACTTATTTTTCGCTTTCTGCTTAATTTAGTTTTTTTCTCTTAATAATCAAATATATAAATAAATAGAAAATATTAAAGGTAATCCCCGCGCGCCGGTTGGGAGGGGTAAGGAGGCGGGTTTGCTTTTCAAAGTCGATGGTAAGGTGATGAATCTCGACTTAAAGTTCGTTGGTGTTTTCCAGGATTTGCCCAAGTGTGGTGAACCGATCTATTCGTCGACTTGGGCCGGAAGGCACAAGGCCTTGGGACGTTTACATAGTACCGTGGATGAAATCTTTTAATCGACATTAAGCTGGAATATGTCTCAAAAGTTCTTGCAAGACATACACCTTTGTTGTAGATAGAGCTGGTAGTCCAGTCACCGTGTTGGTACCCATGCTTGGTAGAAACCAAAAATAGCCTACGTATTTAAAGAAATTTGATGGTCCGAGCCAGCGGCCTTACTCTTAAGCTTTTTTAAAGCTATGCCAACCTTTTTTACACCGTGATTATGATTGTCAGAAATCAATTATTGATAAACGACCAAATGTATCGACCGATAGATATTTTCATATTATGATTGTCAATTGACAAATTTATACGTCTATTGTGAACACTGAAATTGTGAAGAGTTATTTCATTTGATGTTTAAGTTATTTAATTGTTTTTTCTGTGGTTCCTTCTTTTAACTTCGTTAAAATTTAATTTTTATTTATGTTTTGGTGTCAATAATTTTTGTGATGACTTTCGTTTGAACTTTTTGATTTGTTTTCGTGGGGGCTCGTGCATTTTGCGTTTTATTCAATACGAATTATCAAACTATTTTTCCCAAAAAACAATTCTACTGGGGACATTTCGTTTTGAAAATGTTGTTTTCCAAATAAAAACAATAACTGAATCCTCATTGTCAACGACGAATTTGTAAGATCAGAGATCCGATCAGCACACATGAGCGAAAACTGTCAGATCAAGTTAGAACAAAAAAGTACAGCTTCATGTGACAGCTCTCATATCAGCTGTTGAATTCCAAAATAAATAAATCCAAATGAAGAGCCTTATTGCGAAGATCAATCGACAGTTGATAATTGACTATTTTCAATGTGTGCTATTGTGAACGAACGATTCTAAAGGATTTTGTCAATCGCAGTCAATTAAAAAAAATGCGATTGACAAAAACACCAAATGAATCGTTCGTTCACAATAGCACACACTGAAAATAGTCAATTATCAATTTGTCGATTGATCTTCGCAATAAGGCTGAAAAAGTGAGATTCAAACTTGCTTTTGATAAATAAAATAAAATGAATATACTTCAGACTTTTTAATACTCGAGATGTTGGAAGATTCTGAGTTCGTCGGATATTACAACATCGGATACGAGCAATAGCGAATTTCATGCCAAACAAACAAATCAGCTGACATCAGTGACATTTAATGTCTTCAATTTGACAAATTTCACGCAGTTGCTCTTCCTCAAAAGAAGGTGCAGAAACTACTGTACTGTACTTAACTGAGCTGGACAGCGTCATGGAACACAAAGTGACAGAATGTAAAACATTTTGGGTTACGATTTTTGCTCATGGAACTTCCTGTACTTTTCTGATCTTTTCTGTAATTTTCTGCGCAGCTCAGGTTCATTAAACACAGCTTTGGACTTCAAATTTGAAAGCTATTAATATTTTTGGCAGCGATAATACCAAATTTATCAATTCTGTTAACCAGTAATTTTTGTCAAAAATATACAGCCTTATTGCGAAGATCAATCGACAATTGATAATTGACTATTTTCAATGTGTGCTATTGTGAACGAACGATTCATTTGGTATTTTTGTCAATCGAATTTTTTTTATTGACTGCGATTGACAAAATCCTTTAGAATCGTTCGTTCACAATAGCACACATTGAAAATAGTCAATTATCAACTGTCGATTGATCTTCGCAATAAGGCTCATAGAATTGATATTTGACAACCATAATATGGCCCTGATACGGAGTGATGGAAGCAGTTTGCAATGAAGTAGTGTCGAAGTACTCCAACGTCAGGCGTTCCGTAACGCAACAGGTAAATTCGGAAAAGCATCACTTCACAGTTGATGCTCAATTAGCCCTGCCGCACGTTCATTAACGCAAACATTTTGCATTACTGGAGAGGCATTGTGTTTATTTTTGTAGGCTGCTTTGTGAATTTGCAGTCTTCGGAATCTAGTGCTACTTATCACCGTATTACGGTTGCAGAGTCGATTAGTTGAAGGCCAATGTCTGTTGTCCATTCGTGGAAGCTGTGCTTTCTAACGGTTTTCCTTGATGATTTTGGTGCTGAGGTCTTCCAGCACGTTTCGATGACTAATTTGTGTCCTTACATAAAAAAATAAATATCAGGCCCATACTGAGCCTAAAACCCAACTTCTCCAACCATTTGCTTGTTCAAAGTGAAAGGGAACAATAATTTAAAGACGAATCCGAATGGCAAATTTGCGAAACTTCCCATGACAATTTATACTCTTGGATGTTTGTCAGATGTTTGTCAGACGTTCGTAAGAGGTGAGGAGTTGAAAAAACTTTTTTAGATGATACTTGGGCCCGTCGGGATTTGAATCTGAGACCTTTAGATTAGTAGCCCAACACACTTAACCTCTGCGCTCACTAACATGACAGCTGTAATAAATACAGCGCTCATCCGCTGCCAGGGTATTTCAATACCCTAACGAGTCTTGAGATGCCTTAAAGACCTTGACTCTAAATATGTTGAAGTAGATCATATTTTGTGTTGCGGCGGCTTAGAAGGTAGTGTGTTGGCTTCTTATCCTTACGGCGCAGGCCTAATCGAACATTAGGATCAAAAGCAATACGCCAAAAGAGGGTTTCTATCCGGCATTCCAATGGACCATTACCGAGTTAGTGTTTTAGGATTTGGGCTCTTACGCATTTAAAGAGCCTTATTGCGAAGATCAATCGACAGTTGATAATTGACTATTTTCAATGTGTGCTATTTTGAACGAACGATTCTAAAGGATTTTGTCAATCGCAGTCAATTAAAAAAATGCGATTGACAAAAATACCAAATCGTTCACAATAGCACACATTGAAAATAGTCAATTATCAATTGTCGATTGATCTTCGCAATAAGGCTGAATATATAAAAAATTAATCATATAAAAGATAACTGTCGACCAAACAGACATTGATCATCCGAGGGAATTTATTCCCTTGTCAGCAATGCAAATCAAATAACTGAATGGGAACAGTTCCCCGAGAAGGTTTATTCCCGATTGGCCTGAAAGTGTCATTTATCGTTCCCATGTAAATCATTTAGAATCTGAATCTGGCGTGTTAGTGATAAGGGTGAATATCTTGGTTCTTGTGCAAGAAATATTATATCCATCTGTTTTGCCGAGTATGTATATAGGCAATATGGGTCAATGTAAATATTATGATAATCAAGCCAAGTATAATATAAAATTGTCCTATTTAGTTTAATATTTAACAGTTTTTTTTATTGAATATTTATCTTAGAATATTTATGTTATTTAAATTTTGATTGAAAATATGTATTTGTTGTTTTTAATTTGTTAGCTGACAAAGCCAACTTTTGACTTGACTTTTTCGGTTTTCTCTTAACATGTACAATAGTATTTTGATCATATTGTAATAGTAATATTATGTTGTGTATGGTCCAAACAAATAATATTTGCCAAAAAAAGTGCAATTAAATCATATCTTTAACCCGCGCATGAACTTTGAAGTTTCGGAGGTTTTTGAAAAAACAACGTTTGGTTAAATTTAAATATTTTATTAAAAAAAATTAAATATTATTGGAAAATTTAAAAATAATTCATAAACAATTAACATAGAACACAAATTTGGTAATGCAAATCATAAATATGATGTAAACAAGAAATCATTTTTTTTTTATATTTTAGGCAAGAAATCGCGTTTTGCTCTCAAATCGATTCATTAGTTTTCTGGATGCATATTTCGCTTCTTTTGAATTTTTATCGCATAAGGTCGTAGATGCTTCCGTTACTATTTTAACAGAACGTTCGACTGCCTACGTCTGACATGGTAGCTTAAAAAAAATTTGATTATCGTCGCCCTGATAACTTATAACATCGTTTATTTCTTGATAAGTGATGTGTCGAAGAATTGGTGGATCGTAAAACGTTTGCTGCCAATCTATTATGTCAATATAGCTTTCAGCATCGAAATTAATAAGCGGCACTTCGTGCTTTTAGTATCCTTCTGGCAGAAAGTTCCCTGACTATTTTACTTTGATCAGACAACATCGACAGAAGCATTATTTATAAGTAGACAGTATACAGAAGATCTATTATAAGTTTCAACTCTGCTGGCAGATTCATCTTTACAAGTAGGATTTGTTTTTATGTGAATCCATACTGGAGCGTATCCTTTAACACAATATTCAGCTAATAGTTGTAAGTTATTTGATGGAGTTAAAGAAGAAATATAGAGCCGCAATATTCTATTAGCTTTTGTCAACCATCAGGCATGGGAGATCTTTCCTGGTGACCTGTTAGCCAAATCATCAGAACATTGTCAGCTTATTACTGCCTTTGTTATTTCATACAGGTATTTCTGGTCGGTATTTGATCATCGAACTAAATTTGTTATAGTTCACTTTCTATTTTCTCATAATTTGTTGTTCTTAATTTCTCGCATTAATCGCTTAATACTCCGACTACTTCATAGAAACAAAAGCAAAGTTGTTATTTTTTTTTCCAGAGCTTCAAGACCAAAGTCATTATTTCGATTTGATTTATGATATTTTTCTATGTTAATGTTCAAAGAGTACTTAAACGCTATTTTGGGTGTTAGAAACGGGTTTAAAAAGGTTTTTGATCTAAATAAAAAAAACTTGAAAACTATCAGAAGTTTAATAGTATTAAACGATTATAACTTACAGTATGTCCGAATTAAAGTATAACGAAACACACTGCAAGGTGCCTCAGAAATTGGCTTACTTTGCACTTCGACTCCTATCAATGATAAAAGTTGCCAACTGGTGGAACAGAATAAGGACTTTGCTAATACAAAGAAAGGTGCTTCGTGAAACAGAAATATTCTAAATTCGCAAAGTGGTTTGGTTTCGTTTTGCAATATATATGTTAATCAACCTGAAGTTTTTTCTTCTATGTATATGCAAAATGTGGATCTGAACAAAATCTTTTTATAGATTACTTTAACCACAATAGAAAACGCTATTTGACTGTTGTGATGAAAGTGTAAAATATGCAGTGTTGTAAAAGTGCGTTAATTAATTTAAATATTGTCTGAACATTTGTCGACATACCTAACTTAATCCAATCTTACATAAACCATCTTCCTCTTCCTTAATGGCGGTGAGGCTATGATCAGGGTTAAAGGGAGCATAACCCTCCCACTGCAACCCTACTGGTCCGCCTGTTTGGTCCGCCGGTTTGACCTCAGAAAATAACGGCAGGCATCTCGATTTTGAATATCTCGTTACTGAGGCCAACCAAATGCTGGTGTTGCTGCATTTGTGTAATTAAGGAGTGTTTAGGCCAGTCCCTCTTTCGCGATTGTATGGAAAATTTGATTGATATTGCCTTTTTGACAGGTTTCGTCGGATCTCTCTTTTAAACATGGGTACTTTAAACAACAGTACCAACTGACCGGTCGCGCTCCATTTTTTGTGTGATAGTTTCTTTGACGAAGGTTTCCTCGGATGTTCTTATTCGATCAATCTTCGTTACTTCCGCTGTTATGCGAAGCATCTTCGCCTCAGCTGCCGTTAATTTACCCTCATACTTTTTGTATGCTGTCCAACCCGTATATGCGCACAACTGCGGTGTAGAGCCTTCCTTTCAGCTTAGGGGACATTTTTCGGTCATAGAACATGACCGAGTTTTACCGCCGCTTCATCCACTCTACGCTTACGCGGTGCTTAATGTCGTCAACACAGTTGGCTTCGCTATTGATTATAGATTCCAGATATTTAAACTTTTCGCGTTTGGAAATTACTCTTACACATGCATATAAATGCCTGGAATATGTCGGGGACGGATCAGAGAACGGGCAGCACAAGTATTCTATTTTTTTCGGACTAATCCCCTCCGAAACTTCCACCCATACACCAAATTATCGTTGCAGGGAGGTTTGATGCTTGGAAGGACAAGGACGATGTTTTTCCATCATGATCCTTGTACTTTGGATTGCATCTGTGGTTGCTTTACCCGCGACAAACCCGCACTGGTCTTACGATGACCGTATTTTTTCCGCAGTCAGCTATCTAATACCCGCTCAATCTAATATCAGCTTGATTATCACAGTCTCGCGAATCGCATTTTCCTTTGTTAAAATGAAGAAGAAAACTTTTTCCCCGATGGTTGTGCATTGGATCGCCCCATCAGGCATGCAGATGAGAATCATGAGTCATTTGGACCCAACAGTATTGTTCTTGGAAAATATATCCGAGGAAATTATTCATATAGAAGTCCTTCACAATACTTTAGCTACCTGCGTAGTAATTTTTTAACCATCCATAGGGCAGCCCTTGATCATTCTTGATGATTGTTTGCAAACGGATTTCCTGTGCATTGCTTCTTCTCTGAGCGGCTCTTTGAAAATGGTTGTGCCCTTGTTCAAGCAGGTTTGTCGGAGTAAGTGGATAGCCTGGAGTTCCGCATATCTTGTGCTCTGCAGTCTTCATGATGTGATTGAGATAATTTTGCATATTTAAAATAAATGCTTCGCATTTCTCTTGGTCTAGATTGTACCATGTGTTTTTCGCTGACAATGTTGTTTGTTTAGTTTTGTTCGTCCCCGCCGGCATAAAAGTTTCCGGCAGGTGGAGGCGGTGTTGCTCTCAGGATCACTTTGCAATCTTTAACCCGAGGCTCCATGAAACGTGCTACCAAATGGTAATGAATGGTGGGTTTCATTTCCGCCAATGCTGTTAGTGACCAGCTCTGACCCGCGCCATTTCTGCCCTTCCCAGAATCAGTACCATAATAAGAACCATGATAAGAAGTGTGTTTTCTATTAGCGTACATTTCCATAAAACTTTAGTTTTCTTAAATAAATCATAAAATGCACTATTAAATCGAAGTATACAAAATTGAACACTTATAAATATTTAAACTTAAAATAAAATAAGAAACTGTACAAAATATCGACGATAAGATAACTAAATGTTTCAATTCTGATTATTTAAGTTGATCAGTGACAAATTGGAAAACTGTGTTCATATTTCGAAAATCATTGTTAAACATTTAATTTTATTAAATACGAAGAGTGTTGTCAAGGTTTATACATGTGTAGATAGGCACTGTAAATCATTAGAAAATAAATCAATGCCTTCTACATTACAAACAATAAGTTGCATATGAAAAGACTGATAATTGTTTATAGAAGTTTCTACTTATATAATACTGGTAAGTAATAATATTCAAATATTGTATACGTTATAATTGTAATATTTTGTTAGCTTTTTATAAATATATTTATTGGATGTTAAACTTTAAGGCCATGTTTATGGAAGTGATATATTTGTAATTTACTAAGGTGGTCTTCAAATGCGAATTGGGTAGGTATGCGATAATAAGTACATATAAGGCGTGTTCCCTTACTTCTCAAGTAACTGTGGGGATAAATTCTCTCAGAGATTAAAGTTATGAAAAAGTAAGGGAACGCTTTTGTAGTGAGATCTAGTAACCAACTACATCACAGCAGGAAATGAATTAAATAACCAAAACAATTTGTGAAATCGCGATAAATAAAAGCATTTGCTCGAAAATGAATAAGGAAAACATGTTTAATTTAGTATCGTTATTAATTGGTCGTTATTAGAAAGGCATACGGAACGGACTTGTGTGAAAGAAAAAAACCGCAAAGTGGGCCCTAACCTGACGAATTACGAGACTAGAGTCTTGACTAACGATTTTGCCGCAACGATACCTATGACATGCACAATAACGATACCCATGACCTATGCATGCAACGAATAACGAGAACAACGACGTGAAAAAAGTGTCATTCTAAATGTGAACATGCACAATTTCGCACCAATTTTAACCGCATCCACCTTCACGTTAAATGACATTTGTTGCAAATAAGCCTAAAACAAAGAGAAATGATCAACGATTGGTTACAAATTTGTTTTAAAATGCAATAACAGAACGATTATTGTTTAAATAGTGCCAAAGAAATTGATTATCGTGTTCTGAGGAGGCAAATTAGACATGCGTCTATTCCAATAAGCCCTTCAAACGCCGTGTACGCGTAAATATGAACAGTGCAATATCAATTAAAACTTTATTTTTGATATTTTTAAATTCAAACAACTGAATGTGTTTGCTTTTTATTTCAACAAATTGTTTATACTTCTAAATATTTGAAAATAAAATATTGAAATACCTAACTTAAAAGTATTCAACAAAAATGTTTCTGTCACTCTCACTCGCCTTCCACTTTTATAGAACGAAAGCTGAAATTGCTTTTTGGCAGTAACGATAGTCATTTAACCAGGGCCTTGCGACTGATCTCGTAACCTGTAATTGATCTTTGCTAACAACGATAGTCCGTAATTCGTAATCAGACCCCTTCCCAAGAAATTTCTTAGGCAGAAATTATTAACTTATTCAGTTGACGGGAAGTGATGTGTTCTCTCGTTGTGTCTCTCTTTTATCAAATTTGTATGTAAGGGAACAACTTTAAGCGGTTTCCAATTTAGAAAAACCTTTATGCAGTCTCAAATGTCATTTTTCTGTGCTAGAGCGAGGTTTAGTATGCCAAATAATCACCTCGATTACCGTTATCATTTGTCGAAAACGTCTTTTCGTTTACGGAGTCATATCGGTTTTCAATTCTCATTACCTAAAGCATACGACCCACCGAATTCGTTGTAGATTTGTACACAACTGAGAAAGAAATTAAAGTAGTTTGGTGAGAAAGTTCAGTATAGGGGTTTTTCTTTTTTAGTTCAGAACGAGGCGTGAGCAAATAGATCATGCTCTGAACCGAGCGAGCTCAGAGCATTCTAATTAGTTTATGAAACACACTTAAGCGCTCAGCAAACTGCTCAGTCAATTTATTCCGAGCTCATAGAGCGTGATCTGATCAAACAAATATTAGGCATTAACGGCCCATACAGTACAGGGCCTAAAATCAAAGCGTTGTGATCAAGCTCTGAACAAAAAAAGAACGTTTGAACGCTCTGATGTACTACTTACTTAACTGCTTCTTGGAGCTCTCTAGATCAAGCGCTCTCGCATCCACGATGGCTTGGTCGTTAAAACGGAGGTTGGTGCTTCCTTGCCTTCTCGGACCTGATCCTCTTGGGTGGAGCATTATTGTCCAGTCGCTCAATGTGAGCGAGCCAATGTAGTCGACGTGGTTTAGTTTTTGGAATTCTCCTCCATTCGCCCTCCTAGCACACAACCTGTTGTCAGTTGAAGTGGTGTTCCAAAAAGACAAACCCAGTTATCGAAGAATGCTGATGCGACTGTGTCTGCAGATATGTAGATCATATCGAGATGTACGTGATTAAATCTTTTGTCAGGAACATCTATATTTTTGGAAGGAGCTTGATATATCTGTGAATTTTCGCCCATTGACATGGTATGCATTCTCTTGACCATTCCAGTGCGTCTTTTCGCATATTTGGCCATACATAATTTTGTCGTAATTGTCGGCAAGTTGTTCGTCCGCTAGGGTGTGCCAAGCCATGCAAGGTATTGAAAGTTGTTCGACGAAGAGGAACTGGAATGTATGGTCGAATGCATCCGGTTGTTGTATTGCAATATAGACTGATGTCGTTGTCTATGATGAGTTTTTGAAGTTTTAGAGATGTTTCGCCTTTTAAAATCTTCTGTAGTTCCTCATCCAGCATCTGTTCGTGTTGAATTGTCTCTGGACTAAGAACTGTTGGCATTTCAATTGCATATATTCTAGACAGCGCGTCTGCTACCACGTTCTGGTCTCCTTTAAGATGTATGATCTCAGTGGAAAACTGTGATATGAAATCCAGTTGCCTCAATTGCCTTGGTGATGCTTTTTCCGGACGCTGTGGGAACGCGTATATGAGTGGTTTGTGGTCAGTTTTTATGACAAACTGATGAGAATCCATGATGTGCTGAAAATGTTTGACAGCTGCAAAAATTGCCAGAAGTTCTCGGTCGTAGCTACTATAGCCTTTCTCGGTGGGACTTAGTCTTCGGGAGAAAAATCCAATAGGCTTTCATATTTCATCCTCAAACTGTTCTAATGCGGCCCCTATAGCAACATCAGATGCATCTGAAGGCAGCGCCAATGGTGCATTTGGTGAAATGAATGATGAAAGTGCTGCATTGGCTATACTTCTTTTGCAATTTTCGAAAGCTTTTGAGGTTTCTGGAGTCCATAAAATTTTTGTCTTGTCATTCTTTATGGATTTCTTGAGATACTGGTTGAGTGGCGCTTGTTGTTCAGCCGCTTGTGGAATCCACCGTCGGTAGTAGTTGACCATGCCCAGGAAACGCCGAAGATCTTGAACAGTTTCTGGAGTTGGAAACTCAGTTATTGCCTTGACACGGTCTTCGGGGGGTCGATATCCTTCTCCGCTGATGTTGTAGCCCAGTTGATGTTGTTTTTACCCAAACAGCATTTGGTGGAATTAATTAAAAGATTGTTGTCTTTTAGTTTCTGTAACACTGCCTTAAGATGTTCTTTATGTTGATCTGCTGTGTCAGACATAATGAGTATGTCGTCAACATAACAAAATACAAAATCGATACCCCGGAATATGGAATCGATGAGACGTTGACAAGTTTGCGAAGCGTTTCTTAAGCCAAATGGCATGAAAACGTAGTCAAAGAGTCCCATCGGTGTTGTTATAACTGTTTTTTGTACATCTTGAGGAAGCATTGGAATTTGGTGATAGGCTCGGGCTAAATCCAATGTTGAGAAGATGGTCTTTCCATGAAGCTTTTCGAAAACATCTCGGATAAAAGGAGGTGGATATCGATCCGGTATTGTTTGTGAGTTGAGCTTTCTGAAATCGCCACATAGTCTCCAATCGCCAGACTTTTTCTTTACCAGGTGAATTGGACTGGCCCATGGACTGCTAGACGGTCGTAAAATTCCTTGTTGGAGTAGAAATTCAATTTCAGTTTTTGCTGTCAGTAACTTTTCACCAGAAAGTTTTTGAGGACGTTCAGCAATGGGGTGTCCTGTGGTAATTAAGTGATGGAATACACTGTGATTTTTTGATGTACTGGGTAAAGCTTGAGGTTTTGTTACGCTTATGAATTGGCTAAGTATGCCATTATAGTCCCTTTGAGTGTCGATAGTTGAGATGCCACAGATGTTTGTTGGCTAGAGATGCCCTTTTCTGACGAGAGTAGCGAGAGAATTGAAAATTTTTCGACTTTTCAAATCCACGATGAGGCCAAACTGAACCAGGAAGTCAGCTTCAATGATGGGTGTTGTGACGTCAGCAACCAGGAATGACCATCTAAATTCTCGTCTCAAGCCTAAGTCAACCATTATAATCCTGTTACCGTACGTGTTGATTGCGGTGTTGTTTGCAGCATACAGTTTTAAAGCACTGGAAACAGATTTTCCAGACACATACGTGCGGGGAAGAACTGATATTACAGAGATTGAATCGATAAGGTATTTTACATGAGTTTTTTTTTGTCGTGAACATGTAGTCGGATTTCATTGAAAGATGGGTTGATGTCAATGTCGCTGCCGCCCGTTAGATTAGTGGACGACAGCTCGGCTAGTTTTTCGGGTCTTTGACAAAAGCGCAAGGAATGGTGCAGCAACGAGCTTCTTTTCCATACTTCCTGTGGTAAAAACAAATGTCATGACGCGAGAGCGAGGACGGAAATGAGGTTTTGTCGAATTTTTGTTTGATGAAGATGAAGTTGCTCCCATTTCTTGCATACAACTAATGATCGCCTTCTCGAGCTGCTCAATTTTCTGTTCCAGATGAGAAGTGGTTTCGTGCGATGAGTCACTTTTTGGATTAGTCGCCATTACTCATATCCATTGTACGTGTTCTCCATGATTCTGCAACTTCTGACAGTGTGTCAAGATCGGATTTGCCAGACACAGATAAAAGGCCTCGTACGCTTATGGGCATTCTATTTATCCACAGAGAGTACAGAAATTCGTCTCGAACAGATTCTGCTACCAGCCCTCGCATTTCGCCGAGGAGTTGGGTTGGTTTTTTGTCACCTAATTCGAGGGCAGTTAGCAATTTATGTAATTGCTTTTCTCGTGAATCAGAAAGACGCTTAGTTAAACTTGTTTTTAAATATTCGTACCTGTCTTTTTCAAGTGGAAAACGAATTACGTCCGAGATGTGCAAAAGAACATCTGAGTTGAGAGAACTAACTACGACGTCAAATTTTGAGGTGTCGCTCCTGATTCCTTTCGAACGAAATTTTGCCTCAACTTGTAGGAACCACAAGTCTAGTTGTGCCTTCCAGAACGGGGGCAATCTGATGTCGGTGATTGAGGCAACAGAATTGAATTTTTCATCCTCGACTGTTTGATCCTCCGGTTCTTTCTCCTTGCGAGTTGGCGCACTCATTATGTTTCTTTTTTTGTTTAATGTTTGTGATCTGTTAAACAGTTAAATTTGTCTAATCACGTCGGGGTTACCAAATTGTAGTCTAAATAAAACGACTGACACAATTAATTAAGAACTAATATTAAACGTATACTTTATTGAGAAGCAAAATGAAACTCTGACCAAGAACAAGAAAGAATTCAAAGTAACGGATTCTATTTACATAAGCAAAGAAGAATAAAATAAAAAGATATAACAATAACAAGTAATAGAGTAAAAAGTTGTTTTAAATACAAGAAATGTACGGTGGGGATAATCTTTCAGTTTTGGTATTCAGAAGTAAGGGGCGCTGATGTCGCAATGTAGTCGCTACAAACTGTGTAAATTAGCGCCATCTCTAGTCTAGAGATATATAACGATATTTCAAAGATAACGGTTGCTTAGTTTGAATTGCTCTAAAAATTATAGCATCTCTTATTCTCGTACGTTCTAATACACTTTATTTACCTGCAAACAGAGCTGACGACCTGAGTATTGTAGATGTGCCCATTTGCATTCGTGATTTTGAGTCACACTGTTTAACGGATCCAAATATGTTGCTAAGTGCTTTATTATATTTGGGGTTTGCGGCTTTTTTAATGACGGCAGTAAAGCTATTTATTTATGTTGCAATATAGTTCGGAGAATGTTCAAGATTGATCTCATACCCATACCGTAACCGTGTCGTAACGTCACGCCGCTCTAATTCGAACTGTTCATCACGAAATTTCGTTACTATTTAAACAAAATTATCACTTCTAATCCACATTGCATTGACAGCCAGTAATCAATAATTTTTTGTGGGTTTCAAAGTGCAGCGATTTGTGTGATTGTTTATTTAGTTTTGCGGTTTATTGACATCTTTTATGAATGGACCCGCATTGGGTGTAAGTGTTAAATTTTTGTTTTATTTTTATTCATTTCATTTAATATAGAAATATATGAACTCTAATCAATTATAACTGTTATGTCCTGAAAGGTGTTTTTTATTAGGGTACCTCATATGTAATATCAGGGAGCAATAAAGCGTGGCTGTACCCATATGGATACGCTGAGCGGTAGCACTCTATATAGCTATATTTTGTCGTCGAAGATTGTCATGTTTTTCAGTTTTTTATTGGCTTGTCAACGTTATTTTAGGGATTTTTGAGGTTGATCGAATTTACATCGAACCGCCAGCATGTCGATTCGGATGAGGATTCAGGTGACGAAGAAAGTCGGTTGGTCGAGAATCTCACGGGTCTTTAACTACTTTCTGGGGCAGAGGTTGCGCTAATAGATCAGTCTTCGATGTTAGTGCTAGGAACAGCCTCCTCGATTAAAAAAGTTTTGAAAGATAAAAACAAACATTTTTATAGGTGAATTACTATCAAAACATTTATGAACGGAATTCGACTTCGTTAATATGTCCACCACAGGAACGTATGCAGCGGTCGATATGTTGAACCTAAACTCCCCTCCCAAATCTCCCCTCAAGCAATGATTCCATTAAATTATATACTTTTGAACATATAGAAATTATGTAAACATTAATAAATTAATCAGTTGATTCGTGCCATTCTATGAAATTTGTAGTTTTATCTTAATCTTAATTTGTCAAACTTATTTGAATAATACCAATTGTTTGGCTCTCACAGAATTAAAAGTGTATTCTTACTATGCTGAAGTATATAATAAAGTAATTGAATTGAATTGAATTGAATTGAATTTTCGATGACTCAGCTGCTATTTCTCGTTCAATTTTGGCTCTGAGCTCCTCTACGTCACCGGCTTGTTGGCATAGACCATTAGTTTCCTATCAAAAATATTTGTTTGCCACAACAACGCTCATTTCATTCTGCTGCAGGTTTTTTTTGTTGCTGCAAGCAGCACCCAGCAAATGATTCATTGCCTGTTTTGGGTGGGATAGGAGGATAGGAAAGAAGTTTTGGTGCGATAGGGTTTTTTTCTCCACAGGTCGCGCACTAATTGCTTAAGGGAGATTTAAATTGTTTTGTGTATTCAATTTTACAAAGTATGGCTGCCTGCCAATTATTTTGTGAATACACTACCATTTCATTTGCCAGTGACGTTGTCGCGAAGAACACTCGATTGAAAGTTTATTATTTTTATGCCCTCTACGAGTTGCATTGTGTTCGTCATCAGGCATCGCAGATGAATTTACTATGGATATTGACAGTTCAGAACGTCCTCTATTTGGTATTAATGTTCGCCACTAGTTATCGCAGAAGATCTATGCCAAACGACCCCAAGTTTCTGTTTCAATAGGGATCCACACTTTATTGACTGATGCCAAATCGACGCCAAATCGAAAAACAACAACAGTGTGGAGGGTAGACAAACAAAATAATTATCAGCGATAGGCGGGAAAATAATAGGAATTAGCAAACAAAAGTAAGTTTTTTTATTAATAATCAATAGTTTCTCGATATATTTTTTGGAAAATTGATTCATTAAAATATGCAAAGAAGTTGGAAGCAGTAAAGAGAAAGAACTGATCTGCAAAGTTGCCTTTATTTGCCAACTTTCAGGTGATGGCGAAGACGGAGCTGTGGTTTCGTGTGAATAAAGTGTTAAAGGCACTCTTCCTGAAGATAAATTTAATCCAAATACCAAAACAAAGAGAAAATTCTCATCATTTTTCAAACGGCTGGTCAATGAACTCGACAAAGACCTATATGGACCCGATAATCATCTCGTAGATTGACATCGAACGTATTTTACTGAAGAAACTGATGCTGTCCAAGTGAAACATCCTGGTGAAATAAACGTTCATTGTACAATTCGCTTTCCATATGCCATTGCATTTCAATTTGTACCCAGTTTTGGCGCGTTTGCTGGGAGTGCATACTCAGACTCGTCCAGTAATCACATCAGGCCTTCGGCAATTTATTAAAACATATAAATTATAAGATGCACACGAGCGTCAATAAATAAACTGTGACAAACATCTGGAGCAAATATTTGGTTATCCACGAATGAAGTTTGCTTATCACCGAAGCGTTTAAACCCACTGTTACATTCCCAGATATAGTTGGGATCAATGATTGATTCACGTTCGTATGCATTTTATAATTTATGTGTCTTAATAAATGGTCAAAGGCCTGATGTGATTACTGGACGAGTCTGAGTATGCACTCCCAGCAAACGCGCCGAACTTGGGTCTACATTGAAATGCAATGGCATATAGAAAGCGAATTATACAATGAACGTTTATATCACCAGGTTGTTTCACTTGGACGGCATGATTATCGGGTCCATATAGGCCTTTGTCGAGTTCATTGACCAGCCGTTTGAAAAATGATGAGAATTTTCTCTCTGTTTTGGTATTTGGATTAAATTTATCTTCAAGAAGACTGCCTTTAACACTTTATTCACACGAAACCACAGCTCCGTCTTCGCCATCACCTGAAAGTTGGCAAATAAAGACAACTTTGCAGATGAGTTGTTTCTCTTTATTGCTTCCAACTTCTTTGCATACTTAAATGAATCCATTTTCCTGAAAATATATTCTGAAACTATTGATTATTAATAAAAAAACTTACTTTTGTTTGCTGATTCCTAGTATTTTCCCGCTTACTACTGCTAAATGATTTGGTTTGTTTACCCTCCATTGGTGTTCTGACATTTGTCAGGGGAAAAACAGAAAAAAAAACAAAAAAATTGACAGTCACATGAGAATCCCTATTAGTCATTTAAACGGGGTACCTACCTAACTGATTCTTCTTCACTAAGAGCATGACCTGGCAGAGTTACCCTCTTAAGATAATTGTACCGTTTACCCTACAGTTTGTTCGTCAAAAAAGTGAGTAACCACCATGCTTATTTCGTACTAAATACAATTTCACTTCAGAAAAAAAAAATCTTTCATATGTGAAGATATTGCACAGTTTTGATCAATTTTAAAGAGTGGTACAAGTAAAGAAAAGTCTGCGATACCGCACACGGCGATAATGGGCTACAAACTCATTGGTTACTTGTTTGTAATCAATTACAGGCAACTTGGTTCTCCAGTCACTTTTCAGTTTTAATTTATATTATGGTTCAACTTATTCTTGAAAGTTTGCTTCTGCTCTATATTTTCATATGAAAACTTTTCTTTCCGTATTTTTTTACCTCGGGTAAGCTAATCAAACAATATCGATTGTTTTATATCATCAATTAGTTTTTCCACACTAATTTTGGCATGCGGTACACGTCGGCCAACTCTGCATACTGCGGTACGAATTTGTATCCATTTGCACTACACAGTCTCAGTGTGTGAGTTTATATTTACCGCTCTGATATGTGAGCTCCTTTATTATCTTCTCCTTGCATTCGGATGTATTACACAACCAAAAACCGAATATTTTATTTGTGAGAGAAGTGGAAAAATGTTTACGGTCGATATAAACTACTGGTTTCGAGTCTGCAAGGCTGAATTACTAATGACTCTGTGTTTGGAAGGCCCTACTTATGTTTAAGCCTCTTCGGACAAATTACGTAAACAGACTATTTAAATATCAATATTTATTTACTGTTGAGCTCATAAAAGAATCATTTAAACAACACCTACTATTCGTTTTTTTTTATGTTCTTGAAAATTTGAACATTGTGCTACACTTTTAGACTACCGAGGTACGTTCTCGAACTCTTGCGGGCAACACTGGGACTGACGTGTGTTTTTGTAAACATTGAAATCCCCCACTGCTATTTCACCACGAATTTACTTTATCGCACCACATCTGCCCTCTACGAGTTGCATTGTGTTCGTCATCAGGCATCGCAGATGAATTTACTATGGATATTGACAGTTCAGAACGTCCTCTATTTGGTATTAATGTTCGCCACTAGTTATCGCAGAAGATCTATGCCAAACGACCCCAAGTTTCTGTTTCAATAGGGATCCACACTTTATTGACTGATGCCAAATCGACGCCAAATCGAAAAACAACAACAGTGTGGAGGGTAAACAAACAAAATAATTATCAGCGATAGGCGGGAAAATAATAGGAATTAGCAAACAAAAGTAAGTTTTTTTATTAATAATCAATAGTTTCTCGATATATTTTTTGGAAAATTGATTCATTAAAATATGCAAAGAAGTTGGAAGCAGTAAAGAGAAAGAACTGATCTGCAAAGTTGCCTTTATTTGCCAACTTTCAGGTGATGGCGAAGACGGAGCTGTGGTTTCGTGTGAATAAAGTGTTAAAGGCACTCTTCCTGAAGATAAATTTAATCCAAATACCAAAACAAAGAGAAAATTCTCATCATTTTTCAAACGGCTGGTCAATGAACTCGACAAAGACCTATATGGACCCGATAATCATCTCGTAGATTGACATCGAACGTATTTTACTGAAGAAACTGATGCTGTCCAAGTGAAACATCCTGGTGAAATAAACGTTCATTGTACAATTCGCTTTCCATATGCCATTGCATTTCAATTTGTACCCAGTTTTGGCGCGTTTGCTGGGAGTGCATACTCAGACTCGTCCAGTAATCACATCAGGCCTTCGGCAATTTATTAAAACATATAAATTATAAGATGCACACGAGCGTCAATAAATAAACTGTGACAAACATCTGGAGCAAATATTTGGTTATCCACGAATGAAGTTTGCTTATCACCGAAGCGTTTAAACCCACTGTTACATTCCCAGATATAGTTGGGATCAATGATTGATTCACGTTCGTATGCATTTTATAATTTATGTGTCTTAATAAATGGTCAAAGGCCTGATGTGATTACTGGACGAGTCTGAGTATGCACTCCCAGCAAACGCGCCGAACTTGGGTCTACATTGAAATGCAATGGCATATAGAAAGCGAATTATACAATGAACGTTTATATCACCAGGTTGTTTCACTTGGACGGCATGATTATCGGGTCCATATAGGCCTTTGTCGAGTTCATTGACCAGCCGTTTGAAAAATGATGAGAATTTTCTCTCTGTTTTGGTATTTGGATTAAATTTATCTTCAAGAAGACTGCCTTTAACACTTTATTCACACGAAACCACAGCTCCGTCTTCGCCATCACCTGAAAGTTGGCAAATAAAGACAACTTTGCAGATGAGTTGTTTCTCTTTATTGCTTCCAACTTCTTTGCATACTTAAATGAATCCATTTTCCTGAAAATATATTCTGAAACTATTGATTATTAATAAAAAAACTTACTTTTGTTTGCTGATTCCTAGTATTTTCCCGCTTACTACTGCTAAATGATTTGGTTTGTTTACCCTCCATTGGTGTTCTGACATTTGTCAGGGGAAAAACAGAAAAAAAAACAAAAAAATTGACAGTCACATGAGAATCCCTATTAGTCATTTAAACGGGGTACCTACCTAACTGATTCTTCTTCACTAAGAGCATGACCTGGCAGAGTTACCCTCTTAAGATAATTGTACCGTTTACCCTACAGTTTGTTCGTCAAAAAAGTGAGTAACCACCATGCTTATTTCGTACTAAATACAATTTCACTTCAGAAAAAAAAAATCTTTCATATGTGAAGATATTGCACAGTTTTGATCAATTTTAAAGAGTGGTACAAGTAAAGAAAAGTCTGCGATACCGCACACGGCGATAATGGGCTACAAACTCATTGGTTACTTGTTTGTAATCAATTACAGGCAACTTGGTTCTCCAGTCACTTTTCAGTTTTAATTTATATTATGGTTCAACTTATTCTTGAAAGTTTGCTTCTGCTCTATATTTTCATATGAAAACTTTTCTTTCCGTATTTTTTTACCTCGGGTAAGCTAATCAAACAATATCGATTGTTTTATATCATCAATTAGTTTTTCCACACTAATTTTGGCATGCGGTACACGTCGGCCAACTCTGCATACTGCGGTACGAATTTGTATCCATTTGCACTACACAGTCTCAGTGTGTGAGTTTATATTTACCGCTCTGATATGTGAGCTCCTTTATTATCTTCTCCTTGCATTCGGATGTATTACACAACCAAAAACCGAATATTTTATTTGTGAGAGAAGTGGAAAAATGTTTACGGTCGATATAAACTACTGGTTTCGAGTCTGCAAGGCTGAATTACTAATGACTCTGTGTTTGGAAGGCCCTACTTATGTTTAAGCCTCTTCGGACAAATTACGTAAACAGACTATTTAAATATCAATATTTATTTACTGTTGAGCTCATAAAAGAATCATTTAAACAACACCTACTATTCGTTTTTTTTTATGTTCTTGAAAATTTGAACATTGTGCTACACTTTTAGACTACCGAGGTACGTTCTCGAACTCTTGCGGGCAACACTGGGACTGACGTGTGTTTTTGTAAACATTGAAATCCCCCACTGCTATTTCACCACGAATTTACTTTATCGCACCACATCTGTCCACAATCTGTATCTTACTATACACAGTCATTTTCATTTTGAGTGGAAGTTGAGGCAAGTCCGAAATACAGAAAATTTACGCAGCGAATATTTAAAAGAAAAAGGAACCTGTGGAAAATTCAGCATATAATTAAATTCAAAATACTAAGATAAATTTTATTTTGTTGGATTTTTAAAATAATATTTGGCAAGGACAAGGAAAAGCAATCGTAGCAAAAAATATTCAATTTCATTACCTATAACACACAGCGAAAAGTAAAAATGTCATTCGCATCCGCTGCAAATGAAGCTTTTTTGAGATTTTCTACCAGTTTGGGACGTAAATTGTGAGTATTTTTGTTAAAGAAATTTATATGAACAACGTTCAATATTAATCATAAAAACATGTGTAGAATGTCCTAATCCTAATTAGTGCAAACAAGGAGGTAAAAAGGAAACCCAAATACTACTTTAATTTTACATTGCATTAATTTAATTAGATCGCACTTTCTCCTCTGTCATTCTGTTAGTATTGAGTAGTTTCAAAACTTTTTTTTTATAAATAATTTATTTGGGACTGACGTGGCCTTTCAGCTATAATAAAAGTTGTATGTATAAATGAGGTATATCGTTTGGTAGTCTCCCAATATTTAAGTAATAACGATAGCTCGACGAAAATAGGTTTGAAGTTAGTTAGATTGAGCTATACAAATACAATGAGTAATGTTCAGTGACTTGCTATCATTTCATAACTTTGTGTTACTAAGGTCAAGTGCGTGTGCATATTGTATGTACATACACGTGCATCTACCTGCATATGGTATGATAGCAAGTAAAAGTTCCAAGTACATGCTAAGTATTCTTCTTGCATTTTGTGAAGTAAACTATTAAACATTTCTACATGTCATTATGTGGGGTGTGCGCTAAAGTTCACTTAATGCGAAGATATCTTTGTCTGATAGCAACAAGTGAGCTCTGGTTTTCATATCAGCAATCAATTGGGAGCAGTTCTGCCACCTATTTGCGAATTGCTATGACAATTATTTGGATAACGTTATTTATATTCTATTTATATTGCAATCAAGTTGAATCCATTGCTTTGTACGCTTTAATGTAAAATGTATTATGTTGTTAGGGCAGTAGTTAGCAAAAATAAGATGCCAAGTAAGCTTGTTTATTGGTTTCTATTAAAGAAACGTGTGGGCTTAGTGGTTAATGTGTGGGGCTTCTGACTTAAGGGTCTCAGGTTCAAAACAAGCCTAGGCCAAGTAACACCTAAAGCTTTTTTCCACTTCCCCACCTTTTGCGACATCCCAGAGTATTAATTGTCATGAGAAGCTTCAAAATTTGCCGCTCGGATCTAGGTACCTGTCGCTTCTCACAAGCAAATGGTTGGAGAAGCTAGGTTTTAGGTCCTATATGGGAATGGGACTTTAATGCCTAATATTTAGTTTTCATTTAAAACTTCATTAAAACTTATTGACTCGTTTTATCAATGCAATGAATTACCCCAATTTCTCATATCGGACTTGACAAACAAATCCCTGTAAGATAAACTCGAACGCATTTGGTGCATGTTTAGGCCAAAGCCGAAGCAAGTTATTTTTATCACAACATGCTTGAAATCTACTCCAAAATAGGGTGTCCTGTAGTTATCTTCTTAGCCGTCCTTGCACGTGGAAGATAGATACAAATTGTATTCCATATAAATTCAAATTGTCGATAACCGCATCACTTGAGAACGGCTGGACAGATTTTTTTCATTTTTTTTTTGTTAAATGTTTGTTTGGAATCAGGTTGTTACGGAAAAATTAGAAAAGTCGCCAGGAAAATTGCAAAATTCAGTAAATATCCATAAGTGTATGGAGAATGATAAGAATTATATAGCAGTGATTTAGATAGCGTTGCCCGATAAAATTATCAACAGCTCTGATATTTGTTTGTTAATTACTCATGGGATTTTTTGTTTGCTTTTGCATATTTTTTCTCATCACGAGTCGGTAATTTTGATGATTACAATTGGTGTGAAAGTGAACGAAAATTGATTCTATCGAAGTTTCTTACTTTCGTTTTGCTTTTTGATTCAAAAACGTAATCTGGCAAAGGCCCCTGACAGACAACTGGCAACTACCCTCGGCTGAGCAACGAAGGTACGTGAGTGGACTAAGGCATGGAGAAAGTGGTGCAGTCCTTTTAACTACTGAACCGATTGAACATAATTAAGGCAAACTTTGGTATTTTGTATGTGTTGCTAAAAAAAATGTGTTCCTTTTTCTTAGGCGATGCTAGGCGTAGCTACTCGATAAAGACAATCATTTTTTATGTCTATTGCACCGACAAACCCCGGCGGGTGCAGCTACTATATAATAATTTATTGAAACTCTTTGTGAATAGAGGAAAGTGCTGGTGATATTTTATCTGACCCGCATTTCAAGTATTAAAATAGTATCAAATGCCACTGAGCTTAATTATTGTTATTATTATTATGTAGTATTAAGATATATCAACTCTCCCAGATTGCCAAATCTTAATACAATTCTTATTTATTTTTTTTTTATTAGAAATTCGTTCATACTTTACCACTTGCATGTCAAAGTTTGTATTTCCAAAAAAAAAAAAAACACAATTTGCTAAAATATCATTAAAAACCAGTTATTTGCTCCTTAAGAGGCAAAATGACAGATTTCAGTCTGTTTCTGTTTCCGTTGCTGTTGCTTGCGACACAATTCTGACCATACTAGTTTTGCATTCATAAAAAATAAAAAAAACTGTCAAATTGAAAGTTTTTGCTTATTGTTCAGTGCAAATCTGTAATTAATAGACAGTGAATTGAGCAGATAGAACTTTTATAAACATACACTCGACAGCGAATAAACCGCGTTACCCACTACGTTCAAACTCTGATTCGATTTTCTTTTAAAGTATAAAACAAACAACTAAAAAAGTCTCGAAAAAAGTAGTACCAACAAAAAGTGCGTTATATGTTGAATAAAATGAATGGAAACTCATTGGGATTATTCAATTAATTCAGTGTAAATTTAAAGTTATACAAAAAGAGTCGTTTTCCAGTTGTGTTAATTAATGCAACCATAAAATGAAAAAAAAAAATTATTCCAATAACAAAGAAAAAATTAAAAAAAAATGTTTGGTCAATATCTGGTATTCCCTCCTCTTGATTGGATAACTGCCAGAATCCTTGCATTCATCGACCTCACGAGCCTGACGATGAAATCTTGAGGAATAGCATTCCACTCCTCTTCAAGTGCGATTAGCAGCTCTGGAAGCCTTGTTGGAGCAAGTATCCGGGCGCGAACCCGACGTTTCAGTTCATCCCATAAATGTTCTATCGGATTCAAGTCCGGGCTTCGAGCTGGTCGGTCCATCATACGAATGCCGACATCCCGTAGATACTGGGTCACCATATATGCAGCATAAGGCCGTGCGTTTTCTTGCATTAAAAGCATATCCTGCCCGATATGTCCTGTGAAAGGTAACACATGGTCTGCGAGGATTTCAGAAATGTAGCGATGAGAACTCAATCCACGTGTATGGCCCCATTGGTTCGATAAAAACTAAAGCTGTATGTGCAGTTAAGGAGATGCCGCCCAGACCATAACAGATCTTCCTCCATAACCAACAGTTTCCTCGATGCAAGATTGAGAATATCGTTCACCAACGCGACGATATACTCTCTGACGTCGATCACGTACATGTAGACTCACCCTGGACTCATCAGTAAAGAGTACATTACCCCACTGCTCCAACGTCCAATCCCTATGCTCTCGAGCAAATTCAAGGCGTGCTCGACGGTGGGCTACGTTGGTTGCAGCTCTCTTTGGAGTCAGGTTCTGCTCAAAAAGTCTCCTTCTGACGGTATCTGAACTTATGAACACTTCGTCCCGCAGACTTTGATGGACTTGAACTACATTTAGGCGGCGATTTCGCAGAAGATTAAACCGATCATCTGCTGCTGATGTAGCCTTAGGTCTGCCCGTACCGGAACGTCGATCGAATGCCCCAGTCTCTAGGTATCTTCTGTAAGCTCGTTGCACCGAAGATCTGCTAATTTGAAGTCTTTGAGCGACCTCACGTTGCACAACGCCTGCTTGAAGTAGTGCTACAGCTTGAGCTGCTTCCTGAGGTGTCGTATCCATTATTGACAACGTAAAAAAACGCAAAAATACACGCGGCTTGTTTGCTCAGCTAAATCTAAACTAAATCTGGACTAAATCTAAAAAAATTATAAAGACACTCACTAACCTCATTGTAAAAAAAAGAACGGTAATCGCAAAATCTGGACAAAACAAAGCAAATCGTTAGCATTGTGTTTCTTGCTTGATTACAATGTGAGTTAACGGTACTTAAAAATAAATTTAAAATCATTTTAATTGACATGAAAAACACTTTCTTTAGGCACCACTTTTTGGTTGTATGTGTTATACTTTTAAAGAAAATCGAATCAGAGCTTGAACTAGCGGGTGGCCCAGTTTATTTGCTGTCGAGTGTAGATATAAGCTTAATATAGTAATGTGAATGTATAAGAAAATAATTCTTCTTGCGTTCATCCTGTAAAAAAAAATAAGGTATTAATACGAATTATTTGTTCTCTTCATAAGTTTACAACTGGCTTGCATTTGCATTTGTGTTTCGTGTTTCGTATTTTTGAGTGCATTATTTTAATTTGTTTGCTTATGAAATCTATATATAAGTGTGCGGTCTTTAAGGCTGACATAGAAAAATGATCTAAGGGTTTTACTAACACTCGATAATTTCAATACACCCAACGTTTCCACGTTGTCTCATCCTCATTTAAGGCCGGATGCTGACTTTGATAAGCAGATAAACAATAACAACATATAGTACAATAATACCAACACCAGCGATGTACATCTCATCGAAGGTAAAAGGCAGCGTGATATGCCTTACTCTCTTCCATTATTCAATATTTATTGTTTGAGCGTCCTCTCTGTCATGTTGATAGTTTAAAGGAACTTGGGGCTTATTTACAAAGCATTTAAAATTGCTAATTAATGTAATTCTTTGCTGAGCATTGTAATAAGGTGGTCTAAAGTATTGAATTACCCTTTTTTTTTGTCGGGGCGAGACTCTACATTGGAGCACTCAAACTCAATACTGGTCCATTGTACTACCAGGCAGACACACCACATTTTACTGTGAGAATTAACTCGTTTTCCTAAGAAAAACGAGAAGGCGCTTCAATGATAAGAAGCAAAGGTTTATAGTTACAGTACTTACAATATCCGCACCAAATACCTGCCACCTGATACGAGCAAAAGCAGGACAATCACACAGGAAATGTTCCGCAGTGTCATCGCTTTCTCCACAGGCTTCGCATTTGGTGGTATCGCTTAGGCCTAGCACCTTAAGGTGTTTGGCAAAAGCGTAGTGGCCCGTTGGCCAGGTTAGGTTAGAATGGAAGTGCAAGGCTATGCTGTGCTTGCACGGAGGCCCATTGGTCCATTGGGATCCCTTGTTGTTTTACGTGGTAAAAACTACATTTAGCGTTCACTTCGTGTCGACTCTCCCTATTGCTTGTGTTTTGACTTAGAGCTTTACCGTGATAGACGATATATCTATCTCGCTCACTCCATAAATACTTTGTTTTTCTGTACTTGTCAAAGCCGCGTGTTTCAGTTTACGCCCGCAGGTAGTGATAAATAAAAAAATCATGGCCTCGGGGCCAAACAAAACAATGCCCGGGAACCGATTTAGTGAGCTTGCTGATCCGCAGTCCGCTGAACCGCGCCCAAAAAGAAATAGACCTATAATCCAAGACAATTTTCCCTATCTATCCCTAACCTCAAAAATCCAAGATTCATCGAAGGAAAAGGATATACCACGTCTCTGTGACTTTGCACTCAAGCCTCAACTCCTCCAAAGGTGTAGTATACGCGCCTTGTTTAATTAACATCAAAGAAGAAGAAATTATAGCTGAGATGAAATCTCAAGGGGTAACTGACGTCTACAAATTCGCAAAACACATTGACGGCAACATTCGTCCGACAGGTTTAATGTTATTTACCTTTGATCTTTAACAACTGACTGCTTCAGTTGAAATTGGATGGTATAACGCCAAAGTACAGGAATATATCCCCAACCCCATGCGATGTCAAAACTGCCAACTCCTCAGACATACAAAAAAAAGGTGTAATAAAAAAACTGCTTGCGTCACGTGCAATCTTCCCGCACACAGTCCCACCGACTGTACACGACTTATGTGTTCCATTTGCTTAGACCCTCACCCCTCCTCATCAAAAAATTGCCCAAAATATCTGCAAAACAAGGAAATTCTAAAAATTAAAACTCGTAATAAATGCTCTATGGCTGAAGCCATACGTATCCTATAACCAAACAGTCCCCTCTTCACACACATCTATTTATTTTTTATTTATTTTTTAACCCTTGCCTAAGGGCCGACACTGCGACCTAAAAGATCTTTTGTGTCACAAGGTTGACTTACACCAAAAGGCGACTGACTTCCCTGATGAAACTCAGCACGTTTAAACTTGAGTTCAACTGAACCTTAAACTGAGTTCAAATTTTTGGTTTAACTCGTCTGGTTTCACAGTGAAATCTGAACTTCAGTTAAGTTGAACTTCGTTTAACTTGATTTTATGAATCGAAGCTGGAAGCATTTTTCGTTCTTATTAAATAATGTGACGTTATGTATTTTTAATTCTCGTTTTGACATCAAATTTTGCAATCAAAAGACATTTCGGTGGTAACTTGGAGGCTGGCAGCTAATGTCCAAAATAAGCTACGGAGAATTAAATCACAGAAAACACAGTAGGAATTTTCGAACAGCCCGCGAAGTAATACGCGAAGTAATACCGCGGGGAAAGTGGTTGAAGTGTATAGTGGTGTGGACACAGAACAAAGATATGCAATTGAAAAACTAGTTAGGCATTGAGCTAATGGACGACACACATATATCCCACTCGTAACGCTTGAGGATTTTCACTGCCCCACGTCTTTTGAAAGTCTGAAAACCACCAACAAAATATATTCCCAAGGATGGTAGGTCCCGCGAAGCTAAGCTGTAATCGTGCTATAACTGCACTTTCATCCTTCTGGGAAAACGTCATTGGTTGATAAGACTCTCCAAAAAGGATGTGGGTCATCATGTTCATCCCATCAACTACCTAAAATCTTTAACCAAATGCTTCCATATATCGTCGTGCTAGTTCTCATGTTTGTACCATCGCTGAGTGGGTTAGCCCCCCCCCCCCCCCCTCACCACCAATAGTTACCTTTCCACCGCACCGACTCGGTACGAATTTGAGATTCATTGTACAATGTTTCTTGTGGATTGTTGCAACTACGTAAAGGAGTCATCATATAGCGTCTGCATTGGTAGCCACTGTCCGCCACTATAACATGATTTCCAAATTCTCCATTTTCAAACCTATAACAGATTCTTGAATTGGTGAAAATTGTGGAATCATGACTTGATCCAGGCCACCTTGCAACTATGTCCATTATTTTGAGCTTTGGATCACACATGGTCTGCACGTTTAAGAAAAAATACCCTTTTCGGTTTCGAAATATTTCACCATTTGATCCCCCCAATAAAGTGTTTCCAAATTTAAGCGGTTTAAACGGCAGAATACAATCATTTAACTTAAACTGCAAATTGAACTCAGTTTAAGGTTTAAACGAAACTGTGAAACCGAATAAATTGCTGAACTGAAGTTTAAACCAAAAGTGGAGTTTAAACTTCTACTGTGAAACTGGGGGTTAGAGTCCTAATAACTCCCTCTGGTCCCCTATCTACCTCAGCTGACATTAGCTCCCTTACCTGGTCAAACTTGTCTAAGGATGCAAACTTCCACCCCAATTTCATCAGTAAGAAAAATGGTTCTCTTGGCACTTCCCTTCATAGTTATCCCATCTCCTCATCAGCAAGACGCATTGAAGGTAACATTACACTAATAAAACTTGAATGCTGTCGTAACAAGCTCACAGGTAAAACGCCAAGTAGAGACAGAATATCGTACCCTATGCTCAAAAAGCTCCCACCCTCAACGGTCTGCAGACTCTTAGCATTATACAATAACATCCTAAATGCAGGATGCATTCCACAAAATTGGAAAATGGCAACAGTACTGCCTATACCAAAACCAAAGAAAAGTAAAAACACTATCAACGGATATCGACCAATTTCACTTATTCCCTGTATAGCTAAGATACGAGGGCGGGTCAATAAGTCCGTGACTTTTGGAATAAAACACAGATTTTTTGATAAAAAAATAATTTTATTTTTCAACGTAGTCTCCCTTGAGCTCTATAAACTTTGTCCAACGCTTCTCCAATTTTTTTTTTATCCCTTCCAAAAAAAATGATTTGTCGAGGTCCTCAAAATAGGCCTTTATTTGCGAGATGACTTCATCATTGGAGTCAAATCTTTTTCCACCAAGCCATTTCTTCAGGTTTGGGAACAAGAAGTAGTCGCTCGGAGCCAAATCTGGAGAATAGGGTGGATGAGGGAGCAATTCATAGCCCAATTCATGGTTTTTTGCCATGGCAACTGCACATGTGTGCACCCTTGCATTGTCTTGGTGGAAAAGAACTTTTTTCTTGGCCAAATGAGGTCGGTTTTTTTTCAAATCGTCATTGAATCGGTCCAATAAGTTGGCATAATATTCCCCATTGATTGTTCTTCCCTTTTGAAGGTAGTCAATGTGGATTATCCCGCGTGCATCCCAAAAAACAGTCGCCATAACTTTATTGGCTGACAAACCCACCTTGGCCTTCTTTGGCGCCGATTCACCCTTAGAAACCCACTGTTTTGACTGTTGTTTGGTCTCTGGTGTGTTGTGATGGATCCATGTTTGGTCCACGGTTACAAAACGGCGGAAAAACTCCTCCATATTGCGATTAAACAACGCCAAACCTTCCTGTGAAGTTGTTACACGATTGCGTTTGTGGTCGACTGTGAGCAAACGCGGCACCCATCTTGCGGAAAGCTTTCTCATGCCCAAGTGATCATTCAAAATTGAAACCACTGAGCCATGCGAGATCCCTACGGCTTCCACAATCTCTCACACTTTCAATCTTCGGTCGGCCAACACCATATCGTGAATTTTTTCGATTGTTTCGGGTGTAGAGACCTCAACTGGGCGTCCAGGACGTTCGGCATCTTCAGTGCTTGTACGGCCACAACGAAATTCAGTAAACCACTTTTTTACCATTGAAATCGATGGTGCAGAGTCCCCATAGTATTTTTCAAGCTTAGCCTTGGTCTCGGTAATGTTTTTTTTCGCAAGAAATAATGCTTAATAAGCACACGAAATTCACTTTTTTCCATTTTCTCCTCAAATTAGTGAGTAGTCTGATAAAAATAGCTGTCAAACACAAACTAACTGACGCAGCAAGTTTAAATTTTGACAGGAGTCAACTGACAGATGCCTGTTAACAGGAGCAGTGTTGCCGTTTCAGTAAAGAGGTCAGAAATTCAAAAAGTCACGGACTTATTGACCCGCCCTCGTACTTGAGAAAATTGTTGCTAAACGATTACTTTGGTTTATTTTATCAAAAAACCCCATCAGCCCAAACCAAGTAGCGTTTAAACCAGACAAAGGTTGTGTTGATGCATTGCTGCATATCGACTTCTATATATCAAGCGCACTATCCGCTCGTAATCATGTCACAATTCTCGCACTAGACTTCGAAAAAGCGTTCGACAGAATAGGCATTCACGTAGTCCTCGACAAGCTTAAAACATGGGGTATCGGCCCCAAAATATATAACTTTGTCTATTCGTTTCTTACGAACAGAAGATTCTGTGTAAAAGCAAATAATTTGTATTCGACATCATATCCGCTTTTCAACGGCATCCCCCAAGGCTCGCCACTGTCGGTGGTACTATTTATTATCGCCTTCGACGATATTAGCAGACTAATAGACAAACACACAACACTAGATCACTGCGCTTACGCAGATGACATATACATATTGACTAAGCACAATGATCTGGTAAAAACAAGAAACGCTTTACTTAATCTAATGAAAGACATATCAGTATGGTCTACCTATTCAGGTGCTAAGCTCTCATTAGACAAATGTAAAACCATACATATTTGCCGAAAGACATCCTGCAGAAACCTAACTTTCAACTATATCAATATCAATATCGAAAGTGTTGCTAATTTAACTATTCTTGGAGTAGTATTTAACAACAAATATAATTGGAAGCATCATTATCTAGAATTAAAAAAAGCCTAGCTGCGAGGACTAACATTTTCAACTACTTAGCCAGTAAAAAATGTAACGCACATATAAACACCCTCTGTGAAATTTCGAGAGCTATAGTTTTGAGCAAAGTCGACTACGGCTTATTCCTCTATGGCAACAGCCCAAAATCTACGATCAACATCATAAAGGCCCCCTACCATCAAGCTGCTCGCAGAAGTATAAATGCGTTCCCCACAAGCCCCATTAAGAATATATTGGTGGAAGCTGGACTTCCAACTATAGAAGACCGGATCTTGGAGACAAAAGCAAAACTATTTGCCAAGCTTGCTCAAATGGATCAATTATTGACAAGGACCTTAATACTTGCATTAATAGAAAAACCCCAGGCGCATCCAATCAGCAATTTCAACATTCATAACATCCGCAAAACAGATGATTGCTCCTACCGGCTCCTTATGTAAATATGTGAAATTGTACCCACCATGGCACATTAAGCCCACATCCTTTATCATGGAACTTGCAAAATACTCTAAAGCAAGCACGGCATCATCTTCATACCGCTCCGGGTTGGGGTGTTGATGTCATCGCTCCTGTTGTGCCGATACATGCTAATTTCTGTACCTCTGAGAGGTTATGGAGACAGCCTTGCGACCTAATTTAGAGAGATTTTGCATTCACGAACTATTTTGGAGGTGGTTAAGGGGTTGATCAAGGCCTTAAGCGCAGCCTGACTGTCGCTACAGACGCAGATACTTCGGCCTGTTCCTCGCAACATAGTCCATGGCCATTAGGATAGCATAAGTCTCCGTTTGGAAGACTGACGCGTGTTTGCCCAACGAGAAGAAAAGTCTAATGTCGCTCTCCATGAAAACACCAGCACCTTGATCGGTTTTAGCGCCATCCGTGAAGATTCAACTTCGTTCCTTTCCAGGAGAGTCTTGCCAGAGCCAGTCCTAAACACGAGGAAAGTCGACTTCGTAGTTGCGCTTCAGCCGAAGTTCCGGTGTCATTACATCGGACGGCATATCCATAAGAAAGGAGTGGAAGGACAACCTTTGCGCAAGTTCATCAAAATTCCAGTGCGAGTTATACCAAAAGCCACCTCTTTTTAAACGTGAGATAGCTTTGATTGGGCAACTCATGATGTAAACATCAAGGGGCGGGAGGTTCAATAATGGATCCAGGCTGGAGCCAGGCGTGCTGGGGAATGCCCCGTGCAGCCGAGACATACCTTCCTTTGGAGTTTGGCGAAAGCAGCAGTAACGTATTTACGCGGAGGCTTATTCCATCAAACAACTGATGCGTATGCTATAAATGGTCTTATCATAGCCGTATAAATCCATAGGACTCTTTTAGGTGATAAGCCCCATGTCTTGCCAAAAATGCCCTTGCACTGCCAGAAAACCGACAGCGCATTGGCAGCCTTCAGCTCAACATGCTTGAACCAAAGAAGTTTGATTGGATATCGTCAGAAAAGATAATATGACCTATCACCTATCCTATGCTTTTCAGAGGGGTGGCGACCGACGGTGTGAGTGTGCTGACTTCTTACTTTTGAGGTGCAGATTCAATTCCCATGGGGAACAACAACATACGCCACCCATTAAATTAATCTCTCCTTTGAACATGACAGTTACAACTGAGCCGGTCGCGCTCCATTTCCTTCGAGATAGGTTCTTTGATGTGAAGGCTTCCTCGGATCTTGGAACTTTTTCGTGCGCGGAATCATTCCACTCGAATTCCATTATTTTATTAATTTTCAAATGGGTCAAGCTCATTTCTAGTACAAACAAATCTTATGTTGCATTCACCTGTGGAGGAACAAATAATAATTTATTAACATTAACAAAAGGAATCTTAAATAAACATACCCTACATGAGTCGGCTCTTCAAAGTTTCGTCCGTTTTGTTTTGTATCTGTGGTTGTCAATTTGACATTTACCAAAAATATCCCTATCAGGGAAATGAAAGCAAGTGGTGCCAAAATAAATTATTAGAAATAGTCAGAGAAGAGAAGATTTAAAGCAGGATAGAAGACAAATTTGAGAGGCAAAAGTTACTCTCTAGCGGCAAAATATATGTTTTACCGAAATGAGAAAAAAAAAAAAAGATTCTCTAATGTCCAGTTGGAAGTAAAATCATGGAAAGTAGAGGAATGAGAATAGGATCTGCGAACTGCGAGTCATTTTAAGTCGAACCGTGCAATGCCGTAAAAGTGCACGTTACATTTTTTGAAAAAAAGTGCATAAGTGCAAAAAATTTAAAGAAAAGTTTTTAGTGTAGATCACCTGCAAATGCAGACTTAAGTTTAATCCTCAAGTTAATTTAGTGCAAATTAAGAGTGAGTGATTAAACATAAAAAAATTGTCTTCTATGGTCTCGAAAAACTGCAAATTTTCAGAGAGCGTTGCTTTTATAATATCGTCTACCAATCGACTTTGCTTGTGCGACTGGGGAGAAATCGAATTCAACTCTCTCTGTCTGAGTAGCTTCCGAATTTTACTTCATAAATTATAATTTGCGTAAAATTAATAAAAAAAAAAATTGAAAAAAAAACATCTATAAAACAAGAGGAAATATATTTCAAAATGATGGCAACAGCATTTGCAACTATTACACCAACAAGAACTACAACGGCAGCAACAACAACAGCAAATGAAAATCCATCGCCTTGCCGATACTTCGCTCGTGGTATGTGCCGCTTTGGGGACGTGTGTAGATTTTCTCACAATCTGTCGGATGAAACGGACACAACAACGCGGACGGGAACAACAACAACAACGACGACAGTTGCATCAGCCACCGAACCCGCCAAGCCAAGCACCAGCAAGTAGTGGGTGAACGCGTCCGTTTTCATTCCAAAATATCGTCGAGGCGGCGATCACTCATCATCTGATTCCTCAGACGCTCAAAATGATAATCGCACCTGGGCCGAAGTATGTAGCTGGTAGTGGCGGTGTCCCTACGGAATGTCCCTACGGAATGGCATGTATCTAGACCAACATATTCAGCTGTACGAGATGTGCGATACCTATTGCCTCCATCCCACGGACATGCAACAGCGGCGAAAGCACATACAAGAATGCTTGCAGCAGGACGAACGCGACATGGAGCTGCCATTCGCCATTGCACGTTCAAAGGACAAGACCTGTGGTATCTGTTTTGACACGATAATGGAGAAGTCTGGACGGGAAAAGCGATTTGGTATACTGCCCAATTGCAGTCGTATATTCTGTTTGGAATGCATACGGAAGTGGCGACAGGCAAAGCAGTTTGAACACAAGATCACCAGGGCTTGTCCAGAGTGTCGAGTTGCCTCGGATTTTGTTTGTCCCAGTGCCTTTTGGGTAGACACAAAGGAGGAGAAGGACAAACTCTTGGTTGATTACAGAAATGCGCTTGGCGTGAAAGATTGCAAGTATTTCAAAAAGGATGATGGCAAATGTGCCTTCGGCAACAAATGCTTTTACAAACACGCTCTACTCAATAGTGATTTAGTTGATGTCGGAAATCCACAACGTGCCAGGAAAATACACCGAAACACCGATGAGCTAATCGATTTGCTCGACATCTATCTATGGGAATTCGTTGATCAACGTGACTATCCGTGGCTTGAAATGCAATCGAATCCAACTGATAGTGATGACTCTGACTGGTATGATGAATAGACGAATTTTCTCCACCAAAAAGAAAGATTCAATGTGTAAATGTTAATCTGTCCCACGTAAAACACTTGTTTAACTGGCTTCGGCTGCTGAAGAGTCTGCCTGAGACACTGCAGCCGTCCTGCAAGTGCTCTGCCATCCGCGATGGCTTGGTCTTTAAAACTGACTTTCGGTGTTCCTTGACTTTTCGAAGCTGTGGGCTGGGAGTCGAATATCCTCTTGCCTGGAGCAGTATTTTCCATAAGCTTAATGTGGCCGAGCCAATGTATTCGTGGCGAGATTTCGATTTTTAGAATAAATCCACATCTTGGTACCAATCTGTGGCTTGAAAGAGTCTTAGCAAAGAAAAAATGAAATTACTGGACTTGGAAGCTACCACGTACAATGTTGCCTATAAGCAACATCGGGCATGCAACGGTTAAAGTCGCCGACCATTATTGATGGACGTGCTAAAACTTATATTTTTTGTATCAACTTCCGCAGATATTGTGTAACCATCTAGACTTTTTTTGTCTTTCTATTTCAACAAAATTTTAACAAGAATGTATATTGTTTTCTTTCAGCGAACCCGAGGTTCGATTTCACTTGTCGAAGGTGTATTTATGTCTTAGCGCAACCACAGCTGCATCGTTTGTCGGCGCCATATTATTTTTGACCGGAATTCTTAATACTGGCATTTTAGGTGCCTTGGGATCATTCGTATTAGTCTTGTGCCTGCACTTCATTAAAGACAATGGAAAGAACTTCTACCCACGCCTGGCAATGCTGCTTGGATTTGGATTCTGTGCGGGGCAGTCACTGGGACCCCTGTTGCAATATGTTGTCTTCTTGAATCCGGCTATAATCGTAACAGCACTTAGCGGAACATTGATTGTATTTTTAACACTATCTTTGACTGCCCTCTTGGCTGAGCAAGGCAAATATATTTTCCTCGGTGGATTACTGGTTAGCATACTAAACACCATGGCCCTAACGGCACTTTTCAATATATTCTTCAAATCGGTCGCTATACAACAGGTACGTTAAATAAACGAGGACTCACACTCGTATTTAATAACTTAAAACCACGTTTTCCAGGCTCATCTCTATGTGGGATTATTTGTGATGGGCGCATTTATCCTCTACGATACACAAATGATTATCGAAAAATGCCGCATGGGAAACAAGGATTGCATTCAACACTCACTAGATCTCTTCTTTGATGTTATCAGCATGTTCAGGCGACTCTTGATCATTCTCGCACAAAAGGTATGTTCAAGCAGTATGCTAACATGCTTTTATCTAACGACATATATTTTACTGAAATTATAGGCAACAGAACTATTTTAAGCATAATTCAAAAAAGAACAAAATTCATTAAAAAATGATGTTTTTTACATTTTGCCATTTCAGGAGGAAAGACAAAGAAAGAGGAGTAACTAAGAGTTAACAACTACTGTTTGGTTGAAAATAAAAGCAAAATTTATTGTTTTTTTTAATGCAACCATTGGGATTATTATAATTTTCCATTAAAGTTTTTTTTTAACATTTTTTCCCCATTCTTCTTTTAAGGGATTTTGGAATCCTGCGAATATGGGTTAACTTGATGTTGTGCATATAATCGCAAAAGTTGAAAACAAAATTATATAGAAGTAAAGAGAATCTAACTATTGAAATAATAAAAAATGGAAAAATTGTATAAATGTTTTTTGATTTGATTCCCGGAGTGCATTAGTTATACTTAGAGTTGTGTGTGGCCCTAATTGCTGGTGCATACGGTTACTGATTGCATAATGACCAGTTTCGACCTCTCGCAATGGTTCACCAATCGACTAGGAAACCAAATACAATCTTGAAATAAGAAGAGCAAAAAGAATCGTGGAAACCTTTCTACCAAGATATATACGAAATCCGCAGCGTCGCACGAGTACACAAAATTTTATCAAAACGGAACACTAAATAAGACTGAAATAAAGGCAGATGTCCTTTGTCGAAGACGGCCTCCAGACTCTTATGCCTGAAATAAATGTGCAGCGGGACGCAGTGCAGTGACATAAAACATATGTGCAGTAAAAATTTGCCATCATTGCATACTGAATGATTTTTGGCTGACCTATTTTTTATTTCATTTTTTATTTAAATACCCCTGCACACGGGGTAGCGCACGCAAATTATATAAAAAAAAAAGATATCTATTCAAAAAGAAGGCCTCCCAACTGATCCTGCTTTACTGCGATAAATCTACAACCGATATCACGAGAGCTTTTACATTTCGCCAGCCACTGTTCTAAGTCAATCTCATGCTCTTCCATTCGATATCTACCTACGCTATAACTGATACCTCCGATTGCTACTTCCTCATCTTCAAAACTCGACTTTGTTGCAATAAAAATAACGCTCCCCCACAAGTCCCTATACGTAATGTGTTTCTACATCCTGCCGGCCCAACCCATCGAACCTACCAACTACTGTTAACGCGATCGATCAAGTTATAGAGTTATCTGATTCATCTGACGACGTCATCATTTTCGGCGACTTTAACCTGCCCCAACTGCACTGGGCTTTATCCGATGATGAATCGTTTTTCATTGCTTCAAATCCCAACTCAACGAAAGAATGTCTCTTCATCGATCGACTAACCGACTTAAGTATATGTCAAGTAAGCGGCATCTCTAATTATATGGGTAGGCAGTTAGACCTAATCTTCACTACTGACCCACTTAACTCCTCTGTCTCGCTTTCCCCTCTTCTTTCGACTATTGACAACCTTCACCCCCACTTCTTCTTTCTTTTTTTCACGACCCTCCTCTACAGTCCACAACGCCCGCTGCCCGCCCTTTTCATGAAGCCAATTTCCGTAAAATAAATGAACACCTCAGCAAAGTATCACTTGAGTTTGCCAATCTCCCTGTAAATGATGCCCTCTCCTTGTTTTACAGAGAATTATTCTTTTCTATCTTCCTTTTTGTCCCTATTTCTCGGCCAAAACCCTTCTCTACCCCCCCCCCCCCCCCCCTTGGTATAATCAAAGACTACGATCGTTACGCAAGAGAAACAAATTATGGACAGTTTTCCTTCGAAACAAGTCTTTTTCTGACCATTCCAACTATCTCGGCTCATACTTTCAATTCACCCAGGCTTATAACTCCCTCTATCAAAGATATGTTAACAATCAAGCCAATCTTATAAGCGACCCTAAATCTTTTTTCCGATTCGTTAACTACAAGAAAAAATCCGACTTTTACCCCCCATCCCTCTCTTACGAAAACATATCTTCAAGTGATCCACAAACCATTGCTAATTTTTTGTCACCTTTTTAAAAAAATCTTTTGCCGACAACTCGTTTGTACCAGATCATTCTTATTTCAACTACCTACTCGAGTACTCCACTGGTCCCTTTCTCTCTCAAACCTTTGAACCTTCTGTAATTGAAAATAAGTTGCAAAAACTTAATGATGAATATTCACCTGGCCTAGATGGTATTCCCGCTATTTTTCTTAAGAAGTGTTCCCTCGTGCTCTCCTACCCGCTTTCGCACCTCTTTAAGCTCTCACTATCTTAAGGCGACTTTCCTCAGATATGGAAGTCCTCCTTCATAACGCCGATTCATAAAAAGGGATTAAAGAGTGAAGTTACTAATTATCGCCCTATAGCCAAACTTTCGCATATACCCAAACTCTTGGAAATCATTTTGTACGAACCCTTAAGCTTTCATGCAAGTCTTTAATTTCCCAAAACCAACATGGCTTTCTAAAAGGTAGATCAACCGCCAGTAACCTCGTTGAATTCGCGTCCTCTGCGCTCACGGCATTTGAAAGTGGTAAAGAAGTCGATGTTATTGCGACTGATTTTAGTAAAGCTTTTGATAAGATATCCCATAAATTAATTCTTTTCAAATTGTCCAACCTTGGTCTCGAACCAATACTGCTGAAATGGATATTGTTACATCCAGGCTAGGATTCGAAAAGATAAAACGTAATGCTATTTAATTAATCTTTATTAGTTCTCTTTCAATTTTATTTCTTGATTGTTATTCTAATAATTCACTTATTTAATTCAACAATTCACTTTCACAATTAATCACTTTAAATAAACAATCACTTTTCTCTTATTCAATACTTCCACTTTTTCTCTATACTTTTCACTACTGTTATCTATCGCACTTCTTTATCGCGGTTCACAACTAGAATGTCTTGGGTGCTCCTGCGACATCTATTTATATCTCCTAGTGACACCTCTCGAAATTTCCAGATTCGTTGAATTTAGAAGGTTCGAGAACAACATAATTATGTATGTACTAGTTATTCCACAGCTACTCAAACTGCTATTCAAATGCTGCCAAAATCGGTAATATGGCTTGCTACTAGATGGCGCTGCAAGTTGACTAATTGATGCTGAATGACACAGTTTGAGCAAACATGCAACAATATCCCCCTCTTAAACTTGTTCGTCCCGAACAAGCACGTCAATATTTTCGCCATGGTAGCGATTGAGACGATCCACATGGACAACTTTCAGCTTGCCTCTTCCTCGCTGGATCCGGTAGACAACATCGTTGATGCGCTTCACTATCTTATAGGGTCCTTCCCAATCCTGCTGTAGTTTAGGTGACATGCCTTTTCGGCGATGAGGGTTGTATAGCCATAGCAGATCTCCTTCCTGGAATCCTGTGGTGGTTGCTTTTGTATCGTACCTCGTCTTCATGCGGTCGCTGGATATCCGAATCTTATCTCTAGTTTTCCGATGAATGTTTCTGATAATTTCTCTGAGATCCGCAACATAATCATCTTCATTCGTTGCTTCATCAGTCTGAGATCCAAACATCAATTCACTAGGTAACCGGATGGTTCGACCAAAAAGGATTTCGGATGGAGTATGTCCTGTTGTGTTATGAACTGCGCTTCGATAAGCTAATAGGAACATGGGGATCTGCTTGTCCCAGTCCCGCTGGCAGTCGCCAACAACCTTAGAAAGGTGTTCGTTTAAGGTTCTATTGAAGCGTTCCACCATTCCGTCCGATTGTGGATGAAGCGGGGTTGTTTTTGTATTCTTAATCCCTAGTAGTTGGCATACCTCTTGAAAGATCTTCGACTCGAAGTTTCGACCTTGTTCCGAGTGCAATTCCATTGGTACGCCAAATCTACTTACCCAGTTGTGGACAATCTGCTCTACCACGGTTTTAGCTTCTTGGTTAGGTATAGCAAATGCTTCAGGCCATTTAGTGAAGTAGTCCATCACTACGAGGATATAGCGGTTTCCACTGTTGGTTTCTGGAAACGGTCCTGCGATGTCAACTGCAATCCTTTCAAAGGGCGCTCCAACGTTGTATTGATGCATCTTGCCTTGCATTTTTACTCTCGGGCCTTTACTGGCTGCGCAAGTGGCGCATTTTTAGCACCAGTTTTCGACATCGTCTCTTGCGTGGATCCAGTAAAAGTGTTCTTACACTTTTTCGAGTGTCGTATTTACTCCCAAGTGACCTCCGGACACTCCATCATGCAGTTCCCTAAGCACTTCGTTAACTTTCGATCTGGGTAGCACAAGCTGCATCACGGCTGATGTTCCATCCGAACTTTCCCATTTTCTTCTCAAAATGCCATCCTGCTGCCAGTCCGGCTTGCCTTCATGTTCCTTCCAGGCGAGAATCGGCTCGATATCCGGATCTTCCTGTTGAGCATTTCGGATCTCCCGTACACTCCAGCCGCTAATGGGGTCAGCTCTCAACCGTTGGACTGGTGCTTTATCTTTTTCCTCCTGGCGTACGCAATGTTTACAATCAGCCTTGCAGGGCCGCCGGGAGAGGGCATCTGCGTTGGAGTGAAGAGTTCCCTTTCGGTGCTGTATCTCGTAGTCATACCTCTGCAGCCGGTGAATCCACCTCGCGACTTGTCCTCCAGGGTTCTTAAACTGCAGCAGCCACTTTAGAGACGCATGATCTGTACGCAGGAAGAATTTCTGCCTATATAAGTACTTGTGGAAGTGCTTTGTTGCCAGGATCAAAGCCAAGAGTTCTCGTCTGGTTACGCAATAGTTCCTCTCCGGCTTGGATAGCACTTTACTGAAGTAGGAAACTACTCTCTCTTGGCCATCATGGATCTGCGAAAGAACGGCTCCGATCCCAACATTACTAGCGTCGGCATCTATAATAAATGTCTTTCCTGGAGTAGGGTACGCTAGAATTGAAGCATCACAAAGTTGGTGTTTGAGACTCTTAAGACTCGTTTCGCATTCACCTGACTATTTGAATGGTTTTCCCTTTTCCGTCAGTTGATGCAAGCTCTTTGCGATCCTTGCAAAGTCCTTCACAAACCGTATGTAGTAAGTTGCAAGTCCCAGGAAGCTTCTCAGTTGGTGTTTGTCTTTGGGATCGGGCAAATTTTTCACCGCATCGACCTTCTCTGGGTCAGTCCTTACTCCCTCGGACGAGATGATGTGCCCCAGATATTTTACCTCAGATCTAAAGAGATCACACTTTTTCGGGTTAAGCTTTAATTGTGCACTTCGTAGTCTCTGGAACACTTCCTTCAAGTTATCTCGATGTTCTTCAAACGTTTTTCCAACCACGATGACATCGTCCAAGTAGACCAAACACGTTTTCCATGTTAGCCCCAACAAAACACGCTCCATTAGACGCTCAAAGGTTGCCGGCGCGTTACACAGTCCAAATGGCATTACTGTGAATTGCCAGAGCCCGTTTCCTGCTGTGAAAGCCGTTTTCTCACGGTCTTCCGGATGGATCTGCGCTTGCCAGTAGCCACTCTTCAGATCTAGAGTGGAAAACCATCGGGCTCCGGACAGTGTATCCAGCGTATCGTCAATCCTTGGTGGGGGGAGCTATCCTTTTTCGTGACATTATTCAGTTGGCGATAGTCTACACAGAACCGAGTGCTGCAATCTTTCTTTTTGACTAAAACAATTGGAGATGCCCATGGGCTTTTAGAGCATTCGACCACTCCTTCCTTCTCCATCGCCGACACCATCTCTGCAACCTCCGTCTGCTTAGCCAATGGTAATCGTCTTGGAGGCTGACGAATCGGTCTCGCATCTCCAGTGTCTATCCGGTGTTGTACAAGGAGTGTTCGGCCATACTAGCAGTCCCGCGAAGCAAATATATCAGCAAACTCGTTGATGAAGTTCCCTGCCATGGCTTGTTGCTCCTGATTTAGATCGCAGTGCTGGAATAAAGTTCTTTTCACCTCAGTCATTCCCATTGGTGAACGAGGCTTCGCAACACCTTCCTGTGATAGTTTTGTGTTGGCAGTAACCAGTACACACTTTCGTACGGGAACCATATTGTTCTTCGGCTCGACAAGCAGTTTTCCAACCACGCAGTTTCGGCAGTGGTTGTCTTCTGGCTCAACTAGAAAGAATCGGTTGGCCCCAGGATCACCTTCCAGCTTTGTCCAAATCAGTGTCTCTGAAGAAGGTGGTAGGACCTCGTCTTTACTAATAACTGTCCTCAGGGATGCGGCGTTCTCGTTCCCGTACACCATCGGAATCTCTACGTTCCGATACTTGAGTACTTGCATACCAATGTCGAATACTACATCATGCGCCTTCATGAAATCGATTCCAATGATGCATTCGTCACATATATCGGCTACTAGGAAAGCGTGGGAGAATGCTAATCCTGCCAAATTTATTGTAAGTATACCCTCTCCATACACTTTCGCTGTCGCTCCTGTTGCTGTTTTCAGACAGTAATTGCTGGTGTTGTGCAACCAAGACTGACGGACGATGTCCCTCCTTATAATGGAAGCGGTGAAACCGGTGTCGATGGTTGCCACGCACTTATTTTGTCCGATATAGGCTTCCACTGTTAGACTCCGGTTTCCTCATTTGGTTTGGGAGACTTGAATTGTGGTCCTGGGGTCGTCGATTCCGGAAACCAACTTCTGCCCCGTGAAGCTGGTCCTTACACGTTTCCCGACTGCTGGTTCTGCGAAGCTATATCTGCATGATGGATGTTATCCCTGCCAGATGCTTCTTCGGTCTGTCTCCTAGGCCCTCAATGTGGACAACTGCCTTGTCTGGGTGGAGCTCTGCACTGTCCCTGTAAGTGCCCTATTTTGTTTCAGTTCCAGCAGCGCATTTGACCTCTGTTATCTCTGTTCCGGTCAACGATGTCTGTTCTTTGACATGAACATTCAACGGCTGTCATTTCCCTTACGCGATGGAACACATGCGATGCCTGATCAGCAGCTTGCATTGTCAAGACAAATACTAGGGCCTCAGCGAGAGTTCTCTTTCCAGCCATTCTTACGGCTATTTGCAGTTGTCTATCTTCAATGGCTTGGATAAACGCCTCGACAGCCATTTCATTGATGAGAACCTCACCAGCATTAGGATATGACAAACGTGCCAGATGTTCGATATCTGCTTGCAGTTGTTGGAGTGTTTCTCCCCTCTTCTAAACTCTACTGCGTAGCTGGACCCTGTACACTTGCTGCATATGCTCATCACCGAATCGCATGTCTATAGCCTTGACCAGGGCGTCGTAGTTGTGTTGCTTCTCTTCTGAGCCGGTTTGGAGTAACCCCGCAGCTGAACCTCTTAGTGCGAGCGTTAGCGCAATCGACTTTTCCTCGTTGTCCCAGCTGTTCGCCATTGCAGCTGCTTCAAACTGTTTCTTAAAAATTGGCCATGATGTTTGACCATCGAAAACAGGAGGCTGCATCTCTTTCCTTCTCGGGCAGTCCGCGGAATTTTCGCGAGCCTTCTGCTTCTTCACTTTCTCGAGCTCTTTAGTCAACTTCTCAAAGTTTGTTTCATGATTGCAAAACGTCTGATGGATTTCGTCGAATTTGGTTTCAACCTTCTCGAACTTGTGGTCAATTTTTTCGATTTTTCCTTCGAGAACATTTTTAAAATCTTCCACAGCGCTCTTTTGGGCGGCAACTATGGAATTCTTTTGTTCTTCAAATTTGGAATCTAGAGAATTCTTCTGTTCATTGAACTGAGAGTCCATAGAATTCTTCTGTTCATCTAACTTGGCCAACAGTAATTCCATCATAGCAGTCATATCAACGCTTGTACTTACTTGTTCTTCTGCTACGTCGAACAAAACGGACTTGGGGTTTTCTCCTTCGTTTTCAACAGCTTCCTGCAGTCGAAGCACAAGATCACTTTTTCCTCCAGCTGTGGAGAGATTCCGCTTTTCCAATTCAGCTTTTAACTGCGGTATACTGAGCTGTAGTAATTTTAATGTGCGGCTCATTTTTGTTTTTTTTTTAAACTAACTCACTTCACTTTAATATCACACTGAATACGTTTTATCCCACTTCTGACACCAATGTTACATCCAGGCTAGGATTCGAAAAGATAAAACGTAATTCTATTTAATTAATCTTTATTAGTTCTGTTTTTAATGTCTTTTACTTCTTGATTATTATTCTAATAATTCACTTATTAAATTCAACATTTCATTTTCACAATTAATCACTTTAAATACACAATCACTTTTCTCTTACTAAATACTTATACTTTTTCTCTATACTTTTCACTACTGTCATCTATCGCACTTCCTTATCGCGGTTCACAACTAGAATGTCTTGGGTGCTACTGCGACATCTATTTATATCTCCTACCTCTCGAAATTTCCAGATTCGTTGAGTTTAGAAGGTTCGAGAACAACATAATTATGTATGTACTAGTTATTCCACAGCTACTCAAACTGCTATTCAAATGCTGCCAAAATCGGTAATATGGCTTGCTACTAGATGGCGCTGCAAGTTGACTAATTGATGATGAATGACACAGTTTGAGCAAACATGCAACAATATTATCTACCTCAGCTCTGTAGATGGGACTGGCCAACGACACGCGGTTGTTCTCAAACTGTCCCCCATCTACGTAGTAACCGCGCCCAACGTCGTTTAATTACGGTGATCTGACGAGAACCGATTAACTCGACGTGGTTTGGTGTGGTTACTCTAACGAAACCTGCGACCGATCTCGTAACTTGTAATTGCTTTTGCCAGTAACGATATTCACGCAACGAGAATCGTTATTTGTAATCAGGCCCTGAGCTGTAACTTTTGTTTCAAATAAATCTTTCCACTTAAATTTTATACAGAAATCGTTATATCCCACTTCTAATACCAATTTTACATCCAGACTAGGATTCGAAAAGATAAAACTGCATTCCATTTAATTAATCTTTATTAGTTCTCTTTCAATATCTTAGTTCTTTATTATTCGGGTAATTAACCGGTTTCATATAACAATTCACCTAACTTGTTATCGCAATTAATGAATAATCAAATCTCTTTTTTGCATTTCCTTCTTTTGTCTATAATTTTCACAACTGTCATCTATCGCTTGAAATCGGACTTCTTATCGCTGTTCAAAAGTAAAAGGTCTTGGGTGCTCCCTGCGACTCGTACCAACCCTTAATTTACTCTAAGTCTGGCCGTAACAAAAATAGAACGTACATCAAACATAAATCAATTCCATTTAATTAACTTGGCTAGGTAAGAATTAACATCTTTAAAGTAGGCAACACTTTTAACAATTGCAGTTTTTCCAGTTTTAGGGAATTCGCTGTAGCACTGTTCAATATTTTTTTCTCAAAAAAGGGTAAAAATAGCTAGCTAAATTGCTTTTATTTTATGGTTTGTTTATAGCTACTCAAACTGAACAACCACCTGTTGTAGTAGTAGTAGAATGTAGCTGTCGACTAGATGACGATGAATTTCATTGTTCCAACAACCAAACATTGTAAGAACAGCGACGATTTGATGTGTTGATTTGAAAGTGAATTGATGTATTAATAAACTAGAATAAAGAGAACAGATTTTTTCCAAGGAAACTTGAATTCTGATACATTTTTGGCAGCAAAGTGTACGAACAGCCATCTGCTTTCAAATACCGTTATATAGCTCTCGAATAGATGGCGCTGAATGTCACTGTCCATGCTACAACATAAAATATATAAAAGGATTGTTCACCGGATATGCAGCCTCAAAATAAGCGGCCAGCAAATCTGCTTTATTTTGTGGGAACTCGAATGGAAAAAACCGTTGCTTGATGAGACACTTTCCGGACTTATTCCAGCAATGTATGTCTGTTGTCTGTTGCCTGTGGTCACTAGTCATCGACGGCCTTTTAGTCAGTCTTCAGAGAATAGGCCATGACATCATTGGGTATGCAGATAACCTGGCGATAATTATAAGTCGTTAGCATAGCACCACCATAACTGTAGTCATTCAGAATGCTTTACACATTTAAAAATGTTGTAATAATGCAGGGCTCTCCAATAACCCTTTCAAAACCGTGAATTTTGATCCTATCACCACCTTAAGCTACTTGAGTGAGGTCAAATATCTCGGCGTTTCTTCGATAAAAGACTCAAGTGGACAACGCACATCAAGTCTGCACAGAGCATGCAACTAAAGCCATGTGGGCCAGTCCCAAAATGATATACTCGCTTTATATCATGATGTACAGATTTATTATAACATACGCGGCCATCGTCTTTTTTTCCTAAAGTTCTTGGAGGGACAACGTCAACCAAGCTCCAAAAGCTACAGTGTAGTGCCTGTGTCGGCATTAAAGGTGCGATGCGCACCTGTCTAATGGAAGCACTAGAGGCTATTGTTAGGCTATCACCCTTACAAATTGTAACATTGTCTTGGAAAGCTATTGAGGTTGTAATATTAAACGTCGCAAACTGGGCCAATGGTGTTCCGGCACTGGACCCTAGAACTGTGGTCTGTTTCACCGATGGATCAAAAATGGAATCTGGAGTTGTAGCTGGCGCCTTTATACCCAACACCAAAGTCTTGTTGCCTATGGGAATGTGCCCCACTGTGTTCCAGGTAGAAATCCATGCCATTGAGATCTGCGCTAGAATATACCTTGAACATTTTAATTTAATTTGGTGGGGGCATGTGCCCCCATTTATTCAGCTTAATATAAGCTATATGTAGACTAGAAAACTAAGACTTATAGCTAGACTTATTAAAACTAATACTTACAAGCTAGAGAAAAAAATACTAAGAATTATAACTAGGAAATAAAGTTAGGGTTTATGGAGAAGGAGGCTAAGTTTAATGGAGGGAGTGCTGCGGTTGAAATCAAAAATGGAAATGTTTGAATTTACCTTCCGTAGCATTCGGGAAATTGGTTCGTTGGAGCCATAGAACGTGCGGTGGGTTGGTAGATAGAAGAGACGGGGATGTCTTAAATTACGAGAGTTAGTATTAAAGGAGATAGAGTTGTAAAGGGACGGGCAATCGATAGAGCCTGAGAGGAGGCGATGAATGAAGAGAATCAGATCTATCGGCAATTCCGAGGGAAAAAAATTCCCCCGAACATTTTTGTTCCTTGGAAATTATTCTTAGTATCGTGAATCTCCATCGGAATTTATTTCCCCCGGCATTTTCGAAGTTATGTTCGAAGGCGTTGACAGTTGTCAATCGCAATTAATTCAATTATAATTTAGGTTCATATTTGAGAAGATTTTGGTAATGTATGTTTTTTTAATAGAAAATTGTGTTAGGTAATGTTATTAATTATTTTATTATACTCGCGTTCGATTTAGTGAAGTAACATAAATAAGTGACATTGGAGGTTCTACGCTGCTCAATTCCTTGGAAGCTTCTAAAATTTATTCACATTCTTTATTTACAGTCTATGGTCCTATTCGTAGTGAGCCCATTCAATTGAAGAAGTTAATGCTTGAGTTAAAAAATATTTTAATGAAGCTTCATTAGACATTCGTCGGCTTCCATCACATAAATGTACCATCATTTCCAATTCTCTTTGATTAGTTAAGTTAGATATATATGTTTATTTTTATATAAAATTTTAAAAATAAAACTTGAACAAAAAATACTTGCATAAAGACAAAATTCTTCTTCTTTTCTAAAGCTAAAGTTTCTTTTTATTTGAGCCACAACAAAGCAATCCAACTCTTATTTCACTTTTTTTGATTTAAAATAAAAACTTAAAAGCAACCGACTACTTATCCACATACAAATTGCTTTGATTTTTGAATTTCCACCGGCATACTTGCTTAGGAAATATTCCGGAGGGAATTTCGTTAAATTCCGGGGAATTTTTGTCTACGATAACAATTTATTCCGGAGGGAATTTTCCCCCTTTTTCGAAATTCATGCCGATACCTATTTTTGAAAAATGGGAAATATTCCGGAGGGAATTTTGTTCACGATAGCCCTGAATGTCTGATACATCCCTGCGGTCTTCAAGTCTATTCAAGTTAATGAGTTTGAGGCGGTCTTGATAGGGAGGCAAAATTAGGGGATCGTTCCAAGAAAGTCCGCGGAGGGCTAATCGAAGAAAACGTCGTTGTGTAACGCTGCATTTTTTTTTTCATTTATTTACGGCCATATTATTCACTCCGGGTGTAACTCAAGTTTAAGTTAATTTTACACCCGCCCATTAATCCGCATTTTTTAAACCCGATAATTTCAACCTGTGTCCATATTATTCACTGAAAAACATACGTTAAACCTGCTGGATTAAAGATGGATTTAAATGCGGATTTAAAACACTTTAAACAGTTGCAGGTGGCAATGGTGCGATGATAGTGTATTCACTAAGTGATTGGCAGGTCGTGCGTTCGAATCCCGACCAGGGCCATGATTTTTATAAATTGAATACACACAACAAAAACTGATCTCCCTAAAGCAATTTAGGCGCCACCTGTTGAGAAAAAAAAATCCCATCGCACCAAACTTCTTTCCTATCCTTCTATTCTTTCAGTAAGTAGCACCCAAAAATAGGCAATGAATTGCTGGGAGCTATTGCGCAAAAAATTAAATGCCTGCGCTGTGGTTTTACCATTATAAGGGTACTGTGTCACTACAGAAAAAAGAAATCCCTTTAGCGCACGCAAATTATAAAAAAAAAAACCTAGTGTCAAAAGTCACATATAACGACATTTGTTTCTTGTTGTTTGTCAATTTTTTCTTAATTCCAATAGTTTTGTGTTTTTTCCATCTTTAGTGAAATAAATTGAGAAAAATCTTAAAATGAAATATGTTGGTAAGGTAAACGAAGAGGACAGCAGTAAGGCTAGCAAAAAGAGGAAAACGGTTTGCACAGATGGAAACAGACCTTCTGTTGTCCATGGTCATGTCTTCCAATGTAAATAGCATGGAGACAAATCGAATGACAACTAAAGGACGCTCGATGGGATGGGAGTTAATAACAGTATCATTCCATGCCTCTCCCGGTGTCGTTGTGAGTATTTTATTCATTCGCTGTTCATTATTTTCATCTCTAATGTAGTTTCTTATAAATAGCAAAGAACAGAGAAAGAGCTTCGCGATCGGACGAGCAACATCCGCAAAGACCTCTACAAATTGTCGAGATTCCAAAAAAAACAACCCAAGGAACTTTAGGTGGCCACCTTCCACCACGCAAACCACCGTCGGTTTCGTTTGATCTATCGGAAGTGGTAAAAAAATATGCAGTTTCTCTACAAGTGAAGCTTGCAGGACTCGCTCCAGTTGACAGCGATAGAGTTTCACATCCAATCGATGAGACGACATCAACGCCAACAACAAGTCGGACATTTAATTTGTTTGATAGTGAGGTGGTGTGTTCTAATTTGGCGACCCCTGCCCCCGCAGTGGGTACATTGGCAAAAACAGTCCCATCGCATGATGAAATGGCCATGCCGTCGACATCGACAACATCGGATATTTCGCTGCCATTTAGCTCATCGCAAATGTTCGCTACGCAAAGCCAACGACGTCGCAAACTGAATACTGACGGAAGTTCAAATTCCAACAATTCAACTTCGCTGACCAATTCTGTCACCAAAAACAGCAGCCCAGCACAAACTTACTTGGAAAACAAGTCAAAATTACTGGCCGACGAAAATCAACGCCGTAAGGAGTGGCATAATTTATGCATGAAAATAAAAAACGAAGAACTAGCGATTAAAAGGAAACAATCTCAATTTTGGTCACTCATAGTTAATGATGTTACCCGGAATCCAGTATTTTATTTCTTTCAATTTATTTTCGTTTCTTTTGTAATTTATTTTCTTTGTTTTCAGTAGTATGTTTTGGTAGCTTGATAGACTATAAAAGTTGCGGAGCTCAAATTTGTGGGTCGGAACTGATACTAACAGGGTAGTGGAGCTAGAATTTGTAGGTTGGAACTGATACTAACAGGGTAGTGGAGGTCAAATTTGCGGGTCAACACTGATAAGCATTGCGGTTAGAGATAAGCCATATCTGTTGTGGTTAATTAATTTATTTGTGCTAAAGATGTTGTGTCAAATGGAATGTGTGTTCTATAAAAAGAAAATAGATTTGATTGTATGTAAAAATGATTTGCAAAGGGCATGTGCATCGCGGTTAGAGATAAGCCATATCTGTTGTGGTCAATTAATTTGCATAATTAGTTAATCATGCATATACAGCATAGTATGCTCATTATTGCGAAGGGTATATAAGGTGACAGGTGACAGATGTGATATAAAAGGGTTAATTAATTTATTTGTGCTAAAGATGTCGTTGGAGGTCAAATTTGTAGGTCAACATTGATAAGCATGGCGGGAATTTGTTGGTACGTTCTGGTACATCCCAAAGTGTTGGACACTTATAAGCAGCGATTTTGAACTTTTGAATTTTATAGTCAACACTGATAAGCATGGCGATACATTAAAAAAAATGTAAAAAATACATCTGGTCTATGATATCATTATTGCGAAGGGCATATTATTTTTTTTCTATAAAAAGCGTTGGTATCATTAGATATTCATTAATTGTTAAAAATGTTTTGGATTCAACCGATAAAATCGGGTGATAAATATTGCATTTGTCACTCATCATGGAAACATTTTAAAATTGTAAAAGTAGATGTAGTTAATAGTAGTTTATCAGTTCATCTGACTCCAGAGGATGGCAGTAAATGTTTGTTGTTGAAAATGTGTAGAGGAGATCCAGTACCTGGAAATTTATCATCAATATTGTACAAATTTAATGTTAATGAACATCTTAGAATTGATGTGGTCGGTGCTACAATTACATTAGTAGGGCTCACAGCCGATGGTTTTCATCCCCGGAGAATTATAAACCATTTTATTGAGCTGTGTGTATTTAATGACTTTGACAGTGATCTAAGTGATATTGATAAAGAGGACATAAAATTGTTGAACAAACTAAGTACTCAAAGCAATATACAGTGATATTAACTGAATAGTATCCGCTTTTTTATTGTTCGGAAAGGATGGTGGACACAAGTTCTAATCAGCTTATAAAGCAAATTTTTGATTTTTTAATAGATAACAAGGAAATTTTGTTGGATGAACATTACAAGGAGATTCAAAATTGCTACATAAAATTATGTGAAAACACCAACGATTCTCTTATTACTTCTAAGTATGGATGTCATTTTTCAATATGCAGCTGGTCATCAGATACATGTCAAGTCGGACCCAACACTTGCAGCTGTTACATGTTAAAAAGTAGAATAATGCAAACAAAGAAAATAATGTCATTATATAACAGAATAAATAAAAGGTGTTAATTCAATGAAATTTGTTTTAGTTTCAATTTAACTTTTCGCAGGTGTGGTGGTGTGCTCATCTTTTCAGAGAATCAAACAAAATGCATAAATTTGTATTGCTGGTAATCTATCTGTCATTGGGTGTATTACAAGCTATCCCAATACCATTAAATCTAACAGCACAAGATGATAATAAAGAAAATTTGGAATTTTCTTTATTGCTACCTAGTAATGATACTTTGAAAATTGATTTGTTCATTCAATTGATGAAGATCAGTGAGAACGCACAGCAACAAAATGAAAATAATCAAACAACAACAACAACAACAACAACAACAGAAAAACCGGAAGTAAAATATTTTACTGTCAAAGAGGCCATTCAAAATGAAAGCGGAAGGAGAAAAACTGTAGGATTTAATGTTGATCGTGATAACAATATAAACATACATCGGAAACGTATACAAAATTTAGGATTACCTATTGAAGACAATGCTGCGGCTACAAAAAAATTTGTCTTGGAAAGTATAAAGCAGTTAGCGTTAAAAGTTGAAAAAGATATCATATTGTTGGAGGTCAACATTAATAACGCCATAGAAACGATCGGAAAGATCTCACAAATATTAAAGAATATATGGAGAGCAGTATAGAACATGAACGAATCTTAAACAAATCGTTATATGAAAATATAAACAAGGATTTAACAGAAACTAATATATATATTGAAGAAAGGTTCAGTAGAATCGAAGATTATATTTTCAAAAAAATTTTGGAACAAAAATTATTACAAAAATTTAAGGAAATCTATTCCTCAGTAGATTCATAGTAGACAATGAATGCAAATAAAAAACATAGGGACGGGCTACAGTCCGCTTGGGCGAACTGTTGGATACCCTATTCTTATTCCTATCCCTCATAAGTGGGCGTGACAAAAGTCTAAGTATGGTTGAATTGTTATGAACGCTTTACATATTTTGCTATATAACATTTAAAGGATTTTATCAAAAAAAAAGCTCCCTAGCTCAAACTTGGGTGTTTAAATAAAATTGTTTTATTTAATTTTGGGGGTGTCAGTAGGCGGATTTAAAAAAAATTAACACATGAGCATAAAGGGCCCCTAGAGAGTATATATTATAAATTTCAGCTCCCTAGCTCGCTTTGAATTTTCAAAAAAAAAAAAAAAAATTGTGGGCGTGCCAGTGGGCGGATTTTGAAAATATGTACACATGAGCATAAAGGGCCCATAGAGAGTATATATTAAGGAATCACACAATGAAACTAAATCTCAAGGATGACGACATCTTTAGAGGCTGCGGTGATGAGGAAACCCATGAGGACACACCTTACTTTCTCTGTCACTGTCCAAGCCTGTGTCACCTGAGGAACAGAACACTTGGAAGATACTTCTTCCAAGACATTCAAGAACTTTCTGATGTTTCACTATCAAATCTTTACAGGATTGGGAAGGAAACCAAGAACGAAGGACCAAGGCCAGAACAACGAGGCCAACAATCCCAACAAAGGGTATCACAATGGGACCACATGGACCTAAGTGTGGTGTAACAAATTCGCTCTGTTTCATCAGCCCGTAAACCTAACCTAAGCTAATAGCCTTCAACAAAATAAGTAGCATAATAGACAAATACAACCAAGTAGAACAAACACTTTATGCTGATGATTTAGTATTGTTTACTAAAATCAAGAGCATAACTTCTGTTGAAAATGTCTTTTCCAATATTCTTAGAGATTTAAGTACATGGGGAGACTGCTCCGGCTCAAGCATTTCTATTCACAAATGTGAAGCACTTCATATATTCGATTCTAAATTCAACTTTACAAACCATTGTACATACCTAAAAAAGAACCTATCTACTAGAGTTAACATAATAAATTACTTGTCTTCAAAAAATAGCTTTTGCAATGTAAATTCTTTAATTAATGTAATAAGGTCGATAATACTCGTACTATCGAAAGTCGACTATGGTCTAGCAATTTATGGAAAGTGTTCAAAAACATCCATTCAAAACGTCTCAACCCCATACCACGCCGCCATCCGAACCTGCATGAGGGCCTCCCGCACAACTCCTATCAAAAATCTGCTCCGGGACTTCCTCATCTTAATGACAGGATTTTCTATATAACTTCACTAAAAACCCAAAAAATCAACTCCCCAACAAAGGCACCTATCCACACCGATGTGAGAAAAATACTTAAACGCACAAAAACCCCGAAATACCCTTCAACAATCTACAACGCATTGACATACGCAAAACACTTATTATCCTACAAAAAAACAAAAGGTCGGCATTTCCACCAGGGAAGCTACCACACCCCTCCATATGCGATTCTCTACGGCAGTTTACTAAAAGCTCAACCCCGAAAGAAACATATAAGAGCTTGTGTGCAGAAGCAATGGAAAAATATAAAAAAACATAGGGGCGGGCTACAGTCCGCTTGGGCGAACTGTTGGATACCCTATTCTTATTCCTATCCCTCATAAGTGGGCGTGACAAAAGTCTAAGTATGGTTAAATTGTTAAGAACACTCCACATATTTTGTTATATAACATTTAAAGGATTTTATCAAAAAAAACGTTTCTCAAACTTGGGTGTTTCAATAAAATTGTTTTATTTAATTGTGGGCGTATCAGTAAGCGGATTTAAAAAAAAATAACACATGAGATAAAGGGCCCCTAGAGAGTATATAAATTATATAGTATTATAAATTTCAGCTCCCTAGCACAAACTTTGAATTTTCAAAAAAAAAAAAAATAATTGTGCTCGTGTCAGTGGGCGGATTTTGAAAATATTTACACATGAGCATAAAGGGCCCATAGAGAGTATATATTATAAATTTCAGCTCCATAGCTCAAACTTTGGATTTTCAAAAAAATTGTTTTATTTATTTGTGGGCGTGTCAGTGGGCGGATTTTGAAAATTTTTTATCCCAAGCAGTTTTAGGAGTCATAGATCATATATCAAAAATTTCAGCTTTCTAGCTCAAAATTCGATTTTTTCCAAAATTTTGTTTTTTTGAGTTTGTGGGCGTGTCTGTCGGCGGATTTCAAAAATTCGTAAACTTGATTATTTCGGGACCCTAGAGAGTATATGGTTAAAATTTCAGCTCTCTAGGTCCAGTTTAAAGGCTAATTTTTGCCGACGGACGGACGGACATGGCTAGATCGACATTACTATCGATGCTGATCATAAATATAGTAACTTATAGGGGTCTACGGGCAATATTAAGGTATGTTACAAACTATGCGTCAAAATTAATATACCCCTAGAATAGGGTATAAACATAGGGACGGGCTACAGTCCGCTTGGGCGAACTGTTGGATACCCTATTCTTAATCCTATCCCTCATAAGTGGGCGTGACAAAAGTCTAAGTATGGTTGAATTGTTAAGAACGCTCTACATATTTTGTTATATAACATTTAAAGGATTTTATCAAAAAAAAAACGCTCCCTAGCTCAAACTTGGGTGTTTCAATAAAATTGTTTTATTTAATTGTGGGAGTGTCAGTAGGCGGATTTAAAAAAAAAAATAACACATGAGCATAAAGGGCCCCTAGAGAGTATATATTATAAATTTCAGCTCCCTAGCTCAAAAAAATGTTTTATATATTTGTGGGCGTGTCAGTGGGCGGATTTTGAAATTTTTTTATCCCGAGCAGTTTTACGAGTCATAGATCATATATAAATATAAATTTCAGCTTTCTAGCTCAAAATTCTATTTTTTCCAAAATTTTGTTTTTTGAGTTTGTGGGCGGATTTCAAAAATTCGTATTATTTCGGGACCCTAGAGAGTATATGGTTAAAATTTCAGCTCTCTACGTCCAGTTTAAAGGCCTAATTTTTGCCGACGGACGGACGGACGGACGGACGGACATGGCTAGATCGACATTACTATCGATGCTGATCATAAATGTAGTAACTTTTAGGGGTCTACGGGCAATATTAAGGTATGTTACAAACTATGCGTCAAAATTAATATACCTAGAATAGGGTATAAAGAGAGGTTTAGTGAATGAATTTCATATTCAAGCTCGAAGAAATTTAAAACGTTGTCATGTAATAACAAAAGGGATAGATGATCTATGGCAAGCCGATTCCGTAGAAATGTGCAACTATTCAAAATTCAATAAATATCAACGTTTTCATCATCATCATCTAATTGTTCATTAAATTATGTATATAAAAATGAAATAAAGAAAACTATTTGTTTATTTTAAATTTGATTATTGTTTATTTTTTGTTTTATTTGTAGAGAAATTTCAGATACAAGTATCCGAAGTTAAAAGAATTATAATCAACTTCAGGATAACCTACAAAGATGATTTATACTAAAAAAAAAATGAATCATTCCAAAGCTAGAAGCTAGAAAGCATTCGAAAGTTACAACTTGTTTGGCTATCAGCTTAGATCTCCGCTTCTACACAGCGGATGCAGCATTTTTTCTGCGGTAGCCTATATCCATTCTCAGGCTCTAGACTATCTGTGTACCAAATTTCATTTAAATCGATTCAGTAGTTTTGGCGTTAAAGCGAGACAGACAGACAGACAGAGTAACTTTCGCATTTATAATATTAGTATGGATTTTTTTTTGTTTGGGTGAAGAAAGATATCGCTTGATATCTGTTTGGATGTTCTAATTGCAGCTTAGACGACTGTTTGTCATAGTTGTAATATAATTTATGTTTTATTTTTAGGGAAAAGATATCGTTTGATTGACATTGACCATAATTATAAATAGTAAAATAGAAATGATTGCGAAGGGCATATAAGTCAGCCTGGAATTTGTAGATAGGTTCTGGTACACCAAAAGTACTGATAAGCAGCGATTTTGAACTTTTGAAATTTATAGTCAACACATGGTGATACGTTAAAAATACAAAAAAATACATCTCGTCTTTGCGGTTTGAGATAAACCATATCTGTTGTGGTTTAATTAATTTATTTGTGTTGAAGATGTTGTGTCAAATTGTATGTAAAACATAGGGACGGGCTACAGTCCGCTTGGGCGAACTGTTGGATACCCTATTCTTATTCCTCATAAGTGGGCGTGACAAAAGTCTAAGTATGGTTGAATTGTTAAGAACGCTCTACATATTTTGTTATATAACATTTAAAGGATTTTATCAAAAAAAAACGTTCCCTAGCTCAAACTTGGGTGTTTCAATAAAATTGTTTTATTTAATTGTGGGCGTGTCAGTAGGCGGATTTAAAAAAAATTAACACATGAGCATAAAGGGCCCCTAGAGAGTATATACAAGGTGGCGCAAAAGTTGTCAGGTGGCGCAAAAGTTGTCACCCGATGTTCTTTCGCTGTAATTCTTTTGACGAATGAAAAACTTTGGTTCTGCTTTTGGATTATATTAATTGGTGTCTTAAGTTTTTTCTGTATCAGTTAACTTCACAAATATCAAAGTAGAATTTACATTTGCCGCCATTTGCAAAAATTATGCTTCTTCCGATAGGAAGATGACTTTTGCGCCACCTTGTATTATAAATTTCAGCTCCCTAGCTCAAACTTTGAATTTTCAAAAGAAAAAATGTAATTGTGGGCGTGTCATTGGGCGGATTTTGAAAATATATACACATGAGCATAAAGGGCCCATAGAGAGTATATATTATAAATTTCAGCTCCCTAGCTCAAACTTTGGATTTTCAAAAAAAATTGTTTTATTTATTTGTGGGCGTGTCAGTGGGCGGATTTTGAAATTTTTTTATCCCGATCAGTTTTAGGAGTCATAGATCATATATAAAAAATTTCAGCTTTCTGCTGATCATAAATATAGTAACTTTTTGGGGTCTACGGGCAATATTAAGGTATGTTACAAACTATGCGTCAAAATTAATATACCCTTGGAATAGGGTATAAAAATGATTGCGAAGGTCATATAAGTAAGCCTATTTGTTTCACCATAATTATAAATAATAAATAGATTTGATTACATATAAAATGAATGTGAAGCGTATATAAATCGAGTGGAATTATATTTAAAGTGATAGTTGAATCTTTTCAAACTAACAAGTGTGAAAGAAATTAATAAAATTAATAAATTTTTTGTTGTTGTTGGTGAATTTTAATTTAAAGTAGCAGTACCTATACAGTTAAATCTAGTTAAATCTAAATCTGATAAGAATAATGTATATTTAATTTTTATTTTTATTTGTATTCTATTGACTAAGTGCTGATCTATATTCATATTTTTTTCTTTCTTTTTATAGATTTCATTTGCAAAGTCATTGTTGAATTTTCGAAGGAAAAACAAAAAAAACAAATTTAACGTGTAAAAAAATGGCAAAGATATGTTTCAATGCTGTTCTTTTAACCGTGTAGGATACTAATGATTTGAGAGGAATCGACTTGTCCAACGGAGCTGCTGTTTACATAGTTCACTAATTTCGTTCACTAATGAACTAACGCTAGAGTGAGTTTTCCCAGGTCGTAGTAAATTATTAGTTTTCGTTTTCCATTCTGGAAAAAAAAGTTCAGCTTTTCCTAGTTCTTCAAAGTATATTCATGGGATTTTGCTGTATTAGATTGATTTGGAGGGTTGTATTAATTATTGCATGATAATAATACTACAAGTAGATGGGGTATCCATGTTCTGGAATGTTAGGTAATGACAAGCTTGGTTAAATGGTACTCGTGTGAATATATATATATATAGTGATAGAACTGCAAGTTATTATTATAAGATTATTTAAACAACAAAAGAAAAAATAGCAAACTTCTTACCTGTAAACGTTCTCATTGAATTCTTGCTTTTATCAAAGAAACAATTAATATACATTACCACTTGGCTGGGCAGAGGAGCAAAATGATGAACTTACAAAAACTTGAAAATCTAAAAAGAGAGCATTCTACACTAGATTCGATTAGAATACTTCGTAGCCATACTCAAAAATGGAAAAAAAGATTGGGAGCAGTAGAATCAAGAAATAGAATGAGTGTACCTGATGAAGATGTATTTTAAATAAAACAAATTAATTATTATCAGTCTGCATTATATTCAAATAATAAAAGTTTCAAATTCCTCTCAAAAAGCATTACATTATTCCCCCTTATCTCGCAATATGCCCACAGGTGGCGGATGTATAAATGTGGCCTCAGAATATCTTTTATATTAGCGATTATCTCCCATTTTATTATTTCCATTCTACGATCGTAAATTATTAAGTTATGACTTAAGTGACTAGTTTTTATACGATCATATGTAGCAGCAAATTGTTCATTTAAATAACTAATTACTTCCATCTCAAAAACTTCTTCAAGTTCTAATTTAAACATATCACTTCTTGACCAATGGTGCGAAATATTGGAATCCTGTATCGCTTTCTCGACAGCAGCTCCGTTGGACAAGTCGATTCCTCTCAAATCATTAGTATCCTACACGGTTAAAAGAACAGCATTGAAACATAACTTTGCCATTTTTTTACACGTTAAATTTGTTTTTTTTGTTTTTCCTTCGAAAATTCAACAATGACTTTGCAAATGAAATCTATAAAAAGAAAGAAAAAAATATGAATATAGATCAGCACTTAGTCAATAGAATACAAATAAAAATAAAAATTAAATATACATTATTCTTATCAGATTTAGATTTAACTAGATTTAACTGTATAGGTACTGCTACTTTAAATTAAAATTCACCAACAACAACAAAAAATTTATTAATTTTATTAATTTCTTTCACACTTGTTAGTTTGAAAAGATTCAACTATCACTTTAAATATAATTCCACTCGATTTATATACGCTTCACATTCATTTTATATGTAATCAAATCTATTTATTATTTATAATTATGGTGAAACAAATAGGCTTACTTATATGACCTTCGCAATCATTTTTATACCCTATTCCAAGGGTATATTAATTTTGACGCATAGTTTGTAACATACCTTAATATTGCCCGTAGACCCCAAAAAGTTACTATATTTATGATCAGCAGAAAGCTGAAATTTTTTATATATGATCTATGACTCCTAAAACTGATCGGGATAAAAAAATTTCAAAATCCGCCCACTGACACGCCCACAAATAAATAAAACAATTTTTTTTGAAAATCCAAAGTTTGAGCTAGGGAGCTGAAATTTATAATATATACTCTCTATGGGCCCTTTATGCTCATGTGTATATATTTTCAAAATCCGCCCAATGACACGCCCACAATTACATTTTTTCTTTTGAAAATTCAAAGTTTGAGCTAGGGAGCTGAAATTTATAATACAAGGTGGCGCAAAAGTCATCTTCCTATCGGAAGAAGCATAATTTTTGCAAATGGCGGCAAATGTAAATTCTACTTTGATATTTGTGAAGTTAACTGATACAGAAAAAACTTAAGACACCAATTAATATAATCCAAAAGCAGAACCAAAGTTTTTCATTCGTCAAAAAAATTACAGCGAAAGAACATCGGGTGACAACTTTTGCGCCACCTGACAACTTTTGCGCCACCTTGTATATACTCTCTAGGGGCCCTTTATGCTCATGTGTTAATTTTTTTTAAATCCGCCTACTGACACGCCCACAATTAAATAAAACAATTTTATTGAAACACCCAAGTTTGAGCTAGGGAACGTTTTTTTTTGATAAAATCCTTTAAATGTTATATAACAAAATATGTAGAGCGTTCTTAACAATTCAACCATACTTAGACTTTTGTCACGCCCACTTATGAGGGATAGGAATAAGAATAGGGTATCCAACAGTTCGCCCAAGTGGACTGTAGCCCGTCCCTATGTTTTACATACAATTTGACACAACATCTTCAACACAAATAAATTAATTAAACCACAACAGATATGGTTTATCTCAAACCGCAAAGACGAGATGTATTTTTTTGTATTTTTAACGTATCACCATGTGTTGACTATAAATTTCAAAAGTTCAAAATCGCTGCTTATCAGTACTTTTGGTGTACCAGAACCTATCTACAAATTCCAGGCTGACTTATATGCCCTTCGCAATCATTTCTATTTTACTATTTATAATTATGGTCAATGTTAATCAAACGATATCTTTTCCCTAAAAATAAAACATAAATTATATTACAACTATGACAAACAGTCGTCTAAGCTGCAATTAGAACATCCAAACAGATATCAAGCGATATCTTTCTTCACCCAAACAAAAAAAAATCCATACTAATATTATAAATGCGAAAGTTACTCTGTCTGTCTGTCTGTCTCGCTTTAACGCCAAAACTACTGAATCGATTTAAATGAAATTTGGTACACAGATAGTCTAGAGCCTGAGAATGGATATAGGCTACCGCGGAAAAAATGCTGCATCCGCTGTGTAGAAGCGGAGATCTAAACTGATAGCCAAACAAGTTGTAACTTTCGAATGCTTTCTAGCTTCTAGCTTTGGAATGATTCCTTTTTTTTTTAGTATAAATCATCTTTGTAGGTTATCCTGAAGTTGATTATAATTCTTTTAACTTCGGATACTTGCATCTGAAATTTCTCTACAAATAAAACAAAAAATAAACAATAATCAAATTTAAAATAAACAAATAGTTTTCTTTATTTCATTTTTATATACATAATTTAATGAACAATTAGATGATGATGATGAAAACGTTGATATTTATTGAATTTTGAATAGTTGCACATTTCTACGGAATCGGCTTGCCATAGATCATCTATCCCTTTTGTTATTACATGACAACGTTTTAAATTTCTTCGAGCTTGAATATGAAATTCATTCACTAAACCTCTCTTTATACCCTATTCTAGGTATATTAATTTTGACGCATAGTTTGTAACATACCTTAATATTGCCCGTAGACCCCTAAAAGTTACTACATTTATGATCAGCATCGATAGTAATGTCGATCTAGCCATGTCCGTCCGTCCGTCCGTCCGTCCGTCGGCAAAAATTAGGCCTTTAAACTGGACGTAGAGAGCTGAAATTTTAACCATATACTCTCTAGGGTCCCGAAATAATACGAATTTTTGAAATCCGCCCACAAACTCAAAAAACAAAATTTTGGAAAAAATAGAATTTTGAGCTAGAAAGCTGAAATTTATATTTATATATGATCTATGACTCGTAAAACTGCTCGGGATAAAAAAATTTCAAAATCCGCCCACTGACACGCCCACAAATATATAAAACATTTTTTTGAGCTAGGGAGCTGAAATTTATAATATATACTCTCTAGGGGCCCTTTATGCTCATGTGTTATTTTTTTTTTTAAATCCGCCTACTGACACTCCCACAATTAAATAAAACAATTTTATTGAAACACCCAAGTTTGAGCTAGGGAGCGTTTTTTTTTTGATAAAATCCTTTAAATGTTATATAACAAAATATGTAGAGCGTTCTTAACAATTCAACCATACTTAGACTTTTGTCACGCCCACTTATGAGGGATAGGATTAAGAATAGGGTATCCAACAGTTCGCCCAAGCGGACTGTAGCCCGTCCCTATGTTTATACCCTATTCTAGGGGTATATTAATTTTGACGCATAGTTTGTAACATACCTTAATATTGCCCGTAGACCCCTATAAGTTACTATATTTATGATCAGCATCGATAGTAATGTCGATCTAGCCATGTCCGTCCGTCCGTCGGCAAAAATTAGCCTTTAAACTGGACCTAGAGAGCTGAAATTTTAACCATATACTCTCTAGGGTCCCGAAATAATCAAGTTTACGAATTTTTGAAATCCGCCGACAGACACGCCCACAAACTCAAAAAAACAAAATTTTGGAAAAAATCGAATTTTGAGCTAGAAAGCTGAAATTTTTGATATATGATCTATGACTCCTAAAACTGCTTGGGATAAAAAATTTTCAAAATCCGCCCACTGACACGCCCACAAATAAATAAAACAATTTTTTTGAAAATCCAAAGTTTGAGCTATGGAGCTGAAATTTATAATATATACTCTCTATGGGCCCTTTATGCTCATGTGTAAATATTTTCAAAATCCGCCCACTGACACGAGCACAATTATTATTTTTTTTTTTTTGAAAATTCAAAGTTTGAGCTAGGGAGCTGAAATTTATAATACTATATAATTTATATACTCTCTAGGGGCCCTTTATCTCATGTGTTATTTTTTTTTTAAATCCGCTTACTGATACGCCCACAATTAAATAAAACAATTTTATTGAAACACCCAAGTTTGAAAAACGTTTTTTTTGATAAAATCCTTTAAATGTTATATAACAAAATATGTGGAGTGTTCTTAACAATTTAACCATACTTAGACTTTTGTCACGCCCACTTATGAGGGATAGGAATAAAAATAGGGTATCCAACAGTTCGCCCAAGCGGACTGTAGCCCGCCCCTATGTTTTTTTATATTTTTCCATTGCTTCTGCACACAAGCTCTTATATGTTTCTTTCGGGGTTGAGCTTTTAGTAAACTGCCGTAGAGAATCGCATATGGAGTGGTGTGGTAGCTTCCCTGGTGGAAATGCCGACCTTTTGTTTTTTTATAGGATAATAAGTGTTTTGCGTATGTCAATGCGTTGTAGATTGTTGAAGGGTATTTCGGGGTTTTTGTGCGTTTAAGTATTTTTCTCACATCGGTGTGGATAGGTGCCTTTGTTGGGGAGTTGATTTTTTGGGTTTTTAGTGAAGTTATATAGAAAATCCTGTCATTAAGATGAGGAAGTCCCGGAGCAGATTTTTGATAGGAGTTGTGCGGGAGGCCCTCATGCAGGTTCGGATGGCGGCGTGGTATGGGGTTGAGACGTTTTGAATGGATGTTTTTGAACACTTTCCATAAATTGCTAGACCATAGTCGACTTTCGATAGTACGAGTATTATCGACCTTATTACATTAATTAAAGAATTTACATTGCAAAAGCTATTTTTTGAAGACAAGTAATTTATTATGTTAACTCTAGTAGATAGGTTCTTTTTTAGGTATGTACAATGGTTTGTAAAGTTGAATTTAGAATCGAATATATGAAGTGCTTCACATTTGTGAATAGAAATGCTTGAGCCGGAGCAGTCTCCCCATGTACTTAAATCTCTAAGAATATTGGAAAAGACATTTTCAACAGAAGTTATGCTCTTGATTTTAGTAAACAATACTAAATCATCAGCATAAAGTGTTTGTTCTACTTGGTTGTATTTGTCTATTATGCTACTTATTTTGTTGAAGGCTATTAGCTTAGGTTAGGTTTACGGGCTGATGAAACAGAGCGAATTTGTTACACCACACTTAGGTCCATGTGGTCCCATTGTGATACCCTTTGTTGGGATTGTTGGCCTCGTTGTTCTGGCCTTGGTCTTTCGTTCTTGGTTTCCTTCCCAATCCTGTAAAGATTTGATAGTGAAACATCAGAAAGTTCTTGAATGTCTTGGGAGAAGTATCTTCCAAGTGTTCTGTTCCTCAGGTGACACAGGCTTGGACAGTGACAGAGAAAGTAAGGTGTGTCCTCATGGGTTTCCTCATCACCGCAGCCTCTAAAGATGTCGTCATCCTTGAGATTTAGTTTCATTGTGTGATTCCTTAATATATACTCTCTATGGGCCCTTTATGCTCATGTGTACATATTTTCAAAATCCGCCCACTGGCACGCCCACAATTTTTTTTTTTTTTTTTTTTTGAAAATTCAAAGCGAGCTAGGGAGCTGAAATTTATAATATATACTCTCTAGGGGCCCTTTATGCTCATGTGTTAATTTTTTTTAAATCCGCCTACTGACACCCCCAAAATTAAATAAAACAATTTTATTTAAACACCCAAGTTTGAGCTAGGGAGCTTTTTTTTTGATAAAATCCTTTAAATGTTATATAGCAAAATATGTAAAGCGTTCTTAACAATTCAACCATACTTAGACTTTTGTCACGCCCACTTATGAGGGATAGGAATAAGAATAGGGTATCCAACAGTTCGCCCAAGCGGACTGTAGCCCGTCCCTATGTTTTTTATTTGCATTCATTGTCTACTATGAATCTACTGAGGAATAGATTTCCTTAAATTTTTGTAATAATTTTTGTTCCAAAATTTTTTTGAAAATATAATCTTCGATTCTACTGAACCTTTCTTCAATATATTTATTAGTTTCTGTTAAATCCTTGTTTATATTTTCATATAACGATTTGTTTAAGATTCGTTCATGTTCTATACTGCTCTCCATATATTCTTTAATATTTGTGAGATCTTTCCGATCGTTTCTATGGCGTTATTAATGTTGACCTCCAACAATATGATATCTTTTTCAACTTTTAACGCTAACTGCTTTATACTTTCCAAGACAAATTTTTTTGTAGCCGCAGCATTGTCTTCAATAGGTAATCCTAAATTTTTTATACGTTTCCGATGTATGTTTATATTGTTATCACGATCAACATTAAATCCTACAGTTTTTCTCCTTCCGCTTTCATTTTGAATGGCCTCTTTGACAGTAAAATATTTTACTTCCGGTTTTTCTGTTGTTGTTGTTGTTGTTGTTGTTGTTGTTGTTGTTGTTTGATTATTTTCATTTTGTTGCTGTGCGTTCTCACTGATCTTCATCAATTGAATGAACAAATCAATTTTCAAAGTATCATTACTAGGTAGCAATAAAGAAAATTCCAAATTTTCTTTATTATCATCTTGTGCTGTTAGATTTAATGGTATTGGGATAGCTTGTAATACACCCAATGACAGATAGATTACCAGCAATACAAATTTATGCATTTTGTTTGATTCTCTGAAAAGATGAGCACACCACCACACCTGCGAAAAGTTAAATTGAAACTAAAACAAATTTCATTGAATTAACACCTTTTATTTATTCTGTTATATAATGACATTATTTTCTTTGTTTGCATTATTCTACTTTTTAACATGTAACAGCTGCAAGTGTTGGGTCCGACTTGACATGTATCTGATGACCAGCTGCATATTGAAAAATGACATCCATACTTAGAAGTAATAAGAGAATCGTTGGTGTTTTCACATAATTTTATGTAGCAATTTTGAATCTCCTTGTAATGTTCATCCAACAAAATTTCCTTGTTATCTATTAAAAAATCAAAAATTTGCTTTATAAGCTGATTAGAACTTGTGTCCACCATCCTTTCCGAACAATAAAAAAGCGGATACTATTCAGTTAATATCACTGTATATTGCTTTGAGTACTTAGTTTGTTCAACAATTTTATGTCCTCTTTATCAATATCACTTAGATCACTGTCAAAGTCATTAAATACACACAGCTCAATAAAATGGTTTATAATTCTCCGGTGATGAAAACCATCGGCTGTGAGCCCTACTAATGTAATTGTAGCACCGACCACATCAATTCTAAGATGTTCATTAACATTAAATTTGTACAATATTGATGATAAATTTCCAGGTACTGGATCTCCTCTACACATTTTCAACAACAAACATTTACTGCCATCCTCTGGAGTCAGATGAACTGATAAACTACTATTAACTACATCTACTTTTACAATTTTAAAATGTTTCCATGATGAGTGACAAATGCAATATTTATCACCCGATTTTATCGGTTGAATCCAAAACATTTTTAACAATTAATGAATATCTAATGATACCAACGCTTTTTATAGAAAAAAAATAATATGCCCTTCGCAATAATGATATCATAGACCAGATGTATTTTTTACATTTTTTTTAATGTATCGCCATGCTTATCAGTGTTGACTATAAAATTCAAAAGTTCAAAATCGCTGCTTATCAGTGTCCAACACTTTGGGATGTACCAGAACGTACCAACAAATTCCCGCCATGCTTATCAATGTTGACCTACAAATTTGACCTCCAACGACATCTTTAGCACAAATAAATTAATTAACCCTTTTATATCACATCTGTCACCTGTCACCTTATATACCCTTCGCAATAATGAGCATACTATGCTGTATATGCATGATTAACTAATTATGCAAATTAATTGACCACAACAGATATGGCTTATCTCTAACCGCGATGCACATGCCCTTTGCAAATCATTTTTACATACAATCAAATCTATTTTCTTTTTATAGAACACACATTCCATTTGACACAACATCTTTAGCACAAATAAATTAATTAACCACAACAGATATGGCTTATCTCTAACCGCAATGCTTATCAGTGTTGACCCGCAAATTTGACCTCCACTACCCTGTTAGTATCAGTTCCAACCTACAAATTCTAGCTCCACTACCCTGTTAGTATCAGTTCCGACCCACAAATTTGAGCTCCGCAACTTTTATAGTCTATCAAGCTACCAAAACATACTACCGAAAACAAAGAAAATAAATTACAAAAGAAACGAAAATAAATTGAAAGAAATAAAATACTGTATTCCGGGTAACATCATTAACTATGAGTGACCAAAATTGAGATTGTTTCCTTTTAATCGCTAGTTCTTCGTTTTTTATTTTCATGCATAAATTATGCCACTCCTTACGGCGTTGATTTTCGTCGGCCAGTAATTTTGACTTGTTTTCCAAGTAAGTTTGTGCTGGGCTGCTGTTTTTGGTGACAGAATTGGTCAGCGAAGTTGAATTGTTGGAATTTGAACTTCCGTCAGTATTCAGTTTGCGACGTCGTTGGCTTTGCGTAGCGAACATTTGCGATGAGCTAAATGGCAGCGAAATAGCCGATGTTGTCGATGTCGACGGCATGGCCATTTCATCATGCGATGGGACTGTTTTTGCCAATGTACCCACTGCGGGGGCAGGGGTCGCCAAATTAGAACACACCACCTCACTATCAAACAAATTAAATGTCCGACTTGTTGTTGGCGTTGATGTCGTCTCATCGATTGGATGTGAAACTCTATCGCTGTCAACTGGAGCGAGTCCTGCAAGCTTCACTTGTAGAGAAACTGCATATTTTTTTACCACTTCCGATAGATCAAACGAAACCGACGGTGGTTTGCGTGGTGGAAGGTGGCCACCTAAAGTTCCTTGGGTTGTTTTTTTTGGAATCTCGACAATTTGTAGAGGTCTTTGCGGATGTTGCTCGTCCGATCGCGAAGCTCTTTCTCTGTTCTTTGCTATTTATAAGAAACTACATTAGAGATGAAAATAATGAACAGCGAATGAATAAAATACTCACAACGACACCGGGAGAGGCATGGAATGATAATGTTATTAACTCCCATCCCATCGAGCGTCCTTTAGTTGTCATTCGATTTGTCTCCATGCTATTTACATTGGAAGACATGACCATGGACAACAGAAGGTCTGTTTCCATCTGTGCAAACCGTTTTCCTCTTTTTGCTAGCCTTACTGCTGTCCTCTTCGTTTACCTTACCAACATATTTCATTTTAAGATTTTTCTCAATTTATTTCACTAAAGATGGAAAAAACACAAAACTATTGGAATTAAGAAAAAATTGACAAACAACAAGAAACAAATGTCGTTATATGTGACTTTTGACACTAGGTTTTTTTTTTTTTATAATTTGCGTGCGCTAAAGGGATTTCTTTTTTCTGTAGTGACACAGTACCCTTATAATGGTAAAACCACAGCGCAGGCATTTAATTTTTTGCGCAATAGCTCCCAGCAATTCATTGCCTATTTTTGGGTGCTACTTACTGAAAGAATAGAAGGATAGGAAAGAAGTTTGGTGCGATGGGATTTTTTTTTCTCAACAGGTGGCGCCTAAATTGCTTTAGGGAGATCAGTTTTTGTTGTGTGTATTCAATTTATAAAAATCATGGCCCTGGTCGGGATTCGAACGCACGACCTGCCAATCACTTAGTGAATACACTATCATCGCACCATTGCCACCTGCAACTGTTTAAAGTGTTTTAAATCCGCATTTAAATCCATCTTTAATCCAGCAGGTTTAACGTATGTTTTTCAGTGAATAATATGGACACAGGTTGAAATTATCGGGTTTAAAAAATGCGGATTAATGGGCGGGTGTAAAATTAACTTAAACTTGAGTTACACCCGGAGTGAATAATATGGCCGTAAATAAATGAAAAAAAAATGCAGCGTTACACAACGACGTTTTCTTCGATTTGCCCTCCGCGGACTTTCTTGGAACGATCCCCTAATTTTGCCTCCCTATCAAGACCGCCTCAAACTCATTAACTTGAATAGACTTGAAGACCGCAGGGATGTATCAGACATTCAGGGCTATCGTGAACAAAATTCCCTCCGGAATATTTCCCATTTTTCAAAAATAGGTATGAATTTCGAAAAAGGGGGAAAATTCCCTCCGGAATAAATTGTTATCGTAGACAAAAATTCCCCGGAATTTAACGAAATTCCCTCCGGAATATTTCCTAAGCAAGTATGCCGGTGGAAATTCAAAAATCAAAGCAATTTGTATGTGGATAAGTAGTCGGTTGCTTTTAAGTTTTTATTTTAAATCAAAAAAAGTGAAATAAGAGTTGGATTGCTTTGTTGTGGCTCAAATAAAAAGAAACTTTAGCTTTAGAAAAGAAGAAGAATTTTGTCTTTATGCAAGTATTTTTTGTTCAAGTTTTATTTTTAAAATTTTATATAAAAATAAACATATATATCTAACTTAACTAATCAAAGAGAATTGGAAATGATGGTACATTTATGTGATGGAAGCCGACGAATGTCTAATGAAGCTTCATTAAAATATTTTTTAACTCAAGCATTAACTTCTTCAATTGAATGGGCTCACTACGAATAGGACCATAGACTGTAAATAAAGAATGTGAATAAATTTTAGAAGCTTCCAAGGAAGGAATTGAGCAGCGTAGAACCTCCAATGTCACTTATTTATGTTACTTCACTAAATCGAACGCGAGTATATTACCTAACACAATTTTCTATTAAAAAAACATACATTACCAAAATCTTCTCAAATATGAACCTAAATTATAATTGAATTAATTGCGATTGACAACTGTCAACGCCTTCGAACATAACTTCGAAAATGCCGGGGGAAATAAATTCCGATGGAGATTCACGATACTAAGAATAATTTCCAAGGAACAAAAATGTTCGGGGGAATTTTTTTCCCTCGGAATTGCCGATAGATCTGATTCTCTTCATTCATCGCCTCCTCTCAGGCTCTATCGATTGCCCGTCCCTTTACAACTCTATCTCCTTTAATACTAACTCTCGTAATTTAAGACATCCCCGTCTCTTCTATCTACCAACCCACCGCACGTTCTATGGCTCCAACGAACCAATTTCCCGAATGCTACGGAAGGTAAATTCAAACATTTCCATTTTTGATTTCAACCGCAGCACTCCCTCCATTAAACTTAGCCTCCTTCTCCATAAACCCTAACTTTATTTCCTAGTTATAATTCTTAGTATTTTTTTCTCTAGCTTGTAAGTATTAGTTTTAATAAGTCTAGCTATAAGTCTTAGTTTTCTAGTCTACATATAGCTTATATTAAGCTGAATAAATGGGGGCACATGCCCCCACCAAATTAAATTAAAATGTTCAAGGTATATTCTAGCGCAGATCTCAATGGCATGGATTTCTACCTGGAACACAGTGGGGCACATTCCCATAGGCAACAAGACTTTGGTGTTGGGTATAAAGGCGCCAGCTACAACTCCAGATTCCATTTTTGATCCATCGGTGAAACAGACCACAGTTCTAGGGTCCAGTGCCGGAACACCATTGGCCCAGTTTGCGACGTTTAATATTACAACCTCAATAGCTTTCCAAGACAATGTTACAATTTGTAAGGGTGATAGCCTAACAATAGCCTCTAGTGCTTCCATTAGACAGGTGCGCATCGCACCTTTAATGCCGACACAGGCACTACACTGTAGCTTTTGGAGCTTGGTTGACGTTGTCCCTCCAAGAACTTTAGGGAAAAAAGACGATGGCCGCGTATGTTATAATAAATCTGTACATCATGATATAAAGCGAGTATATCATTTTGGGACTGGCCCACATGGCTTTAGTTGCATGCTCTGTGCAGACTTGATGTGCGTTGTCCACTTGAGTCTTTTATCGAAGAAACGCCGAGATATTTGACCTCACTCAAGTAGCTTAAGGTGGTGATAGGATCAAAATTCACGGTTTTGAAAGGGTTATTGGAGAGCCCTGCATTATTACAACATTTTTAAATGTGTAAAGCATTCTGAATGACTACAGTTATGGTGGTGCTATGCTAACGACTTATAATTATCGCCAGGTTATCTGCATACCCAATGATGTCATGGCCTATTCTCTGAAGACTGACTAAAAGGCCGTCGATGACTAGTGACCACAGGCAACAGACAACAGACATACATTGCTGGAATAAGTCCGGAAAGTGTCTCATCAAGCAACGGTTTTTTCCATTCGAGTTCCCACAAAATAAAGCAGATTTGCTGGCCGCTTATTTTGAGGCTGCATATCCGGTGAACAATCCTTTTATATATTTTATGTTGTAGCATGGACAGTGACATTCAGCGCCATCTATTCGAGAGCTATATAACGGTATTTGAAAGCAGATGGCTGTTCGTACACTTTGCTGCCAAAAATGTATCAGAATTCAAGTTTCCTTGGAAAAAATCTGTTCTCTTTATTCTAGTTTATTAATACATCAATTCACTTTCAAATCAACACATCAAATCGTCGCTGTTCTTACAATGTTTGGTTGTCGGAACAATGAAATTCATCGTCATCTAGTCGACAGCTACATTCTACTACTACTACAACAGGTGGTTGTTCAGTTTGAGTAGCTATAAACAAACCATAAAATAAAAGCAATTTAGCTAGCTATTTTTACCCTTTTTTGAGAAAAAAATATTGAACAGTGCTACAGCGAATTCCCTAAAACTGGAAAAACTGCAATTGTTAAAAGTGTTGCCTACTTTAAAGATGTTAATTCTTACCTAGCCAAGTTAATTAAATGGAATTGATTTATGTTTGATGTACGTTCTATTTTTGTTACGGCCAGACTTAGAGTAAATTAAGGGTTGGTACGAGTCGCAGGGAGCACCCAAGACCTTTTACTTTTGAACAGCGATAAGAAGTCCGATTTCAAGCGATAGATGACAGTTGTGAAAATTATAGACAAAAGAAGGAAATGCAAAAAAGAGATTTGATTATTCATTAATTGCGATAACAAGTTAGGTGAATTGTTATATGAAACCGGTTAATTACCCGAATAATAAAGAACTAAGATATTGAAAGAGAACTAATAAAGATTAATTAAATGGAATGCAGTTTTATCTTTTCGAATCCTAGTCTGGATGTAAAATTGGTATTAGAAGTGGGATATAACGATTTCTGTATAAAATTAAAGTGGAAAGATTTATTTGAAACAAAAGTTACAGCTCAGGGCCTGATTACAAATAACGATTCTCGTTGCGTGAATATCGTTACTGGCAAAAGCAATTACAAGTTACGAGATCGGTCGCAGGTTTCGTTAGAGTAACCACACCAAACCACGTCGAGTTAATCGGTTCTCGTCAGATCACCGTAATTAAACGACGTTGGGCGCGGTTACTACGTAGATGGGGGACAGTTTGAGAACAACCGCGTGTCGTTGGCCAGTCCCATCTACAGAGCTGAGGTAGATAATATTGTTGCATGTTTGCTCAAACTGTGTCATTCATCATCAATTAGTCAACTTGCAGCGCCATCTAGTAGCAAGCCATATTACCGATTTTGGCAGCATTTGAATAGCAGTTTGAGTAGCTGTGGAATAACTAGTACATACATAATTATGTTGTTCTCGAACCTTCTAAACTCAACGAATCTGGAAATTTCGAGAGGTAGGAGATATAAATAGATGTCGCAGTAGCACCCAAGACATTCTAGTTGTGAACCGCGATAAGGAAGTGCGATAGATGACAGTAGTGAAAAGTATAGAGAAAAAGTATAAGTATTTAGTAAGAGAAAAGTGATTGTGTATTTAAAGTGATTAATTGTGAAAATGAAATGTTGAATTTAATAAGTGAATTATTAGAATAATAATCAAGAAGTAAAAGACATTAAAAACAGAACTAATAAAGATTAATTAAATAGAATTACGTTTTATCTTTTCGAATCCTAGCCTGGATGTAACATTGGTGTCAGAAGTGGGATAAAACGTATTCAGTGTGATATTAAAGTGAAGTGAGTTAGTTTAAAAAAAAACAAAAATGAGCCGCACATTAAAATTACTACAGCTCAGTATACCGCAGTTAAAAGCTGAATTGGAAAAGCGGAATCTCTCCACAGCTGGAGGAAAAAGTGATCTTGTGCTTCGACTGCAGGAAGCTGTTGAAAACGAAGGAGAAAACCCCAAGTCCGTTTTGTTCGACGTAGCAGAAGAACAAGTAAGTACAAGCGTTGATATGACTGCTATGATGGAATTACTGTTGGCCAAGTTAGATGAACAGAAGAATTCTATGGACTCTCAGTTCAATGAACAGAAGAATTCTCTAGATTCCAAATTTGAAGAACAAAAGAATTCCATAGTTGCCGCCCAAAAGAGCGCTGTGGAAGATTTTAAAAATGTTCTCGAAGGAAAAATCGAAAAAATTGACCACAAGTTCGAGAAGGTTGAAACCAAATTCGACGAAATCCATCAGACGTTTTGCAATCATGAAACAAACTTTGAGAAGTTGACTAAAGAGCTCGAGAAAGTGAAGAAGCAGAAGGCTCGCGAAAATTCCGCGGACTGCCCGAGAAGGAAAGAGATGCAGCCTCCTGTTTTCGATGGTCAAACATCATGGCCAATTTTTAAAAAACAGTTTGAAGCAGCTGCAATGGCGAACAGCTGGGACAACGAGGAAAAGTCGATTGCGCTAACGCTCGCACTAAGAGGTTCAGCTGCGGGGTTACTCCAAACCGGCTCAGAAGAGAAGCAACACAACTACGACGCCCTGGTCAAGGCTATAGACATGCGATTCGGTGATGAGCATATGCAGCAAGTGTACAGGGTCCAGCTACGCAGTAGAGTTTAGAAGAGGGGAGAAACACTCCAACAACTGCAAGCAGATATCGAACATCTGGCACGTTTGTCATATCCTAATGCTGGTGAGGTTCTCATCAATGAAATGGCTGTCGAGGCGTTTATCCAAGCCATTGAAGATAGACAACTGCAAATAGCCGTAAGAATGGCTGGAAAGAGAACTCTCGCTGAGGCCCTAGTATTTGTCTTGACAATGCAAGCTGCTGATCAGGCATCGCATGTGTTCCATCGCGTAAGGGAAATGACAGCCGTTGAATGTTCATGTCAAAGAACAGACATCGTTGACCGGAACAGAGATAACAGAGGTCAAATGCGCTGCTGGAACTGAAACAAAATAGGGCACTTACAGGGACAGTGCAGAGCTCCACCCAGACAAGGCAGTTGTCCACATTGAGGGCCTAGGAGACAGACCGAAGAAGCATCTGGCAGGGATAACATCCATCATGCAGATATAGCTTCGCAGAACCAGCAGTCGGGAAACGTGTAAGGACCAGCTTCACGGGGCAGAAGTTGGTTTCCGGAATCGACGACCCCAGGACCACAATTCAAGTCTCCCAAACCAAATGAGGAAACCGGAGTCTAACAGTGGAAGCCTATATCGGACAAAATAAGTGCGTGGCAACCATCGACACCGGTTTCACCGCTTCCATTATAAGGAGGGACATCGTCCGTCAGTCTTGGTTGCACAACACCAGCAATTACTGTCTGAAAACAGCAACAGGAGCGACAGCGAAAGTGTATGGAGAGGGTATACTTACAATAAATTTGGCAGGATTAGCATTCTCCCACGCTTTCCTAGTAGCCGATATATGTGACGAATGCATCATTGGAATCGATTTCATGAAGGCGCATGATGTAGTATTCGACATTGGTATGCAAGTACTCAAGTATCGGAACGTAGAGATTCCGATGGTGTACGGGAACGAGAACGCCGCATCCCTGAGGACAGTCATTAGTAAAGACGAGGTCCTACCACCTTCTTCAGAGACACTGATTTGGACAAAGCTGGAAGGTGATCCTGGGGCCAACCGATTCTTTCTAGTTGAGCCAGAAGACAACCACTGCCGAAACTGCGTGGTTGGAAAACTGCTTGTCGAGCCGAAGAACAATATGGTTCCCGTACGAAAGTGTGTACTGGTTACTGCCAACACAAAACTATCACAGGAAGGTGTTGCGAAGCCTCGTTCACCAATGGGAATGACTGAGGTGAAAAGAACTTTATTCCAGCACTGCGATCTAAATCAGGAGCAACAAGCCATGGCAGGGAACTTCATCAACGAGTTTGCTGATATATTTGCTTCGCGGGACTGCTAGTATGGCCGAACACTCCTTGTACAACACCGGATAGACACTGGAGATGCGAGACCGATTCGTCAGCCTCCAAGACGATTACCATTGGCTAAGCAGACGGAGGTTGCAGAGATGGTGTCGGCGATGGAGAAGGAAGGAGTGGTCGAATGCTCTAAAAGCCCATGGGCATCTCCAATTGTTTTAGTCAAAAAGAAAGATTGCAGCACTCGGTTCTGTGTAGACTATCGCCAACTGAATAATGTCACGAAAAAGGATAGCTCCCCCCACCAAGGATTGACGATACGCTGGATACACTGTCCGGAGCCCGATGGTTTTCCACTCTAGATCTGAAGAGTGGCTACTGGCAAGCGCAGATCCATCCGGAAGACCGTGAGAAAACGGCTTTCACAGCAGGAAACGGGCTCTGGCAATTCACAGTAATGCCATTTGGACTGTGTAACGCGCCGGCAACCTTTGAGCGTCTAATGGAGCGTGTTTTGTTGGGGCTAACATGGAAAACGTGTTTGGTCTACTTGGACGATGTCATCGTGGTTGGAAAAACGTTTGAAGAACATCGAGATAACTTGAAGGAAGTGTTCCAGAGACTACGAAGTGCACAATTAAAGCTTAACCCGAAAAAGTGTGATCTCTTTAGATCTGAGGTAAAATATCTGGGGCACATCATCTCGTCCGAAGGAGTAAGGACTGACCCAGAGAAGGTCGATGCGGTGAAAAATTGGCCCGTTCCCAAAGACAAACACCAACTGAGAAGCTTCCTGGGACTTGCAACTTACTACAGACGGTTTGTGAAGGACTTTGCAAGGATCGCGAAGAGCATGCATCAACTGACGGAAAAGGGAAAACCATTCAAATGGTCAGGTGAATGCGAAGCGAGTTTTAAGAGTCTCAAACACCAACTGTGTGATGCTTCAATTCTGGCGTACCCTACTCCAGGAAAAACATTTATTGTAGATGCCGACGCTAATAATGTTGGGATCGGAGCCGTTCTTTCGCAGATCCATGATGGCCAAGAGAGAGTAGTTTCCTACTACACCTCGAGAAGACAGGAAGATCATCATGCTACTAAAAGGTATCCACTACTCTTACAGCATATCTGAAATTGAAGAGGAGCTCAAAAATGAAGGAATCCCAGCGCTGAAGGTTTCATCCTTTAAATCACCAAGGGCTAACGGAAAGGCATTCAACAGCTTTGTTATAGAGGTCGACAAATCTTGTGTAGTCAACGATATCTATAAGAAGACTCTCCTTCTTAACCAACGAGTGCACTGGGAACGTCTCCAAAATAAAGATATCGTCCAGTGCAAGAACTGCCAGCGCTTCGGCCATGTCGCTTCAAACTGCGGCATGGCTTATGTGTGCGTGAAGTGCAGCCACAACCACCAACCAGGAGAATGCAAAAGGAAGGACACCACAGACCTGGATTTATACTGCGCCAACTGTAAAATTAATGGACACCCAGCAAACTACAAGGGCTGCCAATTCTACAAAAGAAAAGTTGCTGAAACTGAGAAAGCCGCCACACAGAAAAAGAAGCAGCAGGAGTTTGCAGAAAAATCCGCCTGCGTCCTCACACAGCCCGGTATCAGCTTTGCTTCAATAGCTAAAATGAGTGCACGCAGACTAAACGACAAGCCGCAAACAATACCGAGCCCACAGCAACAATCCCCTACTATTGCTGCAAAACAAAGACAACAACAAGCAGCTCGTGCTAATCCAACCGGAAGAGTCGACCTTAACAACGAAGTCCACCGAGTCTTCGGAACAGATCTAGTCAGCATAATGAAGAAGGCCCGTAATGCTGTTCCCACGAACTACTCTGGATTGAGCGAAGAAAAAAAAATCAGTGGCGCTAGCGACCTTTTTGTTCCAGTTATGCAGTACATAAGAAAACTGCGTGTGATAGCGTATAACGTTAATTCGTTATACAGCATCCATAGACGAACAGCCTTCCACCTCTTTATGAAGACCAACCAGCCAGACATCGCGCTCATTAGCGAAACAATGCTCACCAGCCGAAATAGAATAGACCTCAAGAACTACAACATCTTTAGAACAGATAAGATAGAAGGAAAACGAGGCACAGCAATTCTCGTACGAAAAAATAACACCGCCAGAAAATCAAGAATCGCTGGACTAACGACGTTTGAAGCAACAGGAGTAGTAATCCAAACAACCCCAACGGAAACACTAATGGTGATCAGCAGCTACAACAAATGTAAAGCAAGATCAGTCGACACCAAACACGACCTAGGAATACTAAACGGTCTTGTAAATCAGCACACATATGGAATTATTGGCGGCGATTTCAACGCTAGACACCAAGTATGGGGGGATACAATAATAAATGAGGAAGGCACAACAATAATGGAATGGATAGAAGATAACTTCGACCAGCATAACCTTGTAGTAATCTCACAAGGCAGACCAACGTACCCAAGGACACCTTCCTGGCTAGACTTTTTCCTGGTATCCTCCAACCTGGTGAACATCCTTCCAGAAATCCGGAATTACCAGTGCAAAACCCTCATCAGCGACTCTGACCATGATGCGGTGCAACTCACCATCAAGCTGAACCGGCCCATCTTCACCAACACCCGGCCAGAAGGCGACTACATTGATTACAATCAACTTGATATCGAGCGACTGCAAAGAGACGTGGAAGAAAGGCTAATTATGCCACCGTCCAACAGAAACCTCTCTAATGAAGAAGTAGAAGCAGCGATCGAAAACTTTAAAGCAACAGTTAGCAGTGCACTCAACCAACAAAAGAAACCCAGGACATCTAAAGATAGGTACAGACATCTCCCACCCCACATCCAAAACTTGTACCACCATAGGCAGCGTCTCCGAAAACGACTACAAAGAATAAGAGATCGTGAATGGAACACCGTTAACAGCAGCTACCAGATGGTCCTGAGCGAACTAAAATGTACTGACATCATGTTCAGAAATGCAGTACAACACTTCAATAACATCCAAATGCAAACTCGGCTGCAAAATATCAAACCTGGTCCGGACACATTTAAACAAATAAATCGAATCATCGGAAAAGGCGCCAAGATGCCGGAGACACTGATCACCAACCAGGGCTCAGCAACAACCTCAGTGGATAAAGCCAATGCACTAGCAGATTACTTTGAAGGGAACTTCACTCCTTCTCCCCCAAATGACCCAGAGTTTAAAGCAGAAATCGATTCAACAATAGAAAATATTGAGCGATGGTATAGTCAAACACCAAGGTTAATCGAAACAAATCCAGGCGATGACCCAACGGAGAATGAGACCTTGTCCACATCTGAAGAAATCGCGGAAATCATCCATGGCAGTCATTCCAAGAAATCATCAGGCCCTGATCAAATTTCAAATTTTGTGCTGAAGAAGATGCCCCACGCCGTCATGATTCTACTATCCATACTGCTAAATAACTGCATCAGTAGCTGCTACTTCCCCGCAAAATGGAAAACTGCAAGGATAATAGCCATTCCTAAGAAGGGCGATCACAACAACGTCATGGGATATAGACCAATTTGACTTCTCAGTAGTGTGAGTAAAATCTTGGAGGAAATCATACTGCGGAGAGTGAAGTCAGTCACTAATGCACTAAACATCCTACCAGATATACAGTTTGGATTTCGCGAGAAGCACTCAACCTTGCACCCTTTGATGAAACTCCACCATGATGTTACAAGGGCCCTCAACAACCACCAAGTCACTGTCGCATGCTTCCTGGATGTGGAGAAGGCATTTGACTCCGTCTGGATACAAGGGCTTATTCATAAACTTACCCAGCTTAATTTCCCTACTAATATTATTAAAATTATTTACAGCTTTCTCCACTCTAGGTTATTCTTTGTCCAAGTCGGTAATAGCCGGTCAAGGACGAGACCTATCAGAGCCGGTGTAGCTCAAGGCTCTAAGCTAGGACCACTGCTCTTCAACATTTATACGTCCGACCAACCCCGTCTCCAGGGAACCACACAAAGCTGCTTATTCGCAGATGACTCCGTCACATACAGCAGTTCCTTGTCCCCAGCAATAGCCGCATCAAGAGTCGAAGACCACGTCAGAAGCATCTTTTCCTACTACCGAAAATGGGGAATTCGGATAAACACCAACAAATCCGAACTGTTATGCGTAAGAAGACCAATCACTGGAAGAACCCAAGGCCGGTCAGTCTCTAACTGTCGCAACGTTGTCATCAGATTACCAGATGGCACGACGCTATCCACCAAAAACGATGTGAAGTACCTTGGAGTCCATCTGAACGATAGGTTCCGATTTAACCCTCACTCAAAGTCAGTGCTGAAGAAGGCCACATTCGCATTCCACCGAATCTACCCATTGATGAGGAAACAAAATGGTCTCAGTAAAACTACAAAACTACTGTTATACAAGCAACTGATAAGGCCAGTTATAACATACGCCTTCCCAATTTGGTACACTATTTCAAAGACATTTATGCTGAAACTTGCCATCTTCGAGAGGAAAATGCTGAGGATTTGCACTGGACTACAATTTGACCCAATCCGAAGAAGACATGTGCGTAGCAGCCGTCTTTACGAAGAAGCCAATATGAAGCCCTTGGAAAGATACATGGTGGAATTATTCCAAAAGCTGCTAGAAAGTATATCAACCCATCCAAATCCATTGGTAAGAAGATTAAGCGAGAGCCAACTCATACCAGAACATCGATATCTTGGCGTCATGGCGCTGCGAAACGAAGGCATGTTCCCGATAGACAACAACTGGATCACCTATCCCTTTTACGACACAGTCGACACCAACCACCACCGAGGATAAATCCCCGGTGACACCCTACAACCCACAACCATCCGAAATCATTGACAACCGTGTCCAAACAGCACGAGAACCGCAAAGCCAATTTTGTAATATTAATATAAATCAAGCCACTATTAATGTAATACATTTATAATCTACATAAAAAAAATACATTGTAAACCGTTGGGCCCCTATTGTTGAGCCAACAAGCTATATATTATTAATAATTTGTCAACCTTTAAGTAACTAGTTTTAAGCCAATTGTATAAAATTTAAAAGTTAAATAAAAAATATTATGTTATGTTATGTTATGTTATGTTACCCAAGACATTCTAGTTGTGAACCGCGATAAAGAAGTGCGATAGATGACAGTAGTGAAAAGTATAGAGAAAAAGTATAAGTAAGAGTAAGAGAAAAGTGATTGTGTATTTAAAGTGATTAATTGTGAAAGTGAATTGTTGAATTTAATAAGTGAATTATTAGAATAATAATCAAGAAGTAAAAGACATTAAAGAGAAAACTAATAAAGATTAATTAAATAGAATTACGTTTTATCTTTTCGAATCCTAGCCTGGATGTAACAATATATACGTGGTATCACAATGGACCTAAATTGGTCTTCGATTTTTAATAAAATGATTTTACTTTCAAATATTTGGCAGTACAAACAATAGCTGTGTTTCCTTACTTTTCAAGTGACTTCAGGTAAATTCTCAAATTTCGAAGAGTGGGTATAAGTTCTCTCAGAGATTGAGAAAGTTATGAAATAGGGTTTGAAGGGAACGGGTTTGTAGTAAGATGTAGTAACCATGACAGCAGAAACATCAAATAAAGAATCAAACAATTGTGAAATCGAGATTAATAGAAATATTTGATTGAAAATGATTAAGGGCAAAATGTCTAATTTAGTATCGTTATTAGTTGGTCCACCAAGTAAATCGAGAAAGTGATACGGACTTACAAGAAAGAAAAAATAACAAACTGAAACATCAACTGTCATTTTAAGCATGTAGTGTTAACAGCTATTTTACAACCTTTCCAAAGAAATTTCCCTAACTCTTTTACGAAATATGTGTGTTTTTGTGAACAACTTTAGGCAGTTTTTAGTTACTTTGAGTAGACTTAAGTCCTTTAAAAAGTAAGGGAACAAACCTTTTCAGTTGTTTGAATTTAAAAGTATTGTTGCATGTTTGCTCAAACTGTGACATTCAGCATCAATTAGTCAACTTGCACCGCCATCTAGTAGAGAGCCATATAACCGACATTTGGTAGCATTTGAAAAGCAGTTTGAGTGGCTATGGAATACTTAGTACATCTGTGTTCTCGAACCTTCTGAACTAAACGAATCTGGAAATTTCGAGAGGTGTCGCAGGAGCACCCAAGACATTCTAGTTTTGAGCAGCGATAAAGAAGTGCGATAGATGACAGTAGTGAAAAGTATAGAGAAAAAGTGGAAGTATTGAATAAGAGAAAAGTGATTGTTTATTTAAAGTGATTAATTGTGAAAGTGAATTGTTGGATTAAATAAGTGAATTATTAGAATAATAATCAAGAATTAAAAGACATTGAAGGAGAACTAATAAAGATTAATTAAATAGAATTACGTTTTATCTTTTCGAATCCTAGCCGGGATGTAACAGTATTAAAAACAAAAATGTATATTATTTGTTACATATCTTTGATCAGTTCACTTTATATTTTATTTTATTTTTGACATTTTGTCATTAAACGTAAATGATATAAAATTCTGCCTTATTTGCACTTAGAACGGCAACTTTTTGATGTCGTTGTTCCCCTAATTTGTAATATGCGTAGGTCAGATGTATCGTTAGTCGTGACTCTCATCTCGTAATTCGTAATCAGGGCTCAGTATACCGCAGCTAAAAGCTGAACTAGAAAAAATGGAATATCTGCACAGCTGGAAGGAAAAATGATCTGGCGCTTAGGCTGCAGGAACCTATTGAAAGCGAAAGAGAAAATAGCAAATCGCTATTGCTCGACAATAAGTACAGGCGTCGACATGGCTGCAATGATGGAACTACTTCGTCCCAAATTTGAAGAACAGAAGAATTCTATAGACTCTAAGTTCAATAAACAGAAACATTTTATAGACTCTTAGTTCGATCAACAATACACTTCTCTAGAACAACAGAAGACTTCACTAGATTTAAAGTTCGAATCTACTTATTTTTTAACTTAACGGGCTCCCGTCCTGTGAAAAGTCTCTGACAGAGATACTGAAGCCTTCCATCCTATTCGATCTCGGGCACGCTACTTCCAATTGCCCAGACCAAGCGCCCTGGCATTCGCGATGGCTTCGTCTTTAAGCTTCAATAAAATACGGCCCCTACAGAAATAGTGCAAAGCTCCACCCAGACAAGGCAGTTGTCCACATTTCGGGCCTAGGAGGAGCAACGAAGAAGAAGCTAGAGCGCTTAACATCCAAGCTCTGCTGGGCAGAAGTTGGTTTCCGGAATCGACGAAGTTCTCGATACGGACCCGGCTGGAAATAGATGGTTGTAACGACAGGTGTGTTTTCCTTAAAAATGCGACGATTGCATGTAGTTTTCGAGGAAATTTAATCGAAATCTCCCTAAATTTTCCAAATATATGGGAAATCATCCGATTTCGATCTAGATTTACAATGATTTTGCGAAATCTCTGATTTTGATTAGGTCCGAATAGCCTATTATTGAAGCTGCACCTGATTACGAATACGTCGAAACAAAATTGTTTATGATTTTGTTAATTCGTTTTAAGTTTGATATATTTCTTAGAATAAAGTATTGGTTAATCTAAAATTAAATAAGGGCAATGTATTATTGATTTCGATTCGGTGCGAATCGTCTGGAATTATGTGTTGGCTCCAAATCAATTTATCGGGTAAAGCCAGTTTGACTTTCTATTTTGTATGAAAGTAAAGCTTCTTTGACTATCTCATTTTAGTGTGGAAGGCATATTGTATTTTGTATTCCTAAAGCTCTGACACACACAGAATGGAAGTTGCGCTTCGAAAAAGTAAATTTTTTTAAATATTGCTCTGGCTGTGAGTTTTGAAATTACATATTTGGTTCTTGAAAATTTAACCCGATAGAACATAGGATCTCGTAGAGTTGTTGTACTGCAGGTTAACGGATGATCCATGTGGATCTTCTCTAATAATAAAACGCATCTAATAATAATTGATTTTAAAATATTTCAATACAATTTACAATAAGTTGATTTGTTAGGTGTAGCACCACCCGTAAGCAAGTAGCTCAATCAGACGTTTGCTCAAATTGCGATTCTCTGCAACTTCACACCGAAACTTGTTCTGTCATGAAACGAAAGTCAACTGCTTTTGATACATCGGTGTTGCTGATTTTTCACAGAATTTATTTTAAACTAAATTCAACATTCTCAAACTGAATAAACAGACGCAGAGAACTCCAATTTCATTTTGAGCTTAGTTTAAAATACTTCGTTACATAGATGTTCAGAAATACGGCTCCTCCGAAGTGAATTAAGAAGCAAAATGTGGGATTCTTCTATGTTTTTGAGTACACTGACTCCTAAATTTTACGTTGCACTCACCGGCACTTCCAGCTTGATTTCTGGACTAATCCTTATTTTTGAATGGTGGTACTTTCGCAAGTATGGAACATCATTTATTGGTAAAGTCTGAAATGCAATTGGCTCTCCCCTTAATATTGTAGTTTATTTTGCTTCCCTATTGCAAATATTTGCAGAACAAGTTTCTATCAACCACATCAGTCCATGGATTAATGGTAGTGATAATCAATCGGAGCCCAATGGGACAAATGGTGGCCAACAAATGCCCGAATGTAAAGTTTGGCGCAATCCATTGAATCTATTTCGTGGAGCTGAGTACCAGCGATTCTATTGGACAACTAACAAGGAACCTTTAACATACTATGACATGAATTTAAGTGCACAGGATCATCAGACATTTTTTACATGTGAAGGTATGAAATATTCCATTTGTTATGATGAATACAATTTTGATAAAATAGTAGTTGATTTGTAACGCTGCTTAAACCCGGATTAGGGCTAATACTCTAGAGAAAGCGAGCGTAAGTGTTCTAGATCTTATTAATCGTTAAAATGTTAACCTATTTTTAACATATTCAATTCGCTGGCTCGACTTCAAAAAGAATTGACAAGCACCTGGTTGCAGAAAACTTTGTGACTGAGCGCAATCAATTGCTGGAGTTGTTTCATTTGGGTGCTTCAGTAGTTTTTGAACCGGTCTCTCTTTATGTTGCCTGTTTGACGGGATTCTTAGGGCCTTAGCCATTTTTCTTGAGATGTAATCTTCGAAATGAAGACTTCTTTGAATCTTTGAACTTGATATTTGATCTTGTTTTGTTTCTCATGCTGCCACGCGAACCATCTTTATCTCAGCTGTTAATGTACCCTCATATTTGTTGAAAGCTAATCAAAATTGTTAACCACGTTTGGCACCAGGCGCACAACTCCGGTGCCGGTTCTTCTTTTCAACTTAGGGACATTTTCGTTCATAAAAGATGGCTGATAACTCGTCGTGACAAGTTGCTTCACTATTGATCGTAGATAAATGGCCAAACAGGTACTCAATTTTTTCCTGACTACTTACTATTGCCCTCCAAAACACTCATCGGTAAATTAAGTGGACGTTTTATCCTCGCTTAAGATGGCATATTCAGTAAAGAATGGCTGATGAACTTTGGAGTAAGTCACTTTTTTGGACCTCCTCCTCCTCGGCCAACACCATATGTAAATCCTTTAAGTAATCTACTACGTATTTCAAAAATTATAATTTGGATTACATATGTGGTTGTTCTCTTGGTGCTTTAGTTTTTTTTTGCTCGTAATTGCTCTCGCCAACCGACCAACAGCTATCGCAACTAGCAGTACAGATCGCAGAAAAACAAAAGTGGGTATTCCATCATCCATCCCACTTAATCACTGCTGCTTCTGCTTCGCTATTGCAGATGCTGTATGATTGAGGCAGCAATTGGCCGCTAGCAGGATATATTGGTGCACTAAAGTAAGTTATCGTTTGGGCAAGGGCATATCATCTGCGGAAACGTCCGAATTTTTGTTTTTATTTATGTATATTTTTAATAATGTGTAGGAATTTCGTATTTGATGTGTGAGCAACATCCGTGGGTTGCGGATTTTTATTTTTTTTTTATTATACGCCCATGTTTTTCACAACAAACTACCTTTTTTGGCACTGAGTAAAACACAGGTTAGCGTTGGCTCCGATTTAACGGAGTTTAGTCTCCCTGGGTAAAACTAAGAGCCATTATTGTTTTCCCATTGCGGTCTCGCCGTTTTCATACGTAGTGGGGTTGCCAGTTGGTAGGTAACGTCACTACCTTGCCTCAATATGGTCAATGTTCCATTCGGTAATTTTTTTTTGTTTGGCTAAAGTTTCAATATAATATAAAAGTATGCAATAAATCTACTATTATTTTATTTACAAAAGCTTAAATTTGGACAGACATTCAACTTATAATAAGTTTAATGCGCTGCCTTATTCCATTACAAGAATTTTGACACCGTCTTCTCGTACTGAAATCGTCATTGCGGGCGATTTCAATAGAAGATGATGAGATATTTGCTGAGGTAAATAATCCGACTCAGCTTGTAAATGAGCCGACACGAATACCGCACATTAGCAGTTAAACCACCAACACACTGGATTTGTTTCTTACCTCTCACCCTTATAAACGAGCAAACATATTATCACCGCTGGCTTCGTCAGACTATTGTGTTATATCAGCGAATTTTTCGTACTCCAACCACAAACTCTCAAAAGAAACGTATGGAAATACGTAAAAGCCAAATAGGAAAAACTAAACGATTTCTTCAGGTGTTTTAACTGATCGCTGTGCTGCCTCGATAGCGACGTGGATGCTGATACGATAACAAACATAATTCACCTGGATATGGAATCCTTTACCCATAACAGGATAAAGAGTATCAAACTTAAGGTAAACACGTGGTAGGCGCCACAAAGAAGCTATCATGTTAAAAAAAAGTATCAGTCATATAAGTCAACCCATCAGAAGAAAACCAAATAAAGTTTAAACGCGCCAGTAATGACTGCAATGCCCTCATTGTAGCAGAACATACTAAAAAGTCCAAAGGGTAGTAAATATTTTTGGTCGTTTGTTAAAAACATAAAGAACTCGGCCTCGTCAAAGCCAATTTGCTCTCTGTTCACTTTGCAGCAGCTCAACGCCCCCAGATTATGCTTTATCTTGAGCGTGCAGAGTACTCAATCATTTTCTTCAAGGGTCTTTCCAAAACTATGGAAACCTGCATTTTACCAGCTCGTCCCCAAAAAAGCGAATCTTCTCTCTCTCCTCTTTCCAAGGTCATAGAAACGCTAATAAATCGTCAGCTTATAAAATATCTTTAATCCCGAAAACTTTTAAACGACCGGCAGAACAGTTTTCGCAGCTACAGGTCAACTGGAAGTTCGATGACTTTTTCTGACCAAAAGTGCAACCAATCTCTTCACAATGGTGGTGAAAGTAAGTAAGGGTTTGCCATGAAACTCTTGTCGAAAATGCGTGTATTTGGAATCTTTGATACTCTTCTTTAATGGATAAGAAATTATCTTCCAATTCAAGTTGTTTTGTATGGTTTCAAGTCAGCAGCTCACCACATAAATCTTGTTGTTTCCAAAGACTCAGTTTTGTCATTTTAATAAATGGTCTATTCTCTATTACTTCTAATTCAATCTATTCCTTTGCTGATGGCATTCCTCTCAGCTTCTCAGATTCGTTTCAGGGTTCTGTTCACTTATTTCGGGCTCGAAACTAGAACGGCAGCTTGGGTTGAGTTCATCAAAACGATACCACAATAGTGTGCCATTATCCATGATTGAAACTTGCAACGCTGAAACTAGAATTTCGCTTCTCGGTATGTCTGTTCATAACAATCTTCATTGGAATGACCACATATCCGAGGTCGCCAAGAACGTTGCGAAATGTCTTTTCTTCCTCAAGTTATGCAAGAAATAAGTTACCTAAACTGGCTGCAATTTATAAGGCGGGAGCCGCCCGAAACTTCAGTTCACAGCTCATATCTGTCTGGTGCACCAATAACTTTTTTGGTGTTACTTGACAGGATTTAAAAAAAACGCTCGATAAAACTCGGTACAAGTGCCCAACCGAAATACCCAGTTTCATTCTATCCCATCAAGGAATACGCATTAGTTTGCGCTTAAGTCTGTATTCGAATTTACAGTGAAGTACAAAGAAACTTTCCTTAGCCGTTCGAAAGTAGTACCAGAGCACTGAGACAAAGCCTGCAAAAGATCATCGAGTTCAAAACTCCTCTGACTCAAAGGACAAATTGCATGCTATATCGAATCTTAATCCTCTCAGTTCTGTTTATGGGATCTTTCGAAAGAAAAATACTGTGGAAGCTAAATCACGTCGACTACAATGCCTCGGCAACAGCGAATTGACGATAATGCTCCAGCCAATAGTAGCTTCGATAATAGACCAAATCTTGACACTAAGGCAAATCCGGGAAAAGACCAATGAATTTCAAAACGAGACCCACCAACATCTGTCCACCGCCTAGGACAAAACGTCACTGTTGATAGCAAAAACTTCGAGGTAGTTAAGGAGTTCATCTACCTAGGAGTAAACATCAACTCCGCGAATGACAACTCAGTGGAGATCCGACGGTCGTCTATGCAGACGGGACCAAAAATTACCCGAAGAATTTTCCTCTCAAAACGACCAATAGTGACCTCATCCGATTTTGCTAGAGTCCATGCCTTTGCACCATAGAGAAGGACTGGGATTATTAAGGTCTTATAAAGGGTCACTTTAGTTGTTCGAGAGAGGGCTTTGCTACTTAAACAGCGATTGGCAAGAGTAATTGTTCGTTTAATCGGACGAGTTTGGCAGGGATGCCAAAACTAGACATTGCTCTGTATAGCTCGTCTCTATAAATGCTGTCATAGGCGGCCTTAAAATCGATGAAAAGGTGGTGGGTATCGATTTGGACTTCCTGGGTTTCTCCAAGATCTGCCGCAGTGTGAATATTTGGTCGATGGTAGACTTTCCTGGCCTGAAGCCACACTGATAGGGGCCAATCAGGTTGTTGATGAACGGCTTCAAGCGTTCACACAGCACGGCAGATAAGATCTTGTAGGCGATGTTAAGAAGACTAATACCTTTGTAGTTGGCGCAGTTCAGAGGGTCTCCTTTCTTGAGGATCGGGCAAACATTGTTGAGGTTCCACTCATCGGGCATACTTTCCTCCGACCATATTTTACAGATGAGTTGGTGCATGTTCTTAAACAAGTCATCGCCTGCCGCCTTAAATAGCTCGGCGGTTAGGCCATCTGCTCCAGGGGCTTTGTTGGACTTAAGCTTAGATATGGCTAACTTCACTTCGTCCAGGTCGGGTGGACGGAATTGTTGGTCTTCATCGTCGAGGTTGAATAGTGCATTCTGCCTGACAGCGGGATTTAGTTCGTCACCGCCGTTAAACAGTCTGCAGAAGTAGTTCCTCCATATCCTCAGCATCGACTGCGATTTTGTGACATCTCTCTATTTCCTCAATCGCGCGCTTCTCGTGCTCTTTCTTTTTTCTTCTGAGAAGCCGGTGTTCGTCTTTTCTTTTCTGCGCGTAGAGCTGACGAGTAGCCCTTGTCCTTCTTTGCAGCGCGGCTTTGTATGCCTCTTGTTTCGCTGCATGTGCTTGCCGGAACTCTTCGTCAAACCAGGGGTTTCGTTGTGGTGGCCGAGTGAAACCAAGCACATCAGCGGCGGCGTCTCTGATGGCTTTTTGGCAATGTTGCCACTGGTCTTCGATACTTGATGCTTGCTGCATGGAACCTCTTGAGAGATTGAGAGAGATCGATCGGAGAAGGATCTGGTGATCTCTTGCGATTTTAGACGTCCAACGTCAAACTTCCTCACAGTATTTACTTGTCTTGGCGATGTTCGAAGGCGTACCTTGGCTAAAACAAGGTAGTGGTCCGAGTCAATATTGGCCCCTCGGAACGTTGGGACATCCATAATACTGGAGGAGTGCCTTGTGTCGATCGCAATGTGGTCAATCTGGTTGACGGTTGATTGATCGGGAGATCTCACATCATCGAAAAAAATTAGAATGTGTATGTATTTGCAAACAAAAAAAACAAACCCGTCTTTTCAACCAGTACCTCGACAAACGACCCTTATATTGCCGCCAATCCAAAAAAAATCATTTTTTATGGCATTTGGTAATGTATTAAATAAGTGGCAGCCTTTGTACACAATGCTATTTTGTGATATATTATCTAGGTAGAAAGGTAGTCTAAAGTCACTTCCGTTTCTTAAATTATAAGGCTGTGTGTTTCTTGTATATAAGGTATTTCTTTAAATAGTTAGGTAGCATTCCATATTTGATCTTAAAAACAAAATATAGTACATTTACATAGATTCGTTGTTTTACACTTAACCACAAAAGCATTTCTAACATTACTGTTATTGACATAAACGATTACATTTTAATATTATCCTCATGGCTCTATTTTGTAAGCGTTGCAGCTTCATTAACACATTATTACTACATAGATACAATATTGACGAACAGTACTCAAATGTGGTTTAATCTTTACATTACAGATGTTTATTGCACACAAGATTTATATCCTATTTCTTATTCTATTGAAAAACCCGACTTTTTTAGATACTTTCTTAACTAGGTAATCTACGTGTGAGTCAAACCTTAATTTTGAATCAATGACTATCCCTAGTCCTTAATTTGTTCAACCTGTTCTAGTGTTTTATTACCGATAGTTAGATTTAGATTAAAGTTATGCTTCAGAACCATGCTCTTGGATTTGTTGACATTTAATTTCAGCTTATTACATCTTAGCCATATGCTTACTCTAAATAGGTCCTCCTGCATCCATCGCGTACACTCGTCGGGGTTGCCTTCGGATATTAAAAGAAGTGCGTCATCAGCGAAGAGGATTATCTGGGAATGTCTTAGTTCACTTTTAATATCTTTTATATATATATATGATGAAGAGCAATGCGCCAAGAACAGACCCCTGCGGTACTCCAAAATTTGTTTTTACACTGCTAGACATAGTTTCATTTACGCTGGTAGTCTGTGATCTTTCATTTAGAAACGATTTGAACCACTTTAACTCGTTACCTTGGATACCATAACCAGCTAATCAAAACGTTGTTTAAAGCTGTTTCACATGAGTGTTTTTTTCTGAATCCGGACTGGTTTTCTAAAAACAGGTTGTTGGTTTCGAAGTAATCTTCCAGTTGTGCTTTAACAATTTTTTCAAATACTTTTTCGTGCACTGGAAGAGCGTTGATTGGACGAAAATTTTCACATTTGGTCGTTCCTTTGATTTTTTTCAATTGGCGTTATTACCGATTCCTTCCATGTGTCGGGAAATGACCCAATGCTCATGGACAGATTTATAATGCGTTGAAGCATAGGTCCGATTATATGAATAGCATCAAGCATCATTCTAGCATTAGTGAAGTTGAAGTCTCGCTTTTCATTCATAGATTTCAGTACCATTCTGATATCTGCTACCACAATGGCTTTGAATTTAAAAGTGTTGTTCTGGCACACAGGTACTGTTGCAAAAGGTGCATATGGTATCGAGTCATTAATATCTGAAATACTTTTCACAAAGTAATTGTTGAATTTTTCAGCTATGTTTTTGTCATCATGTATGCACTCATCATTAAAGTGTATATTTTGAATTCGTTGCTTTGTTACATTTAAGACATAGGATTTAATTACTTTCCACATCGATTTTTGATCCCTGGCACCTGTGATATGTATTTTGATGTGATTGTTTTTTGCTCTCGCTATTTCTGTTTGATTTCTAGATTTGCAGTAGTTTTCCCATGTTGTTTCACTTTCGGATGATATAAATTCATTATATTTTGATATTTTTTCGCGTTTCATATGGCGTAGCCTTTCATTAAACCATGTGTTTGTACTAGGTTAGGTTAGGTTAGGTTTATGTGGCTGTCGGCAGAAGCCGACACACTTAGACCAATTTAGGTCCATTGTGATACCACGTATATTATCTACCTCAACTCTGTAGATGGGACTGGCCAACGACACGCGGTTGTTCTCAAACGGTCCCCCATCTACGTACTAACCGCGCCCAACGTCGTTTAATTTCGGTGATCTAACGAGAACCGATTAACTTGACGTGGTATGGTCGTTGGTTCGTGTTTGTACTAGCTTTTATAGGATGTGTACATATCATTGTATTTGTTATTCTCAACAGCTCCTGTCGAAACTCTTCTCCGATTACATTTGGATCCTCGCAGTTTATATTCACTTTACTATTTCTTAATTTACTGAGAAATGATGATTTTTTTATATTTAAGAAACTTCACCTTGTTTTCAACTGCTTTTCCTGCAATTTTCTTTTTAAGATTAAGCTCAATTTAAATTGTCTCACTAATCTTATATTCAGTATTTGGTTCTTCGATCACTGATTTAGAATCTGTGATTCGTGTTAGTTCTCTTACTAGTTGTCTATACATATTTTCAACTTCGATAGTGTTTTTCAAATGTTTTGTGTATATGTTTGCCTCACCATCCAGTCAATGTTTATGTCACCGGCTATAATGAATTGTTTATTTAAATCTACAAGTTCCTCAATCCATTCCTTAAATTTGTCACAGAAAACTCGTTCCGATGAACTAGGTGATCGGTAAGTTGCAGCAATGTAGGTTGATTGATTATTAGCTGTGATTTTAACAACAAGCCAGTAAATATGCCTTGCGAGTATTTCTTTTTTAATAACATCTACTTCAAAGTTGTCTTTTACATATATATACAGCCCTCCGGTATGCCTCGAGTCACTGTTGTATGGAACCGGTTGGTAGCCTTTCAGTCTGATTTCATTTTCATTAATGTCATCTGTGATATGAGTTTCGGACAGGATAATAAAGTCCATTTCTGTATTTAAAAAAAAATTGCTCTAATGCAGTAAAATTGCCCGTTAGTTGTTGTATATTACAATAAACTCCTTTTAGTGTATTTCGTTGCTAAATTACAAATTAGTTTTTTTCGGATTGCTTAAGTCTATTATAGACTGAACAATTCATGTCACGAGAGTCATATTTAATGTCTAGGCTGAGAGCAAACTTTTCGTTATACTGTGTGCAGTTTATTTTTCCCAACCAACATTAATTCTACGACTCGATTATGACTCGACGAAAAAATGAGGCAGAAGTAACTTCAATTTTGAGAGCAAGTTCGAGTTCAAAGAAAGATTTCGAATGTAATCGACTAAAAAGGAAATGTTACTGCTCGAAATTGAACCGCTACTTGCAGACCCTGCTGCTGGAAGAAGAGTTGCACTTTGTGCAAAAAAACCTCAGTATTGCCCTGCATTGACTTGGAAGTGGTAGCCAGTTTCACACAATTTTAGATATGCATAGAGTGAGCAAGGCTTCTGGTTGTAGGTGTATGAAAAGTGTTAACTGCAATCAATACTCGATTATTCCAAACAGTTGTGCCATGGTCAGATAATATATCGGGAGTTATAAGTTCTTTTTATGATAGTGCTCATTTTCCACTGGTATGTGGAATCCTCGATGGCTCTTTGACGCTCCGGTGGGCATGGAGCCCATTGAATTAACTTCATGTTCGTTTGTGGTCCCACAGCTGAGTTTTACTATGTAAGCGCGAAATGGCTAGAAAGTGTGTATGACTCAAGAGTTCTTTGTAATACTTCACTGTATCATAAAATGGAGGCCCAAAACACTTTCTCTAATGCAATTATCTTAGGAGATTCCGGTTATCCTTTGAAGTCATGGCTCATGACTCCTTTGCACCAAGAAACATTGCTGAAAGAAAGTATAACCGGCGCCTGAAGGGCACGAGACAAACTATAGAACCAGCTTTAGGCATATTAAAGGAGATATTTCATTGTTTAAATTATTTAAGGCGAAATCCGACATACGTTTGCAAAATTGTCAAATTCTGTGCAACTCTCTGTAACTTATCTAACCTTTGGTTCCTAATTTCGCTAAAAACTCACCTTCACCGCGTAAAACAAACTTTGTAGTTTGTGCACTTGTATTTTTGAGCTAATACTATTAGCTTTTTTATGAAACAGGGCAATGGGCAAAGCAAACAGCTTCAAACGCCTCTCACTTGAAATTGTTCACTTAACACCTCATTCTAAACGCTTTTTTGTAATTTATTAAAATCTGGTCAGTCCCCAGTTATTCTTGCTAACTTCAACACTGGTAAGGTTAAATGAAAAACGACGGGACAAATCTTAAAAAAATTTAAATATTAAGCATTAACAGCCCTAAGACCTACGAGTAGCTTCTCCAACCACTTTCTTGTGCGAACTGGATAGGACCTGAAAGGTAAATTTGAGAAGCTTCTCATGACAATTGATACTCTTGGATGTTTGTCAGACGTTCGCAAGAGGTGGGGCAGTGGAATTGAACCGGTGACCTTTTGATTAGTAGTCCGACACTAACCACTGAGCTCGAAACAAGGACAAATCTTTTACGTCCTACGGTATATGAAATGAAATTGAGTCCTTAGTTGTTGTTTCTGATTCGTTAACCTCGCTTTCTCTTGATCAAATCAACTATATAAGAAATTATTAAGATAGAATTCTTGATCTTATTTTTGTAGTTGCTAATGATTTTATTATCACATTAGACAGTGCATGAAGTTGGATAGTTATATACGAAATTAAGCAGAGATATGCCTGTATAGTGCATATGTATAGAACATATGATCGCCTTTCTCGTAGATGGAGTTAATGAAACTGATAGTCCAGTCATCGGGTATAGGTACTTTCTTTCACCCATACATGGTTGATGAGATGGTGCGTTCGCCCTACAAAAATATAACCTCCATATTTGAAGAACTCCGCTTGAGCTCCATCATAGCGGCGGGTATGAATAATTTATAATACATAACTATTGAACATAGATACCTTTTTAAAGAGAACATAGATGTGAAGTTTTGAATCTGATTTTCCCCTTCATAAAAGTTGCTAAAAAAAACTTATGAAATAAAATATACATATATGGTGAAAATAGATATGCTAAGCCATAAGCGCCTACAAAAGGAAGACAATTAATTATAATTCGCAAAGGTATGACGGTAAAATAAGGCGGGTAACAAAAATTATTGTGAGCGAAGCCACGGGTGGCTCCTTAAAAGCAATAAATTCTTTGCCTTTTTCTTTTTACGATTGTAGCAATTGATTTTCTGAGACAACCTTGTTTATTTATTTTTATTCGTTGCCTTCTCTATAATCTTATATTTCTGTTAGAAAAAAACGGCACTGCTGGGTGATCAGGATCACTCTGCAACCTTTTACCCGAGGTTTTATGGAACTTGCTTCTAAATGGGTATTTAGAGTTTCATTTTAGCCACTGCTGTTAGTGGTCAGCTGCCGGCTACTTTTGACGAAAAGGGACTATGGCACGACAATGCCGTATGACTTGCACTTGCTTAGGATATCTACGCACCCATAGTTCCTGGTGCCGTATCTCAGTAATATATGACATTCCTCATAGACTTCGTTTGACCTCCCGTTCAAATCTCCGCCAACAAAGAAACGCTCTTTCTTTGGGATGTTCTTGACGATGTTGTGAAAATGTATCCAAAGTGCATATTTATCTCTCTGTTCTCTCATACTTTCATGAACTTGATGGAACTAAAGTCAGTCTGTGAGTCAACGCTTTCCAAAACGAACAAAAAACCAGCAGCTCCGTACTCTGTTAGATGTATCCTTTCGCACACTTTGGTTGAGTTACTTTTGGCCTTCTTCTTCACCATGACCATGCTGAAAGCACCAAAATTCCCCAGAAATGCAGTTTCTCTACTAGTAAAGGGAGGCATTATTTATTATCAGCGCCACCTCTCAGAAAAGAGACCCCACTCGTATCTCGTTACGAAATTTAAAATCATTCGAAGGTGCTTTTCGAATCGAATTTGAATTGGAACTGTATACCACTTTTGAAACGGATAAAAATGAAAACCATGTTTGTAACTTTAGGAAGTTTTTCTTCGAGCCTCGCAATATTCATACGAGAACTGTCAAAAATATGTTCAAACAAAGTGAAATTAAAGAATATCTATTTACATATATATATTTATATATAAAACTGATTTGATGTGCGTGTGTCTTGCAAAAAATCAAGAATAGTTCCACCGATTTGAATGATTTTTTTTTGTTTTGTTCGTCACAATACAGGGGTGTTTTAGGAAAAAAAATCGCAAAAACCCAAAGGAAAAATCCAAAAATTTTAATTTGCGTTATGTATGTGACTTTTGTATGGAGAATGAATTGGGCGCGTTCAATTTGCAAGGCAACTACTAGTCCCTACTATTTTACCTTTTTTCATTGATCAAAAAACTCATGTGACCATCGTTTGGGACGTCGTAGAAATTCAATTAGTAGGGAACTCGCAGTTGCCTTGCAAATATAATCGAATTACTCACGTGCGCATACTTTGTCAAGTGATAGAGGTTTAACTACTAGGGAGCTCGCAGTTGCCTTGCAATTTGAACACGCCCATTGTTTCTCGCTTGCAAGTAGCTAATTGGAACTTGTGAAAGATTTTTCACGTACCACGTACATATTGACAATTCGTTCAAATTGACATGCCAAAAAACCTCAAATCAAAAAATTAGTTTTGTCTGGAACCATTGGAATGTGTATCACGCTATAGCCCTTAAATTAAATAACATTCCAATCTACATAACTATTTGCTCTTTTCTTCCAGGTGATGCTGGAAAAGCGGAATATGAGATAATGCAAACAGCCTGGCGAGAACGCAATCCTGTCGTTAGAATAAAAGCCGCACACAACGCTCTAGAAATTAACACAGAATGTGCGCCGGCATACATTCTCCTCGCTGAGGAGGAAGCCACGACGATACTAGAAGCAGAAAAGATCCTCAAAACAGCTCTTAAAGTCGCCGAAACGAACTATCGAAAGTCTCAAGCGACACAACATCAGGGTGGCGTTGCCGAGGGAATGCACCGTCGCGATACAAATGTTTTGATCTATATAAAGCGTCGCCTGGCAATGTGTGCGAGAAAACTTGGCAAACTAAAGGAAGCAGCAAAAATGTTTCGCGATCTCACCAAAGAGATTCCATCGATCATGAATGTGCTGAACATTCACGAGAATCTAATCGAAACCCTTTTGGAAATGCAGGCGTATGCGGACTGTCAGGCGGTGCTGGCCAAATACGACGACATTTCGTTGCCAAAGTCGGCGGCAATTTGTTACACAGCAGCGCTTCTAAAGGCCAGAGCTGTAGCCGATAAATTTTCGCCGGACATTGCATCGAAACGTGGGCTCAGTCCGGCCGAAATGAGTGCTGTCGAAGCGATCCACAGAGCTGTGGAATTTAATCCACATGTTCCGAAGTATCTGCTAGAGACCAAACCACTCATTCTTCCGCCCGAGCACATATTAAAACGTGGTGACTCAGAGGCGCTCGCTTATGCGTTCTTTCATCTCAAGCATTGGAAAAACGTCGAAGGTGCACTCAATCTACTGCACTGCACATGGGAAGGAACATTTCGAATGTTGCCGTATCCCCTAGAGCGTGGCCACCTATTCTATCCGTATCCCACATGCACAGAGTGTGCCGATAGGGAATTGTTGCCATCGTTCCATGAAGTTTCGGTTTATCCTAAAAAAGAACTGCCATTCTTCATATTGTTTACGGCTGGGCTTTGCTCGTTTACAGCCCTGCTGGCGTTATTGACTCACCAATATCCAGAACCGATGGGAATCATTGCACAAACTGTACTTAATTGGATCTCGTATCCCTTTCAGCTGATCAAGGAGCGAATTGAGGCGATCTGGCCATGTAATCTGCTGCAGCAGCTGTCGCGGATTTAGAGACCGAACGACGACAATGAGGCAAGAGGGCATATTGACAGCGATAAATAAATAAGCGCTACAACAAATGCATTTAATGTGATTTCGTTTATATACAGGATATTCTCCTGATGTGTGTACCCGACACCCGAGGTGTAATTTCGTCCGCACACACTCTCACTCTCTCTCTCCCTACCTCTCTCTTAACGACACTTGTTTGTTTGAACACAAGATTCGCCTTACCTTTTTTTGTTTCCTTAGTTTGAGTTAACGTTTTTTGTTTCCTTCCATGTTTAGTTATTAGTAGTATACTCTGCAGAATCTCCCTGTCATAAGCTGATACTCGGTACAACTCTTATTTTTTTTAGATATGTAATTACGGTTTATCACTTCTATTATAAACTGTCTTTCGACTCAAATTGATCCTATGCAATGAAAAGTACGATTTTTGTTTGTCCATCTTGTGTTCGCTAATAGTTTAGTGCTTTGATTTAAGAGTAGCGTGCTAACGGGATTATTCAGAATGACTTAGTTTTATGTTTTTTATATCTTAATTTATTGTATAATATCAATGCGTGTTATTTATTCCCACTTACGAAAATGTAAGTGCAATACAAATAAATGTCCATTTCAGAAGTAAACTGTATTATTATTGCTGATCTACCTAAAAACTTTCTTTAATTTTTAAAGTATTGGTTCTTCACTTAAAAATTGCCATATAAATACTAGAATTTGCAGAAACTGTAAGAAAACCGAATCTACTTGATTCGGCCTTAAAGCGTTTCAATAAACTCTAGTAACGTGACTATAAGCTGTGTGTTAATAGACCAATCAGAAGATTTTGACTAACAGGACACTTGTATTCGACTTGCGACTTGAACCGAATCGATAGGGAATTTAAAATACATATTGTTAAAAAACTAATGCACACTGCAGGCTTATAGAGTCAAAGTTAAGAAAGTACGGCGGAATTGACTGAGGCCAGGAAAACATTACAGCCAAAAATAAAGCATAATATTTGACTTAATTTCTTTTATAATTTTAAATTTCATACAATTACGTTTACAAGGTGCTGCAAAGCATCTATTATGTATAAAAAACAGTCTCATGAGTGTGTGACATTAAGTCTGTGATTGGAACGTAAGTTGAGAAAAAGAGGACGGGTTTGATAAAACTTTAGCTGGGCATGCATAGGTGAAGTTAAATTTGAAAAGTTGACATTTGGAATGTGCCCTTATTTTGTAAGGAAGAAATCTTCACCACATGTGCTGTCGCACAAAAGCACCTGCCCACCACCACCAATACAACAGCAAGCAGAATGCAGCGCCAAACACCTCACACACCCACACTAACAAAACTAACCACACCAACCTACCACAGCACGCACACTCCCACCAATACCAAGTCACCACCGAGTAAATGCGCATGACATCCACAAAATGCAATTGGATCCAGTCAACATGTGTGGAGCAGAAGCGCTCTGGCGGACACTACGGGCTCAAGTAGTAAGAGCGGGCAGTGGGGACACAGGATACGCAGCTTATTGCGGCCTAGGTACTCGCCCCTCGTAGAACGTAGTTTGGAAGTGTAGTGTAGCTAGAAGACAACAACAGCAGCAGAGACAACACCAGCATGAGAGATCGCACAACAACAGCAGCAGAGACAACAACAACAACTGCAGAGAGTACCTACACAGCCACAGAAGCAGCCTAGGGATACCAGACGTCCGGCTCATTGCGGGACCGTCCCGCAAAAGGGCTTTTGTCCCACAAGTGTTCCGCAAATTGTCCCGCACTGACAATTTGTCCCGTAAATGTCCCGGCTTTCAACTTGTCGCCCTATTATTACTTCATTATTAAATAAAATAAATTACAATTAATAATACATAGAAATTATAGCACTAATCCTAGTTAGCTATTATCATAACATACAAAGTGTGAAGGGCGCCTTAATCTGATGATGATAGTTCAGTGGTCAAAAAGTTAGCCGCAAGCCGCCTGTTTGACATTTCACTTAATGTTTGTAAATACATACGCCTCCATAGTATGGTGGACAAAATCCACACAAAAGGTCGCAATAGAGAAGCTCAAAAAGGTACAACGGCTTGCGTGCCTTGGTATCTCCGGAGCCATGCGAATCTGTCCAACAGCTGCCATAGAGGCAATAACAGGAATCACACCTCTCCACATATACATTCAAAAAGTGGCGATCCGCAGTGCAATAAGTCTAATACAGTTAAACGAGATAAGTCTTAATGATCACCCGGATCGAAAGACCCTTCTCGATGAACTACCAGAACTTAACATGAACTGCGCGGTCACAGACCGCATTCAAAAAACACTATGCTTCAACAAACGGTTCTCCACGGAGATCCCCAAGAGAGAAGCATGGGTTATATGGCAATAACCCACCAAACAGCCACAACGGCATAAAGTGGTATACGGATGGTTCTAAAATGGAAACGGGGGTAGGAGCGGGAATATACGGACCACACAAACGCTTTACGATACCCATGGGAAAAAGTCCCAGCGTATTTCAAGCAGAGCTCCACGCCATTCAAGAATGCGCCAGCCATATTATTTTGTCTGGCATAAAAGGTGCAACCATCCATATTTTCACGGATAGTCAAGCAGCTATAAACGCCCTTAGCTCGTATACCATTGACTCCAAATCAGTCATGCACTGCTTCAACACGGTGAATCCGTTATTCTCAGATCGCCAATTCTCAAGTTCGGTGAGCAGATAGAAGTGGCTCATTAGAGCCCTATTCTCAATGTCGTGGTTACGGCGAACAGGATTGTTCACCGTATACACGGCCTCGAAACAAGCGCCCAGCAAATCCACTTTCTCCTGTGGGTCCTCGACCACGAAAAAATCGTCGTTTGAAGCGACACTTTCTGGACTTATTCCAGCAGTCAGTACTGTCTGTCTGTTCTCTGCTGTCTGGGAGATTCGAACACAAGGAATATCATTGTGATCTTTCCTCCTGAACAACTTATTTATCTGTGGGAACATATTCGGACTACAGGTTTTAATAGCCCGAATTTTATTGCCCCAATACAGACTTACAGATTTTCTGTAATTTTCTTTTATCAGCTGTTTCAGGATTCGGATCTCTGACTTCAGCATCCTTACCTCCGGGTCGTCGCGATCAGTAAATTGCCTGTACAGCCGTTTAAGCCTCGAGAGCAGTCTACTTTTCTGTCGGTATAGTGCGTCGATTGTAGGGTTTCTGTACTTTTCTGTCTGGTCGTCGTCGGAACGTCCTACCCGAGGAATAGTTCGTTCCATAGTTCGTTTGATGGCGTCGTCCATTTGCAATAAATGCCGATCAATGTCATCATTTGTCATGTTACTGTTTGTCGGTGGGTCGATCCCACTCGAACGTATATCTCGCTTTAACAATCTGGAGAAGCGCGACCATTGTGCCCTCCGATAATCGAATGAACACACTGCTTCGTACTCCTCCAGCAGCGTTTGCTCGTTCGGGATCCGTATTGCGGCGGCGAGTCCGTAGTGGTCCCTATCGTACTCAAACGCACGTAAACAGTTCCGCGTGTATTGGTCTATGTTTGTCAGTTGAAGTCTTGCGTCCGTTAAGGCCAAGTCCAGGAAAGCACCGCTTCTTGGGAAAGAAGGGATATCCGTCGCGTACAACTCAAGTTTGTACTCAATCATATTGAGGCGCCACCAGTCGTGAAACTGGTTGCCCCTGGGATTTGCAGTAACATTTCCCCATGCCGCATGTTTGGCATTAATATCTCCGGCCAAGAAGTAATAATTCTCCTCCGAGTTTAGCTGCAGACTACGAAAAAGTATCTCGAGCTCTGTCATAAATTGGTTAGGTGGAGGTGCTGCAGGTGCGTAAAGTGACACCACATACACTCTCCTCCGGCTATGGAGAGGAATGCATATGATGCATGCTTCCAACAACTGGAACCTACGCACGTCCCCGCTATATATAACCCTATGGCGCAGGCCTTTTCGAATTAAGATTCCAACCCCGCCTCCTTGAGTGGAGTGAGGCCGGTCTCTTCTTATTACATGATAATTTTTGTATATCAATTTGTGCTTCTGATTTAGCTTAGTTTCGCTAACCAAAAGCACATCCGGGTTTTCGGTTTTCAACAAATTGGCAAGTGACGTTCTTTTCTCGATCCTGACTAGTGAATTAACATTCACAGCAAGGATCTTTAAGTTTCCCTTATCCAGCGCAGCCATTAGACTTATGGCACACCAGACCCCACAAACAGCTCCGAATATATAAAGTCAATTCGGGCCGCTTGTTCATTTAATTGTTTCTGGAACTTATCGATCTTTCCGTGCAGAGACAGAAGGATCGATTTTAAGTCCAGATATACCTCAGGTGCCTTTTGGGCTACCTTTGGTTGGTTTGATGTCATGTGGGCTTGACCCGGTCCAGCTGCCATTTGGGCAAAGGACACGTTGGGTGCCACAAAATTTGCGAACGAGCGACTCTTCTGACGCCTATCATCTTCAGACTGCTGTTTGCGGGCCTGGACTCTCTTTTTCAATTCTTGGTACTTTGGACAACCCCTGAAGTTGGCGGGATGTCCAGATTTCCTGCAGAGCACACAGGAGAGTACACTCCGGTCTTCGACTCTCTCCTTACCTAGAGAGCATTCACCATGTATGTGGTCCTTATCGCACTTCACGCATCTAAACTGCATGTTGCAGTTAGCTGCGGCGTGCCCGAACCTTTGGCAGCGCATACATTGAAGTATGCTGTTACTATTCGCTTTTACTCCGACAATTTGTTGTAAACACAATTGTTATTAATATTTTAACTCAATTTATTGAAACACAATTGTTATTTATATTTTAACTCAATTTATTGAAACACAATTGTTATTAATTTTTAACTCAATTTATTGAAACACAATTGTTATTAATTTTTAACTCAATTTATTGAAGGCTTGTTCTATATTTTTATTGCCTTTAAATTTTTGTTGCAGTTGTAAACACAATTGTTATTAATATTTTGATGCTAATGCGCTCACGGGTGAAGATAGACTGTCCCATTTTAATTGTCTGCCCTGCCTACGAACATAATTTTGTCACCGTACGGCGAAGGTGATAGGTGATACCTTTGAGAACGCTAGCAGTGACCAGTTCACTCATGTAATTTGACTTAGGATAGATAAAAGGTAGACAGACCCACGTATGCGGGTAATTTGGATTATGATAGAGCGCGAGATATTTGGAATAAGACACGATACAAAATTATTGCATCGTGGGAAGATTTACGTAAGCAAAGAAATGTGCGATGTGAGAAGAAGAGATATGTGAATAAGATAGGATATAAAATTATTGCATAGTGGGAAGATTTGCGTCTGCAAAGAAATGTGCGATGTGAGAAGAAGAGATATGTGAATAAGATAGGATATAAAATTATTGCATAGTGGGAAGATTTGCTGGCAAAGAAATGTGCGATGTGAGAAGAAGAGATATGTGAATAAGATAGGATATAAAATTATTGCATAGTGGGAAGATTTGCGTCTGCAAAGAAATGTGCGATGTGAGAAGAAGAGATATGTGAATAAGATAGGATATAAAATTATGGCATAGTGGGAAGATTTGCGTCTGCAAAGAAATGTGCGATGTGAGAAGAAGAGATATGTGAATAAGATAGGATATATAATTAGGATACAATAGAGTCATATTTGCGTATGCAATGGTGATTTGAATTGTAGTAAAGGTAGGCATATTTATGTATGCAACAAATCCTTCACCCCTTATTAAAGAGTATTATTCTTTGGAGAGGAATAAGACTCGGAAAATGGTTATATTCGGTACCAGTTTGGAGGCAGAGCAGGACAATTTAACAAAGTTTTTTTTTTTTTTTTTATTTTTTATTTTTAACATATAGCAATTTATTAATTAGTAGTTAATTATATATATATTCTTTTCCTATTTAAATCTGTTTAAAGGTTTATATAAAATTATAATCATTATATAATTTTTTTTTTTTTTTCTTTTTTTTTTTTTTTTACAAAACAGTTGTAGGTACTATTTTATTTAATGCTACTTCTACAAAGATTTATTTTTAGTTTTCCTTTATTTTTAAATACTAGGTAGGTATGAATATATCCTTTATTTTTAAATACTATGTAGATATGAATATATATCATTTTTGTCTATAGTCTATACAATATTAAGTTAAGTGTTCTTAAATCTAATCAATACATTTAGGTGTTTACTACGCCACCATATGGTTGCTACATCATTTATATTATACTGTTTCATTAATCTCTTAAATAATACGACAATCATGCTTGAACATAAAAATGACATTTAAACATCTTGTATTGTTATCACTAAAACCAATTACATATAGATTATTATTATTTATTTATGTATGTATTATCATTTTTGTTAAAACTAGGTACATGATTATTTTTTTTTTTTTTTTTTTTTTTTTTTTTTTTGGTTTAAACACTTATGTCCACAATTTGCAGAGATGCGGTCTTTGGAGCAGATTTAGTTTTAGGAAGAGATTTAGAGCGAACAAGTGTTTTTGGACTGGTGGTCGTCAGTTCTATAGTCACTGGGGTTTCCTTTTGTCTTGAATCGGAAACCATCGGTCTTGAGTGGTCAGTATCTGATACATTTTTGACAACTTGTTCTTGTTAGAAAGTTTCTGTTGTCTGTAGTTTTTCAGTAATTTCAAAAACAATTTTGTAAATGCGAAAAGTACAGCGCACGCTATTAAGGTACTAGTCAGTGATATAGATATTACGGGGAGAGAATGAGACGTCCGATTGGGGATATGAATGCTGTTCAATTTTGTTTTTATATCTTCGAGAGAGTGGGTACTTTTATATATGATCTCATTTGTATCTGGGCCTATTATAACTTGGGTGTGATTCACATTTGGAACATTGGAAGTGAGGGTAGTAAGGTTTAACTGAGAGAGTTCCGTACTAGCGGGGGGGGGGGAAATATTGTGGTTGTATAATATAGAGAGGGGGCCTCGAGTCACCCTGATAGTAGATTGTTTTGTCGAGAACTTCCACTTGACAAGGTTCGTTAATTGTTAGGATGCCTTGTCCTGTTAACTTAGGGGTTGATAATGACCTTGAGCAGACTATGTGAAGGACGGTAGGACTAATAACCGAATACAACCAAGTATTTGGTCTAGTCATTTTAATAAATGTGTCTTGAGAGGGAACTTGTACTCGATAATGACATTGGGTACTATCGTTCAGAGGGTTAAAAAATGCTTTGACAATGCACTCTTTTGTGGCTGTTGCGCGCGTTATTGGAATCTCTAGTTTCCCCACGTAAGTGGTTATGTTCAATCCACGGGTGATAGTTACAAACGATTTGATATCTCCGCTCTCGAATAGGAGAAACTCTTGGGATTCAGTTTGAGATGCTATATGGGAATACTTTACATCAGGTACTAGAGAATGTCCTGCTGAAAGGTGTACGGGGAAACAGATAATTTTAAAAAATTGCATCCGGGGTAATGCGAAAATTGGTAGAGTGATTTTCACTAATAGTTTTTCTTGTAATAGATGCGATTTTACTTCTGCCGTTTGGTATAACATTGGCAAACAGTTCTTGCAGATTGGGTTAGACTTTTGGTAAATAGTCGAAAAAGTGTTTGGGGAGATTAATAAAGGGTGTATTTGGTTATTGCTGGAAGCTAATATTATGTCTATTAAAGTGGTTTGGCGGGTTTCAATTTCGAGGACTTGTAGGAGGATACTTGTTACGATCTCCTGCCTCATCTGTACTTTGGCCAACTCATCGGTTAATTGCATGATTTCGTTTATCTTAAAACCAATTTGTTGTTGTCTATCCATTAAAGTTTTTAAAGGCGTTTGAATTTGTTTAAGTGTAGTGCTAACTACTGTTATTTGCTGTAGGTTCAATTCAGCTAGTTTCTTTTCATCGGTTTGTAGGTCCTCTAGTTTGCTGTAGATTTCCTCTTCATTTTCACTATCCATTGTGCCGAAAAGATAATGAAACACGTTTCCGATGCCGTTGAAGAGTGACCTTGGCTGCCTGGATCTCGGGAGTAGTTCGTAGATTATTTTTGTCCGATTTTTAATAGTTTGCATCACCGCATGTATGTGCCGTTGCTGTAGTGAGCAATGGTCTTTGTTAGTGCTATTTTCGCTGATACACAACTGGCTGACAAGGTGTTCTGCATGTTCTGCCAGCCTTGTTTGATTTCCTAATTCGGATAGGTCTATTTCCGTGAGCACGGTCCAGGTGTTGTGGTAAACCCATAAATCGCCTAAGCCTTCGAATATTATTCCTGTTTTGTTGAGAGAATTCACCGTGTATGGTTGCTCGAAAGGTTGACCAGAGGGAAGCAGCATTGTTAAGAAAATAACCATGAGCTCCATAATGTACTGTAGGAAGATGGGAAAAGGAGAAGTCAGACAGTAAGACATAAAATGTGTCATGTGTTAGTTTCATTTTGCATTATTCATAGTAATGCTTAAGTCGATTGTTATGGATCACAATTTCTTTTCTACCAAATTTGATAGCTGTGTTTACGGGTCCTTTTATACTTGTCACTGGATAGGGCCCTCTCCATATGGGCGATAATTTCCCTTTTCGATTTTCGCTTTTGACGAGTATTTTATCTCCTACATGAAACGAGTGAGGCCTTATGGTTTTATCGAAATAGTTTTTCGACCTCTGTTTGCTTGCTAAAAGGTTGCGTCTGGCTATTGAATAGGATTTTTGCAGTCTATACCTTAGAAGATGGTAGTAACTTTCATGGTTATAGATGGGTTCGGGCTCTCTTTTTAAGTTAGATGGAATGTCAGGAGTGAAACCATATAAACATTCCATAGGCGTGAGTTTTGTGCTATCATGGAAGCTATTGTTGTAAACAAAGGTCGCTGTTCGTAAGAACTGATCCCAAGACTTGGGATTTTCATCAGTTATGCTGCGCAGATACTCCACTATTGGTCGGTGTGCTCGCTCAAGAGCACCATTGGACTGAGGGTGGTAAGCAGATGTCTGCAATTTTTTTATTTTAAGCAGTCTGCAGAGCCCTTTAAATATTCCACTGAGAAAATTTGTTCCCTGGTCCGTAACAATTCGTTTTGGAATACCGAATCGTGTAATTATATGGTCAAAAACCACTTGAGCCACAGTTTGAGCCTCTGCATTTGGCATGGCGTGGCAGTCAATAAATTTGGTTAGATTGTCTTGAAACGTTAGGATATATAAATTACCAGAGTCTGATTGTTCTAATGGGCCCACGATATCTAAATACACCTTATCGAAAGGTTTTTCTGCGATATCTGTGATCATCATTGGCATTCGTGTAAGAGGTGTTGCTTTCATGATCTGACATTTTTTACACCTTTTAATGTAATTTTTTATGTCTCTGAGCATGTGCCGCCACCAATACTTTTTCCGAATTCGTTTATATGTTTTTATCACCCCTTGGTGACCACCAAAAATCGAGTTGTGGTAGTCTTTAAGAATAGTTTGTATTTCCTCGGGACTAGTGATTATCTCTATGGGTTTTGTGCTTGTTTCTTGCAACTCCACTGCGCTCTGTATTAGGGATTCTTTAAGTTTTTCAGAATCGCTTGGTTTATCTGTAGGTGCTGGCTCAGGAGATGGACTTTTCTTTTGTGATTGTAACCGCGTTACAGCATTACATACTGCTGTATTTACCGGTAGAATGTCGATGAACTTATTCGGTGGTTGGTGCACCTCGGCTTGTACCTTAAAAGGCTCTGTAGTTTCTTGTGTGATTGATTGAGATGCATTCAAATTCGCACAAGATTTGCACTCTGCAGATTCTGTAATGGTTGGCTGTGCTTTCTCGGCTTCGTACTCAGCATAGGTTAAGATCCTGTCTGTATCTGCACACCTTTTGGATTGCCGTTCTTGTGCAGACTTGGCCACGTTACATTGGGGAATTCGACTAAGGGCATCAGCATTGGTATTGTATTTGCCTGGCTTGTATTCTATTTTGTAATCGAACTCCGACAATTTGTGATGAAATCGAACGAGGCGAGTGGTTGGGTCTTTTACGTTGAATACTCCCTTTAAAGGCTTATGATCTGTGTAGACAGTGAATTTGCGCCCTTGAAGGTAACATCTAAAATTTTTGGTAGCCCATACAATAGCTAATAGCTCTTTCTCAATAGTGGAGTAGTTACGCTCGGCTTTGTTTAAAGTGCGACTAGCATATGCAATGGGCTGATCTCTTCCTACGTCGCCCTGTGATAGTACCGCTCCGATCGCTTCGCTGCTCGCATCCGTCGTCAGATTAAAACGTTTAGCAAAATCGGGGTAGATCAGAAGAGGCGGTGAGACCAGCTGTGCCTTGATTTCTTGAAATGCTATTTGGCATTTCTCAGTCCAGGTGAACTTTACGTCCTTACGGAGTAAGTTTGTAAGAGGTCGGACTATTTTAGAAAATTGTGGAATAAATTTACGGTAGTAGTTGGCAAGTCCCAAAAAGGATTGGACCTGCCTAACTGTTCGTGGAGATGGAAAATTTTGAACAGTTGCAGTTGTGCTGGGATTTGGCAGTGCCCCTAATTCTGAACATACATGTCCCAAATAAACTACTTCCTTTTGTAGGAATCTGCACTTTTCCGGCTGCAGTTTTAAGCTATTTTTTCGTAATCTATCAAAAACCTTTTTTAGTTTATTGTTTTGATCCGTGAGGTTTTTCCCGTAAATCACTATGTCATCCAGATATACAAAGCATTCAATACCTTGTAACCCGGTAAGGACATAGTTCATCAAGCGTTGAAACGTAGCCGGAGCCCCTTTTAAACCGAAAGGCATACGTTTAAACTCATAGTGTCCATAGTTCGTGCTGAAGGCGGTTTTTGGTTGATCCTTTGGATCTACCATAACTTGGTGGTAGCCATTGGCTAGATCGAGCGTGGAGAAATACCGGGAGTGACCAAGTTGGTCAAGTATGTCCTCAATTCGAGGTAGGGGGTAAGCATCACCAATTGTGCAATCATTCAGTTTGCGAAAATCAACCACTACTCGCCATCTGATTTCACCATCCGGACCCGGCTTTTTAGGGACTACCAGGAGAGGTGAGTTCCAAGGACTTTTGCTAGGTTGGACTACGTTATCTTCCAACATCTCCTTTAACTGATCATTTATAACTTGCCTCTTTGTCTGGGGCAGTCTATACATTCTTTGGTTTATTGGCGCCTGGTCCTGTAGCAATGGGATTTCATGTGTTACTGCGGTTGTGTATGAGAGGCGATCGCCTTTTAAATGAAAAATATCACAATACTCATTGCAGAGGTTTATTACTGCGTTCTTTTCTTCAGAATTAAGGTTTTTTCCAACAGTGAGCTCGTTTTTGAGTTTCTCTACACGTAAGTTTAGTTGGGGGTCGTCCGGAAACTCGTTGTCCGGGTACGTGTATTTTACGTGGTGATTTAACATGGTCGTCCCTGGAACATGTTCATTTTCGGTTTCCAGAGGGATTATTTTATAGTTTTGCGCTGGACTTAATAGTAACTTTAATTTCTGTATGGGTACTGTTTGGTCATTTGTATTGAGAGCACTTATTAAATATCTATTTTGGCCTGAAGGCAAGATACAATTGGAAAGGAAGATTCCATCGCATACCTTATCGGGTAAGCAGAGCATTTCTTCCGTTAATTCTAGAGGAACTGTTATAAACGTTTGTGACCGTTCAGGCAGGCTGAATGGTTTATCAAGTACAATATCAAAACTCTTAAATTGATCATAGGCGTTGTTTGCGTCCGTATTGTTTATTACGGCATAACAAGCATCCTTTGTCGAGGCTTCGCAGTCAACATTAGAAACGACACAGCTTTTGGATTGGGCGACTGTTGGCTCCAATTTTGCTGTGTGTTGTCCCTTTTTGACTGCCCTTTTAGGACTTGAACTAAGATCTGAGTAATTTAGCGGTATTGTTAGCTCCTGTGGATTGGTTATCGTTCCGGGAAATCTCAGTTGATTGTTAGGACCATCCACGTTACAATGATTCGAAAGGAAGTCGTTTCCGAGTATTCCGTCGTCCGAAAACGTTGCCGTATTATCCAGTACTTGGAAGGAACATGGAATACTAGATTTAACCTTAAAATGCCCCTGACAAGCACCAATACTGTTTCCTTTTCCAAATGGTGTTTCTAAAGTACATGCCTTATCGGTGTCAATTTTCGTTCCTGACTTAAGTGAATTAATTTTTATTAAACTAACTTCGGAGCCAGTGTCCACGATTAGTTTCGCTTGACCTTTACGGCCTATGTCGAGGGGAAGAACTACCGTGGGGACACTGCACTTGGGCTTCCGAAGGTACCTTTGTGGGTTTTCTTTTATTTTTAATGTCGAGCCGGGGTTTTTGGGCTCGACTGCGAGGAGTTTCCCTGGTTTCCCGATTCCCATCTGGCTTTTTGTCTACATTCATTAAGTAAGTGGCCTAGCCGGCCACAAAAATCGCAAGTTGTTCTTACATGGTATACCCTACTGGAGTTTAAAGGTGCTGGGGTTGTCGGTTGGTTCCTGTGATGCATGGCAATGTTACCGCGATTTTCCGATTTTCGACAGTCTCTCACATCATGGTTGTAGGCTTTACAGGTGGTGCAGAAAGGGGTATTCTTCCTAGTGATACAATCGCTATAGGTGTGTCCCCTTTTGTGGCAAAAACTACAAATCAATCTAGTAGTTAAGATATTCAGGGGTTTGCTATCTTTAAACCTAGTATTTTGCTTTTCGGGAATTAAACGATTTTGAATGGGTGTTTGTGGACTACCTTGGAAATGAGACTGCGTGAATTGTTGTGGGCCGTTGAGGAAATACGACGGCGGACCTTGCTGTGGGCTGTTTGGGAAATAAGACTGCGGACCTTGCTGTGGGTGGTGTGGGAAATAAGACGGCGAGGGGGTGACGTTGGGTTTACTTGTACCTGGATAATAAGGGGCAGGCGAATATGATTGTGGGTTCAGAACAGTTTGTTGCAGTCTCTCCATATCTAGGGCTTTCTGCACTAAATTTTCAATTGTTCCATCTCCTACCGTTAGAAGGTATTGACAGAGATGCGGGTTCGTAACTCCTGTTTTCAAGGAATTTTTGGCAAAATCTTCCAGCTGTGTTTTCACAGCAGGAGCTGCCATTGAACCATATTTGTGGTCCGCTGCCTCCTTGCAAAGCTGCAGCATCTGCTTTATTCTAGCCGTAAAAACGATGAGAGTTTCTAAGGGGTACTGTCTCATTGTGATTAACTTATTTACCACTTCGTGGTAGGTTTCCCTTGGCAAGTACGTTCGATTGAGGAGCTGTTCGGCATCCTCGAAGGATGTTATTTGGTTAGATGCGACTAATAAATAAGCATCACCTCTCAGTCTCGTAGGAAAAATCTGCACAAACGCTGGGTGTTCTTCCTCAGATAGGCATTCAAGTACCTTCTTACAACAGCCCAGAAACGTCTGTAGATCTGTGCTCAATGATGGGCTGTGTTCGCCCGAAAATATAGGAACTAGCTGAGCAGTCAGTTTGGCTATTTTGCAATAATCGACTGACATTTTAAAATGGGTATGGGGTTTATTTTCGATGGTTTCCGATTCAAAGGTAAACTCCTGTTCGGATTCAGGAAAGGAAATGTTTAACCACTTTAAAGAAATTTCGCTATCCCTCGAATCACTTTCACTACTAATCCCACGTGTTAACTTATGTTCTACCGCGAGCGGGTGCGATTGACCGTGAAAATCTAACAGTTCCTTTTTGAAGTCTGCAGTCGCTTCTTTCAATTTGCGAATTTTACTGAGTCTTTGTTCTCTCGTTTTTTCTAATTCATTATTTAAGTGTTCGCACTGCAGGACTGTTAAATTTTCACTGTTTCGCGTTTTTTCTAATAGTAATCCTAAATAGTCACTTAAACTTACAGAATTATTGCTGCGTAACACCGTCCCGGATCGAAGTCTTCTCGGTGAAATAGGTGCTGGTTGCGGTGATTGTCCTCTTGAAGTTCCTGGTTGGGGTTGTCCTGCGGGATTCTGGCTAGGAGTTGAGTCCTCTCTCGGTGGTGTAGAGGTCATCTACCTCAGTATACCCTCGAAACCAGACTCAGTTCCGAGATTAAGGGTAAAGGAGTCTTGCCCAGTATAAGGTTTTGGTAGTTAAGGCTTTTCAAGCTATTACCAGTTTAAAACTGTTGCTTCCTTAATCCTACCGGCTGCGCCAATTTTTGTTACTATTCGCTTTTACTCCGACAATTTGTTGTAAACACAATTGTTATTAATATTTTAACTCAATTTATTGAAACACAATTGTTATTTATATTTTAACTCAATTTATTGAAACACAATTGTTATTAATTTTTAACTCAATTTATTGAAACACAATTGTTATTAATTTTTAACTCAATTTATTGAAGGCTTGTTCTATATTTTTATTGCCTTTAAATTTTTGTTGCAGTTGTAAACACAATTGTTATTAATATTTTGATGCTAATGCGCTCACGGGTGAAGATAGACTGTCCCATTTTAATTGTCTGCCCTGCCTACGAACATAATTTTGTCACCGTACGGCGAAGGTGATAGGTGATACCTTTGAGAACGCTAGCAGTGACCAGTTCACTCATGTAATTTGACTTAGGATAGATAAAAGGTAGACAGACCCACGTATGCGGGTAATTTGGATTATGATAGAGCGCGAGATATTTGGAATAAGACACGATACAAAATTATTGCATCGTGGGAAGATTTACGTAAGCAAAGAAATGTGCGATGTGAGAAGAAGAGATATGTGAATAAGATAGGATATAAAATTATTGCATAGTGGGAAGATTTGCGTCTGCAAAGAAATGTGCGATGTGAGAAGAAGAGATATGTGAATAAGATAGGATATAAAATTATTGCATAGTGGGAAGATTTGCTGGCAAAGAAATGTGCGATGTGAGAAGAAGAGATATGTGAATAAGATAGGATATAAAATTATTGCATAGTGGGAAGATTTGCGTCTGCAAAGAAATGTGCGATGTGAGAAGAAGAGATATGTGAATAAGATAGGATATATAATTAGGATACAATAGAGTCATATTTGCGTATGCAATGGTGATTTGAATTGTAGTAAAGGTAGGCATATTTATGTATGCAACAATGCGATCTGACCTCTTTATTTTCTCCCACCTTACAGCATGGTAGTACAGGAAGCGGATATTTCGCAGCCTGTCGATTTTGCTGTCGGGAGTAAGCTGGACTAGGAAGAATGGTAAGTGACGGTTACCACCCCTTGCCACAGCGGAGGAAAACGGCTTGACCCCCACGAAATGGAGGTCGTCGCTTTCAAAATTCTTTAGCTCTCTTTCAAGCTCCTCCGTTTTAATTGAGGGATCGATTCCCTTCAGTACAACGGTTTTTAACTTTTGCTGCCTTGGGGTGTACGTGAAGTACTCGGTTTTCACCTCTCCCAAAGCAGCGGGCACCCTCTGGTACTCCTCTATTTTTTCACATATAATTATGTGATTGTTAGCAGAAAGCCTTTTCACATGGAAATTTTTTGTTATTAATTTACAAATCCTAATGCTATCTACAATGTCGAAATTACTCACGTTAATGGGTGGTATTTTGTCCTTCCGTGACTGTTTAGATTGTTGTTGTTGTTGTTGTTGTTGTTGTTGTTGTTGTTGTTGTTGTTGGTGTTGTTGTTGTTGTTGTTGATGTTGTTGGTGTTGTTGTTGTTGATGTTGCCGTTGTTGTTGCTTCACCTCCAGTTGTTGTTGCACTTGCTGCTTGAGCACAGCTTGTTGTTGCTGTTGCTGCAGCTTATTACTGCGCAACTGGTCGCGCTTCTCCAGCAGCTCTTTTATGAGCTTGTCCAGCTGCGCCTCCTCATCATCCTCTTTTTCTTCGTCCATTTGGACGACTTCCTCGTCATCGACCGGTAAGTCCTTGAAGGAGTTTCCCTCTCCGACGTACCGGCCCTCTCCTCCATCATATTCATAAGAGCTGGAGTGTGCTCCGTCATCATCGGATGTAGCCACCGATGATGCCACACTATGGCCTGCCAAGTCTAACCTTCTTTTGGCTGAAAGGTTCGGCTTCGGATTTAACTTCCGCCGCCGTTTTTCCACTGTCCTATACTCCTCGCTTACAGTTACTGCTGGCGTTGTAGCGAGAGCTTTTATTGTTGGCGTTGTTGTTGTTGCTGTTGTTGATGTTGTTGTAGCTGGTGTTGCCTGCGTAGACCCCCGCCTGGGCAACGCGGAACCCGCTGTTGAACTTGGTGTCACTTTAATGGCATTTAAAGCTGCCCTGTTTTCATTACTGCTATTGTTGCTGCTGATTTTTTTGCCGGCTCACGTGTTCGCACAACACGTCGCAACGGCACACCCACACCCGTAAGCGAGACCACCGATTTTCCGGAGTCCATCGCCTGATACGTTGCGGCACTTTTGTTTTTTTTTTTTTGTTTATTTTTGTGTCTCTATCACTATTTTCCCGAAAAAAATTTAAAAATTGAAAACTGACCGAGAATCGAACCCGAGTCTCCGGCGTCAGAGCGGGACATCTTACTTTTACTTTTACTTTTAAATTCATTTTTTAATTGTTACTGAATATCAACTTACGTACTAGACAAAAATGATTAAATCTAACTTAAAATTAACAGGATACTTATTCTTATTTATTGGTCCTTATGCGGACGCCCTAAACTTAACTATATCTTATAATTATTGCCTTTCGGCCTAAAAACTATTTACAAACTAATCTTACATATATGTATTCGTCGAGAAAATCAATTAAAACTCGGTATCATTATTAAGATTTTATATTTTTTATATAAAACAAAGTACGAACTACCTATTCTACTTACTTAAACTACCTAACATATTCTAACTATAATTATGATTCTGAGCACTCGTTGCCTTGCGCAACAAGTGGTCAAAATCCCAATTGCTTTCCGAGCGCCTGGCAATCGTCAACGTGCACACGCGCTACCCTGAGCTAACTGAAGCCTTACAGCCTCAATCTTCTCCCGGAAGCACTACCACAAGTTGACGAGCCCGGCCTCTCCCAGAAACGCCCTAGCTAACTTAATCTAACTTATAAACTAAGAGGATGTTACCTAGAGTAACGCACCGTCTTGGGAGGGCATGTTGACCCCTCCCCCCTCAAAAAGCCACCAAAATTCGGCAAATTGTTTTTCTGTATCGAATTTATCCCTCTCCGCTATTGCGGTACTAAAACGGAGGAGCTCATGAGCATTGGCGACGTCCTCGCCGCGGATGAGCCGCTTATCTCTCGCGCTGCGAAAGCGGTGGTATAATACCGGGATACCATCCCTCGTCTGTACCAGCCCTTTTGCGTCAATATAGATAAATGCCTCTGGCGGGATAAAGCCAGACCGGAGCGTACTCTCTATGTACATTTCATTGGGGTAGTAAGCCCCAAATATCAGACTATTGTCGCTGGCCATCGCCCTTGCAACGTGCCTTCGAGTCACCTTAATGAGGAAATTGTCAATCCTATTCAACTGAGCCCCATCGTATAGGACCTTGTTGGGATAGTATTTAATATAATTGGATTCAGGCGTTCGGAACAACCGGAGACAAGTCCTAAGACATTGTCTCTCCAAAACCCGAATCTTTTCCATATAGCTGGGCGCTATATTGAACCACAATGGACAACCATAAGCGATAATTGGCCTTATAAGTGCCACGTAGCAAATGACCTTCACTTTGGAGTCAAGTTGACTGCTATGAAACAGTCTCCTTGTCAAAGCATAAGCCTTCTTGGCCCCAGCAAGACAAGCAACTATATGTCTATCGAAATATAGATACTGGTCAAGCCAGATACCTAGATATCTAACTACGCTTCTCACCGCCAATGGCTGCCCATTTTGTCCAATAATGGCCAATTTTTTCCAGTTTTTTCTGGTATCCCTAGAGGCCCCAGCCAATGGAGTTCTGAACAAGATTGTTTCCGTCTTCTGAAAGTTGATTTTCAACTTCCAGTCGTCGCAATATCGCTTAATTTGATCGAAGTCACGCTGCAAAAGGATATTAATGACCTCGATTTTAGGACCTGATCTGTATGCCACCAAATCATCGGCATACGCTATAGCATGTCTGAGTGAACCTACCAGATCACTCGTGTAAATGTTAAACAGGATCGGAGAATTGACCGCCCCCAGCTGTAAACCGTTTTTAATTTCAAAGACTCTGCTCGAAGTCACATTGCCACATTTGACAACGAACTTCTTTCCCATAAGCATATTATAAATTACATATAGCAAAGGTTTGTGCATCCCTCGCCTGGTCAACTTGTAGAAAAGTCCCTCTAACCATACGGTGTCGAAAGCCTTCTCAAAATCAACCAGACAAGCACCCGTGCATTGGTTCTTGCATTTATTCCACTGAATGTCGGAAACCAGTTTCGACGCGGCATGAATAGTGTCATGCCTCGCCCTGAAACCAAACTGGTTGTCCGGAATTATGTTATTGTCCTCGACCCACTTTAACAGGGCTCTATTGACAACCTTTTCAAAGACCTTGCCAATATTCGGAAGCAAGCTAATTGACCGTAGATTGGCAGGGTTCGTCCTATCTTTACCTTTTTTCGGGATAGGGTGTACCACAGCTACCTTCCAATGCGCCGGATAATGTGCATTATTCAGCGCATTGTTAAACAACGTGGTGAAAATATCTACAGCCTCCAGAGGCAGGTGTCTCAATACGACGTTTGGGACACCATCCATCCCCGCCGACTTTTTATTCTTTAGCGACTCGAAGATGGACAGAAGATCATCCTTCGACACGAACAAGTGCGATGCATCTCGGCCATTGGCGACAACTGCATTAGCATGGTTTTCATCAGTGAACACGGTGAATCCGTTATTCTCAGATCGCCAATTCTCAAGTTCGGTGCGCAGATAGAAGTGGCTCACTAGAGCTCTATTCTCAATGTCGTGGTTACGGCGAACAGGATTGTTCACCGTATACACGGCCTCGAAACAAGCGCCCAGCAAATCCACTTTCTCCTGTGGGTCCTCGACCACGAAAAAATCTTCGTTTGAAGCGACACTTTCTGGACTTATTCCAGCAGTCAGTACTGTCTGTCTGTTCTCTGCTGTCTGGGAGATTCGAACACAAGGAATATCATTGTGATCTTTCCTCCTGAACAACTTATTTATCTGTGAGAGCGGGACACCTTGCTTACTAAGCCAACTTCGGACTTAAAAATCGCTTGACTAAATCGCTTATATTGGATACACTTTCCTTTTTTTTTCCGCTGAACACTAACTAGCCGCCCTATCTCGAAGAGAGCTGCGGAACGGCTGAAGCCAACACACTAACCTCTACACCGTCGCCACCCTTATCTTATATATATATTATCTTAATATATAATCTTCATTTTAAATATTTATTATTACCTATTTATATTAAGTTACGTTCCTTCTTGAATTTTTACTCATTTAACATGTATCTACATCGGCGAAATCCGAAAACTAAATACTTTTAAAATATTTGCTTTGAAAAAGTTACATAAAATGTACAAATATGAATTAAATGACTTACTTAAACCAATATTACTTAATACAACAAATAAAATGTTAACTAAAATAAAAACGTTTTTTTCACTTCAAATGCAAAAATGTCCCGCCAGCTAATTTTTCAGATCTGGCATCCCTAAAGCAGGCCCACCACAAAAACACCACAGCGATAGGGAAATCTCACTCCAATAGGCGCCAGAGCTTAGCCACGCCACATCGACGCCAGGAAGCATAGACAGTATAAAGTTATCATCTACGAGTATATATATAAAAATAAATCCTAATTTCCCTTGGTCACGCCATCACGCGTGAACGGCTGGACCGATTTCGCTAATTCTTTTTTTGTTGTGTTTGTTATTGTCAGGAGAAGGTTCTTATGAAAGAAAAAGTTAAGAAAAATGCGCGGGAAATTAGAAAATTTAAGAATACTTAACTACCATACTAGCGCTCAGATTCAAAATAACATAGCTGGCGAATTAATGACATACGAATTAATGAAATACATGTAAAATAATTAATTTATTATTTGTTTTAAAAAGAAGAAAACTGAATTTCTTAGTGCACAGCAAATACACGTTACTAACATAACAATAGTTTTCTGTAATTTACAGTTAAATTTTCGTTTTTGAAAATGACAGCAATTAGACGTAGAAACTTAAGTCGCAGAACTCGCAATGCTGCGAGTCAAAGATATACAAGAGCAAGTCAAACTGACGAGCAATACGAAGCGCGGAATGAAGTCGAACGGAATCGATGGAATCGAAATCAACAACATAGAAATGTTGCGTTTAACCCCTATCGAGCTGCATTCAATTATAACGTGGAAATCGATTACAGTTCACAGCAAATCGTTGCTATTGGACCAATGAACGTAGTGTGCCAATATTGCAAGGCATTTATGTTTAAAAATTAAGCTCCTGGATTGTGTTGCGCTAGCGGTCAAGTCAAATTGACGCCATTGGTACAGCCACCAGAGCCACTACATTCATTGGTTTCCGGAATTGGGTCAGATTCTAAAAAATTTTTGACTCATATCCAGCAATACAATAATTGTTTTCAAATGACGTCATTTGGTGCAACAAAAGTAATTCCAGAAAATGTTATGCCAACTTTCAAGATTCAGGGTCAAATATATCATCTAACAGGTTCCTTATTGCCATCGCCGAATAGTGACTACAAATGTTTGCAAATTTATTTTATGGGCTATTCAGCAAGACAAGTCAGTCAGCGTTGTGCACACAACAATTCGGTGAAAAGACCAATTGTGGAACAACTCCAAACGTTTTTTCGTCAACATAACGAATTGGTTGCATTATTCACGACCGCTTTGGACCGCATGCCGTCTGATAATCACAAAATTGTCATCGATGCTAATAAGATGCAGGAGAACACGTTTTAATGCGTCAACAATTGACAAAGTCGGTATTGTCTTCGTGGGTGAAAATTTAGAAAACCGAAACTGCAGCGTGTGTCCGAAACACATCGATCATAATGATATGCGTTAGAATATCCTATTTTATTTTGGCAAGGTGAAGATGGATATGAAGATGATAAAAATAAATTGCCACGCCAGTGTTCAAAAGAAATTTAAATCACTTATGAACTTCATTGTTAAGCATCGCGTATTCGGCGAGACGCGCTGTTGGATGTATTCAGTCGAGTGGCATAAACACGGATTGCCACATGCACACATTCTCATTTGGTTGGTAGAGAGGATAAGACCGAATGAAATCGACGATATGATATCTGCGGAAATTCCCGATAATGATGAAGATCCATTGTTACATGAAATTGTTACAAAAAATATGATTCATGGTCCCTCTGGAATATTAAATCCAAATTCTCCGTGTATGGTTGATGGAAAATGTTCAAAACCCTTTCCGAGACAATTAGTAGTAGAAACTATTAGTGAAAATGGTAGTTATCCACTTTATCGCCGGCGATCCACTGATGACAACGGAAGGTCAACAATAGTGAAAGTGAATCAGCTGAAAATTGAAGTTGATAATCGTTGGGTTGTTCCGTTTTCTACGTTACTCTTGAAAACATTTCAAGCACACATAAATGTTGAATATTGCCAACAATCCAACATCTGCGAATTGTTGATGGTGTATTATCTGTGCGGCACATACAGAGAAGCCTGTCAACGTTAGGTTAGGTTAGGTTAGGTTGGAAGGAAAGTGCACAGCAAGGCTATGCTGTGCTTGCACGGGGGCCCATTGTTCCATTGTGATCAATTGTTGTTTTATGTGGTAAACCTACATTTACAATAAAACTCTTACCATATTCATTTTAGGTTAATCTTGCTGGTTGGCCTATTGGAACCAACCTGTGTTCTTGACAAACCTGATAGTGTCCGTCAGTGGTACCTGCGCTACGTCCTCTAGGTCTTTGAAGAATCTGTTGCCCAGATAGCGAAGTCGAGATGTCTGAAGGTTTGGACATTCGCAGAGCAGGTGTTTGATGGTCTCGGTTTCTTCTATATCTTGACAGCTCCTGCAGTAGAGCTATGCCCAGCCTGCTTGCCATTACACCTATGGTGCAGTGGCCTGTCAGTACGCCAGTTAAGATACGTATTTCTCGCTTATTCATTTCCAGAATGCATTTTGTTCTTTTTTCGTCAATTCTTGGCCATAGACTGCGAGATATAACACAGTCGTGCCTTTGGGACCAGGTGGTGTTAATTTGTTCCCTCAGTTTTTGGTCAATGTTTCTTTTTGCTGCACTAATTGGGATGTCTATATATACGTAATGGCGTCTATTGCGTCAAGTTCTGGCCCGATTCTTGCTAGCTCGTCTGCCTTTTCATTCCCAACAATGTCGCTATGACCGGGGACCCAGCAGAGAGTGATCCTGTGTCGTTCGCCTATTTTGTTGAGGGATTTTTGGCAGTTCCTGACTGTTTTTGACTTTATGGTTTCGCTGTCTAGTGCTTTGATAGCCGCCTGACTGTCTACGAAGATTGTGATCGTGGAAGGATCCAGATTCTTTGCGGAGATAGTTTCTGCTACCTTGTCGATGGCGACAATCTCAGCTTGAAAGACGCTGCATTCACTGGGAAATCTGTACGAGTCCTTTATGTCTAGGGGCTCACAAAAAACTCCTGCTCCTGTACCTACATCCATTTTTGACCCGTCCGTATAGATATGGATTTCTTGCACGCTGACGTGTGTGTTCCAGTTCTCTCTTTGGGGTATGTATGTGGAGTAGTTTTTCTCAAAGTTTCGTTTGGGGATTAAGTAGTCCGTTTTTCTGGATAGATCGATACCCAAGTAATTGTGAATTATAGAGCCGTGTCCATAGGAGCTGTGCCTCCAGATGAGGCGGAGGGCTCCCTTGGCTGCCATGCTGCGAATATATTCACCAAGCGGGGGAGGTTTAAAATGACTTCCAGCCCGGCTTGGGGTACATATACATGCTAATCTCTGTACCTTTGAGAGGTTATGGAGATAGGTAGTCCTTCCTGTTGCCTTCCACCATACAATTGACCCGTATGTAAGTATGGGTCGTATGATCGCTGTGTACATCCAATGGGTTATGTAAGGGCGCATATCCCAACGTTTGCCAAAGGTCTTTTTGCATGCGTAGAAGGCGCATAGTGCTTTTTTACTCTTTCTTCTGTGTTACGTTTCCAAGTAAGCTTAGAGTCTAGGATGATGCCCAGATACTTTACCTCCGGGGAAAGTTTCAGACGAATTCCGTTTAGCTTCGGCATATCGAATTTCTCGATTTTTCTTTTCCTAGTGAACAGAACACATTCGGTTTTGACTGGATTAACTCCAAGGCCGTTCGGTCTTTCCACGAGGATAATTCTTTTAGGGCAGATTCCATGAGTTCACTAAAAGTGGGAAGATACTTGCCACTTATTAGAATTTCAATATCGTCTGCGTATGCTACTATTTTCGTCCTTTTGACCTTTAGAGTCGTGAGGATTTTGTTGACCACTATGAGCCACAGGAGGGGAGATATGACGCCTCTCTGTGGGGTGCCCCTGGTCACTGCTTTCCTTATGTAACTCTCACCGATCTCTGAGTTAATTACTCTGCTGTTGAGCATTTCGTAAACCCAGTTCGTTATTTCTTTTTTCGCTCCCAAGTCTTCGAGCGCTGTTTTTATGGCCGCTGTTTTAACATTGTTGAAAGCTCCCTCAATGTCCAAAAATGCAGCCATGGTAAATTCTTTGTGGTGTAATCCTTTTTCTATTATTGACACAACTTCGTGCAGGGCTGTTTCAACTGACTTGCCTTTGAGGTATGCGTGTTGAGTGCTGCATAGGTTGTTTTCGTTTAGAATATCCCTTGTATATAAATCGATTATTCTCTCCATTGTCTTTAGGAGAAAAGAGTGTATATGTCTCCCCGCTTTGGGAATGAATATCACTTTAACTTCTTTCCAGCTTTGCGGTATGTAGCAGAGTCTTATACAGCTTTTAAAAATGACTTTCAGCCATGGCAGTATTACATTAAGAGCCTGTTGTATCATTGCTGTTATGACGTTATCTGGCCCCCCCGATTTGTAGGGCTTGAATGATTTGACTGACCAAGCAATTTGTTGCGGTTACCTGAAAGGGAAAGTCTTGCCAGAAAATTAAATCACTGGTTTTGAAGTTCAGCGTGCCAAATGACGTTTTGACTTGGAGCTGTCAACTGCGCTGAAGTGCACAAAAAGCTAAGACCCGAACCCCTAAAAAGCTAAAAGTTTTCGCAAGAAAGAGAAACTATAATAGGCCATTAACAAAGGCAGTTTCAAAATAACGGGCATTTAATCGAACGTATTGTGGAATCTCAGAGTGTCGTTACATGTAAATTGACCTTGATTTGCCATTGTGCGTAGAGTTTTCAGTGGTGAAGTAAGCTAACCAAACTCGTAAAGAAAGTATAGTGCGGAATTTTTAAAGCGAAAAAAAAGTTTAAAGTACTTTTATGGCAAATCAATGCCGAATACGAAACATAGGTATAGCTAAATAAAATTATAGCACTACAATATTGGTGAGTGTAGTTACTCGTACTAAGCCAATACATAAGTTTTTGTGTTTATACCCTATTCTAAGGGTATATTAATTTTGACGCATAGTTTGTACATACCTTAATATTGCCCGTAGACCCCCGAAAGTTACTATATTTATGATCAGCATCGATAGTAATGTCGATCTAGCCATGTCCGTCCGTCCGTCTGTCGGCAAAATTTAGGACTTTAAACTGGACGTAGAGAGTTGAAATTTTAACCATATACTCTCTAGGGTCCCGAAATAATCAAGTTTACGAATTTTTGAAATCCGCCCACAGACACGCCCACAAACTAAAAAAAACAAAATTTTGGAAAAAATCGAATTTTGAGCTAGAAAGCTGAAATTTTTTATATATGATCTATGACTCCTAAAACTGTTCGGGATAAAAAAATTTCAAAATCCGCCCACTGACACGCCCACAAATAAATAAAACAATTTTTTTGAAAATCCAAAGTTTGAGGTAGGGAGCTGAAATTTATAATATATGCTCTCTATGGGCCCTTTATGCTCATGTGTAAATATTTTCAAAACCCGCCCACTGACACGCCCACAATTATTTTTTTTTCTGAAAATTGAAAGCTAGGGAGCTGAAATTTATAATATATACTCTCTAGGGGCCCTTTATTCTCATGTGTTAATTTTTTTTAAATCCACCTACTGACACGCCCACAATTAAATAAAACAATTTTATTGAAACACCCAAGTTTGAGCTAAGCAGCGTTTTTTTGATAAAATCATTTAAATGCTATATAACAAAATATATAGAGCGTTCTTAACAATTCAACCATACTTAGACTTTTGTCACGCCCACTTATGAGGGATAGGAATAAGAATAGGGTATCCAACAGTTCGCTCAAGCGGACTGTAGCCCGTCCCTATGTTTTTTTTTTTAATTTTATCTAACTAAATTTAAGTACTAGGCGTGCGTTAATTTGAAATTCCACCTGGCGCTCAGACGTGATTGGCACAATCGTGGCCGCCAAAATTAACCCTGTAAAGGCAAAAAAAAAATACAAGAGGTGATCATAACACCAACAATATACGATAATCAAATAAACTTCCGTATGATCACACTGACGAGGTGCCTTAAAAAGGTATTGAGACTCCGCCAAACAGAGGGTGCTCCTTTGGCACATACCCGAAACAGGGTCAGCCAAATCCGTTAAAATAAAGTGTACGGTTACAAGTGAGGATTCCACATAGTAAAGATAAAACAAATTAAATGAAGTTCAAAAGCATCTTACCGAGATATTTTTTTGTGTAAATCGGCATATAGAACCAGCCAAAAAAAAAATAATTCACAGCATTTTTTTGTTACTGCCAGCTAATCGGCGTATTAAAATACTTCTTGTAGCAGTTATTACTTTTAAGTTTTTGTAAGACATTCTTTTTTTGTTGAGTCATAGTTTTTTTGTTAATTAGTTTTGCGAAATAAGTATTCATTTTTTTGAGCAACATTCATGGTGCGATAAATTTCGTTTCGCCATTTTTCGTTTTTTTTCGTTTTTTTTTGTTTTGGGTGGGGTGTTTATAGCCCATAGCATTTATCACGAATGTTAAGCCTTCTAGAGCTCTACATAGGTAGGAACGCGCGTAAGAGTAGCGGTAAACGCGGTACAAGTAGGAACATAAAGGTTCCACTGGTAAAAACCTCAAAATTCAACAGGTGAAACGTGATTTAAAATTTAATTTTCTGTTTATTTCAACATCCTTTTATTTAAATTATTTATTCATCTTAGTTGTAACTATAGTTCGTTTTTTTCTTTCGTATTTGAATGTTTCTTCTCAATTTGTATTTATAATTTTGTTGTTAATCCTTTTTAATTCTTGTTTAAATAATAAAATAAAAAATGTTATGATCACGTCAAATAAGGGTCGAAAATATCACGTATAGAAAAATGGACTGATCAACAACAACTGCTCAACGCTGGGGAAATCCAATAACTGGCCACCGGATTTCCAGGTTGGGAGGGTAATGGCTACGCTGCATCGTCGCCAGCACTTCTTCCTTTCATTGATCTGCTCCTAACGCCCTCCATAATCCCTAAAAGACCTATTACAAATTTTGTGCTCTGTTATAATGCTTTCCATTACTATGTCCGGTTGTGTGTCTGGCGGAACCGGAGTGTAGTTGATCTCACCCCCAGTGGTTTGACTAGACTCCGGAAAGTGGGTATCCATTAAAATTTGTAGAGTTTCTTGGCTAGACTCTGTCCAAGAGTCGTCAGCACGTTTAATATAGCCTGGGACCGTGGGGTCTTTGGATAGTACTTTACGTAGTCTGGCGGCCTCGTTTGTACTCTCTATGGATTCGCAGAACGTATTCCAGGATTCAAATTTTGCTCTCCGTATTTCTTTAGTGTATAGATTAAGTTCGGACCTATATTTAGTCCAGTCTTCATCTGCCTTACTCTGTCTTGCTTTGTTGAACAGTTGTCTTACCAGTGTTCGCCGCTTTTGAAGCTCGCTGGTCCACCAAGTTGCCTTTTTGGGTTTGCGATTGCGAGAGATGGGACAGTGTTTAACAAAGGCTTTGTGCATATTTTTGGTAATATAATAGACTTCGTTGTCGATTGAGTTAGTGTCGACAAACTTGTCCTCTTTCTGATTCTGTGTGTACTCACCAGTGGCGTGGCGTCCATATAACACGATTCCTACCGTCTTCCCTTTTAAAAATCCACCAAAAGTAAGCACTATCTGCCAAATAAATATATGAAAAATGAAACCCGTCCCGTATTTTAATTATAAAATAAAATCTACACACACACTCACACATAAGCTATCGAATAAGTTTAATATTTTCATTCTACCTCTCGTCTGTATCTTCATACTTCATTCAAGAATCAAGATTCAACCACATTGCACAATCCACAAATCACAAACAACAAACCAACGAAGAGTCACAAAAATACTCTTAGTAAAAAGTTTTCAACTACCGCTGCTCTCTATAATAGAATAAAAAATATTATTCCGTCTTATTTACTTGTTTTATATCCCTTTCTTCTACAAGCATTGCGGTTCCGATCCTCTTTGTTCAACACCCGCTTTTATATTCAAAGAAAAAGACGCTACATTTCGTCTTATAAACCAAATCTCACGCTGAATACTTGGAATTGTTTCATTTCATTCTCCCTTTTGCGATTAGCATTGCGTTTCAATCGGAAGATATAGTGCGTACCAAAACAGTTGGCCATTCTACTGCGCAGGTCTCTTAAAATGTGTTTTACAATCTCTTAAATTGCAAAAACAAGCATAAAGAGACGAAAATGGGCGGAGCCATAATAAAAAACGACGTATACCCCGCCTTGTGTTCAAGATCGCTGTCGCGATCTCACTGAGGGTGGTTTCTTCATTTTCCTTCTTTTATACTGAAATTAGGAGCGGAGGAAAAATATAGACCATTATATGTCAACTTTACTTGGAGGCAAATATATTGTTTCGTTTTTTGTCTTGTCAGTTCTTTGTAGGAGTATGATGTGATCACGGTCGGATAGATTAAGCAAAACATTGCACATGAATTGATTGTGTGACTGTGTCTGTATGAAGGTGTACGGTTTTAGATTTAAACCCTATTTGCTCATTATGCTTTCGTTGATCATTATTAATTGTGTCGTGCATATTGATCATGTAGGTACTGATATTGGCACACAAAGTAAAGTAAATTGCAGTGTCACACCAAATTTTTTTTGTTTATATCATTGAATTTGGGCGAGGTAGGTAAATTTAATAAAAAATTTACAATTTGGGAATTTTTTGGAAACGTAAACGATTTTATGCCCAATAACAATAGGCACGATTTTCTGTCACAAAAAAGAGGATGGGGTATTAAACGGTTCGTTAAAGACAAAATGGTGAACGTTCTTGATTCTTCAATAATTTTTTTTAAGAAATGCAGTTTTTAAAACTTATTGAACTACCCACCACTTTTAAATTTGTAACCTTGATTAAAAGTGTAAATTATAGCGAGATAAAATTGACGATGAATTGCAAATATAAAACAGATTTACAGCGAGCAGCAAAACAAAACACCAGTATACCAAATGGGTGGTTCGGTTTGGTTTGAATTAAAAAGTAAAAACACACACGTTTTAGTACTAAGATAAAAATATTTATTGATTTTGCTACCTATATATGAAATAGTTAATATTAATGTATATTAAATTGAATTCGAAGAACTGTCAGTTTCATAATCGGTTGAAGAATCATCTCCTGGATTGATAATTATTGCATCCGACATTGTGTCCCACATCTGCTCGTGTGAAAAGTATTCCTCCTCTGTCCTTATAATTTTTTCACAAACTTTGCGCCAATCTTCAACTGTTATTTTTGAAAATTCTTCTTCAGCTAGTTTCTGAACATCCGATAATCTAAACGTTGTATTTCGGCTTCCGACTCGTCCCTTGACTGTTGCCCAGATCTTTTCAATAGGGTTGAGATCTGGATGATAGGGTGGCAATCGTAGTACTTCGTGTCCCGCGCCGTGAATCATATCGTCAATCTTATGCTTGGGGTGGTGATTAGTCCGATGTCGCTTTATAAGGTCATAAAGTTCGACTTTGAGCATTTTTGAAGAATGCGGTATATTGTTGACGGAAAGCCATTCTAACATCTCCGATTTAACGGAAGCAGAAGTGATTTGCTTGTGTTCCCATTTGTTGTGATATGATGCGTTGTCCATTACAATAACCGATGGTTCCTCTAGGTTATTTAAAACTTGATCCTTCATCCATTTGGAGAAATTTTCAAAATTCATCTCATCGTGATAATCTCCTGTTTTCGACCCAGATTTAAATAAAAGCAAGGCATTATTCACGAAGCCCTTCGCTCCACCTGCATGCGCCATTATCAGCCTTTGGCCTTTTGAAATTGGCGCCTTTAAACCTTGACTGGTGCCGTCAGTCCATGCCCTTGGCCTTGTGCGAGAGCTGTGAATATAGCTCTCGTCCAAATAAATGATCTCATATCCTTCTGACCTGTACTCCCGCACCTTCCTCAGATATTTCACTCGTAAAAGTTTGATTTCATTTCTTTCGCAAAGAAATTTACGGTTGTTCTCCGTTTTCCTATAAGAAAATCCATTTCTTTTTAAAATCCTATGTAGCGACATATTGCTTAGGTTCAGCTCCAAATCTTCCTGCACCCGTTGTCTTAACATTTTTAATGTTATCATCATTTTTTCTTCAATGTGGAAGTTGTATATAATTCGCCTGTGATACCAAATTCGTCCAATCCAGTTTTCCATTTTGTATGTGGTACTCTTTTAGTTGGAGATTCAATAGCGCCTTTCTTCTCATATTCTTTAATTATCCTTCTTATTGTTCGGGCCGAAATTCCCGTAAACTCCTCTGTCTGTGAATTTGCGTATGTGATGGGATTATCTATACATAAATTCCTAGCTTCTTCAATTTTTTTGTAATATATCCTAACAACGATCTTACGTCCTAGACTTCCTATTGGTTTTCCTTTTCTTGAAAGATCCATGACAATTTATTTTATTTTAATAAACTTATGTCCTAGCAATGCTTTTGTTTTCGTGAAAGTGAATTCCAAATAGGAAATCCATAATATATATGCGTTATCTTAAAATAAAAAACTCTAAAAACCAAGCAACAAATTTATTCCTTGCCCCTACAGGTAACCAAATGCAAACACTAATCATGTCGTAAAACTTTTACACTTAAGTCAAACAGGTAAAATCAAACATCATAAAATTAATGCTAACCAAGCACACCACCCATACAGGTACCTAGCGCTAAACCACGAAATGTTCAACCATAAAAAGGGTTGGGAACCCTTTCAAATACAATCGGACTTCTAGGTAGAAATGTATAAAAGTTGACCTCATAATAAAAAATTAAGTTTATTTAGATATTCAACAGCATTTTAGTTCTAAGCACTGTAAAGTTGGGTTACGCATTGTAAATTACAGGCAAAAACGCTTAGTGATTAAATCTCTTTCGCGTCATTTTTGCTCTCTTAAATCCTCTCTCTGCGCAATCGACCGTTGGCCAACTGTTTTGGTACGGACTATATCAACATGTTACAGGAATGCAGGCGCTACGTTTGACTCGTTTTTTTTGCAACATTGTGTCTAATAACACGGTGTTCTTTGACTTATTTCTTTTTTCTTATGACATAATATCTGAATGTGTTATGTGGGTTGATTCTTGATTTTGAATTTGATGTTGATATTGATATGCGTGTTGATGTAAGAAGTTGAGCTTTCATTTTTCTCTCTTGTGATAGTTAATGCTTCGATGTTTTTACAAATTTATTGTTATACTTTTGTCTTATGAAATAAAATATGGTAGAATATTATGGCAATTTGTCAGCAGAGTAAATTCAGCATATCGCTTAAGAGAAGTTCATGTCAAATAAAATACCGACACTTGTTTTTTTTTAAGCAGGAATTCAAATTTTAATTTAGAATCAGTTGGAATTTATTGACAGACTGCGTTGCACAAGTGCAATAACTTGAAAAAATCTAGTGTTTTGTAAAGCCAATTTGATAAAATCTTAAATTAAAATAGTGAAAAGTTAGATGTGAAAGTGAAAGTGAAGGTTAATGTGTAATTTTTTAGTTTCTTTTATTACCAACTTACTGATAAAAACATTTTAGCTTTTTAATTTTAGTGCAGTTTTAGATTTTTTTTTTGAAATGTCTTTGATTAGTGTAGATTGCTGTTTAACTGATTTCCTCCTGGAGGATTCAAATAGTTTTAGTAAGCTATCTTTTCTTGATAAAAAAAAAGTTATAGACGTAGGGCGCTCTATGCCTTTTATAAATATTAATTACCAAAGGAGAGATGGTTTTGTGACACATTTTAATGTTTCCTTATACCAAAAATATAAGTGGCTAACTGGGAGTTGCAAGCTTAATAAAATGTTTTGTTTTCCTTGTCTTCTTTTTTCAAACTCCGCCAGTGTTTGGAGCCGAACGGATTTCACTGATATAAATAATTTAGTTAATTCTTCGAAAAAACATATTAAGACAGAAAAACATATTCGTTGTTGTTTATCACTACACGAATTCGGCACGAATCGCATTGAAACTTCTTTAGGAAATTCTTTCGTTGTTCATAATAAAAAAGTAGATAAAAATCGGAAACTAATGGAACGTTTTATTGACACGGTCATTTTATTAGGCAGACAGGAGTTAGCATTTCGCGGTCATGATGAAAGGTCTAGTTCAGATAATCGTGGCAATTATGTCGAAGCGGTTTATTTTTTATCTAAATATGACACTTTATTGGAATCCCATTTAGAGCAGTGTTCAAGTACACACAATCCAATTTTTTCAGGTTTATCCAACGATATTCAAAACGATTTGATACATAGTATCGCGGCGGTTATTAAATCCGAAATTAAAACGGAAATCAAGGATGCTCGGTTCGTGTCGATTATGATCGACGAAACACCAGATTTGAGTCATAGGGAACAACTGAGTGCCATATTTCGGTACTTGTCAGAGGATGGTATACAAGAAAGATTTCTTGGATTTTTTGACGTTAGCGCAAGTCGTAATGCAAATGAGTTATCCAATCATATATTTAAAATTCTTGAAACATACGACTGCAAGGAAAAGTTAATAGGACAATCCTACGATGGTGCCGCAGTTATGTCCGGAGAGGGGGGTGGTGTTCAAAAGAAGGTCCTTGATGAATGCCCGATGGCAAATTTTATTCCTTGTTATGCACATGTTTTAAATTTAGTACTATCCCGATCTCTAGAAAACATAGCAGAACTTAAACTATTTTTTGGCTATACTAATAGCATCGTTCGATTTTTTAATAAATCCACAAAGCGGTCCAATCTTTTAAAACAAATTTCCAATCGACGCATGCCAGGAGTATCGGAAACTCGATGGCATTATCATTCAAGAATAATAAACGTAATCTTTAACTGTAGAATAGATATAATTGAAACTTTTAGTAAAATAATTAATGACTCTAGGGAATGGGATACTGACACACTTTCGATGGCAGAAAGTTTATTAAATAAATTAGAGAGCAAGGAATTCTGTTTTTTGCTTCATACCCTTTCTGAAATATTTGCAAAGACCGATGTATTATTTAATTTAATTCAAAAAAAACAAACAGACGTTAGTTATGCCAAGCAAGAAATCGAACGTTTTGAGTCATGGATAAGCTCTGACTTTTTAAATATGTTTGAAGTTATTTATGACAGCGTAAATGATTGCATCGAACCTCCACGTAAACGCAGGTTGCTTGACTTCGATTTGAAGACGAATTATAAGCGTCTTTTTGTTGAAATTAAAGACAATATAGTTAGCCAAATAAATGCCAGATATAAATCATTTAGTAATCTTACATTTTTGGATTTACTAAATAATTTGAAGTATGACACTTTTTCTCGTTCCAGTCCAGATGTAAAAATATCTTCCCTAATTAAGTTTTTTCCTAGAATTTTTGACTTCACGGCATTAAAAAATGAACTTAATGTTTTATATTCTTCGTCGTCACTTCGGCAGTTTGAGGTTCTCGACCTTCACAACCATTTGAATAGTGAAGCATTGAAAGAAGTGTTCCCTCAAGTCTTAAACTTAAGTAGCTTACTTTTAACACTTCCCATTTCCGTCGCCTCCGTTGAGAGGTCTTTTTCTGCTTTAAAAAGAATTCATACTTATTTAAGAAACTCACAGGGCGAGGATAGGCTCTCTGATTTAGCCCTCATATCGATAGAAAGAAGACTTCTTCTTAAAATTAAAAATAGACCAAACTTCTATGAAAGGGTATTGGCAGAGTTTGTCAAAAAAGATCGTCGAATAGCATTAGAATACAAATAATTATAAAGAACTAATATTTTAACAAAACTTTTCACTTTTTTTTTTTAAGTGTGTGAATTTTAGCTGTTTTTAATTTTGATTTATTTTTATTGCTGACATTATTATTTGTATCGTTTTTATATTTTAACAAATATAAAGAATTATCCATATAATTCTTCTGAATTTTCTTATTTTAAAATTACTATCCACATTATGCTGAATTTTTTTAAGTTATTGTATCATGCGTCTGTCAAGACCGGCTTCTTTTGAAACCACTTTTGTTATGCTTTAAGCTCATTGTTGATTGATATGTTAATGTCTTGAAGTATAAAAAATGTGGCTAGAATATTTTTGCTAAGTCAATGTGGAATGCATATTATGTAGATACAATATCCCCATTAAAAATTATTTTATTTCAGGTTTTAAAGATTTTTATTTTTATAGGTGACTAAATTTTTCAACGTCTTCCCTTTTAAAATTATCCACGCCACGCCATAGTCTGCCCAATTCTTTTTCCTAGGGTTCCTAAAAATCGGTTGTGCCATATATTGTAGATTGACTGTAAAGAGTATTCTACTATGGTCTGAGAATGAGTTCCTTTACAGTGATGCAAATTAATTTGCACCACTAGCAGCTTTTGCAACCTTTATCTCTTCATCTTCTTCCAGCCGTGCCCTTACGGCAACTAGCCCAAACTTCAGTTTGCTGCCTGGGGTCTGTCTTATGCTTGCTGCAGAAGATTGGTTGATCGCAAAGCAGAGCTCCTTGCCGTCACCACTTCTTCTGGAGTATAACTTCACCAATTCCTTGATTGGGATGTTTTTATTCTGCCTGCGAGGAGGACCACGATGTTTTCGTCCTCTTCTTTATCGAAGGGGGGTGGTATCCAGACTTTGGCTTTCTGCCTTAGTTGTAGTGCGGATCTTGGTATGACCTTGAGTTTGGCTCCCTCCCACAGTTCGGCAATGCTGGCGATGGTTTTGGAGAGAAACTCAAGAGTATGCCCGTCCCCACACCCCACTATCTTCACGCCCTTGTGCCATCCGGCTCCGTCAAACTCGTAGTCTGGTCCCCCATTTCGGATGTTGACCATCATAGCCTTGAGGATGACGTTTTCTGCTAGCAGTCAGTGTTCAGCTGTGATCTTCCCATCGGGATCTTGCTCGTCAATGACTGCTGCTATTTGGCTCGTCGGAGTGCTGTCTAGGCTTGTTGAAGCCTTGGGTCTTTTCGGTCGGCTTTCTTTTTTCTCTTCCTCTGGCCGTTGTCTCTTCGTAGAGGTGCCAGAGGTTCCGGCTTTAGTGCCTGTAGAGACCCTGCTTGAAGCCTGTACCTTGTTCTTTGATTCCACGGGTCTAATGGTTTTAGACTGTTCCTTGTAAGCCTTATTAGGGACCCCTTTGGACTTGTCTGTCACCACTACCGTTTTTCCTTTTTGCAGTTCGGGAGCTGACGGTTCCTTGGGTTTGTGGGCCCTCAGATTTTCATAGCTCTTTATTGCCCTCTTATGCTTCCTGATCAAGGCCCTGTCTCTATCTTAGGATTGCTAGAGAATGACACTCATTAGAACCACACTCTCGAAGATGCTGTGATTTCGCCAAATGCTAAACAAATACGAACATTGTTTTCCATAATTTTGTCTACATAATTCCCATCAACACCGAATGATTTATGGAACAAATATAAAGTTCACATGGCCGAAGATATATTACATCAGATGCGTCTTAGAACATCAAATGTAAATTTGCAAATTAACGAAGAAATGTACAATGTGCATTCATTTTAATTGAAGACATATGCTTGATGCTTACGAACAAAGGATTAATACAATTAGCAATGAAAACGCCCAATCGCCCAATGCACGACGAATTTAATCAAGAGTTGAGACGCGAAACTCAATATGATTCCGAGGCATTATAAGAAACTGTTCTAAGAAACGTTCCCCTTTTAAATGAGCAACAAGAATATGCCTACGATACGCTAATGAAAGTGGTGAACGATGGAACTATCGGATTTTTTTTCTTAGATGCTCCCGGTGGAACTGGGAAAACGTTTTTAATACTCGTATCATTGATTTTAGCACTGATTCGATCGCAAAATATTGCTCTTGCACTTGCTTCGTCAGGTATTCCAGCTACGTTGTTGGAAGGCGGTCGAACAGCTCATTCTGCACTCAAGTTGCCGTTAAACATGCAAGTAAATGAAATACCAACTTGCAACCTTTCAAGAAATTCTGCGATCGCCAAAGTGTTGCAGCAGAGCAAATTAATGGTTTGGGATGAGTTCACGATGGCACACAAAAAATCTTTGGAAGCATTAGACCGCACGTTGCAACATTAACGAAAGAACCAAAACCGGTTTGGTGGTGCAATGCTTTTATTGGCAGGTGATTTTCGGCAAATACTACCAGTAATACCACGATCAACGCCAGCCGACGAACTTAACGCAAGTTCAAAGTCATCAATTTCATGGAAAGACGTTAAAACGCTCAAATTAAATATGAACATGCGAGTCGAATTGCAGAACGACCAATGGAGAAGTTTTTTCCAAACAATTGCTCGATATTGGTAATGGCAAAATACCTGTTGACTCATCGTCTGGATACATCATATTTCCTACCAATTTTTGTCACTTTACTGAAACTAAGACCGAACTCATCGAGAAGGTTTTCCCAAACATTGCTCAAAATTACAAAGATCATGTATGGTTGAGCGAAAGAGTTATATTGGCTGCAAAAAACGTTGATGTCAACGAAATGAATTTTCAGATTCAAAATAAGATATCTGGCGAATTAATGACAATGACAAATCGATTGACTCCGTTACTAACCAAAATGATGTTGTCAACTATCCAACGGAGTTTTTAAATAAGCTGGAATTGCCTGGATTACCACCTTATAATCTGCAATTAAAAATCGGATCGGTAATCATTATGTTGCCAAATATAAACCAGCTACGTCTTTGAAATTAATGAACAACGTCATCGAAGCCACAATTTTGAAAAGGAAGTACAAAGGCGAAGACGTTTTGATTCCACGGATTCCTTTGATTCCGAACGACATGCCATTCGAGTTTAAACGGTTTGCAATGTCGATAAATAAATCTCAAGGACAGTCGCTAAGTGTTTGTGGCACAAATTTTGAAAATCCATGTTTTTCACATGGCCAGTTATATGTCGCCTGTTCCCGTTTCGGAATATCAGCAAAACTATTTATATACGCACAAGAAAAAACTAAGAATGTTGTATATCATAAAGCATTAAAATAATAAACACTTTTTTTGAAATATTTATTTTTATTAATTATACCAATTCGAATTCAATATTCATAATTAAGACAGGACAACGTCTGTCGGGTCAGCTAGCAGTTAAATAAAAAATTTAAATCACAGTTAAAACTAAAATTTGCAAATGTTTGATTTGTCGTTGTTCCTGGGTGCTTATTCGCAGGTCGACGTTCCCCACTCCCCCTTTTCTATTTCCATACATTCCTGCTAAGCCTACCCCGGCTAAGAAACATACGTTTAATTTTCATTAAAAAATGGAAACGACAGCCGCCGGGATTACTTTCAGGGTTACTTGGAAATAAGGCCACATGCGGTCATGGAAATAAACTACATTTACTATTAACAAAATGAGGCTTTGCTTCCGGTGCATTGCAATAACTCCCGCGACAAAAAAATGGAAATCATTATTATTACTATTATAATTTATTACTTGGTAATAAATTACCAACTAATATTACAAAGTTGCACTAGCTGCTAGGGCTTGCGGCTAATTACATTAATGGTGGATTTACACCATCACGCACGCGCATTTTTGCAACAAAACCGAAAAGAGAGATCCGTTTATCCGCAGTCAATGCTAATAAGGTGTAAGAGTGAGATCACTTACTTTAACTTGCTATAACATTATTATGGAGATTTGACAGATCACATGTAAACAAACAAATTTATTTTCATCGGTTTTGTTGTAGTAGAATTAAAAAATAAATAAAAACATGGATCTCGTAAAGGCTGCCGTATTAATAGTGTTTTCTATCTTGAGTAGGTACAATCGGCGATGTGAAGCAGAGAAATGTCAAAAATGTATTATGGCGATTAAAACATATGATAGCAGCGCCCATTTGGTTTTATAGGAAATCGAAACTTCGTAAGCCATCGCTATAAAAATATCAACATGCATAGCTTTCCCATAATTCCTACCACGTAAACAAGATGGCCGACCTGAATACGTGCCACGTTTTTTTGCATGTTAGGTAATTCTGTCCCTTTCAGTCACACGGATATTTAGTATCTAGCATCCCTTTAATCTTACATGTTAGGAATGTGTGACCGTGTAAATCCACCATAAAGCTTATATTTCCAACTTAAGTTCTAACATTATCTGGTATACAGCATTTATATTTTCTATAGATATAGTCTTCAATAGTTCTAAAAGGTTTTGGTTTGAAAAGTTTTTGCAAACTATGTCTACTTCTTTGCAAATTAAGAGATGACTAATGGTCAGCGTAGTTCTATCGGCACATAGTTGGCAGAGCGGTGGTGGTTCCTTTTCCATGAGATGTTTATGGGTAGTGATGGTGTGGCCCATTCTTAGTGGAATGTACGTCTTCAGTTTGGTAGGCGGAGCGTTTTCGGGGTATATTGCTTTCTCTGTGTTTGGGTTAAGGTATTTGTATGAATGGCTGTAGCTGGCCCAGGATTCTTTCCACTATATCTTCCACGTAGCGTGTAAATGCTTTTGCATGTCTTTTTTGTTGTAGGCATAAAATGTGGTTAACGGTTCCTTTGCAGCTGATTTTGCTGTTCTGTCTGCATACTCGTTTCCTTTTATCCCGCTGTGTCCGAGTTTTAGTGAGTTGCTATTGGAGATTAGTTTTTCCCGAATTGAAGATGCGATTTCTGTGTTGTTATTAATATTTTTTATTGCAGTGATCCAGGAAAGGCTGACTGTGAAAATGATCGTTTTTGTGTTGCTCGTATACTGGATTGCTTTTTATATCGCGAACGCTTCGGCTGTAAAAATAGATGTTAATGCTGGAAAAATTCGTTTGGATACTGTATTGCTATTTGTGCCCACAACTGCAAAGGCTGATCCATTTTCTGATTTTGAGGCGTCGGTAAAGAGAAACTTCCATCCCATTTTTATACCCTATATTCTAAGGGTATATATTAATTTTGACGCATAGTTTGTAACATACCTTAATATTGCCCGTAGACCACTAAAAGTTACTATATTTATGATCAGCATCGATAGTAATGTCGATCTAGCCATGTCCGTCCGTCCGTCCGTCGGCAAAAATTAGGCCTTTAAACTGGACCTAGAGAGCTGAAATTTTAACCATATACTCTCTAGGGTCCCGAAATAATCAAGTTTACGAATTTTTGAAATCAGCCGACAGACATGCCCACAAATTCAAAAAAACAAAATTTTGGAAAAAATCGAATTTTGAGCTAGAAAGCTGAAATTTTTTATATATGATCTATGACTCCTAAAACTGCTTGGGATAAAAAAATTTCAAAATCCGCCCATTGACACGCCCACAAATAAATAAAACAATTTTTTTGAAAATCCAAAGTTTGAGCTATGGAGCTGAAATTTATAATATATACTCTCTATGGGCCCTTTATGCTCATGTGTAAATATTTTCAAAATCCGCCCACTGACACGAGCACAATTATTTTTTTTTTTTTTTTGAAAATTCAAAGTTTGAGCTAGGGAGCTGAAATTTATAATACTATATAATTTATATACTCTCTAGGGGCCCTTTATTCTCATGTGTTATTTTTTTTTTAAATCCGCTTACTGGCACGCCCACAATTAAATAAAACAATTTTATTGAAACACCCAAGTTTGAGAAGCGTTTTTTTTTATAAAAGCCTTTAAATGTTATATAACAAAATATGTGGAGCGTTCTTAACAATTTAACCATACTTAGACTTTTGTCACGCCCACTTATGAGGGATAGGAATAAGAATAGGGTATCCAACAGTTCGCCCAAGCGGACTGTAGCCCGTCCCTATGTTTTTTATATTTTTCCATTGCTTCTGCACACAAGCTCTTATATGTTTCTTTCGGGGTTGAGCTTTTAGTAAACTGCCGTAGAGAATCGCATATGGAGTGGTGTGGTAGCTTCCCTGGTGGAAATGCCGACCTTTTGTTTTTTTGTAGGATAATAAGTGTTTCGGGGTTTTTGTGCGTTTAAGTATTTTTCTCACATCGGTGTGGATAGGTGCCTTTGTTGGGGAGTTGATTTTTTGGGTTATTAGTGAAGTTATATAGAAAATCCTGTCATTAAGATGATGAAGTCCCGAGTCTGTGAGCAGGTTTTTGATAGGAGTTCTGCGGAAGGCCCTCATGCAGGTTCGGATGGCGGCGTGGTATGGGGTTGAGACGTTTTGAATGGATGTTTTTGAACACTTTCCATAAATTGCTAGACCATAGTCGACTTTCGATAGTATTATCGACCTTATTACATTAATTAAAGAATTTACATTGCAAAAGCTATTTTTTGAAGACAAGTAATTTATTATGTTAACTCTAGTAGATAGGTTCTTTTTTAGGTATGTACAATGGTTTGTAAAGTTGAATTTAGAATCGAATATATGAAGTGCTTCACATTTGTGAATAGAAATGCTTGAGCCGGAGCAGTCTCCCCATGTACTTAAATCTCTAAGAATATTGGAAAAGACATTTTCAACAGAAGTTATGCTCTTGATTTTAGTAAACAATACTAAATCATCAGCATAAAGTGTTTGTTCTACTTGGTTGTATTTGTCTATTATGCTACTTATTTTGTTGAAGGCTATTAGCTTAGGTTAGGTTTACGGGCTGATGAAACAGAGCGAATTTGTTACACCACACTTAGGTCCATGTGGTCCCATTGTGATACCCTTTGTTGGGATTGTTGGCCTCGTTGTTCTGGCCTTGGTCCTTCGTTCTTGGTTTCCTTCCTAATCCTGTAAAGATTTGATAGTGAAACATCAGAAAGTTCTTGAATGTCTTGGAAGAATTATCTTCTATGTTCTGTTCCTCAGGTGACACAGGCTTGGACAGTGACAGAGAAAGTGAGGTGTGTCCTCATGGGTTTCCTCATCACCGCATCCTCTACAGATGTCGTCATCCTTGAGATTTAGTTTCATTGTGTGATTCTTTAGCAGGTTGTGTGTGTGTACCGATCAACTTTGACAGCGATGCCCTGTCGTAACGTAAAAGTTTGTTGGTTCGGCCCTTATCATATTTTGGCCACAGCGTGTGTGATATGTCACAAGTGGTTAGTGACAACCACCTGTTGTTGGCTTTCATTCGTGTTTTGTATTCCAATCTTTCTCAGAGGTTACAGAGTGGTGGTTTAACCGACTGAAGTGCCTGTTCATGGTTCATCGCAGACCCCTTTCTTGCCAGTTCGTCAGCTCGCTCGTTGCCGGATATGTCCTTGTGTCCAGGGACCCAGCAGAGACTCGTTTTGTGCTTCGTGCCAAGAGCTTTGAGCTCCTCGCGGCAACGGCGAACAAGCAAGGACTTTATTTCTGTGGCTGACACCGCTTTAATGGCCGCCTGACTATCAATAAAAATGGTAATATCACTGTGTGGTATCGCTATCATTGATACCATGCTTGCGACCTCAGTGATTGCTAAGACTTCTGCTTGGAATACACTACAGTGATCAGGTAATCTAATCGATCTGTTAATGTGTAGTTCCTCTGAGAATAATCCTGCACCAGTTCCACAGCCCATCTTTGATCCGTCTGTAAAGATGGAAATCGATTTCCTTTTCATCGGTTCGTTTGCATACCATTCCTCCTTGCTCGGAAATGAACAAGAGAATGGTTTTTCGAAATCTAAATAAGGAGACATGCAGTCAGATATGACGTTGTTCCCTATGTACATGTTCAGAATCAGTGCATGTCCAAAATGACTCGGGTTCCAGCTGTTTGTTTGGCTGATCCTCAAGGCACTTTTTGCAGCCGATTCCTGCATGTATAGATCCAATGGTGGTAGATTGAGAATGGCTTCCAAGCCAGCGGTTGGGGTTGTTCTCATTGCACTGGTTGTCCCTATACATGCTAGTCTTTGTATTTTTGCCATCACCTTGAGATTGATTGCCTTGTCTGTGGCTTGCGTTGGCCGCTTTCCTAACCCTGTCATCGACGTTTGGCTTCCAACTCAGCTTCCTATCGATCCTAGATATTTCGCACTCTCCGCCACCTTCAAGGGTATTCCCTCAATTTCTGGTGGTTTGAATTCTGGTATTCTTCTTTTATTAGTGAACAACACCATTTCAGTCTTTTGTGGGTTGATCCCAAGACCGCATTGTCTTGTCCACGAGTGAGTGTCCGCAGGGAGTTTTCTAACAGTTCGCTCAGGGTTGATAGGAATTTTCCTGTCGCAAGCAATACTACGTCATCCGCGTATGCAATTGCTTTGACCCCTCTGTTTTTGAACTTTAGGAGTATTTCATTGACAACAAGGACCCAGAGTAAGGGGGATATGACTCCACCTTGCGGTGTGCCTCTGGACACCACGACTCTTAGGTCATTATCGCCTAGTGTTTCATTGATGTACCTTCCATTGAGCAGGCTCATAATCACCTTAGTGAGAGACTGATCGACGTTGGAGTTCTGCAATGCTCTTTCCACTGCTCGCGTTTCCACATTGTTGAATTCCCTTCAATGTCTAAAAACGCTGCAAGTGTGTATTTTTGTCTTTGAGAGACTTTTCTATAGTGCTGACAACGTCGTGTAGCGCAGTTTCCACTCCTTTGCCTTTAATGTAAGCGTGTTGGGCGGTGGAGATCGCGCTATAGTCGAGTCGACTGCGAATATGAATATTCATTAGCTTTTGCTGATGACGGTCTTTGTCTTCTGGAGCATAATAGGACAAATCCCATCTCTTCCAGGTGATTTGAAGGGAGATAGTGTATCAATTGCCCAGTTAAGCTTTTCTTCGGCTATTACTAATTTTGGAACCACTTAAACAGTTGTAGGAGTAATATCCGCCTCTAAGTTATTACCTAGACTCGGGGTGCACCCTGGAAAGTGAGTCCGTAATAAGAGCTCGAGGGTTTCTGTGCAGGACTGTGTCCAGTTTCCGCAACTGTCCTTAATAAAATCTGGAACACAGGGTTGTTTGGACAGAATTTTCCTAAGCCTGGAAGATTCCGTTGTGCTCTCAATGTCACTACAGAATGTATGCCAAGCCGTGCGTTTAGCACTTACTATGGAGCTCTTGAATTTCCTATGACTGGCCTTATACAGGTCCCAGTTCGTTGGGGAATTGGACGCTTTCGCCGCATTAAATAGAGCTCAAGTTTTTGTCCTAATTTTAGACAATTCCTTTGTCCACCATGGTGGATGCTTTGTGTTCTCTATTGTCCGTAAAGGACAGGCTTTAACGTACGCATTTGTCAGAATTTTGTTTAAGTATTCTGTACCTGCGTCGATTTCATCTGGTGTGACCAGTGTTTGTCGTTGAAGTTTCCTACTATTCTTTTCTACTTCTCTGTATCCCAGTTTGTCTGCGAGACTGCGCTCCAAAATCTAGTTGGTAGAATTGAAGGCGCGCTTGACAGAAAAGAATACGCGATGGGCATTTTCATCGATATTGAGGGTGCTTTTGACAATGCGACTTTTGATAGCATGTGCAGCTCCGCCAGACAACACGGAGTAGACGAACCATTGGTATTGTGGATTAAAGCAATGCTAATGAATAGAACGTTGGTTGCGGATGCGGATTGTGGCCGCTATGTTATGGCGGGGGTAAACAGAGGCTGCCCGCAAGGCGGCGTCATGTCTCCACTGCTGTGGTGTATGCTGGTCGACTCTCTGTTGAACGCACACAACAGTTCTAATATTTACGCTCAGGCGTACGCGGATGATGTTGCCGTGCTTTCTGTTGGATCATGCCTAGCGACTGTATGCGCCAAGGCGCAGGCGGCCCTTGACGTGATCGACGAATGGTGCACTAGGAATGGGCTCTCGGTCAATCCTCTTAAAACTGAGGTTGTTCTCTTTACGAGAAGGAGGAAGCTGGTCGGGTTGACTCAGCCAGTGCTAAAAGGCGTCACAATCCAACTCTCCAATGAAGCAAAGTATCTGGGAGTCATCCTGGATAGCAAACTTCTTTGGTCCAAACATGTTGAGCTGAAGACTGCCAAGGCGCTGTCTATTTTCTGGCAGTGCAAAGGCATTTTCGGCAAGACATGGGGCTTATCACCGAAAAGAGTCCTATGGATTTATACGGCTATGATAAGACCATTTATAGCATACGCATCGGTTGTTTGGTGGAATAAGCTTTCACGTAAATACGTCACTGCTGCTTTTGCCAAACTCCAAAGGCAGGTATGTCTCGGCTGCACGGGGGCCTTCCCCAGCACGCCTGGCTCCGGCCTAGATGCACTATTGAACCTTCCGCCCCTTGATGTTTACATCATGGGCTGTACAATCAAGGCTATCTCACGTCTTACAAGAGGTGGCTTTTGGTATAACTCGCACTGGAGTTTTGATGAACTTGCCCAACGGTTGTCCTTCGACTCCTGTCTTATGGATATGCCGTCTGATGCGATGACACCGGAACTTCGGCTAAAGCGCAAATACGAGGTCGACTTTCCTCGCGTCCAGGACTGGCTCTGGCCGGACTCTGAACCTGGAAGGGAATGCAGTCGAATCTTTACGGATGGCTCCAAAACCGATCAAGGATCTGGTGCTGGTGTCTTCGTGGAGAGCGATAGCGTTAGACTTTTCTTTCCGTTAGGCAAACATGCGTCAGTCTTCCAAACAGAGACTTATGCTATCCTAATGGCCATGGACTATGTTACGAGGAACAGGTGGAGGGGGCGAAGTATCTGCGTCTGTAGCGACAGTCAGGCTGCGCTTAAGGCCTTACTCAAACCCTTAACTACCTCCAAAATAGTACGAGAATGCAAGATATCTCTGAATTCGGTCGGAAGGCTGAATTCACTTAAACTTGTCTGGGTCCCGGGTCATAACGGGATCACGGGAAATGAGATCTCCGATGAACTTGCTAGACAAGGCTCAGAGGGGGACCTCTCAGGACCTGAACCAGCGATCTGTCTGCCTGCGTCCTCGGTCAGGGCTTCCATTGACGGTTGGGTTTCCTATGAACACAATCGCCGTTGGCATGACTCTCCAGGGTGCAGACAGACTAAGCAAATGCTCCCCGACGTCTGTGGGAAATCCGCGGCATTCTTGTTGTCTCTCAACAGAAAAGACTGCAGACAGACTACTGGCGTTCTTACGGGACACTACGCTTTTGCCAAACACCTTAAGGTGCTAGGCCTAAGCGACACCACCAACTGCGAAGCCTGTGGAGAAAGCGACGACACTGCGGAACATTTCGTCTGTGATTGTCCTGCTTTTGCTCGTATCAGGTGGCAGGTATTTGGTGCGGATATGGTGAGTGCTGTAAACCTAAGCTCCTTATCATTGAAGCGCCTTCTCGTTTTTCTTAGAAAAACGAGTAAATTCCCACAGTAAAATGTGGTGTGTCTGCCTGGCAGTACAATGGACCAGTATTGAGTCTGAGTGCTCCAGTGCAGAAAGTTTCACACATCCCGACAAAAAAAAAAAAAAAAAAAAAAAAATCCCAGTTTGTCAATCTGGGATTCCTACATTTTTTTTATCGGGTCTGCTTTCTCGTCAGTTAGGAACTCTATAATCCTGTGGTCTGAAAAGGATGCTTCTGTAGAAACTTTCCATTCTCGCACATTCATAGTTTGTGAGTTGTTGCATAGTGTAACATCTAGTACCTCACGTCTATTCCTAGTTACGAAGGTTGGTTCATTGCCACTATTGGCTATCAATATATTGTGTTCAATAATAAATTCAAAAAGGGGACTCACCTCTCACGTTTGTGTCGGTGCTACCCCATTGAGCATGATGGGAGTTGGCGTCGCATCCTATGATGAAATCCCATTTTTCACGCTCAGCTTTCACAACCAGCAGCCTGGTTAGATCGGACGGTGGACTTCCTGGAGAGTCCTGTGGTATGTATATCGACGCGAGTATCAGCGGGCTTCTGCCTGCTCGCTCCCATATGACTACTGTCTGGTCTGTATTGCTGCAGCTAGATAAGAGAAATAGGTTAATCTGTTTTCTAGCGACAATACATGTACGTTTCTTACTGTGATCTGGTGTGTTGGTGTTGTAGACGACCAGATCCTAACAGTTCAGCCCTTTTATCTCACCCCGGATGATCCAGGGTTCTTGAACCAGGGCGACGTCTATACTTTTTGTTCTCATGAGGAAAACAAGATTGGCGCTGGCCGCCTTACTGTGGTGAAGATTGATTTATACTATCTTCATGACGACCAGCTTCTTCTTTCCTGTCCTTCTTGTGAGTTGCCGCCAGTAGCCGTAGTTTACAGCGCGTTATGCCTACGCGAACCTTGAACTGCTGGTTACGTAGTAGCGGCAATGATTTGTTTCTGAGGAGTACGGTAACTTCCATACCATTCTCAGTGTGTTCCCCCGTTTCCAGAACTTTCCACTCCTTGCTTTGTAATTCCGGGTTAAGGAACTGCAGGTTGCGTTCGATTCTTTCCACGGGCAAGTACGGTCCTTGAATAAGAATGCGTCCTTTTGGTCTTGTTATATTTAGAATTTCCTTCCTGTCAACGACGCGTAGGTCAGCGTTTGACCACGGTGTGTCTGTGTTGACGACGAAATTCTTCAACCAGTCAAGGGTGTTGTTGTTATCGCATTCCATGATTTTGAATCCTTTGAAGGTAGTTAGCTGCCCAAAGAGAGGGACTGTGCCATCAGCCTTCAGGATAGCGTCGTTGACGCCTTCCAGGATCCTTAGTTCTATTAATTTCCATTGGTCTTCGGTGAGTCTTCGCTCTGGATTTCCAAGGTCGATAATTGCGACACGAAGACCCTCCTTGACCTTTTCCGAGTATTTCGGTTTTTTAGCCTGCCTGCCTACACCCGGGGAGAGTGTGTTGTCATGCCGACCTCTTTTGGAGCAACCAGGAGCCCCCTCAGGTTCGGACGAATCCTTGCTGCAGTCGAGGAGAAAGGCAAATGGCATTTCGTCCTTGCTGCAGTCAGTCCTACGCTAGCCCCTCCAGAGGCCTGCACCCTAGTAGAGCTAGGCGCTTACCTACTTTTTAGCAGAACCTCCTTGGAGCCAGGTTCCTTACCAGTTTGGGACGTAAGGAACGTGCCTTTACTAGATCGGCACGTGGATTTACGGATTCTGACCTACTCAAGGCGAAAGGCGGTTGGCATTTCTCCCTTGGTCCAGTCAGACTCCCTGTAACTGTCCGGTTCCGCGTCCTATCTTTTAGGCTGCTGCGCCATGTTGCCTCGGTCGACTTAATGGTCTCCCGAGCCCTAGCTAGCTGTTCCGTTTCCCTCTCCGTGAAGGAGCTAGGGTCACGGTTTTTAAACCTATTAAGCAGTCGGCGCGCATTCCTGCGCTTCTTTGCTGGGTCGGACTGCTTTTTGCCAATCGCCGGGTTTACCTCCGTAGCAGGTATATTTGGCTTATCGACAACTGTACGTAGACTGTCAAGCGTCGAGTTGGCCTCTCCCGGGAAAACGTTTTTTACCTCGTCTGCTTCCTTGGCGGGTTCAGATGGGACAGACCCGTGCCCCGATAGGCTATGGCATATCACAGGCATTGGTGGTCGCATGAGTGCACCCTCACTCAAAGCTTCGGGGAAGGCTGTCTTCGGTGGCGAGTCGGCACGGGGCTTGTCGCAGTCCAAAGGCTGGCCTAGACTGGATCTAGAAAGTCAAGAGCGTTTTGAAGCCGTCGTTTTTCCCTGTCCTCTAGGGTATGCATTTTCCTCAGCTTGCTGATCGTATGTTTGCAGTTGATTAGTTTTTTCCTCAACTATGCAGTAGACGATACTGAGAATTTGGATGAGCTGGCGATGGAGCGATTGTCGTCCTCTTCGAGGAAGAGTTTCTCAAGATTGAGATCGACCGTTCCTACGCTTCCCCCAGCCGGAACTGCCCTACTGGTTGACGGTTCCTGGAGTAGAAAACTTTCTTCCTGATTTGAGAATCGGTATTTATGAAGTTCTTGGTGCCCGATTCATTTGCACCAGTCCCTTTGTTTGTTTTTTAGTTGTTAGTATTAATTTTGGACCCACGAGTAAGGGGGAAGAAGATGTCGTTCTGTACTCACCCCCTGTATACAGAGAAGGAGAATTAAATTGAAATTAGAGATCCCCTGGTATCTAGAGTTCACCGTTAAAAGACACCATAACATTGTGCCATACATCCCATTGGCACGGTCGTTCTTACCCGGGATTATGGGTTTTTATCGAGTTTTCTGCTCTAGATCCGTCATATTTAGTCGAAAGCAGTGGCACCTCGTGCAGGATGTGGTTCTTCACCACGTATGACGGTCTTAGAAACAGCGTTCTTAGCCAGAACCATCTGTTCCTCTGGTTTCCTTTCCGAGCCCGGTGTCTGCTCAGCCTAAGCTGGGCAGGCACCCGATCTCCGGGATTTCTGGGCTGTGACGACTCACTCTAGGGGAGGGGCTGTGGACTTTCCTCCTTGGTCAGTCATCTACGATCCTTGCGGAATACCATTTTTTAAAGAAAATATAGAAGAATAGGTGTCGTTGACTTCAATTCGAAAGGTTCTATTTTTTTGTTATGTATTTCAAGATCTGCGGACCGATTTCCCATTTGATCAGTTGATTCAAAATAACATGGATGCCGATTCGATCGAATGCTCTTTCAAAGTCAATCGTTAGAACTGAAGCGTGATTATACCTTCGTTGAATATTTGGTTGAACAAGTTTAATAGTCTTGTCTTAAAGGTGGGGGGCTATTTTTTACTCGCTCTGAGTTAAGGCAGCTTTCCAGTTCAGTCATACTAATTGGGGCTTCAAAAATACTTGCAGAAGGGTGGGTAGTATGAAGTGGAGTGTTGTTTGTTAATATCTTCTTTTTCAAGTCGATAAATTTGGCATGGAAGTTTGAGTCGCTTGAAGAGTTTTCCCAAGTGGTCGCAAAATGTTGGGCAATTTCCAGTGGGCAGCTAATGATACCTTGATCGCTTTTAATAAGTTTTATAGAGTGGTGTTGGTATGTTCCCGTGAGCGTTTTAAAAGCAGACCATAGTTTTTTTGACGTGGCTTTTGGATTAATGTTGGCGGTAAAGGTTCCGAAACTAACTATTTTTGCAGCTTTAACCGCTTTGCGAAAATTTGCATTTGTTTTCCGATAAAAAATAAGGTTCACATCGTTAGGATTTTTGTTAAATTGCCGCCAGGCGAGTTGTTTTACTTGACGCAAGGTGTTTATTTCCTTGCTCCACCAGGGTATTACTTTGTTATATGTTTTATTTTTTGATTGGGGGATAGTTAGGTTGGCAGATTGGCGCACGGATTTTAGAAGGTTAGCCGCTTCTTTGTTGATGTTAGGAGACATCTTTCTTTTCAAAATTTCGTTTATGAGTACCGACAGAAATAGCACCCAGTTTGATTTGTCTATTGAGAAAGTTGCCTTGGGCCTAATCGGGTTAGTGGTGTTGCCTAGGGAGAGTGTTGTAATAATGGGAAAATGGTCGCTTCCATGTAGATATTTTGAGATTGCCCAATTTAGGGGTAAGTGATGGTGATATAAGTGTCAAATCGATATGTGAAAATGATTTGTGAGTAGAGAAATGGGTCGGGCGGCCGTCATTTAAAATTGCTAGTCCAAGGTTAGTGATAAAACGTTCGACAAGTTTTCCCCGGGCATTGCAAGACGCTGATCCCCAAGAAGGGCTACAAGAGTTGAGACCACCGGTAATAAGAACTGGAGTTGTTATCCCATGTAAGATGTTGTGAAGGTCGGTGTATTCGAATTATAAAGATAGATAACTGTTTATTTTATCTGTATATCAATTTCAACCGCTATGGCTGATAAGTTGGAGCTGATGATGAACGATTTGTGTGGGATAGATTTGTGAACAAGGATTCCAGTACCTTGTTTCGAGGAGGTGTTGGAGCTTAAGTTATGGAAATAAGAGCTATATTGTTTAGGTGGGGTAGGTTGGAAGTTGTGTTTGATGTGAGTTTCTTGTAAAGGGATAATAGAGGGGTTAAATTCGTTAATTAAAAGTTGAAGTTCATGATAATTGTTGAAAAACCCGCTAAGGTTCCATTGCAGAACCTTAAGTAGTGATTTGTTTACAATATAATCCGGGTTATATAGTAAAAAATCTGAGTTAGTCGAGGTTGAGGGATTTAAGTTTCGACTCTGCTGTTCAGTTGATGAATCATTCGAACGGTTTACGTTAGGTGTGGTAAGTTTTTGATTGTTTGTGGTTGTTTCGATTTTAGATGAATTAGATAGTGAGGGAGAAAGTGATATTGGGTTGTTGAGTTGAGTGTTTGATAGGGTGACGTGAGGTGAACGAGTGAGAGAGGGAGATGAAGCTATTGCTTGTGTTCGGTACTATTACGGGTGGTTGAGTTGTATTGGTTATGGTTGTAGGTTGTTGTCTTTGGGGGATGGCGGGAGGTCCGCTAGCTGCTCCATGGGAGTTTGTTTGCTTTGTTTTTTCAGAAAAAAAAACCGTTTAGATGTTTTACCTGAGTAGGTTGTAGTTCGCTGTAAATGCGCTTTGCCTCTGCAATTGTAAATTTTTTTTTGTGTTTTAATTTTAAGAATTTCCTTCATTTGGATAAACATCGGGCAGTCTTTGAAAGTAGAAGCGTGAGAGTCAGAGCAGTTGGCACACATTGCTCTGGTACAGTTTGTCCCGGTGTGGGGAGGGAGGTTGCATGTCTCGCATGTAGGGCTGTTGTTACATTTTTTAAAAGTGTGTCCAAGGCGTTGACAGTTACGGCAACGCATTGGGTTTGGTATATATCTGTCCACCCGCAGTCATCCGCAGGGATGCTGACACCTGTTAGTTTTTTTATCTATAGTTCATGTTAAGATCGCTCCGCAAGCGAACATCCTCGCGTAGAGACCTTCAGTCTTGTAACTTGAGTCCTCTTATGGGACCCAACTAAGTATTCCTAAGACAGTTTCGTAAGTTTTTTTTTTCTTTTTTTTCCTTTGTATAAAATCGCTTAGAACCCTACGGATACCAAATTAAGATTTAGTCGATAAATAATGACCTAAATATAATGATCTTTACCCGCGCAGTGGAGCGCAGAAGCACGCGGCGTATTATTGCCCTTTTTAGGGTCCGAAGCCTTTCATAGGGCCATGGAGTAGGTCCAAGGTCAAGGTCGGAGGGAAGCCGAAGTCAGACCCGGCGACCACGGAGTGTGACACCATCGGGGGGTATGAATATCCGAACTTAAACGCGGATTCATCCTCCTTTACGGATACGGGGTCATCGTGAGCAAAGCGATGCGATGGCCATAGGCGTCCGCTACTATAGCGGCGGGGTGGGCCAGCTTAGGGGAGATCCACCAGCTCTTTCCTCCCCTCTTCTCGTCGTTCTCTCTTCTCAAACCCCTCTCTCTCTCTCTCTCTCTCTCTCTCTCTATTATTAGAGGCACCCTTTTTACAGCATCAATAATCCTGGGGGGTCCAGGATAGGGATTGCGAACCCTTTAGCGCGACCTCTTCGGGCCCGGATGAGGCTATCTTCAGGGATAGCGTGGGGCGTGCTTGGATTCATAGGTTACGGCGACCCGCTCACAGCAAGTTCCCGCTCCCGCCGACGAGCTAGCACGGGGTGGCCATGCCTGGCTGTGAATGGTCGAACGAACCCTCTCCCTTAGTTATATTCGGCGGAGGCGGTCTCCTGACAGTCTGTAGGCCAGGGGTCGTCGTCCGTCCTCTCTGACCGTTTGGTCCAAGCGGTGAGGCTTCGGCCACCTTTGGTATCCAATGGATACGGGGAGAGGGATAGGCTTAGGCGGTATTGTGTTACAGATGGCACCCCAACGTGGGGCGAATAAACCAAGGAATAAGGTTCAAGGCCCACTTGTTGATGGTCCGCGCTGATGCTAATGCCGCTTAGCAATACCTACTGCCTACATGTTGTTACAGATGGCGCCCAACGTGGGGCCCAAAGAAGGAAAGTAGCGCTTTGAGAGTTTGCAACTTTCCGAAAACTATTTCTTTAAAACTTTTTTTCAAAATTTTTTTTTGGATTTTCTCTGGTGAAGTCATTCACTGGAATTTCCCATCGTTATCCATTCATCATTTAACGTGACCGTAGTAGGTAGCAGAGATTTCGACCTCCGGGATCGATCCTGGCATTAGCCGGACGTGTGACTGGTTCGTTTTACGACCAAGTCCATCCGCCTTCGCAACTTCAGCCCTGACCGAATCGTGGAAGGAGTTTTTCGACGCGTTCGTCCGCTGCAGGCGCTGAAGGGGCGGAGTCATTTACACACATCCACGGAGAGGAGTCGGAGTCATGAACAGTCTCTAGCAAGAGGTTTGCAGGAGAAGTCTGCCGCATGATTTCCACTCTATCCAAGCTCAGCGAGGTTAGGCTTCGCCGCGCAAGGAATCCCTCGAATCGAGGACAGCAACGTTCTGACGTGCATATAGGCCGATGCCTGGGTGAAGTAGTTCCCCGAGCATGACTGAAGCTATATGGCGACGGAATCGCGCGATCCTCACAGCTCCTTTACGGAAGAACCATCCTACGTTATATTTTGGGATACAAGTTTTTGGGAACATAGAGATACCAAAGAGAGGTAGAAAAGAGAATAGACGAGTAGAATCCGAATCTCACACCGTGGAGACTCGACTTCTCCTCCGATGACGTTTATAAGCATTATTTACATTTCACATATTTACATTAAAAATCATTTCTTTTTCATATTCTTTTTTTTTCTTATTTCACGTTTTCATTTAAGCTTATATTTTCAAATTTAATATTATATAAGTTTACTAACCCACTTTAAACCAACAAAATTTTTTCTTTATTGAATTATTTTGTATTTCGATTCGTGGAAGTAGCGGTTACCCTGAATAAGAACCACTATCTTTCCACGGCAGTAGCAGTAAGAGCACCTACACTTAAGTTAGTTTTTTTTTGCTTTAGGTTTAAGTAACGTTGTTTTAGAACTTACAGTTTGTAAGCCAACCCCAACTTCTTTTTTTTTATTATATATTTACACTTTTCACTAAGTACTACGCGTTCCCGGACGGAACGTTAGTAATCGACCTCTGTATAAAGGAAGTCGAACCGGATTTTAACCAACCGGCCATGTCAAATCCGTCTAACGGCGGACAACTAGATAGGTCGTGGAAACAACCACGCCGATCGTTGAGAGGACTGGGAAGGAAAGTCGCAGCACCAACTCGTGCGTCAGCCACGCCACGTCCCAAACATTCCGTTGCCCAGAGCAGCAGAATGATCGAACCCTCAAACCAACCGGGAGGATCATCAGATCCGCAGAGACCCCGAACCAGTACGTCTCAACCACCAGCTAGAACCACGGAACCAGCTCTTCCTGAGAGGCTGGGTCCATTCCCTATTGTGACTCATCCCTCCGGGGATACTGAAAGACCATCCGCAGGTCAGCTGACCACAGCGGATATTCATACATGCCAAGAGGCGGGACCACATCCCTGCACGGGAGAAGGCGCCGCCGCTACAATTTCATTACGTGACGACCCTAACGAAAGCGACAACTTCGAGCAATACGATCAACAAGTCGTATCAGCCACTGTACAAGTGAGGGGAGCCGATGAACTGCGTTTCATTCTTTAGGAATTAGACCGAAGTCGAGCCGTGATGCGGCAGGACATGGCAGTAGTCCTTCGAGAAGCAGTCATGGGACCAAATGCACTTCGCATTCGGGATCCTTACGGACCCGGCCCATCTCATCCTCAGCACTTCGATCAACCTCACACTTTATCATCCTTACGAAACCCGCCACCAAATACGGCAGGCGAAAAACATTCGGACAGACGTCCGGAATTTATTCTAGGAGCAAGCACACCTCCAGGAGCAGCTCCTAATGAGAACCCGCAAGTTTACCCCGTACACATGGCCAGGAGCGCTAATGTGGACAATTTTCTGGCTCAACTTAGCCACATGTGATTAGCTCCTTCATTCAGAGGAGCAAATGGTTCCCTGAGTAAGAGGGTGACCCACCCACCTTACACATCGGCAGCACAATGGACCTACTTCTGGTCTAAGTGCATCCTCATCGAGGGCCGGTTTTCAACCAACCAACCAACCAACCACATGAATCTTAACGATTCAACGCAACGTCCAGAAGCCGCGCAACCAACTTCATCACAGGGACCCTCGCACGCGAGTTCGTTCCCGCGATACCATAAAAGTGGGATTTACATTTCGACAACGTAGAACTGTCGGTAGACGATTTCCTGCTACAAGTGGAGCGACAACGGGAATCGTGTAACGCAACCTGGGCATACGTCGTCCTCAATTTTCACCATTTGGTGCGAGGACAGCACAACGTCTGGTTCTGGGGCTGGATTAAGAAGAATCCACACGCCTCGTGGGAAGCGTTACACTTAGCCCTCCTAGAACAGTACCGCAGCCTCGAGTCGGACTTTGATATTTTTTGACAAATGTCGGCCACACTTCAAGGCGACCAAGAGACTTTTGTCGCCTATTATGGGAGCTTGCTAAGGCTGAACGCTAAGTTAAAGTATCCCAAAGCGAATCGCGAGCTTATAGAGATAGTCAAGCGGGACGTGAAGCGACAAATTGGGCAATACCTGCTCACTTTTCACACTTCGGATATGGCTGAATTAGTTTATATCTGCCGAAGCATCGAGCCTTTCCTCGCGGAAGCGCAAGGTAGCCTTTCGAGCAAGGCCAGATTCACTACACACTCACCTTTCCGCCGAACAGTCAGCGAGATCACCGATTGGGAATTGACAGACCCCAACTCCGCAGAAGCAAGCGTGGAGGCAGTAGCTTTTCGCCAGCGAGACCGGAGTAACCTGATTTGCTGGATCTGCCGAGAGTCAGGTCAATCGATGTACGAATGCCTCAAGCTTCCGCAGAAACCATTTTGTTTACGATATGGGCATGAAGATGTCTTCGCTGCTAATTGTCCTCGATGTCGGGAAAACCCGAGGACGAACTACTCTCGAACCGGGAAGAGCAGTTCGAATATATTCCGACCGGCCCCACAGAACTAAACCAATCACGAACACCTAACACCTCAAGTCAGAAACCACCAGACGAGCCAATTCGGTTAGATTCCCCGACCAATTTCCAAACTAACCTAGAGAGATTAGTGTCTCAGTCACCCATTACGGGATCCGACACCCCAAATAAAACATCTCACCATCACAAGTCATACGACCAACGAGCATAACGCTATTGGAAAATAGTGAAAATACCGTGCTATAGGTAAGTCCCGTTAATCGCCGACACGTGATATGGTGGATTTACACGGTCACACATTCCTAACATGTAAGATTAAAGGGATGCTAAATACTAAATATCCGTGTGACTGAAAGGGACAGCATTACCTAACATGCAAAAAAACGTGACACGTATTCAGGTCGGCCATCTTGTTTACGTGGTAGGAATTATGGGAAAGCTATGCATGTTGATATTTTTATAGCGATGGCTTACGAAATTTCGATTTCCTATAAAACAAAATGGGCGCTGCTATCATATGTTTTAATCGCCATAATACATTTTTGACATTTCTCTGCTTCACATCGCCGATTGTACCTACTCAAGATGGAAAACACTATTAATACGGCAGCCTATACGAGATCCATGTTTTTATTTATTTTTTAATTCTACTACAACAAAACCGATGAAAATAAATTTGTTTGTTTACATGTGATCTGTCAAATCTCCATAATAATGTTATAGCAAGTTAAAGTAAGTGATCTCACTCTTACACCTTATTAGCATTGACTGCGGATAAACGGATCTCTCTTTTCGGTTTTGTTGCAAAAATGCGCGTGCGTGATGGTGTAAATCCACCAATATGATCACGCCACGCTTGTGCACCTACTTACCGACGCGTTCATCCTCCCCTTATAGATACTCACCAGCAGCAGCAGCATTCCTAACGGGTACAACGATTACACCAGCACTTCACCCCGCGAGGCACATACCGCGGCCAGCAGATCCTGATTTACGTTCGTTACGGATTCACCACCCACTCATCAGCAGCAGATCAGTGTTAAAATTAGTAACAGGGTTTATAACGTCGTGGATTAGCCACGTTAGGTTAAGGTAGAAAGTGTAGTGCACTAACCATTCAAATACATATTCAGTATTCATAAAATTTATTTCAATTACTAACTACGTATTAGTGCATGAGTGTGCAACGGGCGCGTACCATCCTTTTTTACGTTAAATTCGGCCGCGATTGGATCTTTCTTTTTGCGAGTAGACATCCGTCCTCTCTTTAGAGAAATTATCGTGAGCGTAGCGCGGAAAATAATTCAAAAAATCAACATCGTTGCGATATCCCTTTTTGGGGAACATCCAATCAGATTGCGAGGATTTATCCCCAACCCATTGTGATTTATCCACGGGCGGGAATCCGTTTAATATTTTTTTGTAATGAAGATACATCGAGGTTATTCTTTTTTTTTTCATCGGCAAAATACAACAGCTCATCAAGAGGCAAAAGAGAGTGCAGTACACTTCTCCGAACGCCCTACCAAGGCACATAAAGTCAGAGTGCAAGTTATACTCTATACAGTTTTCTCTATTCTCGAGAAGTTATTTGCGTTGGTATCCCAGAGATACATCAATCCGAGGAATTTTCTTTTGAAGCTAGGGAATATTTAATTTAATTAACTCTTAACATCATCAACGTTTTACAGCAACAGTACGGTGGATCGACTATGTGCGCACATCGGCGAAGGGATAACATCACGTAAGTTTATTTTACGGGTCACTATTTCAATTGCAGTTTTACATAACATATGCTACACTATATTGTATTGGTATATAAAATTAAATATCGCCCCTCCCTTCAAAGACCTCGTCCATCTCCTGCAGTCAGGATAGCGATTCATATATCGAGTGAATTTCAAAGTACGGATGTATATCTTTTATGGCAGGAACATGCCGCCCTCTTTATGGTTCTTCGTTGTCGTCCTAGTCCAAGTATCGGCGTATACCCTCGTGTAACTTGTTTTTAGTCGTCCTTGTTGTTTTAAATACTTCTTTTAATTAAGTTAACTAATAATTTTAATATTTTCATATCTTTCATATATCACTTCTTTGTGATAAAACGTATATAGGCTTAGGAATTACGTGTTGTAAGGACCCTCTGTCCACCCGCAGTCATCCGCAAGGATGCTGACACCTGTTAGTTTTTATACTATATATATTAGGTATATTAATTTTGACGCATAGTTTGTAACATACCTTAATATTGCCCGTAGACCCCTAAAAGTTACTATATTTATGATCAGCATCGATAGTAATGTCGATATAGCCATGTCCGTCCGTCCGTCCGTCCGTCTGTCGGCAAAAATTAGGCCTTTAAACTGGACCTAGAGAGCTGAAATTTTAAACATATACTCTCTAGGGTCCCGAAATAATCAAGTTTACGAATTTTTGAAATCCGCCCACAGACCCGCCCACAAACTCAAAAAAACAAAATTTTGGAAAAAATCCAATTTTGAGCTAGAAAGCTGAAATTTTTTATATATGATCTATGACTCCTAAAACTGCTCGGGATAAAAAATTTTCAAAATCCGCCCACTGACACGCCCACAAATAAATAAAACAATTTTTGTATACCCTATTCTAAGGGTATATTAATTTTTGAAAATCCAAAGTTTGAGCTAGGGAGCTGAAATTTATAATATATACTCTCTATGGGCCCTTTATGCTCATGTGTAAATATTTTCAAAATCCGCCCACTGACACGCCCACAATTATTTTTTTTTTTTTTTGAAAATTAAAAGTTTGAGCTAGGGAGCTGAAATTTATAATATATACTCTCTAGGGGCCCTTTATTCTGATGTGTTATTTTTTTTTTAAATCCGCCTACTGAGACGCCCACAATTAAATAAAACAATTTTATTGAAACACCCAAGTTTGAGCTCGGGAGCGTTTTTTTTGATAAAATCCTTTAAATGTTATAAAATATGTAGAGCGTTCTTAACAATTCAACCATACTTAGACTTTTGTCACGCCCACTTATGAGGGATAGGAATAAGAATAGGGTATCCAACAGTTCGCCCAAGCGGACTGTAGCCCGTCCCTATGTGTTTTATCTATAGTTCATGTTAAGATCGCTCCGCAAGCGAACATCCTCGCGTAGAGACCTTCAGTCTTGTAACTTGAGTCCTCTTATGGGACCCAACTAAGTACCTATTCCTAAGTTAGTTTCGTAAGTTTTTTTTTCTTTTTTTTCCTTTGCATAAAATCGCTTAGAACCCTACGGATACCAAATTAAGATTTACTCGATAGCCATGGAGTAGGTCCAAGGTCAAGGTCGGAGGAAAGCGAAGTCAGACCCGGCGACCACGGAGTGTGACACCATCGGGGGGTATGAATATCCGAACTTAAACGCGGATTCATCCTCCTTTCCGGATACGGGGTCATCGTGAGCAAAGCGATGCGATGGCCATAGGCGTCCGCTACTATAGCGGCGGGGTGGGCCAGCTTAGGGGAGATCCACCAGCTCTTTCCTCCAGTCTTCTCGTCGTTCTCTCTTCTCAAACCCCTCTCTCTCTCTCTCACTCTCTCTCTCTCTATTATTAGAGGCACCCTTTTCACAGCATCAATAATCCTGGGGGGTCCAGGATAGGGTTTGCGAACCCTTTAGCGCGACCTCTTCGGGCCCGGATGAGGCTATCTTTAGGGATAGCGTGGGGCGTGCTTGGATTCATAGGTTACGGCGACGTTTCACCCGGTCGTCCGAATCCCAGTGCGCCATGAAAGTACAGGCATGTAAATTACGAGGTAACCCCACGTTTGTGCTCACAGCAAGTTCCCGCTCCCGCCGACGAGCTAGCACGGGGCGGCCATACCTGTAAAATATCTGCAATAGTCCAATTTAGTATGAAGAATGATTAGAATTATATAGCAACGATTTAGATGGCGTTGCGACTTTGCGAGATAAAATTCTCGAGAGTTCTGACATTTGTTTGTTTATTATCCATCGTGTCTTCTCTACAGTTGCATCTTCTTTCGTGATTCGAACATTGGAAAATAGTTTTTCTCTCACCACGGTAACAAAGAATGGGTGTGAAAATAAGTGAAAAGTGATTCAATCAAGGTTTCTTTCTTTCGTGTCTCTGTTTGATTCGAAAAAGTAAGCTGACAAAGGCGCCTGTCACACAACTAGCATCAATCCTTAACGTTGTGTGAGCGGGCTAAACCATGCGGTAAAGGAAAAAGGTTCAGCCCTTTAAACCACCGAACGGATTGAGCTCGAATCAAGCAATATTTGGTATTGGCCTGAGAGTGTTTCTGTGAAAGTTGGTCAAAATTGGCCCACCAAGTTTGCCTTTCAATTTTGTTTGTTACTAAAAAAGCATACAAGTATTTCTTTTTGTAAGGCGCAGCAAGGCACGCGTTGTACCCGCTATAGACAACAGTTATGCAGTCTACTCGAACCTATTGGCCAATATAATTTTTGGGCACGAGCAAAGCCGGGCGGGTGCAGTTAGTATGTTAACAAAATTAAATAAAAATAACACAATTTTTCGTATTTATTAAAAACAAAAGCAATAATAACTGAGGGGTCTGTCATAAGCGACTTGACAACTTCAAACTTTCAATGTGAACGCACCCTTAAACCGATTACCGAACTGTATGCTTTAAGAGCGTTAACGACAATTTTCGGCCGTAATTCTCGTCCCAGTAGACATTTAGACCATCAATTTATAGTCTAGTGAAAAAATTCGAGTCAGAATATTCGCTGCTTGATGTTGCCGTGCAAGTGAGACCTCGTTTTGCCCTAAGTGTGGAGAATATTGCTGCCGTGGAGGCGTCCGTCGCAAACCAGCTAAATCAGTCAATTTCACTGCGTTCTCAAGAATTTGGCTCACCCAGACCACATTATGGCGAATTTTGCGTAAGGAAAATGGCGAAGGTAAAGATGTGACTCTTGATAATTCGACAAATGGCGATGGAAGGTCCAGCGATCTTTCAAGGGGAGAATCTAATGCCGAGCGCATCGTCAAAGAAACGAACCCCGAAAATCACCCCGCTGGTACATGATAGGCTGGACGACGATGAGGAGCAAATCGATGATATTGACCGAAGTGGTGAGAAAAATAATAGCAAGATGAAAAATTTTATGAGGATGAGGCTGAAGTAAACAAAACCTCTCGAAAACGAAAAACAACATTGCTTCCTAAAGCTGAAGGTGAAGACCATACTGCTGATGTGATTGGCGCAGCTAAAAACAACGCGGCAAAGAAAAATGCCGGCAAAAAGGGAAAAGCCAAGCCCAAGTCTAAAAAACAAAGGGCTGAAACATGATGATGATGTGGGTTTTGATGAAGAAGAAGAAGAGCAGGAATATGAGGGATACAACTGCTTTTAAATAATATTGAATTAATAAGAGTAATCAAAGAGCAATTTATGTTGTGAAAAGTGAAGCCAAGTTTTTAGTTACGAAAATTTTATTCAAATGCTATTAACTGTATTTATTTATGTCAACATGTAACAGCCTTTTTTATTGAAAGGGTAGGGTCTACCAGTATTTTTTTCTTTTACTAAAGATTTTCTTAAAATGTTTAAAAACTATAAAACGTGTAACAACTTTCACAAAATGGCAGTGCATTCCAACATGAATCTTATGTTTTGTCGAGGAATTGCAACACGACAATTTGAAATGTGCTGATGGGGCTATACAAAATGGTGGACGGACACGAATTTCATTCGTTTTGTACTATTGAAATTTATTCTGTATGATCAATACTAGGTCACAATCGTTGACGTAAGATTCTATTTAAAGGTACCGTGAAAATAATATGTAAATGCGTTAAACATAAATTAAATTCAATTTAACAAGACGTGAGATGCAATCGATAGGTCTTCTTCCGAGTATCAATAAATTATTTGAAAAGGTTATAATAAGCTCTGACTAAGTGGGCAGAAGACAAAAAATTATTTTCCAGTTTGGTTTTCAGACGGTACACAATTCATCCCGCGTCTAAGCTATCTTCTGACATTCAATGGAACAACGCTAAAAAAGAAAATGTAGAACGTCAATATTTTCACCATGGTAGCGGTGAAGACGATCCACATTGGCAACTTTTAGTTTACTTCTTTGGCGACGGATCCGGTAGACAACATCGTTGATATGCTTCACTATATTATAGGGTCCTTCCCAATCCTGTTGTACATTAGGTGACACGCCTTTTCGCTGATAAGGGTTGTATATCCATAACAGATCTCCGCCCTGAAATCATGTAGTGGTTGCGTTGGCATCGCACCTCATCTTCATGCGGTCGATGGATACCCGAATCTATCCCTTGTTTTTTGATGAATGATTCTGATGACTTCCCTGGGATGCGCAACATAATCGTCTTCATTCGGACGGTTCGACCAAAAAGGGTTTCGGGGAAAGTATATCATGTAATGTTATGCACTGCGCTTCGATAAGCTAATAGGAACATGGGGATCTGCTTATCCTGGCGTACGCAATGTTTGTTGTTGTATTTTAAAAGAAAATTGTCTAGTACACCATGCTCCTTCTTGAAATTAATTGCGATGATACATTCGTCGCAAATATCGGCTACAAGGCTACAAGGAAGGCGTGGGAGAACGTTTTTCCGCCAGATTTATCGTTAGTAGGACCTTCCCATATACTTTCGCCGCTGTTGCTGTTTTCAGACAGTAACTGCTAGTATTGTGCAGCCAAGACTGACGGCCGATGTCCCTCCTTTTAATGGAAGCGGTGGCAGCGGTGTCGATAGATGCCCCTCTTATTTCGACCAATTTGGGCTTACACTGTAGACGCTGGTTTCTTTGGTCTGGTTTGGTAGTTCTAGGGGGTCCTTACACATGTTTCCCCGACGTTATCCGCGCTAGATGCTTCTCCGTTGCGCCTCCTAGGCCCGCAATGTTTACTGCCTTGTCTGGGTAGAGCTCTGCACTCTCTTTTGATGCAGTTCCATGCATGCCTACTTTGTGGACAATTACTTAGAACTTTTTTTTTTTTTGTTTTTTTTTTAAAAAAAAAGGAAATCCAAGTCCCAGAGCACTCAGACTCGGTAACGGTCCATTGTACTACCAGGCAGAAATCCTCCTTTTTGGTGTAGAGGCATGTGATTGGGTGGCGTATGTTGTTGTTCCCCATGGGGATTTAACCTGCACCGCACGGGTCACAAGCCAACACACTAATCTCTACACCGTCGCCACCCTCGTACTTAGAACTTAGCTTCTAGAACAATTTTTGAATTCTTCCAGAATTTTTTTCCGCATCAACAATTGAATTCTTCTGTTCTTCAAACTTTGTATCGAGTGTTTTTGATGTTCTAGAGAATTCTTCTGTTCATCGAATGTAGAATCAATAGAATTCTTCTGTTCTTCTGGCTTAGCCAGAATTAATTCTATCATAGCAGTCATGTCAACGCCTGTACTTATTTGTTCTTCTGCTACGTCGAACAAAATGGACTTAGGGGTTTCTCCTTCGCTTTCAACTGCAAGCGAAGCACCAGATTACTTTTCCTCCGAGTTGTTAAGATTCAGCTTTGAACTGCGGCTTATTGAAGCAATGGCAATGTGCGGCCCATTTTTATTTCTCAAAGTAATTCACTCTACTTAACTTTTTCAGTTATTGTTTAGCACAGTGAAGTTTTCCCAAGGAAACGTTTCATCCCACTTCCGACTGTATTCTGTTTAATTAATCTTTATTAGTCGATTATTATTCTAGTAAATCACTTTTAAATCAACGCAATAAACAAACAAATCTTTTATGTAGTATTTCCTTCGTTAAACAATCAAATCTCTTATTCAGCATTTCGCCCTTTTCTCTTTTTTCACTACTATCCTCTATCGGGGAGAGTACGATAACTCAGGCGACAAAGTTTAACTACAGATTTGTGTAGAACAGTTATTTACAAGCATTTTTACTATTGGAGAGGGGGGTCTATCTCGCCCCATTTGGGCGGGAGGGGCAATTTTCTAAAAAAAAAAAAAAAAAATGGGGCGAGATAGATCCCCCCTCCCATATTAAAAAATGCTTGTATCTAACTGTTCTACACAAAACCGTTATTTTTTCTTTTCGCCTGAGTTATCGTACTCTTGCCAAAACATTTTATAAATAGGACCTTTTCGGTTAAATTTTGATACTTTTTTGACAGAGACTTCTTGTCGAAAGCGCTAGAATATTAGTGACGGTTTGTGTATTAAAGCTTCGAAAATAAGCGATTCCTATTAGGATATTTAGGTTGTCCATGGAATTCAAACTGAGCTAACGGCTGCTCTTAAGTAGCTAGTTTCTAATAGATGGTGCTTAATTCCACTGTTTTTTTTACAGTTTATGTCTTTATTTTATTTAATCGTAGCAATTAAAACTAGTTTGACAACAAAAAAGGTCCGTACATTTACATTAAATTGTTTTAAACTTTGCCAGCTTAGTGTTACAAGTTTTTTTGCATTGCGTAAGTGCTTTGCATTTTGCACAGACTATAAATCGCATTAAGGGCATTCATGCAACGTCGAAGTTTACGATAAACTTTTCAACACACATAAAAACTGAATGCGAAAATGATGGTAGATTAATCACCCCTGTTGAGTCTGGAACCTCTTTTGGTCCCAGTATTGTTCCTTAGATTGCTCCTTACCGCTGGTGGGCGGTAGCTAATTAAAAGAACTTCTTTCGTGACTGCTGTATAACAAGTGATTTTATTACTAAAATTATTCTGCTTAAATACTATTATGACCACGGCAATTGTGGGAATAACTTATTAGATGTAGAAGATCAAATGTCTTATCGGAGCCAGCCGAAATGTGACGCTGCATTTTGAGCGCAGTTAGTTTGCGGTGTAGTGAATGTCCGGTGGGAATATGTCGATATCTGAGAACTGTGGATCGTCTGGCGGAACTGATGTGTGTGCACTGCTATCTATGCTGGAACATTATTGGAGGCAGACGAAATGTGACACTGCATTTTGATTGCAGCTGCGTTGAGGTGTAGTGAGTGTACGGTGAAACAATGTCGATATCTGAGAACCGTGGATCGTCTGGAGGAACTGATGTGGGTGCAGGGCTATGCTTGAACAACCCCTATAGCGAGTGTCAATTATTGACTATTTTCAATGTGCGCTACATATTTTAAACGAACGATTTCAGACGATTTTGTCAACCGCAGCCTACTAATAAAATCCTTTTGCCAAAAATAGTAATGAAAATCTTCCGTTCACAATAGCACACATTGGAATTAGTCAATTTATAATTGACAATAGGGTGAATCAGCTGTTGGATTCGGGCCTTTGCTAACCATCCTGATTTGCACACAAAATTCGTGGCGTACACCTTATTGTAAAAAATTCCCATACAAATTTTGACAGTTCATTTACCACGTCGTAAACTTGGTTTACCAAGGTTTTACGACGATGCATGTGTAGAGATTATGTATATGAACACCCTATACTCTCGTAAACGCGCCAATGAACAATGTACAGTTATATATGTACATTGTACATTGGCGCGTTCAATTTACAAGTCAACTACTAGTGACTACTGTTTTACCTTTTTTCATTGATCAAATAACTCACGTGACCATCGTTTGGCAAGTGATAGAAATTTAATTAGTAGTGGACTTGCAGTTAACTAGCAAATTGAACGCGCCAATTAATAAAGACTCATTCGGCGTGTTCAATTTGCAAGCCAACTGCAAGTTCACTACTAATTAAATGCCTATCACTTGCCAAACGATGGTCACGTAAGTTATTTGATCAATGAGAAAAGGTAAAATAGTAGTCACTAGTAGTTGACTTGTAAATTGAACGCGCCCATTGTCATCAGTCATATCATAAGTGAGAACTGAGAAGACGAACAATAGGCGTTTTTCTTTTTTAGCTCCGAGCGGGGCACTGAGCTGTCAAAAAAAGAACTGTGTTCCTTTTTTGGCTCGGAGAGCTCTGAGCACAAAATTTGTATTTCTTTTTTATCTCTGAACTAGCTCAGGGCTCGCTCGATGAGCTCGATTAAAAATGACCGAGCACATCGAGCGAAAAGCTGAGCGCGGCTGACTTCATTCATTATTTGTGCTTTTTCCGTAGTTTATTTACTAGAAATTATAATTTAAATGGAACAATCCTTGACAAACACCAAATTCAGAAGCAATACTGACTATTTTGAAAATTAATAGAAAAAAATTATCTAATGACAGTTCAGTGCTCAATTCTGTTTCTTAATTAGCTCGGAGAGCTCAGGTTACGTTCAGCTCGGAGCGAGCTCTGATCGCTCGGGCCCCGCTCTGTTCCCCGCTCGGGGCCAAACAAGAAAAACGCCTAATAAAGACAGTTTAGCACGCACAAAAGAGTACTAACCATACCGTTCAAGAAAAAAAACCTCGCGAAGATCACCAAATCCCGAATTATTAACCGGATTATTAACATGGATTATATAAAAAAAAAATTGAGGAACTGAGATTGGAGGGAAACATTTCCGAAAATTGTTGCGTGTTTTGGCAAAATTTTGAGGTTTTTGGTGCAGCTATTGAACTGTCTAAAAAGGCGGATGTTGCGAAGGTGGCAATTTTGTTAAACGCACTGGGACCAGAAGCAATTGCGGTTTTTAACTCATTTGATTTAGTGGAAGAACAGAAAAAGAAATATGATGAAGTCGTCAAAGCTTTTCAAGATTTTTGTAAACCAAAAACCAACGAAGTATATGAAAGTTTTGTGTTTCACACCCGTAAACAAGGAACGGGAGAACCATTTGATCAATTTCTAATGGATCTAAAAAAAATTATGAGGAAATGCGGTTTTAAGTAGGAAAAGAATAGAATGCTGCGGCCTGCGGGATAGAATTGTGCACGGAGTATGTGCCAGTAGTTTACAAAAAAGGCTGTTGGAGACGGAGAATTTGACCTCAGAAAAGGCAGTGGAAATGGCGAGGATGGCAGAAATATCGAGTGAGCAGATGAAAAAACTAGGAGAACAAGCGGGATCATCATCGGGAGCGGCAATTGACGTTGTTGGGAAGTTTCAAAAAAGAGGGAGTAGATTTAATAATAATAATTTTTCAACTAATATTTCAAAAAAAATTTTATCCGAAACTCCTTAATAAAAATAATACTCATTTATCGAATAGGGTATCGAATTCAAAGGAAAATGATGTTGCTTGTACTTACTGCGGTCAGTTCCATTTGAGGGGAAAGTGTCCAGCGTATGGTAAAACGTGTGCGTATTGCGGAGGAGTAAATCATTTTGCGGCATTGTGCAGAAGAAAAAGCATACGAGCAATAACAACACAAAGTCAAACAGGTAACGATAGTGACAGTAGTTTTTGTATAGAGTCGATTACAAAAAAGGATAGAAATACCAAAAAATTGCATGCAAATAATATAAATGAAACAGAGGCCGGATGGTACGAAAGTATACAAGTTCAATCAAAAAACATAATATTCAAACTTGATACGGGGGCTGATGCGAACGCGTTACCAGTAAAATTTTTAAAAGAATTGTAAAAAAAAATAAAATGGAAAAAAATAACAAGAAACTTGAGGCTTATGGAGGGCCTGAAATAAAAACTATTGGGTGTGTCAGAATGGAGTGTTGTATTAAAAATAGAAAAGCTAAGTTAAAATTTTATATTGCCGATGGAGGAATAATACCCATACTGGGTTTAAGGAGTTGTGTTGAGCTAGGTCTTCTTAAACGAATGGACAACATAGAAAAATGTGAAAAACATGATTTATTAAACAAATACTCGGAGTTGTTTGAGGGATTAGGGTGTTTCTGTGAGGATTTCAACATTAAGCTTAAAACGAATACTGTTCCAGTAGCCAGGCCTGCAAGAAGAATACCATTATCTTTGCGAAAACCGTTAAAAGAAAGGTTAAGAACACTATGTGAAAAAGATATAATAGAAGAAGCAGTGGGCCCAGCAGAGTGGGTATCGAATATAGTTCTGGTAGAAAAGCCTAACAAGCAGCTTCGATTTGCTTGGACCCAAAAGCGTTGAATGATTCCTTGTTGTGATAAATACCCAAGATGTTTCTGTATAAATTTATTTGTTAATTTATTAAAATAAATATTTGTTCACAACAAAGATTACTAATAAAACTTGCTGACCAATTACACCTATATATTCCAGGAAGACTTAACAAAGATATGGAGAGTATCCTCGAAGTTTGCAAAGCTGGAAGGATATCCAACCCAGGCCCCAGCGACGGACGTTTAGCTTCATAGCCGAAAGGAAATCTTACATCATTCACCGAAGAGCCAAAAGGTCCCGGATTTGGCCTTCAACCTACGCTGAAAAAAAAATCTGAACATCAAAAGTTGTTTCAATTTGTATATTCTTATAACTGTACGTTTCAATGATACGACATAAATTTTTGTCAAAACTGCAGAAAGTGTTAATTATTTTATATTTTCTCCGATATCATTGCATTTTAATTAAACTTGCGCAATACTTAAATCTAAGCAAGGCCTGAATTCAAATGTCAATTCAATCGCTATCCGTATATTGTATCCTGGAGAAAAAAATAAAAACCTTATTACATAACTGGAAGAGCGGCTTTCTTAGCTTACCTCTGTTTTCAAGTTCCGCGTTTGGATTTTCGAGCTCCTCTTTCTGCCTTCAGGAATCCCTCTGATACATATCGCTTTGTCTTCTTGAGTTCTTCCTGCAGCTCTTTAAATGAAATATCCCTTTGGGAGTCTACTTTCTTAAGGAATTTCTGGATAAGTTCTTGACAATTCAAATGCTATTTTCGGAAAAGATTTACAATTTGGAATGCGTGTAAAAAATACCTTTTTGTTGAATTTGTCGATTAGATCTTGACATGATAGTGTGCGTCCTTCTTCCCAAGTGTCATCATTTGGCCCATAGCCTTTCCATCTGATAAGATAGTAAACCAATCCTTTTTCCACTTTTCGTTCGATAACATCCTTAATCTGTAGGAATATGCAAATTTAGAACTACATACTTAAAAAGATGAAAAATTAATAATTGATGTAGAATTTCAGTTTCACCGCTACATTACAATAGCGGAACAGATACGATGGACAATCATAGGTCATGATAGCGCCGTTATGGAAACCATGAATAAAATCACAAAAAAAAAATCGAAAATTGAGAAAAATCTCAAAAATGAACTTTTAAGTTATTTTTTTACCTAATATTATTATTATTATAATTTTATTAAAGTGTAAGTAAATTACAAAATTAATAGCTTATGGAACTAGTGTTAGCCGCCAGGGCTTTCAACTAGGTAGAATAAATGAAATAAATATGAAATATGAAATAAGGTATTAGATAGCGTTAACGAGATTTAGTTCGGCAAAAATGTTGTAAACTAGGTTAATATTATCAATAGTGACGTTTGCTAGGAGGTGGGATAGACTATGGTCGGATGCGTTTTTGCAAGTTGATATGACTTTTTAACACGACAGTAGGTGTGTCATGGAGAGGGTAAGGTTTTCTTCGCAAAGGTGGCATAGAGCCGGAGGTTCCTTGTTGAATAGGTGTTTGTGCGTGATGTATGAGTGGCCAAGTCTAAGTCTGATGTATGTTCTTAACTTCTTTTGCGGGACGTTGCTGGGGTATATTGTTTTTACGCCATTTGGGTTAAAGTTTTTGTATGTGTGGCTGTAGTCTGTCCAATAAATTTTTTGTTTGTATTTCCAGTTTCCAAGAAGTAGTTTTTGATGTCTTTTTTGTTTTGTGGAAAGAACATTATCAAAGGCTCTTTTGCCGCTGATCTGGCTTCCTTCTCAGCTGCTTCCTTCCCACTGATCCCAGAGTGGCCAGGGATCCTAATTATTTTCAAAGACATGCTGCTGGAGACGAGAAGGTCGCGTAATGTTGCGATTTTACCTAATAAGATTGAAGTAAACATCTCTGAAAGAAATATTTTTGTTCCTACCCTTGCAATGAAAAATTGAATACAGGAATACTTTGATATACTTTTCTAATTGGTTTAATCAGTCCTAACGTAAATCGAAACAGTGTTAGTAAAACAAGAAGAGTATGAATAAAGTATTAACTTTTCTTGGTTTTGTAAATCTGTTGTAATTAAAAAAAATAAAGTGTTCAAACAAAGTTGTCCGTTAAGAAAATTTCCCTACCTTTTTTTGGCGACGTAAGTCGAATTGACGTAAATCTAAACGTAAATGGAGGTATAACTCTACTTGGTTGTATATTAGAGAACTAAATGCGTAGCGGCGCCCTGAACACCTGAATGTGAGGCAGAAGTCCGGTCGGCGTATTAGCTGATAAGATGCCCAGCGTTTAAACCCCTTTTTACCCGCAAAGCGACCCTACCAGGGCGAAAATGATGCTAGTAAATGCAAAGCACTTACCCTTAGCGGGCTAGACCCTGCACAAATGCAGTTACGAAAAGCAAAAATGATGCTCCTAAATGGACATCATATATTGAATTGGGCGCTTAATTTATAGTGTCTATCGCGCTTGCGATAAACCTTACCTTATAAAACCACCCAAGAAAAGGGTAAACACACAAGACTATGGCATTCATTTCTCCATTCCACGGCAAAGAAAGTTATAATATATTGTTAAACCTTAACGCAACCCGGATTTTTATTTCGCACAAACTAAAACTTGTGATCAAATCGTTCTTTTAAGGACGAAAACATTTTTCTTCTGTTCAATTTTAAAAATAATTCGAATCGTTCTTGGACGAATTAATATTTCTTTTATGAGGTTTGGTCTCTTCAATTTTAACTAAATAAACAATTTAATATGTATTTTATTATTATTTTTAGCTGATTGTTGAGATTTTGTTTTTAGAGGGATTTCGAGAATCTGATTTTCGAAAATTTTTAATCGAGATTTCGTAGTAGAGATTGTGTTTTTCGAGATTTCGTGGCCAACCCCGCCGTTATGATGATAAGATTTATATTCAAATAACTAAACTGTCTGATGGTTGGGTGTTGTAGAATCAGGGTAAGCATTGATAGGCGATGCACAATAACCGTAACTGAGACTAGGTTTTAGGTTTATGTGGCTGTCGGCAGAAGCCGACACACTTAGACCAATTTAGGTCTTTTGTGATACCACGTAAGAGACTACACATCAATTGTGATTATTTTACCTAAAGTGGTAACCACAGGGTGCTGATCATATCCAGACATGGCTTGCTAAACTTAAAACGCCCTGTCGGAAAGACTGGCTGTTGAGTCTCAGAAGTCTTATATGAGCCCCTCAGAAAGAGGATGTAAGGAGGATGAATTCACTAGATTGAATCAACGGCGAAATTAACAGCCAGGACGACAGATACCTTACATGAACTACTTCGATATTGGAGCTGAGGTTATTAAGAATTTTCAAGATTAAGTTAGGGTGTTGAAAAAGAGATGGTGGCGGATGAGCCCTTAATGGGTCAACGGCAGCGCTCATATTTCCGAAGCGGAGTACTGACACTTCTTCCAGAAGGTATGCGGGAACTGGCCTTCCAGGTTGTGGGTTGTGGCGTTGCAGTAACTTCTCTAGAACATTAAAAAAAATAAACGAACCAAGAAACGAATATGAGAAGCTGAGGGTACTGTCTCAGCGAAGGAATGGAAGAGAGTCGGGACAGAACAGTGGCTTGGGGAACACCAGCATTTTTTTGGTTTGTTGCAGACTTGAAACCGTCCAAAACAACTTGAATTGAACGGTCCAAAAGGTAATTTCTAATCCATTGAAGAAGAGTATCATCGATTCCAAATACACGCATTTTCGACAAGAGAGCTTGATGGCAAACTCTGTCAAATGCTTTTTAAATATCAAGCGCATCGATCTTACTTTCACCACCTTGGTGAAGAAATTGGTTCCACTTTTCGGTTAGATATGTCATTAAATTACAAGTGGCTGCGAAAACCATACTGTCTGTCGTTAAGAAGTTTTCGGGATTAAAGATATTTCATAAGCCGACGTTTGATCTGCATGGCCTTAGAAAGAAGGGACTTAAGAGCAATTGGCCGGTAGGAGGAGGGAGGGCCTTTTTTGGGTACATGCTGGTAAAATGCTGTTTTCCATCTTCTTGAGAAGAACCCTGAAGAATAGGACAGATAGAAAAGCTTACGCAGTGATTTTGGCAGCGTAGAAGAACACCTCTTCTGAACGATATGGACAATACCATCTGAACCAGCGGACTTGTGTATTGAAAGATCTCGAAGTACTCTAGCCACTGGAAGAGTGCGAAAGTAGATTATTCTCAAGGAGTATTCTACGCGCTCGAGTACAGGGGTAGATAAAGCACAATCCGGGAGCGTTGAGCTAGCCGCAAAGTGAGCAGGAAGCGGATTGGCTTTATCTAAAGGGCTAATAGCTGGAATGTCATTGTAAATGAGTGTTGGGATAGATGACGAGGCCGAGTTCTTGATGTTTTTAAAAAACGACCAAAAGTTTTCACTACCCGTGGGACTTTGTAGTATTTTTTGCCTCAGATTTTGGTGGTACATAGGAGAATTTGACACGGTTAATAATAAAGGTATTGCAGTCATTTCTGGCTTGTTTAAAAGTTTTCCGGTTTTCCTCAGATGACCGAAAGCTTACCTTTTTTAACCTCAAAGCCGCTTTCCAGCTCGAGCCACAAAACGTGTTTACCTTGGGTTTGATACTTTTCATCCGGTTAGGGATAAAGCACTTAATACATAGTCAGGGCTATCGGCAATTCCGGGGGAAAAAAATTCCCCGCGAACATTTTTTGTTCCTTGGAAATTATTCCTAGTATCGTGAATCTCCATCGGAATTTACTTCCCCCGGAATTTTCCAAGTTAAGTTCGAAGGCGCAAATAATTCAATTCATAAGCTCATATTTGTGGAGATTTTGGTATTTTTTTTAACAGAAAATTGTGTTAATGTTATTAATTTTTTTTTATTATACTCGCGTTCGGTTTAGTGAAGTGACATAAACAAATTCTTCATTTTTTTTAAGTTTCTCCTCTTCAATTTTTATAAGACGCTGTTTAAATTCTATTTTTGCCTCAATTTCCCTTTTTCTTAGTTTTTACATCTCCATGTTATGGCGTTTTGTTTTCCAAAATGTATTCACATCGTCTTTGCTCCTATTCGTAGTGAAGCCATTGGCAATGTCGCGGCTTCCATCACATAAATGTACCATCATCTCCAATTGTCTTTGATTAGTTGAGTTAGACCTAGTATATGTTTATTTTTTTATAAAATTATCGAAATAAAACTTGAACAAAAAATACTTGCATAAAGACAAAATTCTTCCTCATTTCTAAAGCTAAAGTTTCTTTTTATTTGAGCCACAACAAACCAATGCAACTCTTATTTCACTTTTTTTTGATTTAAATTCTTTTTATTCGAGCCAGAACAAACATGCAACTCTTATTTCACTTTTTTTGATTTAAAATACAAACTTAAAAGCAACCGACTACTTATCCACCTACGAATTGCTTAGATTTTTGAATTTCCACCAGCATACTTGCGAAGGAAATATTCCGGAGGGAATCTCGCGAAATTCCGGGGGGAATTTTTGTCTACGATACCAATTTATTCCGGAGGGAATTTTTTTCCTTTTTTCGAAATTCATGCCGATACCTATTTTTGAAAAATGGAAAATATTCCGGAGGGAATTTTGTTCACGATAGCCCTGAGTAAAATTTGGTAACATCAGCAAAAATCTCAACCTTTCTTCCAGTGAAGCAGTAGTGAAAATATAAATGTAAAAATAAATAACAAATATTTGAAATGGCTGACAACTTAATATCTTTAAATTGCCATGTAGATTATAAGTGCAAAAATATAAAAAAAAAATGTTTGTGTAGAATAATGAGAATCTCTAACACACATTGTTAATATGCTAAATGAATTAAAATGACTTAATATTGTACAAAGACTAAACATGACTGCTTTAGTTTTTATCTCTTTTTTTATTACTTATATGCGGGCCTAAAACCTACCTTCCCTAACCGTATGCTTGTGCGAAGTGGAAGGAATTGATACTCCTGGATGTTTGTCAGACGTTCGCAAGATAAATTGTAATATTAACATAGGGACGGGCTACAGTCCGCTTGGGCGAACTGTTGGATACCCTATTCTTATTCCTATCCCTCATAAGTGGGCGTGACAAAAGTCTAAGTAGAGTAACTTCGGATATTGTGGTATACATATTACTATTTTGACTATAATGCAAGTGTCGTTCTGAATCGAGCCATATATAGCTAAAAATTAAGACTAAATTATTGGCTTCAAAATGGTATTCATACAAGTATGTTGAGCAGACAATAAAAAAGATGTTTGCCATAAATGTTGCATAACCCAAAAAGTGGCGATTGAAAAATTGGCGGGTATTGTGGTATACTATGTATGTACACTATGTACACTATACCACATTACCCGCTTTACAATTTCTTGCCAACAGAACACTTTTGAACACTTAGGTATAGTATACCACATTGGCCGATGGCAGCTGTACAACATTAGCCGACGATGTATGCACATAAGAAAATATTTATAAAAAATAACAAAAAACATAGGGACGGGCTACAGTCCGCTTGGGCGAACTGTTGGATACCCTATTCTTATTCCTATCCCTCATAAGAGGGCGTGACAAACGTCTAAGTATGGTTGAATTTTTAAGAACGCTCTACATATTTTGTTATATAACATTTAAAGGATTTTATTAAAAAAAAACCCTCCCTAGCTCAAACTTGGGTGTTTCAATAAAATTGTTTTATTTAATTGTGGGCGTGTCAGTAGGCGGATTTAAAAAAAATTAACACATGAGAATAAAGGGCCCCTAGAGAGTATATATTATAAATTTCAGCTCCCTAGCTCAAACTTTGAATTTAAAAAAAAAAAATAATAATAATTGTGGGCGTGTCAGTGGGCGGATTTTGAAAATATTTACACGTGAGCATAAAGGGCCCATAGAGAGTATATATTATAAATTTCAGCTCCCTAGCTCAAACTTTGGATTTTCAAAAATTAATATACCTACCCTTAGAATGGGTATAAAAAAAATATTTTATTTATTTGTGGGCGTGTCAGTGGGCAGTTTTAGGAGTCATAGATCATATATAAAAAATTTCAGCTTTCTAGCTCAAAATTCGATTTTTTCCAAAATTTTGTTTTTTTGAGTTTGTGTTTTGTGGGCGGATTTCAAAAATTCGTAAACTTGATTATTTCGGGACCCTAGAGAGTATATGGTTAAAATTTCAGCTCTCTAGGTCCAGTTTAAAGGCCTAATTTTTGCCGACAGACGGACGGACATGGCTAGATCGAAAACACTATCGATACTGATCATAAATATAGTAACTTTTAGGGGTCTATGGGCAATATTAAGGTATGTTACAAACTATGCGTCAAAATTAATATACCCTTAGAATAGGGTATAAAAATACTGACAGAATAACTAATAATTATTTAATAAAGTTTAATAAATCATTTATTGCGAGGTAACTTAGGTATAAGTGATGCACAAAAAAAAAAAATGTTTTGACATTTGTGTAATAAACACATGCGAAATACACGTTAATAAACAATGTTACGCTACACTGCTCCAGAACGCGGAATATTGGTGACTATTTATTTGATTTTTTTTTTAATTACAGCCAAAAAACATCGGAAGGTTATTTTTGCGCCACTTTGTATATTCGACACAAATTACCAAAAACGTGAATAGCTTTGAAGTTGCCAGAACTCGTGCTGGTCGTTTTTTCTAAATCGCCAGTTTTGTGTGTTACAAACATTCTGGTATCCTGCTTAGTTTTCGAAAAAAAACTGTCCGTATTACATTACCCTCCTCTACCACAATACCCGAACTTACTCATTGAATTGTTAAGAACGCTCTACATATTTTGTTATATAACATTTAAAGGATTTTATCGAAAAAAACGCTCCCTAGCTCAAACTTGGGTGTTTCAATAAAATTGTTTTATTTAATTGTGAGCGTGTGAGTAGGCAGATTTAAAAAAATTAACATATGCGCATAAAGGGCCCCTAGAGAGTATATATTATAAGTTTCCGCTCCCTAGCTCAAACTTTGAATTTTCAAAAAGTTTTTTTTTTAAATTGTGGGCGTGTCAGTGGGCGGATTTTGAAAATATTTACACATGAGCATAAAGGGCCCCCTAGAGAGTATATATTATAAATTTCAGCTCCCTAGCTCAAACTTTGGATTTTCAAAAAAAGTTTTTTTTTAATTGTGGGCGTGTCAGTAGGCGGATTTTGAAAATATTTACACATGAGCTTAAAGGGCCCTAGAGAGTATATATTATAAATTTCAGCTCCCTAGCTCAAATTTTGGTTTTTCAATAAAATTGTTTTATTTATTTGTGGGCGTGTCAGTGGGCGGATTTTGAAAATTGTATATCCCGAGCAGTTTTAGGAGTCAGATCATATGAAAAAACTACAGCTTTCTAGCTCAAAATTCGATTTTTCCAAAATTTTGTTTTTTTGAGTTTGTGGGCGTGTCTGTGGGCGGATTTCAAAAATTCGTAAACTTGATTATTTCGGGACCCTAGAGAGTATATGGTTAAAATTTCAGCTCTCAATGCCCAGTTTAAAGGCCTAGTGGCTGGATCGACATTACTATCGATGCTGATCATAAATATAGTAACTTTTAGGGGTCTACTGGCAATATTAAAGTATGTTACAAACTATGCGTCAAAATTAATATACCCTTAGAATAGGGTATAACAATGGAAAATAATATTTTTGGATTAAAACACAAATGACAGCATATTCTATGTTATCATTAAGTTTTTAATTGTATAATGTATAGAGTTATTTATTTTACTAATAAAGGTCTATAACTAAAACTATAAAGACCATCAAAGTAAAAAGGCAATTTGGTTAAAACTTGTGCTGTTTAATATATCGCAGTACACGAAGTACACTCCCGTTCCACGTGTTTACGAACAGATAGTTTCCTGATTTAAACATTTTAAATCCTTTAATAGTGGAAAAAAAAACAAATGCAATATGAAAGAAGGCTACATAATATTTATGTTGTAGAAAAAAAAATTGGGAGTAGGTAGATAAATTCAATATGTATGATGCTTTTCCCAATAAGGTCATAAAATTGTCCCTTTTTCGTTCCACTTGTTTACTAACAGTAACTAAATCTACCTGATAGATGCTTAAAAGGTAATAAAACAACACAATTTGTATAGAATAAATGAATTTGGGTTTTATTAAGAATGTAACAATAGTTTTCAATAATTTGTACTCCCTCCCGTTTGCTGTATCACTTCAAGAAGCCTACTGTGAAGAGATTTATACAGTTCTTGAAAGTAATTTAGTGAAATTTCTTTTTTCATGGCTTAAATTATTTCTTCCGGTTTGGAGTATTAGTTTCCTCCTTCGTAGACCCTTTTTAAAAGCCATCCATAGATTATTCAATACATACATATTTAAATCAATTTTAATAGTTTCTTAAGTGTTTACTTTTTTAATTTAGGTATTATACCAGTTCTAACAAATTCATTAATTTTTCTTTTACATACAAACAAATTTGTTTCATTTTTAATTTTAGGTGGTAGACTGTTAAATCTTTGGAATCCGACATGTTTTCCTCTCGTGATTCTCGTTCTTTGAATTCTAAAATCTGCTACAATGCTTAATTTGTTTGCGCACAGTGACTTGCAGTGGTGCGTGGCACGATTTAAACATGATCAACATGCATAAAACCGCAAAAGTCGACGATAGAACTGAAGTGATACCAGCTGCTGGTGCTCACAAAATAACATTTCCATTAGGATCTATCTGATTTGAGACTTGTGTACACGTTTTGATAAAAACGGAGTTTTTTAAATGACGTTTATGGACGTAATACATGTATGCATAAGTTGTAATCTGCATTGGTCCATGTTGCGATATTTTCACGAAGATAGCTTGGAATCGTTCCGTTTTTGATGTTATAGATAAAAACCATGGTGCCTAAGAAGAGTTTTTTATTCACACATAACCAGTTTAGTGTAGAAATCATGGAAGTAGTTGCGGTCTATTCCTTTTTAGAACTATTCGCATTGCTTTATTTTGCAGGACGTCCAGTGTCATCTTTTGGTGCTGTGGACAAACAAATAAGATGCTACTACAGAACTCAGACTGGGGTTTTATAATCACATTACATATACACTTTAACGGCAGAGATGTTCACATATCATTAGTTTCTTGCCTAGAAGGATGCCAAGATATTTAACTTTTTCTACAAGCTCTATTTGCACATTATCAAGGACATCATGGAGTACGCGAAATTAAGCTTTATTAATTATGATACACTTTGAGCTTTATCAATAACGAATTAAATGTCGAGTTTAAATAAATGGTCCCGTTCATTGCATAGGAGTGAAAGGGACTACAAATGTAAGGTTTATATTAAATTTATTGTTGCCAATCAAATGGTGGTGTTGTTGCTGCCTTTGTGTAATCCAAGAGTTTTAATGCCTGCCTCTCTTTAGAGATTTTATAGGAATTGATACACACATATTGCCTTTTTGGAGAAAGTTCGCAGGGCGTCTCCTTTCAACCTGATAAATTTGCACAACACAACCACTTCGGCAAAACAAGGAACCAGACTTCTAATTTATAAATCGCTTCCACACAGACTTTTACAAACGAATTCAAACATATCCGAAGTTGGGGTTGAGATATCAGGGAAAATAAAGATCACTGTTGTATCCCTCTACATCCACCCCCTTCAACCATTTAGAACGCTTGATATTGAGCACATAATAAGACCATTCAAGTCACCTGTCCTGCTGACAGGGTACTTCAATTCGTGGAACACACTCTGGGGCTCGCCCGTAGGGAACTCGTGAGGGGAGGAAATCGAGCACATACTGGCAAACTATAACCTCCCAACAGCCCAACCCATTTCTTCACCCAACAGTCGTTTACTCACATAGACGTTACTATAATATCCTCCCAATTAATCCCCAAAACAACCAGGTATCAGAATTCTTAGATAGCAAACCAACACTAGGAAACAAATTAAACAGGGAAGCCGCTGTGATAACCAGAGCCTTGCGATTCGAAGCACATTTATCATTCTCCCAAACGAAAAATCCTTTGTCCCGTGGTAGAGTGGCGAAATTGGTGCTTTACGCAAAAACAAACAACACCTATGGAATACCTAATAATGAAATGCTAAAAATCGACTACGTGAGCTATACAATGAAATTCTAGACCAAGGGACCATTCCATAGAGCTGGAAAACAGCAAGTATTATCCCAATCCCAAAACCAAAAAATTAAGCAACTGGCCACAAATGGTACAGGGCGATCTCTCTAATACCGTGCGCAAGCAAAATACTGGAAAAAATCATTTCAAGGAGACTCCTTTGGTACAAAAAATATCTTTATTTACTTGAATCAAGATGCTTTTAAATACGGACGAAGCCTAATAGACTCTTTGCTGCACATTGACGAATACGTTGCCTCGGCTCTCTCTTGCAAAAACCTCGTATTTTCTGACGAGGGTCTCATTCTCGACAGAAAGCTCAGCTGGAAACCTAACATACAAGAAACAGTTCGTAAAGCTACGGCAGCACTTTTCTCCTGCAAAAAAGCCATCGGTAATAAATGGGGGCTTCAACCCCGCATTACCAATTGGCTATACATCTCGGTAATAAGACCGATACTTATGTACGGGGTGGTTGTTTGATGGATTGCCTTAGACAAAGCGATAAATCGCGATAAGATAAGCAAAGTCCAACGAACAGCGTGTCTCTGCATGAGTGGTGCACTGCGCACTACCCGCTCTGCTGCAATGGACATTCTGTTTCACCTGACACCCCTGGACATCTTTAGCAAGCAAGTGGCTGCTAGTGCAGCTATCCGCCTCAAAACTACGTTCCAATGGTTCGAGAATGAAATCGGACACGCATCTATTCTAAACAAATTTAGAATCAGCCCTAGCAACATAGACTACACCACCCCTCAGACCCTTTTTGACAAAAACTTCAAGGTCAAGAAGAGGAAGTGGGTCCCCCTGTCAAAAATAAACCGATCCACTTTTATACCGATGGATCCAAAACCGACGAGGGGGTAGGAGGTGGAGGTGGTGTGTTCTCTGACAGACTGAACCTCAGCCTCTCCTTTCGCCTCCCTGATCGCTGCAGCGTGTTCCAGGCGGAAATCATGGCGATTAAAGAAGTCCTATCGTGACTGAAGAGGAACGTGATATCCGCTATGGACATCCGGATCTTCTCAGATAGTCAAGCCGCGCTAAAATCTCCGGACTCTGTTTCCACAAACTCCATCGTTGTCCGTGACTGTCGATCTTCTCTAGTGGAGATGGCGAAGCATTTTAACATATACCTATGCTGGGTGCCAGGATATACAGACATTCCAGGGAACTGTAGGGCGGATGAACTCTCCAGAAAAGGAACCACACTGCCTCTTCTACCTGATAAAGGTTCTTTAGGAATCCCAATTGCTACATGCAAACTCATGTTTATGAGGGAGACCATTGAGAAATCTAACCTTAGGTGGACAAGTGGCAACACTTGTCTAGCGACAAAACAGATTTGGCCAAAGCTGGATCTGAAATGCTCTAAGTGTTTGATGTCTCTGAACAGACTGCACATTAGTGCTATAATTGGTGTGATCACCGGACACTGTCTACACAAATGACTTCTGCAGAAGCTGCATGGACGAGGAGGAAGAGGAGACAATTCTCCACCTTCTCTGCAAATTCCCTGCTCTCTCTCAAAGACGTAAACTCCATTTAGGATGTTTCTTTTACAATGATGTTAGCGATCTCATTAACGTCGTCAAAAGTCTGTCAAGCTTCATCAAAAGCTCCAACTGGTTCAACGAGTAGGAAGATGATATATCCGTGTGGTATCACAACGGACCTTTCATTAGTCTCAGTGTGTCGGTCTCTGCCGACTGCCACTATAACCTAACCTAACCTACTGACACCAAACAATTATATCATAACATTCTCGGGAATCTTAACGCTATTATATCCCCGAACAAAAGCAAACACTTGCACATATGCAAAAAAACAAGTTGCAATAATTTTAATATAAATTTAAACGGCCACCAAATACCAAATGTAAACATTCAAAACAGCTCTGTTCACATAAACTCTCTCATTAGTGTTACTAAGGCAATAATGTTATCCAAAATCGATTACGGATTGGCAATCTATTGAAAGTGCAGCAAAAGTATATTGCAGACAATTAAACCACTTTTAGAACTACGGCCATCAAAAACATGCTAACGGAAGCCGGACTTCCATCCATAGAAGACCGCATAGTTGTACTAACCTCACGAATAGCTCCGGAAATCAGCTATTCACACAATTCCCCCATCATTGACGATGCCATTAAAATTCTTAGACGGAAAAAGGTCCCCAAAATGCAGCTCAACAAATTGGTTGGCGCTTAACTATGCTAAAAACAGCGGCTGAACAACTGAGGTAAGACCAGCAACGATCGAAAACCATCCCCCCGTGGATACTACCCGCTGATGCGATATACTATATATATACCAAACTCTCCAATACAAAAAAGGACTCAATAACCAATAAAGCCCACTCACAACTTTTCATGGAAATGATGAGCACATACTGCAAAAAATTGATGGGACATCCTATATACTGACGGCTCCAAGGGAAAATGGGAAACCGGCTACGAGGAAGTCTCAGCAAACGGCACAGTGCTTTGCAGCGAGAGAATGCCCAACCATTTCTCTATACTCTCAACAGTCCCCCTTCGGGATAGGTGTTAGAATTTACCCGAGGTAGGCATGCCGGTCGTAAAAGGCGACTAAAATCCAAACTGTTGGGTGGTTCCCCACCAGGCGCGACCCCAAGTGGTTCATAGAGGTTGTAGGGTTATAGCAGAGGTGTAAGCGATGTCTGTATGTGCATAGACTACGGTCTGCGCTCATGCAGGCTGCGCTTTACTCGCTGTGAATGCACTACCGCGAACCAAACCAAAAGGAAAAGTATGACGGAATAACCTAAGGGTATGTCTACTCCAGGTGGCACTCGCAACAGCGAAAATCCACCCGTGGTCTTAACGACCGCGGTCGGGCAAGGATTCTGGAGGCCCCAACTAACATACTACCAACGCCCCCCGCCTGTACAGGCGTTGACTTAGGAGTTGTAAGAACGCTTGCTTCCGAAGGCTCCTGGAAAAATGGAGAAAGTAGCGGAGAGGTGCAACCTGATAAGCTTAATCTTCATTCCAATAGACAGGCAGCTGATTGTTGCGTTGTTGCTGATGAGGCCCAGGAAACCGGACAGGTTGAACGGGCTGCAGAAGCGGTACGCACAGTTCTGCTTCTGTCTAGGAGCCAGCGGAAGAGGAGACAGAGCTGAGAGCTGCACTACCTCGCCGGCGACTGCTGAGAGATGCAGGTGTGCAGAGGTTACCCTAGCGGAAACGCACCAGCGGATTGAAACCAACGCTGCCTCCTCTTCCAATAGCTCAAAAAGGAATAAAGGGAGGATGAAGGCCTCGAGCACTCCTACCGGTGAAACTGGGTACGCACCTCCTGCGTTCCCTTCCACTGTAATACCTCTACCTGATGGAGGGACCGCGCACAAAATCTGGGAGAAACAATTTCTGCAACCAGCAATGCTTGCAGCACCAATTGGCTGTCGCGGGAACACCTATCTCAAAGAAAAACACGGTAATTATATTTACTCAGATCAACCTTCAACATTCGAAGGCTGCTACTGCTCTCATCAGCAAAAAGCTTTCCGGCTTGAGTACAAAACCCCACATAACATCCATACAGCAGCCATGGGTCTGGAAAATCGCATCGATGGCCTTGGAGGTATTAGTGGCACCACGATACTCTGTGACGAGCGATCCGAAAGGCACAGGGCTTGTCTTGCTGTGTCGAACCTTCTCTCAGCGACTAAGCTTGGACAATTTTGTGGCCAAGACTTGGTTGCTGCAGTCATAAGCTACGAAACGAATGGAGATTGGAAGACCATCGCTAGTGCCTCCACCACCAATGGCAATTGCTAAACTCATAGACTATTGCGACACCAGGAAGATGGGCCTAGTTATATTTTGCGATGCCAATGCTCAGAATCAGAACATTGTTTGGGGCAGCATCAAATGCAACATGCGAGGAAACCATGTCCTGGATTTCATTCTATCGTCTGATTTTACCATCAACAATGTTAGTTCGCAGCCAACTTTTGTGACGGCAAAAAGACAGCAGGTGATTGACTTAACTTTATCTAACAGATACTTTAAGGCGGTCACCAACTGGAGGGTCTCTTCGGAGGTGTCCCTCTCAGACCATAGATATATTGAATTCCGAATCGAATGCGAAGCCATAACTTTGCAGGGGAGAAGAAATCCGAGAAAAACCAACTGGATACGCTTCAAGGAGGAATTAGGGAAAACTCTCAAAACTCCAACCATACTCAGGACGCGACAACAGGTAGAAAAAGCTGTACAAGACCTGAACAGTGCCAATACTAGCTGTTTTGAACCGACATGCCCAGTAAGCAAAACCCCCTGGCAGAACGCCAATTCCCTGGTGGAACTCGAAACTGCGGAGAATCCGAAGATTCTTAATAGGTCACTCAAGACTGATTTGAAGGCAGACTGGAATCTATACCTTCAGAGAGGAATTAGGGAAAACACTCAAAACTCCAACCAAACTCAGGACGAGACAACAGGTATAGAAAGCTGTTCAAGACCTGAACTGTACTTTCTGGCATTGCCGATAGACAGACTGCTAAGTATACCACAGCAAAACTGCAGCTCGACCGCTGGTTGGTTTGAAACGGCTTTAAATTGTGAGGATGTTTTTTTTTTAAATGCGAATATAGAGCTAGGTAAGAAATGAACTATTGTACTATACTGGCATCTTAAGTAGTTGGACCATTTAGTAGTATATATTTAGGAAATTATAGGCTAGGCAAAAGGCATATTATGCAAAGGCATAAACAGCAGGAATGCTGTTAAGTGCGAGGGTTATGATCCCTTCAATCCAAATAATAGCACACCGCCATTAAGGAAGAAAAAGACCAGATGGTAAACAAACAATAACACCTTTAACATATCAAGGAAGTCATAGTCTCGCCGTTGAAGAAGAGAATAGTCTATTTTTTTCTTTTAGATTACAATGACGTTGATGACATATATTTTCTTCAGGAACAAAAGGTTCATAATTACAATGATCAAGTATTCGCAACAAAAAACAGAAAATGTGTTACTGCTTTTTTTATCACAATAGTGAGTTTGGAATTGAGTTTAAGCTACGTCGGTTAGTAACTAAGTGTTTTAACGTCGATCATTTTTGTTGAAAATTTCGATTTCAATCAACTACCTTCTTGGAAAAATTTAGCAACTTCATCCTACTAAATGACAAATTAGTTATCTAAGAATTCATACCAGCTTCTGTAGTTAGGAATACTTACATTGCATCTCACCTAAACTCTCCTGTTAAATTGAATTTATATGTAACGCATTTAAAGCCTACATACATATTATTTTCACGGCACCTATAAATAGAATCTTACGTCGACTGTGTGACCTCGTATTGGTCCTGCAGAATAAATTTCAAGTACAAAACGAATGAATTCGTGTCCGTCCACTATTTTGTATACCATGAAATTGTCGTGTAGCAATTCCTCGACAGAACATAAGATTCATCTTGGAATGCACTGCCATTTTGTGAAAGTTGTTACACGTATTCATATATAGTTTTTTTTAACCATTTTAAGAAAATCTTTATTAAAAGAAGAAAAATACAGGTAGACCCTACCCTTTCAATGTTGTTACATGTTGGCATAAATAAATACAGTAAAAAGCATTTAAATGAATTTTTTGTAACTTAAAACTTGGCTCCACTTTTCACAACCTAAACTGCTCTTTGATTACTCTTATTAATTCAATATTATTTGAAGGCAATTATGTACCTCATATTGCTGGTCTCCTTCTTCTTCATCGCCACCCTCATCATCATCAGTTTCAGCCTGTTGTTTTTTAGACTTTGACTTGGTTTTTCCCTTTTTGCCGGCATTTATCTTTGCGGCGATGTTTTTAGATGCGCCATTCGCATAATCACCAGCGTCTTCACCTTCAGCTTTAGGCCGCGATTTTGTTTTTCGTTTTTCAGCACTTTTTTTGCCAAGTGGAGTGGTTTTGTTTACTTCAGCCTCGTCCTCATGCAGTTTTTCATCTTGGTAGCTATTATTTTTCTTATCACTTCGGTCAATATCATCGATTTGCTCCCCATCGTCGTCCATCCTATCATCTACCACCATGCGTTTCTTTGATGATGCGATCGATTCCTCGGCATCAGATTCTCCCCTTGAAAGATCGCTAGACTTTCCATCGCCATTTGTCGAATTATTAAGAGTCCCATCGTCGCCATTTTCCTTGCGCAAAATTCGCCATAATGTGGTCTGGGAGAGGCCCAATTCTTGAGAACGCCGTGAAATTGACTGATTTGGCTGGTTTGCGACGGACGCCTCTACCGCAGCAATATTCTCCACACTTCGGGCAAAACGGGGTCTTACTGGCACGGCAACATCATGCAGCGAATATTCTGACTCAAATTTTTTTACTAGACTATAAATTGCTTGTCTACTGGGACGAGAATTACGCCCGAAAATTGGCGTTAACGCTCTTAAAGTTGCCACCATCGACTCGGAATTTCGATAGTAAATTTTAATTATTTGTAAACGTTGTTCCATTGTGTACTTCACCATGATGAAAATGTTGTTTAAATGTTTTACTGAATATTTTGACATTGACAGTTCGGCAATCGATTTAAGGTTGCGTTTACATTGTAAGTTTGAAGTTGTCAATTCGTTAATGAAAGACCCTTTAAATACATAATTTACATACATTCATACATATTAGGCCTTAACGGCCCATGCTGGGCCTAGAACCTAGCTTCTCCAACCACCTCCTTGCGAAGTGGAAAGGACCTACAGTTTAAAGCCGAATCCGAACGGCAAATTTGAGAATCTTTTTCAAGACAATTTGATATTCCTGAATGTTTGTCAGACATTCACAAGAGGTGCCAACAACACGCGGTGTGGTCCCCCATCTAAGTACTAACCACTGCCTAGGTCGTTTAATTGCGGTTATCGAATGAGAACCGATTGATTCGACGTGACAAGGTCGTTGGCAAAATACATAATTTACAGCCTCTAAAAAAAAGAACAGTTATTTAATTTTAAAAAAATCACTTAGATTTATATCGGCCAAAATTTTTGAGTGAAGCCGCATCTTTACCTACTTTTCTGGCAACGGCTTCATCCTTCCCGCCGTGTTTTTCACAATTTGTTTATCGTTGTTCATTCGGACAGGTGTAAGGGATGTCATAACCGTACTGAGACCATCCAGAAAGCGTTTGTAATCATCATAGGCAGCCTTTCGCTTTCTACATTTTTAAGGCACAGCCGCCTTATCCAATCTAACGAAAACAAAGGTAAACAGATAATAAATTCAACTATATGTATAGATAGCAAATACTTGTCTCCGCTTTGATACTTAATTGTCAATTAGGCGGCATCCTGAGAACCTGCATGTGAGGCCGTAGTCCGGTTGATGTATTAGACGAAGAGATGTCCCGAGTTTGAAGCCCTTTTAACCTTTTAAACACCCGAAAAAATGTTAATACACCTAAGAATGTTATCTGGTTAGTACCACCTCAACTTGAATTCATATGTCATATGTGTCCTCATAATTTGTTTGTCAACAACAGCGGTCTGTCGATTGTCACACTAATACTATTACCTACAAAAAAATCAAGTTTGCTTTGTTTTCCTTACGAAAAATCTGACAACGCGTCTCCACGAGCAATATTTCATAGATTACCATCTGTCACTTTTCATAGAAAGAAAGAAATATAGAATACCATAAAATGTACGGTGGGCATTTCATAGCTTACTTATTCAATGGTAGAAATGTCACAGAATGAAGCACTTCATAAAAATGACAGCTCATAGAATATTATCCATAGAATGCTATGAACTGAGCAATATATAGAATGCAATTTTTCATAGAATACTATTCGTAGTCTCCACGAGCAATTTTCATAGAACGCTATATTGCATTCTATAAAATATTGCTCGTGGAGACGCCGTGTGATATCTGAGAGGAAAATCTGAAGGCCCAAACGAAACTGACATTAGTTTCTACGAATCACTCGCTGAATGTACTAGAACAGCGTTGTTCCATTTCCTATTTAATTTTGTGAACATCCCGTTCCCGTCATCATCACGTCACGTTGTTTGTCAGAAACAGAGCCAGCAGCAAATTATTTTATATTTCTCTCGACACGAGTCCAAGTGAAATCTGTGTGTGAAATTCAATTCGCGAAGTTTTATTTTTTAGCCGTGGTTAATTTATTTATCGTATGTCCATCCAGAATTTAAACAAATTTGGTAAGTGAGCAATTAATTATATGTATTTCAGGGTATCTTTAAAAACTTGATTCTATTGGATTTCTCCGTTCCTTATTCTTTATTTAATAGAAAATGGCTGCCTTTTGTCATTATCAACTCAGTATAAATTTGCAATTTCATCACAAATAGAGTTCGAATTTTACCTTTGAAAAAATGTTAATTGCCTTAAATTAAAAATCGGAGAAACGTAGATGAGATAATAGGAATGAAGAATGAAATGGCAGCAGATTTTAGGAGATTTCGAGGAAAAATGTTTCGGCGTATATGGTTTTCATATGTTGTGACGTCATACAGAAAACAAAAATTGCATTTATTCATGACGTATTCATGCATTTTTATTACACGAAGAACACATTTTTGCCTCTACATACACAGAGTGTCAGAAAGCAGTAACGACTATCATCGCTAAAGTAAATCAATAAACGTATTGACATAGTTCAACATCAAGAGGAACATGCAGTTTGGTCTCCTAGGTGTTTTTCCTTTTAAAATTAGTACAAAGTAGAATGGCTTGGAAGTTGGGTGTGGTAAATAATGAACGTTTGAGCAATGAAAATAGCCTTTTTTCTAAACGCATATATATGTACATATTTATGTAATTGTAGTTGCTACTGGTGTCTTAATTACATCCACATGGTGTAGATGCTGTAAAATATTCAGTCGATATTCTAGAATTTAAGGTACAGGTAATTGGGCATACTAAATTCCTTGAATATGACTCACTTTTGTCTAAAATATACATATTGATCTAGAATTCACTCACTACAGGTCTGAAGCTATACATTCTTACCACAAACATTTAATAACATCTTCACTAGCACTTATTACTAGTGAAATTAACAATCTGGATAGATACAATTAGTCCTATCATGGTCTTCTCTTCCTTCTTAGCAGAGTTAATGGGAGCATTACCCTACCACTTAACTGCTTATCTACTAGTTCGCCTGGTTCACCAGTTTGTCTTTAATAAACATCGGCATGATTCTGTTTTCTGATGACTTTATTGAGAACAAATTAATACTGGTGTTTATGCATTTATGTGATCCAAGGGATACAAGGCTTGCCCCTAACACGTGCATGCCCCCTTTTAAAGATTATTGTTTGTAGGTCCTTTTACGGCATTGGTTATCTCCAGTCGTGTCAACCCACGTATTTATATGCACTCTTGCGGGATGTTAAATAAAACTAAGCTCATCTGAATGTTAAAATTGCCCGCCTTAAAAAAGTGTGCACATCAGCCATATCGTGGTATCCGAACGAAACAGAATTTGCTACTCTGAAATTAATTTTGGCTTTATTGATCAGAAAAAAACAATATTTTTAAGATCAATTCTAGAGCACTTATAAATTTCAATTTTGAAGTGAGACTTACTATGTATTTATTTACTTTCACTAATACCAAAACATTTGTCCCTTTGCAGTTCTGTTTTTTATTTCGGCGTATTTTTGCTTTTTTGAAAAACAAATTTAAATACCCTGTTCTCATAGTTTGTTACATACCTTAATTTTGCTTGAGGGCGCTGGGGTAAGTGCGTTGGACTACTAATCTAAAGGTCTCAGGTTCAAATCCAAGTAACATCTAAACGTTTTTTTTCCACTCCCACCTCTTGCGAACTTCTGAGAAACATTCAAGAGTATCACTTGTCATGAGAAACTTCTCAAATTTGCCGTTCGGATTCGGCTTTAAATTGTAGGTAACTTCCACTTCGCACAAGCGGTTTTAGAAGCTAGGCTTTAGGTCCTGTACGGGCCATAAATGCCTGGTATTTTTTTTTATTGCTCGCTTGTGATTAGCAGCGATAGTAATGTCGATCTAGCCATGTCCGTCCGTCGGCAATTTTCAGGACAAAAAGGTTAAATTTGGCACATATTCTCTCTAGGGCCCCGAAATAATCAAGTGTAAGAATTATTGAATTCCGCCCACTGACAGGAGATCATCTGGCGACACGAACAAGTGCGGTGTGTCTCGTCTATTGGTAATGCAGACGTCCGCATGGTTTTCATAATGGTGAAACCGTTATTCTCAGATCGCCAATTCTCAAGTTCGGTTCTCTATTCTCTCAAAAGTTTGGTTACGGCAAACAGGATGCAACACCAGCATTTGAAGGCCTCATTGACGAATTTATTCAATATCAGGAGACCTGCAGTAATTTGTTTAGGTCGAACCGGCGGACCAGTAGGGATGCATTTAAATGGGAGGGTTATGATCCCTTTAGTCCAGATCATAACCTCTTTGTTAAGGAGAAAGAAGATTTATGAATAATGAGAAAATATAAAGCGCCTGTTTTTTGTGAAATGTTCAAATTTACACGATAAACAAATAATAAACTTTATAAAATGGAAGTGGCTTGAGTTAAGTTGATTTTTTTTTGTATTTTTTGGTTGATATGCAAAGAATTCTAAAGTGTCCGCAACTGGTACGAGTGCGTCGATGAAATGCACAACCAAAATCTTATTTGGATTAAGTTTAAAGTCATATGATTTATGTAGCAAAAAATGTGTAAAAGAGAAAAGGGTTCCTTTAAAGGACAAGCAATATCACTACAAAAACACACAAAGGTAGTTTTAAGTTTTTTGAGGTCGACATTCAAATGCTTCCGTAGATTAAAATAAGTTAAAAAACACAGTCGTGTTTAAGTAGGTCAAGGGACAACCTTTGACCTGCTTAAACATGACTGTATTTTTTAACTTATTTTAATCTACGGAAGCATTTGAATGTCGACCTCAAAAAACTTAAAACTACCTTTGTGTGTTTTTGTAGTGATATTGCTTGTCCTTTAAAGGAACCCTTTTCTCTTTTACACATTTTTTGCTACATAAATCATATGACTGTCAATATTCAAATAATTCTCCAAAATAACCCTAAATATTTCATCCCATTTATTTGTTCAATAGATTTTACAGCAATTGATAAATTTATAATGTCACTACTATCTATCACCAACCATTTGCTGCCATTGATTTTTAATTTGTTTGATTGTAGCCATGAGCATATTTTAATCAAATCTTCTTTAATATAATTTAAAAGTTCACTCACAGTTTTGCCACTTACGAACATTAGAGCATCATGCAAACAAAAAATATTTTTAATACTCTTAAGATATCATTCGCTAGCGTATGGTAAACGGCGTTGACCGGTTCTTATATTGAAAACAATTTTAATGGTTCTATTCAACATTGAGTTTGCTAGACTCTAAATAATCATAAAAATGCTGTTTTTGTCCTTTACAAAGTTAAAAACTTGAAACAGAGCTTCGAAATAAATAAAGTATGAACGTGCGTTCTGTGCTAAAAATGCTACTTTTGATGAACGTGAAAAAAGGAGATCTTGAAAAAATGTGTACACAATTCCAAAGTACTAATAGCTTTTTTTTTTGTCGGGGTGTGTGAAACTTTCTGCACTGGAGCACTCAGACTCAATGCTGGTCCATTGTACTACCAGGCAGACACACCACATTTTACTGTGGGAATTTACTCGTTTTTCTAAGAAAAACGAGAAGGCGCTTCAATGATAAGGAGCTTAGGTTTACAGCACTCACCATATCCGCACCAAAAACCTGCCACCTGATACGAGCAAAAGCAGGACAATCACAGAGTAAATGTTCCGCAGTGTCGTCGCTTTCTCCACAGGCTTCGCAGTTGGTGGTGTCGCTTAGGCCTAGCACCTTAAGGTGTTTGGCAAAAGCGTAGTGTCCCGTAAGAACGCCAGTAGTCTGTCTGCAGTCTTTTCTGTTGAGAGACAACAAGAATGCCGCGGATTTCCCACAGATGTCGGGGAGCATTTGCTTAGTCTGTCTGCCCCCTGGAGAGTCATGCCAACGGCGATTGTGTTCATAGGAAACCCAACCGTCAATGGAAGCCCTGACCGAGGACTCAGGCAGACAGATCACTGGTTCAGGTCCTGAGAAGTCCCTCTCTGAGCCTTGTCTAGCAAGTTCATCGGAGATCTCATTTCCCGTGATCCCGTTATGATCCGGGACCCAGACAAGTTTAAGTGAATTCAGCCTTCCGACCGAATTCACCGATATCTTGCATTCACGTACTATTTTGGAGGTAGTTAAGGGTTTGAGTAAGGCCTTAAGCGCAGCCTGACTGTCGCTACAGACGCAGATACTTCGCCCCCTCCACCTGTTCCTCGTAACATAGTCCATGGCCATTAGGATAGCATAAGTCTCTGTTTGGAAGACTGACGCATATTTGCCTAACGGAAAGAAGAGTCTTAACGTTATCGCTCTCCACGAAGACACCAGCACCAAATCCTTGAACGGTTTTGGAGCCATCCGTAAAGATTCGACTGAATTCCCTTCCAGGTTCAGAGTCCGGCCAGAGCCAGTCCTGGACGCGAGGAAAGTCGACCTCGTATTTGCGCTTAGCCGAAGTTCCGGTGTCATCGCATCAGACGGCATATCCATAAGATAGGAGTCGAAGGACAACCGTTGCGCAAGTTCATCAAAACTCCAGTGCAAGTTATACCAAAAGCCACCTCTTGTAAGACGTGAGATAGCCTTGATTGTACATCCCATGATGTAAACATCAAAGGGCGGAAGGTTCAATAGTGCATCTAGGCCGGAGCCAGGCGTGCTGGGGAAGGCCCCCGTGCAGCCGAGACATACCTGCATTTGGAGTTTGGCAAAAGCAGCAGTGACGTATTTACGTGAAAGCTTATTCCACCAAACAACCGATGCGTATGCTATAAATGGTCTTATCATAGCCGTATAAATCCATAGGACTCTTTTCGGTGAAAAGCCCCATTTCTTGCCGAAAATGCCTTTGCACTGCCAGAAAACAGACAGCGCCTTGGCAGTCTTCAGCTCAAAATGTTTGGACTAAAGAAGTTTGCTATCCAGGATGACTCCCAGATACTTTGCTTCATTGGAGAGTTGGATTGTGACGCCTTTTAGCACTGGCTGAGTCAACCCGACCAGCTTCCTCCTTCTCGTAAAGAGAACAACCTCAGTTTTAAGAGGATTGACCGAGAGCCCATTCCTAGTGCACCATTCGTCGATTACGTCAAGGGCCACCTGCGCCTTGGCGCATACAGTCGCTAGGCATGATCCAACAGAAAGCACGGCAACATCATCCGCGTACGCCTGAGCGTAAATATTAGAACTGTTGAGTGCGTTCAACAGAGAGTCGACCAGCATACACCACAGCAGTGGAGACAGGACGCCGCCTTGCGGGCAGCCTCTGTTTACCCCCGCCATAACATAGCGGCCACAATTCGCATCCGCAACCAACGTTCTATTCATCAGCATTGCTTTAATCTACAACACCAATGGTTCGTCTACTCCGTGTTGTCTGGCGGAGCTGCACATGCTATCAAAAGTCGCATTGTCAAAAGCACCCTCAATATCGATGAAAATGCCCATCGCGTATTCTTTTCTGTCAAGCGCGCCTTCAATTCTACCAACTAGATTTTGGAGCGCAGTCTCGCAGGATTTTCCGCGTTGATAGGCATGTTGCATCGGAGATAGTGGGTGCAATCGCAAAGCACCTTTGCGCACGTGAAGCTCGACCAGCCTTTCCAAGCTTTTCAGCAAGAAGGAAGTCAGACTGATTGGTGTGAAGCTCTTGGCGAGCGAGTAGTCACTTCTGCCAATTTTTGGTATAAATGCCACTCTAACTGTACGCCAGGGTGTTGGAATGTATGCCAGTGCTAGGACAGCGGTGAAGATTTTCTTCATAGTCGGTAGCAACTGGTTTGTACACTGTTGCAGCATGGCTGGGTATATTCCGTCCGTACCAGGTGACTTGAAGCCGTCAAAAGACGCAAAGGCGTATTTAATGGCCTCGTCCATCACCACGGCCTTCCCAATATACCAGCTACGGCGAGTTGTTTGTCTTGGCTCACTCATAGTCTCGGTAATCGGGGCTGGTTGTGAACCAATTGTAATCTGGTTACCCGGAAAGTGAGACTCCAGCAGATAACTAAGAGTTTCCGCTTTCGTCTCAGTGAAGGTGCCATCAAGTTTTCTAAGTGAGTCCAGTTTGGCTGGTTTGCCGTTTTTCAGAACTTTAACCAACCTACTAGTTTCACCCAGTGTTTCAATCTTTTCGCAGAAATTCCTATAAGAAGCACTTTTCGATACCCGAATTAGCCTCTTATATTCCTTCTGCTTCGATCGGTAGAGATTCCAGTCTGTCTCTAAATCAGTCTTGAGTGACCTATTTAGAAGCTTTCTAGCTTCTCTACGAATTCTTTGCAGTTCCGAGCTCCACCAGGGAACCGGCGTTCTGCCAGGGGGTTTACTTACTGGACACGTCAGTTCGAAACAGCTAGTAATGGCACTATTCAGGTTTTGAACAGCATCCTCTACCTTTTGTCTCGTCCTGAGTTTGGTTGGAGTTTTGAGAGTTTTTTCCATTTCCTCCCTGAAGCGTATCCAGTTGGTTTTTCTTGGATTCCTCCTCTCCTGCAAAGTTATGGCTTCGCATTCGATTTGGAATTCGATATATCTATGATCTGAGAGGGATGCCTCCGAAGAGACCCTCCAGTTGGTAATCGCCTTAAAGTATCTATTTGATAAAGTCAGGTCGATCACCTCCTGTCTTCTTGACGTCACAAAAGTTGGTTGCGAGCCAACATTGTTGATAGTAAGATCAGATGATAGAATGAAATCTAGGAGATGGTTTCCTCGCATGTTGCATTTGCTACTGCCCCAAACAGTGTTTTGAGCGTTGGCATCGCAGCATATAACTAGGCCCATCTTCCTGGTGTCGCAATAGTCTATGAGTTCAGCAATTGCCCTTGGTGGTGGAGGCACTACTGAATCATAGGGGAGATAAGCTGACGCCACGACGAAGGTCGTCCAATCTCCATTCGTTTCGTAGCTAATGGCTGCAGCAACCAAATCTTGGCCACAAAATTGTCCAAGCTTAGTCACTGAGAGAAGGTTCGACACAGCAAGACAAGCCCTTGGTCTCTCGGACCGCTCGTCACAGAGTATCGTGGTGCCACGGACACCTCCAAGGCCACAGATGCGATTTTTCCACACCCATGGCTCCTGTATGGATGTTATGTGGGCTTTTGTGTTCAACACGGAAAGCTTACTGATGAGAGCAGTAGCAGCCTTGGAATGTTGAAGATTGATCTGAGTAAATACAATCATTGGTATAAACTAGGGGTTTTCGTCCGTTACTCGCACTCACTTGGAAATAAAGCGGAATTGAATCCTTCCAAGGTGCAAATAAGGACGCATCCCATACCCGGACCTGATAGTCTCGACAGAACTTTTATCTAAACCCACAACGAGAGTAGATCCTTCCTTATCATCCTTGTTTCTACTCTCCCTGTGGGAATGAACAGTCCAGTCGCTAGTATCAAGCCCAGGATTCTGGGTGTGTAGGTGCGCTAGCACATCCGCCGTCTTCCTAAGTTTCCCTGGGATCCAGCAGATGGCGCGCGTTTTTTTGGGGGGGTCTGAAAACCTCAAAAGTTGTGGTTCCCAGAGGGGGAATTTTCGGCACCGTCTTACTAAGCCATTCAAAGGTTTGCTGTGTTGAGCACTTCACCGTAAAGGTTCTGTTCTTCAGTTCACTGCCCTCCATTTGAATGCATTCATTGGATGCTTTTGCCAGCTCCCACAGGTGATCTTCACAGTGTTTGCACTCTGCGTCGGTCATGCTGTTGTCTTCGCCAGCCTTTCTGATGAGTAACACCAGAGAAGAGGTAACGGCTTTCTTGTAAGATACCGTCTTTTTCTTGCTGACAGATGTTCCCGCGACAGCCAATTTCTGCCTACTGCCGCCGCCAGCATTTCTGCTTGCAGCAACTGTTTCACTCAGGTTTTGGGCGCGGGAACCTCCATCAGCTGGAAGTGTTCTAGTGGAAGGGCACACAGAAGGTGCGCGCGCAGTTCCACTGACAGGAGTGCTTGAGGCCTTCTTCCTCCGTTTTTTCCTGTTCGAGCCAATGGAAGAGGAGGCAGCGTTGGTTTCAGTCAGCTGGCTGGTTTCGGTTGGGGTAATCTCTGCCGACCTGCATCTCTTTGCCGTCGCCGCCGGGGAAGGGCAGTTCTCAGCGCTTGCGCCTTCAACTGGCGGTGCAGTTTCTTTGCGCCGCACGATAGCCGCCTTTCTCCTTTTCCTCTTTCGCTGGCTCTTAGATGGACGCTGACCAGTGGACGCCGCCTCTGTGGCCCGTTTCACCTGTTCGGTTTCGCAGGCCTCGTCGGCAGCATCACACCTATCGGCTGTCTGTCTATTGGTCTGAAGATTAAGCGTATCAGGTTGAACCTCTCCGCCACTTTCTTCATGTTTCCAGCCCAGTCTACCGAACGTGTCGGAGATAGAGCTGCAGGAATCTTCGGAAGCAAACCTTTTCGCAACTCGAAGGTCAACGCCTGTACAGGCGGGGGGTATATGTATGTCGGTTGGGGCCTCCAGAATCCGTGCCCCGACCGTGGTCGAAAAGACCACGGGTGGATTTTCGCCCATGCGAGTACCACCTGGAGTATTTAAATCATTAAGTTGTTCCTGCATACTTGTTTTTTGTAAAGCAAGGGTGTCCTCTTAGTGCCTTATTGTTTTCTCTATTTATAAACGACATAGAAAAAGATTTGCCTGGTGGAGTACGAATTGCTAATACCGTGGTCAATGTCTTGCTATATGCCGATGATCTTGTTCTACTCTCTGAATCTCCTGAAAATCTCCAATTGATGATAAATCGTCTAGCCAGCTACTGCAAAAAATGGGGACTAACCATCAACACCGAAAAATCTAAAATTATGGTCTTTTCCCGTTCATCACGAGTGCAAAATGGAAATAGATGGTTTTATAATGGAAGCCGATTAGAGATTGTGAAGGAACTCAAATATTTAGGAGTGAAACTGAACCCAACCCTAGAATTTGGTAAACATCTAACGGATAAAGCCAAGTCTTCCCAAAGCTTAGTGAATCTATCATGGAAAAATGTTTTTGCAAATAAGCGGATTCTCCTCTCAACGAAATACAGAATATTTGATTCAGTTGTTAAATCAACTCTTTGTTACGCCTCTCAAGTTTGGGGATCAGACGAGTACGAAGTAATCGAGAAATTCCACAGGAACTTCTTGAAAAAATTATTCAACTTACCAATGAAATCGCCGAACTACATAATCTATTTGGAAAAGGGTCTTCCAATGCTTTTTACAAGCACTCTCAAATCGCAAGCGGATTACATCATTAAAATAGGTTCGTATCCAGACTCCCGAATAACCAAAAAAATGCTATCTTATGAATTAAGAAACAAGGACTGGTGGGCGTCAAGATGGTTAAGAATTGGAAACGCGTGTGGAGAAACTATTTCATTCGATCTAAACAACCTGGACAACTTAAAGAACCAACTTTATCGAATAATAAATAAAAATTATTTTCTATTCGTGCTATTCGTGTGCGATTTATAGAGAAAGCTCGTGAATCAGATAGCAGAGTATTGTATTCTCACCTGAACTTCAATCTAAAGGATAAGAACTATTTCAATGACTCACTCAACTATAGTGAAATATCTCTTATTTTCAAAACAAGGTGTGAGTTGATTGGTTTAAATGGCAGCCCATATAATGGAAGCTTCAACCAGTTTTGTAATATTTGCAACTTAAAAGCGAAAGAAGACTGCTTTCACATTATTAGTGTTTGTCCAATCTACAAACCACAGAGACTAGCTTACTTCGGAAAAAAATTCCTTACCATGCAGGAGACAATACAAATTCTGAACGAGTGTGATTGGAAAAAGTTATTTTATTATATTAAATCCATCTACAAATACAGGTCGCTATTAATAACAGAGTATTATGATTGATTAAGTTTATTAAAAAAATAACTATATTGTTAAAGTTACAAATGTAGGTACATGTATAAGCATTTTGCTAACCAAGCTGACGGCTAAGCCATAGCTTTAAAATTCATTCTAACTTGTAACTTATGTAATAAGAAAATATTAAATAAATGAATTTCTTACTTACTTCTTACTTTACTTACTTACTTACTTGTTTTTTGGTTTGGTTCGCGATAGAGCTTTGACGGTGTATAAAACGCCGCTATGACTCTAAAACCTCGGATCACGAACGTATCGTACCGAGGTCCCCCTATCCACCACCCTGGGACGCGCCTGGTGGGTAACCAACCCGACAGGCGCTAATAGCTTAATTGAGAAAGAAGTTAAATTTTAAACTGTGTAGGCAGCGCCTCAGTTGGTCGATTTTTACATCCGAAAAGCAGAAACCCTTCAAAAATATTTGAACAAAATTCCAAATTTCTTATTATAACGTTAGAGTTGAAAGCTATAAGGGGGCGCTGGAGATGGTTAAATTGTACAATGAGAAAAAGGACGTACGGTGTAGTCTACAATCAGGATGACAGATAAATTGAATGAGCTACATATTTGGAACTAAGGTCATTAATAATGTGTACTACCTCCCGATCGCAGTATCACTTCAAGAAGACAGCTGTGAAGAGATTTGTACAGTTCTTCCAAGTAATTTAGGGAAATTTCGGACCAGACTTGTTTTATGGCTTCAATTATTTGTTCCGGGTTGGAGTATTGCTTGTCTCCTTCGTAGACCTTTTTAAAAAGCCATCCCCCACACGATTTCCATGATATTCAGGTTCGGTGAATATGGCGACCATTTCAGTGCATTGCCCTGTTGGAAAATCGATCGTTGTCCACCAAACAATTCGGAAAAATGAGGGAAAGCTCTCCAGGGGCCCTACTATGAAATCCGTTTCTACTATTGATTCTATTCGAAAGTTATTTCCGATTCTACTTTCAAATGGTACTCTGTATAGTCAGTGGTGGAGTAGTGGATGGATGTTGTATTTGTATTGGAAGGACTGCACAATCTTTCCGTAATGTAGCGGGTTGTAGATGATATACTATGTCGACGATAGTAAGTAAGTAAGTAAGTAAGTAAGTAATTAAGTAGAGCTTGTTGGTGAGTGATGGATAACTGGTTTATTGATTAATTTCTTACGCTATTTATACAATATTGAACTTAACCTAATGCTTACGATAACTTATTCTATGACCCCAATGGTAATTGTGGCAGTATTGCACTCAATGTGTTGCGTAAGCTGACCTGAATATACGGCCCATACTATTTGTAACGTTGCAATTGGTGCTTACCCAGCTGGTGGCATAATTGTATGTGGAATTATGTGGTGTTTGTGGGTTTGCAATGGGGTTACTCAGGTCTTGGCCTACTGTGCAAACTATGTGCAAACATTTTGGGGCCCCTCAGGTGCAGGTGTGGACAGCGGATGTAGTTCGAATCTGCGTTGTGGTGCGGCTGGCTTCCTCGTTGGAGTGGGAGTGGAACTTGGTTGCTCAGGTTTGGCGGGTGATGGGAATGTATGTGTTTGACGTGTTTGATATTTGTAGAATGCGAGTAAACCTAGCAGGATTATTGAGATTGTGATTGATCCTGACGCGGCATGATGTCCTAGTGTCTTCCATGTGCTTGATTGATCGGGCTGAGGGTGCCTTTCTTCCTTTATGGTTGTGATGAACTGGTCGTCGGATTTCAAGACTGTTTCCAGTGCTGGTACTGGTTGCGAATCGTGTTTGAGAATCCTTAAACTTGACATGTTGAATGTTAGTGGTTGGTTGAAGGTTGCTTTTATAGGTATGGTCTCTATTATGGTTGCAGTTAACAGGTTGAACTTGGTTTTAATGATGCAGCCATTGTCGATCTGCACTAGTCCTACTTCCTTAAGTTCGATGTCTTCATGTACCCCATTGCATATGACTGCGGCTGATGTCGGCTTATTTCTGATGTAGAGCCAGGTGTTGATTTGGAATACATGTTTGAATGTTAGGTAGGGTACCTTGATCTCGGTGTATGTGCATGCAACCTTGTTATGCCGTTTGTATAGCTCGTCAATGATGCAGTTGGGGTTGGTGTCTATTCTACTGACAACTGTTGGAGTGCAGAGCCACTCGTGTCTTTGCTGGTTGGCGCATTGTGAAAACTCCTTTTCGGATAACTCAAAGTATGTTTGGCTATTGTAGTCTGTTGCAATTATTGAATTTTGGAGGACGGGGAGTATATAAGAGTCGTTTACTACTCTTTTGGGTATTGGAGTTATCTTAACCATCGTATATGTTGTCGATGTGATCAAAGGGAGGAACCACTGTCCAATAACGTGTGTTTCATTCCTCTTCACATTCATTCTACCGCCTGGAGTCGGTACTATGCTGATATTTGGTGGTAGTTGTTTGGACGCCTTTTGTATCAGCGTTATCAGATCGCTCGGTGCTATGCTTTCCAACACGTCTGCCCTCTGTAGTATTACCTTCATCAATGTATGGTATCTGTCTTCGTATTCTTCTAAAATCCCGGTCACCAGGTCGTAGGCTGTCAACAAGTGTACATTTATGCGGTTGGTGTCGATAGTGGAGAACCAACCTTGTATCTTGTTTATTTCTGTGGTGGCTTGGGTTAGCTTGGTGGTGAATACATTCATTTTTTGGTGCAGCGTTCGTTCTAACTCGTGTAACTGAGTGGTTGTTGTAAGCATTAACGCGGACTGCTGGTTACTCATGTGTAGCAGATTTTGCTGATTCTGGTTGAGTGAGTTGATATCTGCATAGACTCCGTCGTTTACGCCAAAAATGTCTTGTAGCATATTTCCGAAGATGCCTCTTCTCTGTCTGGACGGCGAGGGCTGCTGAAGTATGGCCATGTCCTTCAGTATGCGGTTTTGCTTTTCTTGGATGTGATGTACAAGCATTGAACAATGGATTTCTTGGGCATGCTGTTTCGCTAGGCCACAGGTTGTGGCCATTTGGGAAACTGCGCCTTCTATGAGCTTCGCATCCTTTGTTCTATTAATTCCATAGAGAACTTCAAGTCGGAGTGTTCCTCTTTGGATTTTCGCTTCTCCCATATGTTCCACGTATAGTCCCGGTGTTGGGTACGTGATTGAATATTCCGCTTTTCCCAGTTTTAACATCAACATCAGTAAAAGAATGTCGGTGAACGCGGCTCCTTGTTCCTGCCTTCTTTTCCGGTAGTCGGTTATTGACACGTATCGTTTCGCTGGAGTTGCTTCTGGATGGTCTTGCACCTTCTTGTTATTTAGCATCTGACCTGAACCTTGTTTCACCTGATGGGCGGTATTATCATACCCCGTAACCGGATTGATTCGGCGTTTTCGGGACTTGTTGCGCGTACTTACTGTTTGTGCGATGCTCTGGTATGCCGTGACAATTGTTGTTGCTTGTATTTCTGCTGTTTCTACTTCATCGATCGGTAGTTTGCAGATTTTTGAGATTGGTCGTGTTAGCGTTGTATTTCCTTTGCAGCGTACGTCAACGACTCTAACTCGGTTTTCTGTTCCTGGGTATGTTCTTGTAATTCTGCCGAGTAGCCATTTTGCCGGGGGTAGGTTCTCCTCCTTAATTACACATAAGTCTCCAGTCTTAATGTTGGCGTACGGTTTGGACCATTTGGTGCGCTGCTGCAATTGTTGAAGATATTGCGTTGACCATATCTTCCAAACGTCTCTCGATAATTTTTCCACTAACCTCCATCTCCTTAATGTGCTCACATTCCTTTCTTCGATTAATGGTCCGGGTGGACCTATCAATGCTGACCCAATTAAGAAGTGACCTGGTGTTATTGCGTTGTAGTCAAATGGATCACTTGTTAGTTGGCACAGCGGTCGCGAATTTAGACATGCCTCAATTTGATATAGCACCGTGGATAGTTCTTCAAAGGTTAGCACAACCTCGCCGATGACACGCTTCATGTGGTACTTCACTGATTTTACCGCAGATTCCCATATCCCTCCGAAGTGGGGTGCTGCTGGTGGGTTGAAATGCCATTGTACCCCCTCAATTGCCAACAGTTTTGATACGTGTGCCTCGGCTGTTTGAATGGCCCTTCGGATATCTTCGTCCAATTTTCGAGCGGCGCCAACGAAGTTAGTTCCGCAATCGATGTACATGTGAGTACATAACCCTCGACGAGCTGTGAATCGCTTAAATGCCGCTAGGAACGTGTCTGTCGTCAGATCGGTGACGGCTTCTATGTGAACGGCCTTCGTTGACATGCACACAAATATAGCCATATATCCCTTGAAGCATGACAGCCCTCTGGTTCTAGAAGCTCGAATTTTAAGTGGGCCGGCATAGTCTACGCCCGTGTGTGTGAACGGTCTAGCGGGTGTCACCCTGGGCGCTGGGAGGTTCCCCATCTGCTGCTCCATGGTTTTTCCTCTTATTCGAGTGCATGTAATGCATTGATGGATATGCTGTCTTACTGCGCTTCTGCCATCAATCACCCAATACTGTCGTCGTAATAAGGCTAATGTTGCTTGGTTCCCACCGTGAAATGTTTTTTCGTGGGCCGCGCTTATTATTAGCGTCGTAAGTGCACCTTTCTTGGGTATGATGATCGGGTGTATTTCATCGTGTGTAAGTGCTGATTTTTGGAGCCGCCCTCCTACTCGTAATACGTTGTCCTCGTCGAGATACGGCATTAGCGGCGTAAGCTTGCTCCTTGTTGGTAACAAACATTTTTTCTTCAGTTTTGAGATCTCATCAGCGAACTCCTTAGCTTGACCCATGCGATGGATCAGCTGTTTGGCTTTCGTAATTTCAATGGGGCTGAGTGTTATAGACTCATAGTGTTCCTTCTGCCCTTTAATGCTGTTCATAAATCGATTGCAATATGCAAGTACACGAACAAGCTTTCGAAATGATGAGTATCTTTCCAATATTGAAGTGTCTTGAAAGGTGTCCTGATTTATTTTTGCTGCACTGTTTGTTTTGTTTTCTCCTCTGTCGTTGAGTTCTGTTGTGGCTGATATGGGAACAATTTTCGGGACACCATTTTCTTGCCGTAACCACTCTGGACCCGTCCACCATAACGGATGATTCTTTAACTCATTCGGGTAGATCCCTCTTGATGCACAATCCGCTGGGTTCTCCTTAGTCCTTATATAGTTCCAATGAGTGGGATTAGTTACCTTATGTATTGCCCTAACTCTGTTTGCCACGAACTGTTCCCATTTCTGAGGGTCGCCCTTAATCCATGCTAGGACTATTTGAGAGTCTGTCCACAGATGAGCCGCAGCAATTGGAGTAGCGAGTGCATCGACAGCCTGTGTAAGTAACTTGGTTAAAAGCAGCGCGGCGCACAGTTCTAGTTTTGGGATTGTGCTCTTAGGTTTTATCGGTGCTACCCTTGATTTTGCAGTAAGTAGTCGGATGACTACTTCGCCTTCGGAAGTTGTAACTTTGCTGTAGATGACTGCTGCGTACGCCCTTTCACTTGCATCGCAGAATCCACATAGCTCGATTCTTGATTGTTTGGCATCTGTGTGAATCCATCTTGGTACGGTAATTTCTTGTAGTGTGTCTCTAAATTTGACCCAAGTTTGCATGAGGCTGTCGGGGATCGATTCGTCCCATGCTACTTGCTCTTTCCATAACTCTTGTATCATTCTTTATTGCCGTGATGATAACCGGTGTTAACCATCCAAGCGGATCAAATATTTTGGCTATTTCTGACAGCAGTGTTCTCTTCGTTGCCTCGTTATTAGTTGGTCGAGCGTTCACCTTTATCTGAAATTGGTCGGTCCGTGGAGACCAGTATATTCCTAATGCCTTGATGGTGTCGTTGTCTGCTATTTCAAGGATGCCCTTTTCTCTGTTGGTGGCTGATATTGCCGTTAGTAACTCGGCGTTATTGCTTGCCCATTTTCTCAGCCTGAGACCTCCTGCTTTCATTAACTTGTCGACTTCCTGTTGTAGTAGTTTTGCCTCGTGGATCGTATTCGCTCCAGACATCATGTCGTCGACGTAGAATTCTTCTCTTATTACCCTGGCAGCATTAGGGTACTTCTTCGCTTCATCTTGCGCGAGTTGACGCATTGTCTTCATCGCTAAATAAGGCGCAGCTGAGGTACCATATGTTACTGTGGTCAGCGCGAATTCTTGGATGGGTTGTTCAGGGGTTGCTCTCCATAATATGCGTTGGTAGTTTTGGTCTCGCTGGTCGATTTTGATCTGTCGATACATCTTTTCTACATCGGCTGTGAATACGTATTTGTATTTCCGCCAACGCAGTAGTATTGATGATAGGTCCGCTTGCAGGCAAGGCCCAATGAGCATGTTGTCGTTCAAGCTTATGCCATTGCTTGTTTTGGATGATGCGTCGAACACCACACGCAACTTTGTTGTTGTACTTTCTGCCTTTATTACCGCTTGGTGGGGCATGTAGTACACTTCGTCGTCAGGCTGTTGGTTTACAACAGGTTTCATATGTCCCAAAGCGAGATACTCTTGCATGAACCTTCTATATTCCTTTGCAAGATTTGGATCTGCCCTTAACCTTTTCTCCAGCTGCAATAACCTTGCCAATGCTCGTCTTCTTGAGTTGCCCAGCGGTTGCTTGTTTGCTTTGAATGGTATCCTGACGGTGTAGGAACCATCCCTATTCCTCATATGGGTTCTTTTGTAATGCTGTTCGCATTGGTTGTCTTCTTGCCCTTCGGTCTTCTCAGTTAGTGGTTCCTCCAGTTCCCAAAATTTTCGCAATTGTGTATCCAGTTTGGTTAGTTCCAGTTTGGAGATCATTGCTACCACCTTTATTTTGGTTTGAGGAGTAGGCACTCTTCCAGAGATGACCCAACCTAGTTCTGGGTTTTGTGCAAGAATTCCTTTTTCGGTTTTTCGTATGCCTTCCCGTATAATGTATGTATATACATCGGCTCCTATTATCATGTCAATTGGCCCGGGTTGATTATACGTTTGGTCTGCTAATACACAGTTCGTCCATGGTATTGTACTCGTGACATGTGTGTTTGGAAGTTGTTTGGTTAACTTGGTTAGAATTAGCGCTTCAACGTTGGCCTTGAATGAGGACGGGAATTGTGGTTGAATTTGCATTTGTACCTTTCCCAATGACGTTGCGGCATTTGTTGCTCCTAGTCCGGATACCTTGGCATACGTTTTTGATCTTGGTAGCGCCAGTAGTTGAGCTGCATTCTCCGTTATAAATGACACTTGTGACCCTGTGTCGATTAAGGCGCGCAGTAATTCCTTTTTTCCATTAGCTGTGGTTGCTTTGACTATTGCTGTAGCTAGCAGTACATCTGTACTTTGTTCCGCCACCGTGTTTTGTACCTGGATTGGCTTACTTGTCCCTTGTGTCTCTGGGTGAATCAGTGTGTGGTGTTGTTTCTTGCACTTTGAGCATGTGCGCCGACTATGACAGTTTGTATCTGCCGTGTGGTTAAGACAGTTCTGGCATAGGTTTAGGCGTCTTACTGCATAAAAGCGCTGTTGACTACTTAGTGCCAGGAATGCATCGCAGATGTAAATGGTGTGTGCCTTTTGGCAGTACAGGCATTTTTGGTCGGTAGTCGTGGCGTTGTTTCGGACTATTGGCCCCTTTGGGTGGGGTTTGTACGTTGGATGATCACGTCTCCTGTTTTCCCCTAAGGCCTCTAGTGCTTCGAACCTGGTCGTTAGGAAGCTGTAGAATTGGTCGAATTCCGGAATCTCCTTTGTACTGTGAAGTGATTGTTCGTAAAACTTTTGAGATTCGTAATCCAGTTTTTGTATCATTTGGTGCACAATTATTGGTGCCCATGACGTTGTGTCGATGCCAAGGTTCGCTATTCCATGCAGACATTCCTTTGTTGTGTCATGCATTCTTTTTAGTGCGTTACTCGACTCTGTTTCCATTTTTGGCAGAGTGAATAACGTCTGTAGATGAGTAGAGAGTATTTTCCTTTTGTTGTCGTATCTCTCCTTTATGAGCCTCCAAGCTACGCTGTAGTTGCGGCTGCTGACCTCTAGGTGGGTTATGAGTTTGGCTGCTTCTCCTCTTAAGTTACTTTTAAGGTACCTCATTTTTTCGACATCAGCCAATTTTTTGTTTGAATGGATAAGCTGGTTGAAGAGGTCTTCGAACTCTACCCAAGTGTTGAATTTTCCTTCGAACGTTGGTAATTGAAGGTTGGGAAGCCGTATTTCGTTTTCGACTAGCGTGTTCCTTGCTTGGTTTTCCATTTCCCGCAATGAGATGACCGCCTCCGAATAATTCTTCCGAAGACCCTCCACTTGGGTTGTCATGATTGCTGCCTCATTTTCGTCTTCTGTAAACATCAGCACTTCTTCATAACTCGCTTCAAGCTTTCTCCATTCTTCACTTATGTTGTTAACTTGAAATTGTATGCAGGCATTACTCATACCCACACTCAAATTCACTAATTCCAATTGTTTTGAGAATGACGTAATGCGAATTTGAGCTCGCTTCCGCCTTAGCGCCTGTAGGTCATTGGGTGAGCCATTCGACGTTGCGTTGTTGTTTGTCGTGTTTATCGTTTGCTGGTCATCGTTTTCTGTCGATGCGCCAATTTTTTGTTCGACTGTAGTCTTGATTTGCTCTAGTGCATTTTTGTATGATGTAAGTTTTTGATCGATTTTGTTCTTCAGTTGCTCTACTTGGTTGAAGAACCTTGCAGTGAAGTAATCGTGATCGGGTTCGTTTTGTTTTTCAATTTCTCTATGTAGTTTTAGAAATATCTCCCATAGATTGTTGGCTTCTTCCAATTTTCTCTCGATGAAGTCTTGCGTTCTTCTTGATGTAGGCTCCTTCCCGATCTGCTCCAGCAGTTTGGCGAATGTGGCGCCGATCTGTTCTTGCTGGTTGGTCAGATTCTCCATGGTACGATGCGTCTGGTGGGCACTGTCTAATGGATTAGAAGGGGCTTTTGTGTTAACGTGATTGTTCGATGTATGTTTTTCCCTTCTCTGGGAATGTGGAGACCGTGTGACTGGGAGACTGGGGTATACTTTTGCTTCACTGAACGCGGGCGGTTCGTAAGTAGGATCGAAGGACCAATGTATAGTCAGTGGTGGAGTAGTGGATGGATGTTGTATTTGTATTGGAAGGACTGCACAATCTTTCCGTAATGTAGCGGGTTGTAGATGATATACTATGTCGACGATAGTAAGTAAGTAAGTAAGTAAGTAAGTAAGTAATTAAGTAATTAAGTAGAGCTTGTTGGTGAGTGATGGATAACTGGTTTATTGATTAATTTCTTACGCTATTTATACAATATTGAACTTAACCTAATGCTTACGATAACTTATTCTATGACCCCAATGGTAATTGTGGCAGTATTGCACTCAATGTGTTGCGTAAGCTGACCTGAATATACGGCCCATACTATTTGTAACGTTGCAATTGGTGCTTACCCAGCTGGTGGCATAATTGTATGTGGAATTATGTGGTGTTTGTGGGTTTGCAATGGGGTTGCTCAGGTCTTGGCCTACTGTGCAAACTATGTGCAAACTATGAAAGTAGAATCGAACGTCGGTAATGCCAAACTATTTGTCAACAAATTTGCGATTTTCGAACGATTCTCACATGAGTTTGACATAACCCAAACGAGTCTCGCATTATATTTGACACAACAAAAGAAAAACATGACAACGACTGTTGATTTTAAAGGCAGTTTTTTTAGTAGTTTTTAAGCCAACGTTTAATGGGCAATTAAAGAACAATATTAATTAACAAAACTACAATAACATAAATAAACATAAATATTCTTTTCACTTCATATTCACTTTTTTTTGTTATTTTTATGGTATGGCATTCACTTGTTGGCGAAGACTTAGAATCTCTTTTTTAATTTCCAATTTAGCAACTGTATTTTTGTTCTTTTCGACATAACTCTTTTTTTTTTAAATTCAAATTTTAGTTTTTTTAGTTCGAGTTTCTCTTTTTTTATGTATTTTTTTTTTATTTAGTTCAAAGTCCCTTTTTTATACTTCAAAATTCCTTTTAAATTTTCATTGATCTCTTTCAGAGCATCGTACGAGTTGTTTTGATAAATAATTTGATGCTCAACTTGTTTTTCAGGGAGTGATTGCCGTTTTTTGGTGTAATTGGCGGCTGTGGGACATTTTCTTTTTCCGGGCTTAGAACATTGTTGGAATTTGTTTCTACTTCTGTGACACCATTGCACATACCTAATAGATCTTCATCTTTTTGGCCTGGATGTTGTTCAACAATGGTATCCTGCAACCCAAAACAAGTACCTAGAACCACTCAATCCATTAACTGCTTGACCTAAATCAAGCAACTCACTGACCTTTTCTTCCAAAGGAATAAGGGAAAGATATTTAGACGGACCACCACCAGTTCCGGACAAATTCATTTTGTTCTTCCTCAGCTTGCCCTTTGTGTGTACTTTAAAATCGGCCCAAACCTAATGAAACAAAAAGAAAATAAAAGAATTTCACAATTTTGAAACTTTGTTTCCCTTTTTCCATCCCGCTGCGTCACGCTGCGGTGGACCTTCAGCATTCAAATCATTTGAGTAGATTGTCCACAAATGTTTTTATTTCTGTCTGGCTTCGGGTGTTTTCAAATACCCCTTGGACAAATCTGGATGCTGGGTCATGTACTCCACCAAAATTTCAAATTGTGAAAGTTTTGTATTTGTTTTTTATATGACTCCCTGGTAAAAAAACAAACATTATGCATACATATTACAATGTTTATGAAATATTCATGAATTATTCATTTATAACTCTTATTTACATACTTACATTCTTAAAAAAAATTCTTCATTCTATCTTCTCGCATACACATTTGATGTAGAACGATTATTTACGAATTCGCGACATTAACTTTCGCAAAAGGTAGTACCAATTTTGTACTAAGAAAACAAAAAAGAATTGGCAGTACTCAAGCTGTTCGATTTTCGTTTTCAGAACTTACTTATAGAATAACAGAGTTGCGATTTTGCGAATTCGAATAGTTTTACTTTAGAATCGAGTTTCATGGTAGATCCCCAGTATAAATTTGTAGGTGATTGCGGTAATTCTTGAGCTATGAAAATCGAGGTTTGCAGTTTCGTAAAAGGTTACTGCTCCTTATACCATTACTCCACCTTCCTTGCTGTATTTTTTATCCAAGATTTCACCCTTGCTCAAATCATGGAAATAATAATTTATGTATATCCATCAGGTGCATCCAAGTTATACTGTTTTTTCATATGAAAAGACAACACATACCGCATACTCTCGACTCCACCTGATGTGACTTATTCCAAAATCAAGTCGCTGGTTGGTTTTTGTTTTCATTTTTTTCTGTCTAATATGGATGAACTGCTGTATCAAGCGATAAACAGTTGATCTACAAACTTCAACTCCAGGTTCTTCCTTGATTGATACTTAGGAAAAGTCTTGAATTTGAATAAGCTCTCGGTATCGCCCGTTGATCCCGACTTGTTGTTACTCTGAATATTCCTCCTTTCCGGGTTTTTCCCTAGTTCTCAGGCTCCTTAAGATAGCTGTGAACAACAGTTGCCAATCTTACCGGCTATAAAACTGATAAATTTGCCTTGCTCCTTGTAAGCTCGCATTTGGCCTATTTCCTCATTGGTTAATGCACTTCTTTTACCCATAGTTGTTGTTTTTATGAAATTATGTTTTGAACTAAGGTCCCTGGAACTCTTAATGCTTATAAAACTTTGTTTAAATTGTGGACGTGTCAGTGACGGTCTTATAAAACTCAACACTTGGTCGTTTCGGACTCTTAGTGAGTGTATGTTCCAAACTTCAGCTTTCCAACTCGAATTTTAGGGCCTCAAAATTGACAACATACATGGCTAGATCGACATAAATTTTGATGCTGATCACAAATATTGTAACTTTTATGGGTCTACGAGCAATATTAAGGTACAGACAATGAGTCCAAATTATAATATCTCGTTCATTAACGGAACCACATTTATAAGAAAAGTGAACAAGTCGTCAAAAAATGTGGCAAGTTCTACGTTAAAATTAAAAATACTTTTTTTTAAGGAATACATATTATGAGCCAATGAATTTTTGTTCTTTCAGACCCCTTTGCTGATGCAATCAAGGGTTCTGACGATGATGTACAAGACGGTCTTGTACACATAAGAATCCAGCAAAGAAATGGTCGCAAGACATTAACTACAGTGCAAGGATTATCATCGGAATATGACCTGAAAAAAATTGTGCGAGCATGTAAGAAGGTAAGCTTGCACCTTTTCCGATATCCGTTTTTGAAACTCACACACAATTTTTTTTTCAGGAATTCGCATGCAACGGCACTGTTATTGAACATCCAGAATACGGTGAAGTTCTGCAGCTCCAAGGCGATCAGAGAGAAAATATCTGCCAGTGGCTGACAAAATCCGGCTTGGCAAAGCCCGATCAGTTGAAAGTGCACGGTTTCTAAGAAACCCACAGCAGCCACCAATCGCAACATGAGATTTTCTAGTTATTCAAATATTTGCTTATACTGAATATGGAAATCTAAACTCATCTAATAATATAACTATAAAAGAACAAATCATAATATAATTAATAATTATAAAAGAAATTTATTGTTAATGTCTCCAATTACAAAAAAAAAAAACATTGAAAAATAAAAACAAACTGATGACATAATAGGCAAATATTTGTAACACTTCATGAAGCTCTGAATTCTAATAAAAATAAATAGATCAATTTAAAACAACACCAATAACCTCCTCCTCCCTCATCATCAACTTTTTCTTTGTTATTAAAACTACATATTTTGAATCTATCTGCAGTCTGCTGAACTTGATATTCTATCGTTGCAAAGAATATAATAAAATTTGTTTAATTTAAAAGAAAATATTCGCTATTTTATCAGTATATTTCATTTAATCTGTAATAATGAATATCATAATACCGATGCTAGAATGGTTTTAAGAATAACTGGGAGAATGAGTTTTTTTTAGACATAAAAGAGAGTATTTAATTAAAAACTTAACAAAAACCACGAACTGGATAAAATAAACTAATAATTCTTTTCTAGTAGGGTATATAATATACATACAATTTTTATTAGTTTATAGTCATGTATGATATAATGAATAAAAACTTCCTAGAAGATGAAACCGTACTGAAGTTGTTTGTCTTGATAGTTATGCACATATTTCATTTCAGCTTAGTTCTTGTACAGCTAAGGTGGTTGCTTATTGTAGGATTAGGGTAAGCACTTATACTGCATCAACCTGGCGATGTCCAATGCCGCAAAGACTACACTTGCGTTGTTTTTACCTCCCCGTGGTGACCAACGGCACTGGCCAGGTCTTCCCGACTTGACTCGGGTAACTTATTAGCGCGAGTTTTGAACAAGAAGAAACTAGAAACAATATAATGTGCTGTTGAAAATGACTGGCTGATGAGTCTCAGAAGTCTTACATGAGGCTCTCAGAAGGAGGAAAAGCGACTTTGTTCCAAAATGACGAAAATCAAAAAAAAAATTCTAATAGGAATATAAACAGAGTTTCGAAAACAGCAAACGCAATAATTTTTTGAATACTCGTTTGATTTATAGAGGTCTTCAAAGTTTTTCAGTTTTGTTCTAGAGTAAAAAAAAAATAGAACTTCTTTATTTTGCCTTTTGCAATTATAGCATATTTCACGGAGAATTTTATTTTCCTTGGATGCCACTTGGTTGTTTTGTTTGGCAATAAATTAAATGTCAAATCAAAAAAATCACCTAATATGTTTAATAAATAAAAAGCAAAAAAGTTTTTTTTCCCATTTTTGCGGTTTGAATAGAGCTACAAAAAGATCTTAATATTTACCTCCAGGGCACAAATTACCAGTATGATTGACCTAACTATTTCGTCGCCTCATATACAGGAGTGTTTGGGCCATTAACTAAGCGCTGCGAGTTCATGGGCAAATGTACCAGCATCTTCCAGGTAGAAATATTTGCCATAGACAGGTGCGTTGGAATCAACCTCGAGAAAAACTACATGCAACAAAGCAATAATATCTGACAGCCAAGCAGCCATAAAGGCTCTTGATGCCTACGTCATCAAGTCAAAACTCGAGTGGGAATGCCTACACGGACTGAGCAGACTAGGCAAGGACAACAGAATTTCTATTTGCTGGGTACCTGGTCGTGTTAGCATTACAGGCAATGACGTAGCGGACTCTCTGGCAAGAAAAGGGGCAGAGGAACCCTTCATAGGACCTGAACCGTTCTGCGGGATAGGAGAACACACTACGCGAAGACTTCAGGAGACTGGAGGAAGAAACAAGGGCCAAAACCTTTCTCAGCCTCCAAAGTCTGAGGCAAGCAAAGAAACTCTTAGGAAACTATTACCAAAAGTGATTCAAATCTTGTATCAGCCTTAACAAAAACAACCTAAGAATCCTAACAGCGCTCCTCACGGGGCACTGCAGACTCAAGGAGCACTGAGTAAAATGGGTATATCAGAGGACGGGCTCTGCAGATTCTGCAGTGAAACCGCCGAAACACCAGACCACATATTGGAATCCTGTGGGGCACTGGCCCACAAAAGAATAAGATATCTGTGCAGGCACCAAATAACAAACAAGGACATACAAACCACTCATTCAAGGAAACTGGACTGGACGCTGTGATCTAAGGAGTGTGACCTGCCAAGGATAAATCAGAGCAATACCTCGATACGCTTCACAAAAGAAGCATCTACAGAGCCTCTGAAAGAGGGAATCAACCTCTCCGAGGTACAAGCAGGGGACACAATAGACCAATAGGTCGCAGTGTAATATACCCTAACTAATTATTATTATTATTGAGCCGTCCGATTACATCCTGAAAACTGATGGAAACGGTCCGGCGATTGTGAAAATGAGTGCTGCAGACTACTGTGCATACACCAAGCGAAAATCATCCCTTACATCTATTGTATGCTAAAATTTGGGGTTTACAACTGTACGATCTTTTTATCGTCGTGTTGACCAAAGCACATAAACCTTGACAATTGTAGAGCTTCTGGTACATGAACCAGAAACTCTTTATGATAGATTAGGTGATCGTCTCGTTGTAGCTCTCTTGCTCTTATTCTTGTTTGTACACGCCTCCTTACCTCGGGTGGGGGGAAGTCGTGTTGAAGTGGTTGCTAATAAATACACTGATTGAATATTGCTAAAAGACTGTGATCATTTTATTGATTTTGTGGCTTATATAAAGGGTTTTTCAATAAGAGCGCTACAAAAGTTTTTTTTAAATAAAACAAAAACTGTTTTGGATATCAATGAAATTCTTTATTCCTGTGAAAGTACGTTCGATGCCATTATGTATGGAACTCGATTTCTTTTGCATGACCACCACGGGCACGCTTGCAGAAGTCCAGACGCTGAACCCAATTTTCGACGGTTTTCAAGCATAAATCGGCCGATACTGCTGCAATTTCACGTTCGATATTCGTTCGAAGTTCATCAATCGTCGCTGGCTTGTTGGCATAGACCATAGACTTGACGTAGCCCCACAGGAAATAGTCTAACGGCGTCAAATCGCACGACCGAGGCGGCCAAGTGACTGGACCATTTCGTGAGATAACACGGTTTCCAAACTTGGTTTCCAATAAATTGATTCTGGCATTCGCTGTGTGGCTTGTGGTGCCGTCCTGTTGGAACCACTGTCCTCCAAGTCCATATCATCCAATTGGGGCCAAAAATATTCGGTTATCATTGATAGGTAGCGATTCCCATTCACAGTAACGTGCCGGTCTTGATCATCACGGAAGAAGTACGGCCCAATGACGCCGCCGGCCCATAAACCACACCAAACCGTCATTTTGTCGGGATGCAATGATGACTCATGGAGTACATGTGGATTGCTGCCTGACCAATACCGCATATTGTGTTTATTGACGAAGCCATTCAGCCAGAAATGAGCCTCATCGCTGAAGATGATTTTTCGTAGACGAGCGCTCTTAACGTTGAGGCCACTGACTCCGAATTTCGGTAGTTAATTTTAATAATTTGAACTCGTTGTTGGCTCGTATATCTTTTCATCATGAAATGGCAAACCTTACTGAAGACAAATGTCAAAAGAGCGGCAAGAAATTCGGCGTCGTTTGCTGTCCCTGTCGCTCTACTTTTGTAGCGTCGCTGTTGAAAAACCCTTTACTAACATATTGCTTACTTGACTAAAAGAATAATTAAGTATAAAGTGCTGAAAGTGCGAATAAATACAATTAATTGCTGAGATCGCTGAAGGTGCAGAAAATATACTTAATTGCTAAGAGTGCTGATATGACAACTTACATACTACCATGTTGCTTAATAATTACGTGTGACGTGCAGAAAAAACAATTGTGTGCAAAAAGTGCTGATGTGACAAAAGAACAAACAAGTGTGTGTAGGGTGAATGAATTGGAAAATAAAAATGCATAGCTGCAGAGAGAATATGAGGAAGCAAAAAATGTGTAGTGAAATTTACGTTTATTTTGTATTATGTTGTTCTGTGGGGTGATGACCTACATAGGTAGGCCAGTGTTATGTGTAAACATTATCCCCGTCTTGAACTATTGTTCAAAGATGGACCGTGAAGGCTTCTTGATGAGTCCGAGGAGCCGGTATTGGAGGTTGATGATGCTCTCGGTTTCTTATTGTGGTCCAGATGATGTACCCGAGGATGATCAAGATGCAGCTGACGGCGACGTAACTGACGACAAACTGATGCGTGTCAGTGTCTTGAATCTGTCCTAGCGTTTCTTCGAGTTGCTGCTGCAGAATCCTCTTTTGCAGTAAATCGACTCCATTTGAGTTGCTTCGAAAACTGGTTGAGTAGTGGGTCAGTGATGTCGAATTTGGTGCACTGCCTATTGCATCTGATATGTTACTTGCTGGAGTAAATGACGCTCGTGAAGTGCTTATGAAAATGTTGTGCCCTTGAATGGTAAAGATGTCCTGTTTCAAAATGCAACCGGCTGGTATTGTCAAGATGCCAGAGTTTCTTAACTGAAGTTGAGTGAGATTTCCCCGTCAAACAATGTTTGTCAACGCTTGACCTTGAAGAGAGTATATCCACTGGTTTGAATGATGTAGTTGTTTCCAGAATTGTTTAAAATGAATGCCCGGATTTGATTTGAATGGCTCTACGTTGATCTGGCACTCAATACTGCTGGCACCAATAGTAGCAGGATGAGTAATGCCGTTGTGGAGGCAGAGGAGGCATTGATCCATTCGAGCACAATCTCGGAATCTGTCCACATGTATTTCTGGCAGTCTTCTATTTGTAGTTCTAGTCGGAATATGGTTAGCATCTTTAGCGGTGCCACTCTTGATTTGGCACAGAGCATTCTAACGATTATGGTTTTATTGCTGGTGACTGCTCTCAAGTATATTGAGCACCATATGCTCTTTAAGACGCATCTGCGAAAGCATGAATTTGTACGGTTTTGGGAATTTGATGTGAGAATATATGTCGGTCAATTTGCATGTCCTGTAGGTGTTTTAAACTCTCTCGGAAGTTTCTCCACTCTGATTGGAGTTTTTCCGGAAGCGGAGTGTCCCAGCCGAAGCCCTGGGTGCAGATCCTTTGCATGAATATTTTGGCCGTGATTATGACTGGTCCCAGAAACCCAAGCGGATCGAATAGTTGAGCGATGTCTGATAGAGCAGTTCGTTTGCTGATGGTATGATGATTAGTGAGTTTGATATTCACGACAAATTTATCCGTGTTTGGTAGCCATCCTTGACCAAGCGTTTTAATTTGATTTGTGTTGTCAATATCGAGGTCAAGGTGCAGCGCAATGTCGTTACTTGGAATATTTTTTAATAACTTCTTATCGTTGGAGCACCATTTTTTAAGCGTGAATCCGGCAGTTTTTAGAAGTCCATTTAACTGCTCTTGCATTCTGATGGCCGTGGCTAAGTTGTCCGATCCAGTCATCACATCGTCCAAATAGAAGTTTGTCCTCAAAACTTCTGCACCCAGTGGCCACTGTCTTGCACCCTCTGTTGCCAATTTTGTGAGTTGGTATACCCTTAATTCCTCTGACGGATTATCTCTCAAGAAAATGAGTTGGAATTGCCGATCCTGTTGATTGACACGTATCTGTCGATACATTTTTTCTATGTCTGCTGTAAAGACGTATCGGTGCAGACGAAATCGAAGAAGAGTTGTGATCAATTCGTCTTGGATTGTCGGTCCGGTCGATAGGAGATCGTTGAGGGATACGTTTGTGGTAGTTTTCGCGGATGCGTCGAAGACCACCCGCAGCTTCGTTGTGGTGCTGTCGGGTTTTAGTACACAATGATGAGGAAGGAAATAATGCGGTCCTTGAATCTCACTGTGGTTAATGGGCTCCATGTGTCCAAGTTGTTTGTATTCTGCCATGAACTGCGTGTATTGTTCCTTGAGATCATTATTCTTTGCGAGTCTTCTTTCCAAGGCTGTGAATCGTTGAAGGGCAATCCCCTTAGACGTTCCTAATTCGCTGGTTGCGGCTTTGAAAGGAAGTCGAACAATAAAACGCTCTTCTGGATTTCTGGTGGCTGTTTCGGCAAACTGAGTTTCACATCTTCTTTCCTCTATTGTGTGTGACTTGGTTGTTTCTTTAGCCTCCTCCACCTTCCAGAATTTTTCCATGTTCTGATTCATCTGATCTTCAATGGAGATACCGCATATTGCCGCCGGTGGGGATGTACCTCCTGCCTTGCCCGCAACTATCCATCCGAGATGCGTGTTTTGTAGTAGTGGTAGGCCTTCTCCGATGCTGAGCTGTCCGACTGTTAAGAGCTGATGATATAATTCCGCTCCAATCAGTAGATCGATTTGTCCAGGTTCGTCAAAGTGGGGATCTGCCAATCTTAAATCGGTTGGAATATTCCAGGAAGCAGTGTTCATCCTACTAGTTGTTTGATTGGGAGTTATTTGTCGTAGGACGAAGGCCTCTAAATTGACGTTAAATCCTGAGGTTTTTGATTTTAATGCAATGTTGACTCTTTTTGTCGCTTCCCTTGTGCCCTCTCCTATCCCAAGAATCCGCATTGTTTCGGCGAATTCTGGAACCTTCAACCTTCTTAACAGCTTCTCCGTGATAAACTTGAGTTGTGATCCAGAGTCTAGCAATGCTCGGCAGTTGACGGGGTTGCCTGCGTTATCTTCTATGTTGATGACTACTGTACTTAGAAACACAAAGCCCTTATTTGTTGGGCCCACTGCTGAGGCTGACGAGGTCGTCGGTCTCTCATTCTTAGCGTTCTGGGCCCTAGAAGGGGATTTGAACCGATTTGATTGGCGATTTTCTTGTTCCGATGTGCTCCTAGGTATTTCATCCCTATTTAGGAGAGTGTTGTGCCTTCCGGAGCATTTTGTGCAGTTTCGTGCTGAACAATTGAAGACGATCTGTCCCGATTGGAGGCAGTTTACGCACAATCTGAGTCTCTTTATCACTGGTAGGCGACTCTCTGGTGTAAGTCGTATAAAACCTTGGCACGCATACAACTTGTGTTCACCCTTGTTGCAGTATAGGCAGTTCAGGCTGTTTGGTGTGCCTGCTACTACTAACGCGAAGGATCGGGCTGAGGGTTTTCGTGTCTGCTCTTCCGCACCGCGACCCTTGCTTCCTAGTGACTCTAGGGATTGAAAACGGATTTCCAAAAAGTTAAGAAATTCGTTGAGCAATGGCAACGCTCTTGGGTGTTTTAGAGATTGCTCGTAGAGAACGTGCATTGAGTGATCCAGTTTTTTCATTAGCAGATGTACTATAAGTGGGTCCCAGCTGCTGGTATCCAATCCAAGGTTCTTAAGACCTTGCAGGCATTCCTTGGTCGTGTCGTGCAGTGCCTTAATGGTGTTGGCCGATTCCGTCGTGCTGCCAGGTTGCTAAAGCAACCGATTGAAGAATGCTGTTGTCAACAATCTTGTGTTGTTGTATCGATCTTGCAACATCTGCCATGCTGACGTATAGCTGTCGTCAGTGAGTGGTAGATGGCGAATGAGTTTTTCTGCCTCTCCCATCAGATTGGTTTTTAGATACCACATCTTCTGGCACTTGGGCATTTGCTGATTGTCGACCATTTGTGTGAATAGGTCGAAAAATTGTCTCCAATTCAAATAGTCACCATCAAATCTTGGGAGCACGATTTTAGGTAGACTGAATTGGGTGTTGTGGTTGCTATCTGAGCTATTGCGACGTGCGGATTGTTGCGGACCGGTAAAATCTTGAATTTCGGCCGCGCACCTTTCCAGCTTTCTGCGGACGGTGTCCTCCATTTTGATGTGTGTGGAGGTGTCTTCGCTAGATGCGGCCAAGTCGTTAAGCTCCGTCAAGCGGATTTGTGTCGCCTCAATCTGCTCCCAATACCTGTTGATAGTGTTGCAGCTGAGTTCCTAAAAGTGTTTCGAACCCACTGGTGTTGTTTCAACATTGTCCAGGGTGCGTTGCAGCGTCTCTCTGAGGTACTTCTGACGCCGCTGTACCTGGGCTATGCGAATTTGGTTGTTTGCTTGATCACCGTCGGTAGCACTTGCTTGGAGAGGTGCTGACGGGGAAGGTTTGTCGTCAGTCTCCGATATGACGGGATCAACCTGCTGCTGCAGGGATTTGATTTGACCCGTGAAGAGGGTCTTGTGCTGTTGATATACCGTCCTTACGGCATCGTAGTATCCCTTGACAAAATAGGGATGGTCGAGTTGATCCGAATATGCTGCTCTGATGTCGCTATCGGTGGCGTCGAAGTATTCCCACTGCTCCTCCAGTCTGCGGAGGCGCTCTTTGTAATATTCGAGCGTTTTCCGGCTGAAGGGATCCTTCTTGAAATTGGCGATGATTCGCTCAATTTCTGATCCAGTTTCTTGCTGGACCTTGGTTTGCTGCTCCAGAACTAATCTTTCGATGGTAAACAAGCGTGGAACAAGAGAGCACAAATATTGAACCGTGATCACCAAAATCACGTCGGGGTCACCAAAATGTACGATATTTTGCTGAGAGGTCCTCGCAACAACAAAAATAGTCCTTTAATCCTGGAAAAGGGATTTTTTTCCAAAATTTAACTAGAAACCGCAGGGTATAATTATTGTGTTGAACGTTATTTTGCTGAGAGGTCCTCGCAACAACAAAAATAGTCCTTTAATCCTGGAAAAAGGATTTTTTTCCAAAATTTAACTAGAAACCGCAGGGTATAATTGTGATGAACGTCATTTTGCTGAGAGGTCCTCGCAACAACAAAAATAGTCCTTTAATTTAAGTATTATTTGTATAAAAAAATTATCTTGACTGTTAATCAAGTGCATATTTAATTATTTAAATTATTATTTTAATTATTGTAGCTAAATCTGCTCTTCGGCATGAACATTCAACGGCTGTTATTTGCCTCCCGCTGTGAAATCCATGCGATGCGATCAGCAGCTTGCATTGTCTTGTCAGGGCAAATGCCAGGGTCTCAGGGAGAGTTCTCTTTTCAACCATTCTTAGGGCTATCTGCACTTGCCTATCTTCTATGGCCAGACGTTCGATATTTGCTTGTAGCTGTTGGACCCTGTATACTTGCTGCATATGCTCATCACCGAAGCGCATTTCTTAAGCCTTGACCAAGTCGTCGTAATTGTGTTGCTTCTCTTCTGCGATGGTTTGAAGTGATTCGGCAGCTGTACCTCTTAGTGCTAGCGTTAGTGCAATCGACTTTTCCTCGTCGTACCAGCTGTCGGTCATTACAGCTGCATCAAATTGTTTCTAATAAATAGACCATGACATCAGAAACAGGAGGTTGCATCTGTTTCCTTCTGGGGCAGTAAGCAGAATATTCTCGGGCCTTTTGTTTCTTCACTTACTCGAGTTCTTTAGCCGGGGTTTCGACATTTGTTTCAAGCTTCTCGAACAATTAATCGAATTTAGCTTCAACCTTCTCCAACTGTTCCTCGAATTTAATTTCGATCTTTTCGAGTTTTCTTTCAGGCATGGTTAATTTGCGATCAATTACTTCCAACTGAGCTTCTAAAAAATTTATGAATTCTTCAACAGCATTATACTGCGCATCGACAATGGAATCTTTCTGTTCTTCAAACTTATGGTTTTCTCCTTCGGTTTCAAAAGCATTCTGAGGCCGAAGCACCAGGTAACTTTTGCTTCAGCTGTGGATAGATTCCGCTTTTAACTGCGGTATATGGAGCTGTAGCAATGGCGATGTGCGGCCCACTTATTTTTTGTTTCAAATACTTTAATTTCACACCAATGTTACATCTAGGCTGGGATTCGAAAGGATAAAACTGTATTCTGTTTTTTTAATCTTTATTAGTTCTCTATCAATATCTTTGTTCTCGATTATTATTCTAGTAATTAAAATTCAGGAATTGAGTAGTACCATTAATGAGTGGAGATATATATAATATTTAAAACTGTTTTTAAAGTATATACATATTTCATTATTTCAGCCAAAAATTCCAACAAAAAAACCCGTAGAACAATTTTCTTAAAATTTAAAAATTAAAGCGTAACTTAATTCGTTTAAAAATTATGATTTTCGCAAGAAGTCATTTTGGACCACAGTGGGGCGTGGGCGGATTTGTTTAACAATCAAGGTAATAACAAAACTTATTGTACCAGATACATGTAAGAACTTAATTTCACGTTCTTAGTAATTTTAAGAAATGAAATAACTGTTAGCAATAAACTAATTACAATATTTCGGAATGGGGCAAAAAGTGGCAGGTACAATTTTGCATACGATTTAATAAATCGTCGCCCCAAAATTTACTTTTTGAACTAGGTATGCAGTCTTGTGTTTCCGGGGCGCTCTTTTCAAATAAGTTATTAGTTGTTGTTTACACATAACACTGGCCTACCTATGTAGGTCATCACCCCACAGAACAACATAATACAAAATAAACGTAAATTTCACTACACATTTTTTGCTTCCTCATATTCTCTCTGCAGCAGAGTTGTGAATGAATGCATTACTTTGGTACTGCATTCAGATAAGTCTTAGTCCTATGACTGAATTAAATGTAAGTTAAAGGACTATTTTTGTTGTTGCGAGGACCTCTCAGCAAAATAACGTTCAACACAATTATACCCTGCGGTTTCTAGTTAAATTTTGGAAAAACAATCCCTTTTTCAGGATTAAAGGACTATTTTTGTTGTTGCGAGGACCTCTCAGCAAAATAACGTTCAACACAATTATACCCTGCGGTTTCTAGTTAAATTTTGGAAAAAAATCCCTTTTCCAGGATTAAAGGACTATTTTTGTTGTTGCGAGGACCTCTCAGCAAAATAACGCTCAACACAATTATACCCTGCGGTTTCTAGTTAAATTTTGGAAAAATATCCTTTTTCCAGGATTAAAGGACAATTTTTGTTGTTGCGAGAACCTCTCAGCAAAATGACGTTCATCACAATTATACCGTGCGGTTTCTAATTACATTTTGGAAAAAATCCTTTTTCCAGGATTAAAGGACCATTTTTGTTGTTGCAAGGACCTCTTAGTAAAAGAACATATATACATATATATACACACATATATAAAATAGGGACTTGCAAGAATCTAATATTATAGAAGACTTAAAGCAGTCGAACGACTTAAAATCAGTCAAAAGACTTCAACCATTCAAAAGACTTAAAAGCAGTCAAAAGACTTACAGTTAAATGAATGCAGTCAAAAGACTTACTGACTGCAAAAAAAAAGACTTGAAAAGACTTACAACTAACTTAAAGAATGCAACAAGTCAAAAAGTACTGCATTCTTTTAACTTACAGTCAATTGACGGCTTTCTTTAACTGCCCATTCACAATCTTCAAAATGACTGCTGAATGTTGTTTTGTAAGTTAAAGTATTATGGTAAAGTTTAACTTACATTAAATTCAGTCATAGGACTAAGACTTATCTGAATGCAGTACCAAAGTAATGCATTCATTCACAACTCTGCTGCAGAGAGAATATGAGGAAGCAAAAAATGTGTAGTGAAATTTACGTTTATTTTGTATTATGTTGTTCTGTGGGGTGATGACCTACATAGGTAGGCCAGTGTTATGTGTAAACAAAAACTGATAACTTATTTGAAAAGAGCGCCCCGGAAACACAAGACTGCATACCTAGTTCAAAAAGTAAATTTTGGGGCGACGATTTATTAAATCGTATGCAAAATTGTACCTGCCACTTTTTGCCCCATTCCGAAATATTGTAATTAGTTTATTGCTAACAGTTATTTCATTTCTTAAAATTACTAAGAACGTGAAATTAAGTTCTTACATGTATCTGGTACAATAAGTTTTGTTATTACCTTGATTGTTAAACAAATCCGCCCACGCCCCACTGTGGTCCAAAATGACTTCTTGCGAAAATCATAATTTTTAAACGAATTAAGTTACGCTTTAATTTTTAAATTTTAAGAAAATTGTTCTACGGGTTTTTTTGTTGGAATTTTTGGCTGAAATAATGAAATATGTATATACTTTAAAAACAGTTTTAAATATTATATATATCTCCACTCATTAATGGTACAACTCAATTCCTGAATTTCTGAATTTTAATTACTAGAATAATAATCGAGAACAAAGATATTGATAGAGAACTAATAAAGATTAAAAAAACAGAATACAGTTTTATCCTTTCGAATCCCAGCCTAGATGTAACATTGGTGTGAAATTAAAGTATTTGAAACAAAAAATAAGTGGGCCGCACATCGCCATTGCTACAGCTCCATATACCGCAGTTAAAAGCGGAATCTATCCACAGCTGAAGCAAAAGTTACCTGGTGCTTCGGCCTCAGAATGCTTTTGAAACGGAAGGAGAAAACCATAAGTTTGAAGAACAGAAAGATTCCATTGTCGATGCGCAGTATAATGCTGTTGAAGAATTCATAAATTTTTTAGAAGCTCAGTTGGAAGTAATTGATCGCAAATTAACCATGCCTGAAAGAAAACTCGAAAAGATCGAAATTAAATTCGAGGAACAGTTGGAGAAGATTGAAGCTAAATTCGATTAATTGTTCGAGAAGGTTGAAACAAATGTCGAAACCCCGGCTAAAGAATTCGAGTAAGTGAAGAAACAAAAGGCCCGAGAATATTCTGCTTACTGCCCCAGAAGGAAACAGATGCAACCTCCTGTTTCTGATGTCATGGTCTATTTATTAGAAACAATTTGATGCAGCTGTAATGACCGACAGCTGGTACGACGAGGAAAAGTCGATTGCACTAACGCTAGCACTAAGAGGTACAGCTGCCGAATCACTTCAAACCATCGCAGAAGAGAAGCAACACAATTACGACGACTTGGTCAAGGCTTAAGAAATGCGCTTTGGTGATGAGCATATGCAGCAAGTATACAGGGTCCAACAGCTACAAGCAAATATCGAACGTCTGGCCATAGAAGATAGGCAAGTGCAGATAGCCCTAAGAATGGTTGAAAAGAGAACTCTCCCTGAGACCCTGACATTTGCCCTGACAAGACAATGCAAGCTGCTGATCACATCGCATGGATTTCACAGCGGGAGGCAAATAACAGCCGTTGAATGTTCATGCCGAAGAGCAGATTTAGCTACAATAATTAAAATAATAATTTAAATAATTAAATATGCACTTGATTAACAGTCAAGATAATTTTTTTATACAAATAATACTTAAACAAAATTACTTCACATTCAACAATAAACTTTACACACAAACAGAAGGATTAGCCATGGGATCACCTCTCAGCGGACTACTAGCTGACCTTTACTTAAACAATTACGAAAACAAACACATTTTATCCCACAAAAACCCACAACACCAGAAAATAATAGCATATTATAGATATGTAGACGACACATTTATCATATTCGACGGAACACAGAGACAAATAGAAATACTATCCAAATACATCAACAGCATCAATACCAAAATAAAAGTAACAACAGAAATAGAAAACAATAACACAATCAATTTCCTGGACCTCAACATAACAAAAAGCAACAACAAATTAAAGTACAAAATCTACAGAAAACCAACTACCACAGACATCACGATAAACAATAAATCACACCACCCACATAATCAAAAAATGGCAGCATACAATTCACTATTATATAGACTAATAACAATACCAATGGATAAAAAAGATTACCAGATAGAGCTACAAACAATAAAACAAATAGGACAAACGAACGGGAATACCCCATCAACAATAGACAAATTACATAAAAAGATGAAACAAAAAATAAACAATAAAAGAATTGACAACAACAACACAACAGAAAACAAATACACATCCATAACATACACCAACATGCTACCACAAATAATACAACAACAATGCAAAAAACAAAATATTAACATATCATTCAAGACAAACAATAACATACAAAAAATATTAAATACAACATCCAAAACAAATAAGGAGGAATTATCAGGAGTGTACAAAATAAAATGCAGTGACTGCGAAAAGTTCTACATAGGCCAAACAGGGAGAACGTTCAAAGACAGGTTCAAAGAACATATCCCCAAATACAATACAAAGTCAGCATACGCTGACAACCACAATTACAATAATATAGAAACAAATTTAATACCACTACACATAACACAGAAAGGGAAACTACTCGACAAAATAGAAGAGTTTGAGATATACAAAGCACACAAAACAGAAAAAAAAACATACTCAACGACAAACTAACTCTAAAAACAAACCAACTATTTGACACAGCAATCAACAGCACAAGACAAAAAGAGACAGACATAAACAATAACAATAGTCACACAAAAGCATAACAAGCGGCCCCAAATAACAAAGACAACATGAAGTAGACGATGAAGTAGACTTCGAAACGCGTAGCGAAAATTTAAATAAAATTAAAGTTGTGACAATTATAAAGTCAAAAAAGAAAAATAAATAAAGAACAAATTTTATTAAATATCTTTTATTAAATAAACATTATACAATTTGTGCAAATTATTGAAATTGTTTCCCTCAAGTTGGATTTCACGTTTAAGAAAGAGATAACTTCGCGAAGTTTTCTATCGATACCCTTGGATGTTTGTCAGACGTTCGCAAGAGGTGGGAGAGTGGAAAAAGCTCTAGGTGTTACTTGGCATCTGCTGGATTTGAGCCGGGGTCATTTCGATTAGTAGTCCATTACACTAACCATGGACTGCGTAAAAAGTAATCCAGATAAAAAATAATCGGTTTTTTGTACCTAATGGAAAACCAAATTAATTGAAGCTTTAGGTTAGGTTAGGTATGTGGGTTGATGAGGCAGGTGTTGATGCTGCGTCATCGCACTCAGGTCAGTGTTGACCCATTGTGATGAGGGGGTCCACTTGTGTTGGGTTGTGGTGCTTTCTTCGTCTCGTCGGTGATGTCAGTCACATCCTCTCCAGCCATCCGGTTTTTGCTGAGAACCTGAAAAGATTGGAAAGAGGGATTTCGGATAGTTCCGTTAGACAGTGGAAAAAATAGTTTCCTAAAGTTCTTTTCTCAATTGACTGAGGCCTGGGCAGTGGCACAGAAAGTGGAGAGTGTCCTCGTGTCCTCATCACCACAGCGCCTACAAAGGTCGTCGTCAGTAAGACGCATTTTGAGTCTGTGGCTCCACAGAAGGTAGTGCATAGTGAATATTCCCCCAACATCGAAATATAGATTTCGTGTTTTTTTTTAAGGAGCTTGTGGGTTCTGGCTTTATCATAGTTTTTTTTTTGGATATTTCGCAGGTAGGAAGGGTGTTCCACCTGTTTTTGGCGATCTCTAGGATTTTCTGCTCCACCCGTGCTTTGAGGTCACACAATGGCGGTTTGACAGACGAGTCCGCCTGTTCATGACTCATGGTAGAGCCCTTTCATGCCACAGCAGAGATTGCTTTAATTGCAGCTTGGCTATCAATGAAAATTGTAATATCATCACGTGATATCACCGCCATTGAGCCTAATTTGACTGCCTCTGCCACTGCCAATATCTCCGCTTGGAAGACGCTGCTGTGATCAGGGAGTCGAAATGTCATTTTAATAATAATGTTTCGGAAAACACTCCAGCTCCAACGCCTACGTCCATTTTCGAGCCATCTGTGTAAATGGAAATGGATTTGGCTACAAGTTCGTTTCTCTCCCATTCCTCTCTCCTAGGAAGAATGCAGGAGAATGGTCTATGGATGTCAAGGTGCGGCAGCATGTAATCAGTAGATACAGTTGAGCCGAAGTATTTACTCAGAATCTGTGCGTGCCCCGTTGAGTTCGTTTTCCAGCAGATTCTTGCATGTATAGGTGCAAAGGAAGCAGGTTGAGCATGATTTCCAGGCCCGCCGATGGGGTGTTTCTCATTGCACTGGTCGTGCCTACACACGCCATCCTTTGTACTTTTGTCATGTTTTTCAAGTGGGTGACTTTATTTGTGGATTGCCACCAAACAAATCCTCCGATAGGTCTTACTATCGCTGTGTACATCCATAAAATATTCTTGGGGTTAGAACCCCAGTTTTTCCCGAATATTCGACTACAGGTGTAGAAAGCTATTGTGGCCTTTTTTATGCGTTCACAAACATTTAATTTCCAATTGAGTTTCCTGTCGAGTATGACACCCAAGTATTGGGCGCACTCGGATAGTTTGAGGGTTGTCACATCGATACCCGGAAAGTTGAATCTTGGTATTGCTCGTTTGTTGGTAAATAGAACCAGTTCTGTTTTTTGGGGGGTTAATACCTAGCCACCATTCTTTTGCCTACTCGTTAAGAGTTTTAAGAGCACGTTTAAGTAGCTCACTAATGGTAAATAAAGGAACTTTCCTGTTACAAGTATTACTACGTCGTCTGCGTAAGCAATAACTTTTACCCCACTGTATTGTAGCTTTATGAGTATCTTGTTAATGACCAGTACCCACAACAGAGGTGAGATAACCCCTCTTTGTGGTGTGCCTCTAGATGCGAAAACTTTGAGGTGTGTATTCACAAGCTTCGCATTTATTTTCCTATCGCTAAGCATGTTCTCTATGAATTTAATTAGAGCATGATTTACGGACACAAGTTCGTCTTTTCCAAGTTCCTTTTCACCGCGCTTGTCTCTACATTGTTGAAGGCTCCTTCAATGTCGAGGAATGCAGCCAGTGTGTATTATTTTTCGTGTAGAGATTTTTCGATGGTGCTAAAGACATATGCGGGGCAGTTTCAACTCCCCTACCTTTCGTATCGGCATGTTGTGCCGACGAGATATGGGTCGGTTAAGCTCATCACGAATGTAGATATCAATTATCTTTTCAAAGGTATTTAGTACGAATGATGTAAGACTTATGGGTCTAAAATCTTTCGGAGTTGTATAGCTGGGTTTGCCGGCTTTGGGGATAAAAACTACTTTTACCTCTCGCCAGCACATTGGTACCTAACATAGTTTCAAACTGTGAAGATACAGTTTGTGAAGATATGGTATTACAACACACTTCGATTGCTGAAGCATGATCGGAATAATACCATCAATCCCTGGGGATTTGTATGGGGAAAAGGAGTCAATTGCCCAACTAATTCTCTCCTTGCTAATTAATTCATCCGGTACTGGTGTTACTTTATGTGAACTGGTCGTTTCCATATCTCTATTGGAATGCGAATCACAGCCTGGAAAGTGGGTTTCAAGTAAATATTGCAGTGATTTATGACTGGATTGTGTCCAGTCTCCATTCCGGAGCTTAAGATAGCCTGGAATGGCCGGTTCCTTGGCAAGTAATTTCCTAAGTCTGGCTGACTCTGTTGTGGTCTCTATATCACCTGAGAAGTTGCGATATGAGTTTCGTTTGGCAGTGTTTACCGGTGATTTTGAATTTCCTTTGGTTAACCCTGTACAGAAACCATTCTGCGTCTGTGTCTGACCTTTCTGCAGGATTATAGAGTTTTCTTGTCTCCTTTCTAATGCTTTGAAGCTCTTTTATCCACCACGACGGTGACCTTTGAGGCTTCATTGTCTTTAAGGGACAGGCTTTCTCATAGGCGCTGCCTAATGTCTTACCTATGAGTTGTTAATTTCGGATGGTGTTTCCATCGGATGGTGTGAAGAACGTTCATAGTTTTGCCGATCTCTGCAATAAACTTGTCCCAGTCAGTTTTCCTGGGGTCACGGTATTGCACTAAGGGTTTTATACCGTCGCTTATTGCGAATTCAATTATTCTGTGGTCAGAGTACGATGTTTCTGCTGAAACTTTCCAATGACTCACAGCAAAATTCTGAGAATTGTTGAAGATGGTGATCAAGTACATCTTGTCTGTTGCTAATGACGAATGTAGGGTCATGACCTCTGTTCGCTATTAAAAGGTTGTGGTCTATTATAAATTATTGAAACAGGGACTCAACTCGTAAATTGGTGTCGGTGCTACCCCACTGGAAGTGATGGGAGTTAGCATCACATCCTAGCAGTATGTCCCACTTATCCCTGTCCGCTTTTTGGACGATGGAGGCTAGTAGTGCGGATGGTGGTCCTTCCGGCGAATCGTGTGGCATGTAGACGGCCGCGATTGCTAATGGGGAATTCCCTCGCCGCTCGTATTTTACCACTGTCTGGTCATGATTGCTATATGCAGGTAGATGAAAGGGTTAATTTGTTTCTAAGCTACAATACAAGTTCTAATCTTACTGTTTGTGTCTGTTTGACAGGTATAGTACGTTGTTAGCTCTCTGGAGTTGAGCCCTTTAATACTGCCTCGGACCACCCAAGGTTCCTGTATAAGGGCGACATCAATGTCATTCCTCTTAATAAGGTAGACAAGATTGGCACTGGCCGCCTTACTGTGATGAAGATTTAGCTGTATTATCTTCATGGCGGCCAGTAGATCCCCCCAAGTTTCTTCTCACTATTACGAAGGGTCTAACTTTGCATCGGGTAATCCCAACTCGTATTTTGTACCCATTTTTCCGTAGCAGTGGCATTGACTTGTGGCTGAGCAGCACCACCACCTCCGTACCGGATTTGGTGTGTTCTCCAGCCTCTATGACCTCCCAGTCCTTGCATAGGAGTTCTTGGTTTAAGGCTCCTTAGGTTGGACTCTATTCTATCCCTGGGAATGCACAGTCAAGGAAAAAGGATGCGACCTTTAGGTCTGGTGATGTTCAGGAGTTCTTTCTTGTCGACAACTCGGAGATCTGCGTTAGACCACGGAGCTTTAGTGTCGCTGATGAACTTCTTCAGAAAACGGAGTGTGTGTTCATTGTCACATTGAACAATCTTGAAACCCTTGAATGTCCGATGAGCGGGATATTCCCAGCATCCTTCAGGATAGCGTCATTCACACCGTCCAGGATTCGAATCTCGATCAGTTGCCATTGGTCAAAGGATAGTCTTCGTTCTGGGTTGCCAAGGTCGACTACTGTGACCCGAAAACTATCCTTTTTCGTCTCAGATTTTTGCCCAGAGTTTGTTCTAGGCCTAACGTTCCTACCTACTACCGAAGAGGCTGTATCGCCATGCCTTCCTCTCTTGGATGTACTCGCAACTGGCCCAGGCTCGGACGCATCATTTGAGTTGGTTGAGCGTCGCGTGGTTGTGTCCGCAGCTAAGGTGAAGAGCGTATAGCTCTCCTTACTTGCCTTTTCCTCGAGAGTGGGGCTCCCTATCACAGCGCCACGCCTCCTCAGTTGTCTTGATTGTTCCGCGGGACCTACCTAGAGCTTGTGTGTCCTGTTCCGTGAGGGAGTTAGAGTCACGGTTCTAAAAGCGCCTAAGCAGCCTGAATGCGTTGGCTCTCTTTTTAAGAGGGTCTTCCACCTCTGACTTTGGTTGCGATCCGAGTATGGTGTTATTAAGCCTACTTTCTTCCACAGTCTCAGCAACATTGGACACATCCATACTGTCGAGTTGCTTCTGATCTGAGTCAGCCTCTCCAGTTCCTAGTGTCACAGTCTCACAGATTCCTGGCGGTGTTGAGGCAGACCACCTTGTCCGACGAATGTGTAGCTAAGCTAAGCTCCTCCTTCGGCCTCTGATCGGCTGTTTGGTTCGTCTTGTCCTCTAAACCATCCTTGCTGGGGTCTGTAGAGACTATCCTCCGACTGGAATGACCGCAGCCCTTCGATATCGTGGGAAATCCCTGCACCTCTCCATCACCTCGACTCCTTGGTTCGACACCACCTAAGGTACAAGCGAGCGGCTTATTCTCTTCTGTGGCTAGTTCCGCTGGAGACGGGGCTTTTTTAGCTAAGTGCCTACTTTCTTTTGTACAGTTGAAACGACTTTCCTGGTGGGCAACTGCCCTTTATGGAAGTGAGCGACTCTAACAGCTCCCCTTAAGCTTGGTTCCCTGTGCATTCTTCCGGCGAGGTACAAGCGAGCGGCTTATTCGCTACCGAGGGGTTGCACGAAGAAACGTTAGCCATTTGTTTGCCTTTCGACTTGGCGTCTGATGCGATCACTCGATGACCCGATGTGCTAGTGCCCTTCGTAGACATGGATGGTCCCATCAGTTCTCTTAAACCCGAGGTGCTCGGTCCGTATATTACGCAGGTACGAGCGAGCGATTCATTCTCTGTCAATGCCAAACTTCGCCCAAATTCTTGGGTTTTTCTAAGTCTAAGGCGATCCTGCTCTCCTAGGTCAGTCTTTTTGCCTAATCTCCTAATGGTCATCCTGCTTGATTTTAGCTTTGTACGGATGGACGCACTCGATGACGTAGAGAGTTTGGATGAGCTGGCGTTAGAACAGGTGTCATCATCATGGAGCAGTAACTTCTCCATGTCGATGTTTATACTCCCTTCTTGGAGCAAGAGGCTTTCCTCCTCATCCGTCATGGTCTTAGAATTTGAACCGGTGTTTGTAGAGTTTGGGGTGCCCGATTCATTTGCACCCGTCCCTTTGTTGTTTTTGTTTTTTGTTGTTTTCATTTTTTTAAATTTCGATCCCACGAGTAAGAGAGAAGGACGGTCAATCTGCACTCACCCCCTGTATGCAGATAAGTGGAATTTAACTAAAACTGGAGGTCCCCAGGCATTCAGAGTTTGCGCTCGCGACTGAGCTCTCCCTCAGCCATGCAGGTCTCGGCGCGTGGAACCTTACCTTGGATTTTGATGGGAGTGGGTAATGGAAGGGGCGGGAAGTCGTCGAGGGGAAGGGGAGCGGACGGAATATCCTGGTCAGCCCTTCGTTAGCGCTCATCAGACGGGCATGGCCCGTTGAATCCTTTCGCCATAAGCCTCCGCACCGGCACCATCTAACACGATGGCACACACGTCAAGGTGTCTGACCCTGCGAGGACACCACTACCTAATGGAAAACCAAATTAATTGAAGCTTTCAACCCTCCTTAAATTTTGAATCTAAATTATACCACAGTTCTAGCAACAATATGTTATCGAGCAGATAACAAACTTTTCACTGTCAGTCAAAGAAATGTCATTTCGATTAAGGCTGTGGGAGCATTCAGTATGTCTTTTGCCTAACATAACCTAACCTAAGTCCAACTGATTGGCCAACCACGCTGGATTTTTAAGAAATGTCAGATGAGTAAATACATATCAAACAAATTGGTTTTCTTTAGTTTTTTCGACACGAGATACGAAACGGAGATGAACGTTTAATTGTTCTGTGTCCATAAAGTATATTTTTTACCCCGTAAAAGTTGTAAATAAGTTAAGTTTCAATATTCATTTTTCTTTCGTATTTGGAAATTCGTTGTCAAAACGAAAAGTAAGGATATTTTGTCACCGATTATATTTGGAAGCGGCGGACCGCCATCCTCGTACATTTGTCACGTGCATTATACAAAGGTTTTTTCAAAACCAAATGTCACACCAGCGACAATAAACAGGATTTATCAGGAAAACTCAGCGTGGCCCACCTGGACGGTGGGACGGTCATCACGCCATTCCGCACCGCACATAACCCCAACATGCCGCCGGATTAAGGCAAAAGAAAGGGTGAGACACAACAAATTAGCATCACCACTAACACATCGGAGCAGCAAACAAAGGCTGGAAGCTGCGCAACAATTAATTAAATTGCAGCAAACGAAGAACCTACGACGAATGGATGACGATCTCACCACGTGCCTCAGTGGTTCTGATGTAATTGCTTCTTCGCAACCGCCTCAAAAGGCGCATTCACCCAGAGCCTCTACATCTGAGGCTTCTTCAAACAACGAACAGTGGCAAATACCCAGCAAAAGACACAGGGCTGCCTTAACTCACCCTGTTACAGAAATGGATACCACATTCCATAGTTCCACAAATCAATTCTCAATTCTCCAAGACCTGACCATTCGGAGCTCGAATCCTCCAACAACTACCGAGTCTGACAACACCACAGCACCTCCCAGCAGTAAGCTGAAGCAGAGCAGCAGCAGTGCAGATGACGCCAACAAGAAGACACCGAACAATCCCGACCACAACACCAACGAGGAACACCAGCGGAAACTGTCTAAGGGTAAGTTCTGTCCCCCCATAATTATGACAAGCGTAGATACTATAAAACTCACTCTAGATTTAAAAACAAAAGATATTAACTTTAAAATTGTGAATCGTGGTGGGCGTAGTAAATTATACGTGAGCGACAGGGCGGTTCATCAACAGCTGATGGATCTGCTTAAAAACAACGAAAATGTCAAAGCGTACTCGTTTACACCAAAAGAGGATAAAACTACAAATCTCATCCTAAGGGGACTGACGGCAGACTTCTTAGAGGGTGAAATACTCGAAGAACTGAAATCGATTTCATCCATTGTCGACAAAGTCTCAAGGTTTTTCACCATCCGCTCTCGGGCTCAGAAAATAACATACAATATATTCTTAGTCAGACTCCTTCCGGGCACCTCAGCCGAGGAGATCTCCAAAATTAAATTTCTATTCAACACCCAAGTCACCTGGGAGAAACCCAAGGGCAACAAAGGGGCACTGCAGTGCAGGCGTTGCCAACTGTTTGGCCATCTTGCCAAAAAATGTGCAAACAATTACAATTGTGTTAAGTGCGTCCAGCGGTACGAACCCGGGCAATGCCCAATTCTCAAAGACGAAGCGTCCATGGCAACGTGCGTTAATTGCGGCCAAAACCACCCGGCCAACTACAGAGGTTGCGAATCCTTCAAAAAATATGAGAGCAAGAGGAAGCTGATCTTTCAGGAGGCCAGGTCAAGGAGATAAAGTAGGAAGGAGTTCGTAATTCCGAACTCAGGGAGGAACCTTACCTCATCGAAAGTTTCTTACGCGAGTCACTTCTACCAAATGAAGGATACTCCCTCCGCGAGTTCCAATTATCTTCCCGCGAAGGGCAATATACTCAACCAATGTCTTGGTTTATCCAAAGAACTCTTCGGGGTGGAAATGAATGTCCTCCTGTTGAAAATAGAGGACTTTATGGCCAACCTGAACAATTTCAACACAGTAATGCAGAAGAGACTGGTGTATCTTGAGCTCGTCAATCAACCACATATAATGACTTTAAATCTAATATCATTCAACATTCCGTCCTTAATAGAGCATAACCGAAGAAGAGAACTGCAAAAAATTCTTCTGGCTAGCAACAGTCAAATTGCATCCTTACAAGAAACACATTTGAACAGCATGCCTAAAGTTTTTATTGACTGCTTTAACATCATTCGAAACGACACACAACAAGGGGTGGTGATTGTCATCCCTTATCCCTTATAATATTGTTAACTTTCTATTTCAGTCTCTTCCGAGCATCTTCATTTCTATCAAGATTATAGAAAGAAAAATACTTTGCCTTTGTGCCAACAAAAATTTTGAAACACGAACTAAACGTTTCTCGAACACATACACCTATAAGGACACTAATGTCAGTCCCCTTATGAGATAATCTTTATTATTAATGAAAAAAACAATTACCAAAATGGATAATATAGACAATGACCTCATCCGGGGGATACCTTTACCTTCATCACAAGCTGGATCATCGTGGGATGACGAAAGGTATCCCTCGCCTGATGGGGTGCTAGCACTCAATTTTGACTCAGCGCCTGTTGAAGCACCGCTGTCGTTTTACCTCAAATAAACGCCTGGCCACAATAGAGGCTAGACACTCTAAAAAGCTTTTACCACGACTCACGCTATACATCATCGTATGTATCTTAAAAGAAACAAAAGAATAAAAATGAAAACAAAAACGTTAAGGCTATACTTCATAATTGGGGTACAGAACTTATCCCTTCGTAATTTCCCTAGTCTTAAGCACCATATGCGAGTAACTCTGTGTAAACATCCGGACTTTTCTGTTCACTTCTAATTATCATTCTGGCAATTATAGTTTGTAACTCATCGCGAGATTAACTTACTAAATTACTTTTTTTTTCTTGAAGTGTTTGAAATGGTCCATAAAGACGATCATATCACTCATATTACACTTTCGCTTAAATAAACATAAACATAAGCATTTTAAAACAGTAGAGCGCACTCGCTCAACACAAGAAGACTTTTCATAAAACAAAACCGCATATTGTTTAATATTAATATTAACCAGACAGACGGCAGTATTGCCATGTCCTCATTCTTAAGTATACCAATTTGTAAACTTTATGATGGAAAAAATAAAGAATCTATCTAATCTAATCTAATCTATTAATATTAATTTCGCTGTCGTTGTTGAAGAGGCGAGAAGACATGAGTACTGTGTACACATTTCCTCTCTGCCTCACTTGTTATCCTAGTTTTAAGTTAATATAATGACATTAAGTCAAAAGTAATAGCAACATATCGCTCCGGGAGCAAGAGCAAACACATACCCCCGTATTAATAAACAACGGATAGCGGCGAGTTAGCACTAGCACACGTGTTAATTCTTAATTTTGATTAATAAACGTGTGTTAGCTTTCACTGGCATGTGATAACGAGTGGATAACTTAACTCACCGAATTCAGCGTATAAGGAGCGGATAACTTCACACATTCTCAGATTGTAGTTCATGCATTCACAAATTGAGAGGATGCGCATGTATGTGTAGAAACATTGAGAGGATGAGAGAGAACACTGTCACCCATTTGGGCATATTACTCTTTCATAATGCGTTGACTCCATAATAGTCCCATCGTATTGGAATGGAATACACAGAAATGAGTGTCAACTGATGAAATTATGACAGATACACTCGATTTTTGAATATAATAATATTTAAGTGTTGCCGTATTATTGGTGAAGTGCTGCCGTATTGTAGGTGAAGTGCTGACGTATTGTATGTGATAAAGAGCAAACAGCTAACACAGGGGACAAATATTTTTATTAATCAGAAAAGTTATCCTATGGACAAGTTCGCTATCCGTGTGCTAGCTAACTCGTGTGTTAAGGAGCGGATAGTGTTTTTCTATTAATATGGCTGATAAAATGTAAACTAGCCAAGTGGCAATCACATTAATTCAAATCCGAGTAAGCAGGCCATACTTTACATGTCTATGTATATATATATATATATATATATATATATGTATTCTCACATAAAACAGAAATATGTACAAACTGTAACATTTATATATTTTGTCTCAATAAAAGAAATTTCAATTCAAAATCAAACAAATTTCTTCACTGTCTGTTTTTACATTGGATGCCGACGAGTTTTGTACTACTCCAAAGAATGAGATTAATACTTACTTACTTAATGGGCTCCCCACCCGTGAAGAGTCCTGCCTGATACACTACAGCTTCCTATCCTCCGCGATCCCGGACACGCTACTCCCATTTGTCCAGACGAAGCGGAGGTTCAGTATTCCTTGCCTTCTCGAACCAGGGGGCTGGGAGTCAAAGAGCCTCTTGGCTGGAGCATTATTCCCCATTCGCTCAATGTGGCCGACGCGATTTAGCTTGTTGGACCAGATTCACATTCGCCCTCCTGGCGCAGGACCAAATATCCGACGGAATATTTTACTTTCAAAAGAACCCAATATTAGCTCCCTTTTCAACTTATCTTCAATCGCCGTGAAATCCTCTTACACGGCACGCTGGGAACGGCGGATAATGTCGATATCGTCCGCATTCCCCAGTAGCTGAACGGATCTATTGAAGATAGTGCCTTCCGTGTTGACACCTGAACTTCGCACTATTTTCTCCAGAACAAGATTGAATAAAATCACATGATAGCGAAGCCCGAAATCCGGTACAAGTTTGGAATAATTTGGAAGAGCTACTTCCAAACTGCACACTACATCGCGTGTTTTCAAGGTTCACGCAGCACAACTGGATCAGTTTTGCCGGGATCCTGAACTTGGCCATTGCCACTTAGAGCTCCTGACGATGAATTCTATCATATGCGGCTTTAAAGACGATGAAATCGTGGTGGGTCTGGACTTGAAATTCATTGGTCTTTTCAAGGATTTGCCTTAGTGTGAAATTTTGATCTATCAGATTAGTGTGTTGCAGAACCGGATTCAGACGATCACACAGTACGTTGGATAGGCTCTTATAACATTAGTTGATGTTTTATAAAGGATGATATTTAAGTTAAAATTTCAAGTAAGTAAGCTTTCACTCAAGAATTCATTTTGCCGTGTGATGCAAATGTTTTTTTTATTCAATTTATTTTAAGTTTGTTGTACCTTTTCAAATTCGTAGTGTTCGTATTTTATTGTGATTTTATACCTACTTTTTTTTGAAACAAACCAAAGCAAACTGGGATAAAGTTCAACCACGGCGTTAATATTTTTTTGCTTGGGTATGACGGCTGTTTTTGACATTTCTTGATTGTCTTTCATTGCAGGCAGATTTTCTTGCCTAACTCTCAAACGCGATTGTCAAAAATCGCCCCTAATACTTAACCATTTCAACCAATCAGCGGTCGAGCCTAAGTAAGGCTGTTGCATACTGAATGCCCTCTTTATTTTACAAAGAATAAATTTAAAAAAAGTTAAAATCGTTTACTTCTGCCTGCGTATGGAAAAACAACAATTGTTAAGCCAAGGAGCAGAAGGTCGCCTGTATATTGGTGAATTCCAAGGCAACCGATGCCTTATAAAAGAAAGGTTTGTCAAGAAGTACCGCCATCCGGATTTAGACAACCAAATCACCAAACAGAGGACGAAAGCCGAAAATAATGCAACTACTCGATGCCTTGCGGCGGGAGTCCTAGCACCGAAAATTCTTCATGTAGATAACAACTCAAGAAAAATTTACATGCAATATTTTGACAAAGCAATTACTTGCAAAGAATATATCAATAAAATTGTGTGCTCGCAACTGGAGAATGAAGCAGCAACTAAGCTAGACGAGTTGTGCTCTCAAATCGGAGCCATTGTTGGTAAACTTCATGCAAACAATATCATCCACGGGGACTTGACAACATCAAATATTTTGGTGAACCCAAGCAAAGATGATTTCAGTGATTATCAACTAGTTGCCATAGACTTTGGACTGAGCCACTATGATCAGAGTATGGAGGACAAGGGTGTTGATTTGTACGTATTGGAGAGGGCTCTTTTAAGCACACACAGTGAGCAACCGGAACTATTTGAAAAGATTCTGCAATCGTATAGGAAGGAGTATGTAAAAGACGAGCAAGCTGTGTTGTCCAAATTCGAACAAGTGCGTGCTCGAGGTCGAAAAAGGACAATGATCGGTTAGTTGATTGTAGAAATAAACTTAATTTGGTCAAAATTTGTTGAATAATTTAACTGCGTTTGCTTTTAAGGGACATGGTGTACAAGGTTGTTTAGGGAATCGGTTGGAAAAGGAATGAGCTTTTGTATTGTGAAAAAAGGGAACTAGTGTTAGAGTCTGGGACAGAACAAAGCATTGGGGAACACCAGAATTTATATGGTGAGCTGCAATCTTGGAACCGTCCAAAACAACTCTAGTTGAACGGTCCGAAATTGACAACATTGAAGACGAGTGTCCGAATGCACGCATTTTCGACAAGAGAGCTTGAATGCATTTGAAATATCAGCCGCAACGATCCCACATTCAAGATATTTTATTAGCTGACGGTTGATCATGAGTCATGACCTTAGAAAGAAGGGACGTAAGTGCAATTGGTCGGTAGGGGGATCTAGATTCACCCTTTTTGGTACAGAACGATAGGGGAAATACCATCTGGACAAGCGGATTTGTGAATGCCAAGATCTCGAAGTACTATAGGCACTGTACGGCACTGAGATAGAGCACAATCTGGGAGCGTTGAGCTAGCTGCAAAGTGAGCGGCAAGCAGATTGGATTTATCTAGAGAGCGAACAGCTGGAATGCCATTGTAAATGAGTGTCGGGATAGATGATGAGGCCGAAAACGACCAAAAGCTTTTCCTACTACTTTGTAGTATTATTTGCCTCAGCTTTTGGTCGTAGGAGAATTTAACACGATTAATAAAGGCATTGCAGTAATTTCTGGTTCGTTTAAAGTTTTTCCCAGTTTTCCTTAGATGGGTTGGCCTTATATGACAGAAAGCTTACCTCTTTTAACCTGATAGACAATTTGCAGCTCGAGTCACACCTCGCGTTTGCCTTGGGTTTGATACTTTTTATCATGTTAGGGATGAAAAATGTCATGCATAGGTGAATTATGTTTGTTATCATATCAGCAGCAGCATCCACGTGCCTGTCGAGGAAACACAGCGACCAGTTAAGACTTTCGACTTCGGCTAAAAATATCACCTTCGGCAAAACATTCGGCTTCGGCCAAATGAGGCCGAAGTTTTGGCCGAAGCCGAAGGTTTAGTTTATGGATGCCGTGCGTCGTGGTAGGCGCCGAAAAAAAAATCAATTTCGTTTTTCGTAGAACCGTTATGAATGCACAAGAGCCGGACAGCTACCGTCGCATAATTAGTGCACAACAAAATCTAAAGATAAGTTCGTGCGCGTATTTGTTTGATCCTTGTCTTGTGTTTTTTTCGTTATATGCATTATTTTCTAGCTAAAATTGTGATCTTTTTATTGTTTTCGTTATCCTTGTGCTTGTAGAAGACATTTTAAAAAAAAAAAACAAGTAAGTAGGTACATATTCGTATTGTTAGTATGTATATATATAGACATATGTATCTACCTACAAGTTACTGTGTATCCGCTTTTAAATCGAGTGCAAGATACAGCTTAGTTTTTGGCGATTTTTGTATTTTAATTTTCTATTAGGTAGGTAGATACATGATGATATTTTTGGGACAAAAGCCTCTCTGCTAATATTTTTCTAAAAACAATGATAAAGCAATTTGTAAAATATGTAAAAAAGCATTGTCTCTTGGTAGTGTCTTACCAAAAAAACAGTCCACGACAAATATTAAAAACCATTTGGCACGGAAAAAAATCATTATTTTTTTCACTTTTAGTCAATCTTAAACGGAAATTCTTTAAGTTATTAAAGCTTCGGCTTCGGCCGAAGGTTGTTGTTTAGCGGAACATTCGGTTCGACTTCGGCTAGAAATCGACCTTCGGTCGGTCACTAAGCGATAGTCTGGCATCGAGAATCGTTTTTCGTAATCAGGTCCCAAATTGAAAATTTATTAACATCCATTGTGTATGGTAAATAAATGAGAGCTAACTAGTCTTCTTCTTCCTTAATAATGCGAAGGCTAGGATCAGGATTAAGGGGATCATAGCCCTACCACTTAACTGCATCCTTACTGGTCCGCATGTAGGGTTCGCCGGTTTGAACTTAGAAAATAACGGCAGGCCTCCCGATTTTGAATCACTTCGTCGCTAAAGCCAATGAAACGCTGGTGTTGCTGCACTTGTGTGATCCAGAAGCTTAAGGCCTGCCTCTCTTTCACGTTTGTATAGGAACGTTTATTGATACTGTATTTTTGACAGAGTTCGTATGATATCTCCTTTGAACAGGACATGTCCAACTGAGCCGGTCGCGCTCCATTTTCTTCGAGATAGGTTCTTTGACGTGAAGACTTCCTCGAATCTGGGAACTTTTTATTTCTTCTTATATAATTAGAGCTAAAGAGAGTAAATAATCTCTTTGTAGAATGACTTTAATTGCACACATCAACACATCCATATAAATGTCCGCAGGGTAGCGCTAATACGAAACTGCAGCTCCACATTTTTTTGCAGGTGGCAATGGTGCGATGGTAGTATAGGTATTCACTAAGTGATTGGCAGGTCGAGCGTTCGAATCCCGACCAGGCCCATAATTTTTATAAATTGAATACACACAACAAAAACAGATCTCCCTAAAGCAATTTAAGCGCCACCTGTGGAGAAAAATATCCCATCGCACCAAACTTCTTTCCTATCCTTCTATTCTTTCATAAAGTAAGTAGCACCTACAAATAGGCAATGAATCATTTGCTGGGAGCTACTTACAGCAACAAACAAAATGTCTGCGCTGTGGTTTCCACTATAAGGGTACTGTGTCACAGAAAAAAAAGAAATCCCTTTAGCGCACGCAAATTATAAAAAAAAACACATTTTTTTGTACCTATATACATATACAAAAATTGTGGACGCCGAGGGGTCTCAGGTTTAAGTCACAACGGGGTCCAGTAACACAATTTTTTCCACCATAGCAATCATACCAAGGCCTGTACTGGCCTGTGCTAAGTCAAACAAAATAGAGTGAGAGTTTTCTCATTTGCTCCAAACAGCTTTCTGTAGCCGAGGAACTATATCACTTTTCCCTTCAGCTATGGAGATTCCTTTATTAATTTCCTTTTTGGTTTTCTGCATCACATATTTGGAAGTTGAGTGTTGTTGGCGACAGACACATTATTGTTAATCAAAATACATCAATAGTCAAATAGTTTGATTTTTATTAAAGTAAATCCTTAAAATCTTTCAAAAATGAAGTACAGTGTTTGCAACCTAAAAGTGGATAGATTGGTCAGTAAAATCAACTGTATAATTTGCAATCAAATTTTTCATGCAAAGTGCACCAATCTCACAAAAAATGAAATCGATTTGATGGCGGGAAACAATAACAGCTTCAAATGTTCTGCTTGTACTTCGCAGCGGAGAGTGTCTCTTCGTTATGATTGCACTCCCATTGTGCAGACAAGTAATGTCTCGTCATCTCCAGTTATTAATTCACTTTCTGCTGTGACTCATAATCATAATACTCCATCCGCACCTAATTCTGTTTTGGAGGCTGAGCTACATGCTACAATCAGCAACAACAACCATCGTGACACACTCGAGTCATTGTACAATGAAATTATGAAACTGCAACAGATGAACGGTGATGCTTTTGCGAAGATTGGTCCATTGGAGAAACGCAATGCTGCACTCGTCTCGAAGATAAATTAATTGGAAACCAAATTGAATATTTCGGAACAAAAGGAAAGAGTATGTAATATTGACATCGTTGGTATTCCGGATGCTAAAAATTCGAATGCACAGGAGAAGGTTATTAAATTGATCAGTGAAGGGGTAGGAGCAAACTACGTGAAAAATATCAACGGGAAAGACTGACGAAATTCTCCCAACAACATCGTTTGTGTCAAATTTACTTCGCTCACAACAAAAAAAATAATCATGGACAAGGTGCGGGCGAATAAATCGCCCTATACTAGATCTCTTCTACGAGTACGTCATGTCAAAAAGCTTAAAATTGAGAATAAATGCAAGTTTGTTTGGATTAATAGCTCGAATGTACTTGTCAGGAAAGAAGTAGGAGGCAAAGTTTTTAAAATTGTTTGTTTTGAAGATTTCTCTAAACACGGTTTAATTTAATTATTTGATTGTTCTATCTTTAATCTTTCATGAATATGCATACTATTAATAATAGTTTTCATTTTATTTTAAGTAATAATGTTCCTACAAATAGCCATTTGTCGTTACCTGTTGATGAAGATGTTTCGAATTGTCTTTGTGTGAATCATCCACACAGTGACTCAGTTTCTGGATTTTCAGTGATACATCAAAATATTAGAAGCATTAGGAAAAATTTCGATTGTTTTTTGTCTTTTCTTGCATCTTGTGATCATTTGCCTGATCTCATTTTCTTGTATGAAATTTGGATATTTGATTTTGAAGTTAGTAATTATTCTATTCCTAATTATATCTTTGCTGCTGCATGTAATGATTTTTATTCTGCAGGAGGTGTTGCCGTTTTTTTATAGAAGTGATATTGTGTGTGAATTTCTTTACCCAAAGTTAAATAGTGCTGATTTAATTTGCCTAAATTTCAAAGTTTCTGGTGTTTCTTATTGTTTTGTTGGTGTTTACCGGCTTCATAGCTTCACTATAAAAGCTTTTGTGGATGAGTTTTCCATCCTTTTAGAAAGTCAAAGGTCCAAGAACATGGTTCTCTTAGGTGATTTTAATATCGATTTGCTTTCTAATGCATCTGATGTTGATCATTATCTTTCCGCCCTATCTGCTTTTGGTTTTGACTCCTTAGTTCTTCAACATACACGTATAACATCTGAGTGTAGCTCGTGCTTAGATCATATATTTATAAGGTTGCACATATTTAATAAAATAAGCTATAAAACCATGGTGTATGATCTAAGAATAACGGATCACTGTCTAACTTCCATCCAACTGAGCTCTAATGTGAACAGATCTAAGTCTAACAGTTTTGTTTCACATTCGAAAATAGATTTTAATGCTCTGACTTATGAGTTTTTTGGATGAAACTTATTCTGCTAACGACCCATCGTCTACCTTCACTTTTTTTGTTAATACACTTCAGCTACATTTGTCGAGATGTTCTCTTTTAGAAACAAGGAGAAAGAAAAATCTTAAATGTCTAAAAAGGTGGATGACTCCGTCCTTATTAAAAAAAATTAAGAAGAAAAAAAGCTCTGTGTTACTTTGATTAAGCATCCTAATAACTTAAGGCTTAAAAATTGCTATAACACTTTATTTTGCAAGTTATACAAGTAGTATATGTACATTCACGACTCGAGATCGAGTGTGAATTGTTTTTTCCACTTCAAATGTTTCTTCAATTCGAAGAATTAACATAGGAAATGATTATTCAGCCTGTATGTGGCTATGACTGAAAGTCAAAAATTCGGTATATAAAGTCAACTATTTCTAGTCTGACTATATAAAAATCGAGTCGTGAATGTACATATACTACTTGTATAACTTGCAAAATATTGCGTATGGATTTGATGTGTTTGTGGTAATCCACTGATGATCCCAAACCACCACATCTGGGTGAAACGCCAATTTTATATAGTCAGACTAGAAATAGTTGACTTTATATACCGAATTTTTGACTTTCAGTCATAGCCACATACAGGCTGAATAATCATTTCCTATGTTAATTCTTCGAATTGAAGAAACATTTGAAGTGGAAAAAACAATTCACACTCGATCTCGAGTCGTGAATGTACATATACTACTTGTATAACTTGCAAAATATTGCGTATGGATTTGATGTGTTTGTGGTAATCCACTGATGATCCCAAACCACCACATCTGGGTGAAACGCCAATTTTATATAGTCAGACTAGAAATAGTTGACTTTATATAACACTTTATGCCATGAACTTAAAATTGAAATTCCTCATTGCAGGGATACTTATTATAGTAATAAATTCGCCGAAAGCTTGGGTAATCCAAGGAAAGAATGGTAGTTGGTAAACGACATACTAAATGTGACTAAACCTTCTGTTGACATCGTTATTAATTGCAATGATGTAAACATCTCAGAACCACTCGAAGTTGCAAATTTATTTAACGATTACTTTTCTCATATTTCAAACTTGGTATGTAACACTCCTTCTATTATTAATAATTTCTGTAATTGTAAAAGTGACATTAAAGATTGCACTTTTCAATCATCAAGTTTCGTTTTCAAACATTTCACATCTCTTGAAATTCATAATATCATTATGCGATTGAAAAATCTAAACTCTACTTCGATGGATATGATTTCTAGTCAAACCCTTAAAGTCATATCTTTTTACATTTCTGATGTTTTGAGTTACATCTTTAATTTTAGCGTTCAGAAAGAAATTTTTCCTGATTTTCTAAAACTTGCCCGTGTGCCCACTATATAAAAAAGGTGAATCTTCATGTCTAAACAACTACCGTCCAATTTCTGTTCTCTCAGTATTTTCAAAGATTTTTGAAAAAGGCATAAAGTCCAGAATGGTTTCCTTTTTAGATAAAACAATGTTCTTTAGTGAGTTGCAATTTGGCTTCCGCAATGGAAGATGTACAGAAGATGCGGTGTTAAAGCTATGTAGTGAAATCTACAACAGTCTTAACAAATCAATGATTCCTGCAACGTTATTTATTGATATAACTAAGGCATTCGACATGGTTGATCATGATCTCTTATTGAGAAAATTATACAAAGCGGGTTTTAGAGGTTTCATATATGACTGGCTTGAGTCTTATCTAAGGAACCGTAAGCAAGTATTACAAATTAAAAATAGCTGCAGTTCTACAAATTTAATTAACATGGGCGTTCCGCAAGGTTCGGTGCTGGATCCTTTACTGTTTATTGTCTTTATTAATTCTTTATTTATCCAACCTTTCAAAGGTAAGCTAACAGCATTTGCGGACGATACAGCTTTATCCTACTCAGATGGTAGTTACATATCTTAATTTGTTTTCCTCAATGAACAATGACTTGGAGATTTTAAGAAAATGGTTCCATTTGCACAAACTTATTATAAGTAAGAAAACCAAATATATATTGTTTAACTTGACCGGGAATATTTGTAGAGATATGCCTTTGCCATTTCATTCACTTTGTTGCTCTAAATTTCGCTTGGGAAGTCTATGTCCACATACCAACATTAAAATATTTAATGATAATACACAGTGCTCTGATAATTGCTTTGAAATCGAATGCGTTGATAGATTCAAATATTTGGGTATTATTCTTGATCTCAAACTCAGTTGGATTGACCATACCTCTTCTTTAAAGCAATATTTGAATAACGTCGTAGGGCAATTTTATCATCTGAGTCTATACTGCCAGTTACCTATTCTAAAGTCAGTTTACTATGGTTTGATTAATTCCAAGCTGCAATATGGACTTACTTGCTGGGGTGGGACGCATTCTAACAAATTAGAACCTCTTTTTGTTAAACAAAAGCATGCGATTAGGATTATGTTTAAAGTTAATCGTCGTACCCCTAACTTTGAACTTTTCAGGAAACTTAAAATTCTTCCATTGAGGCATTTGTATGTTTACAAAGTACTTAAAATATTTTTTGATAATTCAGGCTATGATGTTGTTAGATTATATTGCAGTCATAATCTACGAGTTAACACCAGCAATTTAGTCACTATTCCTAGGGTTCAGAAAGCACATTTTTCTCACTTTTACACAGCTAACGCACCTCGTTTATTTAACAAATTGCCCGTTGATCTTACATGTGAGAGATTAAAAACTTTGTTTTTAAAGAAAACGAAAACTTGGCTTTTCACACTAGACCACAAAAATATGCTTGCCATTTTGAGTAAAGCAATTTAAATTTTCTAACTGCAATTGTGTTTTCTTCCTGTGCGAACTTGTTAGTCTGCACCTTTTATATCCCAACAAAATCCAAAAAAAAGAAAAATCCTGGAACACTGTTTAATACTAGCTGTGTTTTATTATCCATGCGGATCTGGATCTGGATCAATTTAATACGTAAAACAAAAACAACACAGGATCTTGCTATTTATCGGGATCATTAATCGTGATCCAAAATGTAATTACAAAACTCACTACCTGTTTTTTCGTGGCGTTGCTTATTTAAATTATAGGAAATTATAGGAACACAATAATATTGCCAGACCAAAATATGAAACACTATTAATAACACAAAAAATCAATTAGCATATTTTCATATTCGAATAATTTACCACTGCGACTATTGAGACGTTTTGCTTCGTAATATAATACATAAAAATTAATGGAAATATTAGCAGTACAATACTGTTAATATGTTGCATATTTGAACATAACATTTGAACATAGTTTCTGAAGAAAAACTATTGAGTGCAAAATGTATGTTGATTTGTATTCAAATGGCAACACCCCCGACACAACAAGCGATCATATTGTGACGTCACATTGTACCCTATATTTGCAATATGGATGAGTGCCAATCGAAACTTGAAATACCTGGTATCGTCTGTTATGTGTTAAAAGCAACTGTTGCCACAACTTGCCACTGATGATCCAGATCGTTTTATTATCAGATCGGATCCGTATCAAGATCATTGGGATAATAAAACGCGGCTAGTGTTTCATATTTTGGTCTGGCAATATTATTGTGTTCCTATAATTTCCTATAATTTAAATAAGCAACGCCACGAAAAAACAGGTAGTGAGTTTTGTAATTACATTTTGGATCACGATTAATGATCCCGATAAATAGCAAGATCCTGTGTTGTTTTTGTTTTACGTATTAAATTGATCCAGATCCAGATCCGCATGGATAATAAAACACAGCTATTAATCAGTGATGGGACTTTGCTCTACTAATCACTGACGGGACTTTGTGAAAAAATGTCCGAAGTAGATTTGTCATTTCGTTATACTTTTTTTCAGTTTTAATTATGTATGTTCAATTTTAGAGATTATTATGTGCTTACGAAACACTGGGAAGTTGTGTGGAAGTAGATTTGTTTTGAATAATTGAAAGGTCCTTGCAACAACAAAAAAGGTCCTTAAAAGTCGAAGAAATGATATTTTTCCAAAATGCCGTTAGAATCCACATGGTATATATGTGTTCAATGTTATTTGACTAAGAGGTCCTTGCAACAACAAAAAAGGTCCTTAAAAGTCGAAGTAAGGATATTTTTCCAAAATGCCGTTAGAATCCACACGGTATATCTGTGTTCAATGTTATTTGACTATGATGTCCTTGCAACAACAAAAAAGGGTCCTTAAAAGTCGAAGAAAGGATATTTTTCCAAAATGCCGTTAGAATCCACACGGTATATCTGTGTGCAATGTTATTTGACTAAGAGGTCCTTGCAACAACAAAAAAGGTCCTTAAAAGTCGAAGAAAGGATATTGTTGCATGTTTGCTTGAACTGTGTCATTCAGCATTAATTAGTCAACTGCGCCATCTAGTAGAGAGTAAAAGTAGCCATATTACCGATTTTGGCAGCATTGGAATAGCAGTTTGAGTAGCTGTGGTATAACTTGGTATGTTGTTCTCGAACCTTCTGAACTTAACGAACCTTCTCAACGAATCTGGAAATTTCGAGAGGTGTCACTAGGAGATATAAATAGATGTCGCAGGAGCACCCAAGACATTCTAGTTGTGAACCGCGATTAAGGATGCGATAGATGACAGTAGTGAAAAGTATAGAGAAAAAGTATAAGTATTGAGTTAGAGGAAAGTGATTTTGTATTTAAAGTGATAAATTGTGAAAGTGAATTCTGTAATTAAATAAGTGGATTATTAGAATAATAATTAAGAATTAAATTGACAGAGAACTAATAAAGATTAATTAAATAGAAATTACGTTTTATCTTTTCGAATCCTAGCCTGGATGTAACATTGGTGTCAGAAGTGGGATAAAACGTATTCAGTGTGAAATTAAAGTGAAGTGAATTAGTTTAAAAAAAAAAAAAGGAAAACAAAAATGGGCCGCACATTGAAATTATTACAGCTCAGTATACCGCAGTTAAAAGCTGAACTGGAAAAACGGAATCTCTCCACAGCTGGAGGAAAAAGTGACCTGGTGCTTCGACTGCAGGAAGCTGTTGAAAACGAAGGAGAAAACCCCAAGTCCGTTTTGTTCGACGTAGCAGAAGAACAAGTAAGTACAGGCGTTGATATGACTGCTATGATGGAATTACTTCTGGCCAAGTTCGATGAACAGAAGAATTCTCTGGATTCGAAATTGGAGTCAATGGACTCTAAATTCGAAGAACAAAAGAATTCCATAGTTGCCGCCCAAAAGAGCGATGTGGAAGATTTTAAAAATGTTCTCGAAGGAAAACTCGAAGAAATTGACCACAAGTTCGAGAAGGTTTAAACCAAATTCGACGAAATCCATCAGACGTTTTGCAAGCATGAAACAAACTTCGAGAACTTGGCTAGAGAGCTCGAGAAAGTAAAGAAGCAGAAGGCTCGAGAAAATTCTGCGGCCTGCCCGAGAAGGAAAGAGATGCAGCCTCCTATTTTCGACGGTCAAACATCATGGCCAATTTATAAGAAACAGTTTGAAGCAGCTGCAATGGCGAACAGCTGGGACAACGAGGAAAAGTCGATTGCGCTAACGCTCGCACTAAGAGGTACAGCTGCGGAGTTACTCCAAACCGTCTCAGAAGAGAAGCAACACGACTACGACGCCCTGGTCAAGGCTATAGAGATGCGCTTCGGTGATGAGCATATGCAGCAAGTGTACAGGGTCCAGCTACGCAGTAGAGTCCAGAAGCGGGGAGAAACACTTCAACAGCTGCAAGCAGATATCGAACGTCTGTCACATTTGTCATATCCTAATGCTGGTGAGGTTCTCATCAATGAAATGGCTGTGGAGGCGTTTATCCAAGCAATTGAAGATAGACAACTGCAAATGGCCGTAAGAATGGCTGGAAAGAGAACTCTCGCTGAGGCCCTAGCATTTGCCTTGACAATGCAAGCTGCTGATCAGGCATCGCATGTGTTCCACCGCGTAAGGGAAATGACAGCCGTTGAATGTTCATGTCAAAGAGCAGACATCGTAGACCGGAGCAGAGATAACAGAGGTCAAATGCGCTGCTGGAACTGCAACAAAATAGGGCACCTACAGAGACAGTGCAGAGCTCCACCCAGACGAGGCAGTTGTCCACATTGCGGGCCTAGGAGGGGCAACGAAGAAGCATCTGGCAGGGATAACAACCATCCTGCAGATATAGCTTTGCATAACCAGCAGTCGGGAAACGTGTAAGGACCAGCTTCGCGGGGCAGAAGTTGGTTTCCGGAATCGACGACCCCAGGACCACAATTCAAGTCTCCCAAACCAAACGAGGAAACCAGAGTCTAACAGTGGAAGCCTATATCGGACAAAATAAGTGCGTGGCAACCATCGACACCGGTGCCACCGCTTCCATTATAAGGAGGGACATCGTCCATCAGTCTTGGCTGCACAACACCAGCAATTACTGTCTGAAAACAGCAACAGGAGCGACAGCGAAAGTGTATGGAGAGGTCATACTAACAATAAATTTGGCAGGATTAGTATTCTCCCACGCTTTCCTAGTAGCCGATATATGTGACGAATGCATCATTGGAATCGATTTCATGAAGGCGCATGATGTAGTATTGGACATTGGTATGCAAGTACTCAAGTATCGAAACGTAGAAATTCCGATGGTGTACGGGAACGAGAACGTCGCATCCCTGAGGACAGTCATTAGTAAGGACGAGGTCCTACCACCTTCTTCAGAGACACTGATTTGGACAAAGCTGGAAGGTGATCCTGGGGCCCACCGATTCTTTCTAGTCGAGCCAGAAGACAACCACTGCCGAAATTGCGTGGTTGGAAAAATGCTTGTCGAGCAGAAGAACAATATGGTTCCCGTACGAGTTCTTAATGCGGAACACAAAAGCGTCAAATTGAAGCAAGGTGAGGTGGTTGGAAAGTGTGTACCGGTTACGGCCATCACGAAACTATCACAGGAAGGTGTTGCGAAGCCTCGTTCACCAATGGGAATGACTGAGGTGAAAAGAACTTTATTCCAGCACTGCGATCTGAATCGGGAGCAGCAAGCCATGGCAGGGAACCTCATCAACGAGTCTGCTGATATATTCGCTTCGCGGGACTGCGAGTATGGCCGAACACACCTTGTACAACACCGGATAGTCACTGGAGATGCGAGACCGATTCGTCAGCCTCCCAGACGATTACCATTGGCTAAGCAGACGGAGGTTGCAGAGATGGTGTCGACGATGGAGAAGGAAGGAGTAATCGAATGCTCTAAAAGCCCATGGGCATCTCCAACTGTCCTAGTCAAAAAGAAAGATGGCAGCACTCGGTTCTGTGTAGACTATCGCGAACTGAATAATGTCACCAAAAAGGATAGCTACCCTCTACCAAGGATTGACGATACGCTGGATACACTGTCCGGAGCTGGATGGTTTTCCACTCTAGATCTGAAGAGTGGCTACTGGCAAGTGCAGATACATCCGGAAGACCGTGAGAAAACGGCTTTCACAGCAGGAAACGGGCTCTGGCAATTCACAGTAATGCCATTTGGACTGTGTAACGCGCCGGCAACCTTTGAGCGACTAATGGAGCGTGTTTTGTTGGGGCTAACATGGAAAACGTATTTGGTCTACTTGGACGATGTCATCGTGGTTGGAAAAACGTTTGAAGAACATCGAGATAACTTGAAGGAAGTGTTCCGGAGACTACGAAGTGCACAATTAAAGCTTAACCCGAAAAAGTGTGATCTCTTTAGATCTGAGGTAAAATATCTGGGGCACATCATCTCGTCCGAAGGAGTAAGGACTGACCCAGAGAAGGTCGATGCGGTGAAAAATTGGCCCGTTCCCAAAGACAAACACCAACTGAGAAGCTTCCTGGGACTTGCAACTTACTACAGACGGTTTGTGAAGGACTTCGCAAGGATCGCAAAGAGATTGCATCAACTGACGGAAAAGGGAAAACCATTTAAATGGTCAGGTGAATGCGAAGCGAGTTTCAAGAAACTCAAACACCAACTGTGCGATGCTTCAATTCTAGTGTACCCTACTCCAGGAAAGACATTTATTGTAGATGCCGACGCTAGTAATGTTGGGATCGGAGCCGTTCTTTCGCAGATCCATGATGGCCAAGAGAGAGTAGTTTCCTACTTCAGTACTTCAGGAACTCCTGGCTTTGATCCTGGCAACAAAGCACTTCCACAAGTACTTATATGGGCAGAAATTCATCCTGCGTACAGATCATGCGTCTCTAAAGTGGCTGCTGCAGTTTAAGAACCCTGAAGGACAAGTCGCGAGGTGGATTGAGCGGCTGCAGATGTATGACTACGAGATACAGCACCGAAAGGGAACTCTTCACTCCAACGCAGATGCCCTCTCCCGGCGACCCTGCAAGGTTGATTGTAAACATTGCGTACGCCAGGAGGAAAAAGATAAAGTGTCAGTCCAACGGTTGAGAGCTGAGCCCGTTAGCGGCTGGAGTGCACGGGAGATCCGGAATGCTCAACAGGAAGATCCGGATATCGAGCCGATTCTCGCCTGGAAGGAACATGAGGGCAAGCCGGACTGGCAGCAGATCTCCAATAGGAGCCCGGAACTGAAGGCATACTTGGCACAATGGGACTCACTTCATGTCCAGGATGGCATTTTGAAAAGAAAATGGGAAAGTTCGGATGGAACATCAGCCGTGATGCAACTTGTGGTACCCAGATCGAAAGTCAACGAAGTGCTTAGGGAACTACATGATGGAGTGTCCGGAGGTCACTTGGGAGTAAATAAGACACTCGAAAAAGTGCGAGAACACTTACTGGATCCACGCAAGAGACGAAGTCGAAAACTGGTGCCGAAAATGCGCCACTTGCGCAGCCAGTAAAGGCCCGAGAGTAAAAATGCAAGGCAAGATGCATCAATACAACGTTGGAGCGCCCTTTGAAAGGATTGCAGTTGACATCGCAGGACCGTTTCCAGAAACCAACAGTGGAAACCGCTATATCCTCGTAGTGATGGACTACTTCACTAAATGGCCTGAAGCCTTTGCTATACCTAACCAAGAAGCTAAAACCGTGGTAGAGCAGATTGTCCACAACTGGGTAAGCAGATTTGGCTTACCAATGGAATTGCACTCGGACCAAGGTCGCAACTTCGAGTCGAAGATCTTTCAAAGAGTATGCCAGCTACTAGGGATGAAGAAGACAAGAACAACTCCGCTTCATCCACAATCGGACGGAATGGTGGAACGCTTCAATAGAGCCTTAAACGAACACCTTTCTAAGGTTGTTGGCGACTGCCAGCGGGACTGGGACAAGCACATCCCCATGTTCCTATTAGCTTATCGAAGCGCAGTTCATAACACAACAGGACATACTCCATCCGAAATCCTTTTTGGTCGAACCATCCGGTTACCTAGTGAATTGATGTTTGGATCTCCGACTGATGAAGCAACGAATGAAGATGATTATGTTGCGGATCTCAGAGAAATCATCAGAAACATTCATCGGAAAACTAGAGATAAGATTCGGATATCCAGCGACCGCATGAAGACGAGGTACGATACAAAAGCAACCACCACAGGATTCCAGGAAGGAGATCTGGTATGGCTATACAACCCTCATCGCCGAAAAGGCATGTCACCTAAACTACAGCCGGATTGGGAAGGACCCTATAAGATAGTGAAGCGCATCAACGATGTTGTCTACCGGATCCAGCGAGGAAGAGGCAAGCTGAAAGTTGCCCATGTGGATCGTCCCCATCGCTACCATGGCGAAAATATTGACGTGCTTGTTCGGGACGAACAAGTTTAAGAGGGGGATATTGTTGCATGCTTGCTTGAACTGTGTCATTCAGCATTAATTAGTCAACTGCGCCATCTAGTAGAGAGTAAAAGTAGCCATATTACCGATTTTGGCAGCATTGGAATAGCAGTTTGAGTAGCTGTGGTATAACTTGGTATGTTGTTCTCGAACCTTCTGAACTTAACGAACCTTCTCAACGAATCTGGAAATTTCGAGAGGTGTCACTAGGAGATATAAATAGATGTCGCAGGAGCACCCAAGACATTCTAGTTGTGAACCGCGATTAAGGATGCGATAGATGACAGTAGTGAAAAGTATAGAGAAAAAGTATAAGTATTGAGTTAGCGGAAAGTGATTTTGTATTTAAAGTGATAAATTGTGAAAGTGAATTCTGTAATTAAATAAGTGAATTATTAGAATAATAATTAAGAATTAAATTGACAGAGAACTAATAAAGATTAATTAAATAGAAATTACGTTTTATATTTTCGAATCCTAGCCTGGATGTAACAATATTTTTCCAAAATACCGTTAGAATCCAAACGGTATATCTGTATTCAATGTTATTTGACTAAGAGGTCCTTGCAATAACAAAAAAGGTCCTTAAAAGTCGAAGAAATGATATTTTTCCAAAATGCCGTTAGAATCCACACGGTATATCTGTGTTCAATGTTATTTGACTAAGAGGTCCTTGCAACAACAAGAAAGGTCATTAAAAGTCGAAGAAAGGATATTTTCCCAAATTGCCGTTAGAATCCACACGGTATATCTGTGTTCAATGTTATTTGACTAAGAGGTCCTTGGAACAACAAAAAAGGTCCTTAAAAGTCGAAGAAAGGATATTTTTCCAAAATGCCGTTAGAATCCAGACGGTATATATCGGTATATCTGTGCTCTATGTTATTTGACTAAGAGGTCCTTGCAACAACAAAAAAGGTCCTTAAAAGTCGAAGAAAGGATATTTTTCCAAAATGCCATTAGAATCCACACAGTATATCTGTGTTCAATGTTATTTGACTAAAAGGTCCTTGCAACAACAAAAAAGGTCCTTAAAGTCGAAGAAAGGATATTTTTCCAAAATGCCGTTAGAATCCACACGGTTTATCTGTGTTCAACGTTATTTGACGAAGATGTCCTTCCAACAACAAAAAAGGTCCTTAATAGTCGAAAACAGGATATTTTACCAAAATGTTTGTTGTTCCTAGCACCCCTCATTCAAGTAACATTGAACTCATATAATTTGTATCACAGTTGCACGTTAGCTACCTAATTTGTTATCTAGCTAACGCCATAACTAAGTAACTAACGTAGTTAAATTAGCTGCGTTAAAAATGCAATAGATTTGGTAGTTAGCTATAATAATGACAACTAATTTTAGCTATTAGCTATTAGTTGCAGGTTGTGTAACTAAGCTCGTTAGGTTGCCAAAGTTAGTTGCGGATGACAACTAAAAGTTAGTTAGCTTTTTAGCTGTAGCTTTTTAGCTGTCTAGGTAATAACTAATAACTAAATCAAAATTTATTGTTTTACTATAATGGCGATAAATTATTGGGATTTATTCTGCATATTGCGTTTAAAATAAAAATTGATTGAATGTCCTTTTTATTTTACATTATGTTATTTTACAAAGAGGTCCTTGGGGCCACAATAAAGGTCCTTTAAGCCCGAAAAAGGATATTTTCCCAAAATGTCTTTACAAACGGCACGGTATACATGAGTTCAATGTTTTTTTAAATAAGGGGTCCTAGAAACAACAAACATTTTGGAAAAATATCCTTTTTTCGACTTTTAAGGACCTTTTTGTTGTTCCAAAGAACTCTTAGTCAAATAACATTGAACGCAGATATACCGTGCGGATTCTTATGACATTTTGGAAAAATATCCTGTTTTCGACTATTAAGGACCTTTTTTGTTGTTGCAAGGACCTCTTAGTTAAATAATATTTAACACAGATATACCGTGTGGATTCAAATGATATTTTGGAAAAATATCCTTTTTTCAAGTTTTAAGGACCTTTTTTGTTGTTGCAAGGACCTCTTAGTCAAATAACATTTAACACAGATATACCGTGTGGGCTCAAATGATATTTTGGTATAATATCCCTTTTTCGATTTTAAGGACCTTTTTTGTTTATTACAAGGACCTCTTAGTTAAATAACATTGAACACAGATATAAGACGCGGTTTTCTTGGAGTTTTTGAAAAAAAAAATCGGGTTTAAGGACCTTATTTGGTGCTCCAAGGACCTCTTGGTAAATAACCTTATGACAACTAAAAGTGACATTGTTTAATCGGCCATCGGTTACCTCTTACCTTCAACTGATGTACAACAAACTTCAAGCTATAGAACCTTAATTATTCAAAACTTATCGAAGACAAATCTACTTCCACACTATTTCCCCGTGTTTCGTAAGGACATAATTAAATTAAACATAATTAAAACTAGAAAATGTATAACGAAATAAAAGAATCGCTCCTGTTCCTGTAAGCCTTTTCGGGTTAAATTGTTTGAAAAACATAGGGAAGGGCTACAGTCCGTTTGGGCGAACTGTTGAATACCCTATTCTTATTCCTATCCCTCAGAGAGTATATATTATAAATGTTAGCTCCCTAGCTCAAACTTTGATTTTTCAAAAAAAAATAAAAAATTAATTGTGGGCGTGTCAGTGGGCGGATTTTGAAAATATTTACACATGAGCATAAAGGGCCCCCTAGAGAGTATATATTATAAATTTTAGCTCCCTAGCTCAAATTTTGGTTTTTCAATAAAATTGTTTTATTTATTTGTGGGCGTCAGTGGGCGGATTTTGAAAATTTTATATCCCGAGCAGTTTTAGGAGTCATAGATCATATACAAAAAATTTCAGCTTTCTAGCTCAAAATTCGATTTTTTCCACAATTTTTTTTTTTTTTTGAGTTTGTGGGCGTGTCTGTGGGCGGATTTCAAAAATTCGTAAACTTGATTATTTCGGGACCCTAGAGAGTATATGGTTAACATGGCTAGATCGACATTACTATCGATGCTGATCATAAATATAGTAACGTTTAGGGGTCTACGGGCAATATTAAGGTATGTTACAAACTATGCGTCAAAATTAATATACCCTTAGAATAGGGTATACAAATTATTAGTTGTGTTTAATCGATAGCTAAAAAGCTAAAACTAAAGCTAATTATTGTTAGTTACACTCTGACAACTAATTTTTCACAACTAAACACGCTTAGTTACACTTCGCAACTAATAACTAATTTAGGTTCAAAATTTGTGGCAACTACAACTAAAATTATAGTTTAGCTATGTACGTTCAAAGAAACTATGTACAGCTAATTTAGTTGTAGCTTTTTAGTTATTAGTTAAGCTAACTTTTGTGCAACTCTGATTTGTATACCGTGCCGTTTCTAAAAACATTTTGGGAAAATATCCTTTTTCGGGTTTAATTATTGTGGCTCAAAGGACCTCTTTGTAAAATAACCTGATGTAAAATAAAAGGGACGTTCAATCAATTTTTATTTTAAACGCAATATGCTTAATAAATCCCAATAAATTATCACCATTATAGCAAAATATTTTTTTTTGATTTATTATTAGTTATTACCTAGGCAGCTAAAAACCTACAGCTAAAAACTAACCAACTTTTAGTTGTCATCCGCAACTAACTTTGGCAACCTAACGAGCTTAGTTACACAACCTGCAACTAATAGGTAATAGCTAATAGCAAAAATTAGTTGTCATTATGATAGCTAACCACCAAATCGATTGCATTTTTAGCGCAGCTAATTTAACTACGTTAGTTACTTAGTTATGGCGTTTGCTAGATAACAAATATACAACAACTATACCGTGAGTGCAGCGTGGCTCACACCTTTTTTTCTAATTTCTAATAATTCTTTGTTTTGATTTTTACAGCAAAAGTAAACAAATTCATTGTATAATATTATACATTTTCATTGCAACATTATTACAAAAATTCAATTTGGGAAAAACGAGAAATTATTGAAGTAAAACTTCGTTACGCACGCTTGTCTTGGGGAGTAGCTGGTGAATGCGACACGGAAGTGTAGACCAATGTAGCCTTCCGGTGCAAACGTGGACTTCCGGCAATACCTACCAAAGTGTAGACAAACGTACACTCTTTTGATACAACCTTTCGGCGGAAAGGTTCATGGAATGGGTAAAAACCCTTGAATCTCCTCAATAGAGGGCAATACTAAGCTCATCATCTATCCAAACCGATTCAAAGGAGAACAGTTGCCGCCAGATGGAATTTACCGGAAGTGAGTAAATTCATTGTGTCCATGAATCGCAGTTCATTAGTTGGAAATATAGAGCGTCAGATTTTCAGGTCGGACGGCAAAAAACTAAAGTTTGAGCTAGGGAGCTGAAATTTATAATATAGACTCTCCAGGGGTCCTTGATGCTCATGTGTAAATATTTTTAAAAATTCGCCCACTGACACGCCCACAATTTAAATTAGATGGAGCGAAAGAAGTTTTACTTCAGTCGTGTGGTCTTAGCACACTCATTTTTTTTCCCCTGACAAATGTAAAAAAAAAATTGGAGGGTAAATAAACAAAATCATTTAGCAGTAATAGGCGGAAAAATAATAGGAATCAGCAAACAAAAGTAAGTTTTTTTACGCGTGCATCTTATAGTTTATGTCTTAATAAATTGCCAAAGGCCTGATATCATTACTGGACGAGTCTGAGTATGCACTCCCAGCAAACGCGCCAAACTTGGGTCCAAATTGAAATGCAATGGCATTTAGAAAGTGAATTGTACAACGAACGTTTATCAATAGGTCGTTTCTCTTGGACGGCATCAGTTTCTTGAGTACCAAATGTTCGATATCAATCTACGAGATGATTATCGGGTCCATTTAAGTCTTTCTCAAGTTAATTGACCAGCCGTTTGAAAAATTATGAGCATTTTCTATTTATTTTGGTATTTGAATTACCTTTATCTTCAAGAAGACTGAATTTAACTCTGTACTCTCACGAAGCCACAGCTGCTTCTGACCTGAAAGTTTGCAAATAAAGAGAACTTTGCAGTAGTTCTTTCTATTTACTGCTTCCAACTTCTGTGCATATTTAAACAAATCCATTTTCCTGCAAATATATCGAGAAACTATTGATTATTAATAAAAAAACTTACTTTTGTTTGCTATTCCTATTATTTGCCCGCCTATCGCTGATAATTATTTTGTTTGTTTACCCACCAAATTTTTGTTTACATTCGATTTGGCATCGATTTGGCATCTGTCAAAAAGTCTGGATCCCTATTGCTCTCGAACCTTCTGAACTTAACGAATCTGAAATTTCGAGAGGTGTCACTAGGAGATATAAATAGGTGCCGCAGGAGCACCCAAGAGATTCTAATTTTTGAACCGCGATAAAGAAGTGCGATAGATGAAAGTAGTGAAAAGTATAGAGAAAAAGTGGAAGTATGAACTAAGAGAAAAGTTATTGTTTATTTAAAGTGATTAATTGTGAAGGTTAACTAATAAAGATTAATTAAATAGAATTACGTTTTATCTTTTCGAATCCTAGCCTGGATGTAACAATATAATATATTAATTGTAGGTACAACATTTGGCTTATGTACTACATCTAAAATAAAATAAATAAAATTAAATATTAGGCATTAACGGCCCATACCATTAAGACCCAGCTTCTCCAACCATTTGCTGCGCAAAGTGGAATGGACCTACAATTTTTAGCCGAATCCGAACGGCAAATTTAAGAAGCATCTCATGAAATTTGATACTCTTGGATGTTTGTCAGATATTCTAAATACAAAATTCAAAAATTCTGTCTTTTCTATTCCTTACTCGGAAAAAATAAAGCAACACACTCATTGAGTGAGACCAATGGATGACGTCATGATTTGCGTCATATACATTGGGCGCATTCCGTACCGTATGCCTTTTTTACAAGTTTTGTATTACTCTGAAGGTTGAGATTAATTATGCTTTATAATGAATGATTATGAAGATCTAATTTATGGAAATTAAGCGTTCACTCACGAATTCATTTTGCGGTGTAACACAAATGTACTAATAATAATACTAATTTTTTAAACAAAACAAAACAAACTCAGACAAAGCACAGCGACTGCGTAAAATTGTCGCTTCGTTATATTTAACTGCTGTTTTTGACATTTCTCGTGGCATTTAATGACTCGCTGTCAAAATAGGGTCATGCAGTGTAATCGGCATATCTCAAATGACCACAAATGATCATGCTGATTTTGACAGATTAAAATGACCAAATTGCATGCAGTGTAATCGGACAATAAGCACGAATGCCAGTATAATGACCTAATGACCATATGCAATTTATTGAAATTTGTTTATGGCATTGCTGTCATTTTTGTCATCTGAAAATTGTCATCCTTTCCATGCGTGCAGTCTGTTTTATTTATTTTCTTGAAAAATTAAGTTTCGCTTTAACATGACGGCGTTACCATAACTCCCTCTGAAAATATAACAACAAATGCCTTTAATGACCAGCAGGGCAAAAATGACCAAAATGGCCATTGTGGTCACGTAGTCTAATATACTACCTTGACAGCGCGGAACTTTTGGTCATTTGACAGATAATCTTGTCATTTGGCTGTGGTCATTTGAATGCCAACTCGGCATACAGTCTAATCTTACCTTTAGCTATTTCAACCAATCAGCAGTCGAGCTTTGGCATACTAACTGCCCTCATTTTCATGCCACTGTTCAAACATCACAGTTGTCAAAGCAGCTATATTTAAATATAGCAATTTTCAATTTTGTTGACATCTGGTTTATTGTTGGTGTCAAATGAATCACCGCTTTGAGAGTTTTTCTTAATGTATAATAAACCTAATTTTCGTGCAGATATTTGCAATGTTTAATAATATATTTGGGAAGAAGCCCACCGTCAAGGAACAACAACGTGAAAATGATCGAAGTCTTCGCAAAGCCAGTCGTGATATCGAAAGAGAACGTCGCAAGCTGGAAGACGACGAGAAGAAACTCGAGTTGGAGATAAAAAAGAATGCGCAAGCGGGCAATAAAGACGTCTGCCACATCCTAGCGAAACAGCTAGTAGAGATTCGCAAGCAAAAAAGTCGTACATTTGCTGCAAACAGTAAAATTACATCCATTGGCTTCCAGAATAAGACGATTGGTTCCAACATTGCTATGGCTGATGCTTTGAGCACCACGTCTAAGACAATGGCCGATATGAATAAAATAATGCGTCCAGAAGCTATTGCTCAGAATGTGCGAAACTTCCAACAGGCAAACATGAAGATGGAAATGACTGACGAGATGATAAATGATACTCTGGACGATATGCTGACTGAGTCGGGAGATGAAGATGAAACCAATGCTGTTGTCAGCAGGGTTCTCGATGAAATTGGTATCGAAATATCAGGTAAAATTGCAAACATTCCATCGGCAGGACACGACCTAGAAGTCAACAAGACGTCGGAGAAAGATATCGCTGCTCAACTGGCTAAGTTGAGATCTGATTAGATAGATAAAAGTATATTGACGTTTTTTTCATTTATTTTATTATTTGTTTGAATAAAAATTTCTACATAATGTGTATATATTTTTTTAGCAAACCGCCTTTATTAAATAGAACCATCACTATGTTTTATGTAAATTTACCCTTTTTTACAACCTAGACGTCATACCCCCGGATGCGACGATAGATTCTCCTGTGATGTAACTCGCGTCGTCAGAAACTAAAAATGCCACAATACCCGCCATTTCATCGGAATCCCCTAAACGACCCAGAGGAATCCTTGTGATTGCCTCATCATGTACGGCCTTGTTTTCGTGTAGCTGTAAGCGGGGAAAAATACAAACTGAAAAACTGCAAACACAACGCAAACATACCGCTTTTGAGAACTTCGTGCGTATTATACCTGGAGCTAAGCAATTAACACGGATTCCTTCTTTACCAAGATCTTTTGCAGCAGCTTTGGTGAGACCAATAAGTGCAGTTTTACTGACGGAATAAGCCCCCAACATCTGTAAATAGATTGTCAAAAATCTATTAAGTTAGTTATAGCACAGGCTACCTATATAGGTAGTCTGTGATTTAAAGCTTACGTCTAATGGATCATATCCAGCAATTGACGATACGAACACAATATTCGAACCCTCGGACTTCCTCAAATGGGGAAGAGCCTCCTTAGCAAGCATAAACGACGACTTTACGTTAGTATCGAATATTTTATCCCACACTCCTTCGTCACAATCCAAAACTCCCCCTACCGCAGGATTTGTTGCAGCGTTGGATACCAAAAAGTTGAGTTTTCCATATTTTTTAATAGTTTGTTCGAACAACATCTTTCTATCATCTGACAATCCAACATGGCATTTTACACCGAGTACGTCTAAGTTTAGTTCCTTGAGCTTATTTACTGCCGAATCCACATTGGTTTGCTTCCGACTGCTTATCACAACATTGGCACCATCTAAGGCTAACCGTTTGGCAATGGCAAATCCAATGCTAGAAAGGAACTCATTCTTAGTAAATTTGCAATGATTTGACAATCGGCTTTCTTACCCTTCAGTAGACGCAGTTACGATGGCGACTTTTCCGTGAAGACGTTTCATTTTATTAGCGGCTGCACTAAATGCTCGTCATAAACTGTAAACTGGGCTGTTTTCTACTAAAAAACAAATCGCTCGAGGCACTTTGAACCCAGCAAATTGTCTAGATAATCGACTAGTGATAGCGAACATACCACAGACTACCGAACATACCAAGGTATAAACTTAATTCGCTTATGCTCGTTAATTTAAACGAACCAACATAGATATGGATTGCAAGTATGTGTGTAATGCTTACAGCGCTTTCTAGTAGCTTTCCTGAATATGGCAGGTGGGGACCGATTTCCGAAATAATGAAACGCACTTCTAATGTACAATTTTTTTTTGTTGTAGAAAAAGGCCTAAAACATTAACAACGATTTCGCACGTTGTTGCTTTAGAAAAGGTGTACAAATGCGAAAAATGTGTTTAAAATATTCATTTTTACCCTCGCTCTGTCAATAAATTCGTTTGAGAATACGTTCAGAAAATTGCATCATTCAGTGCTATTAATTGTGGGTTCAGGTATTTGCAAGTCGATGAGAGATCGTTAAAAATTTCTCAACACAACATTTTTTGCAATAGGTACCTATATGTTAATTGAGTCAATCCTTCTTCGATTCAATTTGCTTTTCAATTCGAATTGAATTATAAAAATGTTGTGAACTTTAGAACTTTTTTTCAGCATTTTTTTTTTTTCATAAAAAAAGGAATTCCAATTTCCAGAGCACTCAGACTGGGTAACAGTCCATTATACTATTTTGTACTAGTGAACATTTTAGTGATGATTGTTTTTTGATAGAGAATGTAGACGAATTTATATACCTAGGAATCTAATGGTGGATTTACACGGTCACACATTCCTAACATGTAAGATTAAAGGGATGCTAAATACTAAATATCCGTGTGACTGAAAGGGACAGCATTACCTAACATGCAAAAAAACGTGACACGTATTCAGGTCGGCCATCTTGTTTACGTGGTAGGAATTATGGGAAAGCTATGCATGTTGATATTTTTATAGCGATGGCTTACGAAATTTCGATTTCCTATAAAACAAAATGGGCGCTGCTATCATAAGTTTTAATCGCCATAATACATTTTTGACATTTCTCTGCTTCACATCGCCGATTGTACCTACTCAAGATGGAAAACACTATTAATACGGCAGCCTTTACGAGATCCATGTTTTTATTTATTTTTTAATTCTACTACAACAAAACCGATGAAAATAAATTTGTTTGTTTACATGTGATCTGTCAAATCTCCATAATAATGTTATAGCAAGTTAAAGTAAGTGATCTTACTCTTACACCTTATTAGCATTGACTGCGGATAAACGGATCTCTCTTTTCGGTTTTGTTGCAAAAATGCGCGTGCGTGATGGTGTAAATCCACCATAAAGGTACGATTACATGGTAATTTTTTCGAGTCATTTAAATGACGCTCTGACGTAGAAATCACGTCACAAAGCCGTAATTTTTATGTCGTTTGATCGCCATTTTTGGGACGACGTTTCAGGCGTCATTTAAATGACTAGGAAAATGACTAAGAAAATGACATGTATTTTGTGCCATTAAAATGATGGGAAAAAATGACCGTGTGATCGTTCTTTAATGACGCCTAGGACAAATGACTACACTTTTTGGCTGTTGCGTCATTTTTTTACGCAAATGATAAATGACACAGCATTTAATATGATATCTGTGCTTTCATTTGGTGTTTGTTGCATGTGTCTGGCTTCTATTTCGGAACAAATTACTATGAGTGAAATGGAATACGAACCATAGCCGCCAAGTGCCGAAAATATGTACTATTCTGTCAACTATCGTGTGAGTTTAAATACCGAAAGTACAACACAGTCGAGCAAATTAGGCAAAACGCAGAAAACAGGAGTAAATAGGGATAGGTTTGGTTAGGTTAGGTTAAGGTGGCTGTTAGCTGATAGCCAACACACTGCAGGACATGTACAGAGGAGATGAAGTATAGTCTCCTCCTCCTAGTCGTCCCTGCAGCTTCTACAGAAGTCATTTGAGTAGACGCCAAGCCTTGATGCGTGCTCGCATATAGAGAGTGTCCTGTAATAACACATATAGCAGAGCCAATGTGCAGTCGCAGATCCAGCTTTGGTCAGATATGCTTTGTCGTTAGACATGTATTACTATCTGTTCACCTAAGGTTTGTACTCTCGACTGCGGATAGTTTAAACATAAGTTTACAAGTAGCGATAGGTATATGTACCTAGAAAACCTTTATCAGGTAGAAAAGGTAATGCGGTTCCTTTTTTGGCGAGTTCATCTGACCTACAAATCCCTGGGATGTCTTTTTGCCCCGGCACCCAGAAGAGGTGAATATTGAACTGCTCTGCCATCTCCTCAAGAGATGAACGGCAGTCTACGGCTACGATATAGTTTGATGAGAATGAGTTCATGGACTTTATCGCGGCTTGCCTGTCCGAGAAGATGCGGATGTAAATGGGAAACGCGCAGCAACTTCGAGGCGTTTGATTGGCTGTCGAAGGACACAAAAACGCGCTGACTGCTTTTATGTCTTGAATGCTTTAAGTCTTTTGACTGATTTTAAGTCGTTCGACTGCTTTAAGTCTTCTATAATATTGGATTTTTACAAGTCCCTATTTTATATATGTATGTATATATGTTATTTTACTAAGAGGTCCTTACAACAAAAAAAAGGTCCTTTACTCCTGGAAAAAGCTAATTTTTCCAAAATGTTATTAGAAACCGCATGGTATAATTGTGTTGAACGTTATTACCAGTCGTGCTTCCGCTGATACGCTCTCTCGCATATTTGTGTTCTGTTTTTGGATGTGTGGCTTCACCAACCTCAACAAATAATCGAATTGATTGGCTGACAAACAAAGGACATTGCGATCAGGTTCTTCTTCGCACAATTCGAGCAGTAATCCAGCACAAAATTCAAATTGTTTAGGATTACTTGAAAAATCAAAGCTTTCGTAGGAAAACATAGATTATAACGAATAAATTACAATTAATTCACAAGTATTTTTATTATTAAAGTCAAAAGTCAACAAAAACTACGTATGTTCGATGTGAAAGTGTTGAAAACATTTGACACAGAGGCCAATATTGCATTTCATACAGCATGTACTCTTTCTTCTTTCTTCTTCTTGCAAGTAGACCTACCTGTAAACAAGTTGTCGCAGTAAAAGAAAAATGACAGGCCTCTGATATTTTCTGCGAAGTCATCAATTATTGATAAGAGAGGTGCCGAACATTTGCCAAATCGTTCTTCATATTTGGGGTTTGATATGGGATTTTTTCTTTGGTAAATTTCGAAATTTAAAATGTTACCAGAGGGCGTACACACTGACCAGGCTTTGAAACCAAATCTTATTAGCTCACCTTTGACAAAATGCTTGCAACTATGTCTTCCATAATAAGCTATCATACTTTCATCATAAGATAATAATAGGTGTGTTTAATGAACCTGAGCTGCACAGAAAATTACAGAAAAGATCAGAAAAGTACAGGATTTTGTGTTCCATGAGCAAAAATCATGCCCCAACATGTTTTACATTCTATCACTTTGTGTTCCATGACGCTGTCCAGCTCAGTTAAGTACAGGATTTTCTGCACCTTCTTTTGAGGAAGGGAAACTGTGTGAAAGTTGTCAAATTGAAGATGTCAAATGTCACTGATATCAGTTGATTTGTTTGTTTGGCATGAAATTTGGCATTAGCTATTTTTGCCTAAAAATATTCGCATAGTATAAACAATTCTCCACATAAATTTGAGAGCTCAGGATATACGAGCCCAAACGTTCACTATGGCGCGTGGCAAGTGTTTATCGGAAGACATACGTAATTTAATAATAAAAGCGTACAAAAAAAAACGTTTCGGCATATAACATCGCAAAAAATTTGGAAATATCGAGGTCTTCAGTTCGAAACATTATTAATTTATTCAAGAAGACTGGAAATGTGAACTCACTGAAGAAAACTGGAAGACCATCAATTGCTAACGATCGTAACAGAAGGGCTTTAAGAAAAATTCTCAAGAAAGATCGTCGTGCTACAACGGCAAATATCACCTTAGAGTGGAAAAATGTTATTAAAAAGCAAGTTTCAAGAGACACCTGCATTCGAGAAATGAAGAAAATGGGATACAAATTTTATAAAGTAATTTTTAACGAAATTGTTTTTGTTTTATTAACTTAGAAAATTGTTTCTTCTAAAAAACCGTCACTTAGGCAAAAGAAAAACCTCTTTTAACTCCTTTGCAAAAAAAGAAGCGCTTAAGGTGGACTCGTGATCATCAAAACTGGACGCTAAGGCAATGGAGGAGTGTAATATGGAGCGATGAGTCTCGATTCGAACTTTGTGTTGGAGACTCACGATCAAGAGTTTTAAGAACGCCAGCTGAAGCATTTCACCCAGACTGCTTTAGACGAAAAACTAAATTTACCGCTTCAGTAATGATATGGGGATGTATGTCAGCTCAAGGAGTAGGTGACCTTCGCTTCATCGATGGTACTGTGAATGCCAGTAGGTATCCAGACATCCTAGAGCACCAACTTTTACCTTCGATTCCAAAGCTGCAAACAGAAGATGGCAGTTTTACATTTCAGCAAGATGGCGCACATGTCATACAGCCAAGCAAAATATGAGCTGCCTTCGAGAACACACCATTTCAGTTCTAACGTGGCCTCCAAATAGCCCGGACCTATCTCCAATTGAGACTTTGTGGGGAAAAATGAAAAAAGAATTAAGAACAAATCCGGCTAAAAACTTGAATGAATTGAAGGAAAAGATCCAAGAAGTTTGGAATGGCATAACTCCTGAATACTGCTTTAATTTAGTGGAAACTCTTCCAAGTCGAATTACAGCCGTTATTAAAAACAAAGGTGACGTCACTCAGTGGTAAAAGACAGTTATTTTTGTATTAGGTCAACTTTATTGCGTCGATAAAAGAGTGGGTCAACTATTTTGCGCTATATATGAACTGTTATTATTTTATGAAGAATTATTTTTAAATGTATATGTCTAACACTTTCACAATATCGAAATAAATTTTGAGTTTGTTTGTTTACTTTGGAGTGCCAATTTTTTTTTTCGAATTTCATAAGACGGAAAGTAAACGGGCCAACTATTTTGCGTTTGGGTCGTATATGTCGGAATTTTTCAAAACTCTATTGTCATGAACTGATCCTGGATAGCCAACGAAGATGTCAATAATTTGCTTCCTTTCGTTACAGATAGCTTGCAAACATATACTTATAACATTTTTCTATCTATGTAATCGCCCTTGGGTCGCTTAGGAGGCCTTATTATGTGTACCGTCGATTGCACCTAAATAAAATATATTAAATTAATTCTGGTTAAATTAAATAATATTAACATTACCTATTATCCCCTGAATACCAGCTTTATTATACATATACATCCATAAGGTAGTTATACCTTTTTCTTCCTCTGTAGGCCGCCGAATAACTGAATCTGAGAGGTTGCTCAAAAAGCCAAGCGTGCGATTTATTATTCGGCATACTGTTCCCAAAGAAAGATTGAACCTATCTGCTATATCTCTGAAGGAGCACGCTTCATGTCCAGCGAACCACAAGAAGAGTGCTACATGTATTTCTGGAGAAAATGTTTTGGCCGCTTCCATTGCGGTGTACTCATTCCATAATGCAAATTGTTGCACTATGCATTCATACAAATCGCGACTTACACGAGAGTGGGTTATAAATTCTTTTTCAGTATATGAAGGAACTACTTCTTCTAAATACCTAGAAATCGCATTTCCAGCAAATCTTCTTGATTTTTTTTTTTTTTTTTTTTATAATTTGCGTGCGCTAAACGGATTTCTTTTTTCTGTAGTGATACAGTACCCTTATAATGGTAAAACCACAGCGCAGGCATTTAGTTTGTTGCACAAGTAGCTCCCAGCAATTCATTGCCTATTTTTGGGTGCTACTTACTGAAAGAATAGAAGGATAGGAAAGAAGTTTGGTGCGATGGGATTTTTTTTTCTCAACAGGTGGCGCCTAAATTGCTTTAGGGAGATCAGTTTTTGTTGTGTGTATTTAATTTATAAAAATCATGGCCGTGGTCGGGATTCGAACGCACGACCTGCCAATCACTTTAGTGAATACACTACCATCGCACCATTGCCAGCTGATCATCGCTATTGCTGGTATCCGATTTTGTAATATCCGACGAACTTAACATGGTGCTACTGCCAGAATCTTCCAACATCTCGAGTATTAAAAAGTCTGAAGTATTAATTTTATTTTATTTATCAAAAGCAACTTTGAATCCCACATTTCATTTGGATTTATTTATTTTGGAATTCAATAGCTGATATGAGAGCTACTCGTATCATATGAAGCTGTACTTTTTTGTTCTAACTTGATCTGACAGTTTTCGCTCATGTGTGCTGATCTGATCTGTTCTGTTCTGATCTTTTGTTCATTAAACACAGCTAATTGTTGTGTGGAATGAATATTGTTAAGCATATTTGCCTATAAATGGTCTGTCATCGAACGCAACTTCCACAGCTTGTCCTTATTTCCATGTGGTACAGCCAAGTTTGGTTCAAAATGTAAGCAACTAAGAATTTCTTCAAATCGCCCACGCCGCATTGACTTATAAATTAATTTGTTCCGTAGATCGTCAGAGCTATTCCAATAGGCCTTATAATTAGGAATAGAATTGTATCCAGTCACCATCAGAATACCAATAAAAGTCCGGATTTCGCGAATCGAAATTTTTTAAAATGGTTTTCCTTTTTTTTGTGGCATATAGTGCTGAGCAATGGCTGATGTGTTCCAGTAACTCATCGTCAAAAAACCGTTCGAAAAGTTCATGCGACTGCACATCACGACAGTTTAATGTCGAAGTTTGCTTCAGGAAACATTGGTAGTCCAGCACTTGTAACATAATTTAACCATTTGAAAGTTGTTGCTGTGTTGGAAGCAGGTATTGGCACGTCAGACAGGATGGGATTTATTTTCCTGAGAAGAGTGGCAGCATCTAATTTCTCCTGTTGTATCTCTTGGGTAGGTTGGTCAACCGATAAGTTCAATTGTGACTCATCTAAAATATCAATGAGAACGTCCTCCACGTTATCGGTTGGAATAGGCTGCACTTCGAGCTGAATTGTATCAATATGTTAACCATTTCTTAATACTAATTCACAACCGGCTCTCAATTGATTCCCGTTCAGATCATCAATCGTGCCTCCGTCATTTTCATCGGCAACGTCCTCTCCGGTGATATTACCATCGACCAATTCATCAAATGCATTATCTTCTTCATTTAGCTGCTGAAGATAGTCTACTATCCTCTCCTCTGAAGAAAAAAACAAGATCCGCTCAAAATTCGAACTGTTTTAGTATGTCACCATACAGTCACATCCTATTTCTACATAGCAAAAAAAAAATATTCGAAATACGTGTTAAGGAAATAGACCCCTCGAGAATATTTCAATTTGCCCTCAAACAGAAAAACACTTCCGCTTTGGCGAACTGTTGGATACCATATTCCTATTTCCATCGCTCAAAAATTGGTGATGGAAAAAATCTAAGCATGCGTGAATTGTTTTATTTTGTTATACGTAACTGTTTTTAACGATTTTAAAAGGATTTTATCAAGACAACAATGTTTTTGGTAAAAACGCCATTAAGAATTGGGCGTAACGAACAAAATTGACTTCTTCCATAAAAGGTTTTTTTTTTTAAATAGTGTGTCAGTGCGGTCTTTGAAAATATTTATATTTGAGCATTTGGGGCCCCATGCGAGAATATATTTAATTATTTAGCTTCCTTACCTTGATTTTTTCGATAGGACGTTTTTTTTTCAAATAGTTGTGGTGTATATTATCATGATGATGTGGGACCCTAGAGAGTATACAAGTCATAAGATTAGAAGCACGCATTTTGAGAAGTAAAACGACTATGGTAAATGAGAGACTGTTTTGTTAATAATAAAATAGAGGAAATTTGTGTATAGGAAAGATTTAGCTAACGGAAATTTGCAGACAAATTTTAAATTGAGTAAAGAATATGCGGAAATAAATCGGGTCACTAGATTAGAACCAGTGAACATCGCATGTTGCATTTGCTGCTGCCCCAAACAATGTTCTGAGCATTGGCATCGCAACATATAACTAGGCCCATCTTCCTGGTGTCGCAATAGTCTATGAGTTCAGCAATTGTCCTTGGTGGTGGAGGCACTACCGAATTATAGGTGAGATAAGCAGACGCCACGAGGAAGGTCTTTCAATTTCCATTCGTTTCGTAGCTAATGGCTGCCGCAACCAAATCTTGGCCACAAAATTGTTCAAGCTTAGTCGCTGAAAGAAGGTTCTACACAACAAGACAAGCCCTTGGCTCTCGGACCGCTCGTCACAGAGTATCCTGGTGCCACGAACACCTCCAAGGCCACAAGTATGGATGTTATGTGGGCTTTTGTATTCAACACGGAAAGCTTCTTACTGATGAGAGCACGCGCTCTGGCATCCGTGATGACTTGGTATTTAAAATGGAGGTTCGGTCTTCCTTGCTCTTAAACCAGGGGGCTGGGAGTCGAAAATCCTCTTGGCTGGAGCATTATTTTCCATTCGCTTAATGTGGCCGAGCCAATGTAATCGGCATAATTTAGCTTTTTGGACTTATCGTCCAGCATTCGGCACCATAAAGTAGGACTGATAGGATTAAGGTTCGATAGAGCACGCATTTTGCCCTTCGAGTGAGGAGAACCGCTAAAAAAGCCTCTAACACGGCACGCTCGGAAGTCCGATGATGTCGATATCGTCCGCATACCCCAGTAGCTGGACGGATCTATTGAAGATATTGCCTTCCGTGTTATCACCTGCCTTCGCACTATTTTCCCCAGATCAAGATTAAAGAAGTCACATGATAGCGCATCTCCTTGCATAATTCCGGTACAAGTTTGGAATAAAGTGGGTGAAAAGGTGGTGGGTCTCGACTTGTAATTCATTTGTCTTTTCCAGAATTTGCCTCAGTGTGAAAATTTGGTCTATTGTCAATCTGCCGGGCTGGAAGTCACACTTGTACGTGCCGATGAGTGTGTTGCAGAACGGCTTCAGACGTCCACACATTACGTTGGATAGGATCTTATATGCGACATTTAGCAGGGATATGCCTCGATAGTTCACATCACAAGTTGAGGTGAAATTTCTTTCGAAAGGAATCAGGAGCGACACTTGAATATTTAATGTCATAATTAGTTCTTTTGACTCAGATGTTCTTTTGTACATGTCGGACGTAATTCGTTCTCCAGCCGAAAAAGACAGGTACGAATATTCAAAAACAAATCTAACTAAGAGTAATTCTGATTCACGAGAAAAGCATCTACACAAATTGCTAGCTGACCTTGAATCGGCTGACAAAAAACCTACCCAACTCCTCGGTGATATGCGATAGCAGGCAGCACAATCTGTTGGATACGAATATCTGTACTCTCTGTAGATAAATAGAATGCCCATAAGCGTACGAGGCCTTTTATCTGTGTCTGGCCTTTTATCTGTGTCGGATCCTGACACACTGTCAGAAGTTGCAGATAGAATCATGGAGAACACGTCCAATGGATACGTGATGGCGACTAATCCAAAACGTGACTCATCGCACGCAACCACTTTTCATTTGGAACAAAATAATGTGCAACTTGAGAAGGTGATGATTAGTTGTATGCTCCCGTAACCCGAAAATTTCACAAAATTCTATTTCCGCTCTCGTTCACACCTAAGCATCATGAGTCATGACATATGTTTTTACAACAGGACGTATGCAAAAGAAGCTCGTTGCTACATTATTCCTTGCGCTTTTCTCAAAGATAACCCAAAAAACTAGTTTAGCTGTCGTCTAGGTATATACGAAATCTAGAGGAGTCGAAATCACCCTACATGATGTCGTCAATAGTATCAAAAATTTCTAAACGAGAAAGAATACACACTGGTTGCATTCCTCGGCATTGGAGGAGCCTTCAACAATGTAGAGACAAGTGCAGTACATGGAAGAGACTAACGTGAATCATGCTCTATTAAAATTTTATAGAGAACAAGCTTGGCGATAGGAAAATAATTACGAAGCTTGGGGATACACATCTCAAAGTAATCGCATCTAGAGGCATACCACAAGGAGGGGTTATCTCACCTCTTTTGTGGGTACTGACGATAAACGAGATACTCATACGGCTTCCATACCGTGGGGAAAAAACTATCCGAGTGCGCCAAATACATGGGTGTCATACTCGACAGAAAAATAAAAATGAATTTAAATGTGTGTGAAAGTATAAGAAAGTCCACAATCGCTTTCTGCACATGTAGTCGAATATTTGGGCATGAATGCTTTATGGATGTACCCGTCGGTCGAAAGCCCTATATTGACATACGGAGGACTTGTTTGGTGGCAATTCACTTATAAAGTTACCCATCTGAACGAAAAACGTGACAAGGTGCAAAGGATAGCGTGTGTGGCACGATGAGTGCAATGAGGACCACCCAACGGCTGGGCTTAAAATCATCATCAAGCTGCTTCCTTTGGACCAATATATACAAGAATCTGCGGCGAAAAACACCATATAGATAAGCCAGTTAAACTCTAAACTGCTGGGGGACGAATTCAAGGGGCACACACAGACTCTGGACCAATATTTGAGCCCAGCTGTATCCTCTTACTACATGCTGCGGCACTTTGACTTCCATAGAATATTCTCCTGCATTTTTTATAGTAGAGAGGAATGGGAGAGATACGAACACGTAGCCGAATCCATATCCATTTACGCAGATGGCTCAAGAATGGGCGTAGGAGTAAGAGCTGCGCTGTTACAAAACATTAAAGCTGAAAGGCACATTTCGACTACAGTGTCTTCCAGGCATTCGACAATCCTGCTGAAATACTTCGGCCATGTACCAACTACGGACTACATTACGTCATACTTAGATTTCACAAGACCTTTCTCGAGTGGCTCACCCAGCAGGGAAGAATGGAGAAACGGATTCGTCCCCGGCAAGCAATCCATAACCGTATTTACGGACGGTTCAAAAATCGAAACGGTGGTGGGGTCAGTCGTCTTTTCCGCACCACTGGGCATATCAAAATCGTGTGACAACAGCAGCCCGTGAGTTTGTGGTAAGGGCAATACCACCCGATGGTATTACCTTCTTTATCGACAGCCAGGCAGCAATAAAAGCCTTAACTGCAGCAGTAATAAAATCCAAGCTCGTGAAATGCTCTATTTCACATTGTTCAATGAATTCAAATCTTTATCCTGCAACTTATATATTGACTATATAAGTAAAATGGAATGCTCTTTAAAATTGAACCCCAAACTTTTCTTGGGTTTTGTCAATTCCAAGAAAAAAACCGATGGTTATCCATCGAAGCTTACTTACAATAGTTCTACAACTGCTGATTCGCTAGACGCAAGCAATATGTTTGCAGATCAGATCAGTAAGTCATTTAGGGAGACCCCTCTTCACATTGATGATCAATATTTTAGTTATCTAACTAGCTGTTCCCAAATAAGTTTTAGTAGTATCTCATTCGATTTGGAAACAATTTTAAAATGCATTTCTTCTCTGAAGAATGACTATTCATCAGGTCCTGATGGCATTGCACCGATTGTTCTTAAAAAATGCAGTCATGCAATTGCTCCATATCTTAAGTATATGTTTGAATTGTCCATTAGTACAGGTAAATTACCTAATCTATGGAAAAGTGCTTTTATCACACCTGTATTTAAAAAGGGCGAACGTGGTGATATCACTAATTATAGGCCCATTTCAAAGCTTTCGTGTATCCTTAAGATTTTTGAACAAATTGTTTGTGACAAGTTAATATTTCTTTGTCGCAACATAATTTGTAATGAACAGCATGGATTTGTAAGAAACAGATCCACTGTCACTAATCTATTAAGTTTCTTGCATGATTGTTCCAATGCCTTGGAGAATAAGGGCGAAATGGATTGCATATACACTGACTTCTCTAAGGCTTTCGACCAGCTGTCCCATGAAATAATCGAATTTAATCTTAGGGCTTTTGGCTTCCCACCATGTTTCATAAAATGGGTTAATTCATACCTTAGATCAAGGGTTTATCAAGTGAAATTTAGAGGATCGCTATCTGTATCTTTCACAGCTCAGTCTGGAGTTCCCCAAGGAAGTCACCTCTGACCAATTTTATTTATACTTGCCATTAATGATGTTAAGGCATGTATAAATAACAGCAATATCCTGATCTACGCTGATGATATGAAAATATATAAATCTATCACTAGTCAGCAGGACAGAATGTTTCTTCAATCTGACATTAAAAGCTTCGCAAATTGGTGTGATAAAAATGGTTTATCCCTGAACCCAACTAAATGTCAACATATATGACATTCTCTAGAAAGACTATCCCTTCCACCTTTCAATATTCTCTGTCTCAACATATTCTTTGTAATGTTGATAATTTTAAGGATCTTGGGGTTTATTTCGACCCCAAACTGGTTTTTGCTAAGCATATTAATTCTATTATTAATAAATCTAATTCTATGCTGGGCTTCGTAAAAAGGTGGGCCAAAGAATTTAATGACCCTTAAGTTTCTATGTCATTGTACAATTGTTTTGTCCGTCCGATTCCAGAGTATGCCTCTCAAGTTTGGACACCGTTCTACAACATTCATTCAAATCGAATAGAGGCCATTCAACGTAAATTTATTCGATTTGCACTTAGAGGACTTCCATGGGATGATCCATTTAACCTTCCTCCCTACAGTCAACGTATAAGCTTCTTCAAATGTTACCCCTTTCTCAACGAAGGCTTAATAGCGATATCATTTTTTTACAGCAGCTTATATCCGGTCAAATAGATGCACCTGACTTGCTGTCGTCTATTGGCTTTAATTTTCGTGGTGGTGCCCATAATTTGCGCAGTGTTGAATTATTGTTTAGCCCCCATCATAGAACGAATTATGGGAAGCATGAGCCTATTAGTCGCATGAGTAGAATCTATAATCTAAATGATCATGTGATTGACTTGCATGTTAGTAAAATTAAGCTAAAAAATATTTTGCGTGATAATGCTTTAATGGCTTAAATTGTTTGCATTATTTTGTGTCTGTGTTAGTATTTTGTAGGTACATAATTATTGTATTTTTAATTGTTTTGTCCTTACTAACACCTGCACTAAATGATGAGCCTGTGAGAGCACTTTTTGTGCCGGCAATTTCTGCTCGTGATAGTTGCTTGCTTTAAGCACTCCACGACACAGAGCTGATAGTGTTATGTAAAAAAAAATGCTGTTGTGAAGAACTCAAGGTTCTTGGTACTCAGCATAAGGTATCGCTCTGCTGGATTCCGGGACATGAAGGCATTCTAGGCAATGAGAAAGCGGATGAATTAGCAAGACAATGTTCGGCAGCTGTGTTAGAACAAGCTGCTCCCTCTGTATGCATCCCTCCTTGCACACACAGGCTTGAAGCAGTGAAAAAGACAATAAGAGAGACGAAGCTTAGATGGACGGCACTAGATACTTGACACACCACAAGAATGCTATGGCCAACCTTCAATGGAGCCAGAACTGAGAGTCTCATGAAAAAGGATAGGAAATCACTATCCTCCCTCGTAGGTATATACTCTGCGGCACCACATGAAGAAATGAAGCTTGACGGAAGAAGAACTCTGTAGAAGCTGTGGCGACGAGGAAGCTATGGAGAACACAACCCAATTCCTATGTCACTGTCCGGGTCTCCAACACATCAGGTACAGATTCCTGGGGAGACATTTCTTCCATGACCTAGACGAGCTCTTCAGAACATCGATAGACAGGATAATCAACTTCACCAAATCCACAGGATGGTTTGTATTGTTGCATGTTTGCTTGAACTATGTCATTAATTAGTCAACTACGCCATCTAGTAGAAAGTGGCCATATTACCGATTTTGGCAGCATTGGAATAGCAGTTTGAGTAGCTGTGGTATAACTTGGTATGTTGTTCTCGAACCTTCTGAACTTAACGAACCTTCTCAACGAATCTGGAAATTTCGAGAGGTGTCATTAGGAGATATAAATAGATGTCGCAGGAGCACCCAAGACATTCGAGTTGTGAACCGCGATAAAGAAGGGCGATAGATGACAGTAGTGAAAAGTATAGAGAATATTGAATAAGAGAAGTGATTGTTTATTTTAAGTGATTAATTGTGAAAGTGAATTGTTGAATTAAATAAGTGAATTATTAGAATAATAATCAAGAAGTAAAAGACATTGAAAGAGAACTAATAAAGATTAATTAAATAGAATTACGTTTTATCTTTTCGAATCCTAGCCTGGATGTAACATTGGTGTCAGAAGTGGGATAAAACGTATTCAGTGTGAAATTAAAGTGAAGCGAATTAGTTTAAAAAAAAAAAAAAGTTTAGTGAAAAAAAAAGGAAAGAAAAATGGGCCGCACATTGAAATTACTACAGCTCAGTATACCGCAGTTAAAAGCTGAGCTAGAAAAGCGGAATCTCTCCACAGCTGGAGGAAAAAGTGATCTGGTGCTTCGACTGCAGGAAGCTGTTGAAAACGAAGGAGAAAATCCCAAGTCCGTTTTGTTCGACGTAGCAGAAGAACAAGTAAGTACAGCCATTGATATGACTGCTATGATGGAACTACTTCTGGCCAAGTTCGATCAGAAATTCGACTGTATGGACTCTAAGTTAGATGAACAGACAAATTCTCTAGATTCCAAACTGCAATCAATGGACTCAAAATTTGATGAACAAAAGAATTCTCTAGATTCCAAATTGCAATCAATGGACTCTAAATTTGATGAACAAAAGAATTCTATAGACTCTCAGTTCAATGAACAGAAGAATTCTCTGGATTCGAAATTGGAGTCAATGGACTCTAAATTCGAAGAACAAAAGAATTCCATAGTTGCCGCCCAAAAGAGCGCTGTGGAAGATTTTAAAAATGTTCTCGAAGGAAAACTCGAAGAAATTGACCACAAGTTCGAGAAGGTTGAAACCAAATTCGACGAAATCCATCAGACGTTTTGCAAGCATGAAACAAACTTCGAGAACTTGGCTAGAGAGCTGGAGAAAGTGAAGAAGCAGAAGGCTCGAGAAAATTCTGCGGCCTGCCCGAGAAGGAAAGAGATGCAGCCTCCTGTTTTCGACGGTCAAACATCATGGCCAATTTATAAGAAACAGTTTGAAGCAGCTGCAATGGCGAACAGCTGGGACAACGAGGAAAAGTCGATTGCGCTAACGCTCGCACTAAGAGGTACAGCTGCGGAGTTACTCCAAACCGTCTCAGAAGAGAAGCAACACGACTACGACGCCCTGGTCAAGGCTATAGAGATGCGCTTCGGTGATGAGCATATGCAGCAAGTGTACAGGGTCCAGCTACGCAGTAGAGTCCAGAAGCGGGGAGAAACACTTCAACAGCTGCAAGCAGATATCGAACGTCTGGCACATTTGTCATATCCTAATGCTGGTGAGGTTCTCGTCAATGAAATGGCTGTGGAGGCGTTTATCCAAGCCATTGAAGATAGACAACTGCAAATGGCCGTAAGAATGGCTGGAAAGAGAACTCTCGCTGAGGCCCTAGGATTTGCCTTGACAATGCAAGCTGCTGATCAGGCATCGCATGTGTTCCACCGCGTAAGGGAAATGACAGCCGTTGAATGCTCATGTCAAAGAACAGACATCGTAGACCGGAACAGAGATAACAGAGGTCAAATGCGCTGCTGGAACTGCAACAAAATAGGGCACCTACAGAGACAGTGCAGAGCTCCACCCAGACAAGGCAGTTGTCCACATTGCGGGCCTAGGAGGCGCAACGAAGAAGCATCTGGCAGGGATAACATCCATCCTGCAGATATAGCTTCGCATAACCAGCAGTCGGGAAACGTGTAAGGACCAGCTTCGTGGGGCAGAAGTTGGTTTCCGGAATTGACGACCCCAGGACCACAATTCAAGTCTCCCAAACCAAACGAGGAAACCAGAGTCTAACAGTGGAAGCCTATATCGGACAAAATAAGTGCGTGGCAACCATCGACACCGGTGCCACCGCTTCCATCATAAGGAGGGACATCGTCCGTCAGTCTTGGCTGCACAGCACCAGCAATTACTGTCTGAAAACAGCAACAGGAGCGACAGCAAAAGTGTATGGAGAGGTCATACGAACAATAAATTTGGCAGGATTAGTATTCTCCCACGCTTTCCTAGTAGCCGATATATGTGACGAATGCATCATTGGAATCGATTTCATGAAGGCGCATGATGTAGTATTGGACATTGGTATGCAAGTACTCAAGTATCGAAACGTAGAAATTCCGATGGTGTACGGGAACGAGAACGTCGCATTCCTGAGGACAGTCATTAGTAAGGACGAGGTCCTACCACCTTCTTCAGAGACACTGATTTGGACAAAGCTGGAAGGTGATCCTGGGGCCCACCGATTCTTTCTAGTCGAGCCAGAAGACAACCACTGCCGAAATTGCGTGGTTGGAAAAATGCTTGTCGAGCCGAAGAACAATATGGTTCCCGTACGAGTTCTTAATGCGGAACACAAAAGCGTCAAATTGAAGCAAGGTGAGGTGGTTGGAAAGTGTGTACCGGTTACGGCCATCACGAAACTATCACAGGAAGGTGTTGCGAAGCCTCGTTCACCAATGGGAATGACTGAGGTCAAAAGAACTTTATTCCAGCACTGCGATCTGAATCAGGAGCAGCAAGCCTTGGCAGGGAACCTCATCAACGAGTTTGCTGATATATTCGCTTCGCGGGACTGCGAGTATGGCCGAACACACCTTGTACAACACCGGATAGACACTGGAGATGCGAGACCGATTCGTCAGCCTCCCAGACGATTACCATTGGCTAAGCAGACGGAGGTTGCAGAGATGGTGTCGACGATGGAGAAGGAAGGAGTAATCGAATGCTCTAAAAGCCCATGGGCATCTCCAATTGTCCTAGTCAAAAAGAAAGATGGCAGCACTCGGTTCTGTGTAGACTATCGCCAACTGAATAATGTCACCAAAAAGGATAGCTACCCTCTACCAAGGATTGACGATACGCTGGATACACTGTCCGGAGCTCGATGGTTTTCCACTCTAGATCTGAAGAGTGGCTACTGGCAAGTGCAGATACATCCGAAAGACCGTGAGAAAACAGCTTTCACAGCAGGAAACGGGCTCTGGCAATTCACAGTAATGCCATTTGGACTGTGTAACGCGCCGGCAACCTTTGAGCGACTAATGGAGCGTGTTTTGTTGGGGCTAACATGGAAAACGTGTTTGGTCTACTTGGACGATGTCATCGTGGTTGGAAAAACGTTTGAAGAACATCGAGATAACTTGAAGGAAGTGTTCCAGAGACTACGAAGTGCACAATTAAAGCTTAACCCGAAAAAGTGTGATCTCTTTAGATCTGAGGTAAAATATCTGGGGCACATCATCTCGTCCGAAGGAGTAAGGACTGACCCAGAGAAGGTCAATGCGGTGAAAAATTGGCCCGTTCCCAAAGACAAACACCAACTGAGAAGCTTCCTGGGACTTGCAACTTACTACAGACGGTTTGTGAAGGACTTCGCAAGGATCGCAAAGAGCTTGCATCAACTGACGGAAAAGGGAAAAACATTTAAATGGTCAGGTGAATGCGAAGCGAGTTTCAAGAGTCTCAAACACCAACTGTGTGATGCTTCAATTCTAGCGTACCCTACTCCAGGAAAGACATTTATTGTAGATGCCGACGCTAGTAATGTTGGGATCGGAGCCGTTCTTTCGCAGATCCATGATGGCCAAGAGAGAGTAGTTTCCTACTTCAGTAAAGTGCTATCCAAGCCGGAGAGGAACTATTGCGTAACCAGGCGGGAACTCCTGGCTTTGATCCTGGCAACAAAGCACTTCCACAAGTACTTATATGGGCAGAAATTCATCCTGCGTACAGATCATGCGTCTCTAAAGTGGCTGCTGCAGTTTAAGAACCCTGAAGGACAAGTCGCGAGGTGGATTGAGCGGCTGCAGATGTATGACTACGAGATACAGCACCGAAAGGGAACTCTTCACTCCAACGCAGATGCCCTCTCCCGGCGACCCTGCAAGGCTGATTGTAAACATTGCGTACGCCAGGAGGAAAAAGATAAATTATCAGTCCAACGGTTGAGAGCTGAGCCCATTAGCGGCTGGAGTGCACGGCAGATCCGGAATGCTCAACAGGAAGATCCGGATATCGAGCCGATTCTCGCCTGGAAGGAACATGAGGGCAAGCCGGACTGGCAGCAGATCTCCAATAGGAGTCCGGAATTGAAGGCATACTTGGCACAATGGGACTCACTTCATGTCCAGGATGGCATTTTGAAAAGAAAATGGGAAAGTTCGGATGGAACATCAGCCGTGATGCAACTTGTGGTACCCAGATCGAAAGTCAACGAAGTACTTAGGGAACTACATGATGGAGTGTCCGGAGGTCACTTGGGAGTAAATAAGACACTCGAAAAAGTGCGAGAACACTTTTACTGGATCCACGCAAGAGACGATGTCGAAAACTGGTGCCGAAAATGCGCCGCTTGCGCAGCCAGTAAAGGCCCGAGAGTAAAAATGCAAGGCAAGATGCATCAATACAACGTTGGAGCGCCCTTTGAAAGGATTGCAGTTGACATCGCAGGACCGTTTCCAGAAACCAACAGTGGAAACCGCTATATCCTCGTAGTGATGGACTACTTCACTAAATGGCCTGAAGCCTTTGCTATACCTAACCAAGAAGCTAAAACCGTGGTAGAGCAGATTGTCCACAACTGGGTAAGCAGATTTGGCGTACCAATGGAATTGCACTCGGACCAAGGTCGCAACTTCGAGTCGAAGATCTTTCAAGGAGTAAGCCAGCTACTAGGGATTAAGAAGACAAGAACAACCCCGCTTCATCCACAATCGGACGGAATGGTGGAACGCTTCAATAGAACCTTAAACGAACACCTTTCTAAGGTTGTTGGCGACTGCCAGCGGGACTGGGACAAGCACATCCCCATGTTCCTATTAGCTTATCGAAGCGCAGTTCATAACACAACAGGACATACTCCATCCGAAATCCTTTTTGGTCGAACCATCCGGTTACCTAGTGAATTGATGTTTGGATCTCCGACTGATGAAGCAACGAATGAAGATGATTATGTGGCGGATCTCAGAGAAATCATCAGAAACATTCATCGGAAAACTAGAGATAAGATTCGGATATCCAGCGACCGCATGAAGACGAGGTACGATACAAAAGCGACCACCACAGGATTCCAGGAAGGAGATCTGGTATGGCTATACAACCCTCATCGCCGAAAAGGTATGTCACCTAAACTACAGCAGGATTGGGAAGGACCCTATAAGATAGTGAAGCGCATCAACGATGTTGTCTACCGGATCCAGCGAGGAAGAGGCAAGCTGAAAGTTGTCCATGTGGATCGTCTCCATCGCTACCATGGGGAAAATATTGACGTGCTTGTTCGGGACGAACAAGTTTAAGAGGGGGATATTGTTGCATGTTTGCTTGAACTATGTCATTAATTAGTCAACTACGCCATCTAGTAGAAAGTGGCCATATTACCGATTTTGGCAGCATTGGAATAGCAGTTTGAGTAGCTGTGGTATAACTTGGTATGTTGTTCTCGAACCTTCTGAACTTAACGAACCTTCTCAACGAATCTGGAAATTTCGAGAGGTGTCATTAGGAGATATAAATAGATGTCGCAGGAGCACCCAAGACATTCGAGTTGTGAACCGCGATAAAGAAGGGCGATAGATGACAGTAGTGAAAAGTATAGAGAATATTGAATAAGAGAAGTGATTGTTTATTTTAAGTGATTAATTGTGAAAGTGAATTGTTGAATTAAATAAGTGAATTATTAGAATAATAATCAAGAAGTAAAAGACATTGAAAGAGAACTAATAAAGATTAATTAAATAGAATTACGTTTTATCTTTTCGAATCCTAGCCTGGATGTAACAGTATTGAACAACACAGTGAGTAATTAATCTCAGTTTTTGTAGACAGGGTTAAAATTAGTAATGGACAACCCTCCTTCCCCGATGGGCATCACAATAGGTCAGTATTGACCTGAGTGTGGCACTAAGCCAGCCCGTCTACCTAGCCTATAACTAACCATCATAATGGGTAACACTGATCTGATTGCGACGACGCAGCATCAACACCGCCGCCTCATCAACCCATAAACCTAATTTAACATATAGTACATACCTATACATTTTCAACGAATGTGCTTTTTAATAAAACGGCGGAAAAGAAGTACATAACATAATACGGAATTTGTTCATGCCCTACTACCGCTGCAATTTGTAATGGATTGGAAGTTAATAGAAAACTAACCCTCCCTCTTAAAAGCCTTTCGCTCATTAAAATATATGTGAGTAATCCCACTCAAATATTTTTCTGACTACTTTAATCTCAAAACATGATTAATGTAGTTACGTCGCTTATTTTCGTTACCGCACATAACTGATGATACTTTTCGCACCTTTCAAGATCGTTAATAAAACTAAGCATATTCAAGAACAGTAAATAACTTCTAATCGCCGTAAATTTTTTTTCACATTTGGGACCACTATCAGATCGGATTATTCATCATCTCTCCAGTTAAGATAAAAATTCGTAGCCACACAAACGCAAATCTCTTCCGAATGGATTTTGGAGCAGAAAAAGTCTAGTAGTTGAGTCAACATACATATCTCTCAGTGTCGGGTGCAAAGCATGTGATACAGCAGTTATTGTTAAACAAAATCAGTGGTAAAGTGCATTTTTAAGAAAATGAGTGAGAAAGCTACAAGCAAATCCTTCGAGGCGCCTATTCTACCAGAAGGACTTATCCTGTATTTCCATCCCTATAATTTTTACTCGCAAAAAGTACGTACATAAATGGAATGAACATTTCTTGTTTTATATTAGTGTTTCTACATTTAATTAGCGATTCCCATGATGGCTATCATGTGACATGGCACTACGCCGCTAAGGCACAATATTATTGCAGAAGCAATTATACGTATGTTAATTTAATGAAAATTCGACTTGTTGGAATACTGTTCATTTGTGTTTTTTATTATGCATTGAAATTGAAGCTCACAAAAACTATTAAGTGGTTGGAATAATAGTGTTCACTATTTGAGATGCAATTTATTTGACAATTTTTCGCTGTACATGCGACTACAGTTGTTTGAAAAGTAATGTGTTTGCACTGGTGAAAAGCGGTTCTCTTTTAGTAAACAATCTGTTATTGAAAGTGTTAATCTAATTTTAATATTAGGTTTCTGTCATACCAATTAGTGTATGTATGTATGCAAATGTTTTCAAATGTGTGGACCACGTTAGCACAATATTATACAATTATATGTACAAGGCTTAAACATTTAAATTTGAAACCAATCGAATGGGCCGAATCATTGTCAGTTATAAGTACATATGCACTTGAATTATGTAAATTGATTCGCATTGTTTAACCTCATACCCACAGACAATAATAAAAATCAGCATACGAACTTCTAGCCCGATTGGGCAAATCTTGCTAGAATTAAAAAAATAAAATAAAAATTAATTATAGCACATTTAACTAAATCTTCTTCTTCTATTGCGCCTAGAACTATAATACAAATTTAATCGCAGAGAAATGTTCAATTTCCTTCGAGCCTTTGTTCATCTTTATTTTAATTATTTAATAAAAAACTGGAAAACAACTATTTTTGCCTATTCTTGAACACTTTTTTCCCAAAGTCGAACAAAGAGTTTCCTTCTTGCGAGCTGTGAATTCATCTTTCTCGTTTTTCTCGAATGTTTTGTTGGAACGTAATATTTAAGTGATTTGTGGGTAGGGTGGGCGCCGTGGCTCAGTGGTTAGTTTTTTTTTTTTTTTTAATTCATTTTTATTTTCCTCTTCTTTTACAGATTAAAGATTAAAAATATAATATAATAACTTAAAAAAGTATTTTTTAAATACATATTAGATACATTTAATAATAATGTTATTTAAAAAATAAACTTTTTGTTTTTAAGTGTTTTACACAAGAGAGAAAAATAAAGAAAAGAAAAGGCACGATCTGTTGTCTATCGACAAGTGACGAAAGTACCAAAAGAAAATATGTAAATTATTAATACTTAGGTAGATATATATTTAATCAACAGGGGTTTAATACAAGTTTGAACTAATATTTTAACAATGTTACCGATTGCATCAAAATCGAAGTTAAAAAGCCATTTTTTAATTTGTTTATTGAATGAATGAGTAGAACGAATGCTCCGTATTTCAGTAGGTAAAGTGTTGAACAATCTAGGTGCTACTGATGTATAAAAGTTAAGAAATCTATGGGTATTGTGCCCAGGAATGATAGCAAGATTTCTGTCACTACTGCGTAATGTGTAAGCTGGCGTATTGTGACTTTGAAAATAACCACTTCTACAGAAAAATATTTTTAAAACTTTATAGAAATAGAGGTGTTTAAGCGGGAGAATACCCGAGCTGACAAACAACGAAAAGCTGTGTTCAAGCCTTTTCTTCTTTCAGATGGTTCTTAAAATATGCTTTTGGGTAACCAACAAAGGTTGTAGATAGTTTTTGTAAGTACCACCCCAACATGTTATTCCATATTGTAATTTCGATTGAACTAATCCGTAATAAATGGTCTCCATAAGTGCCTTGCAACAAAGGTTTCTCAAGTGAAACATTACATAAGTGGTTGACAATAAGTATTTTTTTAATGCAAAGGTGTTCACTTTTCAGTTAATTTTGTTATCAATTGTTATACCAAGATATTTATATTCAATAACTGGTTCGATACGGAAACACTTAGGAGAGCAAACAACGTCCACAACATTTGTTGGGACACTTAGAGACGCAACAAGATAAGCTACTTAGCGAACATTTTCTACAGTCAATGCTATGCTGAATAAGAATTGGAGGATCCAAATCTAAAGCGGTTAAGTTGAAAAACAAAACTCTTGTTTTTTCACTGATAACCAGCTTATGAATGCCAAACCAATGCCTGAATAACTCCAAATCATAATTGATATCCGAAACCAAATCTAACATTGCGGGACTAGAATATACACAAGCTAAGTCATCAGCAAACCCACGGACTTTTCCTTTTAAGTTAAGATAAAATACACTATTGATATAAATAAGGAACAAAATTGGACCTAAAATTAAACCTTGAGGAACTCCTATATTAATATATCTGGTTTCACTGAAATTACCACTTAATTTCACCCTTTGCTTCCTGCTTTTAAGGTAAGAAGAAAACCAATCTAGCATAAACCCTCTGAATTCAGGCTTTTCTAATTTTCTTAATAGTATGGCATGATCTACTGTATCGAATGCCTTTTTAATGTCAATATAAATAGCAGCAGTGTACTTTTTTTGGTCTATACTTTCGTAGATGTGAGAACAATGTGCTAAAAGTGCATATTCCGTTGATTTACCAGCTCTAAAACCGTACCGTTTTGAGCTGAAAAAAGAGATTTTCTCAATATAAGTTACTAATCTACATTTTATGATTTTTTCGAAAATTTTTGAGAAGACTGGTAATAAAGATACAGGCCTATAATTGTTTACACATTTCCTGTCACCTTTCTTAAAAATAGGAATTACTTCCGCTTCCGCGAAGAATATGAATTATCCAAAGCTTGAATAACTTTATAGACTTCAAAAGAAGATATAGTCTCAAAGAAAAAACTTTTTGATTGGAAGACTTCATTAAAACAATATTCTGGACAATTAACAGAAGAATTATTTATGCCTGCATCAGAAATGGTATTGACGGCTATTTGAGTAAAGTGTACATTAAAAATTGTAGCCATTTCAGCATGATCAACAATATTCAAAGCTCCTAAAATCAGATTTGATGGAATATCAATAGCTGTTTTTTTGTTGAATATTTCATTGACTATGCCCCATTCTTTTTTCAAATCTCCTTTTGCTTTATGGAACTTGTCCATATAAAAATTTTCTTTGCAAATGGGAATTTCAAGACTAATCTCTTTACATAAAACTTCATAGTTTTCACGGAGTAAAACATTATTTGGGTGTTTCTTACACTTAAGCCTCACTTGATTTTTAAAATGAGTTTTGTTTAATAAATAGTTAGACATCCATTGCTTGAGCTTTTTTAATTTGCCTTTTCCGCTCTCAACTACTTTTGAGCTTTGATCAGCATAGCCATATAAAAATAGAACACAATTGTCAAAAGCAATTGTGGGATCAGAATCGGTATAAACTGTTGACCAGTTTTCAAAGACCAAACATGAATTAAGCAGTTCAAAATTTGTTTTGGTAAATTGATTACGAAAAACCTGTTTCCTTGTTTGAATTTCACTATTTTCTTTAAAATCAAAACATAAACACGTCATATAATGATCAGAAATTTTAAAATCGGATACTGTGCTACGAGTAGTTAGGGTTAGATTAGATTTCAAATCAATCCTAGCTAAGATGTGATCAATACATGTTTTCGATGTAGGAGTTATTCTTGTTGGCTCATTAATACAAGAACAAGATATAAGACCATAGGCTGAGAATAACGACTTGTAATTTTCAACTATTAACGAGTCAGACAACAGATCTATATTTATATCACCAACTATAAACAAATGCTTAGAATTGTTGTTAATCAGCAATGAGTTGAGCTCCTCAATAAAAACCTCTTCATTTACATTATGAAATCTGTAAAAACACATAAAAACTAATTTTACAGAATTTAAAATTACAGAAATCTCAAGCATATCAGAGCTTATCAGATTCGTGCTAAGAAAATCACAATAAACAATCAAGCATTCATTATTGAAAACAGCAGTACCACCTGACGCATAAGTATTATTACACTTTGCATGTAAGTTAAAACCGGGAATTCTAAAAAAATCCTTTTCATGCTCATAAATCCAAATTTCAGTCAGAAAAATTAATTTAGGCTTATTAACAAAAGATTCTAAATGAGTCAAAAACAAATCAAAGTTTTTGCGAAGACTTCTAATGTTTTGTTGGACAAAAAAAAAACTATTTTTGTAATCATAGGAATGAAAAACACTTTTACAAAATTCACTGTCGAAAAAGCAAAAAGGAGTGACTAATGACGCATTATTTAAATCTGTTAAAAACAATTTGGCCATAACTAGATGATTTTATTAAGATCATCAAAAGATGAAATGCGATAAGTTCTTTCTCCTTCATGCTTTTTCATTAAAATTATTCCGTTTTTTATCCAAAGATATTTATATTTTTTTTTCATTTTTAAATTGTTTGACTTTGTTAAATAAGATTCTATTAAACGTTGTTAAACTTTCATTTACAAAAATAGGTTTTTTGCCATAATTAATACCAAATAAACTAGTGTTAATTTGTTTCTTTTCCTTATTAAAAATGAGGTTCTTCTTACATTCCGTTGATTTAAATTTAACACAAACGATATCTATTGGTTTTGTTGTTGTTGAGTCTGCTATGCTGTTGTTGTTTTTTTTTGCTGACAGCTTACTTTTTATTGTTTTTACATAATAATGTTTGATGTCATCAGCTGTCATGCTTTCATCGATATTTGATAGAAGCTTCAATGTCGAGGTCAATACACTGTCTGTGTTTACAATCGGCAATCTTCGAGTGTGCAAATGAGAGACAAAACATCGCGGTTAATCTCCTTCAAAGAAATTATTTCTTTATTTAAAGACAAAATCTCTTTATGTACAACTTCCAGTGTGTCAACGGCAACACTGACACCGAATTGACAAATGACAGTTGTTCGTTGTGCTCTCGAGAAGTTAAGATCGTCGCTTTATTCTTCCTAAACATTTTGTGTATTTGAGGTCTTAAACCAATTAAATCTTTTGTAAAACTTCCTTTTAATAAATAATAAATAATATTCGTTAACATAAATGATGTTCGACCATTCCTTTGACAAGTCAGAAGTGGGATAATCCTGAAAATAAAATAGCCTGAAAATAATTAAAGTACGTATAAAACAATTCACTTAACGAAAAACAGCAATACGGTGCAACGAGTAGTGAGAACGAGACACAACGATACAGCCAACGAAATAAAAGGAAAGGTGCAATCATAAGCACCTAACAACGACAATGATACATTCAACGACGCTGCAGAGAGTAGCAACGAACGCGATACTAATACAGTCAACGAAATAAAAGGGTAGGTGCAGCCATTGGCACCTAACAACGACAACGATACATTTAACGACGCTGCAGAGAGTAGCAACGAACACGATACTAACACAGTCATCAGAAGAAGAACGAGAGAGACAACGATAGTTCATCAAACAAAAAAAAAGTTTTTATCTTTGTGAAGTGAACAACGACGCATTATCTTTGAAAAACGTAGCCATGATTAAGTTGGATGTTCTAAAAGTAGAGCAATTAAATAGGCTTTTACGCAATCGCGATTTGCCAACATCGGGCAGTAAGATGCACAAAGTTGCGAGATTGTTGGAAGTGCTTGGGACCGACGAGGTGGTCGCTGAAGAATTGGTCTACGACGGAGAGACGATGGAGCCGTGGCGAGCTGAAATGGAGGATCTAAAGATCATCGTTGCAAGTTTGGCAAAAACGGTGGGCGAAATGACGGTGAATGTTAATCGTATAACACCAACGACTACAGGTACAAGCCCACAAACGCAGTCAAACAGGAGAGCAACGACAGTGACTCCGAACGGAGCAGAAACGGGGGATGATATCCCTGAAGACGCAAACGTTGGGACGATATCTTCTACAGCACAACTACGACAGCCGAACATATCTCACGATGTAATTGGAGTGTTGCCGGATTTCAATCCATTGAAACGAACTCTTTCTTCAAAGCAATTCATCAGCAAAGTGGAACAATTGCAAAATCTCTACAAGTGGAGCAACGAAATGATTTTGTTCGCAGTCCAACACAAGCTCAAAGGCATTGCAAAGGATTGGCTGGATGCCCAACCCGTGTTTCAATCATGGTCGGAGTTTGTCCTTGAGTTGACAAATGATTTTCCTTGCACAGTAAATATGGCAGATGTCCATCGGGATTTAATGAAACGTAGACGTAAACAAACCGAATCGTTCACGGAGTACTATTATGTAATGCTCACCATCGGGCGGAGAGGTAAGTTGGATGACCTCTCAATAAACTCATACATAATTAACGGATTAAATGATTCTATGCTTACACGAACATTGCTCGCACTCAATTTCGGAACGTGCAACGAGCTGTTAAGTTCACTGGAGAACGTATCTTCGATACCGATGACATCATCTCGATTTGTAAGTACTGTATTAGCAGAAGCAACAGACCGTAACATGGATTCTAGTCGGGTCATGAACGAGCGGAGAAACATAAAGTGTTTCAACTGCAACGAAATGGGTCATATAGCTGTAAAATGCACTCAACCACAGCGAAAGGTACGCTGTAACAGCTGTAACAAAATAGGTCACGAGACGAAGGATTGCCGTGTGAAGAAATCCACAGTAGCAAAGGTCGATCAAAATCGGCAGGAGAGTGAAACTGTCGCACCCGTCATGAAGAAAGTCACAATTGCGGGGCAAACGTATTACGCTTTTGTCGATACTGGGAGTGATAATTCGCTAATAAGAGAATCCGCCACGCCAAAGAACGTTCCGCGAAGAGAATCTTTAAAACAACTAAAGGGATTCGGAGGAGCAGTTGTCGAATCAACAGAGGCCATTGATGTCAGCATGGACATGGATAGTAACGATATGGAAGTAAAACTGCAGATAGTTCCGGATGAGTTTTTTCCAAAAGCAATACTTTTGGGCCGCGATATCTTGTGTCGGAAGAATCAACGAGTGGTCTTAGATGCAGGAGTGTTGCAGGTGCAAACCGGTTCATCCGAGAATTTCAATATTGGTACCCAACTCAACGTAATCCAACGAAATACCGTAGAGAATCTCCTCGCTAACTACGCCGATTGTTTTGCTGAGGATGTATCCCGTATAGGATGTTGTAAAACTACGACTATGGAGATAAATGTAACGACGGATAGGCCAATTGTAGGCAAACGATATCAAGTGCCGTTTGCCCAAAGAGAGAAGTTGTCTGAGATTGTGGATAATCTGCTAAAGCATGGGATAGTTCGCCGACCATGTCGCCGAACGCAGCCTCCGTTGTGTTGGTGGCTAAAGCCAATGGCGAAGTGCGAATGTGCGTGGAATACCGTGCATTGAATGCGGTAACGGTTAAGAAGCAATTTCCCACTCCTGTAGTGGAGGAGCAGATATCTCAATTGACTGGCAACGAAGTGTTTACTACATTAGACATGACGGCGGGTTATTATCAGATTCCGTTGAAGGAAGAATGTAAGCAGCTCACAGCTTTTCTAACACCAGACGGATTATACGAGCATAATGTTATGCCTTTCGGCTTGGTAAATGCATCGATGTATTTCCAGGAGATGATGGCTCAAATAATAAAGCGTCTTAAACACCGGAAGCGCATAGTGAATTATGTAGACGAGGTTGTTATCGCCTACGGTTGAAGAGGGAATTACGGTGCTGGAAGAATTTTTAGATGCGGTAAGGGAAGCTGGACTGACGCTGAGACCAACGAAGTGTTTCTTTATGGCAACGAGTGTGAATTTTATAGGGCACGTGATAAGCTCGGAAGGCATACGGCCAGGTGAGAGCAAGACCAAGTGCATCGAAGATTTCCCAACGCCAACGAATGCTACGGAAGTAAGACGGTTTTTGGGCGTCACGGGCTTTTTCCGAAAGTTTGTGGAGGGCTACAGTCGCATCGCTCAACCGCTAACCAAATTGTTAAAAAAGGATACGGTTTTCTATTGGCAAAGCGAACAGGAGGACGCGTTTAAAATGTTGAAATGTGTCATCACCGAGGAACCGGTTCTCACTATGTTCGATGTAAGCAAGAGTCATGAAATACAAACGGACGCCAGCTCTGTAGGATTGTCAGGAATCCTGTTCCAGCGTGAAAGTGCACATCTGAAGCCTGTCTCCTACTATAGCAGACAATGCAGTGATGCAGAAAACAGGTATTCCAGTCACGAGCTTGAAGTTTTGGCGATCGTGGAGACATTGGAAAGGTTTCGAGTTTATTTGCTGGGTACTCGTTTCCGAGTTATAACGGATTGCAACGCCATCGCAACGACGAAAGTGACTACCCCATTAAGCCCACGTATTGCAAGGTGGTGGCTGCGTCTACAAAAGTTCGATTTTGAGTGCATACACCGTCCAGGCGAAAGGATGTTACATGTCGACGGGATGAGTCGTGTTCCTACGCTGCCGCCAAGGGGAATGTCAACAGTAGCGGATAACATTTTAAAAGTATCTTCAGTCGACGACGATTGGATTTTTGCTATGCAGATGCAAGATGACAAGCTTAAAGATATCGTAAGGATTCTTAGAGGTGAAAGTGCAGAGGACTCGGTTGTGGTGAAGCAGACAAAGGCGGATTATATCATGCAGGGAAGTCGCTTAAACAGGAAGGTAGACAACCAAAAAAGGTTAGTAATACCACAGCTGGTCAGGTGGCGTATTACGCGAGCATGTCACGACGATACTGGTCATTTCGGCGTGGAGAAGACATTGGACCGTATCAAAAAGGATTTTCGGTTTCCGCGAATTAAGCGATACGTTAAATCTTATATCGCAGCGTGTCCTGAATGCTGTTTGAGCAAGGTCAAAGGCGGTAAATCTGAAAGTCAACTGCATGTGATGGAGGTGCTCCCGATTCCGTTCCGATGTGTTAACATCGATCATCTGGGAGCATTCCTAAGAATTAAGAGGGGTAATCTTTACATAATCGTTTTAGTTTGTTCTTTCAGTAAGTACACTATTGTGAAGGCTGTGAGGAACACGAAGACAGCGCCCGTAATAACTATGTTACGTGAAATGATGTCAATATTTGGGCAGCCGGTGCGAATTACTTCCGATAGAGGAACGGCTTATACGTCGAAAGAATTTAGCGATTTCGTATCAGCACATGGGATTCAGCACGTGAAGACAGCTGTTCGAACTCCAAGGGCAAACGGGAAAGCGGAGCGTGCCAATAAGACCTTACTCAGTGCGCTTAAGTGTTCTATCCGAGAAGACAAAGACTGGGACATTGCACTGCCGAATCTACAGTGGAGTTTCAATACGCAACGCAATGCGACGACCAAGTTCTGTCCTGTGGAATTAATTTTTAATTTTAATCCTAGGGATATTAGTCAAAACCGGATTATACTCGTACAAGCGATTCAAGATGTGCCAAGTTACTTAGGTGATGTCGATTTGAAAAGACAGCAGGCTGCTGACAATATAGTAGAGGAAAGACGTGAGTGGAAGCTGAGGTATGATAAGAAGCATCATTCTCCTCATCAGTACGCGGAAGGTGATCTCGTCGTGCTTGATTATGTTCCTCAAGCAACTGGTGTATCCCATAAGCTAGACCCGTGCTACAAGGGGCCTTATATCGTCACGAAGGTTCTGGACTTTGATCAGTATATAGTAGAAGATCTTCCAGATAAGCCGCTGAACCGAAGGCGATATAGCAACGTCATCTCAAGCGATCATATGAAGCCTTGGTGCCGACTCACTCCGTGGATTGACATTGACTTCGATGAAGAAGATGGTTCCCCCGACGCCGAGTCATCCATTGAGGATGATGGATCAGGAGAGGCCGAGCTGTCAACGGCAACACTGACACCGAATTGACAAATGACAGTTGTTCGTTGTGCTCTCGAGAAGTTAAGATCGTCGCTTTATTCTTTCTAAAAATTTTGTGTATTTGAGGTCTTAAACCAATTAAATCTTTTGTAAAACATCCTTTTAATAAATAATAAATAATATTCGTTAACATAAATGATGTTCCACCATTCCTTTGACAAGTGTGATATGAGTATTGCTGCTGCTGTTATCCGTGGATACAAGAACGGCTGGTAGCAGTGGAGGTGAAGATATGACGGAAGGCGGTGGCTGAAGCAGAGAAGAATTTGCTAGCTGTTGATGCTGTTGTTGTTCCTGGCATGTAAAGTGTACAGCTGATTGCTGTGATGGAACTGTGGGTGGCGGCGGTATGGGTGATGGTGGTGTTGGTGGCGGTGGTGTTTGTGACGGAGGTGTATGTTTGATATGTTGTTGTTGTTGTTGTTGTTGTTGTTTTTTAGTTTGCATAACAGAAGAAGAAGAAAATTCGGGTGTTGTATGAATGTTCTTCACTGGAGTTGGGGAGAATCGTAGCGAATCTCGTCTTTGTTTTGAACACAATGGACAATGATATTCAATGTGGTTTCTTTTCATGTAGTCTGTATCAGTAGGTTTTAGATTTACACATTTCAAATGAAAGTGACTATTACAACGATTACATTGAAGTAGACATTGCGGTCTACTTTTACTCCACATATGCAAGACATTTTAATGTATTTAAGCAAATACAGAAAGACAAATTCTCGACACGAGTGTACCCCACAACGTGCTGAGAAAAACTGAGTGTGTTAACTACTGACTATATATTCGAAGCTGTTTGTGGGGTCTGGTGTGCCATAGATCAAATGGATACGCTGGATGATGGAAACTTAAGGAACCTTGCCGTAAATGTTAACTCACTGGTCAGGATCGAGAAAAGAACGTTACTGCCCAACTTGTTGAAAACCGAAAAATCAGATGTACTTTTGGTTAGCGAAACTAACACCCCTATTATTGTTAGCCAATCGAAGGTTCGACTCGAATTGAATCAACATCTAAAAGAAGGCAACACTTATGTTTCATATTATATTACACAACCTTTTGCAGTCATATTGTTAAACGTATTGCCTACTTTTAGATGTTAATTCAATTCGAGCCGAAATTTGTTTATATTTAGCGGGGACGTGCGTAGGTTCCAGTTATTGGAAGCATGCATTAATTGCATTCCTCTCCATAGCCGAAGGAGAATGTATGTGGTGTCACTTAAAGCACCTGCAGCCGTTCCCCCCAATAAATTTATGACAGAGCTCGAGACACTTTTTCGCAACCTTCGGCTTAACTCGGATTAGAATTATTACTTCTTGCCAGGAGATATTAATGCCAAACATGCGGCATTGGGAAATGTTACTGCAATTCCTAGGGGCAACCAGTTTCACGATTGGTGGCCCTCAATATGATTGAGTACAGACTTGAGTTGTACGCGACGGATATCTCTTCTTTCACATTAAGCGGTTCTTTTACTTGGCCTTAACGGACGCAAGACTTCAACTGAAGAACATAGATCAAAACATGCGGAACTCTTTGCGTACGTTTGAGTACGACAGTGACCAATACGGACCGCAGCTGCAATACGGATCCCGAACGAGCAAACGCTGTACAAAGCAGTTTGTTCATTCGATTATCTAAGGGCGCAATGGTCGCGTATCTCCAGATTGTTAAAGCTTTCGAGTGGGATCCACCCACCGACAAACAGCGACATGACAAATGATGACATTGATCGGCATTTATTGTAAATGAACAAGGCCATCGAACGAACGAAAATGGAACGAACTATTTCTCGAGGACGTTCCGATGACAACAAGACAGAAAAATACAGAAACCCTACTATCGAAGCACTGTACCAACAGAAAAGTAGACTGCTTTCGAGGCTTAAGCGGCTGCACAGACAATTTACTGACCGCAACGAACCGGAGGTAAGGATGCTGACGGAAGATATCCGAATCCCGAAGCAGCTGATTAAAGAATATTATAGAAAATCTGAAAGTCTGTATTGGGGCAATAAAATTCGGGCTATTAAAACCTGTTCTCCGAAATTGTTTCCACAGATAGATAAGTTGTTCAGGAGAAAGGATCACAATGATATTCCTTGTTTCCAAATCTCCCAGACAACAGAGAACAGACAGACAGTACTGACTGCTGGAATAAGTCCAGAAAGTGTCGCTTCAAACGACGGCTTTTTCGTGGTCGAGGACCCAAAAGAGAAGGTGGATTTTCTGAGCGCTTGTCTTGAGGCCGTGTATACGGTGAACAATCCTGTTCGCCATAACCATGACATTGAGAATAGGGCTCTGTTGAGCCACTTCTATCAGCCCACCGAACTTGAGAATTGGCGATCTGAGAATAACGGATTTACCGTATTCAATGATGAAAACCATGCTAATGCAGTTGTTGCCAATGACCGATATGCATCGCACTTGTTCGTGTTGAAGAATAATAATAATAAAAGGGCTGGTACAAACCGCTACAACAGCGCGAGAGTTAAGCGGCTCATCCGCGGCGGGGACAACGCCAATGCTCATAAGCTCCTCCGTTTTAGTTTTAGCTAAGACGTTTCTGAGCGAGGCCGGGCTCCCCAACTTCTTGTTGTGGTGCTTTCGGGGGGCGACTGAGGCTGTAAGTTTCTAAAAATAGACAATTGTCATCAAATTGATGAATCGGTATTATCGTTGTCAATCGTCAACATTTTTGAACAACTGTGAATTTCATGCGGATTTTGTTGTTAACTCTTATATTGGTAATATTGATAGCCATAAAATTTTCAATCAGTCACAAATTCGTCATTAACAAATTAATATTAACGATTCATTCGCTGTTTTCATTTGCAAAACAATATTTTCAAATGAAATTGTTTTTTGGGCACAATAATACTAATAATACGTACATACATACATATTAGGCCATTAACGGCCCATACAGGGCCTAGACCTAGCTTCTCCAATCACTTTCATGAGAACTGGAGGGGACCTACAGTTTTACGCCGAATCCGAACGGCAAGTTTGAGAAGCTTCTCATGACAATTTGATACTCTTGGATGTACGTTCGCAAGAGGTGCCAACAACACACGGTATTCCCAAGTGGGTCCCCATCTAAGTACTAACACACCCAACGTCGTTTAATTGCGGTGATCTAACGAGAACCGATGGATTCGACGTGGCAAGGTCGTTGGCTAATAATATGTATTGAATAAATATAATCACTGGAACTTCACTTCCGCAAGTCTTGAACAAATAGTAATCCCAAAATGCATGAGCCTTAACCAAAACAAATCAAACAGTTCATAAACATAAACGAAAGTCATCACAAATTTTATTAACCCCAAAAATTTGATTTCAACTGAAGCAAACCACAGAAAGAATTTATTAACTTAAACGTCAAATGAAATCCCTCTTTAAAATTGCATTTTGCTTGTCAGTGTTCACAATAGAGGTATACTTTGACAATTGGCAATCATTATACCAAAATTGCAATTGATGAAAAACTTTGTCGTCTATCAATGAGCCTTATTGCGAAGATCAATCGACAGTTGATAATTGACTATTTTCAATGTGTGCTATTGTGAACGAACGATTCTAAAGGATTTTGTCAATCGCAGTCAACTAAAAAAATGCGATTGACAAAAATACCAAATAAATCGTTCGTTCACAATAGCACACATTGAAAATAGTCAATTATCAACTGTCGATTGATCTTCGCAATAAGGCTGAATAACTGAACTTTGACAACCGTATAACATTTGGAATAGTTCGGAAGAGCTGCTTCCAATTTTGCATTACACTGCGTGTTTTCAAGTGTCACGCGACACAACTGGATTAGTTATAAATCAGTTGGAGGAGGGGGGATACTAACATGGATATTACTGTTATTAAACATCGAAGAATTACAGATTAAATCATCTTTTTAATTGCCATTGATATCCTTAGTATATTTTCAAGTGTCAATTACGCACATAGGTACATGTTTATCGAATGAAGCTGTTCGAAGTGAACAAATTCAAAAATTCAATCTGCTGCTGCCATAATCTGGAAAAGCTCAACAATTAAGTCCCCAAGGATTGAAGTTGAGTTCCGTAAGTACGTTTTGATTTTTTTCCGGAAGGGGCCCCAAAACTGTTGAAAGATATTTGATTGTTGGCAATCTGCTGGTGTAACAAAAATCAAAAACTTCCAAAATCCCGGCCTCTTTCTCGAATCCTGATAATTTTGCCACCACAATTTATAGTCAGCTCTCACAACAGATTCTGAGATTCGATTATTAAAGTATGGAACAAGATGTACACAGAACGGGCGTTAAGGAAATGAGAAGGTAAGAAGGACGATATTCCGATGCACGTTGGTTTTGAATGTTTGAAGATCATAATATGTTCTACGAACAACAAAGGGTGATAGAGCATTCCACATTCGTGTTGTACGACTAAGGAAGTATTGCTTGTATTTCACTGCACATCCAAAAGTAGGCTTAATGGTGCATTGGCGCATTCTTGGCATGGCGTATATTGCGGTTGAAATGTTCTAAGGTTGGAATGCAACTGGCTATTTCGTTTTAGCACTTGTCGTGGAAATATCGATGAAACAGCGATAGGCAGAAGACATTGCGACGATGACTTAATTGGCCTCCGCACACGAGACTAATTCCACCGGCATAAAACCGGTTTCATACCATACTCTGAGGTCTGAGCGCACACGGGATGAATTCTCCCGGTAGAACAAATTGTATACATGAACCCCATTTCATTAGGTCCGTTCGCGAACTAATATGCAAACGTAAATTTATATAAACTTTCGTGCAAAACTGCACAAACGCGTTCGGGTACTGAGAAAATGGTAAAAAGATGAACGAAGGAAAAATGTAGTTTCGTTCATTTTTCTTCACACAGAATTTCAGCTGGTAAGAAAATGAAAACTGTCAAATGATGAAATCCTATGAGTTTGCCAGCAAAAAAAAACAGCTGTTGTTTCTTTTCAAGCCAAACTTAGAAGTTTTTACACAAAAGCGTTCGCGTACTTTTCTTAGAAATGAGAGGATTCTCTCTCGATTTTGGAGATTTGACAGTTTTAATTTTTCTACACATAAAGTACGCAAACGGACCTATTGTGTTAGTACTTCTGTCAAAATTGACAGGCGTGACATTACTTGTTGACAAATGCTTAGCACCTTGTATTTATTATGATGTTGCATGCCCGACTCACAAAACGCAATTGAGAGTCGAATGACATATCAATTTTTCCAAACCTAAAATCGTGAAAGTTGTGTATGCAATAGTTTTCCACCTCGTTCAACCGCTTAAAATTGGTTGAAGATTTTCTGCCGTTTATTTCCGCACACCTCAGTCCTCTTTCCTAAAAAACCGATTTTATGCCTTTGGAATTAGTCTCGTGTGCGGAGGCCCAATGAGTCGAGCGATTTCGCGACGTACGTTCTCGAATTTGGCTCTGGATATGATGGAAGGAAATGAACAATTTCATCGCAAAATCATCTTCAGCGATGAAGCGCATTTTTGGTTAAACGGTTTCGTCAAAAGCAAAATATGCGTTACTGGACAGGTCAGAACCCTCATGTTCTTCATGAAACATCACTTCATTCGCAAAAAGTTACTGTTTGGTGCGGTTTTCGGTGGCGTCATTCGGCCGTTTTATTCGTCGATGAAAATGACCGCCACGTTATGGTAAATGCACGAATTGGACATAAGTGATATGTGGTTTCAACAAGACGGTGCCACAAGCCACACAGCCGCCGTGGAATTGACTGATTTGTCTAGTTCGCGACGGACGCCTCCACGGCAGCAATATTCTCCACACTTGGGGGAAAACGTAATCTCACTGGCACGGCAACATGAAGCAGCGAATATTCTGGCTCAAATTTGTTCACTAGACAATGAATTGCTTGGCGTTAACGCTCTTAAAGTTGCGAAAACCGACTCGGAATTTCGGTAGTAAATTTCAATTATTTGTAAACGTTGTTCCTTCGTGTACTTCACCATGATGACATTTCACTGAATACTTTGACATTGACAGTTCGGTAATCGGTTTAAGGGTGCGTTCACACTGAACGTTTGAAGTTGTCAAGTCGCTAATTAAAGAAATGAAAATTTCGATAAATATCTTCAATTCTAAAGAAAGAAATAAAACAAAATTGAGTAAAATAAAGAAAGGTTCTAAACATTTTAAATTATAGCTGCAAATAGGAAATTAAAAATGAGTGCGGTAGGAAGGTGATTTCTTAAAAAGACTGAAACTATGTGCATTTTGTATAAAAAAAAATGTCAACTGTTCTGCGCGGGGCCACGTTAACACTATATCTTGATCACTTTCAAAGAGATAGAAACGTTCGAAAGAAATTCAAACATTTCCTAAACAATCGCCACCGTAATTGTATCTATATTGTTGTATGCACTGTTTTAAACTTTAGGTACGTAATCAAGATTTATAATAATCGAAATCCTGCGTACGCCCGTGTAAATTGGCCATGTTGTTTGACTATCAAAAACAGGAGGTTGAATCTCTTTCCTTCTCGAGCCATCAGCGAATATTCTCCTTCTCGAGTTGTATTTCAAATTTGTAATTACTTGTATCGATTCTCAAGATGTGTTTAAGCAGCATTTCCAGCAGCTGCTTAATGGGTATCATATAGAGAGAGTGATAGGGCAAGAAGAAAGCCCACGTTCAGTCCATGAAGAACCAGTTCCACCACCCCAGTATAGAAGAGGTTGACTTAGCTATAAAAAAGCTTAAGAACAACAAAGCCTCAGGCTCTGATGGCTTACCAGCGGAGCTCTTCAAATACGGTGGTCATGTTTTGGTAGGGCGCATGCACCAAATCATCAGTCAAGTATGGGTGGAAGAAAACATGCCCGATGACTGGACTATCAGCTCCATATGCCCATCTACAAAAAAGGCGATCCTATGTCTTGCAAGAACTATCGAGGCATATCCCTGCTTAATGTCGCATATAAGATCCTGTCCAACGTACTTGTTGAAATTTGTATATAAATGATCCCAAATCTATACTTATAACTACTCGTATTTCTTCTTGTTCACATTTGTTTGCAATGGTAACTCTTGGATATAAATTAAATAAATGGATTGTTTGGAATTGAAACAAATGTAATATAATTATGTACATTGAATTCGAATTTTGAGTTGTCAAATAAACTGCTAGCCGAAAAGTCGTGTTCTCTTTTACTTATCCCTAACAGTACTGTGTGAACGTCTTAAACCGCTTTACAACACACTTATCGGCACGTACCAGTGTGGCTTCCGGCCAGGCAGGTCGACTATAGACCAAATATTCACACTGGGGCAAATCCTGGAAAAGACCAATCACCTATTCATCGACTTCAAAGCCGCGTATAGTATACATCGTCAGGAGCTCTATATGGCGATGGCCGAATTCTGAATCCCGGAAAAACTGATGTGCAACGTGCAGCTTGGAAATAGTTTCTCCGCACTACCTCGGAGTAAACATGAACTCCACGAATGACACCTTAGTGGATATCCGGCTAAGAATTACCCTAGGAAACCGCTGCTAATTCGGTTTGGCAAAATAACTGGGTTCAAAACTCCTAACTCGGAGGACGAAATGTATGCTTTACAAAACCCTTATCCTGCCAGTTCTGCTTTATTTCGCCGAGTGCTGGACGATAAGCAGGAAGGGAGAGCTGATACTGGGCTCCTTCGAAAGAAAAATTCTTCGGCGGATTTGTGGTCCTGTGTGCGAGGAGGGCGAATGGAGGAGAAGTTACAACCGCAAACTCCATGAGCTGTACCAAGATGTAGATGTAGTCCAAAAAGCCAAAATATGTCATCTACATTGGCTCGGCCACATCCAGCGAATGGACAATAATGCTCCAGCTAAGAGAATCTTTGAATCCCAGCCCCCAATCCCAGGAAGACCGAACCTCCGTTTCAAAGACCAAGCCATCGCGGATGCCAGAGCGCTTGGTCTGGACAACTGGAAGCAGCGTGCCCGGGATCGTAGAGGATGGAAGGCTGCTGTGTCTCAGGCAAAGACTCTTCACGGGCCGGGCGCCCGTTAAGTAAGTGTATCGATTCTCATGTCAACTTTCTCAAACTCTTTCTAGCTTTAGAATTACTATCCGCAGACGAAGAATAAGGTCGCGTTTGCTCCAGCTGTAGAGAGATGTCGTCTCTCTAGTTCAGTTTTTAACTGGCGGATGCTAAGTTAAAGTAATGGCAATGTGCGGCCCATTTTTATTTTTCTTAATTATTTTCGTTTGTTCACAAATTAATTCACTTTTTTTTCTTTTGTTTTTTACTTGTCCACTAGTTGTTTCTCACAAATCTCTTATTTATTTTAACCACCTGTTCAGTATTTTGCTTTTATATTACCACTCCTGGGTCCTGTCATCTATAACTTCACTACTATAACTCGCACTACTTTTTCGGTGTCCAAAAATCAACTATGTCTCGGGTGCTCATGTGACGCCTATTTATGTGCAAGTGACTGCTTATCAAAAACACTAGAAAATTCCCGAAGGTTCCTTCCTGGGGTTTTCACCATGAAAAGAGATTGGAGAGTGGGATAGTACTTTAAAAATATGGACACTGCGTTGCTAATTACTGTTTTCAAGTATTGTTATTAACTAATTGTTTTAGATGGCGCTGAATTTAATTGTTATCATCTCCCTGTTACATTATTAAAAGTAAATTGCATAGCAAAAGTAATATAATAAACATTATTATTTAAACGGAATGTAGTCTTATCATTGCCAGTCCTAGCCTGAATTTAATCATGTTTACGTCTTGTCAATCACAAAACGAATATTTTCTGGACGAAAATTGCTATTAATTTACTATCATATTTTATTTCTAGATCTTGCTGATTCTATACGAAAAGAACATCGAGTTCACACCATATATCTTGGATTTGTCCAACGGAGAACAATTCTCTACATGGTTTCTCAATCTCAATCCCAAGGGGAATGTACCAGTACTACAAGATGGTGCTCTAATTGTCCCAGATTCTAAATACATCATCAACTATTTAGAAGGCAAATTCAAAGGAGGTACTCAAATTTACACCAAGAGATTGCAAAAGCTTGAGCTAGAACAACATTCTATAAAATTTCAGGAAAGTATTCACCACTGAAGCTGTATTCATCGTCATCGAAAGAATACGCAAAACAACTTCTATACGAGCAGATTCTACAACAACTTCCAGTTGGAGCACTGAGCCTCGGCTCCTTTATACACGATGATCTTAAATTAACACCAAAGCCACCATTTATTGGGCCAGTACGAAAATCATGTGTCAGTAGGTACCTACTCTTGCTTCGGTCCAATGCCCCCCTTGTAACTAGTAAATTATTTTTATTTTCAGAAAGCAACGATAGAGTTCACGAAATTCTGAAGAAGTCTCTGAGTGAAGTGGGGACTTTTCAAAAGACAGCGTTGGTTGAAAAATTAGATTTGCAAGATCGACGTAAGCAGTTGGTTTATTCAAGGGTTGGTTTTCAGAAGGTTCTCGAGAGGTTCGACGATATATTGCAATTTTTTGAAAAGGAATTATTAGCCAATCCGGAGAGAGAATGGCTTTTATCTTCTGAGTTCTCGGCAATAGACGTGTCATTTGGCTTGCTGTTGCATCGTCTTTATAGCCTAGGCTTTGAGAATTACTTTTGGACGTATGGAAAACTGCCGACAATTGAAAGTTATTTTTTACGCTTTAAACAGAGAAATTCTTATATTAAACTAATGCCAACGAATGTGGACATATTAAGAGATATGTGGTCCAAGACACCGTCTAACTACATAATTGGAGCTGGCGTCATCGGAATGGCTATGTTCGCTGCATTTGCTCATAAGTAGTTCTTGTTTTTGTTTGTTCTTATTACCTGTCATACTGTGTTTACATTTTTTTTAAATGTTTAATAAATAGTTCATGTTAATAGAGACTTCTTTATAACGAAATGAATCAATAGAAAAGAAGTAAAAGTTGAAAACAGGGATGATTTATCGTCGGATCATACACCGCTAACTCTATCGGTCAACGGCATGTCTATAGAGCAGATAAAAAAAGAACAAATTGGCGTAAATTTAAAGAATTACTTGAAGGTTTTATTAACCTTAGATCTGCATTGGTCACAACAAGCCATATTGACATCGAAGTGGAACAATTCGTTGCCGATATACAACAGGCAGCAGAAGAGAGTACGCCTATCTACCAACAAAAAAAGCAGGCATCTGTAAAATATCCCACAGAAATTAGGGAACTAATATGAGAAAAGAGAAAAGCTCGAAGGAAATGGCAAATGACAAGATATCCAGGCGATAAGACTATATTTAATACGCTTTTTTTTAAATTTTTTCTTTTTTTTGATAAAAAGGAAATCCAAATCCCAGAGCACTCAGACTCGATAACGTTCCATTGTACTACCAGGCAGAAATCCTCCTTTTTGGTGTAAAGGCATGTGATTGGGTGGCGTATGTTGTTGTTCCCCATGGGGATTGAACCTGCACCGCACGGGTCACAAGCCAACACACACACTCTACACCGTCGCCACCCTTTAATACGCTTAATAACAAACTTAAAAAAAAGTATTGGTTAGTTTACAAATAGATCAATAAATAAATACCTTCGTAACTTAACGGCTGATAAAGTCACAGACTACTAACTTTAGAAGACTGCCAAACATTTAAAGAGACCTCAAGCGCAAGATCCCCCGTTAAAAACACGTAATCCCTTATGTCTCGCTAAAAGAGATCAGCACAAACATTCACAACCTATCTAATAGAAAATCACCAGGTTATGTTCTAATAGCTGCCCAAATCCTGAAGGAACTACCCTTCATAGCATTGTTAAAACTCAAGCTGATAACTAATGCTGGCTTTAAACAAAGATAGGCTCCATATCACTGGAAGATAGCAGAAATTATAGTTATACCTAAACAAGGTAAGCCCCTATCAGAAGTCGCAAAAAATACTTATTCCATTAATTTGGATCTAGAAATAAACATTCGGCAATAGACCAAGTGCATCGTATAACAAATATTATAGAAAAAGCACTAGACGAAAAACAAGTTGTGTTCTTCATTATTCTTAGACGTTGCATAGGCTTTTGATAAAGTTTGGCATAAGGGTTTAAAGTATAAACTCCATAGACTGTCTAAATGGACAGTGCTATGAGATACTTAAATCTTATATTGCAAATAGATTATTTAGAGTTCGCTATGGCACAGCGTATTCTAAACTCAATGAATTATAAGCAGGCGTTTTACAGGGAAGTGTTCTAGGACCCACCCTATATTTATTATATACTGGTGATATACCACACGCGAATGAAACGACGATAGCCACATTCGTAAACGACACTGCCCTTCTATCAACTGATAGATGCGTGACTAGGGCCACAGAAAACCTTCAAAATGGAGTTAAAGAGATATGTGATTGGACGCAACGATGGCGAATTAAACTTAATGAGTCAAAGTCTACCCATATAACGAATGTTCCTGTGGTTAATAATAATCTAGTATTTCCTTATTCTAATACAGCTAGGTATCTGGGTATGAATCTGAATGCTAAACTGAAATGGAAGCATCATGTGAAAAAGAAAGTAGAAGAGCTAAACAGATATAGAAAACTTTATTAGTTGTAAGGACATAATTCGGAAATGTGCACTGTTTTATTATCAGTTACTAAAACCTGTTTGGACATATGGTGTCCAATTATGGGGTTGTTCAAAGAAAACGAATGTACAAATAATACAAGTATTTCAAAACAAAGTCCTTCCAGGAATAGTAAATGCCCCATGGTATATTAGAAATAACGGCTTGCATCGTGATTTGGGGATTGATCTTGTAACGGAAGTAATTAAAAAGTACGCAATTCGTCACGACGATCGTCTGCGGATGCATATTAATCCTGAAATAGAAGACGTCTTAAATATACGATATAATATTCGTAGGTTAAGAAGAACTAAACCTCACAAACTCATATTTTGAAAATATATTTAAATTTTGAAAATGTATTTAAATTAGAATACCTTCTCAAACAATTTCAATTTCAATTTTATTATACAAAATTAAGGTACATTAAGATAAATATCTTTTATAGTACTTAGAGTTAAGGCAATAAGAAAGTAATTTCAAAAATATAATAAGTTAATCTTATAATTACAATTAAGTTTATAATATACGCAACTGAACGTTGAAACTAAAATCATTTGTCGATCTTTTTAGATTGGTCATGATTAGGACGTGTTTTTAAGTGCGGTTAGAGTCCCACACTAATCTGGGTGTCTAACCCCATTGTGTCTTTCGAGATTTTCACCTTCAGTAAAAAAAAAATGTTTACAAAGAATTATTTTTTTTACATTTTGTTATGGCTTATGCCTTCGCACAAAAAATAAGATGTTGGTTTTTTTGTTTTAAGTAAATTTAATTTTTCTTTTTTTTCACTTGTTGGTTTACAATGCGTGTGCTTAGGTTGGCGATCCAAAAGAAAAAGAAAGATGGGGGTGGACCCACAAAAAGATGGAAGTCGAAAAATAAGGAAAAAAAAATATGGTTGAATTTAGTGAAGTTAGTTGACGTTACTAAAATTGGATCCGGTTCACCCCATATGAGTTGAGCACATAGATGGCGTGAACATTATCGGCCCCTTGGCAAAAATTGCCAACAAATGTTTACTTAACACTTATAATATTTCATTAACAAAGTTTGATTTTATACATATATAAAGAAATGATTGAACCTTAAGCTTATATATATATATATATATATATATTTTTAACTAACTACAAAATTCATTATTTTTTTTGAAATACTCTTACGTGCTACCTTAACTTCTTATGAACGATTACTGATTTCAGGTTTAATTTTTTTTTTTGTTTTAATAGTAAAGAATGAGGAAAAGGCAATACTCCATAAATACTCCATAATAGTGCCTTTCAATTTAACTTGTTTTAGATCAAAATTACCGCATCGAAAATCCGAAGAAAAACTGATTAAACAATAATGTAGAGTTCTCACGTCGTGAATGTATTCTATTTTATTGGTAGACGGCAAAGTTTTACAATGGGCCGGGTTATTTCACCCAGCTGTGTTTTTATTGTGGCCACTCGAACCTTTCCGTCCGGTCCCGGAAAAACCCTAACGATACGCCCCATACGCCATTATGAAGATGGAATGTTTTCTTGTTTGACTACAACAAAATCATTGACTTTTAAATCCTCAATTACATATTGCCATTTTGATCTTTTGTAAAGTTCCTTTAAGTATTCGTTCTTCCAGCGTTTGCTAAACTCTTGTTGAAGGGCTTTGAGTTTTTCCCAGCGATTAATTATAGAAAGAGATGGTCTAATTCTGGAAAAGTAAGAAGTGGGCTACCTGTTAGGAAATGCCCGGGCGTTAACGCTAATAGATCATATGGGTCACTGTATAGGAGATATGGGACGGGAGTTCAAACAGGCTTCAATTCGAGCTAAAAGTGTAGCAAATTCTTCGAAAGTGAAATGCGTATGACTCTCTATTTTTCTGAAATGGGTTTTGAAACTTTTTACCCAGGCTTCCCAAAGCCCACCCATATGGGGGGCACCCGGGGGAATAAAATGCCATTTCAATCCTTGAATACCATATTTAGCGGACGTTATATCTGGTAATGAAGTTAGAAGTTTCTTAAATTCCTTTTTCAATATTGAGTCTACACCAATAAAATTGGTGCCGTGATCAGAGTAGATGGTATGCGGAAGACCCCTTCTTGCAACGAATCGTCCAAAAGCTGCGAGGAAGACTTCAGAGGATAGGTCACTTGCCGCCTCAAGATGTATGGCTTTAGTCGAAAAGCACACAAACAGACATGTATAGCCCTTTGTCAGGCGACAGTTTCTGCCGGTAAAGCTTTTAATAACGAAGGGCCCCGCGAAATCTATCCCCGTATGGCTAAAGGGAGGAGAAAAATTACAACGCGCATCGGGGAGAGCTGCCATCAGTTGGTGACGTAATTGCCTTTTGTGGATGACACAGGTTTTGCAATTATTGTTGATGCAGGTTTTGACAAGGAGTTTAAGTTTAGGGATCCAGTAAACCTGTCGAACGACCCGCATCATCAATGCGTTTTCACCATGAAGTGTGAGTTGATGAATGAAGTCTACGAAAAGTTTTGAAAAACGAGCGCCATAAGGTAAAATAATAGGATTGCGCTCACAAAAGGAGAGATTAGCATTGGCAAGGCGGCCATTAACTCGAAGAAGCTGATTTGCGTCCAGGATAGGGTTTAAACTCAAGATGGTGCTTTTAGGACTGATAGTTCGGTTTGCCGATAATGATTGGATTTCCGCAGAAAAATACGCTTTTGGCACAGATAAATGAGTCGGTTTTTAACGAATGTGACCTCCGCCTGGGAGATGTGGCCGCAATTGTAAGAAATTGGAGCAAATTTCCTTTTCAACTTTAAATTAAGAAAACGGTAAACGTATGCTAAAACTCTTAGTGCCCGTGGCATTGATGAAAACCTGGATAAGATATCTTCTGACGTAATTATGGTACTAAATGAAGAAACAGGTTTAATTTCCACGTTATCGCACTGAGGTTCACAAGGAAGACTGATTGGCCATTGGTCTTCCGATTCTCGTAACCAGGTGGGCCCCTTCGACCAGAGATCATTATCTCGTAAGCTTATAGGAGTACTACCTCTTGTTTAGAGATCCGCCGGATTGTCAGCAGATTTCACATGCCTCCAGTTCTTATTGCCGACATTTTCAATAATTTCGCTTGTTCTATTTGCTATAAACGACTTCCAGGTGCCTGGGTGTTTCTTAAGCCACGCAAGAACAATAGATGAATCCGTCCAGAGAAATGTTTGATAAGACTGAATCGGCATCTGACAAAGATACGCCTTGATTAATCTAGAAAGGAGTACGGCCCCGCACAGCTCAAGACGGGGCAAGGACACGGATTTGATAGGCGCAACTTTGGATTTCGCACAGACTAGGTGAAAGTTTACAGTTCCGTCAGGATGCTGTACTCGTACAAAGAGGGTAGCAGCATATGCTTGTTCAGACGAATCGCAGAACCCATGGAATTGAAGCTGTGATAACGGAGTGTAATCAATCCATCGTGGTATTTGAATGTGTTGGATTTCGTTAAAACCTTCAACAAAGGTTTTCCATTTGGAAAAAGTAGAATACTGGATGTGATCATCCCATTTGGTTTCGTCTATCCAAATATTTTGCATTAAGATCTTTGCCGAAACAATGATTGGCGCAAGCCACCCCGCAGGATCGAAAAGTCGAGAAATTTTCGAGAAGACTTCTCGTTTAGTGGGAGCAAAAGAAAATTTGAGTGGCTGTGTAGTGAAGTAAAATACGTCATCCTTAGCATTCCAACGGATGCCTAAAGTCTTTGTTGTACTATCGGCATCAATTTGTAAGAAATTCTCGTTTAGAATGTGTTGAGAAGGCAGGTGATTCAACAAATAAGGCGTATTTGATGTCCATTTGCGAAGCGGAAACCCTGCAGAGTTGAGTGCCTCAATAAGCTCAAGCTGAAGTGTCTTTGCCATTTGGAGATCATGGGCCCCCGAAAGGAGGTCGTCGACGTAGAAATCTGACTTGATTACCCTTGCTGCGAGAGGATATTTAGTTTGAACATCCATTGCCAACTGTTTAAGGGTGCGAATGGCAAGGTAGGGAGCACAATTTACTCCAAATGTAACAGTTAGGAGTTCACAGTCAGCGATGACTTCAGTCGGTGAAGGTCTAAATAAAATTCTTTGAAGCATTGTTTGATCGGGATGTATTAATATCTGTCGGTACATCTTTTCGATGTCCGCATTAAAAACAAATTTGTAAAAACGCCATTTTATTATAAGTGATGGTAGATCAGCTTGGAGTACTGGTCCGGCATAAAGACAATCGTTTAAGCTGATGCCGCTTGATGTTGCGTTTGAGGCATTAAACACCACGCGTACTTTGGTAGAACTACTTTCGGGTTTGATCACCGCGTGGTGTGGAAGATAAAAGCAAGGAAGATTGCCTGCAGTGCTTTCCTCAGCAGAAGGCATTTTACGCATATGATTTAACTTGAGGTAGTCTGAAAGAACTTTTGAGTACTGCAATTGTAGATCTGGCTTCCTCTGAAGATTAAGCTCAGTTCGATAAAACTGTTGCAGCGCGATATTTCGAGAGAGACCAAGCATGTTGAGATTAGTGTCAGGTCTTACAGGTAGTCTGACTACATATCTACCATCTGACAGCCGGTAGGTAGGTTTTTTGTAAAGATCTTCACAATACTGTATTCCTTACATATTCTTTTCTTTTTGTTATTCTTTAATTCTAACAATTTATTTATTATAATACATTGTACTACTTAATGTCTCTCTCTTTTCTTATTATTGCATTTTAATAATTCCTCTAGTCAAAATGATCGAAAGTAAGTATGGGCTTTTGAAATTTGTGGCGCCTCTCACTCGAATATACGTGCTATTCCCAATCTGTCTGCTGTTGTATGATAGCAATGAATCATGACGATCATGATGAAGTTTCCGCGGTCGGTGGTGGTGTTAGAATTCTTCGCTCAATGGTGTCAATTTTAAGCAAACAAAAGACGGGTCTACAAATTTGTCATTTAAATGCACAGAGCTTGTATTGCAAGATCGATGAGTTTAGGGACGTGTTCGAGGAATCTAAGTGTGATACCATCTGTGTATCTGAAACGTGGTTCTCTGATAAAAATAATGATTCGATGTATCGATTGGGAGGCTATAGGCTTTTACGTGAGGATAGATACGGAAGGAGAGGCGGAGGAGTCGCCATTTATGTTCGTGAAGGTATAACCTGCAAAATCAACTGTAAATCGGCAGTGGGTAGTGAGATAGACTATTTATTCATCGATATTATCGATAACGATGGTACTCTTCTAATTGGGACTGTCTACAGACCCAATAGTGATACTGATTTCTCGCCATTGTTTACACTGATGGAAACAATCTCGATGGGTCCTTCTAAGATCATTGTATGTGGGGACATGAATAGCAATCTCTTAGCCCAGACATTTCTCATTGAAGGTATGAGAACATATAACTTATTTCCGGTTAACACGAATAACGCTACACATTTCTCTCGTGAATCGCAATCACTTTTAGATGTCTTTTTCGTAAGCGATATCAATGATGTCTTACTATATGATCAGTTGTCAGCACCAGCTTTCTCTAAGCACGACCTCATATACCTGTCTCATAATTCTATGATCAAAAGATCTGTTACCTCTTATGAATACCGGGATTTTAGAGGTATAGATTATACTCGATTGGAGCATAGTGCTCGAAGCATTGAATGGGAACGTGTCTACTTTTTACCCTCTCCCGATGACCAAATTGAATTTCTGAACAATAATATTATCAACCTGTTTAATAGTAATGTTCCACTAAGATCTAAAACAGTTAAGCATGGTGAGCGTCCCTGGTTTTCCAATGAAATTCGGAGGCTTATATTTCAAAGGGATAAGGCCTATAAGGAATGGAAACGCTACAGATTAGACATTCACCATCAAATGTATCGTAGCTTGCGTAACCTAGTTGTATGCAAAATAAGAGCTGCAATAGTTCAACTGTACAAACGCAAGTTTAGCCCTTCCATGAGCGGGCGTCAACTATGGAAGAACTTAAAGGAGTTAGGTATAGGGAAGCAAAACCAAGTTCTGGAAGCGAATTTTGACATCGATTCCTTAAATCACAACTTTGTTGCGTTACCTTTTCCCACCCTTTCTGGCATTTCCCCAGTCATTGAAGAGCTTCCTAATGGGTCTTCCCCACAAGTGATGTTCGAGTTCAAAAGTGTTGAAAGTACCAATGTTGTAGAGAGTCTTCTGTCTATTAAGTCCAATGCAGTTGGCATCGACGGCATACAACCCATATTCCTTAAATCGTTACTTCCTATTACCTTGCCTTACATCACGCATACTTTCAATACGATTTTAATGACAGGTTTATTTCCTTCTCAGTGGAAGTTAGCGAAAATCCGTCCAATCCCGAAAAATCGAAATGGAACTGAATACAGACCTATTTCTGTGCTCCCTTTTTTATCCAAGGTATTTGAGAAGATCGTGCAAAAACAGATTAATGCCCACCTTGATGCACATAATATTCTCTCATCCAAACAGTCTGGTTTCCGCCAAAAGCATAGTTGCACTACCGCCATCATTAATATAGTTGAAGATATCAGAAGTGCATTAGATGATGACCATGTCACGTTCCTTGTTCTTCTTGATTTCTCTAAAGCATTCGACACTGTGGACCACGACAATCTGTGTTATAAACTCTCGACTCTTTACGGGTTTTCACTCTCGGCGGTTCGCTTACTGTCATCTTATCTTCGGGAAAGAAAACAAGCAGTTTCAGTTGGAAATAGGACTTCATGTTTTCTTCCCACCAGAAGAGGTGTCCCTCAGGGCTCGATACTAGGACCTCTTCTTTTTTCCCTGTTTATCAATGAGCTTCCCGCAATGATAACAACATCCTCAATCCAAATGTACGCTGATGATGTTCAACTTTACAAAAGTTGCCCTCTTGGGCTTATCGAAGATGGTGCTTACACAATAAACGAAGAATTGGAAAAAATAGCGCGCTGGTCGAAACGTAATGGTCTGTTCCTAAATCCCTTGAAGTCCAAATGCCTTATTATAAGCAGAAAAGTATTTTTTATTTTATTTATTTATTAATTTGATTTTGAAGGCTTACACATTAAGATACATTATCTTTTAAAGAAGTGATAAGCTTATTATAAACATAACAGAATTATACAGCCAAATGAAATATAACAAAATAATAAAGGCAACGAGAAAACACAGTTTGAAAAAATAAATTGAAATATAACTATTAGAGTATAAACGGCCAAATAAAATTAGACAATTCGGGAAAATGAACGTTATACCTATAAGCAAAATTAACGGAAATTTGTGAAATTTAATAAAATTTAATAAGCGGACAAGTAAGATTTTAATTCCGTTAGAAATCTCTTTTTCAGTCTTATTTCTCTGATTTGGAGAGGGAGGGAATTCCAGAGTCGAGTGGCATTTACGAAAAATTGACGTTCCGACGTCGAACAAGAAAATCGCGGGGGTAAGATTTGTCTAGTCCTAGTGGATGCACCAAACGTTAATCTGTTAAAAAGGTTACAGGGTTGACGTGTATAGATTATGTTATGCAGCATAGATATTGTCCGATACTGTAGGAGCCTATCAAACGTGATGTTACTGATCCGGTAAGAGAAGAGTGAAATGCGGTCGTGACGACGCAGACCGAAAATATATCGAGTTGCATTATTATAGGCGACATTGAGTTTCCTGCTACTCATCGAATCGCTCTTTCCGAAGACTTCGCAACCATAGGTTAATATGGGAGTAATTAGGGTCTTTGTTAAAAGGATTCGTGTTTTTAAGGGAGTGAAGTGTTGGGTCGCCCACAAAGAACGAAGAATTCCGTGAACTTTTCCCACTGTTAGGTTAATATGGTCATTCCAAGTTAACGTTTGATTGAATACCATACCCAGATTTTTTGCCCTATCCACATATTCGATTACACCATCATTAAGTAAGATAGGTGGAAATGACGATGTGCTACCAGTTTTTCGGGATATAACGATACATTTCGACTTTTTAGGGTTTATTTGAAGCAAATTCTGTTCCGACCAATTTGAGATTTTTTTCAAGTCATAATTTATGCAGCTGACGCAGTCATCAATTGAGTCAGGTGAGCAGCTCGTATATAGTTGGGTATCGTCGGCATACATTTCAACTTGTGAACATATGGCGATGGAGGGCAACTCATTAACATACAGAGAGAACAATAGGGGTCCTAAAATAGAACCTTGCGGAACTCCGCATGTATTAGGAAGAAATTCTGACATAATATTGTTTACTAGTACTGCCTGTTGACGACATTCAAGATACGACGACATGAGACTTACGGCAGTGTGAGAGAAGTTATATTTTTTCGTCAGTTTATCGCGTAGTATAGTGTGGTTGACGGTATCAAATGCCTTAGAGAAGTCAAGAAGCACCAAAAACGTGACTTCATTATTATCTAAGCGCTGCCTTATATCGTCGGTCACAGTAAGGAGTGCGGTGATACAGCTATGCTTTGCACGGAAGCCAGATTGATAAGGACTTAGGATATTATTTGTATTGAGATAACTATTTATTTGCTTTTGCATTATTCTTTCAAATACTTTAGAGAGAAAAGAAAGAATAGCAATTGGACGAAACTCTTTACCCGTGCGACTCTTAGGAATTGGTAAGATTTTAGATTTCTTCCAGGCCAAGGGAAATACACATGCAGTAAAAATGTGGTTAAAGGTATGGGTAACATACTGTAATATTATGGGCAGAATAACTTTTATAAACTTTGGGTGAATTTCGTCGACTCCTACAGAATTAGATTTGATAGAGAGTAGACTTTCAACAACATCCGCTTGTTCTACAGAGACAAATTCGAAAGCTTCATAAGGCAACGTTGTGTTATGATTGAGGTTGGAAACATAAGAAGAAGATGGAACAGTTGAGGGAGTGTAAGACGCAAAGCTTCTATTAAGTTAGTTGGGATCAACGTGATCAAGCAGGCTACTCTTTTGCTTTCCTACACCGATTTCCTTCAGGTTCTTCCATAACTGTTTACCAGTCAATGAGGGGTTCAAGCGTTCCGAGTAAAATCGAGTTTTTGCGGCACGTATTTTGCAAACAACGTTATTGCGGAGGTTTCTGTATATCCTATGGTGTTCTTCTACTCGAAAGCGCTTCCATCGGTTGTACGCCTCGTCACGCTTTTTCATAAGATCTCGGATATCAGTTGAAAACCATGGAGTAAATTCATGTCTTACAGATGCTGTCTTAAGCGGTACGTGGATATTAAAAAGTTGATTAATGTTGGTTTGTAGGAACTCAATTTGCTGATCAGGGGAAGGCATACCATATATTTGGTCCCAGTTAATTCTGCGCGTATCCCTTTCTAAAGCCAAATAATCAATGTGTTTAAAATCTCTAAATTCGAATGAGTTTGGTAAATCTTGATAACTAAAATCGAAGGTTCAATAGATGAGATCATGCTTTGAAAACACTGGAGCTGATAACTGATTATAGAAGAGTACTTTTGCGGTATCACTAACAAACAAAACATCGAGTAATGTGCTAGAGGTATCTCTAAAGTGGGTTGGTGTAGAGGAATTGACGGGAAAAAGATCAAGTGAGACCATACTATCTATTAAGTTTCGTTCTGACAAGAGATCACTATTAAGGTCTCCACACAGTACTACGTTTCGCGAAGTGATAGACATTGCTTCTAGCAAAGAAGTAAGGGTACTTAGGTCAATATTCTTATAAGGTCTATAAACCACTCTAAGAAGAAGTGTATCGGCGTTGCTCAGTAATTCCAGGAACAAGAAATCCATCTCGCTGTTACTCTGCGACTTACACTTTACTTTAACATCACGAAAAACACCATTTCTAATATAAACCGCAACACCACCCCCCACACGACCGACTCTATCACCGCGAAGAATTTGATAACCTTTCATGTAGTATAATCTATCCATCAAGTCGAAATGTGAAGAAAACCAAGTTTCTGAAATGCAAATAATATCGACACTGGAACCTTCAAACAGAAAACGAAACTCATCCATTTTTGGCCAAAGACTTTGTGCATTAATATGGCAAATCTGAAGGCCATTTTGTTGTTTAGAAAAAACTTTAAATATAGAACGTAATATGGTACTGCCACCGGTCCCTGGAGAATCCCTGCTCGGACCACCCAAGTCACGGTCCATTGAATTAGACATATAAAAAAAGGGGAATAAACAGAGAGGACAAAATAGAAAAAAAGATTTCGGTAGAGATTCAGTTATTAAAATTTAACAGAAGTTTAATAAGATAATAAGAGACTGAAATATAAAAGTAATAAATAGGAAAATTTAAGTAATGGGAAAAAAAGAAAGAAAATAAATAATTAAACATAAAAAAAAGAAAAATAAGAATGCAATAAATACTAAGATGTTGGCCGCTACTGTTTCCTCAGATCGTTCAAGCAACTTGCAGAGCTTTCGCTTCCGTTGACAATGTGGTGAGGATGGTCCAAGTTTTCTGCAGCACAAGCTTTTCCATTTGCACTCAGTTTCACGTACACAATTCCGCGCGATGAATACACAGACACCAATTTCTTTTTTCTTTTGTAGCCAAGTCCACGTTGCATTAACAAGTGGTTGTTTTTTGTGAGAGCTTCATGGATGTGTATGGAAGTGTCAGATTTAATTCCAATGTCTCGCAAGCGAAGAGAAACATTATGTTGTTTACAATGAGATGTGACGGATTTTAATATAAAGTTTTTTTCGTAGGCGGAATGGAACTTAATCATTATTGGCGAATTACGAGTGTTATTTTTTGATTTAACCCGATAGATGTTTTTGAGAATTGGGGCTTGTACGTTGATTGTGTTGCAAAGGTGATTAAAGAGTACCTTTAGGTTTTCGCCTTGTTCTGGTGGAACACCATACAGAAGGGCATCGGCGGCAATTGATTTATTCTCTTGTACCTCGATATATTATATATATATTACAGTTAGAATATTTCCCAACCCTATTCTTAAATGGCTTACCCATTGCTTACGTTTCTACTGCAAGAAATCTTGGTATATTATTTAACAGTACACTGTCTTGGGATATGCATATCAACGCTGCGGTGGGTAAAGTTTATGGTGTTCTTCGCATGTTATGGTCCTCACAGTATTTTACCCCACTGAAAACACGTTTGCTATTGGCCAAAACGCTTGTCGTACCAATACTCACCTACGGGTGCGAAATTTTTTGCAGCTGTGATGCGTTCAGCAGAAGAAAGCTCAATGTGGCATTCAACAATATCGCGCGTTACATTTTCGGGTTGCGTCGGTTTGATCGTATCTCAAGCTTTTCAATGCAAATATATAATATTTCCCTCGATAACCTTATGCGCTATAGAACACTTTTATTACTGTTCAATATAATACAGACACAGCAACCCAGTAGTCTATTTCAGAGGCTGCAGTTTGCTTCCTCAAACAGATCCCATCATCTAATTCATCCTCGTTATTCTTGCCTGACCTCGGAGCGACAGTTCTTCGTCAACGCCATCCGATTGTGGAACTCCCTGCCACAGTTTAGTATTTACTTTGGTAATTAATTTTGATTTCTATTTTCTATTCTTTTTTTGTTTTTTTTTTGTTTGTTTTGTATAAGACAAGTAATGGAGATATCATTATTATTATTATTATTATTATTATTATTGAGATATTTTTTTTTTTTATATATATATTATATTTACAATATTTTTCTATTTTTCTATTTTTCTTTTTTCTTTTTTAATTTTATTGTATCACACATAATTAGCCTTACACAGATTTATAAGAAGTATTTTCTTAATGTGTAGGCATGCGTTGAATTGAATAAAACATTGAAACATTAAAACATAAAAAACTTATCTGATTCACAAGCGTAGTGCGTTCTACTTGGAAGTTCTTCTAATTCCCAAAACATTCTGATTTGCTTATCCAGGAAATTACTATCGTGATCTAAAACACGAGTGCTAAAAGATTTAATCGAATGATTTGGAATTGGCCCAGATAAAATCCACCCAAACACTGTGTTTTGAGCTAAAAGAGAGTTCGAGATGTGTTTTATGCCTTCTCGTAAGATGCTTGGATATAAATCGGCTCCGATGAGCAGATCCACTTGAGACGCTTTATTGAAAGAAGGGTCTGCTAAACACAGGCCTTCTAGACTCTGAGAATCAATTAACGTAAATGACGCACTTGGTAAACACTTGGTTAGTTTTTTCAACACATTCGCCTGAACAGGGATGCCTTCTGTTGGATTTTCAGCGTTTACTATGACGAACGTACACTTTTTGTTGGATCTAGCTGCCTGCGCGTCGCTTATAGCTAGAATCGACACATTAGATGTGTCAGTCGGTAACTTCAACCGTTGTTGTACAGCTTCGGTGTTTATCGAGGATTCGGAACCTGGTTCGATCAGAGCACGAATAATGTGATTTCCATCTTGGTTACGTATATCAATAACAGCAGGACTCTTTTCTGAGCATAAACAAAATAGTTTTGTTGGGTTTCATGGGGTGATAATGACGGTGAAGTGGACTGTAATTGTGTAGATGTGCTAGCGCTGTCATTACAATTTGAAAAATCTTGAGGAGGATTGGTGACTGTATAATTGGAGGATGAAGTCATTGGTAAATGTAACAACGAGTGGTGTCGCTTATTACATGTATTGCAAGTGTATTTACTTGTGCAGTTTTGGATAATATGATGACCAGATAAGCAATTGAGACACATATTGCATTTACGTATGAGATCAATTCGCGCATGTATGGGCATCGTTAGAAACTTTGTACATGAGCGTATGTTATGCTTCTCCGAACAGGCTTTGCAGGCAAACTCGGGGGTTTTGGTATGAAATGAGTTGAACCGATAATTATATTGTGACTGCGAGTTGAATGTGGTCGGTTTCTGGAAGTTCTGTCGGGCTTTATCTACTAATGGTCGCAGAGAAGTAGAATCGGATATAGATTCCAGAACTTGAAATCTTTTACTCAAGAAAGTGTCCAGCTCATCCCACTTGGGTAGTTCGGTAGGCTTCGACAAGGATTGTTCCCATAAAGCAAGAGTAGTGGTAGGTAGACGGTTGGAACAGGCGAAAACCAAGATCGGATCCCAATTTTCGGTGGAAACATCGTGTGCTTGAAGTGCTGACTTACAATCGTTTATACTTCTTTGAAGCATTCTTATTGACGCTGCAGATTCGTCTTTGAAAATTGGAAGATTGAATAAAATTTTAACTTGATTGTTTACAAGTATTCGTTTGTTTTCATAAGTTGATTGTAGTGCTTTCCATGCCAAATCAAAACTTGCGTTGGTCAAAGGGAATTTGCACACTATATTGTGGGCATCACCACTGGTTTTGGACCGAAGATGAAATAGCTTTTCAACTGCCCTCAACTTTGGATGGTTTGAATAAACGGCTTGGAACATGTCGCGGAACGAAGGCCAGGAGAGATAGTCCCCCTGAAAGACCTCAGTATCACAAGGCGGTAGCTTAATGCCTTGTGATCCTGCTCCTTCTACAGAATCCGAGGTTGAAATATGTGATTTGGGTTGTGCAGCGCTCAACTTAGCTTGTAGTTCAAGAAACAAACCCAGGCACGAGACATAATTTTCGTTAGAGTTCGAATATTTGGATTCAATCAATTGCGTATCAAAAGTGTCCCCGTCCTCTGGTTTAGCTCGAATACACTGAATATAGTCAGCTTTAACTTCAGCCCACAATCCTGTTAAGACTTCCTTGCGAGCCTCCAATGTAGTTATGGTATGCTTTCTTTCAGGAACTTCCCTTGCTGCCGCAACGTATTTGACCAATTGGTCGGTAGAAAAAATAAAATTATCCAAGAAGGACATTGACACGGTTTTGACTCTAAAAATAGATACTAGTAAACTTCAATTATTGGTAAAACTACGTAGTAGCAAAGGTGTGAAGAAATATGAGCCATACTTTATGAAAGGAACCTTCAAACCACTGAAGTTACTTTTTTCTTTGTTGGTTTTAAAATCAAAACACAGAGTGAGAATAAAATTATATAATATAGGAACACTTTTAGTGATGAATCGCACAAAAAAAAAAATCTGCGCATTGGTAGTACCGCCACGGTTTCTCCGTGACACACTGCTTTAGAACAGATTCACTCGTTAAATGAACAAAAACCCAAAATTAAGTACCCCGTTTGTTTTCGTATCAAGTCAAATTGAAAAGGCACTTCTAAAGCGAAACGGCAAATTGTATGGAATTTATAATTTATAATCCAAACGTTAATATATAAATATAAACTTGCACGTCTAAATTACTTATGTTTAAAGAAACTGAAATCAATAATCGGACATACCTGACAGTTGATTGTTGTTGGTAAGAGGAGCGATTGGCTGCAGCAGTAGGCAATGGTAAGGAAAATGTGAGTCGCGATGCGGCGGTAGGCCGATGGTAGGCTAGTCAGGACTGAATAAAGTTGCGGCGGCAGGCCGATGGTAGAAAAAATGTTTGAGTTGCCGCAGTAGGCCGATGGTAGACTTGTCGAGATTGACTGAAGTTGCGGCGATAGGCCGATGGTAGATAGTTTTTTTTTGCGGTGCGACGGTAGGCCGATGGTAGGCTAGTGAGGACTGAATAAAGTTGCGGCGGCAGGCCGATGGTAGAAAAAATGTTTGAGTTGCCGCAGTAGGCCGATGGTAGACTTGTCGAGATTGATGCAGCGAGAGGCCAACGGTAGCAAATTGTTTGAGTTTTGCAGTAGGTCGCTTTCGCACTCAATACAGCTCAAAGTTGCGGCGATAGGCCGATGGTAGAATCTGATATATGTACCTTGTGGCAATATGCGGATGGTAGGTTGAATAGGTAATGGTGCGGCAGAAAAGCCGGTGGTAAGATGTTTTTTTTTTTTTTTTTTTTTTAAATTCCTGGTCGACGATGCGAGTTGAGCCACAGCTAAGACCACAAAGCACACAAATCACTGACACTTCCGCTGCAGAGCTAATATAGTCGGCGTCGGATTTTTTTTTTTTTTTTTCTTTGTTCGTTCAGTAGCGAATTCTGGTACAACGATGGGACGGGAAAACAAGAGAAATGACGCTGACTTGTGTGTTGGCGGCGGTGGCGTATTGCTTCCTTGTTGCACTATGAAATTATTATATTAGATTTTTCCTCCTGTCGTGGTAATGGTGGCTAGCGTTGCGAGCAGTATCTGGCTCGATTTTACCAAATGTTATGGCTTATGCCTTCGCACAAAAAAAAAGATGTTGGTTTTTTTGTTTTAAGTAAATTTAATTTTTCTTTTTTTTCACTTGTTGGTTTACAATGCGTGTGCTTAGGTTGGCGATCCAAAAGAAAAAGAAAGATGGAGGTCGAAAAAAAAAGGAAAAAAACGATGGTTGAATTTAGTGAAGTTAGTTGACGTTATTGAAATTGGATCCGGTTCACCCCATATGAGTTGAGCACATAGAAGGCGTGAACACATTTTATTATATTCAGGGCTGGGATTCGAATTGATAAAACTGTATTCTGTTCACACAAATTTTATTACTTCACTTTAACTGTGCCTCGATTTACGTTTACACAGACCCGAAATTCAACATTTCGAAATTTCGAAATATCATTTCTGCGTTTACACTGTACGGAGAACACAGCTACACACATAAGACAGCTACGGTTAAAACTTCGTTCGGTTTTCTTGCAAGATTTTCTACACTGGAGCACAGACTCAATACTGGTCCATCGTACTGCCAGGAAGACACGCTACTTTACTCACTGAAATAGGCGGACTCATAGCGCTTTTGTCCACTTTCTCCTTTTTTAATATATGTATGTACTTTATATTTTGAATAAATATTTTAGCAGCAGTTTTCTTTCCAATTGGTTTTTATTCACCACGGGCTGAGTGAGGTGTGGGGATACTAAATGCTTTGTTTGATGCCAAAAGCAGTGACGTAATTCAGCAATTCAACATTTTGTAGTGCTGGAAAACATATGGCGAATTGATGAACATTTCAGATGAAATGTTGAATTTAGCGCATTGATGAATTTCGTGTCTGTGTAAACGTACTAAAACACGCTTCGAAAATACCGACACCTCGTTGCCAAGCTGATTTATAAGTCGGTATGTAATTCAAGATTACTACTTACTTTTACTTAACGAACACTTGAAGATTGTCTGCCTGAGATACTGCAGCCTTTTATCCTCTTCGACCCCGGGCACACTGGTTGCAGTTGTCCAGACGAAGCGCTCTGGAACCCGAGGTGGCTTGGTCTTTAAAGCCTTCTGAAACCTGGGGGCTGGAACTTGAAAATCGTTTCGATGTGGCCGGACCAATGTAGTCGACGTGGTTAAGCTTTTTGAACTACATAAACATCTTAGTACAACTCATAGAGTTCGCGGTTGCATCTCTTTTCCATTCGCCATTCTCGAACGCAGGACCGAGTATCCGACGGAGTATTTTTTTTCAAAGAACTCAATATAAACTCCAGTTTTCTACTTATCGCCCAGCACTGGGGACCATAAAGCAGAACTGGCAGGATTAACGTTCGATATAGCATGCATTTTGTCCTTCGAGTGAGGAGTTTTGAACCCGTTTATTTTGCCAACCCGAAGTAGCAGCGGTTTCAACTTAGTCATTTCTCATCAACTTGAAGAGAAATCAAAAAGCCTGTAACAAAAAGCACGCTGGAAACGGCCGATGAAGTCGATATCTTGCCTTTTTCTACCCTTTTTCTTTAGAACAAGATTTAAGAAGTCACATGATAGCGTATCCTCTTTTGTAAATCCGGTACAAGTTTGGAATAAATCGGGAGAGCTGCTCCCAAACTGAACATTGCACCGCGTTTTTTCAAGCGTCACACGACACAGCTGAAAAAGTTTTGTTGTGATCGCATATTCGGCCATCGCCACGTAGAGCTCCTAATGATGAATGCTATCACTTTAAGGTCTATAAAAAGATGGTGAGTCTCGATTTGGGATTCATTTGTCTTGTCCAGGATTTTCCTCAGTATGCAAATTTAAGTTTTTCAATTAGTGTGTTGCAGGACGGCTTAAGGCATTCGTTGGTGGATAGGATCTTATATGCGACATTAATAAGGAATATTCCTCTATAATTCTTGCATGACACGTAGGATCACCTTTCTTGTGGATAGGGCATATTGTGCTGATAATTCAGTCATTGCACATGCTTTCTTTTAGCCATAGTTGATGATTTGGTGCACGCGTCATCAGTGGCGTAACTAGGATTTTGCTCTGGGGGGGGCAAAAACATTTTGTTTAGATGAAAAATAAAAACAAAACATTTGACTGTTCTGATTAATATAACTATTATTGAGAACTCGCATAATATAAAAACTCAGGATTTAAAAATTACAAAATTATGTCAATTCGACGATTTTTCTTTTGAGCAAGAATATCGATGATCCGATTGACATCTACTGTACGATTGTCGCTCACACTGATCATTGCTAAGGCTGTCAAGCGGTTCTGTAATAAAATGTTTCCAGTTAACTTTTTTAAAAATAAATTTTATTATATAAAGTGTAAGTACCTGGCCTATAGAATTTCTTAAATATGTTTTTATGCGCTTCAGAGTAGAAAACGACCGTTCGCTTGTTGCAGTGGATACGGGCAGTGTAACCATAAACTGTAAAAGCCTAAACACATTTGGAAACATATCCTTATCGCAGTTTCCGATTGCATCAATTGCACTTTCATAAGTTTTAGTTCCGCATGATTGATGCCAAAGGGATATTTCAGCTCTGACAACTGTTTTATTATCCAAGAACGGATCTTCCCTATAAAACTCAAGAAGATCATCTATATTTTGGAATTTTTCATCTGAAATTCCAAGTAGATCAGAAAAGCCAGTAAATAGCTTCCGATGTGATGAAAATCTGCCCTTAAGCATTGAGAGGAAAGTGTCAATAAAAGGAAGGAAAACAGTGATTCGAAAATAACTTTTGACGTCATTTACTTGAGGATTGTTACGATGTTGTTGGCGTTTTGCGATTCTTGGAAGCGAAATGGAAATGTCGTGCTCTTTTGCTTTAGCCTCTACTAAGTTGAAAATTTCTGCGAATTTTGATTCTGAATTTGCACGCATGTTTTCAAGCACTGCTAGTAAATTGTCAGCATGATTCACAGCTGCTTTTAAATCAATATTTTACTTCTGCAACAATTTGCTAAGGGGCAAACCAAACGCGAAAATATGTGCAACAACATGAGCGACGATTAAAAATTCTGCAGACATTACTGAATTTAAAAATGCCATTGCATCCCTAGCAGTCTCTTTATCATCCCATAAGTGTATTATTTCTAGTGATTCAATTACAACATCGTACAGCTCCAGAAAGTCTTCAATCCATCTTGTTTGAGAAAGCCGTTTTAAAGACTGAGCTCTCAAATTCATTTTTTCGATGCAATTATTTAAAACTGATTTGCGTTTTGGCGAGATGTAGAAGTTTCGAACAGACTCTATTGTGCTTAAAACATTTCGAATAATAGGAACGGAGCAAGCATCGGAGACGACTAAGTTGAAAGTGTGTCCCATACAATGAACATAAGGAGCCATGGGGTGTGTTTGAATTATTAAAGCTTGGACTCCTTTTAAACGTCCTGACATCGCAGCGGCACCATCGTATCCTTGTCCTCTTAAATAACTTAAATCAACAATAATATTTTTAAGACTGGTTAATATAGTAGTTGCTAAGCCATTTCCAGTAAGATCTGTTACAGGTACAAACATAGCAAACTCCTCAAGTAACTCGTTCTTTTCTATATCAAAGTACCTCAAAGCTATGGTAAGTTGTTCTGTACCGCATATATCTGCTGTCTCATCAGCTAATACAGTGAATGATTTAGCACGATTCACTCGGCTCACCAAGTCTTGTATTAAAATTGAATAGGCAGCATCAATGACCTCATTTTGCACTAGAGGACTTAAGTACTTGTTGCGATCTGTCCCTTCCAAAAACGCACGAAGCTCCTCATCACCTTTAGCTCTATATGCTAATATTGCACGAAAATTAGCCTGGTCTTTTGTGTTATTGTTGAGACTTATAGGACCACTATCTCGATGTCCTCGTAAGGCCAATTCTTGACGACCACAAAGCAAAATGGCTTCAATTATTGGGACAAGCTGTTTTCTATTAAGGGCAATTGTGTTACACTTTTCTTGATCCAGCTGTATACTTACTGCAACCTGTTTCCCTTCAACTGATCGATTTATATCATTCGCATTCAAAAATGCGTTTCGATGGTAAATGAGTTCTTCATGCTTGCGAAAATTTTCCAAAGCTTTCTTCCACAAATTGAATGGTTTGGTGCAAAATATTTCAAGTCTCTGATTATTTATTCCTCCTTCCTTAGGGCCGAAAAAAACACAGTATTTGCAAAAAACACCATTTCCTTTTTTGGAGTAGCATAACCAGTTGAATTCGCTCAACCATGCTACTCGGAATTTTCGATTGTTTCCGGACAAGTCTTTGTTAACTGGGAAGTGGAATGAACTTATTGGAACCCACAGTTTCTTAAAAGTTTCAACTTTTTCTAAACGGTCCATACTTTTTCCTACGAAATTGCCTATGTCAAACATATTTGTATCGGTAGAGGTAGATTCATATGTGGGTTCAGAAATTTCAAAGCCTGGATGGATAAATCAATAAAGAAAAAGGAATTTTCAAAATTGTAAAAGTGGATAAAATATACATTATGTACATATACATATATTGTTATTGTTATAGAATGCATTACTTTTGTAATTTAGTTTATTAAGTCCCTTTTAAAAACTCGTCATTTACAAATATAATTCTAACTTTCAGCAAACTTAAAGAATCAAACCAGTCAAAAAGCACTCGTAAGGACACAACATTTTAAATCACTGCTGATTTAAGTATCATAGTTGAAGCCTTTTTTCGTTTTAAACGACTTATTGTTGTTGTCTTTTATTCAATTGACTGCATTTTCAACCCTTAAATAGGGCCACTGGGTTTACAAACTTGACACATAAAAACTTTATTTAATTAAACAAAGAGTCCAACACGGATTAGTCTGCATTTTGAAATTTTAATTTCAAGCAAAAAACATGAAATTTGCTTTTGTTTATTAGATCTATCTACTGTTTTGGTAATTAAATGTACCTCTTAACTTTGTATTTACTTTTCATTAAACGGGTATAGGTAGTTGCCAAAAGATAATTTTGTATAAAAGAATAATAATTATTATCAGTTGTTATTAACTATTAACTAATGATTCAACAATAAATTGTTCATGAAACAAAACTTAAACAAACTTACTTTCTTTATTTGCATCAGATGGGACACTTTCTGCATGTTCAACAATGATATCCTCTTCATTATCTTTGGATTTTTTTTTGAAGAATTTATCTATTGTTGTAGTTTTCTTTCTTTTGTCTGCCATCACAATTAACTAGGAAGTTGTTAAAATAAAATTTAATCACGCAACAACGTTCTAAAATAACAAACCTTAATCACAAAAATTCACAACTTTTCAATTTTCTCTTGTACACCAATAACGTTAACATTCAGAAGAGGATTTTTTTACTTAAAATTCATGGCTTACTTATTTTTTTTTAGCGTTATCAGAGTTTTTAAATTCTATGAGCCACAAAGTATACTACAAAAATGAGAAATGGAAAACATGCATTTTTCAGCAGAAGTAGTTCGTGCTATTTAAAATTTTTTCAAAAACTAAAAGATCTTTGGGCATCTAGTTTGCAATTTTGACTTTGAATTGATAAAACCGTTGAACAGTAAAAACGATAGTAGTACTTAATAAAGTGACATTTTGAAAAATGGAATCAAAGTTATAACGAAAAATAGGGAGATTTCAACTGTTTTCAATAACGTTTTATCTATTTTAAGACTATTTTTCATAAAATTGCCCCCCATCCACACATACTATTTTTTTTTTTGAAACCAGAATTCATGCTTCAGCTGTTTCATGCATCTTATGCAAATCACCCTTTAAATGGTGCCTACAAACAAAAATTCTTGAGGGAGCAAGCTAGCTATTATAAGTATAATGGAGGAGTTTTGTTTACAGTTTATAAATAAGTTAGATTTGCAGCTCTATTTTTTTAAAACTTTAATTTGGAACAATGTCCACAAAAATAGTTTAATACAAAACATTTGAATAGGTATTTTGTATAGTTCTGGGGGGGGGGGGCAATTGCCCCCTTTGCCCCCCCCCCCCCCCCCCCCCGTAGTTACGCCACTGCGCGTCATATCAAAATATAACCAATAGTAAGGCGGCTGCCTTCTTGTTCTAAAGCTTTTTTTTTTAGCTTATCCATCCCCTTCTATACTGGATGGTGGTCTTCTATTCATTAACAGGGCGTGGGTCTTCTTGCCCTATCGCTCTCTCTACATGATGCCCATTTAGCAGCTGTTGGAAATGCTTCTATTCACTGCGCTTCGGTGACTAGGTTTCCATCGCTGTTTCGAAAAGCATGCGTTTCGGTTTTAAAGCCACCAGCCAGTTGCTTCGCTTTCTTGTAAATCTAAGGATATAGTGTTGCGCCGCATCGCTTTTAAATGTGCATCTTGTGTCACCTTCTACCGGTAAACACATACCTCATTATACCACTGTTTTTTTCTGGGCTCGGATACCGGGTGGATACCGCCAAATCGGTTCCACATATTGTTGGGGCGCTTGTGTGCACAGATGAGAGTAACTCGCTCAGCCGCTCTCTGTAGACATTGGGAACTCCACGTAAGCTAAAGCGACGAACATAACAAGCACGTGATGGTTTTTATTTAAGCTCACATTCACCGTGTTTGTAAACTCCGCCAGCAGTTTCCCTGTATTTTTTCCTTTTTGGAAACCATATTGGTTTGCGTGTAAAATGCTGTGCTTTGCAATAAATTTGTTTAGTCGGCGTACCACAATTTCTTCCAAACATTTTTCTATGACCGGTAGGATTGCAATAGGTCGATAATTTTCGTATTTGTTTTTTATTCCGCTTTTATATATTGGTCTTATCAACGATGTTTTGAGTAGCGTAGGAACGCAACACTGGCTTAGGCTTTGATTTATTATTGTTTTTACAATTGTGGCAGTAGCCACATACTAAACTCCTACAGGCTTTAGCTAGAATAGGACTGAGAGGCAACCTAGGAAAATGGTTGGAGAGTTACTTAACAGGAAGGAAGACAAAAGTTAAAATTTTAAATAATAACAGCGAGGAAAAGAAAACTATGTTTGGGGTATCGCAAGGCTCTAAACTAGGGCCAATGCTGTTTATACTTTTCACGAATGAGCTTCTTCACGTTTTTAAACGGGCCACAGCGTTTGCTTTTGCGGATGACATAGCGATCGTCGTTAGACACAAATGCCTTGAAACTGCAACAAATATAATACAAGAAGAATTCGATAAACTCACAAAATGGTGCCACGACAACAGCTTGGTAGTCAATGCTGCCAAAAATAAGTTAATGCACATTCGTTCACCACGCCAGCCTATGACCTCCATTAAAATATACTCCCAAAACATTGATTGTCCAACAACAAGAAGAAGTGAATCAATCGAGACGGTAAAGACGATAAGATATCTGGGGATCACGATCGATGACCACTTTTTATGGCAAGATCACATAAGCAAACTCAGGTCACAACTCAAAAGCGCTTTGTTTGCGATGGTGTATCTCAAGAGATATACATCAACAGATGTTCAAAAAATGGTATATTATTCACTGGTGGAATCTCGTTTGATATATGGGATACTAGCGTGGGGGAATGCATCAAAAACGCATCTAGATAAGCTTAAAGATCTTCAACATAGAATAATTAATGTAATTAATACTAATAACCATACATTCAAGGTCTTAGATGTTAACGGTGTTTTTAGAATGACATCGATTCTAGAATACTACGATGACCATTGCTTCCAGCAACCTATACGCCACAACCTAAACACACGAAGACGAGCACGAGGGTTTCTGGAAATTCCTGAAAACTTCAACGTCTACGGAAGACGACAACTCAGTTATGCCATACCAACAATCCTGAATCGAGTACCAGTCTACCTAAAACACATCATAAATTTTAAAAAACGTAAGAAAAAAATTAAAGAATTTTTCCTTAGTCACAATTTTGTAATAGATTAATCTCTTCATGAATTAACTTCAATCAAAACCTAAAACCGAATATTTAAATCGTAATCTAAGCATGTAGTAAAACTATTAAAAAAAAACTTCTAAACAATGTACAAACAAGAATTTCAACCACCTGCAGAAAAGCAGTAAGCTTCGCGGGTAAATTAAATTGTAAAGTATTCTATTTTTGAAAGACAATAAAAAAAAAAAAAAAAAAAAAAAAAAACTCTCCCCCCTTAAATATGACAGTACCAACTGAGCCGGTCGCAATACATTTTCTTCGAGATTGGCTCTTGGAACTTCGTATTCGATCAAGCTCCTCTTGTTACTCTTGCTGTCATGCGAAGCATCTTCATCTCAGCTGCCGTTAATTTGCCCTTTTGTACCCTCTCCAACGTTGGGAAACTTTTGTGAGCGTCGGGCGCACCACTGCGTTAACGAGCTTTCATTCAGCATAAGGGGGATTAATTTGCCCAATCACAAAGCGATTGGCAGTTTATTTACCATAGCTAATTGTATAGAGTGCTACAACGTTGGTGTCAAATGAAAAAAACAATAATCGGCATTAATTGTAGGGTTAAATCGGTAAATTTGTATGGCGGGAGACGAGTTTTGAGCGAGTATTTCATAAAAAGATTATAATAAAGCGAATTAAAACAATAGAAAAGGTTCCAGAATTAAAAAAGGAGTATACAAGCACTATTTTGCAATAATAAAAAGTTGACAAAAAAAGGATTGTGTACAAAAAATCACTTTAATTGCCAATTCCCAAAAACACAAAGCCCTGCAAGTATAATGTAAGAATTACTGGTTTTTTCATGAAGTTAGTCCAAATGAATGGAAACCGACAACAGTAAAGACAAAAATAGAGCAGCTCAGCGATCTACAAGAAAAACAACGAAGCACTTTGTTTTTATTTATTGAAAAAAAAGTAATTTACATTATAAAATGCTTGTCTGTAAATAATTTGTCTGCTAATAACATTTTAGAAGACCCTATTTATTTGTGTTTATACGTTAAAATAGTTCTTCGTCAACTTTGTTGACTTATCGGTGAAATATTAATAACGTCTCGTCTTTACTTCTTAATTCTACCAGACAATTAATATATCTAAAATTATGCAAAACACCTAACAATGTTTAAGCGTTTTCACATTCTATCAGAGAAATTCTAAAATCCATAATGCCTAACACTATAGTACCTTTTTTAAAAGAAATCTACCAGGGTTTTCCCTGACTCCTATAAATAAGCAACACTTTTTTATTTTGTTAGCAATCGTAGTCAAAATATTAATAACAAATTGCATAGGAAACTCTTGACTTTCAAAGTTCTTATATCCTAAACTAGGCGAAACGAGACTGTTATTTATGTTATATTTTTGTTATTTCATTTATATGTATTTTATCAAGATCTTTAAAACTGCGTTTTCAAATGTGGAGGCCTCGGAAATCGTAGAATCCTTAAATTTATTAATAGAACTGTTCACAATAGATCAAATATCCGTACAAATTCACAGTTGATCAAAAATTATTGATAACGATAATACCGATTCATCAATTGGCTGGATTTTAGTTTACGCGCACCATAAATAAACCCCAAAAATGGGAAAACAATTGGCGGTCTCCAACTTTGCATACCCCAAATGGAACAACCCAAGTGGGGTGGTTGAAGGGGGGACAATATGGGTTCTACTTGCGATGCATATAGGTATGTACTATATTCACACGTTTTAAGGCTAAAAAGAAAAACAACTGTTGCATCAATCCACTAATTTTATCCTTTAAGTTGGAATTTTCAAAAGCTTTTAGCTCTTAATCTATGAGCGCCACAAAAAATTTTACTTTTATGCAATTTTTTAATTGGTGCCCGGAAAGCAAAATTTTGACCATCAATTTTGTTGACCATTGTCAATGGGCGCGTTCAATTTACATGTCAACTACTAGTGACTACTATTTTACCTTTTCTCATTGATCAAATAACTCACGTGACCATCGTTTGGCAAGTAATAGACATTTAATTAGTAGTGAACTTGCAATTGACTTGCAATTTGAACGCGCCAAATTATCGTTTGTTATTTGACAATCATGACAAGGCCGTGGGATTCATTTCCGTCACTGCTGTAAGTGACCAAGTGCCGGTTTTGTTTGACGAACATGGTATTAATAATGATGAGACCGTTTGACTGGCACATGCTTAGCATTTCTTCACCCGGAGACACCTTTGGGCTGTATCCGAGTCCAGCATTGCAGTCTTTATAGTCATCGTTTGTCTTCCCGACATGTTCGTTCAAATCTCCACCAACAAACAAAAGCTTTTCTTTTGAGATCTTCTTGATAAGGCTGTGAAAACCAAACGAGAATGCATCTTTTTCTCCCTGTTCGCATCCGACTTGGGGAGCATATGCACTGACAATATTCCATACGTGGAATCACCCACGGATTTGCATGTACACTTGCGGGGCACCTTTGAGACGTTAACTGTGTCGCAAGGCTCACCTAGATGTTAAAATTGCATTATTGTCCATTACGCTGGGAATGGTCGATGATGTCGATATCGTCCGCATACCCCAGTAGCTGAACGGATCTATTGAAGATAGCGCCTTCCGTAATGACGCCTGCCTTTCGCACTATTTTCGCCAGTACAAGATTGAAGTAGCCACATGATAGCGCATCTCCTTGCCTACATCCGGTACAAGTTTGGAATAATTTCGAAGAGCTGCTTAAAAAACGCACATACCGCTTGTTTTCAAGTGGCCATCGCCGCGTAGAGCTATATATGCGGCTTTAAAGCCGATGAAAAGATGTTGGGCCTGACTTGAAATTTATCATCATCAATAATCTTTTCCAAAACTTGCCTTAGTGTGAAGAATTGGTCTTTTGTCGATCAGCCGATTCCTGCCGATTAGTGTATTGCAGACCGGCTTGAGACGTTCACACAGTACGTTGGATAGGATCTTTTATACGACATTTAACAGGGATATGCCTCGATAGTTCATGCAAGACATATGATCGCCTTTTTTGAACATGGGGCATATGAAGCTGATAGTCCAGCCATTGGGCATGCTTTCTTCCACCCATACATGGTTGATGATTTGGTGCATGCGCCCTACCAAAACATCACCTCCGTATTTTAATAGCTATGCTGGTTAACCATCAGAGCCGGCGGCCTTATTGTTCTTTGGCTTTCCTTTAGCTAAGTCAACCTCTTCTATACCGGTTGGTGAAATATTATGTTCTTCATTGATAGGACTGTTCTCATTTTTTTATCTCTCCCTTAGTCGTGTTTTTCCCTATCAACTGTGAAGTCAATTATCTAATCAACGACCAGAATTTTCAAATTTTAAAATATCAATTTATTCGAGCACTCACGAATGTAATATCACATTTATCTTATACAATACAAATATCTTTCCTTTTACTCATATAAAGTTCATCTACATACCGTACGTGCAACAACTGAAATGGGCGCATACAAAAACAACAACGTAAAACAATAAACTTTAACAAAAAACGGATTTATTGCACACCATTGTAAAACCATAATGAACCAGCACATAACATAGAGACATGGATTGAAAAAAGAAAGAATAAATAAATTTTTTAAAAGATTAAAAAAGTCAAATTTTATATTAGAGCTATCTACAACAAAAGAAAAACCATAGCACATCAATGTGAATATGAAAACCAGTTTATTGCTGAAAAATGTCTTTGATTTAAGACAAATCAGTCGAAAAATTAGAGGAGATGGGCGGGTTCGCAGTAGCTTGAGAAGCTCTTGCATTTGTATATATTGGCAGTCCCATGAACATGGGTACTTGACCTGTTGTCGTTGCAGTCCGCTGTGTAGGCGTTGTTGGTGTCAGACTTGGAGCTCGTTTGTACACAAACGTATCGGTTCGTTCGCGTTGATAAAAGAAACACCCACTACCAGCTGGATCAGGCAAGGCACTCGACGGATACCAGAAACGATAGGTGAAGTACCACGTCAACACGGCTACGATTCCACTTACAACTTTTTCTATCATCTTGTGATAGTACAGCATAGTCCCGACTAACATCACGTCCCAAAGCAGCTGCAGCGCTGCTATTCCAATGAACAAGGTACGAATAGCTGGAGTCAATCGTTCATACAAACTGTTGAGCATTTTCACTTGCTCTTCACTCAAGTTTCTTAACGGATTTGTGCTGGAACGCTCTGAAACGCTTCTGTTGTGCAATTCGTTTCGCAGATGTTCCTTAATCGACTCCCACTTTATAATCGGTCTAGCTTCCTCGATTAGCACCAAACTCGAGTGAATGAGAATGAAAGCATGGCCGGATATATCGAATCCATTCCACAAATGACCAGCGCGCAAACAGGATGATTTGCTGTCGAATCCCTTGACGGTGCATCTGCCATAAGTGGTCTCAACCACGTTAAACAGCTTCGTCCAGAACAACCAGAAGAATGTCGCTATTACGATGCGAGGTAAATGATATATTAGCATTTTCTTCTTATCACCGCAGCACAGCACTATCGACGTCATGACCAAAAAAGGTAAACTAAGGAGCAAAGTCCACCCCCAACCAATTTTAACGAAATACACGTTGAATAGATTGTCGGAGCGAGAGAAGTATGTTTTCGGATATGGCATAAAGTCTCCAATCAGGGAAATCAGGAACAGGCTGCCCAGGTAGAGAGCTACTTTCAAGTTTGTATCGAAGAATATTGTCTTCTTGCACACGTACATTATTGTTGTGACAAAAATTTCTTTGATTGTTGTGGGTTGTGCGGTGGGTCGTGTGCCCCTGGCTTCAGACCTAGATACGTCAGGTCCGCCAGGCCGAAAGTTCATGTTGGTATTCACTGGGCGAATGGGTCGACGTTTTGTTGCCATTTCGCCTGTTTGTTGCTTTCAGTAGAAAGTTTAGTATTTTCACTTTTAAAGTCGGATGTTGTTCTTAGTGTCAAAGGTCGCAATGAAATTAAAGTGTAACAAGTTGATCGTAATGTTAATGATTCGGGTAATCCATTCAAGTAAGAAAACATATGCAACCAATTCCCAATCGCGGAAAAGTAGGAATTATAGTACTGTGTTATGATTTATAAATAATTAAAATGTTTAACCTAGGAAGTCGATCTTTCGTGGGGGAAAATGAACTGTCATTCTACTTGTAATACCATTGCTACCAATGTATAGAAAATAATACTATTTAGTACTTAATTTAGTTTTTTATGTCACAAAAAAAAACGTGATTTTTTTTAAACAGCAAAAGTATTAGAATACTTTCTGAGAAAAAATGTCTTTTTTAAGCAGTGTCCGGGATTTTAAGTTTGTATTTTAAAACAAAAAACTGGAAATTGAATAAAATAAGTAAGTTAAAGTATTCGGTTGAATTTTGTTACATTTTTTCTTCCACCAGAAAATTTCAGTCAAGACAATAATTCTCGTGCATATCCAACTCCCGATGGGGTATTATTTTTGAAATATTTTTTGTTCACAGCTATCTTAAGGACCCTGAGAACTATGAAAAAACCGGAAAGGCTGGGTACTACTTTTTGTCTTCCTTCTCCACTAACAAATTTTAGTCAAGACTCCAGTCATGACATAAATATTTTTCACGTAGACCGTACTTTAGTGGACTAAATATAAGTTTGCGGTCTCTCACATAAGATGATTATCGTCAGACGATATCGTTTTTCGGGTGGTTTTGCTTCATGTAACCTTTAAAATTGCTAACGTCTCATCGTCATCGTTCCGACGACTCTTTTTCTGTTTCACATAACTCCCGAAACATCAAAACCCTATCGTTATGATCAGGTTTTAGTCTCACATCGATTTGCGAATTTTGCAGACAATTATAGCAGTTTCCATAGTTTTTAAAGCGACTTTAGATCTTTTCTTTAAATGCTACAGAATCAGTGCAATTTATGCAATTTATTATAAAAAGAGAAAATCTATTTTCTTGCTTTTCTCCTTGCGATTTATATAATGTCAAAGGTCAAACAAATAAATGTATCGGCTGATGTCGTCAGTTAACTATGACGTTGGTCGTGTTTAATTTGCAAGGTTTGTCGGAGTTCCTACTATTTCACCGTTTCTTATTGATCGAATGACCCACGTGATCATCATTTGGCAAGTGATATGGGGTTAAGTAGTGGGAACTCGCAGTTGTTTTGCGAATTGAACGTGTTCATTAAAAAGGTTCGGACATTAAACAGATTGACCACCCCTAAATAATAAAAAGAAAAATTGATTTGGAAAGTTAAGACAATTAAAAGTGTATGGGAATAATAATATTGAGACTTGGCGCGTGAATATACTGTGGCATGGATGCTGAAACAGTGAGAATCAGCGCCAACAATATTTTAAAGCAGACGGTTGCTTAGTTTGAAGAGCTATACAAATTATACCATTTCTTATTCTCGAACATTCTAATAAACAAACCTTCGCGAATAATCTGGCTCTGGCACTCGTCACTGGGATATACGAGTCGCAGTAGGACCCATGATAGTGTACGTTTGAACAGCGATGAAGTAATGATCCAGTCTTTACACTATGCAACTAGTTTTGGTGATATGGTGTGTAAGTTGAGAACTATTATATCTGCTTTTCTTTCAATAAAAATAGCAACATTTCTGTTGGCTGTGTGGTAACGGATGAGTATCTTAGAAGCCTCCTAAACTCGTAGCATTAGATGGTGACAGATTTGTAATTTATGGAATTTTTCTCCTAGGCGCAAGGGATATATTTTTTTTTTGTTGAATCACTGGACTAGAGAGTTAGGTGAGAAATGAACATTTGTACTATACTCACATTATAAGTAGTTGGACCGTTCAGTGGTCTTAGGCTAGGCAAAAGGCACATCTCTCCTATTCTTCAGGACTCTTCCCGGGAAGATGGAAAACAGCATTTGTCCAGCCTGTACAAAAAACGGCGAATCTTCTTCTCCCTCCTCCTACCGACCAATTGCACTTACGTCCCTTCATTCTTAGGTCATGGAAACGCTGATAAACCGTCAGCTAATGAAATATCTTGAATCGCAAAAACTTCTTATTGACCGGCAGTATGGTTTTCGCAGCAACAGGTCCACTGGTGATTTGATGACATATCTAACCGAAAAGTGGAACCAGTCTCTTCATCAAGGTGGTGAAAGTAAGATTGTTGCGCTTGATATTTCAAAGGCATTTGACGGAGTATGGCATCAAGCTCTCTTGTCGAAAATGCTTGCATTTGGAATCAATGATACTGTTACATCCAGGCTAGGATTCGAAAAGATAAAACGTTATTCTATTTAGTTAATCTTTATTAGTTCTCTTTCAATTTAATTCTTGATTATTATTCTAATAATTCACTTATTTAATTCAACAATTCACTTTCACAATTAATCACTTTAATTAAACAATCACTTTTCTCTTAATCAATACTTCCACTTTTTCTCTATACTTTTCACTAATGTCCTCTATCGCACTTCTTAATCGCGGTTCAAAACTAGAATGTCTTGGGTGCTCCTGCGACACCTATTTATATCACCTACTGACACCTCTCGAAATTTCCAGATTCGTTAAGTTCAGAAGGTTTGAGAACAACATAATTAGTTATTCCATAGCTATTCAAACTGCTTTTCAAATGCTGCCAATTATCGGTAATATGGCTCTCTACTAGATGGTGGTGCAAGTGACTAATAAATGCTGAATGTCACAGTTTGAGCAAACATGCGACAATACTCTTCTTCAATAGATTAGAAATTACCTTTCGGACCGTTCAATTCAAGTTGTTTTCGACGGTTTCAAGTCTGCAACTCACCAAATAAATGCTGGTGTCCCCCAAGGCTCTGTTCTGTCCCCGACTCTCTTTCTCATTTTTATAAATGATCTGTTACTTCTAATCCAATCCATTTCTTTGCCGATGACAGTACCCTCAGCTTCTTATATTCGTTTCTTGGGTCACGCCCCTCATCTTCGGGTGTGGAACTGGAACGGAAACGTATTAAATTCCGATCTTAACAGCATAACTCAGTGGGGTAAAACCAATAGAGTGGAATTTAATGCTTCCAAAACACAATGCTGTCTTCTGTCATTAAAGCAAAACCCACACACACTGCCATTATCTATGAATGGCACTTGCATCGCTGAAACCGAAAGACTTTCCATTCTCGGTATGTGTGTTAATGACAACCTTCGTTGGAATGACCACATATTCGGTGTCGCCAATAATGCCGCGAAATGTCTAGGCTTCCTTAAGCGTTGTAAGAAATATTTCACCCCTTCTGATCTGGCTTCAATTTATAAGGCGTTTATTCGCCCGAAACTCGAGTAGGTACAACGCTCATATCTGGTCCGGTGCACCAATAACTTATTTGGAGTTACTTGACAGGATCCAACAAAGCGCGATAAAACTCATTGGCGACCGAGACATCGCAAGATCGATTGACTCCCTTAGTCATCGTCGCAATGTCTCCTGCCTTTCGTTATTTTATCGTTATTTCCACCATAAGTGCTCAAACGAAATAGCCAGTTGCATCCCTCCCCTTGAACATTTCAACCGCAATACCCACCATGCAATGAATGCTCTTCAGTTCACCTTCAAGCCTGTGTTCGGACCTACAGTGAAGTTCAAAGAATCTTTCCTCAGCCATACAACACGAATGTGGAATGCTCTTCCCCGCTCCAATTTTCCTGCACATTATAACCTACAAAAATTGAAAACCAACGTGCATCGGCATCTCTCCTTTTCTTCTCACCCTAATTTCCTTAATGCCCGCGCTGTGTGGCTAATACATTATAACGGTCACAAGTCTCACCAAAATCCCTTTAGTGCGCACTTATTATAAAACCGTGTGTTCCTTTATTTTTTCCGGATAAGGAATAGAAAAGACAGAATATTCGATTTTTTTAGCCGGAATATCCAGAATGGAATGAATAAAGAAACAAAAATGGACCGAATAGAATGACAGCCATTTGTCTCTTGACCAACGTTGCCACTTAATTCAAGAACAAGTACAACATTTAGTACTTATAAATAATATATTTTTTCTATTACTGAACTCACATGTGAGGTAATACTCCACTACAGCACTAAAATAAAAACATATATAATAAAACAAATATGAGAAGAGAAACCTTAAGAAAATACAATTTAAGTTCACATAAACAATAATAATAACGATATCTCAGTAATACAAATTACATTAAATTAATTAAACACCCTTATTATCTGTTTAGACTCGTTTGTCTAATGAGTGTATCAAGCACATTAACTTGATACTTCTGGTTGTGGTGAACAAGCACTTAAACCTGTTCACTGAATCTGTATATTGTAGTGAAACAAGCACTTAAACTTGTTCACTATTGGAGAGCTGAAATTGGTTGGTAATAGTAAAGGAGTGGTTCCAATTAAAACACTGATCAATTATCAATTTATTGAGTCTTTTTATACTTATAATTAGCTTACTCTATGACTTAAAAATAGGACAAGAATAACAATAAATGCATGCTATGCATTGTCAGCACCTTAGTTTGTTGTTATGCCTGTATGACCCAGATGTGGGTTGCTGCCGTCTCAGCATGTTGCGTGCGTTGACTTGACCTAGGTGTTGTTGTGGTAGGAACAGCTGAGTCGGTAGATTTAATTTACTGTAGGTTTCAACATTATCGTTGTCAAAAATCAATTATTGATAAACGAAAAAATTTATTAATTGATCGATATTTTGGTACTATGAATGTTAATCAACAAATTATTCATCCATTGTGAACACTGACAAGCAAAATGCGATAGAGCACGTGCGTAAAGCTATCTCTTTCTGAAGCGCCGCATTTCTTTCTTAAACGTCAAGAAAAAATTGAAGCATACAATTTCAGTAATTTGCAGAAATTGTATGAAAAATTATTGCGATTGTTAATAAAGTGTATATTTAGGTGAAATCAAAGGGAAATTTTCTCCTTATTGAGGAAAACCCTGAGAAAGTATGTCAGGGCAAACAAAATATATAAAAATAGTGAACATGTTGACCAAAATGACTTGTGCAGCTCCTGATGCAGCAATTTAAAGGCATTTTCATTTTTTTGTACAATTTTGTTATTAATTAATTGTTTTTGTTCGTTTATACTTAGTAGTATTAAAAATATGTATATAGCAAATTCGTTCAACCTAATTTGTTTCCAAAAAAAAAAACATTTTTGCCAAAAGTTCATTTTTATTTCTCGTACACAATTCTACAATATTTTTTACGTTTTACTGTTCAAAAATAGTGTTTAGGTATCTACTCCTTCTTAATTTTATAGCGCAAATAATTTGATTATTCAATTAATCATCTGAGTACTACTATTGGGAAAACGTATTAAAATTTAATTTTATTTTGTTGTTAGTTGTTTTGTTTAAGCTCATGCTTTTGTGACTGCTTTTTTTCATAAGATTTATGGAAGTGAAGTTCCAGTGATTGTATCTATTCAATACATATTATTTTATTTTCCAAAAAAACAATTCTACTCACATTTCGTTTTAAAAATGTTGTTTTACAAACAAAAACAGCGAATGAATTCTCTAAACTTATTTGTCAGTGACGAATTTGTGATTGACTGAACATTTTAAAGCTATCAATATTTTCGACAACCAAAACAATATGTAGCGGAAAACGACTTGTCCCTATTTAAGTCTCCACAGCTGCATTTCTTAACGAAGTACCCAATACAGTAATATACAACTTTCGCTCAGATAAAGCATAATATATTATTTATTACTAAGATATTGTCATTATTTTTATGAATAACATTATATTCTCGTGTTGTTATTATGTTAAATATGTTGAATCGAAGGAAAAAAGTAAAACATTAAATATGTTGTCCTTTCGAGTAAGGATTTAGTACAAGTTCAAAAAACATGCACCTTTTTATGTAGCATAAGTGGCAATACTGCTCATGAAATCATCTTGTCACCAACTACCAACATCTATGCGGCATTTCATGCCCACAGAAGAACATTTTAAAAATGTATATTTGATTCTGGAAGGAAATTAAAAATATATAATAAAAAAATAATTAACTTAAAACAACACACATAAAAATATAAAAAAGACAATAAATTTGCAATAAATGCTCACCCATTTGATTGTTCTATTTTTTTTTTTTGATCAAGTACATATGTCAAACGAGGGAATATTTTTTTTATTCCACCTTTCTCTAGGAATAAAAAGAATGCATTCGATTTATTCCAGAATGAATAAAGAAATACCGAAATGGATTATCCGGAATATTTCATTGAATAAAGAAACGTTAATGGCTCACTCGGAATATTCTGAATATTCAGAATGAATAAAGAAACACACGGAAAAAAAATCCTACCCATCTCGCTGGTCAGTTCGTGTGACCAGACCATGTAAATGGACAATAAAACTCAACTCTAACAAACCTAAATCCTAAACCAGAAGATAACTTAATGTAGTAGTTTTTGGTGCGAAACGGTATTCTTCGACCTAGGTAAAGCAACAACACTATTCTCAACATAATATATCCATTTCTCTCTTCCTTCCTAGTGTCGCATCATTCCTTTATTTCTTCTTTTACTCGATTGTTGGCGTGTTTCTGTCAACTTGCTGGCAATATACCCTTTAACTTGAAAACTAATATAAAATTTGCTAGAAATTATGTACGGCGGTGAAGATTACGGCAATCAGGTTAATTTAAATATTAAAACCATTACGAATTTTGTAAATCAATTCTCAAATTGTCTTTTTTTTAAAAGCTTGCGTTAAACATAACCAAACTTCTGCATATTAAACCTTTAAACAGTGGAGCGGTATTAAAACTTTTTGCATATTTATTTATGTTTCCCAGGATATTTATGATGATTTCGGTCACACGGGTGATCCACAATTGGATATGGAATACGAGCGCAACTATTACTCCAAACAGATGCCGGAGAATGTCAAGTATTTCCTGATCAACTTTTGCTCGGCTATCAAGGAAGGAGTCATATTCGATATCCAGAACATGTACGAAAACACCTTTCCTCAAATCAGTGACCATCACTTCGATAAGTCCGCATGGCCGGAAGAGCAAGAGGTCGCTGAATTAGTCGAGCATGACAAAGTTTTCCTCATCCTCTATAAAGAATTGTACTACCGCCACATTCACGCTCGCCTTCCAGGTGGGCCAAAATTGGAGCAACGCATTAACTCGTTTTTTAACTACTGTGACTTCTTTAATCTGATTATATCGTCGCCAAGTCCGGTTCTCCTAGAGCTACCCGATATTTGGTTGTGGGAGTTAGTCGATGAATTCGTCTATCAGTTCCAGAACTTTGCACAGTACAGGTAAACTCATGAAATTGGTGAACTATTGACCAAGCTAAAAATTAGTTTGTTTTCCATTCAGAGCACGTCTCACCGACAAGAGTCAAGAAGAAATCCAGCAACTGTGCGTCCAGCACAACAATGTCTGGAGCATATTGTGCATTTTGAACGTCCTCCATTCGTTGGTAGATATCTCTAATATCAAAAAGCAATTGCTAGCAATTTCTCAGGGCAATGATCCCCAAGCTGTTGCTGGACAATTTGGAGAACATTCCTTCTACAAGATGCTGGGCTACTTCTCCCTTGTAGGGCTTTTGCGTGTGCATTCGCTGCTTGGAGACTATTACCAGGCGATCAAGGTACTGGAACCAATTGAGATTCACAAGAAGTCTCAGTATTCGCACATCCCAGCATGCCAAATTTCCACATCTTACTACGTGGGCTTTGCCTACATGATGATGCGCCGTTATGCTGACGCTATTCGTACTTTCTCAGAGATTCTTTTGTACATCCAGCGCACCAAGCAGCTGTATAGCACTCGGTCCTATCAGAATGATCAAATAAACAAGCAAGCCGAACAAATGTACCATCTCCTTGCCATTTGCTTGGTTTTGCACCCTCAATGTATCGACGAATCGATACAGCAAGTGCTTAGGGAGAAAAACTACCAGGACAATATGTACAAGATGCAGTGCGGTGACTTGGAAGCGTTCAAGATGTTCTTCCTCTTTGCCTGTCCTCGATTTGTCAGCCCATGCCCACCATCCGCCGATGCTCCCATGGAGGATTACGTTAAAGATCCAATGGAACATCAATTACAGGTCTTTATGGATGAGGTGCGTCAACAAAAGGATGTGCCCACTACTAGGTCATATTTAAAATTGTACACCACCCTGCCGTTGGAAAAGCTTGCAAATTTTATCGATGCAAAGAGCGACGATGAAATTAAAGCCCTGCTCATTCGCCTGCTGTGCTTCAAACATAAGATGAAGAATCTAGTCTGGACAAAGGGATCAAGCGGCTTAGAAGGACAATTCCAATCTGGATCTGAAGTAAAATATTTATTTTTTTGCCCCCTCCATATTAACAAATTATCTCATTACAGTTGGACTTTTATATCGATAACGACATGATTCATATTGCTGATACGAAAGTTTCGCACCGATATGGCGATTTCTTCATAAGGAAAATTTTGAAATTCGAAGACCTTAACCGCAAGCTTAAGAACATAACAGTTTAAATTCAAATAATAGTTGATTTCCCACATAAAAAAGTATCACGGATCTTTTTTCTTTTTCTACTATTTAAAATAAACAACAACAATGGAAAAGGAATTGGTACAGTGTTGTTTCAATTAATCTGTGGAGAGTCCATTGAAAAGGTGGAAAAGTACAACAGCATTTCATGCTTCGTACTATTGGTCGATGAATTGAAACGCCACCGCAAGTGTTTCAATGTGAGAAGACACCAAATTTATTAAGATTTGCAAGGCCCTGTGACTACGAATTACTAGACGAGAGTCACTACAAATGATTTTTAATAATCGTGTTCTGAGAAGGCAAATTAGACATGCGTCTTTTTGAAGGACTTATTGGAACAGAGCATGTCTTATTTGCCTTCTCGGAATTCGGATTCTGTACGGCGAAAACGTGATTGCTTCATGTAACTTGAAAAACAAAAGAATTTTTCGTCTACGCGAAACAAAAAGTAGGGTGAGGTGGTTATAAATGCACCAGTGCAGTGGTGCAAAATGCACCACAGCTATATCCAGCAAACTGGTAGCTGTATTGGTGTCTACCTCATTTATATGTGCCCGTTACATTAAGCAACTGCGTTAGGATTCAGTCTGGTCGTGTCCGTGCTTGTTGGCGCAAGTGTGCAAAGTGGTTTGTGAAATTCAAGTGAAAACCAAAAAAATCGACGTGAGTTTACTTTTTTAATATTTGCTTGTAAATCGAATTTTTCATCACTTAAATTATTAAATCGCTTAATTGGGACATTTCGTTTATATTTTAAATAAGAACTTATTAATTTTGTTGTGTTTGTTTCTCAATATTCAAATTTTTATCAAAAAATACATGTTGGTGCACAATGCTCCACATAAGCATAGTGCTAAATGTACATGGTGCATTGTGCACTTTGGCGATTTTGCGAAGAATAATAAAACGGCTGCGAAAACCAGTGTTATTACGCAAAAAAGGCTTTCATACGAAAGACCAGATGAGAGCAGCACTCACAAAAATCGATGGCGGAATGTCTCTCCGAGGAGCTGCAAAATAATTTGATCTGTCGTACCATACTGTTCCACGATATTACAAAAAATGTAAGAGTTGTCCAGCTTCAACAATATTATTGACTGCAAAATATACTGTAATGTATAATGAAATATTTAAATGTTAACGTAGGCACTTTAAACATCTTGTAACACTTTCTGTAGCTCCGCGGTACGAGCACCAAAAAGGACGGCCATATTGCATTCGACTCATTGTGACACCTTCTGTGAAAGAGTAAGAAAAAGAAGTCTCTGGACTGACAGCCACCGACAGGGAAAGTAGTGTTTGGGAAAAGAAATAAAAATAAATTGTGAAAAGTGATCTGGTTTTATTTTAGCCATCCAAAGGGAATTTACAATACGAAAGTTTTTTTCTGACCGGCAAGAGGAATCTCTAAAATCCTATATTACTTATTGCGCCAAAAAATTTTATGGAATCACAGCAACCGAAAAAAAACTAGCATCCATTAATCAGATGCAAAATATAGGTACCAGCCAGCTGGAAAACTAATTCAATTGCTGGACTAGATTGGCTACGGGGATTCCGGGGAAGGCACCCAGAACTGTCGTCAAAAAAAACCTGAAGAATGCAGCTTAGCACGAGCGACATCATTCAACAAATATTCAGTTGAAATGTTTTTTGACAACCTATTTAAAATCCTTCAAGAACAGCTGTAATGAATGGTTCATTTCATTTTTGCCGCTCAAATCAAAAAGAGGTGGTTAAAGAGGATGATATAAGATACGTCTTGAAAGATCCTGATGTGTTGGAGCTAACTAAACGGCAGCAATCATCGTACAAATTTGCCGAATATTTCGGCAATTTAAATATACGTTAATTCTATTTATTTTAAAACATTTTTATGTCCGAACAACTCGGTTTTGTTATTTTTTTTCTATATGATATGTATTTTTTTTTAGGTAATAATTTATTTTTGTTAATTTTCTGTTAAATTTGTTAATTTAAATGTTAATTAAACTTCAATTTTTCTATTTATTGTGTTTTAGTTATCCTATATCTTATTTTTGTTCCAATAAAACTCGACATATTAATTGAAATTATGTGTTTTTAATTATTAAAATCAATCCGTGGTGCAATAAGCACACTCCTGATGCATTCTGCACACGCGGTTGGTGCATTCAGTACATACCATAGTGCACCATGCACCATTTCACATTTTCCAAAAAATGTATGCTAACTTTCAGAAGACATACGCTATCAAAAATTTAAGTTTGTACGTTTCTACTTAAATAACCCATCGAATGAATATAAAAAAAACCGAGCACCAAGAGTTTATTTTCAAAGACTTACGATCGTTTGAAAAAGGGGTGGTGCATCTATGACCATGTCACCCTATTAATGATGATCGTGAAGAATTGCTAGCGATTCTCTGTATTTAATGAAAACTAAGGGGAAAAAAGGGTTTCTTACTTGGCCGTCGTCGAGATTTATGACCCATTTAGTAGTCCGTTTAGCCAGGGCGGCTACATAATATTCAACTTAAGGTTCTGAAACTTGGTTTAAGGTTCTGAGACTTGGTTTTAGGTTCTCAAACTTCAGTTTTGATGTCATGCGGCTTCTAAAACGTTAACGAACGAGGAGAAAACGGAAGGAGTTGAAGCAAACTTTCGCTTTCGCGGGTTTTCTTTAGTTTCTTAAATTACGAAAGCGCTTTTCATTTCGTTTATTACAGAATCAAACCCCACAGAAACCGAGCAACTTAAAACCGCTACCTAAAAATGTTTACCTTTTTTGTTGAAAATAAGTGTATATTCGCATACACTCCCAAGTAAATTTTTACGAAATCGCACATCCTGCAAGTGGAATTTCCTATAAGTCGTTGGTTAAAGCCACTAACTCTCATTAAAAATTTGTTTTAATATAAACTAGCTGACCACCCCGGCTTCGCTCTGAGTCTATTAAAAAAACAAAAACTTAAAATAAACAAGCGAAAACAAAAGCAATGTTGCTGAAATATAAGACGACATTCAAGACCAATTGCGGTAAGTCCCGTTGTGAAAGCATATTAAAAAAACAACCTTTCTCTCCCCCGCCGGCAAGCGTCGTGGACGTTGCGGAGTTATTTTAAAATTGTGATATGAAATAAATAAATACAAAAAAAATACTAAATATCTCCTAGATGTTGATTGAAAGCAAGTGATGTCAAGGACAATTTTGTTTACAATTAAATACTTGTGATTAATAACATATTTATTTGGATAAGGATTAATATTATGTTGATAAAACTCCTTTGCAAATATTGCATTAATTTGGAACAAATTTGATTACCATAAAAAAGGTTATAGTGAGTCAATCTTAGAAGATAAACATATACTGTCGCGGACTTTTTTTTAGAATTTTTAAAGAGGAACAATTCCATCATACATATTTTTACGTAACTTAAACCGTTTACGCAGCAGCGCACGCAGCGGAAACTCTCAAAAAGGAATAATTTTCCCGTTTTGCAACATTTTCCAATGATGCTTCGCTCCTACTGGGCGCAGGGTGATGTTATAATGCCTAAAGTCTTCCTCGCCAAATGAACTATCCAACACAAAAACCAAACAAACTTTTCAGCTTTATAATATCATGAAGATGGCATAAAATCGCTCCATACAAAATGTACGGGAAAATGAATTTGCTTCATAATTTTTTTTATGGAATTTTCTATTGTTTGGCCGGAGACCAGTCCGAATTGGTGCGAATCATCAAAATCGGTCTTGAGTTATAAGCGTAGTAACTAACGTCACTCTCTTTTATATATATTAAATTAAGATTAAGAATTTTCATTAAACAGAAATCAAATAAATATCTACACGAAAACACCATGAGGAAACATGTTAGGAATATGAAATTAAGACAATTTGAATCAGAGTAAAATCATGTACATATTTACATTATGTACCTTACCTTTGGAAAAATTCATTCTAAATTGAATTTGTAAATAATAATGAAATTAAAGGAGGGGCAATGGCAAAATAAACATAAGTTTATTGGCAATGTATGATCACATCGGCTTCAATTATATTTTTTTGATTATAATTCATATATTTGGCTTTGGGTGCAATACACAATGTAGGTTTGTTATTGTTGACAGAGGGTGAACGGAAGAAAAAGTTTGTCTTGCCTCATAAAATTTTGGATTTATATTCCTCTTAATGTGTTTTTTATCTATGTATAAAAGTACAATATGGACGCTGAAACAGCAACGAATGAAGAAACTGCGCAATTGAATCAAATGGCACAGTCAAATTGGACAGCGCCACCACACATGAAACAAAATTGGCTTCTCCATTGATCGATAATAGATGGCGTTATGTTGCGTGTCTATCTGACAGTTCAATTGTGATACGATAGCTGTGTTTAATGAAAAAAAGATCAGAACAGAACAGATCAGATCAGCACACATGAGCGAAAACTGTCAGATCAAGTGAGAACAAAAAAGTACAGCTTCATGTGACAGCTCCCATATCAGCTGTTAAATTCCAAAATAAATAAATCCAAATGAAAAGTGAGACTCAAAGTTGGTTTTGATAAATAAAATAAAATGAATACTTCAGACTTTTTAATACTCGAGATGTTGGAAGATTCTGGCAGTAGCACCATGTTAAGTTCGTCGGATATTACAACATCGGATACCAGCAATAGCGATGATCAAGAAGATTTGCCAGATTTTTGGAAAGGACGACAGAAATGCGATTTCTAGGTATTTAGAAGAAGTAGTTCCTTCATATACTGAAAAAGAATTTATAACCCACTCTCGTGTAAGTCGCGATTTGTATCAATGCATAGTGCAAATTGTTGCATTATGGAATGAGTGCATCGCAATGGAAGCGGCCAAAACATTTTCTCCAGAAATACATGTAGCACTCTTCTTGTGGTTCACTGGACATGAAACGTGCTCCTTCAGAGATATAGCAGATAGGTTCAAACTTTCTTTGGGAACAGTATGCCGAATAATAAATCGCACGCCTGGCTTTTTGAGCACCCTCTCAGATTCAGTTATTCGGTGGCCTACAGAGGAAGAAAAAGGTAGAACTACCTTATGGATGTATATGTATGATGAAGCTGGTATTCAGGGGATAATAGGTAATGTTAATATTATTTAATTTAACCATAATTAATTTAATATATTTTATTTAGGTGCTATCGACGGTACACATAATAAGGCCTCCTAAGCGACCCAAGGGCGATTACATTGATAGAAAAATGTTATAAGTATATGTTTGCAATCTATCTGTAACGAAAGGAAGCAAATTATTGACATCTTCGTTGGCTATCCAGGATCAGTTCATGACAATAGAGTTTTGGAAAATTCCAACATATATCCTGAGCTCTCAAATTTATGTGGAGAATTGTTTATACTAGGGTATTCTGCATACGCTTGTACAAGGCACCTTATAACAGCTTATCGTGACAATGGCCATTTGTCAACCAAGCAAAAGTTTTTTAATAGAAAGCTTAGTTCGGGAAGAGTTGTCATTGAACACTCATTTGGCATTCTAAAGCAAAGGTTTAGACAACTGTATTATTGCAAGTTGCGAAGTATAGAAAAACTTTGCCATTTTGTACGTGCTTGTGTTGTATTACATAATCTTTGTGGTGTGGATGGATAAATCTTAGACCCCGAAACAAACGACAGCAACGAAGAAAGCTCGAACCATAACAGTACTCCCGATGCAGCAGATCAGCAACAAGGTTCAAGTCTACGAAACCAATTATGGGAGCAAGTTTACGCCGTATACCACCGAATATATATAAAAAAAAACGTCATTTTAATTAATTCATTTTTATTACTTAAAAATAAAGCCACTAAGGAAACACTTCTTCATTATTATTACTTTAAAATAAAGCATAAAGCTTAAAAAACAACATTTATTACTATATATATATAGAGCAGAGTATTTACTGAAACTTATTTTCCTGCTGTGCCATAATGTTTCTCAAAAAGATCATTTCGCCTTTTTATTTCCTCTGTTCTTTCTTTGTATGCCGCTAGTTTCTTCTCCTGGTAGTTTTTTTTTTCTTCATATTCTTTTTCTTTGCGCTTTTCTTTTTTCTTATTTTCTAAAGAACGAAACTCCCTCCATTCGCGGATTTCTTTTGCCACAGTATTCGTTCTTGTCGGTCTTCTTTGTTCTGCAAACGATTTCTCTTGACTTGTATCCAAAAAATTCTCTCCATCCGACATTATGGTTTCTAAAGGCGAAATTTATTGTCTTAAAGAAATATGTGTATGTACTTTATTATAATTATCTTTACCATTCGTATTTGGTTCAGCTAGTCCTTTTTCCATTAAAACTTCGTCTCGGCTCTTACCACTTCCAGAAGCACTGCCTAGCTGGTACGTAGGAATGGTGGCAGCTCGTTCCACCATTATATCCGTAAGTTCACTGAAATTATTTAAACATTACATTATGTTTACAAAAATGAGTTCATCACATATACTTACTTATCGTACTCGCAAGTCATTCTATTTCTTCCAGTCTTTTTATTGTGACTAGTTTTGTTTTTGAAACTTCGTTCCAAACTTTTCCATTTTCTTTCAATTTGGAAGGGAGTATATGTACAGCCGAGTTCCTTCATGCGACCGGCAATGTATACCCAGAGCTTCCTTTTAGAGCTAATTTCAAATGTTTTCCCAATTTTGGGATGCGCTTCTTTGTACAATGTTATAACAAGTATGCAGTCCTTGTCCAACCAGACCGCCTTTGTTTTTTCCGTGGGCGGTGAATTCAATTAGAAATCTTCGTCCACGTTTTCATTTTGAGGGAACTTCTGGTTCCATAATTGGTTGCGAAGTTCTTCGTCTGAAAGAAAACCATGATTTTACATGTTCTCGATAAGACAACTCTTAACTCACTTTTTTCAAGTAAACTTCCGGTTTTGGGTGAGCATTGCACCGTCAATGTTTGACCCGTCGCTGATTTTATTTCGATTTGTACGTTTTCCATTTTAACAAAAATAGCTGATGATGTTGCGATTCAAAGGCTGTTATAAATGTTGAATGAACTAAAAAATTCTGCTGCCTTTGCCGTATTTCCACTGTCTATACTGAACTGATATCCTTTGCGCTTGTGTTCCTTATTTTATAGCCTGCCTGCTACGTGCCGGTGAGCTAAACGATTATGGCGTCCTTAATGATGGTAATCAGGTAGATGTACATTTCGGCATAATCATATCGTAAGGCGCAAGCACATTGCGTGTGTGATCGTCAGTAACAGACTCAGAGAAAAAAATAGTCATTAATGACTATTTTTTGACTATTTTCATTGTCCGAATCGTGACCACTATTTTTGTTAGTTAAAAATAGTTTCTTATGATTATTTTGGTTGTAAATTTTTATTTATTTTCAAAAATTTTCAAAATTTCATGCCAAACAAACAAATCAGATGACACCAGCGACATTTGACGTCTTCAATTTGACACTTTTCATTTTCACGCAGTTGCCCTTCCTCAAAAGGAGGTGCAGAAAATCCTGTACTTTTCTGATCTTAACTGAGCTGGACAGCGTCATGGAACACAAAGTGACAGAATGTAAAACATTTTGGGGCAAGATTTTTGCTCATGGAACACAAAATCCTGTACTTTTCTGATCTTTTCTGTACTTTTCTGTGCAGCTCAGGTTCATTAAACACACCTACCTCACATTCAAATTTGATTCTTTTTTTGGTTGTTGCCAAAATAAATAAATACAAAATGAAAAAAAAACAAAAAAACAAAATTTAAAAAAATCGAAAAAAAACAAAATAAGACATTTTGAAATTTTTTTAAAACCTGTACTGAGAAAATACCTTTCCAACAAAGTATAAATCGGTTCGGCCAATCTCGAGTTACTTTCTTTTATACAAGGTGGCGCAAAAGTAATCCTCCTATCAGAAAAATGCTATAAATTTTGCGATTGGCCCCTAATGTCAGTTCTATTTTGACATTTGTGTAGTAAACACATGCGAAATACACGTTAATAAACAATGTTACCCTACACTGCTCCAGAACGCGGAATATTGGTGACTATTTATTTGAGCAATAATTTAAATTACAGCCAAAAAACATCGGAAGGTTATTTTTGCGCCACCTTGTATATATAGATAGATATACAAAAATCCATGTAGGTATAGATGTTTGTGTCTATGCTATGGACTCCGAAACAATCAAATAGAGCGAGCTAATATTTTCAGGCAATCTGCGGTGTTGACCCTTGTTAACTCTGTCAAGTTTGGTTTGTTGGTCCACAACTGTTTTTTTTCTGTTCTGCCATCTTATACAAAAAAATTAATGTTTGTGTGTTCGTCTTTTATTCGTTCGCATATCGTTCATCCGATTGAGTCGAAACTTTTTGCAGTTTTTGTTGGCACTTTCTCACGTAGTACCGTTAACATGAGCTAAACCATGCAGAGAAAAGGGAAAAATCCCTTTAATCCCTGAACCGGAAACCGTTTGATTCGAAAAAGTAAGCTTACATAGGCGCCTGCCAGACATCTAGCCCCTACTCCTTGCGGGTAGGCGCAGCAACGCATGCCGGGTATCCGCTGAAATGTTGTATTTCGGATTTTAAGATAACAGAAAAAAAAACTATTTACGAATGTTAGGCTAAGGCGAAACAACGTCCGAAGGGCTCCGCTGGTAAAGCATATTTATTGCAGTGCACTTCCGTAGTGTTAATTCATTTGCACTACCAAATAGAAATACCACCATCATCTATTCAAATCGAATTTTGCTCACGCTCGGGAATGTGCATATTATCGTTTAGATAAACTCGCTCGAAAGCGTCAGCATTAATTGAAATGCCAAATGCCTCACACTCTCGCACTCGCGAGCGCACACGATAGGGGTGATTGTTTCAATGACATTCACATCTGTTTCGGGTTTCGCTGTTCACATTAGTTTTATGCCTTCGTCGGCTTAACCAATACATTCTATAAAAATAATGTTATCAACGATCCCGACCCCCAGTCTGGAGATTTGAGTCTTAGAACGTGTCTGACTCGTATATTCAGACGTACTCTGTATGCCCCGGCTTACAGGGCAATAATAGATGCCTGGCACGCATCCAACATGCTAAACGTTCATACGTTTCGAGCGGCAAACGCCGACTTTGACCATTTTTTTGTTGCGGCTAAATTTAGAGCTTGACTCCACAAAGAGACGACGCTGCGAACCGCTTAAAAGAAGAAATTCGACGTTGTACGCCTTAGCACACCTGGAGTCGCAAGTGTCTACAGAGAGCGGATGAGCGAGACTCTCCTCTGTGCACTCACCAACCACAACCGCCAATAATATGTGAACTGATATTCTAACATCATCAAGGGGGTAGCCGAAACCACCGTAGGTCACCAACCACTCCAGAGAAAAAGTCCGTGGTATAATGATGTATGCGCTTACCGGAAGAAGGTGACATCAGATGCACATTTAAAAACGCTGCAGAGCAAAACTAGGGCAGCATGGAAGAGTATCCAGAAAAGGGAAGGGAGGAGAAGATCCTGCGTAGAAAGAGGAGGGCGTACGAGGTCTCCCAGCTCAAGGAAATCGAAGTCTCTCGATCACAACGATCAAGTCACCGAAGCGCAAGGAATAGAAGATATATTTAAGCAGCATTTCCAACAAATGTGCATCATGTAGGGAGAGTAATAGGGCAAAAAGACAACCCACGTTCTATCAATGAAGAACAGATTTCACCACCCAGTATAGAAGAGGTTGGCTTAGCAATGAGAAAGCTTAAGAACAATAAGGCCGCCGGCTCTGATGGCTTACTAGCAAGTTTATCAATGCGACGGATAATTACCTTAGGAAACCGCTGCTACACTTGAATAACAAAATACATGCTCTCTCGAACATTAATCCTGCCAGTCCTGTTTATGGTACCGAGTGCTGGACGATAAGAAGGGAAGGGGAGCTAATATTGGATTCTTTTGAAAGAAAAATTCTTCGTCGTATATTTGATCCTATGGCGAGGGGGACGAATGGAGGAGAAGATAGAACCGCGAACTCTATGAGGTATACCAAGATGTGGATGTAGTTCAAAAAGTTTAATCACGTCGACTCGACGTAGGCTCGGCCACATTGAGCGAATGGATAATAATGCTCCTGCCAAGAGGATCTTCGACTCCCAGCCAGGTTCGAGAAGGCAAGGAAGGCCGAACCTCCGTATTAAAGACCAAGCCATTGAGATGCCAGAGCACTTGGTCTGGACAACTGGACGCAGGGTGCCCGGGATCGTAGAGGATAGAAGGTTGCAGGGTCTCACGCAGAGACTCTTCACGGTCGGGAGCCCGTTAAGTAAGTAGTACCTCTTAGGACCACTTTTATCTGTAAATATCGCTTCGGTTTGCTCTGCTTCACGTAAATACAAAAACTCTATCATTCGAAAGATATCGTCTTGACGATTTGATATTTGTTTGACGTAGCACGGACAGTAATGAAACACTATTGTCTTGTCGATGGCGAATACAATTATGCCGCTATCGCTGAAACGATATGCCGGTGGATTTTTACCTTCCCGCCAGCGCAGGAGTAATAATATTATTTTCTTTAATAACAAATATTTTATTTTGGATATTTTCACATGTTATTGTATTACCTATTTATGTTATTATTTTAATTAATTATATTTTGTTTTTATATCTATTAACCGTACATGTGTATACAAAAAACATATTTGACAGCACACAACTTATATTAGTAACATTACTTTAAAATACTCAATTAAATGTTGTGCTTTCAGCGTGTGTTAAAGTTTAATAAAAAATATATATATATATAGAGGTACTTATATTTTCTCAAAAAATCGATATTTCGTTAACAGCATATTTTAAGTAAAAAGTAGTACCCCCCTTCATTGGGAGATTCCCCTCATGTAGGTGTGCTTTAGCGATGTATCAAAAGGACTATAATTAAGTTGAGTTAATTCAATTACTTTTTTTTATTTACTGTTCATTATTTCATATGGCTATAGGATTTTGTAATGTAATCTAACCATGTGGAGTTGTTTAGATTTGTATGCGCAAGATGTTGTTACAACCAAAAACAAATTTAAAATAAATCTAAAAAGTAAAATATAAAATGTGCAAACATTACAGAATATTTCTCTTTGGTAAGTAAATAATATAAAGAAGAGAGAACGAAAAGTTCTTAATATGTATAGATAGGAAAATAGCATAAGTTAAATACATATTTATAAAAATAACACCAGCATTACGTAATTTATAAGAGCCTAGGTTAATCTAAGGCCGAGGGCTTTTTGTTGATATCAACCAAGTAAATGTCTTTGTGGTTTAGCAGAACAAAGTTTATGAATGCAATGATTGGGTTAATTTCTTCTACAGACGTTTGCGCATGCTGTGACCAGATTAGATTGGGCCCAAATAATATTGCCAGATTTGATGAATTCATTTTGTTGAGATCCTCGCAGTCCATTACCTATGCATACAAAATAAACAATTGAATAATTTTAAGATTACCAACAAAAAATTAAAAGTGAAAAATATAAGAGATGAAAGTAAATAAAGTTTGCTCAACGCGTCGAAGCACTTAATCTGGGTTGGGGTCGAAATTCTGGCGAGGTCAAAATTCTGTTTTACAAAATTCTGCTTTCAAAATTCAGCTTTACAAAATTCTGCAAATAATAAAAAAGGTTTGGAAAATGTTAAAAAGCGCGCGCTTTGAAACATTTTCCAAACCTTTTTTTGTTATTTGCAGAATTTTGTAAAACATTCCACCACTCACTTGTTATAGAAGAAGAGGTAAAAGTAGCTTTTTATTGGTTTTAAGATTGCTCTCTTGGTTTAGACAAATATTCTGTTAGTATACCCTTGTGAGTGAACGTGTGCTTTGTTTAGTTTCTTAATGCTGTTTCTTTTTTTCTCAGTAATTTCAATTATGAAATAATTCGTTATTTTTGACTGTTTGTGTGTTCCTGGTACCCACCTGTGTACCTTCTATATAAGAAATATATTGTAGTTTGTTGACAAAGTTGAACAATATTTGTTTTCTTTAAATTCGTAAATTGAAAAAAAAAACAGAATTAGCAGAATTTATTTGTTTAAAATATTGCCTGTCAGAATTTTAAAAAGCAGAATTTTGAAAAGCAGAATTATGTAAGACAGAACAGAAAAAAGCAGAATTTTGAAAAGCTGAATTTTTGTGTTAAAAGTCAGAATTTTGCAAAGCAGAATTTTGAAAGCAGAATTTCGACCCGCTCCCACATAGTTCAATTAAAAACTAACTGAAGAAATTATGTAGTAACGGATGGGAAAACAGAAGAAATAAGGTAAGACAGATAAGATCCATCAATACATGGCACGAAATTACCATCTTCTGTGTCAGAGCCAATAACAAGTCGCAATTTAGGACAGGCGGAAGTAATATTGGAAAACTGAGATGGTAGCGAATAGCAAAAGTGTCAGAACCAGCAATGTCAAAAAAAAAACATAAAATTGTCACTTTTCAATTCTAATATTTGAGAGGACCAACGTTGCCGTATTCTTGAAAAATGAACAACCATTTAAAGACTATGGTTACGCTATTCAAAGCAGTCAGAATAATACAACCGAACCTGTATCCAGGAAGGCAAGGAACCAATACAGACTTACTCCAAAGAATGATTTTTTGTCAAGACTTACTCCAAAGATTGATTTCTTGACAGAGTATTATTATTATTGTGCCCGCGCCTTTATCCCCCATCCAAACCGCGCGAAAGACTGAAAACCTATTTTTTTAGACTGCCCCACCTCTTTAAATTTGTACCGTGGAAACCGTGGATATTTTCCTCAAATGTCCTTAGAAGCCGCGCAGTATTTTTTTTTTTTGTTCAAGGTTATTTTACAAAAAAGTCCTTGGAACCCTAAAAAATGTTCTAAAAATCAAAATGTCTCTAGAAACCGGGCAGTATTTCTGTGTTCAAGGTTATTTTACCAAGAGTCCTTAAAACCAGAAAAAGGATATTTTTTTGAAATGTTCTTAAAAATCGCACAGTAGTTCGGTTTCAAGGTTATTTGACCAAGAGGTCATTGGAACCTTAAAAAAAAGTCCTTAAATAAAGAAAAAAACATGTTTCTCCAAAATGTCGTTACAAACGCAGAGTATTTTTTTTCTGTCGGGGTGCGAGACTTTCTACACTGGAGCACTCAGACTCAATACTGGTCCATTGTACTACCAGGCAGACACACCATATTTTACTGTGAGAATTTACTCGTTTTCCTAAGGTCGCAGTGTCTTCGCTGTCTCCACAGGCTTCTCAGTTGGTGATATCGCTTAGGCCTAGCACCTTAAGGTGTTTGGCAAAAGCGTAGTGTCCCGTAAGAACGCCAGTAGTCTGTCTGCAGTCTTTTCTGTTGAGAGACAACAAGAATGCCGCGGATTTCCTACAGACGTCGGGAAGAATTAGCTTAGTCTGTCTGCACCCTGGAGAGTCATGCCAACGGCGATTGTGTTCATATGAAACCCAACCGTCAATGGAAGCCCTGACCGAGGACGCAGAATACAAATCGCTGGTTTAGGTACTGAGAAGTCCCCCTCTGAGCCCTGTCTAGCTAGTTCATCGGAGATCTCCAAGGATCCAGACAAGTCTAAGTGAATTTAGCCTTCCGTCCGAATTCAGAGAGATCTTGCATTCACGGACTATTTTGGAGGTGGTTTAAGGGGTTGTGCAAGGCCTTAAGCGCAGCCTGACTGTCGCTACAGACGCAGATACTTTGCCCCCTCCACCTGTTCCTCGCAACATAGTCCATGGCCATTAGGATAGCACAAGTCTCCGTTTGGAAGACTGACGCATGTTTGCCTAACAAGAAGAAAAGTCTAATGTTGTCGCTCTCCATGAAAACACCAGCACCAGATCCTTGATCGGTTTTGGAGCCATCCGTGAAGATTCGACTGCATTGCTTTCCAGGCTCAGAGTCTGGCCAGAGCCAGTCCTGAACATGAGGAAAGTCGACTTCATAGTTGCGCTTCAACCGAAGTTCCGGTGACATTGCATCAGACGGCATATCCATAAGATAGGAGTCGAAGGACAGCCGTTGCGGAAGTTCATCAAAACTCCAGTGGGAGTTATACGAAAAGCCACCTCTTTTTAAACGTGAGATAGCTTTGATTGTGCAACCCATAATGTAAACATCAAGGTGCGGGAGGTTCAATAATGCATCCAGGCTTTAGCCAGGCGTGCTGGGGAAGGCCCCCGTGCAGCCGAGACATACCTTTCTTTCGAGTTTGGCGAAAGCAGCAGTAACGTATTTACGTGAAAGCTTATTCCACCAAACAACCGATGCGTATGCTATAAATGGTCTTACCATAGCCGTATAAATCCATAGGACTCTTTTCGGTGATAAGCCCCATGTCTTGCCGAAAATGCCCTTGCACTGCCAGAAAACCGACAGCGCCTTGGCAGTCTTCAGCTCAACATGCTTGGACCAAAGAAGTTTGCTATCCAGGACGACTCCCAGATACTTTGCTTCATTAGAGAGTTGGATTGTGATGCCTTTTAGCACTGGCTGAGTCAACCCGATCAGCTTCCTCCTTCTCGTAAGAGTACAACCTCAGTTTTACGAGGATTGACCGAGAGCCCATTCCTAGTGCACCATTCGTCGATCACGTCAAGGGCCGCCTGCGCCTTGGCGCATACAGTCGCTAGGCATGATCCAACAGAAAGCACGGCAACATCATCCGCGTACGCCTGAGCGTATACATTAGAACTGTTGAGTGCGTTCAACAGAGAGTCGACCAGCATACACCACAGCAGTGGAGACAGAACGCAGCCTTGCGGGCAGCCTCTGTTTACCCCTGCTATAACATAGCGGTCACAATCCGCATCCGCAACCAACGTTATATTCATTAGCATTGCTTTAATCCACAACACCAATGGTTCATCTACGCCGTGTTGTCTGGCGGAGCTGCACATGCTATCAAAAGTCGCATTGTCAAAAGCACCCTCAATATCGATGAAACGCGTATTCTTTCATGTCAAGCGCGCCCTCAATTCCACCAACTAGATTTTGGAGCGCAGTCTCGCAATATTTTCCGCTTACTCCAAAGCATCTGAGATAGTGGATGCAATTGCAAAGTAGTTTTGCGCAAGTGAAGCTCGACCAGCCTTTCCAGGCTTTTCAGCAAGAAGGAAGTCAGACTGATTCGTCTGAAGCTCTTGGCGAGTGAGTAGTCACTTCTGCCAATTTTTGGTATAAATGCCACTCTAACTGTACGCCAGGGTGTTGGAATGTATGCCAGTGCTAGGACAGCGGTGAAGATTTTCTTCATAGTCGGTAGCAACTGGTTTGTACATTGTTGCAGCATGGCTGGGTATATTCCGTCCGTACCAGGTGACTTGAAGCCGTCAAAAGACGCTAAAGCGTATTTAATGGCCTCATCCGTTACCACGGCCTTCGCAATATACCAGCTACGCCGAGTTGTTTGTCTTGGCTCACTCACAGTCTCGGTAGTCGGGGCTGGTCGTGAACCAATTGTAATCTGGTTACCCGGAAAGTGAGACTCCAGCAGATAACTAAGAGTCTCCGCCTTCGTCTCAGTGAAGGTGCCATCAAGTTTTCTAAGTGATTCCAGTTTGGCTGGGCACGTCAGTTCAAAACAGCTAGTAATGGCACTGTTCAGGTCTTGAACAGCTTCCCCTACCTTTTGTCTCGTCCTGAGTTTGGTTGGAGTTTTGAGAGTTTTCCCTAATTCCTCCCTGAAGCGTATCCAGTTGGTTTTTCTCCGATTTCTTCTCTCCTGAAAAGTTATGGCTTCGCATTCGATTCGGAATTCGATATATCTATGGTCTGAGAGGGACACCTCCGAAGAGACCCTCCAGTTGGTAACCGCCAAACAAAAAAGGTAATAAGATGTCCCCTCCCTAGAACAAAGCTTCTCTTTTCTTAGCAATAACTTCGGGGTAGTTAAGGCCCCGTGTAGGGACGGGCTAAGAATATCACTACAGCGCACCCCGGCGACTAAGGTGGGAAATCACATCTAGGCAATTAAACATCCGGGTGAGCCCAGCGACACATTTAATATATTAAAGCTGAAGTGATTCAAAATCGCGAAGCCGGTTGTTTTCAGCCGGTTATTTGCTGAGTTCGAACCGAACTGTATGTATGAGGGATATGAGCGCATTGATCCTGCTCATAGCCTCACCGTTATTAAGGAAGGAAAAGAACCTCGAGGTAGTTAAGTACATTTACAGTCTGGAATCGACGAAGATGGCATAGAGCAACTAAAAAAATACAGCAGCGCATATTTTACCAAACAACCAAGGGGTAATTTGGTATAGGCCGTCCAAACTTAAGTGAATTTATGGGCTGTAACTCCAGCCGTCCAGTTCACGTTGTATAAGATATGGCTGTTTATTCAACTCAACTTAACAACTCATGGGAAATTTCTATTCTCTCTTTGTTACGAATAAGAGAGTTTTGCAACAAAAAAAAAAAAATATGTCCCTGCTTCCGAAAGATATCTTGCACTTACTCCAACGACGATCGAGAAAAAAATGGATTCCACACAGCATCGTCGTTGGCAAATGCCAAAAATAACACATTTACCCACCATTGAGAGAAATTGACATGGGTGCTAAGCTTCTAAAATATTTATGAATGAAAACTAGACCTTTTCTTTTCTGTGGAATTCGTATTTGTTTTTGCATGCGCATTACAGATAGATTTTATATGTACATAATGTATCTATCAGCGCAAGTTTTTTATGGCCTTTACGAGTATAAAATAGTCTATGAAGTTTTTTTTAAACTTTAAATCCTTTTAATATTCATCGAAAATTTTCTGAAAATAAAATAAAATGGCAAAATAAATTGGCAAAAACGATTAAGTAGAGAGACAAGCATTAAACATTGCATTTCATCAAAAATGTGCTAAGAGAGAAAAAATCATTAAGTTAAATTGTTGGGTAGTTTCATTTGTTTTTAGACAGCCTTTACCAATTAACCCCACACGCAGAGCAGAGTGGATATCGGTGCCATATTCTCAAGAGGAAAAACCCAAATGCAGTGGTAAGGGGCCAGAGTATATCCATATAATGAGTAGGGACACTCTCGACGTATTATTTATCAGTTTTTATCAGCAAGTACGTCTGTGTCACACAGACACCAGAAGTAGATGGATATATTAAGTATACTGTGTAAGATAGAGATAAAAGAGAAAGACTGTTTTTTCGGAAAAGGGTACAGGGTTAAATAAAGACAAACATTAATTTGTCGGACATTTTTATTAACCTTCAAGCGGGCGCGCGGTGTCCAACAACAACTGGGTTAGCTGTCAAGTACAAAATATTCCCACTGAAGATTCAGGTACCTACTCGTAGGAATGGCGTGGGGGTAACAACATTTATGCAAGCCTGGAGTTTATTCGTTACGGAGAATATTATTGAAAAAGTTGTTAGACATACCAACGAATTTATAATAAAAAAAAACACCATCGTATGACAGACCACGTTGCAGAAATTCAAGCACTTTTTGAATTATTTTATCTATATAGCGAGATCCTTGAAGACGTCACACGCCAATTTATAAGATTTATATACTTTTAATACAATGATAATATATCTGTGTACAAAAAAAAATTATTGGATAAATAATGCTTTATTTCTGTCACATATATTTCATAGATCTTTTCGATTACGCGCGACCGCTGCCGTTACGAATGACCGAGCGCCCGCTTGATGGTTAAAAATTAAATAAGAACTACATGTGTGTTACGCTAAGATATTTTTGCTTTTTGTTGACTTTTTTGATAATTTTTTGTTTTGATTTTTACAGCAAACAATATTATTCGTTTACCAATTTGTTCTTTTGTAATAATTTTGAAATAAAAATGTATAATATATAAAAAAACGAATTTGATTAATTTTGCTAAAAAAATTAAAAAAAAATTTAATGGGATTATCAAAAAAGCCAACAACAATCAAAAATATCTTAGCGTATTTGTGACACAGACGTACTTGCTGATAAGAAGATTATATGGATATACTCTGGTAGGGACACTTTCCACCAGGTACGCCACCCACACTTACTAATACAGAAAAAAACTACAACAAAAAAGTACAATAGGTATTGATTTTCACACTTATGTGCGATCGCTAATAACAAAGAGTAGACAACACATTTTGCCAGCACTATCACATGCGGCTATACTATGTAAGATACATAATGGCGATTTTCCTTTATGCTTTTCTAAAGGCGAGCAAAACTGATTGCCAGTGTAGTAGTATTTTCCCTCGCCCATAGTATGAATTGAAGTGACCAGGTTTGCTTTCGTAAAATTGATTTAATTAGTGGTTTTCTCATGCATTATTGATTAAATAGGCTAAGTTATGGATCGTCAAAATGTTTCATTCATTTGCTTTACTATGACTTTGTTAAATACATATTTGACTCTTTAAAGTTTTATAGTCAACGATTTTAAGATGCTTAATTTTATATTAGATGGTTACACTAATTACGTGGCAGACTGAAGTGAGGTATGTTTGCATTTTGTTCGTACGTGTTTTTAAAAGCAAGCTGGATTGGATTGCTTAGTTGTTCTCTCTTAATGACGGTGAGGCTATGATCAGAATTTTTGTTTATAATGTAATAGCTACACAGTGCGGTCGTTAGGGAAATTAGGATTAGAAGAAAAGGAGAGATGTCGATGGACGTTGGTTTTGAATGTTTGTGGATTATTATGTGAGGAAAAAACCGTGCGTTTAAGAGTACCTACTGTTGTTTTACAATTAAAGATAATTCTTTGTCTTATGTTAAGATTCCAATTTAATATCCTATCTAGGACAGTTCCACTCGGCCAAGTTTCGGGAGATTGAAGTGCGATATTTTGTGTCTTCTTCAAAAACATTAAGAATTCGAACTCGTCATATATCCCGAAACTCATTTACAACGACATTCCAGCTGTTAGCTCACTGGATAAAGCAAATCAGCTTACTGCTCACTTCGCAGCTAGCTCAACGCTCCCAGATTGTGCTTTATCTCCCCCTGTACTTAAGCGTGTAGAATACTAAATGGGACCAATCCACTTTCGCACTCGAACAGTGGCCAGATCATTTCGAGATCTTGACATACACAAATCCGCTGGTCCAGATGGTATTTCCCCTATTGTTCTGAAGAGGTGTTCTTCTACACTGGCAAAACCTCTGCGTAAGCTTTTCTATGTGTCATATTCTTCAGGGCTCTTTCCGAAGAGATGGAAAACAGCATTTGCCCAGCCTATAGCAAAAAAAGCCGAAATGCGTACATTTGGAATCGATGATAATCTTCTTGAATGGATTAAAAATTACCTTTCGGACCGTTCAATTCAAGTTGTTTTGGACGGTTTCAAGTCTGCAACTCACCAAATAAATGCTGGTGTCCCCCAAGGCTCTGTCCCCGACTCTCTTTCTCATTTTTCCTGTCTGTTACTTCTAATTCAATCCATTCCTTTGCTGATGACTTTGACCTCAGCTTCTCATATTCGTTTGTTGTTTGTTGTTCGTCAGGGGCTTCCACTAAACGCTCTAGGGTTTTGAGCATAAAAGACGACAGGCTGATGGGTCTGAAGTCTGTCGTTGTCGTGTGACCCTGCTTGCCGGCCACCACCATGTGCCCATGTACTAGGTATACTAGCTACGAAAAAATACTAGGTATACCTACGTAAATACACAACTTTCGTCTGCGGCTCAACATGCGTACTGCAAAGGTAAGTCAGTGGAAACCGCCCTCCACTTTCGCTACGCACTATCGAATACTCCCTTCATTACGAGTAGTACACTATGATTGCTTTCCTAGATATAGAAAGCGCCTTTAACAACGTCAACACATCTGCAATCGCAAATGCACTTACATAACTGAATGTGGATAAATCGATTAGTTAATTGGTCAATCTACTGCTCACAAGTCGGATTATCAACTCAAAACTGGCCGAAACATCTGACGGGACGTCTGTGAGTAGAGGCACCGGCAAGGTCCTTTCCCCATTCTCTGGAACTTGTTGGTGAATTAACTACGGATGTGCCTGGAAGGGGAGGGCTGCAGCGTGATTTCCTATGCGGATGACGTTACTATTGCAGTCTCTGAAAAACACCTCAACACTTAGATGGAAGGAACTCCTGCAAAACGCTCTTAACATGCTAAAGAGATGCGCAATCATTGTGCCCTGGGTGTAAGCTCAACAAAACCGGAAATATAAAATCCCACACATTGCCCGTCCCTCTATTTCTGACGAAGCTAAATTCTTGGGTCTAACCTTCGATAAGAAGTTAAGCTGGAAACCCAACATACAAAGAAGGGTCAAAAGCAACAGAAGCACTTTCCTCTTGCAAAAAAGTCATTGGCATCAAGTGAGGCTTGGCTTACAACCCCGTATCAATCACTGGCTTTAACATTCGGGGTGGTTGTCTGGTGGACTGCCTTAGATTAAGCGATAAATCGTGATAAGCTGGGTAAAGTCTATCGTACAGCTTGTCTATGCTTTAGCGGAGCACTCGGTACAATTCCCTCCGCAGCACTAGACATTCTACTTCATCTGACACCCTTCGATATATTCAGCAGGCAAACAGCTGCCTGTTCCATTGTCCACTTACGCTTCCTCACAGTGGATCAATAAGAATATTGGCCACTGTCATTCTGGACTCATTTGGGTCTCTACCAAGAAACATAGACTAAACCATACCATAATTACAGTTCGGGAAGAACTTCCAAATCACTATCTCCACCAGATTATTCTGGGAGGATTATACATTTAAGGAAGATAAACCGATCCACTTCTACACCGATGGATAAACAACTAGTGATAGGGTACGTGGAGGCGTTTTCTCAGAAAGACTTAATCTTAGCCTCTCTTTCCGTCTTCCTAATCATTGTGCATAGCGTGTTTTAGGCAGAAGTTATGGCGATAATAGAAGCCTTGTCGTGGCTTAAGAGAAATGTGATATCCACTAAAGACATCCGTAGCTTCTCGGATAGTCAAGCCGCGGTCAAATCCCTGGACTCATCTCTTAAGGAGATGGTGGAACACTTCAACATTCAGCACTGTTGGGTATCGGGGCATAAAGACATTCGAGGGAACTGTAGGGCAGATGACACCGCCATTAAACGAACCGCATTACCTCTTTTACCTGATAAAGGTTTTCTAGGTATACCTATTGCTACTTGTAAACTTATGTTAAGGCTATCCGCAGTCGAGAGTACAAACCTTAGGCAGACAGGTAGTAATACATGTGTAGCGAGTAAGCATATCTGGCCAAAGCTGGATCTGCGACGCTCTAAGTGTCTACTCTCACTAAACCGACTGCACATTTGCTCTCCTATAGGTGTCATCACAGGGCACTGTCTAATGGACAAGCACGCATCAAATGGACGAAGAGGAGGAGGAGACTACTCTACACTTTCTTTGTACGTGTCCTGCTCTCGCCCATAAAAGAAATCTCTATCTAGGAGCCTTCTTGATTAATGATCTTAGTGACTTGGCCAACACAGGCGTTAGAAGTGTATCGCGCTTCATTAATAATTTGGTGGGGGCATGCCCCCATTTATTCGGCTTAATACAAGCTATCTTAAAACAAAACTAAGACTTATAGCTAGACTTAAAAACTAATACTTACAAGCTAGAGATAAAGTTAGGGTTTATGAAGAAGGAGGCTAAGTTTAATGGAGGGAGTGCTGCGGTTGAAATCAAAAACGGAAATGTTTGAATTTACCTTCCGTAGCATACGGGAAATTGGTTCGTTGGAGCCATAGAACGTGCGGTGGGTTGGTAGATAGAAGAGACGGGGATGTCTTAAATTACGAGGATTAGTATTAAAGGAGATGGAGTTGTAAAGGTACTGATGTCTGCTGGATCCCTGCGGTCTTCAAGGCTATTCAAGTTAATAAGTTTGAGGCGGTCTAGATAGGGAGGTAGAATTAGGGGATCGTTCCAAGAGAGTCCGCGGAGGGCGAATCGAAGAAAACGTCGTTGTATGTTTTCGATTCTGGTTACATGAACTTGTTGAAAGGGTGACCACGTTTGGCTGGCGTATTCGAGGAGGGGGCGGACAAAGGTAATGTAGAGAGATCTGGTCACGTATGGATCAGAGAATTCCTTTGACCACCGTTTAATGAACCCAAGGGATGAATTGGCTTTAAAAATTATCTCGTCAATGTGCGAACGGAAATTAAGCTCGCGGTCGTACAATATGCCAAGGTCACGAAGAGACTGCACGATAGGTATAGGTTGTTCATTAAGAAGGTAAAGACGGGGAGGGGACTTGTTGTATTTACGTGATAAGGTTATGGATTGGCATTACGCAACATTGAGCTCTAGGCAGTTTTTGAGACACCAAATAGAAAAACTATCTAGATCTTGTTGTAGCAAGCATGAGTCTTGTGATGAAGTTATGTGTTTGAAAAATTTGGTGTCATCGGCATAGAGAGAGATAGAGGAGTGTTTAATAACCCTTTCCAGATCGTTTATAGTTAAGATGAAGAGAAATTAACCTAGGTGACTGCCTTGTGGTACACCAGAGGTCGCCAGGAATGGGGCAGATAGGACGGACCTGAAGCGAACATTATATAAACGGTTTTCCAGATAAGATAAGATATCCATTTCAGCAGTATTGGTTCGAGACCAAGGGTGGACAATTTGAAAAGAATTAATTTATGGGATATCTTATCAAAAGATTTACTAAAATCAGTCGCAATAACATCGACTTCTTTACCACTTTCTAATGCCGTTAGCGCAGAGGATGCGAATTCAACGAGGTTAGTGGTGGTTGATCTACCTTTTAGAAAGTCATGTTGGTTGTGGGAAATTAAAGACTTGCATTGAAAGCTTAAGGATTCGTACAAAATGCTTTCTAGGAGTTTGGGTATATGCGAAAGTTTGGCTATCGGGCGATAGTTAGTAACTTCACTTTTTAATCCCTTTTTATGAATCGGCGTTATGAAGGAGGACTTCCATATCTGAGGAAAATCGCCTTGAGATAGTGAGTGCTTAAAGAGGTGCGAAAGGGGGTAGGAGAGCACTAGGGAACACTTCTTAAGAAAAATAGCGGGAATACCATCTGGGCCAGGTGAATATTCATCATTAAGTTTTTGCAACTTATTTTCAATTACAGAAGGTTCAAAAGTTTGAGAGAGAAAGGGACCAGTGGAGTACTCGAGTAGGAAGTTGAAATAAGAATGATCTGGTACAAAGGAGCTGTCGGCAAAAGATTTTTTAAAAAAGGTGGCAAAGAAATTAGCAATGGTTTGTGGATCACTTGAAGATATATTTTCGTAAGAGAGGGAGGGGGGGTAGCCGTCGGATTTTTTCTTGTAGTTAACGAATCGGAAAAACGATTTAGGGTCGCTTATAAGATTGGCTTGCGCATTGTTAACATGTCTTTGATAGAGGGAGTTATAAGCCTGGGTGAATTGTAGGTATGAGCCGAGATAGTTGGAATAGTCAGAAAAAGACTTGTTTCGAAGGAAAACTGTCCATAATTTGTTTCTCTTGTTGCGTAACGATCGTAGTCTTCGATTATACCAAGGGGGAGATGTAGAGAAGGGTTTTGGCCGAGAAATAGGGACAAAAAGGGAGATAGAAGAGAATAATTCTCTGTAAAACAAGGAGAGGGCATCATTGACAGGGAGATTTTCAAAATCAAATGAGACTTTGCTGAGGTGTTCACTAATTTTGCGGAAATTGGCTTTATGAAAATCATAGCAGGGGGGCCAGCGGGCGGTGTGGACTGTAGAGGAGGGTCGTGAAAAAAAGAAAGAAGAAGTGGGGGGTGAAGGTTGTCAATAGTCGAGAGAAGAAGAGGGGAAAGCGAGACAGAGGAGTTAAGTGGGTCAGTAGTGAAGATATATAATTAGAGATGCCGCTTACTTGGCATAGACTTGAGTCGGTTAGTCGATCGATGAAGAGACATTCTTTAGTTGAGTTGGGATTCGAAGCAATGAAAAACGATACGTCATCGGATAAAGCCCAGTGCAGTTGGGGCAGGTTAAAGTCGCCGAAAATGATGACGTCATCAGAGGAATCAGATAACTCTATAACTTGATCGATTGCGTTAACAGCAAGTTGGTAGGATTCGATGGGTTGGGCCGGCAGGATGTAGAAACACATAACGAAAAGGGACTTGTGGGGGAGTGTTATTTTTATTGCAACAAAGTCGAGTCCTGAAGGCGAGGAAGTAGCAATCGGTGAAGAGCCAAGGTCGTTGTGAATAGCCAGAAAAACACCTCGACAGGGGGAGTCATCCGTTGGGCGGCTGATATCGTCCCGAAAGACATTAAATATGGGTGGGAATAATTCCGGGTTCTTTATATTGGGAATCAGATTGGTTTCAGTTATAGCGTAGATATCGAATGGAAGAGCATGAGACTGACGTAGAACAGCTTGGGTTTTTGAGCGCAGGCCCCTTACGTTCTGATAGTAAAAGGTTAGAGGAATGCTATCATGGGGGGTTCGGTGTGGCCCTTGTATCCATTTAGGGACGAAAAAATTTATTATGGTCAGCACGGTTCCGTTGAAGGTGTGAGATGCGTTTAGAACTGATATGAGAAGCAAATGCAGATAGGTCTTTGTCTACGGTGGCCGATGAAATGTTAAAGCTCTCGTGATAACGGTTGTAGATTTGTCGCAGTGCAGCAGGATCAGTAGGAAGGCCTTCTTTTTGAATAGATACCTGAACATTTGTTTTGGTTTTTCCGTCAATGCATATAGATTTGGGTTTATCAAATAAGTAGGCAAGGTAAAGACGGACATTTTCAAAAAGCCTGTGGTCTCTCAGTCGTGCCATAATATATCGGCCATCGAGGTCGTTGGGAGGGGACATAGGATTTAAAAACTTGGAAGTAAGTTTAACAGCTGGGGGAAGTAGAGGATCAAAAATTGCAGAGGCCTAGAGATTGGGGTAGGTGTTTCTTTATGAAGAGAGATAGTGGGAAGAACAGTATTGGAGGCAGCAGAGGTAGACGGGGCGGGATTAAGAACATGGGAGTGTATGAAGTTCGGGTAATTTGAAGTGGATTTAGTGTTAGCTGGGGCTGTCGGATGGTTACTAGTGTCTGGAGTTAAGTTAAATGATACGCGATTACATTGAGGCTTGGAAAACTTTGAGATTACCGTGGGGTGAGGCGTACCTTGGTGAGGTGCTGAGTTAATAGAGGTAGGAGGCTGAAAAGTGAGAGGGTAGAATTGAGGAAAACTTTGAAGCTCCAGTTAGGGTCTGGGTTGAGACTAGTTTTAGAGCTATTCTTCTTAGACTTACGTTTTTATACCCTATTCTAAGGGTATATTAATTTTGACGCATAGTTTGTAACATACCTTAATATTGCCCGTAGTAGGGGTCTACTAAAGTTACTATATTTATGATCAGCATCGATAGTAATGTCGATCTAGCCATGTCCGTCCGTCCGTCTGTCGCCAAAAATTAGGCCTTTAAACTGGACCTAGAGAGCTGAAATTTTAACCATATACTCTCTAGGGTCCCGAAATAATCAAGTTTACGAATTTTTGAAATATGCAGACAGACACGCCCACAAACTCAAAAAAACAAAATTTTGGAAAAAATCGAATTTTGAGCTAGAAAGCTGAAATTTTGTATATATGATCTGACTCCTAAAACTGCTCGGGATAAAAAATTTTCAAAATCCGCCCACTGACACGCCCACAAATAAATAAAACAATTTTTTTATACCCTATTCTAAGGGTATATTAATTTTTGAAAATCCAAAGTTTGAGCTAGGGAGCTGAAATTTATAATATATACTCTCTATGGGCCCTTTATGCTCATGTGTAAATATTTTTAAAATCCGCCCACTGACACGCCCACAATTTTTTATTTTTTTTTGAAAATTCAAAGTTTGAGCTAGGGAGCTGAAATTTATAATATATACTCTCTAGGGGCCCTTTATTCTCATGTGTTATTTTTTTTTAAATCCGCCTACTGACACGCCCACAATTAAATAAAACAATTTTATTGAAACACCTAAATTTGAGCTAGGGAGCGTTTTTTTTGATAAAATCCTTTAAATGTTATATAACAAAATATGTAGAGCGTTCTTAACAATTCAACCATACTTAGACTTTTGTCACGCCCACTTATGAGGGATAGGAATAAGAATAGGGTATCCAACAGTTCGCCCAAGCGGACTGTAGCCCGTCCCTATGTTTTTTATTTGGCTTAATACTAGGCTTATTTTTATTACTAAGCTTCACCTCTCCAGTATTGTTCGACTTGGTGATGGTCATCTTTCCCAAGCTGAAGACGTCGTTTGAGGGGTTCGAGAAATGCCAGGAGTATTTGGAAGTTAAGTCAAGCTTAAATCGGTTGTTTTTGTTGTTAGCGGTAGAAATCATCTGACAGTTGCTGATGGTGATGCCAAATTTCTGCAGGAAGAAGTTGTTCACCCAAGAAGCGTCTGCATGCAGAGGAGCGTTATTAATTATAAAGGAGTTGTACTCGCAGGCGGTTCTGTGTATTTTATCGAGCCTTCTGTTCCAGTCTTCGGGTGTCCATAGTGTGCCGAATCGGTTTAAGGATGTCGAAGCAGTTTGTGCTTGAGTGCCTGATTTAGTTGGTGTTGAGGTCGGGTGGGTGTGGGCATTGGTGCAGGTTATTGTGGTATTACTAGTAGTTGTTGTTGTTGTCGTTGTAGTCGTCGTTGATGTTGGTTGGGTATTAAATGTGGATGGATGTTCTGCTGATTCCAGGATTTCGGCAAGTATTGAAGTATTGTAGACTGAGCTCGATTGTGGTTGAATGAGCTCTGGTATGGAATCAATTTTGCTTGATGCCAGTCTAAGGCTTTCATCAACATCGCCCATTACAAAACGGAGAGCTGCGACATCATTGCTGACCTCATTAATTCTGCTTATAATGTCAAGCAGTAGAGGATCAACAGGTTGATAAGATGGGGCACTTGGTTGTGAAGTGCTTTGTAAGTGCGTATCCAGGTAGGTTCGAAAGGAGTTGAGATGGTCATTAATCACAGATAAATGCGGGACCATAATTGAATTAATGTCCGATTTCGGATCGCTTTTTACAGTCAAAAACTTCGACTCGAACTCCGCTGGTAGCTTTTTTGGTAAATCACTAAGACTTGCCAGCTGCTTGTCTATGTTTTTGAATTTGGATTTAGAAAAAGTGGAGGAGATATCTATGCTGCTGGATAAATCTTCCACACTTTTAAACACCTCATCATACTTAGCAAATTGGGTCACTATTTGCTTGTAGAACATTTTGCATTCTGAGGAGTATGTGTTTATTCTGTCACTGATGCATTTTATCGCGAGCATAACGTGGGAGAGGGAGATGCCTTTGCATTCGTCGCAAAAGAAAAGGAAGTTATTATTAAATTCGTTAAGGTAGGTAATGGAGCGCTTACTTAAACCTATGCAGAGAGCATGAAATGATTTCCCGCATAAACCATTGCATTTCACCCAATCAGCACTAAAGTCTTGCGATGTTAGCAAACAATCAGAATTACCGCACTGCATTGACATAGTTGATTATTTAGGTCAAATAATGTTTCGCGATCAAAGGCAATAGGTGGAAGGGCGATGAACAGTTGATGGGTAGAAATTCAGGGGAAATTGCAGGTACGCAAATAAATTGGAAATAAATTTATTTAAACTCGCGAAGCGGGAGAAAAAGAAAAACACGTCCGAACGATTGGAGGTAACGAACTCAACTTCATTAAAAGCTTTATGGTTTAAAAGATAGAAACTCTCTACATGCACGTGGTATCACAATGGACCTCACATTGGTCCAAGTGTTCGGCTGTAGCTGACAGCCACCTCAACCTAACCTAACCCCTCGATTAGCTGTCTGACGCACTAACCTCTGACTTCACCAATGAAACGAAAAAATGAAGCTTATGTATTCCGTGCGAAAAAATATTTCTGTTCAATTTCTCAGTCAATTCACAGAGATGAAACAAATCGTTCGTATAATGTGTTCGGTTCAATGTCTGTACTGTTCCACTTTGTACGTATTGCTTTAACTGAGCCCTTAGGCAGCGTATCATTGTGTCTATAATGATGAATTCATGCGCTTTAAAAAAAATTGCATGGTTCGCACGGCGCGAAATATGTTTCGGCTTTAATGTGCTCAGCTCTTTTAGGAAAATTAACTTATAAATGGACAAAGTAAAGCAAACATCAAATGGTTACCGAATAACAGTTCTTTACCTTTACTAAGAACTCAACCAGATATTTGAACAGTTCATAGTTCTCCTCCGGAAGTTTCTCTCGTATAATCTGGGTAACATTTCGGGATCTTTCTTCCTTAGGCCAGTCTAAAACAAAAAGAAAATTAAGTCTTTAAGTACATATAAAATTAAATCTTTACACCTACCCAAAAAACTTGTAATATCCTCGTAGAGATCGTATGTAAGTAGCGGCTCACTGAGATCTCTCAGAAATGATTTAAGTAGCCCGGCAATAACGTGTACATCGACGTCTTTCAAGTCAACCTCTTCGCCCCGATTGACTCTCTGTTTAAGATCATTGATCACGGCAAAGTTTCCTGATCGACGGAAAATCCCCTCCGTGTCAATGACACCTGTCATTGAAAGTGAATCAACACATTTTCGTACAATCGGTGGAATAGAATTTAAGCAAGGACTATTCTGTGTTATAAACTTTAATGGTACTCCAAATTGTGCAGTCTTGCTTGTGGATGCATCTGTTACGCTGTCAGGCACCGCTCGTCGATTAGAGTTAAGCCTGTCATCGAATTCACAAATATTATCCGGGAGCTTTAGCTTTGTTAGGCCCAGCGCTTGGCGCAGTTCATCCAGTGTGGAGATGTAGACTAGTTTTCTGCGAAATTTTTCACTTATAAATGGACGGAAGAAATTCCAAATTACTCGTATGAACCACGTCGGATGTACTACATAAAGATTTTTTAGATTTTTGCGAAAGTTTCTGTCTAACTCTTTGTAAGAATTCCAGAGGAATTGTGCCGAGGGTTTGTTGTCCTCTTTTAGGCCCTGGTGAAAGTACACAAGAATGTAGTCGTTCTCGACATACGGTTCGATTTCTTTTATAAGTTCTCTGCAAATGCAAATGCGGATTTTATAGAAGCTGGTCAATGGATTCATATAATATCATATTACCTTATGAATCTCTCCATTTGACTCTTCTCGGGAAAACGAGATGCATAAATTCCAAATATGTGTCGACCCTGCTTATCTGTCCCAAGGAAATCGCACTTCGTTTTGGTCGATGTAAAACTTTCTGATTGCTGTAAAGAATTAGTTGGCACTATTAAAATTTTTTATTAATGTTCGGGACAAACCTCTCGCAATTGATCCTCAAAGTCGTTGTCTTCGAGGGGATTTACAACTTCGGCTTCTTCGATCTCTTCGCCAGCTGCTAATACAAAATCATCCACCATAACATCTTCTGAAAGAAAGTCGATCAAAAGTTAATTTGACAGGCGATAAGCATTTATATTAGTTTTGGGTCTTACTAGGAATCGGTGACTGTGTGATTTCTGTGTCGTCGAACTCAAGTTTAGGTTCAAAATCATGAAGATCTGACAGACTTGGAAGTTGCTCATCGGAATTTTCAACAACTGAGTTTATCGGTGGGCCTGAAATGAGGTAAACAGTTATTTTGCAAACAGAGCATTTATAATTTATGGGCGTATGAAGGACGAGCTCACCAATGTGTCCAATATAGGGCAAAAAAGAGCTATACATTTCCTAAAAGTACACAAGCTTGCTATGTATCAACCAATTCCACACATTTATGACACGTCTTTTATAACAACCGATAACTAATTTAAAGATTTCAATGATATCGTATCAAATGTTTTCCTAAGAGCCACCAGACATCAATCCAAAACTTCTTCAGTATCTTCTCGTACTAAAGATAACTTTACTATATGGCTGTGTCCCTACACAAAGAACTTAGGCGTCTTCAACTACACTTATTCAACTGCTCGGTCAGACCCCAGGCAACATACAGTCATTTGTATCGCAATTCACTCTCCTTGAAATTTCTAAATGTTTTTGACAAATCAAAATGACAAAATGTATATAAAGAAAAAATGTTTATATATTTTTCGCTCTCAAGTTGCACAAATTAAAATTTATAAACTTCATGTTCAACCTATCACCATTTAATGCACTGATACTTGCAACTCAAGCATGTGTCTCCCTTTGTTTGTCAAGAGATCGACTTGATTATCTGATAACAGTAGCATGTGTCCACTACTCTGTACCACTTGGGCGCTTTGTGAGTCACGCACAGAATATAATCGCCCAGAGTGCACAATGTGACAGTTCGGGACGCATCCTGATCGCGCCCAAACCGTTAAGCTAAAAGAGATCGGCAACTGTGGAGGCACTAAGCCAGTTAACCAAATCATTAGGAAATTTTGCTTGCAGTCTTGAACTTCTTTATTATGTGGCCGATATTGATTACACAGCAACTCCAGCAAACTGATTTTTGTTGTCATCACGAGAATAGGTATTAGATCCTTGAATCGATCGTGTCCGAGATTCCTAATTGTATCTCTTAACAGAAACATAATTTGACACTTGCTGACACCAATGTGAATGAGCTTTGAATCGAGGAAAAAGTTCTTGCACTGACGTGGGCAAATGCGTTCCCTTGGTACTTTAATATGGTCAAGGGCAATGTGCTTGGTAAACTCAGACACAAAACATGCCTTCTGGCATGCGCTTATGGGACAGATAACGGGGCTTCGGGGAATGTTCATGGTTGTCACATCGGTGGACTTATTTGACTGTATATCTCTGGTTACATTTAGTCCTTGAACGTTGACCACATGAAATTGTGGATTTGGTGTGATTTCCGGCTGGAACGAATCGGGTGGTCGGTACAATGCTCGAAAAGAATTCGAAAGCGTAGATAGTTCGGATTCAGCTAAAGGATTTGGAAATAATTCCTGCTGAGGCGTCAAACACATTTTCCCCACTTTAGGATTGTCCCTCCCGTCGTTAACCATGTCGTTGGTAAGAGGCATAAATGAGAGCTTACACAAATGCTGATCTTCTGGCATCGATTGAGGTTTCTTTGCAACAGATTCTCGAACTGTGCCCATGACTTGCTCTAGACTTAGATCCATGTAATATGAGGAATATTTTGCCTTCAGATCTACTATTAACTGAGGATTTTGTATGTTACTTGTATTAACTGTCATAACCAAATACTCGTGCTGATTTTGCATATTATCAGCAACTCTCACAAGACTCTCACTTGGAATTAGTTTTGGGGTTGATTCTGTGGAAACAGCGATTGACTGACACTTTTGAATAAGCGTATCTTCTTCCTTGCGCATACTGCGTAGTTTTTGATTATATTCAAACGAGGTAGATATCTCTTTTTCGTCTATTTGATTAACTTTCAATAATTGCGCCAGTGAAGTCTTATTTGCCCTAGAAACGTCAGCATTCCAATATTGGTTATATTTCGAAACCTTGAATTAATCAATTAGGGTTCTAGCAAATTTGATATACAACACAGTTAACTTACTGATATATTATCATCGTCACTATATTGCGAGCTATCGACCTTGTATTCCGCAGCCTTAGTGTAGAACATGTCAGCTGGGATTGCTGCATAAGACTGCTCTCCGTAGGAGCAAAGATCATCGCTTAAACTTTCGTTTCCGATAGACTTCTTTTCCATTGCTTCGTCCGCCGCGCATATTGAACAGGTCTCATTTGATTGCTTAATACACTTGGCACAAAAGCTGTGACCATTTTTGCATCTGATAGTTTCCAAGTTAATAACTTCAAGATATACTGTACATTTTGCACAAAACATTTTAAAAACAATCAGGTTTGTGAATAGATGGTCAGGGGTCTTTGAAAAAAACACTATTACAAAAAAAAAGCCAAGAAAAACCAACGTTTAAAATTTTGCGACTGTTTCCTAGTTTTGAAACTTTTTGAAACTAAAGAGCATGAACTAACGAAAATTACTATCATTGTCAGTGCCAGTGTTTTTTTTTTTTACAACTTTGTTGTTCTTTAGAATCAATAATGTGAAACTCGCAGAGAAAAAAGAACGTTTTAATTATATTAACATGCTGACGTGTCTGCCTCTGCCAGTCACCATCTTTTATTATTAAGAAGATAAAAGAAGAACAAAGGAAAAAGGATAATTTAAAAGAAGAGAGGTATGACTACAAAAAAGAATGATGCAGTTGAATCTAACCAGGGTTGTCAATTAGAGGTCTGCATGAATGTATTCATTTGATAGATTCGCATACTAAATTCGTAACACATATTTGAGCAAGACAAGTGTGCTTGAAGTGATCTAACAAAAAAAGCAAAACATGGAATTCACTCATTGTTGAAAAAAAGGAACGGGTGTTGTGCTTGTTCTTTTTTCTCTTTCGTGGGTGCTTGAAGAAATGAGTGCACATATTCAAACGAATTAAACAGGAATAATCATAGTGTGCTTGTTTTTTACTGCAAGTGGTTATTGGATTTGTTTCACAGGAGTTTTAAGTAAATATTTTTCCAAAATGTCATCAGAATCCGCGCAGTATTTCTCTGTTCAAGATTATTCAGCCATGAGATCGTTGGAACCCCGAAAAAGTTTGGAAATCTAACGCAAATTTCAATTCACGGCTTTTGCTTAGTTAGCGTCGGAGTTTGTGTTTTCATTCATGTTTGTATTTTATAATGTGAGTAACATTCGTGGCATTTTTTTATTGCCGTTTTGTCTACTTTTAGATGTTAATTCAATTCGAGTCGAACGTTCGATTCGCTAACCATAATAGGGGGGTACATTACATTATTTATCTATTTATTTAGCATTATCTTGCTATTTTTAAATAGTTTTACATTGTCATACAACATTACTTTAGTTTGCTTATAACTTATTTGCATATTAAAAGTTAGTTTTAACATAAATTGTTATTTCTCTCTTAAAAGTTAACAAATTTGTTTTAATATTATTTGGGACTTTATTATACAAACTTAACCCTTTATAAAAAAGCATGTTTTGTGTTTTTTTTTATTTTTAAACAATCTTAAATTGAAATGTTCAATGTTAGAATAAATAAAACTAGCAGAGAAATAAAAGAACACGTTTTAATTATATTAACTTGCTGGCGTGTCTGCCTAAAAGAAGAATAAAGGAAAAAGGATAGTCTACAAGAAGAAGATAGATACACATGTATCTAACCAGAGTTTTCAATGAATCGAATCGAAAGATCGAATTGGTTTTCGAGGCGTGTTTTCGCTGTCACCGAACTGAGAGAGAGATGAAGTAGAATTCGGTTTAACACCCCCAAATAAATACGTGTTTTGTATAGCCTTGTGTTAGTGGTGACGAAAATCCCAGTCAAATGAACACAACAAAGGAAAACAAAGAGGGCGCAAACACATTCGCACTGGTCTATCTCGATCTTTCTGCTGATGCTGATTTTTAATCCAATCACAGAAAACTTTGTGATCGGATTGAATGAATCCTTCAATCTACGTTTACATGGAATTCAATTCGGATCTAATCTATCATGTTAACGGGATGGATGTATTTTAGTACAGTAACGACAAACTTGATGCAATTCATAGAGTAAGTTAAATAAATTAATTAATAATAAGTTTATGTTGGTTTCGTGCGTAGGCAAATAGTCACTCCATCGGGCTGAAAACAAAATGACGTGAAATGCCCCAAACTTGACTATAGCTTTCATGTAGTGATCAGTTTATGAGCATCCTGCTCAGACTGTCACAAACTCTACAAACTCTTATACGCTCACACACACACGCAAGCACAAGTTCGCGTAGAGACTATTGCGGTAGCAAGTTCGAGTATACTGAAGAAGCGAGTCAGTGATGATTGGCCGCCTAACTTAGTCAACCCAAACCAAGATTGTATTTAAGTTTAAATTTAATGAATAAATCTAATTTTACTTGAAGAGAACGGGATGACTTTTAATTGAACACACATCAGTCACATCTGGTTCACTCGAATTGCATACGCATCTACCATATAGCATTAAACCTTTTAATGTCATTGTTTTATCGGTACTTTCACCAAAAGTGTTCCAATTCAATAGTCATTGGCTTCAATACTTAGCACATTTCAAGCGCAACAACGTTAGAACGTTTTCGCATTACAGAATCTAACCCCTGAATTCGCACGAACCGTGAAATACAAAATATAAAACATAAATATTATGCATTACATATGGCCTTAAATCTAGCTTCGTAGCTTTTTATTTGCGCAAAGTTTATATTTCCTTAAAAATAAATTAAATATCTTATAGCTTCAATGCTGTATTTAAGAAACAAATGTTAGGCATTTACGACCCATACAGTGCCGTATACTGTTGTATCAGAGAGAGCATTGAAGCTTTTTTGTCTTCTGTGTCTGTCGTCGTACTTAAAGAAAGGAAGTACAGTCCGTCCAAACTCAGTTGACACAAAGCTCTATGAAAAAAACAGTTTTTTACATGGAAAGCTGTCTCATTTTTTGTGATTGGCATTGCGTAGATTGTTTTATTTTTTGCTGGGAATGAATATCGGATGGTTTTTCTGTAATTTGTATTCTTCCTCACAGAAGGAATTTTTTTCAAGGTAAAATGGATCTACTATTTATAAATGACTTGTTAGGCACAATAACTGTTTTTTATAAGAAAAATCGATTCTTCTTTAGCGTTTCAGTTTTTGGTGTGATTTCAATACTTTTTGAAACTGGGTTAGACCGGTTGTAGTATACCAGTTGTGATATACCGCTACAGAGCTCATTTACATTTGCAAGTTTTTTTCCAATTAAAAAATATATGGGCCATATTACGGCGAACCCCAAAGGCCGAAGAGTAGCTATGCAGTGAAGTGGGAGGGTTATGATACCTTTAGTACAGATCATAACCTCGCCGAAAAAGAAGAAGAAGAAGAAGACGAACAAAATAATATATGGACCATGCAGCACACGCGGCCAAGAGCTTCAACCATACGTTAGTGTTAATTTTTCTTTGGCAGTAATATAAGGAAGTTATAGGTTTATGCATAATCCAAGTGGCAAACATTGAAAAGGTTTCTCATGATTTTTACGTTCGCGGGAAATATGTGCACGTCTGGGCCGTATGATAACTTTTTATAAAATATATGTGACTTCTTGTCACCTTGTATCCACGGCCTTGTGGAATTATGTGTCGGCACCAAACTGGAGGCGATAACGGTCTTTTCTACGCACGCTGCTATTATTATTATTATTTATTTATTTAGCAGATCTCTGCTATTAAAATTCAATATTACAAATTAAACTTATATACTAAGGTGTAGTAGTTACTAAAATATGAATTCAGATGTTTGGGAAATTACATTTAATAAATTCAATTGTACTTCAATTAAAACAATGAAAATTTTGTTCAGTTTTTATGGCATTTGGTAATGTATTAAATAAACGGCAGCCTTTGTACACAATGCTATTTTGTGATATATTATCTAGATAGGAAGGTAGTCTAAAGTCACTTCCGTTTCTTAAATTATAAGGCTGTATGTCTCTTATATATATAAGGTATTTCTTTAAATAGTTAGGTAGCATTCCATATTTGATCTTAAAAACAAAACATAATACATTTACATAGATTCGTTGTTTTACACTTAACCACATAAGCATTTCTAACATTACTCTTATTGACATATAACGATTACATTTTAATATTATCCTCATGGCTCTATTTTGTAAGCGTTGCAGCTTCATTAACACATTATTACTACATAGATACAATATTGACGAACAGTACTCAAAATGTGGTTTAATCATTACATTGTAGATGTTTATTGCACACAAGATTGATATCCTTTTTCTTATTCTATTGAAAAACCCTACTTTTTTAGATACTTTCTTAGCTAGGTAATCTACGTGTGAGTCAAACCTTAATTTTGAATCAATGACTATCCCTAGGTACTTAATTTGTTCAACCTGTTCTAGTGTTTCATTATCGATAGTTATATTTAGATTAAAGTTATGCTTCAGAACCATGCTCTTGGATTTGTTGACATTTAATTTCAGCTTATTAGATCTTAGCCATATGCTTACTCTAAATAGGTCCTCCTGCATCCATCGCGTACACTCGTCGGGGTTGCTTCCGGATATAAAAAGAAGTGCGTCATCAGCGAAGAGGGCTATCTGGGAATGTCTTAGTTCACTTTTAATATCATTTATATATATGATGAAGAGCTATGATGTATGTATGAATTTTACCTCCGGTACCGGGGGAGCAGTTCATACTTCATACTGGTTGGCTTGCTGAACAAGGAGCTTAAAGTGGAGAGAAAGGTGGCGGCAGTGAAATTTGCAAGGGTTGACAAATTTGGACTGGGATTTACATTAGGTTCTCCTTCTCTAACTCCTGCCACTTATGTGGAAGGGTTGGTTCCCTACCAGGCGCTGCCCGGGGGGTGGTTAGGGAAGCATCGGTACGATACGCTCGTGATCCAAGGTTGTAGAGTCATAGCGGAGATGTAAGTCTGTATGGATGCAGACTGAGGTTTGCACCATGCAGGCTGCGCTTTATTCGCCGTGAATGCTCTATCGGGAACCATCCGATTCCCCATCCCCCTTTTCTCGTCGATCACCGACTAAGGTACATACCACCAGCAATACCTCAAATCCCGCCTCCACATTTCACAAGCCTTTCAGCGATGTCCTAAAAGGCAAGATTGTGGTCGAGGTGAACGATCGCAGTGATCCAGACGAATGATTTCCCCCTCCTCCTTCTGGGAGCTTTCTACTGTATTGATCTTAATGAGCTTATAAACATTGACATTAAAAGTCTTTCAAGCTTTACTTAAAGCTCCAACTGGTTCAACGAGTACGAAGAAGATAGGTTCAGGTGGGAACACAGTGGACATTTTATTGATCTAAGTGTGTCGGCCTCGGCCGACTGCCACTTCAACCTTACCATAACAAACTTTCCCCAACCGTGATAAACACCGTCGGATAGCTCAGGGTGTTGCAAATTACGCCCATGCGAAGATGAAGATCCCCATCCCCACTACTAACAGACCTAGCAGCACTCATCCATTTTGAGTGCTGCTAGGTCTCTTCAGAATCAATGACTGAAAGCATTCCTCGAATTTCAGGGAAATAAAGTTCAAATATTTAGAAACCCTGTTAAGACAGACTAGAACAGATTTTCCAACCTGGTCCAACATCAGCTAACTACTGCCCTGGCAGGTATACTATTGGACGCGACACAGGTAAATGAATCAGTCCATCTTCTCACAAAGGCTCTACTTGACTCTTTCAAAAAATCCTGTCGTGTCAGTCGTTCTCCCAAAACAACGCATGCGGCGTGGCGAAACAGAAAAAATCCGACTTCGCAGGTCAAACGCCACGAAACTTTTTAATAGAACAAACCTAACAAGAAACGAAAAAGACTGGAGTGTTTGTCGCAAAAGCTTCAACGAGTTCAACAAGAAAACTAGAGCAGCAAAAAGAGCAACCTAGGATAACTTCTGCTCCAGCATTGAATGTACAACAGCCTCTGTGTAGACTGCGGAAGATTCTAGCGAAGAACCGTTCACAAATGGGTCACCTATGTAAGGAATGTAGCAGCTGGACAGAAAGCAGCCAAGAAATTTTGGAGCTGCTGCTCGGAACCCATTTCCCGGGTCGCACAAACCTAGAAAGCTTCAGTTTGTCCCATCGACTACACCCCTTCAAATCCGGATAAAGAGCACGTCATAGGGAACCTACTGAGCCTGAAAGGTGTTCGACTTAATCTCTCAAACGACGTCAAGTACCTGGGGGTGGTATTTAATTCCAAACTTACCTGCAAACGGAACACGGGAGAGAGAATGGAAAAAGGCTTTCTTTTTACGCCTATTAGAAAACCTTTGAGAAGAAATAAGACTGACAGTCCTACTTTGTATACTGGTTGTATGCCGTGATTGTGAGACCATATGGATCGGTCATTCGGTGGAAGGCGGTTAACGCAAATACCACAAAAATTTGAGTTAGGTACAAAGGATTGCTTGTCGGGGAATAGCTGGTTCTTTAAAATCCACTCCCCCAATTGGGTCTGGAAACATTAGTGTGACAGACAAATGTGATCTCAGACTGAGAGAGATCGAAATTTGGAGGCCGTGCACGTGCGGGCACTCTCGCACACTTTTAATCAAAGGGGGCTCGTTACACTAACTGATTATAAGAAACACATGTGTGACGTTGATAAGAACTTCAAAGACTGTATACCTGTTCGACAAGACTGGAATTTCCCCAATAAGGTCACCAAAGGCCTTTCTATCGTCTCAGATGGAGAAGGGAACAGGAGCAGCTGTTTTCTTAGCGGCACTCTGCCAGATCATTGCAGTATTTTCCAAGCTGAAGTCTACGCAATTGAGAAAGCAGCGCAGACAGTCATAACGATGGAACTACCCGTAATGGAATTACCCATTAAATAGCAGAGCTCTGCTAAATAAACATAAACATAATAAACCATCTGTGTACACAGTCAGACAGCTCTTAAAGCAATCGACTCCAATCTCATAAACGCAAAATGACTCAAAGAGTGCCAAATGCGTTTAAAACAATTATCTATAACTTGCTACTACTCTGCTGGATTTTTAGGCACGTTGATGTGGCAGAAAACAATACACCGTATATGCTAGCCAGATGCTGCTCTGATATGAACCCCCTTGAAGCTGACGGGCAGGTAGTACCTAACTTAATTACAGCTAAGAGCTTGTGGGAAATACAGGAGGAGACAGCCAACAACCCGATGTCAGGCAGAATGATCTGTTCAGCTTGGACGATGATAGCCAGAACTTCCGTCCACGCGACCTACGCGAAATGAGGATAGCGATATCCAAACTTAAGTCCAACAAAGCTGCTGGATTGGGTTTCCTATGAACACAATCGCCGTTGGCATGACTCTCCAGGGTGCAGACAGACTAAGCAAATGCTCGCCGACGTCTGTGGGAAATCCGCGGCATTCCTGTTGTCTCTCAACAGAAAAGACTGCAGACAGACTACTGGCGTTCTTACGGGACACTACGCTTTTGCCAAACACCTTAAGGTGCTAGGCCTAAGCGATACCACCAACTGCGAAGCCTGTGGAGAAAGCGACGACACTGCGGAACATTTCTTCTGTCCTGCTTTTGTTCGTATCAGGTGGCAGGTATTTGGTGCGGATATGGTGAGTGCTGTAAACCTAAGCTCCTTATCATTGAAGCGCCTTCTCGTTTTTCTTAGAAAAACGAGTAAATTCCCACAGTAAAATGTGGTGTGTCTGCGTGGTAGTACAATGGGTATTGAGTCTGAGTGCTCCAGTGCAGAAAGTCACACACCCCGACAAAAAAAAAAAAAAAAAAAAAAGCTGCTGGATCGAATGTGCTTCCGGCCGAGCTTTTCAAAACAGCAGGGGATGGCTTGGTAAGGAGCATGCACCAACTCATCTGTAAAATTTGGTCTTATAAAAGCATGCCCGACGAATGGATACACACCTATTTATAGACTTTAAAGTCGCCTATGATAGCGTATATCGGGACGAATTATACAAAGCCAAGTCAAGTTTTGGCATCCCCGCCAAACTCGTCCCTTTGTGCAGGATGACGATGGAGAAATCTCGCTGCTCCGTCAAAGTCGGCAAGAACACCACCGAGTAGTGATGGACATAATCGAATGATTCCAATAATCGAGATATTAGTATTCGAGTGAATGATCACTCGAGATATAAATACAAAAAACAACACAAGTTTCGCAAGAGGAAACATCAACAGGAAGCAATTACTAATACTAACACAAAGCCAACGAAAATTCAATCAGTTGAGCAAACGGCTAATGCATTTATCGCAAACATTATGTGAGTGAAGTAGTAATTCATATAAAAGTTCTCGAATGTCGATTCTTTCGAAAAGTAGTAACTAATTATAAATTAAAGAGTAATGCTACTGTTTTTTCATTCGAGAGCTCTTGCATTGGAGATCGAGTACGGAGAATACGAAAAAGGCAGCTGCTTATCATTCGAATGGACAAAATTAAAAACACAGAGCGAGCTATTATCTTTTCCTACTTAAATAATATAGAAACAGGTATTCTTCTCACACAAACTCACCGCCACCACTCACGAGCTGTGTGATTGTGGGTAATGTGCTCGGTATTTAAGTATGTAGTTATGATGAGACATTTTGTTCTAAAATTAAAGCAAAAGTAAGTTGTTTGTGTTTTTCCCGAACTTTACTATTTTTTTTCATTCGAGTTATGGGACTTGGGATTACGCATCATTTCATTCGAATGAAAACACACACTCAAAAGGTTTTAATCACATTTGCTTTGCGAGAACGGGTTGACTTGGTATGTGCGTACAGCAAAGTGCGTTCTCTGTGTTTTATTTAGTAGTTGTGTGTGAGACATTTTGCTCTAGTGTCGAGTCGAGCGCATGCGAGAGATCATTCGAATGATTTGAAATGAAGAATCGAGATATCTCGAGCTATTGCAAGAATCGATTATAATCGATTAAATCATTCGAATGCGCGCATCATTACCACCGAGCCATCTGATGTCGAAAAAAGTTTGAGACAAGGCGACGCGCTATCATGCACTTTCTTTAACATCTTGAAGCAATTGTACGGAACTCACAAGCCAACACCAGAGGAACAATTCTTCAAAAGTCCGTTCAACTACTTGCCTATGATGATGATATTGACATTATTGGGAGAACTCGGCGAGCTGTCAGTGCCGCATTCGCAAACATAGAAACAGAGGCGGTGAAGATCTGTCTGGCTGTCAACGAGAAAGGACTCTCAACATCGGCGACTCGAACAAAACGTCACGATGGACAGATACAACTTGTAAGTAGTTAAAAACTTTGTCTACCTGGGCTCCACTATCACTTCGCAAAATGACATCGGCCTTGAGATCAAGCGAAGAATCACTTTTGCCAAACGCTGTTTCTTCGGGCTAAGAAGGCATCCAAGAAGTAAAGCCCTCTCTCATAGAACAAAGGAGATATTATATAAGACCTTAATCATCCCGGTTATGCTATATGGTGCAGAAGCATGGACCCTGTCTAAAGTGAATGAAAACCTTCTGGGCTGCTTTGAGAGAAAGATTCTTCGTGTGATATTGGGTCCAGAAGATTCAACGACAAGCTATACAGCGACGCTGATCTGGTCAAAAAGCTAAAAATACAACGGCTGAGATGGCTGGGGCACGCGGAGCGTATGGACAACAACGCACCAGCCCGACGAGTTCTCGAATCCACCCCTGTGGGTCAACGCAACAAAGAAAGACCCCACCTTAGGTGGCGCGCACAATTGGAGAACAATCTCAACCCACTTGGTGTGCGTAACTGGAAGCAGCTAGCGAGGGACCAAGCTGGCTGGAGGGGCTTGTTGGTTGAGGCCGTGGTCCACTGTAAGTGCCACCAAAAGTAAGTAAGGAAGTACAACCACTCTCTAAGGCACTCTCTCAAACATACGTTTTTGTTTCGAAGTATTTCGGTGGTGGTTGTCGAAAACACATGCCATTGTATACGAGCGACACATCCCGAATGCAACAAAACTGTTTCGACCCAGCGTCGTTGACGATAATTGCCTCTTATGGCGCAACACACACCAAATGAAACGAAACATAGAAACAAATAGTAGACCTGATGTTTTTTGCAAAACAAAAATTTGATTCCTTCGTAAGACGAATGATTGTGGGCTTTTTCTTAATGCTTTATTAAAGGCGCATCGACTTGATCCTCGTTGTGTATAACTTTTCACTACCTGATTTACTTTTCAAAATGGTTTATGGCTGGATTTTTCTGATTATTTTTTTTTAATGATTACACCTAATTATGAACCTCTACAATTACCCTTCAGTCAAAAATATGAGAGTGTCCATTATATGGATATACTCTGGTTTACTCTGTGCGCAAATTTTAACAAATATGGAGGTAGATAGAGAAAATGTTTTTTTTTATTTGAGGCAAGGAGCCCTATCTATAATTATAAAAATAAGGAACACGCTAATAAAGTTACTATTGATAAGCTGTGGATAGAAATAGCAACTAAAATGAATTGCCAAGGTAAGTTTTGTTGAATCTTAATTTTATACATGTTTATCAATGTACATAATGTGTATGAATACACAGTATTACTTTAAATACTTGACATAGGTTTAAAAATCATGTAACCAAAATTAGATGGTATACTTGTATTGCCAAGGAACTGCTCCAGCAGAGAAGTTAAAGTAGCGTATGTTACGTGCAGCATTTGATGGTCTTGCTCTTCCAAAATGTTCATGTGTTTCTCCTTGAGGTACGCATTCCATAGCTTCACGCTCAACATATATTTCCTGAAACAAGCGTTCGTGTTCCCTAATCATATTATGCATCCGCATTCTGGTGAAATTATTATTTTTTTTAGGATAAGTTCTTAACTCTTCTATTAAGTTTATAATCACATGCTCAGCATTTTGTTTTAGCATATATGGATGCACCCACCACTCTCTGCTATTTGCGTCCTTTTCCTCAATTGCTTCAAAAACTGTATGTAAGATTGGCACATCGTCTGAGACCGACCACATGTTGAACAACACTTAAAGCAAGTCGCTTTGTTTTGTTACATTCTGTTTCGCTTGATGTGTGTCGAAATAAAAAATGTTTTTTGACTATCGAAGGGATTTCGATCAAACAATCTACACCGACGGTTCAAAAATGAGCTGCGGCGTGGGTGCGGGAGTTTTTTCGGAATCCTTAAACATCGCAAAATCTTACAGACTTCCGGATACTGCAAGCGTCTTCCAGGCGGAGCTACTGGCTATCCGTGAAGCCTGTCGCCAGATGAAACTTCACTCGAACATAACACCGAGGCAAAGGATCGCTATACTTATTGACAGCCAGGCTGCCATTAAAGCGATCGCTTCGGTCACTATCCTCTAAGTTAGTACTAGAATGCTTGATAAGTTCAAGGTTACCCTGATCTGGGTTCCAGGGCACAGTAACGTTTATGGAAACGAACATGCCGACGAACTGGCCAGGTAAGGCTCAGCTCTTCACTGCTCTTTGGCGGAACTAGTCCACATTCCGCTCGGAGCAGCTAAGGCAAATATCACCGCAGAATACTCAAGAAAGCCAACCTCAGATGGAGCAGGCTGACTAGGACTACATGCGTCATATATAGAAAAACGTGGCTAAACTACAACAAGGCAAAAGCAACCGACCTTCTATGTAGAACCCGAAAAGACATTGCAAGAATAACAGCGATCATCACGGGACACTGGCTTGTAGGTGACCATGCGGCCAAGCCGGGCATTCCATACAATATACACTGCCGCAGTTGCAAAGTGACAACTGAGAAAGAAATCCTAATTCACTTTGTATGCACCTGTCCGGCTTTAGCTAGGACCAGACTACAAACATTGGGAAGCCCTTTCTTCAATACACTTGAGGAAGTCTCCGAGAAAAGTATCAAGGAACTGATAACTTTGCTGAACTCCGCAGGTTGGATTTAGTCTCCCCCACCAAACAATAATACCCAGGTTTACGTGAGTTTGTGGTAACAAAACGGCACTCGGTGCTAATTGGGTTTGTCTTATCAAACCGCCACACCTACCTACCTACCCTACTATGGAATCAAAAACGTTTTGATGTATCCGGTGTGTTTTCAGCCTAATAGATATAAAAGGATCCTTATTCCTTAACCGTCTTTTGCAGTAATGCTGTCTCCCTCTAGGCTTGCTGCTCACTCGTTCCTGCTACATTATCTTTCTTTATATGGTTTTAATATGTGAGATTGATTCTGCGGAAGTTCTAGGCCTTCTAAACATGAACGTTGCATCATTAGATCCTTTAAAGTATCTCACTCTCCTCCAAACTATGGTCGTCCTTCCTCAATAAATTTCTTTTTTCTTCCATTGAAAGAATATTACTTAATTAAATTCAGTCATAATTGTTTTGATCTGGTTTTCTTTGGTATTAAAAAAGTTTTAGTCAGACAATAGGTACAAGTTTTAATAATTTAGCACGTAAGCATGACCTCATCCCACTTTCAGTGACTATCTAGGGTTATCTCTCGATTAATGTTATATTTCCGATACAAGCAATTCAATTCGGCCCAACTATTTAGTTTAAGTGGCACTTAGCTATAATTGCCTTTTTATACCAAGCCAACATACAAATGACCTAATTTTGCAACAGTTAAGCAGGTTAAACATCATGGTTGATTCAAAAAATTGTTTATAATTGAAATATTTTGCGCAAATCGAAGTAAAATGTTGGCAATCACAGTATCAGCGATCAGGACCATATTTGGCAGAATAGACATACATACGGTGGGTTATTGTTTGTTTTCCAAAAGTGCGTACATTACATTACTTATCTATCGTTAATAGGTTCCACTTCCACTTCCAGGCAATACAATAATACAGAGAGAGAGATACTATTATTCATCATCAAAAATAAACAATGAGTAAACAAGTTTTCACAGCTCATTTATGAGTTGATAAACGGAGTCTTGTGTCCAAACTTTATTTATTTATTTTTTGTTTTTTTCTTATCATGTTAACAAAGAAACAGCTGCTGGAAAAAGTAACTAACTGATTATCTACTTATATGTAACCATTGCAGTGATAAACACACAATCAAGAGTATGTAGTATATGCTGTTCAATCCTTTCAAATTAACAAACAAAAACAGCATTATCTCAGACACTTTGTGTTTACATACGTAGATGTACGGATTGATAATTACGTTTAGCTTACCTGGCAGTTTTGATGTTGACCCCAAGATAGTCGTTCTGCCTAAATCCATTGTTGCTGAACTATCTTGCGCTAAAAACTCGCCTCGGACTGGAAAATAAGTAAAAGCAACTTAAGTATGTAATACTTTCACTTACTCAATAGAGAAACACAAATTAGTATCAATGCATTTCTAAGTAGCACACATTTTGGTTGTGGACAAGCAAACAAGCAGACAAAGGTAAGTCGACGACTTGGAAAAGCAAGACTGCATACAATTCCTAATGTTACGGAATTTTATGAAAGCAATAAATATATGGCACCAGCACCCGGATGTGAATGACTTAAAATGCGCAAATTTTTTACGAGCTCCTTATCACCTTTATTGTTTTACAGACAAATGTTTTGTCCCAGAACTTTGAACACACGTAATTTGAAATATAATTGTCAACGGTTCGAAATAGCAAAATAGTTTTTTAACTACGTCTAAAAGAAGTGCGTATCCAAATTAAAAACCGAATTTGCTGCAAAACAATTGCAAACGATGAACATTTTGCTTTTACTTTTTTCACTGTTGTTTTATATTTTTGTGTCCCTTTCACAACGAGAACGAACGCAGTGATGCAGTGATGCCAACATACAGTGATGCCAAACTAGATACACCATACAACGATATTATTCTCGATTTAAACATTTACCCCGTTTATATGACCGGATAGGAAGATTGAAATTCTGAAATTTATTTTATTGAGACAAAATATATATCTGTTACAGTATGTACATATTTCTGTTTTATGTGAGAATACATATATATATATATATATATATATATATATACATAGACAGCGGCTGTAAAGTATGGCCTGCTTACTCGGATTTGAATTAATGTGATTGCCACTTGGCTAGTTTACATTTTATGTGATTGCTCTTGCTCCCGGAGCGATGTGTATTTTTCTTTCTATAATCTTGATAGAAATGAAGATGCTCGGAAGAGACTGAAATAGAAAGTTAACAATATTATAAGGGATAAGGGATGACAATCACCACCCCTTGTTGTGTGTCGTTTCGAATGATGTTAAAGCAGTCAATAAAAACTTTAGGCATGCTGTTCAAATGTGTTTCTTGTAAGGATGCAATTTGACTGTTGCTAGCCAGAAGAATTTTTTGCAGTTCTCTTCTTCGGTTATGCTCTATTAAGGACGGAATGTTGAATGATATTAGATTTAAAGTCATTATATGTGGTTGATTGACGAGCTCAAGATACGCCAGTCTCTTCTGCATTACTGTGTTGAAATTGTTCAGGTTGGCCATAAAGTCCTCTATTTTCAACAGGAGGACATTAATTTCCACCCCGAAGAGTTCTTTGGATAAACCAAGAAATTGGTTGAGTATATTGCCCTTCGCGGGAAGTTTATTGGAACTCGCGGAGGGAGTATCCTTCATTTGGTGGAAGTGACTCGCGTAAGAAACTTTCGATGAGGTAAGGTTCCTCCCTGAGTTCGGAATTACGAACTCCTTCCTACTTTATCTCCTTGACCTGGCCTCCTGAAAGATCAGCTTCCTCTTGCTCTCATATTTTTTGAAGGATTCGCAACCTCTGTAGTTGGCCGGGTGGTTTTGGGCACAATTAACGCACGTTGCCATGGACGCTTCGTCTTTGAGAATTGGGCATTGCCCGGGTTCGTACCGCTGGACGCACTTAACACAATTGTAATTGTTTGCACAATTTTTGGCAAGATGGCCAAACAGTTGGCAACGCCTGCACTGCAGTGCCCCTTTGTTGCCCTTGGGTTTCTCCCAGGTGACTTGGGTGTTGAATAGAAATTTAATTTTGGAGATCTCCTCGGCTGAGGTGCCCGGAAGGAGTCTGACTAAGAATAGATTGTATGTTATTTTCTGAGCCCGAGAGCGGATGGTGGAAAACCTTGAGACTTTGTCGACAATGGATGAAATCGATTTCAGTTCTTCGAGTATTTCACCCTCTAAGAAGTCTGCCGTCAGTCCCCTTAGGATGAGATTTGTAGTTTTATCCTCTTTTGGTGTAAAAGAGTACGCTTTGACATTTTCGTTGTTTTTAAGCAGATCCATCAGCTGTTGATGAAGCACCCTGTCGCTCACGTATAATTTACTACGCCCACCACGATTCACAATTTTAAAGTTAAAATCTTTTGATTTTAAATCAAGTGTAAGTTTTCTAGTGTCTACGCTTGTCATAATTATGGGGGGACAGAACTTACCCTTAGACAGTTTCCGCTGGTGTTCCTCGTTGGTGTTGTGGACGGGATTGCTCGGTGTCTTCTTGTTGGCGTCATCTGTACTGCTGCTACTCTGCTTCGGCTTACTGCTGGGAGGCGCTGTGGTGTTGTCAGACTCGGTAGTTGTTGGAGGATTCGAGCTCCGAATGGTCAGGTCTTGGAGAATTATTTTGTGGAACTATGGGATGCGGTATCCATTTCTATAACAATGTGAGTTAAGGCAGCCCTGTGTCTTTTGCTGGATTTTTGCCACTGTTCGTTGTTGGAAGAAGCCTCAGATGTGGAGGCTCTGGGTGAATGCGCCTTTTGAGGCGGTTGCGAAGAAGCAATTACATCAGTACCACTGAGGCACGTGGTGAGATCGTCGTCCATTCGTCGTAGGTTCTTCGTTTGCTGCAATTTAATTAATTGTTGCGCAGCTTCCGGCCTTTGTTTGCTGCTCCGAGGTGTTAGTGTTGTTGTTAATTTGTTGTATCTCACCATTTCTTTTGCCTTAATCAGGCGGCATGTTGAGGTTATGCGCAGTGCGGAATGGCGTGATGAACGTGTCAAGGTGGGCCACGCTGAGTTTTATTACTGCACGTGGCAAATGTACGAGGATGGCGGTCTCGCCGCTTCCAAATCCAGTGTAATCGGTGACAAAATATCCTTACTTTTCGTTTTGACAACGAATTTTCAAATACGAAAGAAAGATGAATATTGAAACTTAACTTATTTACAGCTTTTACGGGGTAAAAAATATACTTTATGGGCCATTTACACGGTCACACATTCCTAACATGTAAGATTAAAGGGATGCTAAATACTAAATATCCGTGTGACTGAAAGGGACAGCATTACCTAACATGCAAAAAAACGTGACACGTATTCAGGTCGGCCATCTTGTTTACGGGGTAGGAATTATGGGAAAGCTATGCATGTTGATGTTTTTATAGCGATGGCTTACGAAATTTCGATTTCCTATAAAACAAAATGGGCAGCTATCATATGTTTTAATCGCCATAATACATTTTTGACATTTCTCTGCTTCACATCGCCGATTGTACCTACTCAAGATTTCAATATTTTGCTTCGTTATGGATGGTCCAATTTTGTGAAGCAACTCTTCAAATTGGGAAGCAGTCATTCTCAAATACTTGAGGAAAAGTTGCGTATCATTTGTTTCGCATATAGATCCAAAAATGGATACAAATGCTCCATCAAGCATTCTGTTCCTTAGGTAAGGATGCACCCAATACTTCCTCTTCGTTTTCCTTTTTACCCGACTGGTTACACATTTATTTTCCACTACATCATCGCTACTATCGAAAACGATATCTATTAATACGGCAGCCTTTACGAGATCCATGTTTTTATTTATTTTTTAATTCTACCACAACAAAACCGATGAAAATAAATTTGTTTGTTTACATGTGATCTGTCAAATCTCCATAATAATGTTATAGCAAGTTAAATTCAACTGTTAGGTAACTGATCTCACTCTTACACCTTATTAGCATTGACTGCGGATAAACGGGTCTCTCTTTTCGGTTTTGTTGCAAAAATGCGCGTGCGTGATGGTGTAAATGCGCTATTATGGACACAGAACAATTAAACGTTCATCTCCGTTTCGTATCTCGTGTCGAATCTAGGAAGATTGAATAGGAATTCTCATTTGACTGTCAAAGTTTTTGTTTTTTTTTTTTGTTTCCCCTGACAAATGTCAGAACACCAATGGAGGCTAAAACATAGGAACGGGCTATAGTCCGCTTGGGCGAACTGTTGGATACCCTATTCTTATTCCTATCCCTCATAAGTGGGCGTGACAAAAGTCTAAGTATGGTGGAATTGTTAAGAACGCTCTACATATTTTGTTATATAACATTTAAAGGATTTTATCAAAAAAAACGCTCCCTAGCTCAAACTTGGGTGTTTCAATAAAATTGTTTTATTTAATTGTGGGCGTGTCAGTAGGCGGATATTAAAAAAAAAATAACACATGAGCATAAAGGGCCCCTAGAGAGTATATATTATAAATTTCAGCTCCCTAGCTCAAACTTTGAATTTTCAAAAAAAAAAAAAATAATTGTGGGCGTGTCAGTGGGCGGGTTTTGAAAATATTTACACATGAGCATAAAGGGCCCCTAGAGAGTATATATTATAAATTTCAGCTCCCTAGCTCAAACTTTGGATTTTCAAAAAAATTGTTTTATTTATTTGTGGGCGGATTTTGAATTTTTTTTATCCCGAGCAGTTTTAGGAGTCATAGATCATGTATAAAAAATTTCAGCTTTCTAGCTCAAAATTCGATTTTTTCCAAAATTTTGTTTTTTTGAGTTTGTGGGCGTATCTGTGGGCGGATTTCAAAAATTCGTAAACTTGATTATTTCGGGACCCTAGAGAATATATGGTTAAAATTTCAGCTCTCTAGGTCCAGTTTAAAGGCCTAATTTTTGGCGACAGACGGACGGACGGACATGGCTAGATCGACATTACTATCGATGCTGATCATAAATATAGTAACTTTTGGGGGTCTACGGGCAATATTAAGGTATGTTACAAACTATGCGTCAACATTAATATACCCTTACGGCCATATTATTCACTCCCTTTAATCCGGGTTAAAGGTTACACCCGGATTAAAGATAGTTTAACCCAAAAATTAAACCCAAGTCCATAATATTCAGTCGTTAAACCCAAACATAAACCCAGTTTTTTAAACTTGACAGCGTTTAATCCGATTTAATTGCACTCCGGAGACCAGTTTAAGTACTTTAACTCGGGTTAAAACTCTATTTCATAATATTCACTGTTTTTGTCCAGGTCACATTTTTGACATTTCTTTGCTCGCAGGAAATAAAAAAGTAAAATAAAATGAAAAAAGCTGGAAAAAGTACCTATCAGGACGCTGGAAAAATGGATTTCATTCGTGATATTGACGAAATTTCATGCATAAATTATGCCACTCCTTGCGGCGTTGATTTTCGTCCGCCAGTAATTTTGACTTGTTTTCCAAGTAAGTTTGTGCTGGGCTGCTGTTTTTGGAGACAGAATTGGTCAGCGAAGTAGAACTGTTTGAATTTAAACTTCCGTCAGTTTGCGACGTCCTTGGCTTTGCGTAGCGAACATTTGCGATGAGCTGAATGGCAATGATATAGCCGATGTTGTCGATGTCGATGGCATGGCCATTTCATCATGCGATGGGACTGTTGTTGCCAATGTACCCACTGCGGGGGCAGGGGTCGCCAATATAGAACACACCACCTCACTATCAAACAAATTAAATGTCCGACTTGTTGTTGGGGTTGATGTCGTCTCATCGATTGGATGTGAAACTCTATCGCTGTCAACTGGAGCGAGTCCTGCAAGCTTTACTTGTAGAGAAACTGCATATTTTTTTACCACTTCCGATAGATCAAACGAAACCGACGGTCGTTTGCGTGGTGGAAGGTGGCCACCTCCAGTTGCTTGGGTTGATTCTTTTTGGAATCACGACAATTTGTAGAAGTCTTTGCGATGTTGCTCGTCCGATCGCGAAGCTCTTTCTCTGTTCTTTGCTATTTAAAAGAAACTACATTAGAGATGAAAATAATGAACAGCGAATTAATAAAATACTCACAACGACACCGGGAGAGGCATTGAATGATACTGTTATTAACTCCCATCCCTTCGAGCGTCCTTTACTTGTCATTCGATTTGTCTCCATGCTATTTACATTGGAAGACATGACCACGGACAACAAAAGGTCTGTTTCCATTTGTCCAAACCGCTTTCCTCTTTTTGCTAGCCTTACTTTCGGCTCATTTTCGCGATCACTGCTGCTGTCCTCTTACCTTACCAACACCTTTCATTTTAAGATTTTTCTCAATTTATTTTACTAAAGATGGAAAAAAACACAAAACTATTGGCACATAACAAATTTCCAAGAAAAAAATTGACAAACAACAAGAAACAAATGTCGTTATATGTGACCTTTGACACTACGTAGGTTTAAAACGGATTAAAAACGGTTTAAAGTGTTTTAAATCCGCATTTAAATCCATCCTTAATCCAGCGGGTTTAACGCATGTTTTTCAGTGAATAATATGGACACAGGTTTAAATTGTCGGGTTTAAAAAATGCGGATTAATGGGCGGGTGTAAAATTAACTTAAACTTGAGTTACACCCGGAGTGAATAATATGGCCGTTAGAATAGGGTATAACAAACCAAATCATTTAGCAGTAATAGGCGGGAAAATACTAGGAATTAGCAAACAAAAGTAAGTTTTTTTATTAATAATCAATAGTTTCTCGATATATTTTTAGGAAAATGGATTCATTAAAATATGCAAAGAAGTTGGAAGCAGTAAAGAGAAAGAACTGATCTGCAAAGTTGTCTTTATTTGCCAATTTTCAGGTGATGGCGAAGACGGAGCTGTGGTTTCGTGTGAATAAAGTGTTAAATGCAGTCTTCTTGAAGATAAATTTAATCCAAATACCAAAAGAGAGAGAAAATTCTCATCATTTTTCTCACGGCTGCTCAATGAACTTGACAAAGACCTATATGGACCCGATTAACATCTCGTAGATTGACATCGAACGTATTTTACTCAAGAAACTGATGCCGTCCAAGTGAAACAACCTGGTGATATAAACGTTCATTGTACAATTCGTTTTCTATATGCCGTTGCATTTCAATTTGGACCCTGGTTTGGCGCGTTTGCTGGGAGTGCATACTCAGACTCGTCCAGTAATCACATCAGGCCTTCGGCAATTTATTAAGACACATAAATTACAAGATGCACACGAGCGTGAATCAATCAACTTATTGATCCCAACTATATCTGGGGATGAAACAGTGGGTTTAAACGCTTCGGTGATCAGCAAACTTCATTCGTGGATAACCAAATATTTGCTCCAGATATTTGCCACAGTTTATTTATTGACGCTCGTGTGCATCTTGTAATGTATGTGTCTTAATAAATTGCCGAAGGCCTGATGTGATTACTGGACGAGTCTGAGTATGCCAAGTTTGGCACGTTTGTTTTGAATCTTGACAAATTTTGTTCATTTTTTAAATTAATTGGTAGGATATTATATATATTCAATCCTCTGTGTAGCACCATATTTTTTGTCTTTAAATTTCTAAACCGTGGCAACCTAAAGTCACCAGCATTACGTAACGCAAAAGGTTGTACATCACTAACATAAGACAGATATTCATTTAACTAGTTAGGTAATAACTCGAATTTGATTTTAAATACAAATATGATCACATTGTACATAATTCTTTAGTTTACACTCATCCAAGACAATTTACACGACATTTCTCTGATTGAAGTTAATCCATTACACATTAGAATAATTCTCATTGCCCTATTTTGGAGCTTTTGTAATCTACTCATCTTTAGATTGTTACACATAAACAAAATACTTGAGCAATACTCAAAATGAGTAACTTTTTTTCGCTATCTTTTTACATACATAATTTATATGATTATCTGTCGTCTATCAAGACACCTAAATATTTAATTTCAGAGACTGTCTCAATAATCTGATTATTTGTGCTAATATTTTTGACAGTGCTGCCATTTAAAATCATAGCTTTGGTTTTGTTTATATTCAATTTTAACATATTTCTGTCAAACCAATCTTGCAACCTATCTAGATCTGAAGTATTTTTATCTATACAATCATTGACATTACACCCAAAAATAAACAATAACGCGTCATCAGCAAACAGCACCATTTTTGAAAAACGAACAGCACTTTCCATATCATTGACGTACAGCAAAAACAACAACAAACCAAGCAAATATCCTTGAGGGACACCATGAAGTCAGGAGCAGGGTTTGAAAGAACATCGTTAACTTTTGTTTTTTGGGTTCTGTTTTCAACACATGATTTAAACCAATTAAGTGCTGTATTTCTCACACCATACATTTTAAGTTTATCTATTAATATTAATTTGTCCACAGTTTCAAACGCTCTTTTTAAGTTTAGAAACACGGCCACAACCACTTTCTTGTCATGAATGTCAATTTTCCACTTAGTGATCACTAAATTCAGAAGGGATTCACAATTATGGTTTTTTCGGAAGCCAGACTGAATGGGTTTTGGAAACACTGTTTATCCCCGCTAAAGTTAGCGTATATAGCATAAGTTGTTGTTGTATTTTACATGCAAATTTCAAATTATCCCTATATCCGCGTGCAAAGAAACACGGCTATAGTTGGGATCAATAAGTTGATTGATTTACGCTTGTGTGCATCTTATAATTTATGTGTCTTAATATATTGCCAAAGCCCTGATATGATAACTGGACGAGTCTGAGTATGCACTCCCAGCAAACGCGCCAAACTTGGGTCCAAATTGAAATGCAATGGCATATAGAAAGTGAATTGTACAATGAACGTTTATATCACCAAGTCGTTTCTCTTGGACGGCATCAGTTTCTTGAGTACCAAACCAAATGTTCGATGTCAATCTACGAGTTGATTATCAGGTCCATTTAGGTCTTTGTCAAGTTAATTGACCAGCCGTTTGAAAAATGATAAGCATTTTCTCTTTAATTTGGTATTTGGATTACCTATATCTTGAAGAAGACTGCCTTTAACTCTGTACTCCCACGAAGCCACAGCTCCTTCTGACCTGAAAGTTTGCAAATAAAGAGAACTTTGCAGTAGTTCTTTCTATTTACTGCTTCCAACTTCTTTTATTATTTAAATGAATCCATTTTCCTGAAAATATATTGAGAAACTATTGATTATTAATAAAAAACTTACTTTTCGTTACTGCGTCCTATGATTTTACGGCCAATTATTTTGTTTGTTTACCCTTCACATGGTTTTCTGACATTTGACAGAAAAAAAATTGACAGTCACATCTGGATCTTTATACCCATAACATTTGTTCTGTCAGCAAAAATGCGCCCCGCTACAAGACATAAAGGAATAATTAGAAACTTGGCACCACTTGCAAAATAAAATTTTGACAGCAACCTGCATTGCCGATCTTACTATCAAAAAAATCTTTCACAAAAATTCGTGTTTCGGTAGTCAAATTGCAATTCTGAAATAGCTTTGAATTGTAGAATCCTTGCCTTAAAAATGGTTGTATTTAGCAGCCTTAACCGGTTGGGAGGATCGTTCTCGCAATATAGCAAACTTTTAAATACGCCTACAGCGAAATATGGTAATAATTATTGATCAATATTACGCAACATGCCATAACCAAAACAATGGAAAATTCTACTTGCAGCATTTCAAACTCAATTGCGGCAAATGAGCGGTAATGGACATAAAACATTCGCTGTCCAACCATCCCGGTATCAATGGAACAAATTCAAAGATATGCTTCATTTCTACGTCATGCTTGGCTTGATCCCAATCACTGCAATCGTTTTGTATTGCAATATTTTTATTGGGCCGGCCACTCTCACTGAGATACCCGAAGGCTACACGCCCAAACACTGGGAATATCAAAAAGTTGAGCAACTTTCTTTTCAAGTGTGTCGATGTTAATGGAATTCTATATTTCAGCACCCGATTTCGCGTTTTATTGCGAGGTACATAAACCCTTCACCACAGCAAGAGTACGAAAAGATGTGCCACCATCTATACGAGGAAAGCGAAAAGGCTCAACTAAGGTAAGGGTGGTATTTAAAGTTCGGGAGAGGAGTTCAAACCAATTCGTTTTCAGACAACTTGAGCAGGATGTCCGCGCCAAGATGTCTGAACGCAACGACTACAAAGCTTACTACTACCGCCCAGCCATCGCCAAGTATCACAGAATTTCCAAAGAAGCAGCTGACCACTTGGAATCTCTTCGGGGTGACAATTAAACAAAATTCATGCGTTGTGGGAGCTTTATAATTTCTAGAGAAATATGTAATTCAATATACGAATAAACATGAAGAAGATATAGTTAAAGCTTTTACAAAACGTTTAAGGAAAAATTTGGGTTGACATAGGCAGCGAGACTTATCCCCAGGCCTGGTTTTTGCAGTAGTATAGCACTAGTTTTCCATTTGTGCCATGGCAGTCGTATAGATTCCTGATCAGCTGGTCAGGAGAGGGAGCAAACGTTTGGTTTACGTAAAGAAACTGTAAATAAGTGAAAATGTTAAAAATGATCAATATTATTGAAAAGCATTCTACAAGCTGTTCTTGTGGGTCCATTTTAAGATAATTATGGAAAAATTGCATTATCGAGCTGACAGTTTTGTTTGGGTCGACCGTCCATTTTCGTTTCTTTATTATTGGAACATTTCCCGTAGCGTTTAGCAAAATACAGACTAAACAACTGGAAATTAGTTTATTATGAGTGGACAAACAATAGTTGAAAATACCTTTGGAGGTGTCCTTATCATTTGTCGCTTCTTTTTCGGTTGCGAGGACTTCAGTTTCAGACATGTTTGCTATGAGAATAAATATAAACCGTTTGTTTTTTTTTGGGATATTGATATAAACTTGGCTTTATTTGTTGAAAACAAATGAGTTGAAAAATCGGCGTTGCTAGCAAAAATAAAAAAAAATTATTTTGAGACATTGATGTTAACAACATTACCGACGATTTGTCTCAACTGATGGGGTGTTTGCATTTAAGAAAAGTTGTATTAACATGAACCTTGGGTATGATCCGTTTGTGCCATATCTTTTGTTTATTTTCTTTCTTTATTCATTCATTGCTTCCGGGGCCTGCGGGAAAATATGAAATGAAGTGTTTAAAAACAGTACGCATTTTAATATCTCATTTAATCTGGTTCGGAAATCGACGCTCAATCTTAATCCTGAATCAACTCTCAGATGCACTTTATAAGTGCCTCGCCAAACATTCATGAGAATTTAAGTCATTTCCATTAACATCGTGGCTCGATAGGAGGCAAAACTGAACTTCTTTTATTTCCGAAAGTGGATTTTCAGCAAATTTTCAGTGCAATCAACCCGTGTCTTTTGAACACACTTAAAATCTTAAAATCTACTTGTAACGCTGGACATGACGTTCATTCCCAAGAACGTGTAGCCAGGCACTAAGATCAACCAACCTGCCTTCACACGCGGTCTCCACGTTCTATAAATTGATTACATATACTAATACATGCTGCCGTTGTCTCATACGGAGGCCATTCTTGCAACTATATTTCGATGGTTGTGCAAGAGAAAGCATGCTGTGCTTGCACCCGAAAACCAAAAGATAGTGGATGTTCCTTGCTGTTACTGCAGAGATGCTCTCCAAGAAAAACGTCGCCTTTCTTTCTCTCAAACGAACTATGTATTGCAAGCAAAATTTGGCAGCTGGTCTGCTTCTGTTTTTTCTTTTGCTTCTGCTGTCTGCTGGAAATGTATAGTGCGTGGTGACGCCGTGTCAAAGACGGGCGACTGGCGTTGGTTTCAGATGTCACTGTAAGGAAATATTTAGAGTGTCCATGCAAAACCGTAAAACCATTAGGAGTATTCACGATCCAGCAACTGGTAAATAGTCAAAATTTACTTGGCAAACGTGCATGTACATAAATCAATATGGTAAACGTGACATACTTAGGATAATGTCAATGTGACGTTTTAACTGCCACACTCGACTCCACAGATGAAACAAAGACGTGTATCAGACATCAGTTAGGTTTACCATCATTTATGTAGTAGGTATGTATCTTATATTCTGTCGTGCGTCAAATTATATGATGAGAGCCCAGTTGTGTCAAAGTTGAGTTGTATAAGAGACAGCGAGACCCCAAAAAGTTGCTATATTCGTGATCGGCATCGATAGTAATGTCGATCTAGCAATGTCCGTTCGTCCGTCCGTCGGCACAAATAAGGTCTTTAAATTGGAGCTAGGAACCTGAAATTTTAACCACATATTCTCTAGGGGCCCGAAATAATCAACTTTAAGCATGTTTAACCGTTTGAGAACAACCGCGTGTCGTTGGTCAGTCCCATCTACAGAGTTGAGGTAGATAATATACGTGGTATCACAATGGACCTAAATTGGTCTAAGTGTGTCGGCTTCTGCCGACAGCCACATAAACCTAACCTAACCTAAGCATTTTTAAAATCTGCCTACAGAGCGATAGGAATAGAAATAAGGTATCCAACAGTTCACCCAAGCTGACTGTAGCCTTTCCCTATGTTTTCATTTCATTTTCACGCTGCGGAGAAACGTTCATACAGTGCTGATTAAATAACAGGGAACAATGGTAGCTCTGAAATAAAGGCTCTCATCATGCAATTTGACGCACGATTGTCGTCCAAGCGATCCGAGATCGTAATAAGTTTACAACCATCGTATCGTCTATCGTCCATCACTTATGAATCTAATTAAGAAATCTGGTACGAAACCAAATGGAATCATACTGCTACCCAACTATCGACGGCGTTGTTTTCACACTTTTGCAAAACAGATGATTTTCAGTGAAACTGAAATTGTTTTTTATACGTATATACATATACGTTTTATTCACGAAAGCAAGTCTTAATTTTGTTATTCCAGTACACTTTCTGATTTTTACTTTTCAAATCAATTATCCTTTTAACTATTTATACCTCGTTCACAAACTAGTATGAATATTTTTTGGGTGATAAATTTGTTTAATGTCCGAATTTTTTTAATGTCTTAGCTTACTCACTGGCACGCTATCTCCACGTACTACAAATTTCCAGCAGACAACAGAAACAAAAGAAAAAACAACAGCAGAACAGCTGTCAAATTTTGTTTGCTGGGCATTGAAAGAGAGGCAACGATTTTCGTGGAGGGTATCACTTCACAACAGTGAATGCTATAAAGAGTATGCAACCACAGCATGCTTTCTCTTGCTTACCATCGAAATATAGTTGCGAGAATGGTATCCACATGAAATAATGGCAGCAGGCATTAGTGAATGCTATCAATTTATAGCACGTGGAGACCGCGTGTCACGATCACATCAGCGGACACATATATTTATTTGACATTTACAAATGTCGAAAGGACGTATTTCAGTTCCAATTAGTATGGAAATTAACATAAGCCGTGTTTCTTTGCACGCGGATATAGGGATGGCATCAGAAAACGACTATCGTCGCTTAAGAATTCATCAAAAAAAAAGGCAGCACACATGCACCTATGGCATGCACCGTGACACAGCTGTAAGTTGTAGTTAAGAAATTTGTATTGAAAATCCTGAAATTGAAAAATATTTACTTCCGCCAATTGAAATTGATGCCAAGCATATTCTACAATTATGGAAAACAATTTCACATTAACAGATTTGCTAAATTCGATTACCCTTAAAATGAAGTTTAAAAAATAATAATAATAAAATCACGAATAAAATATTCGGCGGGATGTGTGTGTGGTCGGTGGGTTGTCAAACAAAATGGATTTTGGAAGCACTGTTTATCCCCGCCAACAGACTTAGCGGCGATAGCTATCCCCGCTAAAGTTAGCGTACGAGGGCGGGTCAATAAGTCCGTGACTTTTGGAATAAAACACAGATTTTTTGATAAAAAAAAAAAATTATTTTTAACGTAGTCTCCCTTGAGCTCTATACACTTTGTCCAACGCTTCTCCAATTTTTGTATCCCTTCCAAAAAAAATGATTTGTCAAGGTCCTCAAAATAGGCCTTTGTTTGCGAGATGACTTCATCATTGGAGTCAAATCTTTTTCCACCAAGCCATTTCTTCAGGTTTGGGAACAAGAAGTAGTCGCTCGGAGCCAAATCTGGAGAATAGGGTGGATGAGGGAGCAATTCATAGCCCAATTCATGGTTTTTTGCCATGGCAACTGCACATGTGTGCACCCTTGCATTGTCTTGGTGGAAAAGAACTTTTTTCTTGGCCAAATGAGGTCGGTTTTTTTTTTAATCGTCATTGAATCGGTCCAATAAGTTGGCATAATATTCCCCATTGATTGTTCTTCCCTTTTGAAGGTAGTCAATGTGGATTATCCCGCGTGCATCCCAAAAAACAGTCGCCATAACTTTATTGGCTGACAAACCCACCTTGGCCTTCTTTGGCGCCGATTCACCCTTAGAAACCCACTGTTTTGACTGTTGTTTGGTCTCTGGTGTGTTGTGATGGATCCATGTTTCGTCCATGGTTACAAAACGGTGCAAAAACTCCTCCATATTGCGATTAAACAACGCCAAACCTTCCTGTGAAGTTGTTACACGATTGCGTTTGTGGTCGACTGTGAGCAAACGCGGCACCCATCTTGCGGAAAGCTTTCTCATGCCCAACTGATCATTCAAAATTGAAACCACTGAGCCATGCGAGATCCCTACGGCTTCCACAATCTCTCGCACTTTCAATCTTCGGTCGGCCAACACCATATGGTGAATTTTTCGATTGTTTCGGGTGTAGAGACCTCAACTGGGCGTCCAGGACGTTCGGCATCTTCAGTGCTTGTACGGCCACAACGAAATTCAGTAAACCACTTTTTTACCATTGAAATCGATGGTGCAGAGTCCCCATAGTATTTTTCAAGCTTAGCCTTGGTCTCGGTAATGGCTTTTTTTCGCAAGAAATAATGCTTAATAAGCACACGAAATTCACTTTTTTCCATTTTCTCCTCAAATTAGTGAGTAGTCTGATAAAAATAGCTGTCAAACACAAACTAACTGACGCAGCAAGTTTAAATTTTGACAGGAGTCAACTGACAGATGCCTGTTGACAGGAGCAGTGTTGCTGTTTCAGTAAAGAGGTCAGAAATTCAAAAAGTCACGGACTTATTGACCCGCCCTCGTATATAGGATAAGTTGTTGTTGTATTTTACATGCAAATTTCAAATTATCCCTATATCCGCGTGCAAGAAACACGGCTACGTGTATGTATTGTGAGAGAGAGATCACGTAAGCGTAGGTAGATAGCCGTGTTATTTTTCGAATTCGGCTATCTAATACCTGCTCATGCTCAACGATCTTCATGGTGTGCGACATCAGGTTGATTGAACGGTAATTATCAGTCTCGCATATCGCCTTTCCTTTGTGATTTGTGTACAAAGGAAGAAGAAAGCTGCCCCTGCACTGGTTAGGCATTGGATCTAGAGTTGTGCAAAACAGTTCCAAAGGCGGAACGAACATGGAACGGTTCTTTTTCCGGTCGGAACTAGTTCCTGGAACCATATCCGCGGAACTATTAGAGATTAAGAGGCCTGATCAGTCATACCTTACCTAGAGCTATGGACAAATATCGGTGAAGAACTAGTACAGCCAGAGTTTAAAGAAAAGTAACTTTCTTCGTTCGGATTTTCATTTTAAACAAATAAATGTTGTTATTTTGAACAAAAAAAATAATACAAATTATTTGGTCTTTTTCAAATGTTTTTGCTTCGCTTTACACACAACTAAACATGGATGTTTTGCATGTTCATTTGGATTTAAAATTCACTCCTCTTCGTAGTGAAACCAATTGAAAACGACACAAGAAACCATTCTGAGTTAAAAAAAAATTAAATTAGATACCTACCAATAATCCACCTGAATACTATTCCGAAATTGCAAATTAAATGACAATAATTCACATTCACAACAGCAAAACCACGCCAATCAACACTCAGATGAACAGAAAATATGTTAGAACTGTACACCTTCATCGTCTCGTGTCACACCGCATCCAACTTCAGTTTCTTTTGGAAACATGACAGATACTTTTCTTCTTCCTTCAGTTTTGTTTATCTTTGTTCTTTCCTTTTTGGATTATCCTCGTTTTGCTAAAAAGGCATTGTTCACTTTTACTTTTAAATAAATCCTTTTGTGTTGAATTAATCTGCATTGCTTTTCATTAATCCTAATAGGTTATGGGCCCAGGAGATCTTGGATCTTAAAATATCTGAGGCAACGCAACAAAAATGAATTCTGGAGGAATCACAAAGATCGAAACCCTGAACAAGGACAATTATGACACATGGCGGATGCACATGGAGGCACTTCTCATCAAAAACGATGCTTGGATATACGTAAATGGTGTTAAGAGAGAACCAGGGATAGTCAACGAAGATCAGGCATCTATACTCGCCCACGAAAGGTGGTTTTTAGCGGACCAAAAGGCAAAGTCTGATATCATCTTGTCCATCAGCGCATCTGAGCTAAAGCTAGTGAAAGGATGCGACACTGCACGAGATGTTTGGCTGAGACTGGAAAGCGTCTTCCAATCAAAAGGGCCTGCTCGAAAAGCTACGCTTTTAAAGCAACTCACCGTTCAGCGTATGCAAGAAGGAGAAGACGTTCGCGAGCATCTAAACAAATTTTTTGATGCAGTCGACAAACTTCACGACATGGATGTAGAAATAAATGCCGATCTACTGGCAATTATGCTCTTATATAGTTTGCCATCGAGTTTTGCAAACTTTCGTTGTGCCATCGAGTCTCGCGACGACCTACCGTCCCCAGAAACATTGCGCATAAAAATTATGGAGGAGAACGCCGCACGTAAGAGTGAATCGCATGAAGCACCGAATGCACTAGCCGCTGGAAAATTTTATAATAAATTTCGAGGTAATCCAAAGTTTAAAAATAAATTTACCAAAAATGATTCTTCGGAGCAGCAAACAAGTTCGAAAATAATATGCTTCAGATGCAGAAAACCAGGTCACAAACGAACTGAATGTCCACAGAGGTACGAAAAAACGTCACAAAACGCAAAAAGTGCAGACCATTTCTTGTTCTTTTCATCAACACATCGACAGGGGGAGGTGAGTGCATTGCAATCTAATGCCAAGTCACGAGACCAGCAGTGGTGCCTGGATAGTGGATGCTCATCTCACATGTGCAAAAACTCAAACGAATTTTTGAACATCAAGAAGGTAAACGACGAGAAACTGCAACTGGCTAGCAGTGCTTCAGCTGAAATTAGGGCTCGAGGAACAGCATTGATCGAACTGAACGACAAGGACGTCAATAAGAGGATGGAACTATCCGATGCTCTATTTGTTCCGGATCTTCGCACTAATTTATTGTCTGTCGGCAAAATCACGGACAAGGGATACAAGGTGGTATTCGACATGAAATCCGCAAACATAGTCGACAGGAATGGACATGTCATCTTGACTGCAAGACGCGAAGATGGATTGTATTTCATTCACACCAACGGCGAAAAATGTATGTCATTAAGTACACAATCTTCAAGTGGTGAAAATCTGCAGCTTTGGCACCGTCGACTCGGACACTTGAACTTCAAAGATTTGAACAATGCCATTCGTAGGAAAGTTTTTCATGGAATAAAAGTTGCTGAATCCTCTGACAACTTCACGTGTGAAACCTGTATTAAAGGAAAAATGGTTCGTGCTCCATTCCCAAAACATTCGACTCGTAAAACTGAGTTTCTTGACACCATCCACTCCGATGTATGTGGGCCCATGAGAACTGAGTCCATGGGAAGGGCTAGGTACTTCATAACTTTCATCAACAACCATTCAAGGTGTTTGACGATTTCCTGAACTCTGAAGGTATCAGACGACGGCTGACAGTTGTCCACAATCCCGAGCAAAACGGCGTGGCGGAGCGCAAAAACCGGACGTTGGTGGAAATGGCAAGGTGCCTTCTCATTCAGTCCGGATTACCAAAGGCATTTTGGGCAGAGGCTCTGGCAACCGCGAACTACATAAGAAATCGAAGTCCATCGAAGTCACTCGACGGTAAAACACCATATGAGGTCCGATTCGGTAAACGTCCAGACGTCAGCAATATGCGAGAGTTCGGCTGTAAGGTTTTCTATCTGGAAAGAGCACCAAACCAAGATAAGCTCGACGCAAAATCTTATGAAGGAATCTTCGTTGGCTACTCTAATGAAAACAAGGCCTATAAAGTATGGATTCCAGATAAACACCGTGTAGCAGTTTCCCGTGACGTCAAGTTCTTGGAGAGTGTGTCTAAAGTAGCTCCCACCGAAGTACACCGGCAAACTATAGATGTTTCGTTAAGACCGATGCTACTGACGGAGACTGGTAGCGATGATACGATGACGCCTGATATTCCTGTTGGGTTGCAGACCGATGCCAAGCAGGAATTAAATTCAGAAAATTCTGATTCTTCAGAAGAGGAGCAACCACCTAGCGAATCAGCCAAAAGATGTCCTGGAAGACCTCGCAAAATCAAAACTGGTCTGCCTGGAAGACCTAGGAAAGAGTTTAAAACAGAAGAGGTAATGAATGTCACTTTTGAATACGGCCATTTGGCCGAAGTAGATCTCGATTCAGCTATTTCAGGTTCCGATTCAAGAGAATGGTATGAAGCGATGGCTGAAGAGTTGAAATGTATCATTTCAAGTGACACTTGGGAGATTGTTGACCGCTCCTTAGCTGACAAAGTCATCGGCAGCAGGATGGTTCTAAGAAACAAGAACTCACCAGAGGGATCGCTGGAACGAAGAAAGGCAAGAATTGTTGCTAAAGGTTTTTCTCAGCGGCCAGGCGTAGATTTTGAGGAAACCTTTGCTCCAGTCACACGACTCAGCTCAATACGTTTAGCAACGGCAATCGCATCTCAAAATGGAATGACCATCTACCAGTTCGATATCACCGCCGCTTATTTAAATGGAAAGCTGTCAGAACGAATTTTCATGGATATTCCGGATATGACAGCGGAGTCTCTCCAATTCATCCTAAAGAACGAGAAGGATAGTTCAATTAAAAACAAGGCCAAGAAAATGCTTTCGGAAATCAGACAAGGAGACAAGGTGTGCTTACTCAAGAAGGCACTTTACGGTTTACGCCAGGCAGGACGATGCTGGTACGACAGGCTCGGTCAGGAGCTACATCGTCTTGGATTTCATTCGACCAAGTCCGACAATTGTGTGTACGTGCGTGGTGCAGGGGGAGATATGATGATCGTGCTTGTTTACGTGGACGATATCCTGGTTATCTCTCAAAACAATCGCGACGTGGAACGTTTTAAGGATACTTTACAGAAAACCTTCGCTCTTAAAAGTCTCGGTGAAGTTCATTGTTGCCTGGGTCTGGAGTTCATCAAACGGTCTAATGGTTACTCTATACATCAGCGAGGTTACATTGAGAATGTACTACAACGGTTTGGGATGGCAGATAGTAAGCCGGTTTCTACTCCAATGTGTGCCGGGACTACAAACAACTTTAACAAGGAAATCGATGAGGGTAATAACAATAAAGTTCCGTACCGTGAACTTGTTGGATCGCTAATGTATCTCGCCATGGGAACTCGTCCTGACGTCGCGTATGCTGTAAGCTGGCTCAGTCAGTTCAACGACAGCCACCAAAACGAACACTGGATTGCCGCTAAAAGAGTTTTACGATATCTTCAAGGTACTAAGAACCTTTGTCTCGTATATGCACCATCGGAGACTGGATTGAGAGGTATGGTAGATGCCGACTGGGGGAATTGCGCCAATGACAGACGCTCTTACAGTGGATACGCTTTCATACTTGCTGGAGGAACCATAACATGGGAATCGCGTAAGCAAAGGACAGTGGCACTCTCGTCAACGGAGGCAGAATACATGAGCCTCACTGAATCTGTCAAGGAAGGGATCTACTTACAGAGATTCATCAGAGAACTTGGGTTCGAACCGCTAGCGAAGGATGTTGTGGTTCTATGTGATAACATGGGTGCTCAAAAACTCGCTTCAAACCCCGTTTTTCACTCTCGAACCAAGCACATCGACATACGACATCATTTTGTGCGTGAAGCGTTGCCAAATAATAACATTCGTCTACAATACTTGCGAACAGAGGACATGGGAGCTGACATTCTCACCAAGCGGCTAGCTAAGCCAAAGCACTGGAAGTGTCTGGATATCCTGGGTATGCAGTCCTTGGACACTTAACGAGGGGGAGTGTTAGAACTGTACACCTTCATCGTCTCGTGTCACACCGCATCCAACTTCAGTTTCTTTTGGAAACATGACAGATACTTTTCTTCTTCCTTCAGTTTTGTTTATCTTTGTTCTTTCCTTTTTGGATTATCCTCGTTTTGCTAAAAAGGCATTGTTCACTTTTACTTTTAAATAAATCCTTTTGTGTTGAATTAATCTGCATTGCTTTTCATTAATCCTAATAAAATATAATATTTGAAAAAACAAAATTACCAATCATCCACTTGAATACGATTCAGTAATTCCAATTCCGTAATCATTATTCACATTTACAACCCAATCAGAATCTCACATCTGAAAACAGCAAAACTGCTTAAAAAAAATATCGAACATGTTTCCTTTTTCCTATCCTAATAAATACAATGACAACAAAAGACATGGAACTATGAACATGATAAAGATATCGGACCGATTTACAATCAGCCGGACATGAAGGAACTACTTTTGTTGTAGTTCTTTCATGTCCGGCTGGAACTACAAAGAAATGTTATAGGCAATGTGCTTGAAGAAGATATGGAACTAAGTGAGGAACTATTTGCATGATGAGAGGTCGGACCGATTAACGTATATTTCGTTCCTGTATGTATCTGCTATACTCTATACTTGTCTTTCCAATCGGTGCGTCTGCGTGTTGGGCACTTGGGCAGGCAAAAAAGTCAACAAGACAACACAAACAGACATATAATTTGGCTTTACCCATCCCTGGTATAGAGTGTAGTTGTGGTTTGTGGATTTTTGTGTGGCGCAAACTCAACTCGTTCTCATTCTTGTGTGTTGGCTTTGGCTGGGAATTTCGCAGTATATGCGTGTGTGTGTTTAATTTACTTAACAGAGACATGTTCGCTCTCGTCTTGTTTCTCGTTATTGTTGTAATTTTTTTTTTTTTTTTTTTTTTTTTTATAGAGTTTCTAATATTACTCCCAAGCCATAGTAATATTATCGTTACTCTCAGCAAGCTGAGAGTTACCTATCCTGGTTAAAAGCACGAGACTTGGAACCAGAACTAGGCTCGGACGAATAATAGGGGTAGGTGGAAAATCGTACATGCGACTCTTTCTCACTTTAGATAAGAAAACAAAAACCACCTCCCTTCGAAACCTGCATACTACAACTAGGTTATTCCTATCTAGTAGTTTTATTTAAACTGTAAATTACGCGTTTGGCAGGCAGCTTCCCAGTGGAGGCACCTGCTAATACCGCCATAAGCACGCGGTTACATCTTATTGCGCTAATTCAAATGGTTTTATACTTTGTAATCGGCGCACTAGGTTAGTATCGTCTCGAATTTGTAGCATGGTGATATTGCAATGACCGTGAAGGCGTGTCTGTTGTTTGCAGGCAAAATGTTTTATTTCATCTTCGACGGTAGCCATAGTTAGGTCTCTGTGGATATCAGTGTTTCTGATAAACCATGGTGCATTTACTATTTTTCTTAGCACTTTGTTTTGAAAAGTTTGTAAAATTTTGATATTACTGGATTTGGTAAAACCCCAAAGTTGTATACCGTATGTCCAAACCGGTTTTAGTACTTGCTTGTATAAAAGCAGCTTGTTCTGCATGCTGAGTTGGGAAAATCTACCAAGCAGCCAGTGCATTTGTTTACATCGAATGGCGAGCTCTTCGCGTTTCTTCTTGACGTGCGGTTTCCATTTTAATTTCGCATCGAGTGTCATACCCAAATATTTTGCCTCGTTTGCGTACGGAATTCGTACCGAATCAATGAAAATGGGTAAGTTGTCTACCTTTTTATAAGTAAAATTCACGTGCGTTGATTTGGCCTCGTTGAGACCAATACGCCAAGTCTTTGTCCAATCACAAATTTTGTCAATAGAACGTTGGAGTTTATTAGTTGCTGATTCAACGGTATTACTGACCGCTAATATAGCTGTATCGTCTGCAAATGTGGCTACTGTTGTGCCTTCTTCTTGAGGAATATCACTAGTGTATATTAGAAATAGGATCGGTCCAAGAACGCTTCCTTGGGGAACTCCTGCCGCGATTTCTTTAAATTCAGAGTAATCATTTCCGTGTTTTACACGAAAGAGTCTGTCTGATAAGTAACAACTAAGGATATCAGATAACTGTTTCGGAAAAGCTTGTCTTAGCTTATGTTTCAACCCTGTATGCCATACTTTATCAAAGGCCTGAGAGACGTCGAGAAAAACACTAGAACATATTTTTTTCTCCTCTAGGGCTTTTTCAATTACATTGGTTATTCTGTAAACCTGGTCGATTGTAGAGTGCTTAATCCTGAATCCGAATTGGTGGTCAGGTATTAATCGACGTTCTTCGATAATCGGATGTAGGCGCTTTAACAAAAGTTTTTCGAATACCTTCGACATTATCGGTAAGAGAGATATTGGCCTATATGTTTTTTTGTCATTCAGTGGTTTACCGGGCTTTGGAACCATTATAACTTCAGCTACCTTCCATTGTCGTGGAACGTACAATAACCTGAACGATGCATTTATAAGATATGCAAACTTTATTAAAGCTATTCCTAGGTAACTCTTTAAGGACCTGTCCTGTGATTAAGTCATATCCAGGAGCTTTGTTTAATTTTAGTTTCTCTATTTCGAAGCGTAGTTCGGCTAGCGATACACTTTTTATTCTATAATTGTCAGGTGCAACGGTTAGGACAGGAAATTCGAGCAACGCTTGACCATCAAATGGTTTAAATGTTTCTTCCAAATGTTCTGCAAATATTTCGGCTTTTTCCTTGTCACTCTTCGCCCATTCTCCATTGATTTTCCTGATGGGTGGCGCTTGCGTTTTTGGTTTTTTAATGCCTTTCATGGCTTTCCAGAGCGAGTAATTTGTACTTTTATCCGCAGTTAGGCTTCCAAGATATGTAGAAATTTGACGATTTTTAAAGTCTCGAATTTCTCTCTTAAGTTTACTACAAACGTAGTTAAGAGTGGTTTTATCCTGTGGAGCGCGAGATTGTTGCCATCTTTTGCGCGCTCCCCTTTTCTTCTTTAACAATTGCGTGATTTCCAAGGGATATGTTATTTCGCAATTTGTGGTTATTTTCCGTTTATGGGGAGTATTTTTCCAGGCTGAGCATTGTATGACGTTAATAAATTGATCGACTTCGTCTTCAAGTTCGTGGGGTGTTCGAAGAGACACTTTGAGATCGATTTTACTTTCACAGTATTTTTTAAAGGATTCCCAGTTTGTTTTCATGTTAGTTAGTCTGGGCGGACCTTCTTTTTTTCGTAGACAGGCGTTAATTGTCAAAATGACCGGTGAATGATCAGAAGAAAGATCGAAGCATTCCTCAACTACAATAGAGTTTCCCGACAAACCTTTCGTGATGAAGAAATCGATGAGGTCTGGTGTTTTTGCCGTATCCGAGGGCCAGTATGTCGGTTTACCTGAGGAATGAAAGTCTACCCCCAATTCCATACCGGCTTCGTAAAGAACTCTACCTTTTACTGAAATGCATCTCGATCCCCAGAAGGTATGTTTTGCGTTAAAGTCACCTCCGATGACGAAATTTCGTCCAAGTGAGTCAAAGATACTTATAAAATCGCTTCTTTCCATCGTTGCACGTGGGGGGCAATAGATAGCTGCAAAATCATATTTTATGTGTTTAATTTTTACGCTCACCGTGCATAATTGCAGTTTGTCAAGCTCGATTGTTCCACTGACTGAGTGTTCAATGGTATTTTTGATCAACAAGGATGCCCCGCCTCTCGCCCTTTCCGAAGGGTGATATGCGTGATAGGCAATGTATCCTCGAAAGTTTGTGCTGGTTTCTTTCGTCAGATGAGTTTCCGAAATCAAACAAATATCAATTTCATATTTATGAATGAATATCTCGAGCTCGTCCATCTTATGCAGAAGGCCGTTCGCATTCCATGTCACTAATTTAACTAAATCCGTCATATTTATATTATTGCACGTGTACTTCGAAATTGATTTTCGAGCTTGTCGAGTTTTTCAAACATACGTTTATTAATTTGGCTCTGTTCTTCTAGCCTGGCAAGAATTGCAGAGAAAACTTGGGAGACTGGATCAGATGTTTTATTTGTTTGTTCGCGTCCTTGCAACGCAGCTTCAGCGTATGTTTGTGGAACAGCTTTCGGTGACTTTTTTCTAAACAATTTTCCTTCTCTTGGGTGTTGTGTTTTGACCATTTCTTTAGCCTTTTTTCGTCCTTCATTGGTTTTATTGTTGCCCCTTTCAGGTTTGTTATTGGTTTTATTTGCGATTGGTAGCGTAGTTTTCTTTATTTTGTCGCGCCTATTTTGAAGTTCCTTAGCCACTTCGCATCCGCGATAATTTGCCGGATGTTTTCCATTGCAATTTATGCATGTTGGTAGGTCTTGTCTACTTAGAGCGCATTCCTTCGATAAATGTTTACCGGCACATTTTACGCAACGCGGCTCTTTTTGGCAATACGTGTGCGTGTGATAGTAGCCTTGGCAACGCTTACACTGAGGAATCTGACGAGTCCTTTGGCGCATCGGTTCAATTTTAACCACTATGTTTAGGATAGTTTTAATGTTGTATATTTTTTCCATGTTTTCAGACTTTTCGAAACTAAGCATGAATAGCGGAAGTCCGCGTTTGACAACAATTTCCTCGTCTTGTTCCGTTTTTTGCTTTTCTTTTTTAAGTATATTAACGGCGTCGATAATTTTGAAACCTTTAGGTTTAAGATCTTGCAAAACATCTTCTTTGCGGCACGAAGAGTGGAGCCCTCTGGCTACAACTCGGTGTGGCCTTTCAGACTTGTTTTCATAAGTGTACCATTGTACCTTCTCAGTATTCAGTTTTTGAGAAACTGCGCGATAGCTTTCAGGATCGCTTACATTTATTTTCCACACATTATTATGCAGAGATGTTACTTTGAATGTGGACTTTGCTATTTCCTTAAGAAGGCTACTTAGCTTGCTGTAGTCTGAAACTCCGACAACGTTAATTGGAGGTGGAAGGTATACCTTATTTTGAGGTTTTTTCCTTAGCGTTTCTATTTCGTTGGCATTTGCCTTTTTGGGTTGTCTATCTTTTAGCACAACGACTTCTGGTGAGGAGCCGGCTTTCCGTTTTTTGTTCGGTCTCCTCTTAGTGATCCAATCCGTTTCGCGCCCTAGCTCTTCTTCGTCTGTATGATAATCGCGGCTAGCTGAGCGGTATGATTTGGTTTCTGGCTGTTTTTTAGGTTGAGATTCAACAAGTGCTTTGTTCTCAGCTTTCAGCTGATCTAGCTCTTTTTTTAGCTCTTGGTAAAGCTGTTCAATTTGGTTAAGCTTAGTGCGGAGTTCCTTGTTTTCGTCCTCGAAGCTTTTGCATTTCGTTGAGTCCCTCGAAAGGCGTCCAAAATCTTTTGGCGTCGTAGGACTTCGATTAGTTTTTGCTTCTGGCACAGATCCCGTTGGTGGTGATCTAGTTACCCTTTTACTATTTTTAAAAGGGTCGGATGATTGCAATAAATGGCTCTCCCCAGAATCCGTAGAGCCTGCCTCCGAAGAGTGTGGATTTTCCAGTAGAACTGGGCTGCCACCTGGGGTATTATATCTTTTTGTTTTAATCATTGCATTTTTTGTATACTCTATGCACTCGGTATACTGAGGGTGGATTTTGGTCGCCTCTTACGACCGGCATGCCTACCTCGGGTAGATTCTGATCCCTATCCCGAAGGGTGGATTTTAGTCGACTCTTACGACCGGTATGCCTACCTCGGGTAAATTCTGACCCCTATCCCGAAGGGGGATGTTGTAATGTCTACGCAGTCGGAACTATGGACATGTTTAAATTCAGTTTGTGGAACGAGTGGAAATGTATCCGAGAGAGGACATAGTTCCTATTTAGGTCCGGAACTACACAACTCTAATTGGATCGCCTCTCATCAGTTTGGCCATGAGAATTGAGAATCATGCGCCAATTTGACCCGACGTCTCCCATCTTTTTCCAGAACTCGGAAGGTATCTCGTCCGGCCCAACTGCTCTTCGTTTTTCCGAGTCTTTGACCGCCTTTATAATTTCTTCGACAGTAATGTGAGGTACTTCATTGTTAGGAACGCCTTTTTGAAAATCTATCCAATGAAATTGTTCATTCAGAAGTCCTTCACAATACTGCTGCCACCTGTGTAGTATTTTTTTCGTCATCCACAAGAGGTAGCCCTTAAGCACAGTTGATTACTGCTTCTCTGAGCAGCTTTTTTGAAAATGGTTGTGCCCCTGTTCTGGTGGTTTGTCGCAGTTCATAGATATCTATCAGCAGCCGAAAAAGAAATTTCTTCTATCTGCAGATACAGGCCTTGCACACACATTGCTTGAATTTGAGCGCACTTTCTCTTTATGAGCCGCTTGAAAAGTCTGTATTCCAATTCGAGGCGAGCATTTTTTTTTTTTTAAAAAAAGGAGCTCCAAATATCTTGTGCCCTGCACTCCCTAACTTTATTAATGATGTGATGGAGATAATTTTGCATATTTCCAATAACTGTTTCTCCTTTCTCTTTGTCCAAATTGTACCATAAATCAATCTGAGTTTCATTTCTGCCGCTGCTGTAAGTGACAGGTGCCGGCTTTGTTTAACGAACATGGTATTTAGAACTATAAGACCGTATCACTGGCACATGCTTAGGATATCTTCACCCGGAGAGTTCCTGGTGCCGTATCCCAGTCCTCCATGGTCTTCGCTTGACTTAACGACATGTCCGTTCAAATATCCGCTAACAAACAAAAGTTCTTTTTTGCGATGTTCTTGATGAGGTTGTGAAAATCTAGCCAGAAAGCATCTTTTTCTTTCTGTTCGCATCCAACTTGGGAAGCATATGCAGTGACAATATTCCACACCTCACCTTGCATCACCAGTTTGAGACATCATACAATCACTGGACTTTGAAATGGTCAAGACGCTGCCAAGTAGCTCTGCAGCCAGAATGATCATCTTGAAAGCTTTTTTCTAACGTCCAAGAAACGTGCTCAATTTGCGGTTTTTCGCATTTCGTTTCCTGAACACATAAGAGGTCATCTCGCCCTCTAACCATCATCTCTTCGAGCTCGTAGTTACGACCCCTCATACTTCCAACGTTCCAACTAGGTTTCGCTTAAGCTTAAGCATTACTTTGCTATCCCCCGGAAACCGAATGCCAGGCTCAAATTATTGTTGGAAATGGAATATTTAAAGAATTGGTAGGTAGAGAAAATAAAATTATTTTATTTAAATTAGTTCGGGCGGAAACAGTATTACTGCTCGGGGTTCAGAAAACCCAAAACATATTTTTGTCCTTTTTCAAAAATAAAAAAAAAACTTGAGATAAATTCATTTTTACTGACGTTCTATAAGATTACCTTCAACGGCGGCATCGTGTTGCTTTGTAAAAAAAAATATTCAGGTTAGGGTTTAAGGCTTAAGTACCTGGTTTTTCAATTTTTTTTGAAGCGATTCTTGATTCTCATAATGCATAATTGCCTGAATTTGTAAATTTGTTTTGATCAGTTTTGTATTCGTTTTTTGCTGAGCGCAGCGAGCTCAATCTCTTACAGTACATACACATGTGAGTCAGTGGCTATTTTTATTTCCGTACTAATTTCCTTCAAACAAAATCCCGGACCCAAATTTTTCCTCATTTTTCGATCTGCGATATATGAGGCGTTACCAATTGGAATATGAGCGAAAGTCGAGAGTATTTATTTGCAATGGTGGATTAATTCATCATCTGTCACTGTCTCTGGCTATAAGTATCATTTTCCTTTGAAAGGTAAACGACAATTAACTTTCTTATTCCACAAAATGCATTCCTTAGTTAAACTTCTTTTGAATAAAGATTTTCAAAATCACAAAATTATGGAAACCGATGAAGGCGAAACTACCAATCGAATTCGAGGGTTTTCTTGCGATCACAAATTTATCCTGAAAGTAAATAACATACATTATAGATAACATACAAATTTATTTGCTTCTCCTTTCCGCAGGATAATTTGTTAGAAAAATCGAAGTTGATATACCTAATGTAAATATGTATGATTAGTACTCGATTCTCATCTAGCCTCGATTTGTACTTTTTTTTTGGATTCGTTTTTTGCTGAGCACAGCGAGCAATACATACACATGTCAGTCCGCGGCTGTTTTAATTTTCATACTAATTGGAACCGAAAAACGTCGTTTTGCAGATCCGTTTGCGGAGATGTCCATTATGTCATTGACTCCGTTGGCAGACGTGAAACAGGACTTAAATCTACTATCTTAAATGTAGTGAAAAGTTTGTTGATAAATACTCAAGTTAGTTCAAAAGCTGAAGATATTGCTCTCCTTCACATTGATAGCAATTAAAGCTACCACGCAGGTACTTAATTTATGTACAATTTCGGTTTGCTGAAAATGTAATTATTAATATATTGTAGAGTGCTACTTTACTGATTTTGTCCTGAAGGAAGCAAATGATTTTAGTAGAAACAGATCTTTTAAAAAAATAGTTTAAGACATAGAGTGCCACTTACCCCTCCTATTAAAATACAAGCATTTACCTTGAATTTACAATAGACAAGCATTTACTTTGTATTTACAATAAAAAGTAAATGCTTGTATTTTAATGTACACTTTTTAAGTTTGCAGGTTTATTTAATCTTCGACTTCCAATTTTAAATTGTTCACGCCTCGCCACTGGTGTTAAACTCATCTTCAGATGCATAGAAGAGCATTCGATGACTATTGTTGAAACTTATTTTGCCTTTGATTTTTTCAAAAAGATTTCCACTACTTTAGGTGTTTGAAGTTAGGCGACCCGAACCCACAAAGAAATTAAAAACTGTTTGAACAAAGAAACCTTAAAAATAAGGTTTCCTTTATCTATACACTGTAAAAATGATGTTTGAACATTGGACCAATCTTATCCCTTATAAACGAAAGAAACACATTAAGATACAGTAGCATTAATTAAAACACCAGGGTTAATTCGGAAACGCATCACTGCACAGTTGATGCTTAATCAGCCCTGTTTGCGTAAACTGATGCGCAAACGTCAACAAGAAAATCGCCAATGCTGTTAATGCATCGGCATCGTAATTTCGGCAGTGATGCCACATCAATGCGATTTTTTGCGTTTACGAATTCACCCCTATTGTTCGAGATGGGTTTTCTATGCCCGAACAAACAGAAAATGATTGTATTTTTATGAGAAATTGCGCCCTTATTCAAACTGGAAAAATATGTAGTAGGTAATTTCTGTCTTGCTATCGCCTTTACATACAAAATTATTACAAAACCATTCATGATTTATGTAAGGTAAATAAACAAATACACTTCGCATCAATTAAATAAGCACACAAATTTATTAACATTCGTTGTCCACTTTTTCAAAAACTTGTGCCGTAATTATATCATTTGATGATGCTAACTGTTTGCTTATGATGTTGAGAAAATAAATCAGAAAGAAAAGTACCGCTATTTTTTCTCTGGCTCGCTTGCAAAGCATTCAATATGGAAAAATGCAGTCAACTGAATCGACAAAAGGTCATTATTTTCACTGCTTATGAGTATTCTATGAAGATTGACATATTAGATCAACAGTTGAAGTGCTTTAAGTGAATTTTATTTGATTAATTGTATTTGAAAGAAAAATCTCTGAAGTGTTGAAAGAGCTAAAATAGATTTACTAAAAGAACAAGGACTAACCGGGAGTTCTATAGCTGACAAAATTGGACGAAGTTTCAGTGTGGTCTATTCTTATTTAAGAAGCAAAGATTCGTACGGAAAAAAACATGAAAGGAGGTAAAAAAACGGCAACAACAGCAATTGATCGAAGAGCAATTTTAATATGTGCTTCCAATACCTGCGACTCTGCGCCAAAAATAAAGCAGAAAGCCGGTGTTACTGCAAGCGTTTCAACAGTGCGAAGGGTTATCAATAGTGGCAAACATCTAAAACGGATGAAAATTCAAACGAAACCACCAGTTCGGAGGTGTATGCGGTAAGAATTCTCTAGACTCCATTTATGTAAAATATGAAAAAATAAGTAAATAAAGTCAAAATTTAATTTGTATTTAGTAAATACATTTTGTATATATCGCAACTTAGGTACTGCGACGCGTTTCGATATTTAAAATTCCATCATCTGGTGTAAGTTTTAATATGGCCACGCCTGCCTTCTCACATTTCAAAGATAATACGCCAGAAATAATGAAAAAGTATTTACTAAATTCAAATTATATTTTGATTGCCCGTTTCTGAAAATTTGTAGGTAGAGAATATCTAGACTTGTGGCACAGGATTCTTAAGTGTATGGCCCCATTTCTGTCAACTTCTGTTGACGTGGGAAAAAAAGAAGCAATTTAACATTTGTTTGGTTGTGGTACCAAGATTTCTTTTCCAAGCTTATTTGAACATTTAAAAATACTATCTACAACTTACTCACGCATTATATAAAAAGCCTTACTTATTTCCCCACTTTTGCTTTTTATGGAATTTTTTTGGGTTGATTCCGTAGGCTTTCAGCCGATCATCGGTTATTTGTGACGTGCTAGTGTCACAGTTTTGCTGTTGATTTGACTTTCTTTTGCTAAAGTTCTTAAGTTTAATATTAAGATTGCCTTTAGAAATTGCAACCTTGTTACTATTTCCAGCAAAAATATTTTTCTTGTTGCTAAATGGGTTACTCTGTACAGTTTTCGGTTTTTCTGAAACTATTGTCTTCTTTGTTACTAGGAAATTTTTATCTGTGCTAGAGGCATTTGGTTCTTCTTCCTTTCCATTTGCATCCTTTGTTTTATTCTTTTTCCTTTTCTTATTTTTCTTTTTTTGCACCTCTGTAGAGGATGAAGTACCGGCATCAACTTTGGACTCTTCTGTATTCTGTGGATCTATTGTAGAACTCAGTTTTGTCTTTTCAGTTTCGCCTTTTACTTTATTTGCGTCAGATTCTAGAAAGGTTATTGTTTCAACTTTTTGTTTCTTTGTGGAATTTTGTTTCGATTGATGTGGGTGTTCACTCGCAGAAGTAGTTGCTTGATAGCCGTCTGCCTCTTCTTCAGATCTAAAGGGCCATATAATATATACAAAAATGAAGCAAAATAAAGAGTATGAGGATACTTACTCTTCTCCATAGAGGCTCTTGAAGATTTTACGTTTTAAGAACTCATTGTTCGCCTTCATTTTGTACAATCTCTGCTCTTTCTTTTCAACGTAGTCGGGGCGAATTTGTACGGCCTTTTTCAGGCTAGCCCATTGGTTGAGCTCTTTATTTTTCGCCAAGAGAATCTGACCGCAGACATAAATGCAACGTATGATGAAGGAAAATAAATGTGTGACATACAGTGCATACTTACTTCTTCAACTGATAACCCAAAGTCATTAGGGGTAGTCTCAACGTACTTAAATCGACATGGCAAGTCACCTATCATATCCTCACAGTCCAGCTTATAGTATTCATCGATATATTCTTCATACGTCTTCTCATCGTCGGGATTGAAGACAGGTTTTTTAGTTTTGATGACTTCCATGAAACGATTATTTCGTCTTTTTTTTCTTTTGTCTCGCGTGCTTTCAATTAGCTCCTGTTGAAGAGTTTCCTTTGAATTCGGATCATAGTCACAATCCATATTGAAATCTTCATCTTCACAATGTGGACCGTAGTAATCGTGATCATTGTCCTTCTCGGGGTCATAGTTATCCCAATCTTCCACCTTCAGTTCATCCATATCTGGACACTCCGGCTTTTCTTCTCCCTCATCCACCTCGTAATAGTCGTCATTGAATAGTTCCTGCATGCGTTTGTCATGGGCATCTGGGTCGAATTCATCATCCAATTCTTCATCCTTGAAGCCCAGCTCATTGTTCCCTGTGACTTCTTTAAGTTTTTGAATTTTTTCTTCAATTTCTTTTCGCTTCATTGCCTTAACTATTTCCAGTTCTTGAATTTTTTGTTGTTTTTCGTGTTCCTTTCTTTCCTTTGTTTCTTGGCGTTTTTGCTTTCTTTTATCATCCTGCTTTCTTACCGACTGCTCTATTGTACGGGGGTAACGTTTTATGAACTCCGAGTCGGGTTCTTCAAAGCGAAAATTATACTTGTGCTCGAACTCTTCCTGTTTTTCGAGTTCCACTTCATCTTCCGAAAGATTATTATCTTCTCCAACGATCTCTTCATACGTGGGAATGTCAGCGAAATTGGTTTCGGCGTAACTTAATAATAAGAAAATCAATGTGAGGATAGAGGCAATATTTTTGAAAAGGTAAACTTACCCTTGATTAAGAATATAATCCCTTAGGAATTTTTCACTTTGTGGAAGCTTGGAATTGGACCAATAGTTTTTCAGAGGGGCCAGTTTTTGCTTAACCTCTTCCTTAACGTCCTCTTTCTTTCCAGCCAACCATTTGGTGAAATCAGCTTCTTCTTTGTCCTTGAAATAAATGAAAAGGAGTGATTAGCTATCGAGTTTCAAGATCTTATATTCACCAACTCATGGAGTAAAAGATTTGTGTTCAGATATGCAAGACATCGCGAAACTAAATCAATTTCCGTCCATTAAAATGTGGAGCGCAAATTGAATAAATGACATCATTTTATACTTGTTGTTACAGTTGGCTGATATACAGATAAATTTTAAGCAAACAAAGGATTATATACAATCGCGAATTCTACTCAAACAATCCCCCAGCCCAAAGCACCGTCAAATTGGATAGAAAGAGAATCTTTTACATTCCTAGAGACATAATTCTCACAAGAACATGAAACTTATGAAAAACACACCGATGTCAAAACTTGTGCCGAGGGTATTACTGAAATGTTCACCTCGGCATGGAATATAATATCATACTTTAAAAATATTATTTAATGGACTAATGTAAATAAAATAAAACTTCAACAAAATTATATATAGTTAGCGGTGTCCAGGGAGTTTTTCGATTTTATACAAAACGGAGTTTGAAAGTGCGGATTTTGTAAAAAAAAATGTCTAAATGCCGTACAAACCTCTCATCTAATCACACTCTTGCAATCGTACTCATAAAGTTTTTGAACACGCAAGAGCAAGCCATGGGTTCAATTGCAGCAACTTCGAGGCAGATATTTTCATTTGTACATTTGTCGCTCGGCGTGAGGTGCCCTTTAGAAATAAGACCTACAGCCTTTATTGCAGCGGCAGTTATTGCACTGCACAGCATCGGGCCAGGACACAAAAACTTAAAAATTAGTACCTACAGGACTGAATGTCTTTTGAGATTTTTTTTGAAACGGACATAAGGTCTATTTGGACATTATGACTATTATAAATGCACATTATCTTCTTTGCCCAAATAGACATCGTGTCTTTTTGAAATGGACATGAGGTCCAAGTGGGCATTATGCCTTTTTGAAATTGGCATAAGGTTAATTTAGACTTTTATCCGGCGGACCTCGCTACCGTATCAGATTGTTCATTGTGTCTGTTTGTAAACAAGCCGTAATGCAGCTTCAAACGGCCACAATGTCCATGGGCAAGGTCAACACACTAACCGCGTCCACAAAAATTGCATAACAAAAAAATGCATAGACAGATAATAATTTTGTAGGTCGCAATAACTTTAAACGCGGGAAAAATAGCGTGGGGTAAAATGTTACCTGTTAGTGACAATATATTTGCCTTAATTTTTTTTTCTCAGGAGAGACAATTTGTTCTATTTGGTTGCTTTCTCATATCACAAAAGATAACATTCAAAAGTTTCATTGATGCACACAACACAATACACAATCTATTTTTCGTCAATAAACATTCATTGAACAATCAATGTAACAATCACCTCGATTACCGTTGTCGTTTCCGACTCCAATATACTCGACTCTTCTAAATCGCCAATACGCTTGTCGTTTTTACACGACTAAGTTCGGATAATATCAAATATCTTTTTTAGTGGTGTTTTTAAATTAAAAATAAGGGGGCAGCCTTAAGTTAGTTTAACCATTTGAATTTAGTGACGAATTTGCTTGTGCAGCAAACATCTGTTTCGCTACGATCGCTTAGATCTTCAAAGAAATAGCTGTCAAGGATTTGTTTCCTTGTATTGGTTAGTGCAGGGCAGTTACACAGGTGCTGATCCAATTCTGGTAGCGTGTCTGCCCATAAGGCAGTGGCCAGTGATAGCTCCTGCCGAGCTTATATTTTTCCTGTTTATGGAGAGGAAATTGGATGCTCTCTTTGCATCTTACTTCGTCCATATCTGTTTGGAGGACGAATATGTGCTGATGTTAATACATCTATTGTTCGCTTCTACAGTGCATTTTTTGATAGTTTGAACTATAGTGATTGAATGGGAACGGCTGGTGACTGTATATGGAGATCACGATAGTTCGGCCGTCTATCGGGCTCATGAAGTTGGCGTGCTGCTTCGCGGATGGCTATAACTTCCGCCTGCAAAAAACTGCAATGGTCAGGAAGTCGTAGCGCGACATTGAGTTCAGGGGCATTTGAGAAGATGCCTGTCCCCGTGCCGTCCACTGTCTTTGTATATTTCAGTGGCGTCTTTATTTAAGATTTGACCTGCCTCCCAGCCGGCTCGGTCTGGGATGACTGTCCGATATTTTTTCCGTTATTGGGACTAAGTATTGCGTACTATAGGGAATCGTGTGGGCCATTAAGATGCTCGCGTGACCAATGTGTGAGCTCTGCCACACATACGATTCGCTCAGTCTGAGGCCTGCCTTCGAAGCTACTAACTTCAAGAAGATATCTACGGGGAGGAGGTTAAGCATAGTTTCTAAGGCTGCGGCCGGTGTGGACCTTAAGGCTCCAGTAATGCAGATGCAGGACGTTACGATACCATAAGTAAGGATTGGTCTGAGAATCGCCAAGTACATTAAATAGACTATCCTATACGTCAGACCCCATCTGAAGCCTAGGGCTTTCTTGCAGGAGTATTAGAATAGGTCAGAAGTTCTTACCTCATTATTGAAGAATACTGAACATCTGACAAGGGATTCAGCAACGACTTAAGATCAATTTTAAACATTCTCGAAACAGTATTGCTACAAAATTTTTACAGCTATGGCCCTCCAACAAGAGATTGTAAAGGTTATTTAGAAAATATAAATTTTTTCATAGACGTTCACATACGTAATAAATGTACAATTTTTTGAATGAATTAAAATCAAAAATTCCAGCAGTCTAGCGATCATCGTTTTTTCAAAAATCCAACAGAAACGCGTCATTTTCAAATAGTCCGTCAGAAACAACATACATTCTGAATTCCCTCGACAAACTACTTTAATGCTCCTTAGTTTCTCTATCAATTGTGTACAACTGTGTATTGGGGATTGAAAACCACTTGTGTTAAGTTGCGTAAACTGAAGCGCAAATGTCAATGAAAAAAGCATTAAGAAAATTGTCGATGTTTCCAATGCATCAGCAACAGTTCTGTTGCGCATCTGCATCGTAAGTTGTGCAGTGACGACTCACCGATGCACATTTCGTTGGCGTTTCCGAATTCACCCAACATCACTTTTGATAGCAGCAGACTAGAAGAGATTTTGTCGAATTCATAATATTTTTAAAGAATTAGATTCGTTACGGAGTTGATCTACATGGCACGATACATGGCGCCAAATGCTGCGATAAGCAGAAAATAAAATCTGATTCAGTTCTTTTGAAAGAAAAAAATATTTAGCGAACGGCTAACTACAAGCTCTCCCAAGTTATAATTGTAGTCCGAAAAATGAAAACACGTCCACTGTATCGGCTCATCCACATCGCACATCGAATGGGTAATAATGCTCCAGTGAAGAGAATATTCAACTCCCAGCCCCACAGGTCCAAGAAAAACCGATCCTCTATTTTACATTTTTAAATACCAAGAGAATGCTATTTCGAAAGCTAGAGTATCCATATCCAAAATGGACCAGTCGTAAATTTTAAAGGTTATTGTGGGCATGTTGACTTGGTAATTAGTGCGTTGAGTCAGGTTTAAATCACTTGTGGGCCAAATAACACCCAAAGCTTTTTCCACTGTCCCTACGCTTACAAAAGTCTGACAAACATTCAAGAGTATCAGTTGTCCAAAAAAGCTGCGCTAACTTGCCGCTTGGAGTCGGCGTAAGATTGTAGGGCCCTTTCATTCGTGCCAAAAATATTACTTCGCACACATAAATAGTTGGAGAAGCTAGGATCTAAGCCCTGTAAAACCGTTGGTGCTTAAAATTGTTTTATTTGATTATTTTAAGACCCTCGTTATCGCAGTTTAAATAGTTATTGCACATTGGAAAGGAAGATGCAAATGTTATCAGTAAAGCAAAATTTTACGACCTTAAGTTTCGCTTAAATCTCCAAAATCGCACTTGGAGTCTCGCTAAGACGGCAGCTGCTGTTTAAAATCAAAAAAAAAAATTTAGTGTTTAAAATAATTGCAAACCTTTTCCTCCTTGGATTTAACTCTCTTCTTAAAAATGCCACCAAATTCCTCGTCATCCGAGTTGTCTGCGTTTACGACTGCTTTAAATTGCGCTTTAATTTTCCGTTGTTCTTCGACATATGTTGGAGATGCAGGCCTAGCATCTTCATCATCACTGTTTAAATCTGAATTTTAAAGATTCTCAAAATAAATTCTGCTTTCATTTACACATCCTCATTTTAACTACATACCATCAACGAACTTCCCATCATTTTCTAAAATTATTTGGCGTTCATAATCTTTCAGCGTTACAGCTTTGGATGCCTTTTGTTTCTTTTTTCCATCGTCTTTATCAAGTCCATCAAAGAATCGCGTATTTTTATCGTATATAGCTGGGTCTTTGCCCTTCAATGAAGAAAGAGTTTTGAAGAATTCTTGGTCAAATTTCGAACCAAGAATTTCATCCGCGTCCGTGGAATCACTTTCACTTGAAGAATCCGATTCGAAGACATCGATTCCACGATCTTTATCTAAATGATGTTAAAGAAACATAATCGCAAATTATTCAATGGAAATCAAAAAATGATATGGAGCAGCTCCTTTTTTGTTAATAAAGAAGATATGATCACTCTTACATTTTTTCACAAGTTCCTTCTGTCGAAACTTATTGTAGGATTTTGCGTAATCTTCGTTTGTATTAAATTGCACTTCTTTATCACTGTCTTCAGAATCATGAAAAAGTTTATTGATGTTCATGTTTGAAATTGTTTCAGAACTTTAAAATTAAAATTTGTATTTGTAAAATATTATTCACAAATACACGTGTTTTGGTTGTCTATGGTCGTAACTGACAGTTGCTGCCAAATTGTTTTAGCACTGTTTGAAATCTCAAGATCTGTTCGTACTTGTAAAATTGGGCGCGTTCAATTTACAAGTCAACTACTAGTGACTACTATTTTACCTTTTCTCATTGATGAAATAACTCACGTGACCATCGTTTGGCAAGTGATAGAAATTTAATTAGTAGTGAACTTGCAGTTAACTTGCAAATTGAACGCGCCAATTGTAAAAAAAATACATCTCATTCTGAAGTATCGAATCTCTTTCTTAAACGTCAAAATTTGAAGGTACCTATTTCAGTAAATTACAGAAATAGCATGCTATAAAAAGTGAAAACTACAAATTCTTAGACAAACAGTCTGAGAACGTATGTTAGCAAAAAAAAAACAATAAAAACAGTGAACATGTTGAGCAAAAGAGCTTTTACAGCTCTTGATGCAATTAATTGTTTTTGTTCGTTTGCATTCAGTATTATATAATGTATGTAAACTTAATTTTTTTTTAAACAAACATTTTTTTTTGCTTTAACAACGCGATGAATGACTCTGGCTGACTCAAAAAAAAATTAAAATTTTTTCACATACCAAGAAAAAGGTCACTTCTTTTACCTGTCTTTGCGGTAAAATTTGACATTTCAGCGAAAAATATTTTTTTTTCTCAGAGAGAAATTTTTCACAAGCAGTTTAAATCTTGCTGACCTACCCTAATCGAAGAACATCAAACGACCAAACAGACTAGAATGTTAGGTAAAATGTCATCCCAGTACGATTTTTAAACGTCAAAACGGAAAAATTGTACCAAATTGTGCTTTTTGCTACAATCGGCGCAGCAAGATTAGGATGTCAAACTTTGACATTTCCTGACAAATTCATTGCAACAATTCATCAGAAACGAAGAAAATAAATTTTTGGAAGCACTGCTTATCAACGCTAAAGTAATTAGCTATAGGGATAATTTGAAATTTGCATGAAAAAAAACAACAACAACTTATCCTATATACACTAACTTTAGCGGGGATCGCTATCGTTGCTAATAATCGTTGCTAAGTTCTTTAGCGGGGATAAACAGTGCTTTCAAAACTCATTTTCTTCGTTTCTGATGAATTGTTGCCATGAATTTTTCAGAAAATGTCAAAGTTTGACATCCCGCCGACCACTGACACATCCCGCCGAATATTTTGTTCGTGATTTTATTATTATTTTTTTTTTCAAAATTTAGTAAATCTGTCAATGTGAAACTGTTTTTTATAATTTTAGAATATGTTTGGCATTAATTTCAACTGTCGGAAATTGTTTTTGATGAATTCTTAAGATGCGATGGTCGTTTTTTAATGCCATGCCTATATCCGCGTGCAAAGAAACACGGCTTATATCCGCGTGCAAAAAAATACGGCTTGAAAGCCAGCATAGTGCTGCCAAGTCACAAACAAATGTTTTTTTATCTAAGGCTATAGAATCTTGAGTAAAAAAACACGAAGAAAAAAGTAATATGTAATATTTAAAACTAATTGCACAATGTAAAAATCATCAAAACTTTGATTCCGAAATCTATCTAATTTTCTGTCAATCTACACTATTTACGTCAATTCTACTTCGATTATTTTTTCTCAAGTAGTAACGCTGTTCAAGATTTCGGAAAAGAGAAAGATTCAATAGATTCAAGGATTGGAAAAAGTATTCTCCTAGAAACCTACGATTCCGTGATATTCCCTCACACTCACACAGTGTGTGCGTTGTCTTCCTAGGCTTCCAGGTTTTCACAGAATCTGCATGTATTTACATCTACCAGTCTAAGCCGCCTAACATGCTTGCTTAGGAGACAGTGTCCTGACATAACACTGTTTTAAGCTGTTCCCTACTCAATTTTAGAATTTCCCTAGATCTTATTTGTTCAAATGTGGCCAAAGCGCCTTAGACACCCTATGCCTACCTAAGTAAATACGTAGCATAAATTTAAATCGAAGAGCTTCTTCTGTCGATTTTTCGTGTACAATCGAAAACAAAACCAGCTGGATTTTTGATTCACTAGAGCTTGTTGTTGACAAACAAATTATTAGATCAGCTTATTATATCCGTATTCATTGTTGTTAAATAATTTGATATTAACGAAAAGAAAATTCTTCGTGAAAAAAATTGATTTTATTTCTTAACTTGTTTTTACAGATTTTTAGAAGGAAGCAAAAATAAATTTTTGTTCGAGAAATTTATTTTGCGCTACAGGAAGCAGAAACAAAAATATATCAAAAATAACATTATTTTTCAAAAAAAAAACAAAACAATGTGTTTATTTGATTGTTGTATAACGTATGGAAATCACTCACTTGTTCACTGATGCGTTAATTAGTCACCTAGTGTGCTTTGCACTACTCTTTCTACTTATATATCTAGGTTAAATTTGATAAGCTTAGAGTCATTAGAAGTTAGGAGAACGGTGGCAAGAGTTGTCTTTGTTCATAGGACCCTAATAGGAGAGATTGATTCAACAGACATTCTAAGCCTTCTCAACATAAATGTTCCATCATTTAACCTGCGCTGCACTCGATTTTTTAGAGTAGACCACTCTCGTACAAACTACGGTCGTTCGTCTTCGGTCAACGGTTTAATGATATCGTATAACGCTTATGTCAATTTAATCGATTTTAGCTTATCAATTTCCGCCATAAAAAGAAAATTACTTGATAGTGTTCAGTCATAATCTGTTTGCTCTATGTCTTTTTAATTTGTAATGTATGACCTTACGTCTATGAAAGATTTTGTTCTTTGGTGACAAGAAATAAATAAATAAATAAATAAAATAAATATATTATTACTGGCATTTTATATATTACAAATTAAGTAATAGATTCACATCATTCCGATGCGCATTGCGATTGAATGGAGAAAAAAATTCTACCATGGGAAGCCTACCCATAGATAACTTTGGACACATCCCCTTACCATCCTCACTGTCAGTGTCAGCAAAATTGTACAAAAACAAATTTTAGACTAAACAGCTGAGACGCAAATTTTTCTATTTTGTAAATAAAAGTTAATTCCAAACAAAAGAAAATATTTTTTTGTTAAAAAAAAAATTGACTGCATAGTAGCATAGTATGATTACAAATAATGAATTCTTTTCGTGCAAGTATAGCTAGTATCCCGGGCGCCTTAACAAACTTTATAAGTGAAAGTGCTTCATCTTATATGAACCTGTCCACACCCTCATCCTCACATTCAGATGAGTCTTCATCGGACAAATCTCTTACTATACCAGCTTCTCTAATAAAGGAACAATGGAGATTGATTCTAAACTCAGACGCAACAATTTCTAACTTGGAGCAAGCTATTCAAACGTGCAAAGAATTAGTTCTCAATACAGATGAGATTAGTGATGAACGCAAGTGGTTGGTACGTCATCTTGTTGAGTTGCGATATGAGCTGAAAGAGCTGAAAGACGCAGAAGAGGATCCCAATGAGTGTGGACCATCATTTAAGACCGTCATTGGACATCACTTTAGTGTGCGTCATATTGGTCGAAGTTTGCAAAACGCTCGTTCGTACTGTGACCATTGCACTGGGATCATTTGGAGCGTTGTTCAAGCTTCTTACATCTGCAATGATTGTAAATTCACTGTGCACAGTAAATGTGTCGATGATATATTGCGTGTGTGTGCACATGTGTTGGTTTCTGAACGAAAGTATCCTATTGCGGAAATATGCCCTGAAATCGGGTTGGCCGCGCAAGGTTACAGGTGTGCCGAGTGCCAAGCGTCCTTGAATTTCAGTGAGTATTTTGGATATTTCATGCATGATTTTTTTATATATGATTTTGTTTTATATTGCATTCTCTTAGATGGATCAATTGCGATTCGTTGCTTTGGAAAAAAATTGGAAAAGCATGGTATTTTGTTTTAATTCCTTATCTTGAAGACTTACTTTATTATTCTGATTTCACTTATTCATGACTATAAGGTTAGAAAAGGGACGTGTAAATTGAAATGGGTAATAACTTTGTATATACATTCCTATAGTAGCGCCAAGAAATAGAATAATAATGTTGTACCAGTATCCCGAAGAAGCTTTGGCGCTTCAATCGATCAATAATGAAAACTGGTTTGTGTCTTTAATTAATTTAGATGGAGATTTAAGTTTTTATTAAAGTTTTCGTCAAAACGAAAGCTTTATTAAACGAAAGTAATTGATGTGACGAACAAAACAAAAGTAAAAGTTCTCCGACCAGCGCCGTTATATTTGAAGATTATCATAAGTGTGTAGTTTGTCGTTTGTTTATTGAATTTTTTTTTACTTCTCATGATTGGGATATGATGTGATATGGTGAGAGGGGTGCGGTATATGGTTTATGAATTATTTGTTGTTTTCAATGGAAGTTTGGGGTAGGTTATGGCATATTGCAAGGAGGCCGTAGCATTCATCAAAGAAAAGGGGTATAGTATTCATTCATAATCGGTATCACAAATCATATTATGTACATATTGCGATTGCATTTTGTTACACAATTAAATCTCCGAATATAAGCAGAATTTTTTCATTTGGTTTTTCACAAACAATTGGTTTGGGACTTTAATCGACACAGAGATTGCATAACTTACATGTTTTGGATATCTACTGAATACGGATTTTTGCATAAAGGCTGGGAAAATATTTAAGAAGAATATGCAATCATTTCGAGCTGTTAAAGCGAATTCTATTGAAGAATACTCTTAAGTTGTTTGCGTTGATGGGTGTGTGGAGTAGGTAGTGAACCGGCACTAGCGGTTGGCAATTTCAACTCCAAAAATTATTAATAATTACTGTAGTTTATATTCTTTTTTATAATATACACGGTTAAAATATCCCACCTTCAGAATATCCTTTTTTGTGAGTCGGATATATTTTCCGAGAGCCGTTCCTAACACTGAAGAAGTACACGACATTACTGTTGAAGAAGTTAGGAAGGCGGTCAAAGACTTCAAAAATCGAAAATTAGTTGGGCCGGACAAGAAACCGTCTGAGTTCTGGAAAAAGATGGCAGACATCGGGTCCCAAATGGCTCATGATTCTCATCTCCAAACTAATAAGAGGCGATCAAATGCCTAAAAAGTGGAGGGAAAGTTTTCTACTTCTTTTGTAAGCGAGACAGATAAAACGGCTATCTGAAAACCGCTGGGCTCACCTGGATGTTTAAATTGCATAGATGTGATTTACCCACTTAGTACCTATACTCCCATTTCTTGTTCTTCATTCAACGTGCTATTAGGCTTCGAGCTATTTGATCTTCAAATTCTTTAGGAATGGCAGACGTTCGTCCAGCTCCAATAAATTGTCTTAAGAAAAAAATAAATTAATAATAAAATTTGAATAAAATAAATATTGATAGTAACTACAGGTAGAAACCTATTATCTATTAACCCATAAGTGGTGGTGCAGCATGGCGCAATACTGACACAAAGTAACATGCCATTTCTTTATAAATTAGATTGAATATTTCTGAATCAATTACAAATGAAATGATACAAACCGGAACATTTTTTGACAAGATATATCCAAAATATGTAGTAACAGTCTAAAAAGCGATAAACTCATAATTTCTTATTTGAGGAAAAAGACTGAAATTTGATTTTATTAAATTTTTCAGTTCAAAACTTTTCGTCCCTTTCATCATCCCCTCTCATCATACATGCTACTTGCCGAGGCGATGATGCAATGTTAGCTAACACCCACAGCACTTTGGGCGCCTTAAGACAATATATTCAACATTTCAGCTTTCTAGCTCACAAATTTGTTCTTTTAAAATTGTGGGCGTGTCAGTGGACGGATTTTAAAAATCCTTAAAATTTATTATTTCGGGCCCCTAGAGATAACATTGTTTAAATTTCGGCTTTCTAGCTCCAGTGTAAAGGCATTAATTTTTGCCGACGGGTGGACGCACGGACGGACGGACATAGTAGATACACATTACAATCGATGCTGACCACGAATATATTGTAAAAAACTGCAAAACGACAGGTGACCTGCCTTAATATTAATGTAGGTCATCAATTCGCTAATAGATAAATACACCTATCCCACAACTATTTCCTTGAATAACGGCTGATACAACACAAATTGAATATTTCCGAATCAAATACTGAAGAAATGATATAAATCGGTACATTTTTGGACGAGATACAGCGAAAATAGCTAAAGTCTAAAAACCCATAAATTCATAATTCAAATACCTACCGAAATCAGCTTTTATTCAATTTTTATTTTCAAACGACTCGCCTCGTCCATCATACATTCTACTCGCAGACGACAAAGCCAGATTTCTAATTTTTCCATGATCTCTCTCTGTCTATCCTATATACTATTTGCCGAAGCGACGCAACAACTCAAATCTTCAAAAACTATTTGGCTTTTACAAAGAAAAATAAATACTTACATAATATCAGAATGATTCGATAAGGAGAGACAAAGCAGTTTATTTCTTCTTTCTTTCTCTTTTCTCTTCGACGAACGACGAACTATATATTGAATGACAAATGACCACAAATGTATAATGTCCCTTGATAACAAAAATTCTTGCACATCCGATGGCATAACTAACTGTCTTTTAAAACGTATTTCTTTGTTTATTGTTGACGTGTTAAGTCACTTGTTCAACTTAAGTGTTCATTGTGGTACTTTCCCTGCGTCTTTAAATGTGCTGAAGTTATTCCACTGTTTAAAAAGGGAAATCGAAGTTCAATGACCCAATATAGGCCCATCTCTGTACTCCCAACTTTTTGTAAATTATTTGAAAAACTGATAAAAACACGTATAGTATCGTTTCTAAATAAAAACAAGTTTTTTAGAAACGAACAATTTGGCTTTCGCGAAGCTAGACCTACTGAAGATGCTATTCTTAAGTTGTGTAGTGAAATTTATGAAAGATTTAATAATAATAACACTAGTCTAGTACTTTTCATAGATATGACAAAAGCATTTGATATGGTAAATCACAATATACTTTTAGACAAATTATATAGGGCTGGACTGAGAGGTTCGATTCATGAACAGTTAAAAACCACAATCGGTGTACCGCAAGGTTCAGTTTTGGGACCAATCTTATTTTTAATATATGTCAATTCAATATTTTACCAAAACACCAGTAGTCGCATTACAGCATTTGCTGATGATACGGCATTAACATATAATAATTAAAATCTTTTGTACTCAGTTGTAAAACTACAAATGGATTTAAGTATTCTGCGACAGTGGTTCGCCAAACATGAGCTACTTATAAGCAATAAAACAAAACTTATGATATGCAACCTGAGAGGTCCTTGTCCACTTAATTGTGATGTTATCTTCCACTCTAGCTCTTGTACTAAATTGTCTTTATCTGTTCATACGTGTAACAGCAACAACTTTCACAAAGATTCAGTCTGCAGTTCAAATTGTTTTCAAATAGAAGGTGTTAAGAGTTATAAGTATCTAGGTGTCTTAATAGATAATAACTTGTCTTGGAAGGCACACGTGGAAGAATTAAAAAAATATATGCTATCTGTCACCCGCAAAATGTATCTCTTAAGAGCACATTGTTCAAAAAAAATACTATTAATGTTTTATTACGGACTTGTACACTCTAAGCTTCAATATGGTATTGCAAGTTGGGGTGGAACTTACAACAACACCATTGATGTGTTGCATATTGCCCAAAAACACGTAATAAGAATTATCTGCAAAGAAAATCGACTGGCCCATAGTTGGCCACTGTTCTCTAGCCTACGTATACTTCCGATTAGGCATCTTTACATCTTTAAGGTTCTTAAAGTTTTTTTCATGCGCAGCGGCTACAGTGCTATTTTAAGAAGCTCGAATACATATACACTAAGAGTGAATGATAAGGCAATGGTTAACATTCCAATTTCCAATAAAACTCATTGTTTAAGATTTTATACAGCGGCAGCACCAAGGCTTTTTAATAAGTTAGCAATCGAAGTTAGATTGATTGTAGTACCTACTTTATTTTTCAGTGAAGTAAAAAAATTTCTTTTTAGTATGGATAGTTCTACAGTTCAAACATTTGTAAATACAGCTATCTAATTTGATGTTTGTAAACCTTGTTTTTGTTTATTATATTTACAAGAATATACTTGTTTTTTTATTTTATTCTTGAATTTACCCCACATGAATTGAATTGTATTTGAAGAATCATTCGCCTCTAGTCACTTATGTGCTACAGAATGATTACTATTCTATTTCTTAAATGTTAGTAAAGTAATTTTATTATAGTGAATTAAAAAAAAAAAAAAAAAAATGAATGAACGAACAAAAATCTCAACGAATGTTTTTTTATTAGGAATAAAATTATCAAAGGCACAAAAGCTCCCAGCCAACTAATTCTCGATTTGGTATGAGGAGCGACACCTATTAGGATACTGGTACTACTGGATTGGCGCTACTATAGGAATGTATATACAAAGGTATTAATCAGTAGAAAAACAGCCTTATTAATTAAGTAAGAGTAAATTGCGGTTGTGAAAACAGTAAACAAAAGATTGTGTTATATATACTTCTTAAGTTATTTATTTCAGTTTTAGCAGTGTTTAATAAACGAAAACTACATCACAAAAGAAATTCAACAACAGAAAAGTACAGCTCCTTGTAAAATTTCAAATAGTCCTCATGTTTTCTAGTATACTTCCGGTTCGAGTAAGCATTTTACCGTCAATGTTTGACCTGATGTCAACTTGATCGCAAGTTGAACTTGTTTCATGTTAAAAATATATATATATATATATATAGAGTTATTTCATTCATTCATCTCAGCAGGGAGCTGTGACATACCTATCCCTGTAAACCAATGGATTAGGCTCTGTTGGAGCATAGACCTTGTTCTAGCCCTTATGATATGCTGAATATTAATAACATTAGCATTAGTTCAATGAACTTTATACACACAACGTTCAAACTCCTTGTATTTATATATAAGGTTATACATTGAAACATAAAAATATAGTACATATCTATTTATAAACAAAACACACGCACAATTAGGAAACATAAGATGTAGTGACACAAATGACTTAGGAATTGCTTTTAATCAAATCGGTGAGTTTACGTTTAAACACCACAAAGCTTGATTCATCCTTTATTGTAGTTGGTAAACTATTAAAAAATGTTAAGCCCGTGTACATCAGGGAACTATTCGTTCGACTGAGGTTACATCTGCTCGGCCTGAAATTATTTGAGTTTCTCAGATTATACGGCTGCACATCACCAACATTTACCAAATTCGCCCGCAAGTATTCTAGGACCATTTTGTTTTTCATTTTATAAATAAACACCATCGCACTAAATATTAATCTTTTCTCCACATTCATCCATTCTAATGTGCTGAGCATCACTCGAATTGGGGAATATACACTACACTTCAAAATTGCCCGCATAGCTTTGTTCTGCAACAATTGGAGTCTAGTTTTTATTTCTTGTTGAATATCGTAAAAAAGAGTGGAACAGTAGTCAAAATGTGGCAATATGAGAGCATTGTAAATTAAAATTTAACTCTCATATGTAAGTTCCTTTCTCACTCTTTTTAGGCACCCAATTTTTCTTGCGATTTTTCCACAAATGTAGTCAACATGGTCCTTGAAATTTAGTCTGGAGTCTAACATGACGCACAGATATTTACTTTTATCCACACATTCAATAACGTCCCCATCCATGCGCAAAATAATAGGATCATTCAATTTAAATTTCATGCATTTTGACTTTTTCACATTCAGCTTTAATTTGTTCATTTTTAACCAATTATTTATATTCTCTAAGTTAACATTCAATCTTTCTCACATTAGGTCAACATTCGTTCCACTTATGTAAATAAGCGTATCATCAGCAAACAGCACAATCTTACAAAACTTTATGCAGCTCTTGATATCATTAATGTAGAGTAAAAAAAGGTATACTCCCAACACCGAACCCTGGGGAACACCGAGTCGCACATTCACTGATTCTGAAAACACATCATTCACTTTGGTCCTTTGCGATCTTCCCGATAAATATGATTCAAACCACTTAAGCTCTTTATTTCTTATACCATACATTTCCCAGTTTTTTTTTATCAAGATACCTCTATCAAGGGTTTCAAAGGCTCTTTTAAAGTCTAAGAAAACTGCTATGACTGAGTCACCGTCATCTATTTTATTCTTCCACTCAAACATTAACCAATTAAGAGCCGTTTCACACGAGTGATTTGCTCTAAAACCCGATTGCTCTTCAATTATTATCTTGTTCGTTTCCACATATTTTTGTAGTTGGTTAACCACTAATTTTTCCAGAATTTTTTCGAAGGTTGGAAGTGTATTAACCGGGCGGAATTCCTCACCCTTTATCGTATTAGCAACTTTTTCCACCGGTACAACTACTGATTCTTTCCAGTTTTGTGGAAAAATTCCAGATTGAAGAGATGTGTAAATATCTTTAACAGAATTGGGCCAATAATTTCTATTGATTTATAAATCATGTCTCTATTTATTCCAAACAAGTCTTTTTTATTATTGCACTTTTTAATCGTATCACATAAAGACCTTACACTACAGTACTGGAATTTAAACGTACAAGACAAACTTACATTTATTGGAACATATTGCACAATCGGAATAGAGTTATTAATGTCACGTATACTATCTACAAAAAAACAAGTTAAATTCGTTCGCGATCTGGGTAGGGTCACTTATAGAATTTTGTCCGAATTTGACACTTGAAATAAATTTGACTTTATTATTTTTAATAATTAAAGATTTTAGCACTGACCAAACTCTTTTTGTATCTCTACCGCTAGCTTGAATTTGCGAACGAATGTAGTTGTTTTTTGATTCCAAAATTTTTCTTTTGTACTCATTGCGAATTGCTTTGAATCTGCTCCAATTGGACTCAATATTAGTATAGTGTGCCATTCTATATGCCAATATTTTTTTATTTCTCATTTTTTTCAACTCCTTTGTGACCCATTTATAGTCACTCTCATCTTTAACAAATTTTTCTACAGACAATTTCTCACAACATTTTTTTATTTTCTCATCAAATAAAGTGGTTAGCTGTGTGAAATTATCAATCTCGTACAGATTAGAGAAGCCGATGTTGTTTAAAACGCTATCAAAATTTTAGTTTGGAATATTTCAAAAATTTAATCTTTTTATTTCGATTTACATTATGATGCTCATGCCTCGCTATTTCCACTTTTAATGTTTCGTGATCCGTCACTTTACAACATTGGCTTACTCTTGCACTGACCATATCACACATATTTATATTTATTAAAACATAATCAATCAGAGTTTGCGATGAATTCGTTATTCTAGTTGGTTGCATTACTATTTGCTTAAGACCTTGCTCTGTGATACATCTTATGATTTTATTTCTATTAGCATCATTTTCTAATAGGTTTATATTGAAGTCACAAATAATATAAACAATGTTTTCATTCTCCAAATGTTCTGAATAATGTTTCTATAGAATTCAATAAACTCGTTAATGGACGAGTTTGGTGATCTATACAGCGCAACAAACGAAAACTTTTTTCTATCTATCCACACATAAATTTTCAATATCCAAACAAAATATTCAATTTTTGTTTCATTCCCCAATTCACACCTTATTCCTTTTTTTACATACGTATATTATAACTCCTCCCGTATGTCTTGAATTTGAAGTACAATTTATACACTTGTAATTATCAAATTTATATTCAGACTCTTTCGTTATGCACGTCTCCGGAAGTAACAAAAGATCAGGACAATACATTTTTAGCAACAATTCGCACAAGAGTGGCTTTTACAGTCATGCTCCAGATTGAGACATAACCCAAGATTTGTATTTACACTCAGACAATTATTGCACTTTAACTTCGTATTTGAACACGATCTTGACTCATGATTTTCACCACATTTCGCACAAACTATTTTATTTTTGCACACACTAGCAACGTGATTATATCCCCAGCAATTGTAGCATCGTTTCACTGGGACATAATCGTAAACAATGCACCTATCCCACCCAATATTAATTTTGCCTCTTTCCATTAAAATATTATAATCAACATTCTCAACTGCAATAATTGCCTTATAACTGAATGATGGGAGGATTTTCCTTTCACGCCAACAAAGAAAACAACCTGTCGGTTCGATAGCACGTTATAAAAAAACAGTTTTATTTAAGATAATATGAGAGTTTTAATTCAAATAAATATGGCGCAGTTTAACATATGAGCGCCAAGTTCAAAGATAATGGAGAATTTTGAAGTGTTATACATTTTGTTCGATTTTAGAGATGAGTTCAATTAATTCGTAAATTATGATTTTAGTACAATTCAAATATGTTATAAATATGCCCCAACATCCCGCCCTCTTTGAAAGGACGTAACTTTCAAGCAGGAAGTAGAGCTAGTGTTCTAATCGGTCGCTTGAATACCCCCTTTGCTGTTTGGACATCGACGACTCTGACCTTTCCATCACTCCCTTTGTAAACCTTAAGGATTCTTCCCAGGAGCCATCTTTGTGGTGGCACATTGTCCTCATGGAGTATGACCATTGCATTGGCTGCGATGTTTGCACTTTCTGATGGCCATTTGTTGCGTTGTTGCAGTTGCCTGAGATACTCCGTTGACCAAGTCCTCCAGAAATGCGACTTAACTGCATTAATTCGCCTCCACCTCTGCAAGTAACTAATGTTTGGGGCTTCGTCTGCTGCTTCAGGAATTGACTTAAGGGATGACCCGATAAGAAGGTGTGCTGGTGTCAGGGCCTCGTAATCAGTTGGGTCAGAGGATAGAGATATAATCGGGCGCGAATTCATTACCGCCTCGATTTCGACGAGCGTTGTAGATAGTTCTTCGTAGGTTAGTTTGGCGTTTCCGATGGTTCTAAGGAGATGACCCTTCGCGACCTTTACCGCTGCTTCCCACAGTCCGCCGAAGTGTGGAGCCCTGGGGGGAATAAAATGGAAATTTATACCTTCATTAGAACAAAAATTGAATACAGCTTCTTTCGATGATTTTTGAAAGAAAGTACGACATAGGTCTTCGAGCTTAGATTTTGCGCCAACAAAGTTTGTAGCGTTATCGCAATACATATCCGACGGGAGCCCCCTACGCCCTATGAGTCTCTTCAAGGCCGCTATAAATGCTTCGGATGAGAGGTCGGTGACTGCTTCTAAATGCACCGCCTTGGAAGAGAAGCATACAAAAACAGCGATGTATGACTTGTATGGTCTTTTTCCCCGAATGTTAAGATAAGTCATCACAGGGCCACAAAAGTCGACTCCACACCGTGCGAATGGACGAGATTCCATTACACGTTCTGCCGGTAGGTTACCCATGACCTGTTCCAGTAACTTTGGCCTGTATTTGACACAGTGAACGCAATTCCTTACGACACGCCGAGCCACATCCCTTGCATTAATAACCCAGAATTCTCGGCGTATCAATGCAACCAACATTTTAAGACCAGCGTGAAAGTTTGATAAATGTAAATATCTGCTTAGGCACTGAACGAAGTTACAGTTTTTTGGTAAAAGCAACGGATGTTTTTCTTCCAACGGTAAGTTGGAATGCTTTAAGCGCCCTCCTACACGTAATAGCTCCATCCCTGTCGTTTTGTCCAAGAAAGGAGCAAGCCATTTAATGGAACCCTTAAGATTCTAGTGCGACCTTATGCATGCAATCTCCTCAGAAAAGTAATGACCTTGGATGATCCAAATGATTCGGTGCAATGAGACTTTAAGTTCGCATGGAGAGAGAAGGTCGCAACCTTCAGCGTCAGTTTTCGATGAATGATACCTAAACCGCAGTATATATGCGAATGTTCGTACAATCTTTAAATACGAGCTTTGACTATTGATCACTTCCAGCAAGTCATTATCCTGTTTCCTTTGACCCAGGAGTACAGCTCTTCTTAGTTCTAAATTTAGATCTTCATGCGACGGTTTTCTCAGTGATGAAGCCGGCCACCCTGCTTTTGGCGATTGCAAGAATGATGGACCTGCAAACCAATTGGATTGAGTTAAGTTCTCCACTGTGCATCCTCTGGAAAGTAGATCTGCTGGATTTCCTTCACCAGGAACATGTCTCCAGGTAGCTTCTAACGATTTTTCCTGAATCTCTGCTATCCTGTTACCGACGAATACGCTAAGCTTAGATGAATGAGTTCCGATCCAGTGCAGAACTATTTCTGAATCGGTCCAAAAATATACCTTTGAGTAGGATTTTTTTAAAATGTCTTTTACCTTTGCCCAAAGTCTTACTAACAAATGCGCTCCACATAGCTCAAGGCGAGGAAGTTGTCTACGCTTGGCCGGAGCAACTTTCGATTTGGCAACAAGTACGTTTGTGACGATATTTCCCCTTTGGTCAGTGGTTCTTGTGTAAATACCGCACCCGTATGCACTTAATGACGCGTCACAAAACCCATGAATTTGTACTTCAACTTTCTTCTCTGACAGAACATATCTTGGAATTGGAAGATTATGAAGGCAATGCAAATCCGTTAGAAACTGCTGCCACTCTGTGTGTAACGCTTGTGGAATGGACTCATCCCAATCGAGTCCTTCGAGCCAGAGTTTTTGAATAATTACTTTGGCCCTAATGATAACAGGCCCTAATAGCCCCATTGGGTCAAAAAGTGATGATGATAATGAGAGTATCGACCTTTTGGTGTACTTCGAATAAGTACGGTTTGGATGGTATGAAAATTGAAAATTATCGCTGAGGGAGTCCCAAGTTATTCCTAACGTACTCGTTAGGTTTTCTTCTACCAATTTCAAAGTTTTCGTCGGGTTGTCAGCTGATACCTTGCCTAACAGTTGGTGGTTGCTATTCCATTTTGACAACTTGAAACCGCCTGACTCTAATATCGTGCTGGCTTCTTCCTTAATCTTAAGAAGCGACTCCCAGTCATCGGCGCCAGTAATCATATCGTCGACATAGAAGTCCGACGCTACTACCTTTGACACTACATGGTGTGTATCTGCAAATTTGTCAGCCAGAAATCGAAGGCAGCGTATTGCTAAGAATGGTGCTGCAGATGTTCCGTAAGTCACTGTGTTGAGCTGGTACGTTTCTATTGGCGTACTCTCGTTCTTTCTCCAGAGTATCAACTGAAAGCGCCGTTGGGATGGATCGATCAATATCTGCCGATACATCTTGACTATATCCGCTGTGAGAGCATATCTGTGCAACCGAAAACGGAGTAATATGATGAACAGATCATCCTGGATTGTCGGTCCAACCATAAGGATGGCATTTAACGATGTCTGCGTCGATGTACTGCAAGATGCGTCGAACACAACTCGCAATTTGGTAGAGGTACTACTCGGCTTAAGTTCACAATGATGAGGTATGAAGTAGTGAGGCTCTTGCAAATTTGGTTTTTCTACCACTGTCATGTGGCCTAGCTCCTCATACTCTCTCAGAAACTGTGAATATTCCTCTTTCAGCGAAGTATTTTTCCGAAGCCTTGACTCGAGGCTAAGGAATCGTCGGAAGGCTATATCGTAGGATGCACCCAGGCAGCTTGGATCTTTCTTAAATGGTAGTTGAACAGAAAGGTGACCACTGGGGAGGACTTGTATTGTTTCCAAAAACCCGTTCTCACAATCTGCCTGTTCGTTGGTCCACTTGAGTTTTCGACTACTTGTTTCCTCCAACTCCCAAAATTTCTCAACTTGGGTATGCAAAAAGTCGTCCTGCGTGGAAATGGGAAGACTAATTGTTGGGCTAAAGCGATCAACTTCCGTTGTACATTTTCCTGACACGACCCATCCTAGTTTCGTTTTTTGCAGTATCGGCAGTCCTGCTCTTAACCTTATCTGTCCTACTGACAACACATCGAAGAATGTCTCCGCACCTAAAAGCAGATCAATGTTTGACGGTTGGTTGAAACCTTCATCTGCCAATTCAATGTTCCATGGTATGTTCCAGCCCTCTGTTGACATCGCTCTATCGGGCTGATAACCAATTATTGTTGGAGCTACCAAAAACTCCAATGCTACCTCAAAGCAACTAAACCGTGATCTGACAATAGTTTGAGTTTGATGATTGGACTGCGTGTGTGAAGCCCCTATTCCAATGATCTCAACATGCTGTCTACTCTTACGTAAATTGAGACTACGAGCGAACTTGGCGCACATCAGGTTGACTTGTGAGCCTGAGTCTAGCAGCGCCCGACCAATCTGGAAGCTTCCGGTGCAATCTTGAACAAGAACTAGCGCTGTAGCTAGCGTGACATGGCTTGCAGTCTTGGCTGTAACTGATTGCGTTGCGGCGATTGACGTGACTACAGTATCTGCCGCCGACGAAGTGCCTTCACCACTGCTTTGGGCGATTTCTTGTTGCTGCCGATGCAGCAACGTATGGTGTGGCTGTCTGCATACTTTATTGATATATTTTGACATGTTATGACCCTTTGTAAGACAATTTATGCATAGGCCTAACTTCTTTACATTCGAAAATCTATCTGCTACCGAGAGTTTGATAAAGCTAGGACAACTGGAGATTAAGTGGTCACTATTCCTGCAGAATACACAGGGTTTCTGTAGAACTGTTAATGATGTTTGCGATGTGAATCCCTTAGGTTTTGATTTGATTGGCCAGCGTTGATGATAATCTGAACGATTCTGCGTGTTGTCGCGTGCCTGAAGGTAGTGACATCGTTTACTTATCATCTTAGCGCAATCCTCCCAGCTCGGCAGCTTAGAATAATCAATTTGTTCATCCCATTTCGACTGTGTATCGGTGTCTACTTTTGACATTGCGATGTATATAATAATAGCATTGCAAATATCTACCTCCGAGCCAAGCGACAACAATGAATTGAAAATTGCGGAAATACTATCCACCAAGTTCCGAAGCTGAGACGCCGATGGTCTTGAGCACTTGGGCAATTCAAATATTGCGGAAATATTTTCTAAAAATATCAATGTGTCGTTGTCATATCGCTCCTTAAGTTTGCTTAGTGCCTTGGTATAATTATCCTCGGTCACCTGAAACGCTCGAATAGTGCCCAAAGCTTGATCGGATAGACATGACAGTAGGTGGTTACACTTTTCAGTTTTGGTTAGAGTAGCGTCCGAATCTACTAAATGAGTGAACGAGTTGATAAAATTCTTATACTCCGTGTACTTTCCACTAAACTTTGGTAAACGAAGATACGGCAAGCGATTGACTGATGGTGTTGGGATACCAAACGAATTATCAATGGTACTGTTTCGCCTCGGGCCTATTAAGGCAAGTAGCCTTGTCTTTGTGGTGACATATAGTTCTTCTAACTCACTCCTTGCAGTATCGTTAGGCTGCAAGAGTTCTATTTGTGTTTGATACGTAAGCACTTGTTTAAAATAAGATTCAAGAATGCCGAGCCTGCACTCCCATTCTGTCGCTGACAAGCCGGTAGCTTTCTCAGTCAATGATTTTATGCGGGTGATACTACCCTTAGTTGATGCCCGCTGTTGCTTCAAATCATCTACACTTGGTGATGTCATACCCTTCATTTCTGACAGCTATTTAAGCCTCAGCGAAATCCGTTTAAAAAATAATCTCCAAAATAAATCACTCTGAATAATGCTTATGCAGAGTCAATCCGAAATACTGCTATAACAATAACCTCCAATGATCTTCAATATTCCCCGCAATTATGGTTAGCGAGGAGTCCAACAACAACCCAAAAGCAGATAACTCTAATATATCCGAGTAAATGACACTAATAAATAATAAGCTTAGCTCACAGAAGTACAGCTTCGAAATTTTAATTATGTTTCCTAATTAACGAGAAAGCCGCTGCGGTCGAATGCACTCGAATTAGTCCTACCACTAGTGTTATTATAATGTCGAAGTTTTCTCTACTAAATATAATCTTAACTCGTTTGGTGTTTAATTTGAAAAATTCATGACGTAGAACACTTCTCCAATGTTCATTTAATTGGGCATGATAAAGACTTCTTAGTCGAGCGTGTGGTTGATGAACTGACGAATTGCCGACTGGCTCTGGCAGTCTTAGCGAAAATAGGCGAAAAGCTCACACCCAGAATTTGGTTGCAAGTTGCAGTCAAACCTTGCTAAGTAAGAACAAATGCTCAATTGAACGGCAGCTTTCTTTATCAAAGCTTACTTTGACTGATCGTTAGTTATTGATTTGCGAATACGTATGAAACAAAAAACATGTGGTTTCGTAACCGCTCCTTCGAACTATGTATGTACTTTCTTTTATTTGTATGATCAAAAAAAATATATCCAATGGTTTTGAATTGAGAGAGCTTATGACGAATGTGCGTTTGAACTTTAAACTTCTCAAGGAATTAATCTGACCCACCCGAATTCGTGTACATGGGTGATTAAACTATTTTGTTGGAAATGCAACGCACGTTCGTGTTAAGATAAGACACGTACCTTTTGGGAAGATGTCTACTTATCTATCCGCAAATTACTCCTCTCCTTCCGGCTTCTATCTACCGCACTTTTTATCGTAGCAAATGTATGGGCTGCGGCACTGCTGGAACTGGCTGCTGGGCTGAAACTTCTGGAACTGGCTGCTGGAACTGGCTGCTGGGCTGAAACTGCTGGGCTGGGATATTTTTCTTGGGCGATGACGAATTCACTCGCGAAACCGAACCGATATCATATACTATAATGTCTGAATTCAGGAATAATTTAAGACGATGTGCGATTGATGCACGTTTTTGTTCACGATAACGAATTGCGAGACGATCGTGGCAAAAGACAAAAAGTTTGCCCCACGTTGGGCGCCAAAATGAATGATGGGAGGATTTTCCTATCACGCGATTTGATTAATTGCGTAACGGCGGAAGGATAATCTTATCGCCAAGACACTGGTAAAGTATCCAAATGACTCGAATCAGGAAAAAATGAATATCGGTCGAGTGAAAACAACCTGTCGGTTCGATAGCACGTTATAAAAAACCAGTTTTATTTAAGATAATATGCTTTATATAAACACTATTTTGGAGAGTTTTAATTCAAATAAATATGGCGCAGTTTAACATATGAGCGCCAAGTTCAAATATAATGGAGAATTTTGAAGTGTTATACTCGTACATTTTGTTCGATTTTAGAGATGAGTTCAATTAATTCGTAAATTATGATTTTAGTACAATTCAAATATGTTATAAATATGCCCCAACAATAACTTTTTTTTATTTTCTTTAACTGCACTAGAAAAATTTCACACAATTTATTGCACACTTTAATTTATTTTGCGAAATAACCGCCTTTTCCAATTCTTCTTTCTTCCACTCAATATTAATTCCACATACTAATAAATATGGTTTTTTCATTTTTGGTATTGAAACGTCATAATCTTCACTCAATTTTTTTTTCATTTCACTTTCAAGAGTATTCCTTGATTCATTATCATCACAATTAAAAAAAACCACTCTATCCCTCTTTTTTATCACACTATTAACTTTTAAAGAGAGCGCCGTTGGATCGATGCTCTCTTTTATCACCTCTTTGGTTTTTGCATTTTCTTGAATTTTCTTTGGTTTTACAATAACCGTTGCACTATTTTTATTATTATTTTTTTTAATTGATCCGCATATGTTATATTTTTATTTTCCTTACTTTTTATTTCTCTTACTATTTCATTTCTTATTTCTTTAACACTATTTATAACTAGATTATTATCATTTGAAATTTTTTCGACATTATCACAAATTTGCTCACTATGTACTTTAACTGATTCGTTCACTTCACTCATTTTTTTTTATTACTTTCACACTTTTCTCACAAGTCTCTTGAGCTATTTTCATTGATTTTAGTCTACCCATATATGTTGATTCTATCGCTTGTAGCAATTTTCTAATTTTACTCTCGTTTTTTTTTAAACATTCCTCAAACTCCTTGTACTCCTTCAAGTTGCTTCCATTCTTTTGCACTGTTTCTTGCACATCTTTAAGTACAAGATCAATATGCGAATATTTGTAACCTTAAACTAAGAAATAAATACGATCATGCATAGGCATGATTCAGATTCAAAAGAATAGGTAGCAAATTAAGTTCACAAAATCTTGTGCTAAACTGATCTGAACAGCTTGTATAAAGTGACAGAATGCATTTAGAACATTTGCATGTACTTTTCTGATCTTTTCTGGGCATTTCTGGGTAGCTCTTCATTAAACATACCTTTTTTGACTGGTAGGACAGTACTTGTCTGTCTGTGAAGTCGTGCGGTGACTATGGTCATTCTTCCCCAGTCCAAGTCTTTTTAAATTCATTTTTAATTTAAGACACAAGTTTTCTCGAACATAGGCGTTATTATGAAAGTGCCTAAACATATTTTTTTTTTGCATGTTGGAAAAAAAAACCTACACGGTCGTATTTGTATATATGTACACTTTATAGTAGTCTCACTTCGTGTATACGACGACTACGCCACCATACGACACAAGTGAGTCATTAGAAAAAGCTATACATATATAAACTAGCATATTGTAGAACCTTTTCTACAAAATGCTAGTATGCCTTTGAATATGCGTATTCGTAGTTATTTTTGTTGTCTTCCATTCTTCTCATTTATCGAATTTATTTTTTTTACTTCTCATGATGGGGATATGATGTGTGTGATAGGGGTGCGGTATATGGATGGCAGAGTTGTGAATGAATGCATTACTTTGGTACTGCATTCAGATAAGTCTTAGTCCTATGACTGAAAAAATTGAATGTAAGTTAAACTTTACCATAATACTTTAACTTACAAAACAACATTCAGCAGTCATTTTGAAGATTGTGAATGGGCAGTTAAAGAAAGCAGTCAATTGACTGTAAGTTAAAAGAATGCAGTACTTTTTGACTTGTTGCATTCTTTAAGTTAGTTGTAAGTCTTTTGCAAGTCTTTTTTTTTTGCAGTCAGTAAGTCTTTTGACTGTATTCATTTAACTGTAAGTCTTTTGACTGCTTTTAAGTCTTTTGACTGGTTGAAGTCTTTTGACTGATTTTAAGTCGTTCGACTGCTTTAAGTCTTCTATAATATTAGATTCTTGCAAGTCCCTATTTTATATATGTATGTACATATATGTATATATGTTCTTTTACTAAGAGGTCCTTGCAACAACAAAAATGGTCCTTTAATCCTGGAAAAAGGATTTTTTTTCCAAAATGTAATTAGAAACCGCACGGTATAATTGTGATGAACGTCATTTTGCTGAGAGGTCCTCGCAACAACAAAAATTGTCCTTTAATCCTGGAAAAAGGATATTTTTCCAAAATTTAACTAGAAACCGCAGGGTATAATTGTGTTGAACGTTATTTTGCTGAGAGGTCCTCGCAACAACAAAAATAGTCCTTTAATCCAGGAAAAAAATTTTTTTTCCAAAATTTAACTAGAAACCGCAGGGTATAATTGTGTTGAACGTTATTTTGCTGAGAGGTCCTCGCAACAACAAAAATAGTCCTTTAATCCTGGAAAAGGGATTTTTTTTCAAAATTTAACTAGAAACCGCAGGGTATAATTGTGTTGAACGTTATTTTGCTGAGAGGTCCTCGCAACAACAAAAATAGTCCTTTAATCCTGGAAAAGGGATTTTTTTCCAAAATTTAACTAGAAACCGCAGGGTATAATTGTGTTGAACGTTATTTTGCTGAGAGGTCCTCGCAACAACAAAAATAGTCCTTTAATCCTGGAAAAGAGATTTTTTTCCAAAATTTAACTAGAAACCGCAGGGTATAATTGTGTTGAACGTTATTTTGCTGAGAGGTCCTCGCAACAACAAAAATAGTCCTTTAATCCTGGAAAAAGGATTTTTTTCCAAAATTTAACTAGAAACCGCAGGGTATAATTGTGATGAACGTCATTTTGCTGAGAGGTCCTCGCAACAACAAAAATAGTCCTTTAATCCTGGAAAAGAGATTTTTTTCCAAAATTTAACTAGAAACCGCAGGGTATAATTGTGTTGAACGTTATTTTGCTGAGAGGTCCTCGCAACAACAAAAATAGTCCTTTAATCCTGGAAAAAGGATTTTTTTCCAAAATTTAACTAGAAACCGCAGGGTATAATTGTGATGAACGTCATTTTGCTGAGAGGTCCTCGCAACAACAAAAATAGTCCTTTAATCCTGGAAAAGGGATTTTTTTTCCAAAATTTAACTAGAAACTGCAGGGTATAATTGTGTTGAACGTTATTTTGCTGAGAGGTCCTCGCAACAACAAAAATAGTCCTTTAATCCTGGAAAAGGGATTTTTTTCCAAAATTTAACTAGAAACCGCAGGGTATAATTGTGTTGAACGTTATTTTGCTGAGAGGTCCTCGCAACAACAAAAATAGTCCTTTAATCCTGGAAAAGGGATATTTTTCCCGCAAGGGCAGGAAAGGCCTCGTTGACAGACGGGAACACGGACGAATAGAATAACTCCGTACTGAAAGAAAACAACTAGCCATTTTCTTGAGTGGATTTTTATATTTTATACAAACATAACAAAAAGTTTTTTTACAAAAAAAAAACATAGATAACAAAATAACTTAAAAACAGATAACAAAATAACTTAAAACAATGTCTTCGATTTTGAAAGAGTAACAAATATTAAACTTTTGAAAAAAAAACAGAACGAAAATAAAAACAATAAAATAAATAAACCGTTAAATGTTAAACTTTGTCACTGTTTACTTTCAACATCAACAATTTTTCAAAATTGGAGTCTGAAAGAGCTCCACGCTTAGGAGCGTTTAATAAACCAGCAATTGAAAAAAGCCGTTCTACAGATGCTGATGAAGGCACAGGTGTATTGTACCTTAAAAATGTTTTTTTTTATGTTGGGGTACTTGTGCAATCCGTCAAGAGATGGTGATGATTGAGCAAGATACAAATCAAAACTTTCGTTCTCGTCAGACATTGTGGATGCACTTCCTATATCATCTGTAAATTGTTAATAGATACTTGATTTTATTTTTGTTAAACCAATAAGTGTATACTGTCAATAAAATATAGCTCAGAGTTTTTACCTGACACGAAAAAGTCGAAATATGAACTCTCTGGTGCTGCTTGCATGGCTGATACATTTGGCGCATTACTGTATCTGTTGATTTTGGATCTTACCAAAGAGCTTATCTCACAAACTTTAGCTTCCCTAAAATTTGAATTAAGTGCTGAGATCCACTTCAGCTTGACAGAGGGACAGAGCACGGAGGCAACGATTGCATCATAAACTTGTGGTGTAAGATTAAAATAATCATAAAATCTTTGCACCAAAGCTTCTTCCAATCGTACCACGACGTCCATCGGAATGAACCTCAAAGTTGCATTAATTTGCAGCTTCCGAAACTTTGTCCTGACTGTCGCTAAGGTTGGTAGCAAAAAACCAAAAAACATGCCTTTTTCTTTTTGAAGAAAATCGAGTGCTTCGGCAATTGGTCTCATTAGCATCAAAAATTCTTCCAAGTATTCGAATTCAAAATCGAAAAACGTCTGCGTTCCCAACTTCCTACATAAATTGTTTATGTTTTGTTTGTGGTTTATAATGTCAAGCACAGAGTCGAAAAGAGAATTCCACCTAGTCACTACCGGGTATTTCAATTGGGAACCCAAAGTAGCAACAATTTCTTCCGAACTCTGCGGTCTGTTGACTTTATTCCATATACTCGAACATTTTTGTAATATCTGAAATATATAAATTTCATTATCTTTTTTTTCATCGCAGGTACGTACTATTTTGAAAATAACTGATTTGTCTGTACAGCATGCCATAGTTTATATATATATATATATATACAAAATTAGTATTAAACTAATAAAGCTATTTATTTCTAATTACACAAGGTGTTTTGTTTATATTTCAGGGGATCTTCCACCAATGTTTGGAAAAAAACGAAGTAATTTATTATATTGATGACAAACATCTATGAGTATAAACATTGTCATAGAAGCTTCTTAAATTTGCAGTTCGAATTTGGGGTAAAGTTCTAAGTCCCTTCCATGCTAGCCAAAACTCATAACTATATAGATCGATAGATAGATAGAATTGTTTATTTTCATATACATATATAACAGATAAGTACAGACCATAGCAATTCATAAAACAATGTTAAAATGTTAACAAACAACTGCATATTGTATGAAAATTATGAATCATTCTATATTTTAGTTACAATTGTTGTTGCCCATGCTCCTCTTCGCTTAACAGCAGCGGTAATATTTACAATCGGCATTTTTGATTATATGCAGAAATAGGGCACAAAGAGCAAAAATCTCACACAAATGGTTGGAGAAACTATGTTTTAGGGCGTTAATGCTAAATATTTTTTAAGTACAAAACAACCTGCATATGTTTTATCGAACGAGGGAAAAGAAAAGTATCCATCAATAATTAGAGTTCGCTTCGAAATCATTATCACAGATGGCAGAGAAAACAGTAAATTTACATTTACAAATTTTGGAGAAGAGGCTTCCTACAATAAATGTTTGTTCCACAAATTTATAGAAAATTGTATTGAAGAAATTTTATACCTACGCGTAGTCGCCAAAGAGAACAAAAAATTTGGCTTAGGTGCAAATTTCAATCAAAAAATCACTGTATTTTTACATGACTATTCCCTGCTAACTGTAACTGGTCTATATATTTAAATTAAATACTTCACTTACAGTTTGATGTTTGTTGTAGTTTTGGGGATTTTCCCGAATAATTCGTGAAAAATCAGTTGTTGCTATCAGGTTCAGGGTGTGTGTAGCGCATTTGATATGCCTTGGAAGAGAGTTTTCGAAAATGTCATTACAACATTCCAAATACTCAGCTTCGTCGTCAATGCCTTCAACGGAGTTATTTAGATCATCGTCGCAGTCGTTGCGAATGTAATTTGTCTACCAAACTCCTTAAACGCTTTTACAAAATTTGAGCCGTTGTCAGTAACAGTTGCCACTACGTTTTGGCAGTTTAATCCGAATCTCGTGTGGATTTGATGGATCATTTCATTGATTCGGTCATACGTATGTGGTCCTGAAAAACGTCTGCACGCAAGGGCAACTGACTTTCTCTCGAATGATTCGGTCAACCAGTGACATGTGTATCCAAAAAAACTACGATGTTTGGTTGACCACACGTCGGCTGTAGTACAAAAATATTTGTTTTCCGATATAAGGTTTTGTATGTCTTTAGTCATTGACTTATACATATCGTCAATTAGTTTAACGGCAGTTTGTTATACTAAATCCCAGTATCATCCATTTATATATGATTATCAGAGATTCAAAACTAAAGTAATGGACAAACAACTTTTATACAATCATGACCAAACGAAGAGGACTATTTTTGTTGTTGCGAGGACCTCTCAGCAAAATAACGTTCAACACAATTATACCCTGCGGTTTCTAGTTAAATTTTGGAAAAAAAATCCCATTTCCAGGATTAAAGGACTATTTTTGTTGTTGCGAGGAGCTCTCAGCAAAATAACGTTCAACACAATTATACCCTGCGGTTTCTAGTTAAATTTTGGAAAAAAATCCCTTTGCCAGGATTAAAGGATTATTTTTGTTGTTACGAGCACCTCTCAGCAAAATAACGTTCAACACAATTATACCCTGCGGTTTCTAGTTAAATTTTGGAAAAAAATCCCTTTTCCAGGATTAAAGGACTATTTTTGTTGTTGCGAGGACCTCTCAGCAAAATGACGTTCATCACAATTACACCCTGCGGTTTCTAGTTAAATTTTGGAAAAAAATCCCTTTTCCAGGATTAAAGGACTATTTTTGTTGTTGCGAGGACCTCTCAGCAAAATAACGTTCAACACAATTATACCCTGCGGTTTCTAGTTAAATTTTGGAAAAAAATCCTTTTTCCAGGATTAAAGGACTATTTTTGTTGTTGCGAGGACCTCTCAGCAAAATAACGTTCAACACAATTATACCCTGCGGTTTCTAGTTAAATTTTGGAAAAATATCCTTTTTCCAGGATTAAAGGACAATTTTTGTTGTTGCGAGGACCTCTCAGCAAAATGACGTTCATCACAATTATACCGTGCGGTTTCTAATTACATTTTGGAAAAAAATCCCTTTTCCAGGATTAAAGGACCATTTTTGTTGTTGCAAGGACCTCTTAGTAAAAGAACATATATACATATATGTACATACATATATAAAATAGGGACTTGCAAGAATCTAATATTATAGAAGACTTAAAGCAGTCGAACGACTTAAAATCAGTCAATAGACTTCAACCATTCAAAAGACTTAAAAGCAGTCAAAAGACTTACAGTTAAATGAATGCAGTCAAAAGACTTACTGACTGCAAAAAAAAAAAGACTTGAAAAGACTTACAACTAACTTAAAGAATGCAACAAGTCAAAAAGTACTGCATTCTTTTAACTTACAGTCAATTGACTGCTTTCTTTAACTGCCCATTCACAATCTTCAAAATGACTGCTGAATGTTGTTTTGCAGTTAAATTCTTTAAGTAAGTTAATAGACTTACATAATAAGTCTTTAAGTTAATTTAACTGCAGTACTAACTTAACTGCTTTTTTTACAACTCTAATGGATGGTATATTAGTTGTTGGTTTTGATGAAAGTTTGGGGTAGGTCATGGCATATTGCAAGGAGGCCGTAGCATTCATCATTCATAATCGGTATCAAAAATCATATTATGTACATATTGCGATTGCATTATGTTGCACAATTAAATTTCCGAATATTATGTATAAGTAGCATTTTTTCATTTGGTTTTCCACAAACAACTGATTTCGACAGTTTGGGCAGCTAGCTAAATGTAACTGATTAATGTATTCTTTTTGATACTTTAATCGACACAAACTGTTTATAACTTATATGTTTTGTACACTGTTTTATGAATAAGGATGTATGCATAAAGGCTGGAGAAATATTTAAACACTGCATAAGAAGATATGCAATCATTTCGAGATTTTAACAGCGAATTCTATTGAAGAATGCTCTAGGTTGTTTGCGTTGATTCGTGTGTAGAGTAGGTAGGGAACCAAATCTGGACCAAAAAAAAGTCAAGCATTTATTGCAAATATGCAAAATTATCTCCATCGCATCATCAACAAAGTTGTCAATACGGCAAAGAAACATGGTGGTGGGCAGATGAAGCTAAAGCAGTGATTAGTGACAAAAAAGTGTCATTCAAAGCTTATTCAAAGTACTCCACTAATAATGGAGATGAAAAAGGTCGCCTAGAATTGGAATACAGACTTTGCAAGAGGCTTGCAAAGGGAAAGTGCGCTCAAAAGATGAAGTTTGTAGAGGGTCTGTATCGGTAGTTAGAAGAAAATTCTTCTTTGGCTGCTGATAGAAACCAGGCTGTCCACGAACTCCGACAAAGCAGCTTGAACGGCAACAGGTCTATATATAAAGACTAAGGTAAATAATGCAAAACATTTAATGTTCCGGCGAAACATTGTTTTCCATCTGAAGATACTTCTGCAAGCTGTTATAGGAATTACCTTGAAGGTTTTTTTTCACTTTAAGAACATCTAGAAAACCTTTTACAGTATTTAAATAATTAGTCTCCAAAACTGATCCACTTCGCATCCATAAAGGAACACAATAATTTTCAAAATTTGCCGCTGACAGAAGGAAATCCGTTCGCCAAAGTTCATCAACAATGCTCCAGGGCTGCTTCTTGTGGATGACGAAAAACTTCTAATTTAACAATTTCCTAGGATATATTTTCCGAGAGCCGCTTCTAACACTGAAGAAGTACACGACATTACTGTCGAAGAAGTTAGGAAGGCGGTCAAAGACTTAAAAATCGAAAAGCCCAACTCCAAATGTCTTAAGAAGAAAATTAATAAATAATAAAATTTAAATAAAATAAATATTGATCGTATAGGTAGAAACCTATTAACTATTAACCCCTAAGTGGTGGTGCAGCATGCAATACTGACACAAAGTAACATGTCATTTCTTTATAAATTAGATTGAATATTTCTGAATCAATTACAAAAGAAATGATACAAATCCGAACATTTTTCGACAAGATATAGCCAAAATAGTAACAGTCTAAAAAGCGATAAACTCAAAATTTCTTATTTGAGGAAAAAGACTTTTCGTCCCTTCCATCATCCCCCTCATCATACATGCTACTTGCCTAGGCGGCGATGCGATGTTAACCCCCACAGCATTTTGGGCGCCTTAAGACAATATATTCAACATTTCAGCTTTCTAGCTCACAAATTTGTTCTTTTGAAATTGTGGGCGTGTCAGTGGGCGGATTTTAAAAATTCTTAAAATTTATTTTTTCGGGCCCCTAGACAGCATATGGTTTAAATTTTGGCTTTCTAGCTCCAGTGTAAAGGCCTTAATTTTTGCCGACGGGTGGACGGACGGACATAGTAGATACACATTACTATCGATGCTGACCACGAATATATTACGAGTACAAAAAATGCAAAACGACAGGTGACCTGCCTTAATATTAATGTAGGTCATCAATTCGCTAATAGATAGATATACCTGTCCAACAACTATTTCGTTGAATAACGGCTGATACAACACAAATTGAATATTTCCGAATCAAATACTAAAGAAATGATATAAATACATTTTTGAACGAGATACAGCAAAAATAGCAAAAGGCTAAAAATCCATAAATTCATAATTCCTTATTTGATGGAAAATACCGAAATTAGCTTTTATTCAATTTTTCCTTTCAAACGAATCGCCTCTTTCATCATACATTCTACTCGCAGACGACAAAGCCAGATTTCTAATTTTTCCATCATATCCCTCTTATCCTACATACTATTAGCCGAAGCGACGCAACAATACAAATGTATTGTGCTGCTACACAGAAAAATAAATACTTACATAATATCAGAATGATTCGATATAGAGAGACAGCAAAATTTAAGACACAAACCTTCAAACGCCACCACTTTTTCTCCCGCCTCTGTCGAGTAAAACGTTTTCAAATTCGTGTTGATGAGACTACTATAGAACTCTATATACAAAGACACGGTAGACAAAAGAAAAAAAAACAAGTGCGTTAAGAAAAGCTAATTGCTCAGTGCGTGGTAATCTCTCTACCCCTTTCCATGTCGTTTGCTCTTGTTTCTATTTGGCCTTAGCAAGTGCAGTTGTACATACAAATGCATTTGCTATGGTCGAATAGAGGTAGGTTGGTGGCTTCACTATTGTTTAAAAATGGACAGGCACTCAACTTATAACGAGTTCGATGCTCTGTCAGACTCCATTTTAAGAACTATGACCCTTTATCCTCGTACTGAAATCGTCATTGCGGGCGATTTCAACATACACAATTCAAGTTGGCTTCGACATTCTAATCAGACAACACCCAAAGGAAGGTATGTTGAGATCTTTGCTGAGGTAAATAATTTGGCCCAGCTTGTAAATGACCCGACACGAATACCAGACATTAGCAGTCAAACCGCCTACACACTGGGCTTGTTTGTTACCTCTCACCATAAAAAATACGTTGTAAACGTATTACCGCCTCTAGGTTCGTCAGACCATTTTATTATATCAGCGAATTTCCCGTATACCAACCACATAGTTAAAGAACAAACTCCCAAAAGAACCGTATGGGAATTTGAGAAAGCCAATTGGGAAAAAACTGTCTCTTTACGAGTTTTAACTGTTCGTTGTAAGGTAAACGCGTAAGGTAAACGCGTGTTGTGAGTTGAGCTGCAGACAGGCAGAGGTAAGCTTTCGTTCATTCAACCCGTCGATGAAAATCGAAAAAAGTTTAAACGAGCCAGAAACGATGCAACACCCACATTTATCGCATCAATTTCTGATACGTCCAAAAGTTTGGGACAAAAAAATACTACAAAGTCCCACGGGTAGGAAAAACTTTTCCTCCCCATCTATTCCGAAAGTCATTTACGTTGTGCTTTATCTCCTCCTGTACTAGAGCGCGTGGAATACACCATAGGACCAATCCACTTTTGCACTTACAGTGGTAAGAGTAATAAGGGGTTTTGGCATACACAAATCCGCTGGTCCAAATGGCATTTCCCCTATCGTTCTGAAGAGGTATTCTTCAACGCCGGCAGAGACACTGCGTAAGCCTTTCTATCTGTCCTATTCTTCAGGGCTCTTTCCGAGAAGATAGAAAACAGCATTTGTCAAGCCTGTCCCAAAAACAAAAAGGCGAATGCTCTTCTCCTACCGACCAATTCAATTTACAAGGTCATGGAAACGCTGATTAACCGTCAGCTGATGAAATATCTTGAATCCCGGAAACTTCTTAGTGACCGGCAGTATGGTTTCCGGTTCAATTCCCGCCGGGGCCAAGTTTTGAGTTTTATTCCACTGCCCCACCTCTTGCGAACGTCTGACAAACATCCAAGAGTATCAATTGTCATGAAATTGATTCTCTCAAATTTGACGTTCGGATTCGGCGTAAAATTGTAGGTCCCTTCCACTTCACAAAGAAAGTGGTTGGAAAGCTAGGTTTTAGGCCCTCTATGTGCCGTTTATGCCTAATATTTATTTTTTATGGTTTTCTCAGCAACAGGTCCACTGGTGATTTGATGACATATCTAAACGAAAAGTGGAACCAATCCCCTGGTTTGGCCTTAAGCTCTCTTGTCGAAAATGCGTGCATTTGGAACCGATGGTACTCTTTTTCAATGGATTAGAAACTCCCTTTCGGACGTTCAATTCAAGTTGTTTTGAACGGTTACAAGTCTGCAACTCACCAAATAAATGCTGGTGTTCTTCAAGGCTCTGTTTTATCTCCGACTCCTTTTCTCATTTTTATACCCTATTCTAAGGGTATATTAATGTTGACGCATAGTTTGTAACATACCTTAATATTGCCCTTAGACTCCTAAAAGTTACTATATTTATGATCAGCATAGTAATGGCTATCTAGCCATGTCTGTTCGTCCGTTCGTCTGTCGGCAAAAATTAGGCCTTTAAACTGGACCTAGAGAGCTGAAGTTTTAGCCCGAAATAATCAAGTTTAAGATTTTTTTAAATCCGCCTACTGACACGCCCACAATCAAATAAAACCATTTTATCCAAAGTTTAAGCTAGGGAGCGTTTTTTTTTTACAAAAGCTTCGTTTTTTTTTTTGCGATAAAATCCTTTAACTGTTATATAACAAAATATGTAGAGCGTTCTTAACCATGCAACCATACTTAAACTTTTGTCACGCCCACTTATGAGGGATAGGAATAAGAATAGGGTATCCAACAGTTCGCCCAAGCGGACTGTATCCCGTCCTATGTTTATAAATGATCTTTGTCTGTTACTTCTAATCTGATTCATTCCTTCGCAGATGACAGTACCCTCAGCTTATCATATTCGTTTCCTGGTTCACGCTCTCAACTGCGGGTGTGGAACTAGAACGGCAACGTATGTTAAGTTCCACCAATAGGGTGGAATTCAATGATTCCAATACCCAATGCTGTCCTCAACAGTCTGCCATTATCCATGAATAGTTTTTGCATCGCTGAAACCGAAAGACTTTCCATTCTCGGTATGTGTGTTTATGACAATCTTCGTTGGAATGACTACATATTCGATGTCACCAAGAACCGCTGCGAAATGTCTAGGCTTCATTAAGCGATGCAAGAAATATTTCACCCCTTCTGATCTGGCTACAATTTATAAGGCGTTTATTCGCCCCAAACTTGAGTACAATGCTCATTTCTGGGTATATACTCCAATCAAATTTTTGGAGCTGATTGACAGAATACAAAAACTCGCGATAAAACTCATTGGCGATCGAAATATCACGAAATCGCTTGACTGTTTGAGCCATGTCGTAATGTCTCCTGCCTATCGTTGTTTTATCGCTATTTCCCCCGAAAGTGGTCTAATGAAATAGGCAGCTGCATTCCACCCCTAGAACATTTCAACCGCCATGCCAGGAATGTGCATTAGTTCACTCTTAAGCCTACTTTCGGACGTACAGTGAATTACAAAGAATCGTTCCTTAGCCGTTCAACACGAATGTTGAATGCTCTATCACGCTCTGTTTACATTATGGTTTACAAACATTCAAAACCAACGTGCATCGGTTTCTCGTCCTTTCTACTTTCTCTTTTCCTAAATGCCCGTGCTGTGTCGCTATGTACAATAAAAGGGTAGAAAACATGGCGTTTGCGTAAGAATTATATAAAAAATTCACATAGTAGCTTAACGTTTTGTATGTGTTTTGACCAAATCTCATTCAGCTGCATTGCGATGTCTATGTTTGTAGGTAGTTTACAAATGAAACTCTTTGTTTGAGATGCGATTTCACCAATTTTATTTCTCTGCCTGTGGGGTTTGCCGGTTTGACCCAAAACGTGGCGGTAGGCCTCCCGATTTTGAATCACTTCGTAACCGAGGCCAATCAAATGCTTGTGTTGCTGTATTTATTTGATTAATGAGTGTTTCGCGATTGGAAAGGAACGCTGATTGATATTGCCTTTTTGATATCGTTGGAAGGATTTCTCATTTTAACAAGACAATACCTTCATTTTCTTAGAGTACCTTCATTTTCTTTTGTTCTTTGAAGTGAAGGCCTTCTTGGATCTTGTAACTTCTTATTCGATCAAGCTTTTTTACTCCTGTTGTCACGCGACGTCATAAATCAAGCACTCTGGCATCCGCGACAGCTTGGTCTTTAAAAGGGAGGTTCAGTCTTCCTCGTCGTCTTACCCCGACTGCGCGACCCTCAACCTAAAGGGCTAGTTCCAGCATACCTTCTTGAAAAAGTGGCAGTACTCTACTTTTGAAATATGGGTGCTGCCGTTTACCTATCAGGGTTTATCCGTCACAATATCTTTTTCAACATCCTGACTAGTCTTGAAAATTCCTTACTGACCTCAGCTCCAAATTAGTCGAAGTAGCTCATGTAAGGTACCTGTCATCGTGACTGTCGACGGCATCGTTGATTCAATATAGTGAATTCATCCGCCGTAGGTCCTCTTTCTGCGGGGTTATGTAAGATTTCTGAGACTTATCAGCCAGTCTTCCGACAGTGTTATTATTTTTTTCCTGTTCAACACTTGCTCTTATAAGTTTAGAAAGCGGTGTCTGCATAGCCATGACCAGTACACGGTGGTTAGCACTTGGAGGTAAAATAAGCACAATTGACGTGTTTTCTTAGTTACGGTTGATGCCTATCAATGCTTACCCTGATTCTACAACACCCAACTACTTCGTTTTTACAAAGGCAGAAGATAGATTGCCCTTCACTGGTTAGGAATTGGATCGTCTCTCATCAGTTTGTAAATGAGAATCATGAGCCAACACCCTATATTTCCCATGTTTTTGCAGAATTCAGAGGGGATATCGTCCGGCCAAACCGCTTTTCGTTTCTTGGAGTCTTTGATCACCATCCCAACTTCTACGACAGAAATGCCACGTACTTCTTCATTTTTAGTAGCGGCTCTTGGAAAATTTATCCGAGAAAATTGTTCCTGTGTAGTATTTTTTCGTCATGCACAAGAAGCAGCCCTTGAGCATTGATTATAGACTTTGGCGAACGGATTTTCTAAGCACTTCTCCTTCTCGGAGCGGAAATTTTGAAAATGGTAGTTCGTGGATACTCTGGTTCGTATCAGCTACCGGAAAAGGTTTTTCTTTTAACCCCCGCTACAGGCCCTCCGCACACTTTGCTTGGCATCCTGAATGCTGCTTTCTTGTTCGTTACTTACTACTTTAGCTTCACCTGTCCACCACCATATTTCTTTGCGCTGTAGATAGTGTTCTTTTGAAGCCCATATCAGTGATTGGCTCTTTTCAAGCAATTTCGTTGTAGGGAAATCCACATGTCTTGTGCTCTGCACTCTTCATACTCAACTTCGTCAATAATGTGATGGGGATAATTTTTCATAGTGGCAACAAATGCTTCATCCAGATTGTACCATTCCAATGTTGCATACACTTGTTTGTTTATTTTTGTTTGTCCGCGTCTTCATAAAAAATTCTGTCAGGAGAAGGCGGTTTTGCCGGGCAATAGCCTCTCTCTGCAATCTTTAACCGAAGCTTCATGAAACGTGCTACCAAATGGCAATCAATCTTGGTTTTATTTCCACCACTGTAAGTGACCAGGTGCCAGATTTGTTTCGACTTGACTTTTAAATGGTCAAGACGCTGCCAAGTAGCTCTGGATGATACCAATTCCGTTCCTACTCTTTTCAGTAACGGAGTAGATCTTCGTAAAATCTTTTGTCCTAACGTCCATTAAACGCGGTTTTCGATCTTTCGCCAATTCGTTTCTTGAACACACAAAATGTCAATTCGCCTTTTTATCAAAATCTTCTCAAGCTCGCAGCTACGACCACTCATACTTCCAACCTTCCAATCGCGGCCCTTAGGTTTCGCCTAAGCTATGCATTACTTCGCTATCACCCGGAAACCGAATAGCTTTGACCCGAGTATTTTTGCCCGTCACAGGACTAGAACCTAACATGATAAGTATTGCCTTTACTATTAGACTTCATTTTCATATGCATGCTCGTCAGATCGAACCCTGCGTTTACACCAATAACGATTTAAGCCTAGATGCGCGTGCGACTGCATCTTCTTATACTCTCGTGCTGCGAATCGCTCGTTAACTGAAACTTATGCTTTCTTAGCCGTTCATCCGCTCTGCGGCAAGGAGACTATTTATATGTCCAACGATGGTAGCGAAATCGAAGGCTGTTGTCATTCGAGATTGTCGCATTCCATAAAACTGATAGCTCCCTCCTAGTTTACGAATCAAGGAACCCATTCCATTTGTTTCCCATAAGTCACTTACCGCTCATATAATATCATCTCATTCTTCTATAATTGATTAATTTTTTTTTTTTTAACATTGCTGTGGTTTTGTTGACCGACATTGCCAACTCTCTCTAAATTCCTTTTCAGAAAGTAGCTGGGGAGAACCACGATTATGTGATTATAACGGACTCCACTACTGTCCCACCTGCCACTGGAATGATGTCTTAGTGATTCCCGCTCGCATTATTCACAATTGGGATTTTGTGCCACGAAAAGTGTGCCGCGCTTCATTGCAAGAGATCAACATTTTTCTCGATAAACCGGTGGTCAAACTCGAAGAAGCCAATCCAAAGCTCTTCGTATTCTTACAAAAGCTTAGTTCTATTAAAAAGTTGCGCGACAATTTGGTTTTTATGCGAAAATACTTGCTCGAATGTCGCAAAGCCAGCGATGAAAAATTACTGGACAGTGAAATTGGTATTAGTATGCCTCTGAATGATTTTTAATTTGTTCATTACACTACATTTTAGGTCAAAGACGTCACCTCATTCAATCATCTGACTTTTATTCAATCAGTGATCTGGAACAGGTGGAGTCAAGTTTACTTTATGAATTCATACATAAGGTCTACAATACGTTTGACAAGCATATACGAAACTGCGACCTGTGTACCGCCAAAGCGTACATTTGTGAGATTTGTAGCAACGAAGAACTAATGTATCCATTCGACGATGGATGTATAATGTGTGATAAATGCAATTCAATATTTCATCGGGTTTGTATGACGCGAAAGAAAATGATTTGCCCGAAATGTGCTCGGCTAGAGGACCGACGAGTGATGCATACTAAGGTACTTGAAGATGCAAAAAATGGAAATTAATGAAAACTGTGGCAACGTAGTGATGCAGAATGTCAGTGCTAAAAAAAGAACGCTCAAAGCACTGTTTAATATCAACACTTCCTTAGTAGACTAGGCACAAATTTTTAACTTAAAAATTATTTTTGGTTCGCTTAATAGCTGACGGTGTGCCTATAGGAGCAGGTATCTTGTGAAATAGTTTTTTTTTGTCTTCGATACAATTTCTTTAATTTTGAAAGTTTGACTACTGCGTTTTAGTAAACTTAAGTGTAAATTGTATATTTAATGTAAATTGATTTTAATTTTAAACCAGCTTATGGTTTTTTTTTTAAAATAAATCCTTAAACATCTCAAATCTGTGAATGAACAATTTAGAAATTATTTGAAATTTGATTTTTGTTCAACATTTGAACAGAATCGGCGTGCTCTACAGAACTGGTGGTTATAATGCCACCACAAATGCGTCCGCTACAATCTATCTTTTAAGCAAGGAAACTGTCGGGGATCAATGATTTGCCAAACGAAACATGCAAGCTCTGCCTTTCACATAAAAAAAGATACCAATAAGCAAATAGTACGCATTGGCAGAGTTCTAGCACCCCGATTCGATAAAACTCGGGCTAGAACTCAGATTCATATATTCATCGATTTCATAGGCCTTAATGCTCGTTTACTTACTGCGTACCGAATGCATCACTACGTTATTTATGTGGAACTTGGATCATTTGTGAGTCTTATAAGCAAACCTGCCTAAAATTCTGATTTTGGAACTTTATCTAGTTAGCACACATTTTTTAGCTCGGTCCCTAGTGTCTCATTTTTCGATATTTCCTTGCGCTCCATGGCCGGTTTAAAATTAAAATACGATCGATCTATCATTGAGTTGAGGCGAAACAATGTATTGGAGGACCAGTTGGACACACTGTTGCTAAAAAATTTGGAGCCAAATGCCGTTGTACACCTGCCCACAAAGAAAATGCAGTCGGTTTGGACTAGCCTGCTTGGTACAACTGATGGCTCTGAAATCTACTATGCGCATCCAAAAAACGTTAGTGACACCCGAAACACAATTATTGTTGTCGAAATGAAAATGAAAACACTAGTGCTGTCTGGGAAATTCTCCAAAGCACAGACAAATTCAGATGCGTAAAGATCTGCCGTACACCTTCCGACGTAGGAAAGGCAAACTGCTTCCTATTGTCCTCCGTGGGAAGGGATTTTAATAAAATCCCAACTAAAAGACGATAAGCGAATAAACTTTTTACCTAGAATTTGAGGAGTGGTTTAAAGTGAATGAAGATTTTTGTAAATAAACTGGAATCATTTTCATCAAGAAACATTCAGGAATGAAGCCAACAACGTGAATACAAACGCAAAACGTCAAAGGTACTTGCAGATTGCAGCCGGTTATGTTCAAATTCGTGAAACAGCCGCTGCACAATTTTGGTGTACACACAAGTAGTGGTTCGAGAGAAGATCCAGGTACTCGTTCACACGAAAGCGATTGAGTCGAAATTGTCTACCAGAAACAAATAAAATCTTTAGATTTAAGAAAATGAGGGTACTTTTTGAAACTCATGTAGGTATTAGATAATTAAAAGGTTATTTTGAAGGTATATTAAAAAACCATGAATTAAAATGGATTCCAGCGGTAAAAAAAAAATACTTATGGAAGAGGATGCGGAGGGGAACTATTTGGTTGTCGAAGATTCTCGATGGGGTTGATATGAATTTCAAGCAAGCGGAAAAATTTTAATGCCATAAAGTTAAAAATCAATGTTTTAATGCTTATCAAAATGTCGATTAAACTCAACTGTATCCGCTGGAAAAGGGATTAGGATGAAGTTTGAGACGCCCTTCAATATTAAGGTTCAATGAATTTATTCCTTGTTGGTGACTGCATTGCTACGATTGGAGTGTCGCAAAATAGTTTTATTCCGTCATTTGCTTATGTAACCCATAACAAAAGTATGTGAACGGAAGCAACTGCCTGTACTTTCCTATTCAAAAAAGTAAAGCAATCCGCTATAATACTATTACAATTGGGTCTTAAGTCAAAAGATGAAGTTTGTGATGGAAAAGGCCAAAAGATCCAAGGATTTTAAATGGAAGCTGCGAAGGAGATCCAAACGGCCAATATACGTTTATTTGAGGAACAGCGTGCCCAGTCATACTCTACTATTTTCTGTTTCTTGCTTGGAACACAATTATGAGTAACTTCAGTATACCTGCGAAAACTAAAACGAAATAATTAAGCTTAACTACATTCCGTTTCGACCTGATCTGCCAATTCTGTGCGACCGTTGTAATCTTAGAGAGTGAGAGAGAAAATGTTTCATTTTATTGCAATGTGTCATTTTATTGCAAAATGTCCCATTCTTATAGATATTCGGCAAGCCTTCGATGGATATGAGTGAGGTTTTGTGCATTTTGAATGGTAACCTTGAGTGGGGAGCTTTATATTTATATGCAACGATGACAATGAGTTAAAAATCCCGAATTATGACTTTTAAAAAAGAAACTTAAATTGTTAAATGTATTCATAATTGAAAATGTTAATCTGGTAGACGGCCTTAGGCCAAACCATTTAAAACTTATGTTAGAACAAATTGTAAATTGTAAAAGCTTATTTATATAATTTTAAACAACGGTTTTACAACTAGAAACTAACTTATAGTACACGAGTTCAACACAAATGTTATTAAACATTTTTCTCTACAAAAAGTTTAGCCTTTACTGGAATATACAATTGTACCAGAACAAACTGTGCTCAACAGAGCGGGTAACCTTCAGAAGATAAAGATACAAAACCAGAAATTACTCATCTCAATCTCGAGAGCTGTCATTTGGTGGAGAAAGAAAAATTGTAATCATATTTAATTAGGTAGTAATTTTTGGGAAATCAATTTATATTTCAGCAAGAAACCAATATTTATTATGTTGCCAGCTGCAGAAGAGGGTAATATTGTTAAACTATTGTCAAAGGTAACGTACACTTCAACTCCCTGGTAATTTCTTATAAATAAAAAAGACAACAAACTATTCTAATATATTCAGTATAAGAACATAAATGCAACGAAAAAGGATGTGATTGATGCATTAAATAATTACCGAAGCCTAACATACCATCTTCAAAAATTTGGTAAGATGCATTTTTTTCAGATTTTTTGGATATTAATAAGAAAAAACCTTTCATTCAGTTTTCAATGATGGATTGCAAAAGGATTTATTCAACTTGCAGGGAACCATACCAGTCGTCTATAAAAGTAAGTTTCCATACAACTAGACACTCACAAAATATCTTTGCTTAAATAATACTTATTTAATAAAATATCTTTGCTTAGATAATACTTATCACATTCCGATATCCATTTGGTTGACGGATACTCATCCACTAAATGCTCCGATGTGTTTCGTAAAACCGACCCCAAATATGCAAATAAAGGTTTCAATGTACGTTGATCATAATGGAAAGATTTATCTTCCCTATTTACACGATTGGCAGCCAGTAAATATAAAGTTTTTACAATTTTTGCAATGTTCTGCTTATTCTTGGATTTTTTTTTATAGCACTCTTCAGACTTACTGGGACTTATCCAAGTTATGATTGTCACATTCGGAGATCAACCACCTGTGTATTCGAAACCAAAGGAACAACAACAAGTTGCACCATACCCAGGAGCTTGTAAGGGACATTTTTTTTTTTTTAAATCATCAAATAAACATTTTGCATATTTGTTTTAGCATTCATGCCACAACCCGGCGGTTCGAATAATTCTTTTTTGCCATATCCGACGGGTGGTGGTGGAGGTGCCTTCCCCACATTTCCACAAAACAATAACTTTGGCTCGTATCCACCGTATATGCCAAATGCTGCTGCAACAAGTCAGGGACCTCCAGCTGGCCCATCTGGAAATACAGGTTATCCACCGTACATGAATTTTCCCCCAGCTCCTGGATACAATTCGGCTTATGTAAGTTTATGATTTTAATTTTAATATTGTAAATAACTCGCCCGCCGTTGTTATTCCCAATTTCAAGCACCATGAACATTATCATTTGTTCCTTTTCCAACTGATTTTTGATATTTTTTTAATTAGTGAGTCATTGTCGAATAAGGTCATACAAATTATATTTGCGGTGCTTTTATACTAAGCAAAGATTTTTTTTTTAACACATACCATCCAACCATTATAACTCGGATAGTTTAACTTACGACTCACATTTAATTCGTTTTTAAGGATGAGATGACTTGCTTACAGGACAGTAGGTGTGGCATGGTGATGGCGCAGATGTTAGTGTGTTGGACTACTAATTTTAAGGTCTCAAGTTCGAATCTCGCCGGGGACAAGTAGGTACCAACGAAAAGTTTTTCCACTGTCCCATCTCTTGCGAACGTCTGACAAACATCCAAGAGTATAAATTGTCATGAGAAGCTTCTCAAATTGCCGTTAAGATGCGGCTTAAAATTGTAGATCTGTTCCACTTCGCACAAGCAAATGGTTAGAGATGTTTTTGGTGGCATAGTGAAAGTAGGTTTTTCTTTGCAAAGATGGCATAGAGGGAATGGTTTTTTGTTTGATGTTTGTGCGGGATGTATCAGTGGCCAAGTCTAAGTCTGATATTTGTTCTTACCTTTTGCGGGACATTGCTGGGGTTTATAGGTTTAACGCCATTAGGGTTAAAGATTTTGTATGTATGGCTGTAATTTGTCCAATCATTTTTTTGATTGTATTTTCAGTTTTTGAGGAGGTGGTTTTAAATGTCTTTTTTTGTTGTGTAGGAAGAACATTATCAATGGCTCTATTGCCGCTGAGCTGACTTCTGTATCAGCTGCCTCGTTCCCTCTGATACCGAAGTTGCCAGGAATCCAAATCATTTTCAGTGTTTCTCTGTTGGAAACGAGAAGTTCGTATATGGTTTCAACAATTCCAATGCATTTTGAGGTGTTTTCCACAGCAGATATGATAGATAGACTATAGGAAAATATGACTGCCTTTTTTTTGTGCGAATATTTTATTGCTTTAAAAATTACAAATGCTTCTACTTTAAATACAGATGCGTAGTTTGGTAGTAGGCCTTTGGACAGAACTGAACCCTTTTCGTCGAGAACTGCGAATGATGTGTGGGCATATGTCTATGAGGCGTCCGCAAAAAGAAAAAGATTCCAACCGAGGGATTTGTAATTGTGTGCGATGCTTAGGAAAAAGCCTTCTAGATGATGTTATTGGTTGTGGATTTGGCATAGTAACACGGTTCAGTATTTGTAACGTAGATTGGATGGTTCCAGGGCGGTTCCTTGTTTCTTTTGCGGTTCTACCCAGATCTCTTGCGGACGTAAGAGCATTGCATAGAAATGATATGAGTGATAAATTTTACAGAATTTTAATAGAGTGAACATTTTTATGTGAATGTTGCTTAAAGTTTCTTGTTTATTATTCATATTTATTACAATTATATTTTTTACGAATATGAAATATTTCGGACTTTGAGCATGAAATAATGGACCCTGAGTATTCACTGCAAATTGGCAGGGCTTCGATAATGCGAGAGAAAGTATCCCCCAATACATGTAGATCTTTGCATTTTGAAAAGACAATTAGATCGTTGGCGTAGAGTGTATGTCCTACATTTCGGAAGCTGTCTATTATTTTACTGTTCTCGTTAAAAGCTATGGTAACAAAACTACTGGTAATGGTGATCATTGAGGTTTACCGTTTTTCAGCTTATGGACTTTGGAGTGCATGTTGCACTATTTAATACGAAAGCTCCAGTTGGAGAGAAAAGACTACGAAACTAAATATTTTTGAGCGATTTTCCATTTTAAGAGTTTATTCAAGACAACTGAACCCCGATCCTGTCAAAAGCTTTATCGAAATCTAAGCTGAGAAGGAGTGTATCTTTTTTAAATGCGACTTGCCGATTGTCAACTAAGTTGTCTTTTTCAAGAAGCCGAAACAGACGTCTGGCGATAATTTTCACCAGAACTTTCCCTGAACAAGCAAGGAGTGAGATCGGTCGGTACCCAGAGGTGGGAGTAAGGTATTTGTTTGGTTTAGGTAAAGGGATGATGCTCGCTTTCGCATGTAGGATTATTCCTGTGCTGAAGATGTTCTTATACAAAGCTAGTAGGCAAGTTTTTTCATAGGAGATGCGGTCGAAACCGGGTGTTTTACCCTTCACTGTATGTAAGCAGGAGACAAGCTCAAACATGTTTATATAAGCTAGAGCTGACTGGATAGGAGTAAAAGATGGGTTCGAGTCATTTCCTTATTCCACCAAGGGACTGTTTTATTTATGTATTTTGTTGCTTGTTTGAGGGATGGCTAGATTTGCTGAGGTTCGTGTTTATTTGTGAATAAAAGCAAATTCTTTATTGATATTAGCAGAGTCTTTCCCGTGGGTAACCCGTTCGAGATGGTGGTTGCCCTGTCAAGCAGACATTTTTTTTTTATATTTTAGCTGTTGGTTGTGTGGACCAGCTGAGAGGGTGATGATCGCTCCCAGGACTCCATGATATTAGCCGTGTTTCTTTGCACGCGGATATAGGGATAATTTGAAATTTGCATGTAAAATACAACAACAACTTATCCTATATACGCTAACTTTAGCGGGGATAGCTATCGCCGCTTAGTCAGTTAGCGGAGATAAACAGTGCTTCCAAAACCCATTTTCTTCGTTTCTGATGAACCGATGCGATGAATTTTTCAGGAAATGCCAAAGTTTGACATCCCTCAGACCACTAACACATCCCGCCGAATATTTTGTTCGTGATTTTATTATTATTATTTTTCAAACTTCATTATAAAGGTAGTTGAATTTAGAAAATCTGTTAATGTGAAATTGTTTTTCATAATTTTAGAATATGCTTGGCATAATATTCAATTGGCGGAAGTAAATATTTTTTCAATTTCAGGATTTTCAATACAAATTTCTTAACTACAACTTACAGCTGTGTCACGGTGCATGTGTGCTGCCAAGTTTTTTTTTGATGAATTCTTAAGCGGCGATAGTCGTTTTCTGATGCCATCACTATATCCGCGTGCAAAGAAACACGGCTATTGTTATTGGAGTGTTTATACCATCTGTGACACCTTCCAGGTCTTGTATTAAAACATTTCTGTCGGGGGATATATATATAGAGCGAGATAACTGTCATACTTATGTTAAGATTAATTTCGACTCATACTGCTGATATATTTAAATTGATAGTGGTTAAGTTATTCAGTAGGTCCAAGTGGGCACGTTTCGTTGGAGGAAGTTGAAATAGATTCGTTAGATGAAGTGAGATAGAAGACGAGACGGAGTTATGTCGTTTTCCATTGGACCACTCGGAGTATTCTTTTTGTCTTCTGGTCTGTTTATTTTATTTTCTCTGATAAGATTTCACAAACACATAGGGCCCTAATATGGTTGTCAAATATCAATACTATATTTGAAAAAAATTGACAATGGTAAAAAAACAAACGGTGCAGTAGTAGTGTATTCGCTTGATGATTGAAAGGTCGTGCGTTGAAATCCCGGCCAAGTTCATTACTTTTACATGAAAAACTAGATCTCCCTAAGCAATTTAGACACCATCCGTGGAGAAAAACCTTACAACTGCACCCAAAAAACTTTTTTCCTATCTCTACTCTTTCTAATAGTAAGTAGCACCGAAAAGCATGCAATGAAATACGTTATTGCCAGGTGCTGCTTGCTGTTAAACAAAAATGCTTGCGCTGTGTTCTTAGCACTATAAGGGTACTGTAACATTACAGAAAAACCCCTTTAGCATAAGCAAATTATAAAAAAAAAAATCTTTGTCAATCATCTGTGAATTTTATGCGGATTTTTCATCTATTATGAACACTTCTATAGGTAAATTTGCTAATTTTGATAGGCATCAAATTTTCAATCACTCACAAATAAAAAAATATTGATTCATTCGCTGTTTTTATTTGCAAAACAACATTTTCAAAACGACATGTCATCAGTAGAATTGCTTTTGAGGCAAATTTAAATGTACTGAAAAAATACAACCACTGGAACTTCACTTTCATAAAAGTCGTGAACAAAAGTAATCGCAAAATGCATGAGCCTCAACAAAAACAAATTAAAAAATTCATAAACAGAATCGAAAGTCATCACAAAATTTATGAGCACCTATAATTAAATAAAAATTGAATTTTAACTGAAGCAAAACGGAAAAACAACAGAAAAAAGAATTTACTAAATTAAGCGTCAAATGAAATACCTATTCACAATTGCATTTTGCTTATCAGTGTTCACAATAGACGCATAATTTGTGTAAATTCAGTAACGCATCACTGGCATAATGATGCTCATGATGCTTTGCAAAATGTTCATTAACGCACTATTGGCATCACTTTCAACGTCAAGTGTTCATTATTGCAAAGTTGATCAAACTGATGCGCAAACATAACGAAAAAAATCATCACAGAAATACCTGATGCGCTGTTGATTCGCCGGAAAAAAGAAAAAGAAAAGTAAGAGGAAGAAAAGTAAGTAAACAAACATTTTAATTGATAGATACTATAAGAAGATGTATAAGGTGCCCAAAAAGGATTTAATGATTTTCGCAAATCCTAGAAACATGGTTTGGTTTTCATTTAGAAAAGTTAAATCATTAGTGGACTTACATCGAAGGTGGAGTGGCACATTCTAAAATGATTTTGAAATACATCGTCTGGATATTCTTCTAGAACTTTGAAATAGTCCCTAATCTTAGGAATTTTCATTCTTTTAAATCTGCTAATTAAAGTCCGTATGCGTTTCGAATACTTTCTTCTTGCTTCACACATATTAAAACTAAATTTATCGTCTTTACGATCAAAGTTATCGACTAAAACTTTTATTAGCAAAACTTCCATTTTAAATGTTTGATTTAAACAATGCGTTCTAAAACTCAAACGCCACATTCAATCAGCAACGCATCAGCTTAAACTTTGCATCGCATCAGCATCGCAAATAAGCAGTGATGCCGCATCACTGCGCAAATGTTTGACGTTTCTGAATTTACACTTTGTCAATTGACAATCATATTACCAACAAGGCGATCGATTGATTAATTTTGTCGTTTATCAATAATTGATCTTTGACAACCATAATAAGGGTGATACTCAAAAGCCGTTCATTTCGCGAAGGTTAATTATTCAAGATCTGAGATTCCCGCGGTGGATTTGATGATAGGGATTTAATTTCTTCCATGATAATTCACATTACTATTAAACTTTCTGCCACAAAGCGAACTCTCATTTTACGTCACACTCGATCGCGACAATAAGAGTTTGTGCCAATTTATTAAACAAAATATGTGAAAAACGGCCTGGGCGTCTTCATAACATAATTTGATTTTAAAAACGTCTTTCCACAGAATCCCAGTAATCCGAGTCAAACAGGTACTATCACTGAAGAACACATCAAGTTGTCCCTCGTAAGCGCAATAGAAGATAAATTAAGACGTCGCGTTCAAGAGAAAGTTAATCAGTGTCAAGCTGAAATTGAAACACTTAATCGAACAAAACAAGAACTCGTCGAAGGAAGCACAAAAATCGAAACAATAATTGGCCGCTTACAGCGAGAGCAGGTATCAGCGTCCATACAATCCAGAACTAAATTTATTATAACAAATCTCTTCACAGACTGAGCTAAAAAAGAATATTCTGATCTTGCGTGATAAGGAACAAGAATTAGAGAAATCCCTTGAATCGCTTGAGCAAGCCGATGGAATTGACGTTGACGAAGCTGTTGTGACTACAGCACCTTTATATAAACAGTAAGACTGTCGTGAGACACCTCCTTGAAAATCTCAGTTTCATTTATCTTTCTCAATGCAGACTTCTCAACGCGTATGCCGAAGAAGCTGCTACCGAAGATGCCATCTACTATTTGGGAGAAGCGTTGCGAAGCGGTGTCATTGACTTGGAAGCGTTCCTAAAACACGTGCGACAACTCTCCCGCAAGCAATTTATGCTACGTGCCATTATGCAAAAGTGTCGACAAAAGGCTGGACTTGCCGGCTAAAACAAATAATACAAAAATTTTCAATTAAATTAGTGGTTTTCACCGGATACAAAAATAAATTATATTACATATTTAAAATCAGGGGAGCACTAAGAGAGAATCACTAAAATGAAGTTTCGCCATTTTTTTTCAGAAATTAGGTACATACGACTTGTAACAAACAGTTTTATTATAGTTCGCGACATTATGTATGATTTAGTACTTTTTTTTATATATATATATTTTATGCAATAAAAAGAAAAAAAGTTTAATCCAGATTTGTGTTTGTATGTGTTATAAGTATGTATGTATGTATGTATATGTTTATTTAGTTAATATAAACTATTAATTTACAATAGTAATTATAGAACTTACACTATTCAATAACAATTATATACAAAATTTATGAAATCTGATATCTAATGTGTTGAGTCAACAACATTTTAAACGTTCGGAAAACTCTTTCATTTTTTATTGTATTTGGAAGCTCATTAAATAATTTCAACCCCCGGTACATCAACATATTTTTTGTTCTTTCATCTCTGTAGAAGCGTAAACGAAAATTCGAATTTGATCTTAAACTGTAGGGTTGGACATCTTGAATAAACTGCAAATTCGCAGATAGGTAGTTCGGTAATAAATTGTACTTCATTTTGAATACAAACACTATTGCATTAAAGTGTATTCGCTGGTTAATATTCATCCAACGAAGACAAGATAACATCCATTCAATTGGCGTGTAAAAACTGCATCTCAGAATAATTCGCATAGCTCAGTTTTGCAGAACTTGGAGTCGTCTTATGTTTTCGACATTTCCCATAAACAAGATTGTGGAGCAGAACTCAAAGTGCGGTTTTATTAATGTATTATAGACATTTATAGCACACATTGTAGTGATGTTCTTACGTATTCGCTTCAGGAAACCGATTTTTTTGGAAATTTGTTTAGTTACATAATTAAAATGTTTTTTAAATTTGAGTTCACTATCCAATATTATGCCTAGATACTTAATTTCTTGGACTTGTTCAATAATTTCACCATATACACTTAGATTCACGTTACAGTCACTGTTAAACACCATACATTTCGTTTTATTAACATTTAGTTTAAGCTTGTTCATTTCAAGCCACTGCCGTAAATTATTTAAGTCAAGCGAAATCTTTTCTCTAAGCACATTTATGTCTTTATTACATACAAACATTAAGGCGTCGTCTGCAAATAAGGAGATCTTGCAATATTTCAATATTTTACTGATTTCATTTATGTATAGCAGGAACAACAAAGGGCCAAATATAGTACCCTGCGGTACTCCAAATGTCGTTTGTGCAGTTGATGATACAGCACTACCTATTTTTGTTCTTTGAGTTCTATTGCTTAGATACGATTTAAACCATTTTAGTTCATTGTCATTAACACCATATTTGAATAATTTTTTCACTAGAATATCGCGATCAATAGTTTCGAAAGCTCTTTGAAAATCGAAGAAAATTGATACAATTATATTACCTTCATGTCTTTGTTCCTTAAAATTCATGATAAGCCAATTTAACGATGTCTCACATGAATAACCAGGCCTAAAACCAGACTGATTTTCCATTAAAATGTTATGTTCCACTACGTAATTAAAGAACTGGTCATAAGCTGTCTTTTCAATAACTTTCCACAGTAGGCATCATGTTTATCGGCCTAAATTTATCACAGTTAATTGAATTATTTTCTTTGGGTATCGGAATAACCATTGTTTCTTTAAAATTACGCGGAAATTCACCACGACTAAACGATTCATTGATAATTCTCAACATAATTGGGCCTATGATTTCAAAACAATCTAATAAAATTTTAATATTTAGGTTTGTATGATCTTTTTTGTTTTTAATTTTTTTACAAATTTTATAAAGTTCATGGGCATTAATATTACAAAATTTAAAATGTCGGTAACTTTCTTGGAGAAAACTATAATCCATATTTATTGACGGAATCGAATTACTAATACTGTTTATACTTTCAATAAAGTCTGAATTAAATTTATTCGCGATTGTATTTTTATCGTTCTCGTACTATTTTCAATTTTATTGCAAATATATCTCCGTTTAGCTTCTTGGAGTTTATTTTTATAAACGTTTCTAAGCCTATGATATTCGTACCAATCATCTGCTGAGTTAAAGATACTTGCTCGTTGATAAGATATGACTTTTTGAGACCTAATTTCGTTTAAATTCGATGTGAACCATTCATTATTGCACTCACTGATATATTTTTTAATTGATTGATTTTCTACACATTCTAGAAGCGAGTTTTGCAAGCTTTCTGCAAGAACATGGAAATCACATGATTGAATTCCAACACATTTATCTCTTAACATGGACTTAAATTCAGAACATTTATATTTGAAAACATTAATCACTACGTTCACCATTCCGCAAATTTCTTTCCACAGGTATATTAACAACTAAGGATTCATGGTCACTGACTTTAAGATTAGGCTCAATTATCGCAGTTACGTTTATTTCAGTTGGCACTAATACAAAGTCAATAAGTGAATTAGATGATGAGGTTATCCTTGTGGATTTATTTACTAATTGTTTAATATTATTCAATAAAAACATATCATTTAAAGATCTAGTGTACGTTGTATTTTCATATAAGTTTATATTGAAGGCACCCATCAACACCAAATTATTGCACAAAAGAAACTTTTCATCTAACCACTTCGAAAAAAAATCACAAAAATCGCGAGCAGAACTGCTAGGCGATCTATATAATACAGCTATCGTTACTGCAAAATCATTTGAATACACTTCCGCGCTGAGCAACCATATTTTCATTGGAACAATCGTTTCTTCTACATTTCTATACTTGAGATGGTTTTTAACATAAAGCACAACACCGCCCGTATGACTACTAGTACTGTCGCATCTTATCGGCAACAAATAATTTAATATGCTAATTTCCTCATCTTTTACGTCTTTGATTAAATGCGTTTCAGATAAAGCTACAATATCAAAGTCATTATTTATTACAATTGATTCAATTTCATTAAAATTCGATGTAGTACCTTGTGCATTTAAGTACAGACATGATACGTATTTTGGTTGCTAGTATTCCGTTTTTTCTTTACGAACTTTTATTTTTCTTACAAAGACCGGACACTCTTTGTCATTCGCACTATGGTTGCAATCATTATCCATTTCCAAAGAAACGTTAAGCTTAGAACAATTAACACATTTATTTTCATTACTTTCACAGTTCCTCACGTCGTGTTCACCTCCACATTTGATGCACGGCAGTTTATTTTTACAGGCACTTGCGTTATGGTTATATCCTTGGCAATTAAAACATCTCCTCACGTTAATGAATTCTCTGGTATAACATTTCACCCATCCTATTTTAATTATGACCATTTCACAAATTTTTTTGAAACTCTCACTATCTACTTCCATCACGATATTAAGATTTCTCCACTTGCTTTTATTTTTAAACGATTTTACCACTTTTAACTCAGAGTTACTTAAATCAGGGTTTTGTTTTTTTATTTTTGATACAACACTATCTATATTTTCATCATTTTCTAATCCCATAACACATATTTTTGGTTTGATCATTTTGGGAACCTCAACTTTATAGCCTTCATTTAATTTATTTTCGATTTCCTTCTTTAGTTTCTCTGAAGATTCTTTATCGTCACATTTAATAACAATACTACCATTGTTTTTATTTACTACCTTATTGATGTTGAGATAGGTCGGATCAATGTTGCTTCTTAATTCTTTTCTTGTTTCTTTCGATTGTTGCTTTTTCTTAGGGTACACAATAACAGCTGGTTCATTTTTATTTATGTTCTCTGAAGGTTGTTTTATTGTATTATTTTAACAAACATTCGAAGAGGAATAACTAGGGTCCTCTCGCGGAGTCAGTCACCTTGACGTGTGCACCATCACCGCAAACAAACTCCATGGTGTTGGTGCGGAGGCTTACGACGCAAAGAGTCATCGGGCATTTTAAGGGCCAGGCCGTCTGATTAGCGTCAACCAAGAACTGACCAGGACTTCCGCTCCCACCCTTATATATCCCCTCTGTCTCCCCCGCCCCCCCCCCCCCCCCCCCTCCCCACCCTGTTTATTCCTTACTACCAACTTCCCCGGCAATGCCCGGGGAGACAACCCCGACAACAAATCCCCAATCTACGGTGGAACAGCTAGCGCCGACAGATGAATGTCTGAGGGGTTCTTAGTTGATAGTTATGCGAACTTCGGACCTCCGATTTTAAGATAGCCTTCCCGGGTAGACCACGGGCGACCTTTCTATCCCGTTTACTCGTGGGAATCCAAAATAGATTCAATAAATAAAAAACAAATAGAGAATGATGCCTCTATAACTGCATCATCAACTAGGGATGTTTCAGAACACCCTGCATTATCAACTGGGGATGTTTTAGAACACTTGTCGTAAATGACTTGACACCTGCCAATCGGGAAGGGTCCCTAATTATGGATTCGGAGATGATGAACTTCGAAGAGAACTCCATCTCAGAGTCCAGTACAGTATGCAATGTTAGCATACTCTCGAAAGAAGTAAATCCCATAAACATAGACGCGCCGGAGACCTCTGGCAAAGCTGCACAGACTGAGTCTAAGCGCGTCAAATTTACGCCATCGGAACAACGCTGCTTCAAGCGTGCGCTGAAAAAGGGAAAGAATCTAGAGCAGGCCCGAAAATATGCTCTGACGACAGATGTCGATCTAGGCTCCGAGGTGAAGCGCATGCGATCCGAGGACAATACGCTGCCCCAATCTGTAGCGAAACGAGCTCGTATCGATCGTACAACCGTCGACAAAGTCTCCTATAGAGATATAGCCAGCTTTGTAAGACTGGGTGTAGTTCCGGTCGATCTGGATCGCAATCCTCTTAGTAATGAGCAAATGGCTCGGATTCAGGAGACGATTATGGACATCACTATTGAACAACCTGATGAGGGGACCAAACCAGCCTTCCGCGGCACAACCTTCAAAGCCGGATGGCTTATGATTGTATGTGCGGAGGCTACCACTACAGAGTGGATGACAACAAACTTTGCGAAGCTAAAAGAGAAATGCGGGTTGGAAGTGATGCTTGTGGGGGAGGAACTTTTTCCGAAGAAACATATCATCAGAGCTTTCTTCCCACAAAGTATCGGAGTAGCTAACGAAAGAATACTGGCAATCAGAATAAAGAACTCAACACCAGAACGATGAGAGTTCTGCAGAGATCTGACGACAAATATGTCGCCCACATGGTCTTTGCTGTCAACGAAAGCCCGATGAGGCGACTTGTTGAGCTAACGGTCTCGTTCAGGTTTGGACAGATCAAAATAATCTTCAAGAGCGCGGACAAATCATCAAATCAGGCTATAAGTGACACCTCTAAAAAGGCTACAATACCAGGGGCTAGTATTAGTACTGCCAATGATGCTGCAGATGCAAGAGCATCAACAAGCGCCAATAGTAACGCCACATCACTAGTGGCTGGCATTAATGCTGCCACGGGTAACTCAGCTGGTAAAACAACTGTGGTGCTGGACGCTACAGCAAAGGCCAGAAATACGGTCAACACAAGCACGAACCGTAATCGCTTTAGGACAAAACTGCTGGCCGAACGGGCCCAGGCAAGCGAAAAAAGTGGACCTAACAGCAGAAGTCCAAGGGGGAGACAAAGTGGTCTCTCTCAACAGAGGTACGTACGACGCAGGGGAGTCAACAAACCTCACAGAGTGCGTAATCCCGAGTACGGGAGAAAGAAATGACGTCGTCTCTGAATGTGCTGCAGGCAAACTGCACCGCGCTATGGGTGCCTCCTGGACGCCTATAGCCAAAGATGTGCCGAAAGGAACGTCGCTCTTGGTTTAATCCAAGAACCATGGGCAACTACAAGTAAGATCTTTGGTCTTAACAGTAGAAATAGAGAACTAATTTTTCCCAAAGGTAATTTCAGACCCAGTGCAGCTCTTTCCATTGCGAAAGATTTAAAATTCTCTCTCATTCCAGGTTTCAAGACTAGGGATCTGCACCTGGTGGCCGTTTTAATTGAACGCCACAACGGCCATGAGCTACACAAATTTGTATGCGCATCGGCGTATTTTGCTGGGGACATAGAGGAGGTGCCACCTACTCTACAGCGAATACATCTTGTAATCGGCTGCGACGCGAACGCACATCATCAGATTTGGGGCAGCCGAGACACTGTGTGCACGTGTCCGATGAAGTATCTCTGTCGGATCATATGCATATCATGTTCAGGCTGCGATGCAACACCGAGTGCGCGCCGGTCAAATACAATAATAAATTAACAAACTGGAGAACCTATAGTGAAAATCTGGCGGTCAGAACGGACCTGCTACCAGATTCGCCACTAACACCGAGTGATACGGACGCTGCACAATGTCAGCTTAACGACATCATTATCTCATCTTTCAAGAGTAGTTGTAAGGTAAAACGCACCGTGGTGAAAAGGAGCGTACCATGGTGGAACGAAAACCTGGAAACTATCCGGAAGAAGGTCAGAAAACAATTCAACAAGTCGAAACGCACCGGCGTATGGGATCAATATCGATCCCTTTTAACCAAATACAACCAAGAGTTGCGAAGATCTAAAAGGGCCTCATGCCGCGAAAACTGTGAAAAGCTGGAAAAACTTCCAGCAGTGGCGATCCTTCAAACTGCATGGGATTGCTTATCAAACCTGATGGAACAATCACAAGCGACCGGGAAGAAACTTTCATCTCCTTGCTGCAAGTTCACTTCGCTGGTTCCCCAAGTGTTGATTACACAACTGATAACACTACTGCGGTTTCATATCCAACTAACCTCAGCAGAAATAATAGTTTATCTGGAAAACTGTTTAGTCCAGATAAGGTAAAGTGGGCCATAAACTCATTTAAACCATTCAAGGCACCAGGAAATGACGGAATTTTTCCAGCCCACAATTGACTCCAAATCAGTTTTAAACTGATTCAATACCCTCCAGCAAGTCAGCCACAGAAACAAAATCAAACTCTGGTGGATTCCTGGCCATGGGGGTTTTAAGGAAAATGAAAAAGCTGACGGGCTAGCCAGAGGCGGTTCAGAACCCCTTTCACAGGACCTGAACCCTTCTGCTACACACCTAAATCAGCCACCAATTTAGCTATAAACAGCTGGGAACACTCTAAGTGTATCTCATACTGGGAAAACACTCCAGGCCAAACGAGCCATTCAGCCCTTTAAAAACAATGTCAGCAGGATCCTAAACCTAGGCCGGCATGATATCAGAAACCTAATAGGGTACCTCACAGGTCACCACGGTTTACGATACCACCTAAATAAAACGAAACCAGCCGACTCTCCAGAGTACAGGCTGTGCCTCGAAGACGACGAAACCACTGAGCACATTTTGTGCGAATGCCCAGCCCTTTGCGGTATCAGAAAGAAAATCTTCTTCAAAGAACTCCTAAGTAGCGAATATTTGAAGGTCTCCTGCTGGAAGCATTTTACCTTTTCTAGAAAAGTGGAAAATGCACTAGCCTAAATTTTCTCTGACCTATGGTACAATAGATCTGTCTAGGTCGACGTACCGTATTCCTTCGCCTAGGCGGGTCAGGACTCAGGAGCTTAAAATAAAAAATAAAAACAAGCAAGGGTTATTTGAAGCTTATACGTATATTCCAACTGATAAAAGTAAAAAGACGACACCGAATCCAAGGAAAATCGATGCGAACAAACTTATCAGCATTTCTTTGAAGATTGTAGATTCCTTTTGAGAAGTCCTTGGGCGTGATACTTCAAAAACAAAGAACCAGGCGGTGAAAAATGTTCCAATGGCCAGCAGCACGGTAGCAAGATGTGGAAATACCGCTGGGTTAATGGGCGAGACATACCGAATCATGGAATCCATTCTGATAAAAAGTTAATCTGTATTTTATTATTTAAAATAAATTATTTAAAGTTAATTTACTTGAGCATTTGCTTTCGGAAAAGGAATTTATAAATAATTGCACAGAAATATACGTGGCCGGCAAACAAAAATTGACAATGACAAGTGCTATGCTATGGTATGCGCAATGGCGGTTCGTTTATGTTCCAATTCAGCAGTGTTCGAACATACATCTTAGGGTTTGGAAATTTATAACGCTTTTCTTTGGCAATTTCCAGGAGCAAAAACTTCAATGTTGGAAGCCAAGTATTGAATAAAATTAACATCGAGAGAAAACAAAAAATAAATTTGCATAAAATTTATATAAACGCTTATAATTGGGAAAACGGATTAACCGTAAACAATCAACGTTGAAGCCAAAGTCATTCAACACCGGTCAACTAAGGTGAAGGACGTCAAATTACAGTAGCTAATCTATTAACTCTTAGAAAAACAGAATCTTTATTTTGATCCGAGTTGTTTTATTAACTGTTTTTTTTTTTTATTAAAGAAGATTTTCTGTTCTGTGCTGTAAGTGCGGAGCTGTACCCTGTACATTGTAAAATGACAAACAATTTATAACGATGAATTGAATGTGTTTTAACAAAAAAATAATAATAAAAATGGTATCCATTTTATTTTATAGGTTAGGTAGAGCCGGCTACACATGAGCGCGGCTTCCGAAAACGAGAACAAACGATCATACAAACTGCTGAGGGGACTTATTTTATTGCATTAATAAACAGAAAATTTCAAATAATGTTATTCCAAGAAAGGGATATGTGACTAGTTCATCAAAATATAAAAATAAAATAGTGTGCAGTACGGTTTAAATAACGAAATACTGAGCTCCAAACTTTTTGCCGCGAATAACAACACTCTTGCCGCGAGTAGCCAAATCTTAGTCACAATCCACATTTGGTTGCGTTCCACATACCGAAGATTTAAAAAATCGTTCGAAGTTATCCAAAAAAATCTTAATGTTTTTAGGATTTGCTTGCACTATACCAGTTTTAATTCGCGGCAGAACGTGACCTAAAAATTGTGTCATCTGAATGAAGTGCCAAACTTTAAGAATAATAGACGCGGGTAATTAGTTGCTCTCATAATGATTGGTTCTTAAAATCGAGTAAACTTTTGTTGTAGTGTCACATGTTCAATTTACTTCCAAATTCACTTTATACAGAAGTAATTTCTCACCAAAAACGGCTGATGTCTACTGATTCAATGAGTTCCACACAAAGTGTCACTCAAATCCAACCTTGTTAACGTACCCATATATTTCTCCAGTACTTTTCTTTGTCCACATTTTAATACATTTTTTAAATGGCTTTCAGCCGCGTTTTCCTCGTGCAATTTTGTTTGGAATTGCATTACTGCTTATTAATCAAAATATTGTAAAAACATTAAACAGGAATGGATGAGGTAATCAATATTATAGTTGAACTGTGCACAAACTTTATATTCTTTTCTTACAGGTTGACATCGAGGATGCCGATGATTTGAATGAGCTGGAGGCAAGGCTCTATGCGCAGCTTCATCATGAGCCCTCGGGTGATTGCGATTTTTCCACCAACTACAAAGAAGCTTCACCGGTGAGGCAGGTCACAGCCACTAGTGTTATCAACAATAAATCCATTGATAGAACTCGCATTGGACGTTATTGGAATAATAAAGTAAATGCACCTATTCCCAAAAATCCTATATCGGAACAGCTTGGCCAATCGAATAAAAACGAAAGTGCACCATCTACAGCAAGCGGTGAGTGAAAATATTCCATGTTTAAAGTTCTCTCTATCAGCGTTTTCCAAATGATAACTGAGCGTTGCTTAATTTTTGTAAACATAAGAACATTCATCGGCAATCATTTCCCTGCTATTGTTTTAGCAATTAATCGGATTACTAAAGCCAATATGGAAGAGTTCCACTGTCGATCCTAAAAAGGTGATCGGATTTCAATAGAATCGGTAGTAAAACCAATTTAACATTCCATTTAAGTATTTATTTGTTTTTTGGTAAATGTACATTATCATTGAGATGCAAACTCGCTTATCGCAATTGAAATGCATATGAACCGCAAATTGAGAATGTACATGTACAGACACAGATTAGCTTTCAGTTTTGGCATGCACTAACATTTTTCATTTCGCGTGGATTTTTAAATTACTCGACAATATTGAAGAAAACGTTTTCACTGGTTGCTTCCTTCGTAAGTCGATTGTTTATTATAATGATTATTGAAAACCTACCTTGGTCATGTCGCGGCATAGTTTACAATTTTCTCTGACACAATTTGAGCGATTGCATTAGTAGATATATTGCATAACAAAATTGTTTTTTTTTTTGCAAACACCGTATGGTGTAACCTATCGCCTGTTACATGTCGTGTTGGGTTCCCAGATCGTAAACTGCATGGGTAACTTTTGCTTTTCTCAAAGTTTTCTGACACCTTAGTAGTAGCCCATACTTACCACTCGTACATCATATTGTTTTCAGTTTGATATTGCTCATTGAAGGTATGACTGCTGCTGCATCTGTCTTGCCGGGACGGCGGGTTCATATTCGGAAATTTGATATGACTTGGCACAATGCTGATCCTCATTCCAAATCAGCAGGTTGTCGTCTTAGTTGTCTATATTTATTGTTTTTCGAAAGCAGCAATTTAGCCATTCGTCCATATCCATATATAAATGTATTTAGCTGGAATTTAGTTTGCGTGCTTTTTACTCGAGCATTGTAGCTTCAACAATGGCTGATGGTGTCGTATTTTGCATCTAGATATTATTTCTAATATATTTGAGCGCAGTGTTGTAGTTGACTACGAGCGGTGTTTTTTATTTGTCCATTACAGCTAAGATGCTTCGCCGTCAGTGGTTGATTAATGGGAGGCGTTTGGTGAATCGCATAGTTCAATGATCCTAAGTTCTATACCGGTTGTTTGATACTTGATGCCTGCTTCAAGACGTCCATATTGCCGCACGAAAATTCGCTCTAGTTAAATAGATCTGGCAGTCGTTTTGAAGCCAAACATGATTCGTGACTCGGGGGTTCTCGTCAAAAGGCATTCCTGAAATGCTCCTCTTGTATGCAACATGTACAGTTACACGATTATCGGCCGTAGGGACTAGTCCTCGTTTATCAAGTGTTGAACGGGTTGTTCAGTTTGTTGGTCGTAAGTTGAGCTCCAACGTTTTCTATATGTAAACAGAATTCTTTTCCGTTCACCCGGATCTTCCATATCAACACACTACGCGTTATTCTCTTTCATTAAGAGGAAGTAGTTTTGTGTTTTAATGCAGTTGTTCATCGGGTGTCTATTTTTTTAGAAATAACTGGCAGAAGTTATCTTTGCTCCTTTTTATAAATAGCAATCATTTTGTGTTTTGGAAAACGCTGCTTAACGTTGAGACAAATATTTCTCTTTTGTTGTTGAAATTCAACAATGTGTTCTGTATTTAGGCAAAGAAAAACCGGCAGAAACGGTTGACAAGTCGTTTCAGCCGACAGTAAAAAACTTGTCAAATTTACGGGTCAATCCTTTTGCTTCCGGGAATGGCCCAAAAACAAAAGGAAGCTCATCGCAAATGCAGAGCAAAATCCCGGTTGCTGCCAAGCCTAAGAGAAATAATCCAAAAGAAACAACAGGCCCATTCACCAGGCAAATAACAAAACTAGCCCATGCTGTGAAGTATGATGCTAAAAAGCAAAAAGCTAAATCTGCAAAAGCCAGAGCTAAAAAAACACAAGTTCTTGAACCGATTGAGATACTTTCAAATGAATCTGATATAGACGATGTGATTGAAGTCCCGCTGCCATCACCGAAAATCCTAACAATTGACAGTAGTACTGACGAAGAGAACCCGAAAGAAGATGAAAGCGATTTCGTAAAGCCACAGACGTCTATAGCTAAGGAAACACTTTCCAGATGCACGAGCCCCTGTTCTGTGGTGTCAGATGATTTTATTGGGCAAAACGATCGTTCACGGTTGCTGAAAGAAAACGATAGACCCGATGATGAGGATTTACAAATGCTTCAAGAAGATTTTGATAGCCTTATTGAAATGCCTGCAAATACTGCTGACAAATCGGCAGAGTCATTTGTTAAACCAACAAAGACCACCACTGACTACAGAGTTACGCAAACCAATTTCAGGGCACTAGATGTGTATGAAAGTGAGTCAGATATACAAGAAAGTGTTTATTCAAAGGGATCGAAGACTTCTAGACCCTCGGTGGTGGTGCGCTTAGACAATGAAAGTAGTTCTGACAATGACGATATTGAAGAAGTCGACGTAGCACAAAAAACAAAACGTTTAAGAAAGCGACGTGCATCCAGCACCAACAAGGAATTTGAGTCATTTATTGATAGTACCGATTCAGAACAGGAAACCGAAACCGATAATATGAAAAAAAGATCACGTGAGGGAGTTGTACTGACTTGTGTACCATTTATAGCACGTGGCGAAGCACTCAAAGACCATGTGACAGTCGACCAATCATCTAGACAGCAGTTAGTTAACTCGTCAGAAAAAGAATCAATGGCGACTGCTGCCAGAGAAAACGAAAGTGATGAGGAAGACGAAAATATCACAGCTCGTGCAATAGCTGAAACAGTAATTCAAAGAGAACGACGTTCAATGCATACCGCTGAATCATTAACTGTTCACGAAGAGGAAGCTAACGATGCTGTTCCCAATGATAGCCTTTCTGAGTTAAATGACGTTTTCACTGTAATCGATAACATGAGCCAACCCAAACCAAATATTGCAAATTCAACAGATGATTCTGATCAATCGGTTGAGCTGATTGCACCATTGCCAGTAGCTAGAAGAAGAACTCGAACTGCTCAGAAGTTAGAAAAGGAAACTGGTGATCCGGTCTACAATGTCGTGTACTGTGAGAACATAACTGATCTTGGTGGCATTGGTTGGAATGACGAGATGCGGAAGTTCTACAATAACTCTTGGAATGGAGAGCGTTTCAGTGTAAAAGCTGTGTGTAGTCGAATGAAGAGTGAGTTGGTGTTGATTTGCTAGTTTTGTATAAGTTTTAATAATTTTGTATTAATTTAATAGCCACGAAGTCACTGTGGAAAATCTACACAGACGATCGTTTTCCAAAGTACAGAAAACAAGCGCATCAGAAGTGCATGAATTGCTGTGAATTTGGACACATTCGATCTAGATGCCCAAAACCCAGGAAGCCACAAATCTGTTATATGTGCGGAGAGAGAGGTCATCATGAGCCGCGTTGTCCCAACACTGTGTGTCTGAGAGTAAGTATAGACTAATATGTGTACAAACGACACGACTTATAGAGAACCCTTGTCAGATAAATTTATTTATGTTCATTAATTATAGTACCCAAATCTCTAACAGACTACTTAAACTATTTCTATAATAAAAGTGTTAAAAAGTAGTCAAATCTGGTCAATAATTACAATTAGGTAAGTTTTAAAACAATTTTAAGGGCAATTTGAAATTGCCGAATAGTATGATGAAGAAATAATAGAACTAAATGCAACTATAATGGGTTCATGTCGAGTAGGCCAAGGGAAGTTTATTATTTAACCCTTTCGACCCGACTTTCAGGGAACCAATTTCAGACATGTTTTGTGATTTACATCTAATCAAAACCTTCAGAAGAAATGATCCGGCACAAAAAAATGTCAGTAGGTTAGAGCGCGTGGGCGTTGGTACAAAAATGTACCATCCGGGATGTTATGTGGTACAATATTGTACCAACCGTGTTCTTTAGGCTATAGGTACTGAATAATAAGATCTACATTTGAGAAGTTCATTTTTATTTCAACAGAAACTTTAAAAAATTACACTAACAATATCAAAAGAAATTTCATTAGCAAAAAAGCAATAAAAAATAAATAAGGAAAGTGTAAAATATTTATGTATGATAGGGAGTGAAACCTTTTTTACATAGCGGTAATTCGCATTATTTACATAGCATTTTGGTGCGCGATTGTATTTTTGCTTGACTTCAGCTTACGCACCGACGTCTAGTCGTTACTTCTATTAGCAAATGCTTAATGCCACTAACCTCCCGTGGCTTACGTCCAGGCCTCAAGGACCTACGAACCGGATGCGATTTCAGACCTTCTTCTACCAGGAGCTCAGCCAATGTTTGTTTCAGGCATTCAACCAAATCTTTTATATAATCTGTTTTGTCATCCATTGTCGTTTTTTAAGGTGGAGAAAAATACATTTTGGAAGTTATTAATTGCCGACCTGACTGACTTGTTGCCTAAGGAGTCATGAATAGACCAATAATCCTTCTGACATGGTAATCGGTTGTAGCACATGATAAACATACATCCTACGATAACTACTTTTCACCAGTATTTGTTTTAGTAATCTTTTGACGTTTTTTTTATTGCTCAAATATATCAAGGCGTTCGTTTGTGCATTGTGCAATATACATGTACCTATACAGATTTCTGGAAAATGTCCATAATGGATAAGCTGCGGTTCAACTCTGACCATAGGATACATTGGTAAGGATCGCTCACCGTTCTCTTAGGGATGCATTTTTTTCCAACTGACGACCATAAAACTAAACCGTTATCTATCGGAACATCAGCTATATTACCTTCTTGAATATCAGCTACACTTTCTTCTTCATAATCGCCTAAGCTGGCATTTTCTTGACTAGAATCGTCATCCGAAGTAGATCCTTCATTTTCAGTATTTGAATTATTTGGTGCATAATCATCTCCGCTGCCTGAAGAAAAATCGTCTGTGTTGTCGTTATCACTAAACCCGTCGTTAATAATCTCTTCAATTTAATTTTGATGGTACATATATGTACCACTCGCCAAAAACCATTAATTTTTTAGTATTACAATAACAAATACTTACGTTATAAAAAAAATGTGCATGTATTCACTTGATATTATAATATCCTGCTTGTTTCACCGCAAAAACTTAAAAAAAAACTGACAAAATAACCGAAACGGCAACACTCCACTAAATTATTACTTCAACTGCCATCGAAAAAGTGCAAAACCAAACACGCATAAGCTTGTTTCAGCTGCATGTACATTTGGATACCGTCAGCAGAACGTTGAAAGACGTTGTGGTACAGATTTCGACCAAATAGTATTCAATTTGTGACTTTCAGGTCTGTTTATACTTTTGTTGGTATATAAATGTACCAGCCGGGTCGAAAGGGTTTTAAAGCATTGCAGGACACTGACTTTTATTTTGGATTGAACGAACATTTCTGGGCGTCAATTTTATGGCATGCGCGTGGAATAATTTTCATTGATTATCTTCAGAAAGGAAACACACTCAACTGCGAGTACTATGCAAACTTGCAGCGTTTAAGTTATGATTTCAGAAAAAAAGACGGCATTTGGGGAAACAAAAAAAGGTTTGTTTCCTCAAGATATTGGACCAGTTACCAGATCGACAATAGACTAAATCTTCACACTAAGGCAAATCCTGGAAAAGACCAATGAATTTCAAGTCCAGACCCAACATCTTTTCATCGTCGCATATGATAGCATTCATCGCCAGGAGCTCTACGTAACGATGGCCGAATTCGGGATCCCGGCATAACTGATCCAGCTGCGTCGCGGGACGCTGGAAAACAATCGGCGCAATGCGCAGTATGGAAACAGCTCTTCCGAACTATTCCAAACCTGAAGCGGATTCCGGCAAGATGATGCGCTGTCATATGACTTCTTCAATCATTCTGGAGCACATAGCTGTCAATACGAAGCCACTATCGTCAACAGATCCGTCAAATTCGCAGACGATATCGACATCATCGGACGGTGCCGTGTTAGAGGCTTTCATGGCGATTAAAGAAAAGGCAAAATTGGTTGGCCTTGAAGTCAACGAGGACAAAACGAAGCACTTGTTTCAACAAACAAACAAACATCTGTCCGCCAATTAGGACAGAACGTCACTGTTGATAGCAGCAACTTCGAGGTAGTAAGGGAGTTCACTTGCCTCGGAGTAAACATCGACTCCACAAATGACACCTTAGTGGAGATACCACGAAGAAGAAGAAATTTGGAAATGGGTTCAAGACTCCTAACTCGGAAGACCAAGTGTAAGCTCTAATAAACACTGATACTGCCAGTTATGCTTTACGGCGCTGAGTGGTGGACGAAAGGAGAGCTAATTTTGGGATATTTTGAAAGATAAAATACACCCGTCGGGTATTTGGTCCTGCTTACGAGGAGGCAATGGAAGAGAAGATATAACCGCGAACTCTATGAACTGTACTAAGATGTGGATGTAGTCCAAAAAGCTAAAAAAAAAACGCTGACTACATTGGCTCTGCAGACAATCCACTGCTCCGAAGCCCGTTAAGTAAGTAATGGACCAGTGAACACATCCAGCACCGCGATGGCCAAAACTAATAAGTTGAAATTCGCATTGCTTCCTCATACACCTTATCCACCAGGTTCAGTCTCCTGAAAAATGGCTCGGCGGTAAAATATGTGCCAACAATGAAGAAATGAAGTATTGAAGTCTGCGTTTGATGGCTATTTTAAGCAGTCTGACGATCCTTACTATAAACTTGGGTCAGATCACAATCAATTACATCGACCATACTAGTCTCGGTCATCGCTGTAGATATTCAGACATCTATCGTCAAACGATTATCGTCTTCGTGATCTGGCATCAGGGTATCGACACCATCAAAGTAGACTTTGGGTGAATTCGGAAACACCCTATTTTTTATTTTAATTATTTAAAGTTACAAAGTACCAATTTATAAATATGTATATATAACAATATTAACATTACAGTATTTAAATGTTTCAGGATATATAAGACAATACGCGGGAAACCATGGATCTAAAAAATTGCTTTAGTAATAGTGAAGGGTCAATTGCAAAAATGCGAATATAAATCTGAACCTTAATATAGATGTAAATCATGCGGCAAATGATCCTAATTGGCATGTCTGCGTTCGTAAATTAAACATTGCAGAGGACCGTAAAGAGTATTAGCAATTAAATGCATTAAAGTGATTATATTTAAACATACAAGGCCTTTCTAGTAATTTCAATGAAATACAGTGTATAGTTGAGAAAGAAAATGTGGATATTATGGCCCTATTAGAATCATAACAAAACACTTTCTAAAAGATCGCTTTAGCGAAATACAATGGCTACCAATTATCAAACGAAATAGCCAGTTGCATTTTAACCGCAATACCCGCAATGAATGCTCATCAGTTCACCCTCAAGCCTGTATTTGGACGTATAGTTTCAAAGAATCTTTTCTCAGCCGCACAACACGCATGTGGAATACTCCTCCAAGCTTTATTTTTCCTTCACATTATAACCTATAAACATTTAAAACCAACGTGCATCGGTATCTCTCTTTTTATTCTAATCCTAATTTCCTTAACGCCCGTGCTGTGTAGCCAATACATGATAAGGGTACTAAAAAATCCCTTTAGTGCGTGTATATTATAAAAAAAACAGTATATCCAGACACACTGGGGTGTTTCTCTGTATGTCAACAAAAAAATATTTTCGCGCTTTTTAAAAAGAGAGTTCTGCGTGGAGCTTAAAAAATTAACTAAAGCAGTGCACCAGCATAGTTGTTGTAGCTTTGTTTTACTTGGTGACTTCAACATCGATTGGTTTAATTACAACGATAACTATCGATGTCGTGTAGCAACAATTTTAAACGACGCCAACATTTCAATGGCCATTTCTGAACCAATTCGAGTAATACCAAACTCAATGATGTTAATTGAGTACCTATGTTTTAACAAACAATGCACAATCGGTAAGTGTATTTCAATCACCCTTATTGCGATAGTCGTTTCACTTCAACGCCAATTGTCGTTTTTTTAGTCGTGTCGCTTTCAAAACGGTATTGCGTAGAAAGCCTACTCGTCGCTCATAGATTCCACATGCACTCCACTGAAACAGCTGACATTTTGACAGATAAATATATTGCAATTTTGAAATCAATGAGCAGCCGTTTTTTGTATTTATTTACTATTTTAGTACTTTAAAAGTTAAAAGTTTCTTTATTAAGTGAATAAAATTGCACAGTGTGAAAAATGTATAGTGTGGCCAGCTATTTCTCATGGAGCAGCAGTGACGATGACGAGGAGAAATAAATAGTTTTGAAAGATATGTATTTATCGATTGAGGAGCTGAATAAATAGAACTTTTGTGTGTGTATGCAACTAAAATACCCATTGTGTCTTCAATCATTTTACGAATTTTCAGCATCTGTCTTGCACTCAGTGGCCCTTCTATGTGATCAGTGGTTGAATCAGTTTCCAGGGTGTTGAAGCCTTGATGGGTAACATTGTTCGGTTTACAAGTACAGCAAGATGTCTGATTGGAGCAACATTGACACATTTGCAAACGTGGCATATCGTTCGTGGATGTGGTCTTTGAATATGTGAAGGGGTATATAATGACATCTCTCAATGCATTTTCCTGTCCTATGACCGCTAGAACTGGAACAAGTTTCCCTTAAAAACAAACAATTAAAAGTCCGTTATTTGCATTAAAAATAAGATTTATAACTATTTAACCATTAGGACAAAGTTTTATTAATTCAAGTTCTATTTAATTCCTTGGCCAAGGACTCTCATTCTAACTTTGTTTGTTGACTTGTGAAGACGCCTCTTTTAAAATTTTTTCTTCGACCTAAAAGATCTTTTGTACCGAATTTAAATGATAGTGCAATAGTATGTGAATAATTAACACATACTCCATCAAAGCATAGTCAATCTTGAACCTATCTGTAACATATTAAGAATACATAAATTTTATTGAAATGTGCAATAGGTATAAGCTTTGAGTTCCGCGCAACAGATTTTAATGCCTTTTTATTTTTTCTTCTTCTTTCTTTCAATGGCGTTGAGGAAAGGGATCATAACCCTCCCACTTAACCGCATCCCCACTGGTCCGCCTGTGAGCTCCGCCGGTTGGACCTCATAAAATAACGGTAGGCCTCCCGTTTCTGAATCACTTCGTAGCTGAGGCCAATCAAGTTCTGGTGTTGCTGCATTTGTGTGATGATTCCGCGTTTGTATTGGAACCTTGATTGATATTGCCTTTTTGACAGGGTTCGTAGGATCTCTCCTTTGAACATGACAGTACCAACTGAGTCATATTTCTTGTTTGATATTTCTTTTAAGACACCGGTTATCTCCAGTCGTGTCAACCCACGAATTTGCATGCACAGCTTAAAGATGGTAAATGTGTCGCTAGGCTCACTTGGATGTTTAAATGACCCACATGTTGTGATTTTCCCCTTAGTCGCCTTTTACGACAAGCACTGTTTATCGGGGTGTGCTGTAGAGATATTCTTAGCCCGTCCCTACACGGGAATTTCAGAGACATAATAATTAGTGCAATAAAATTGATAAAAAAAAGTAATAACTTTAAATAGAAAATAGTTCCAAGTGCAATTACGTGCGCATCTATCAAATCAAAATACCCAAACAGTCCTCCAATCTGGCTTTAGAGAAAAACATTCTTGTGAGACGTGCGACAACTATTTGTTTAGTGACTGGAAAGAAAGAAAAAATAAAAAATATTAGGCATACATGGCCTAAAACTTTTTTGTGCAAATTGGAAAAGAGGTGGGGCAGTGGAAAAACTCTAGATGTTACTTGGCCCCGGCAGGCCTTGAACCTGAGACCTTTAGATTAGTGGTCAAACACACATACTTTTTACTTTACTTTTAAATTCATTTTTTAATTGTTACTGAATATCAACTTACGTACTAGACAAAAATGATTAAATCTAACTTAAAATTAACAGGATAGTTATTCTTATTTATTGGTCCTTATGCGGACGCCCTAAACTTAACTATATCTTATAATTATTGCCTTTCGGCCTAAAAACTATTTACAAACTAATCTTACATATATGTATTCGTCGAGAAAATCAATTAAAACTCGGTATCATTATTAAGATTTTATATTTTTTATATAAAACAAACTACGAACTACCTATTCTACTTACTTAAACTACCTAACATATTCTAACTATAATTATGATTCTGAGCACTCGTTGCCTTGCGCAACAAGTGGTCAAAATCCCAATTGCTTTCCGAGCGCCTGGCAATCGTCAACGTGCACACGCGCTACCCTGAGCTAACTGAAGCCTTACAGCCTCAATCTTCTCCCGGAAGCACTACCACAAGTTGACGAGCCCGGCCTCTCCCAGAAACGCCCTAGCTAACTTAATCTAACTTATAAACTAAGAGGATGTTACCTAGAGTAACGCACCGTCTTGGGAGGGCATGTTGACCCCTCCCCCCTCAAAAAGCCACCAAAATTCGGCAAATTGTTTTTCTGTATCGAATTTATCCCTCTCCGCTATTGCGGTACTAAAACGGAGGAGCTCATGAGCATTGGCGACGTCCTCGCCGCGGATGAGCCGCTTATCTCTCGCGCTGCGAAAGCGGTGGTATAATACCGGGATACCATCCCTCGTCTGTACCAGCCCTTTTGCGTCAATATAGATAAATGCCTCTGGCGGGATAAAGCCAGACCGGAGCGTACTCTCTATGTACATTTCATTGGGGTAGTAAGCCCCAAATATCAGACTATTGTCGCTGGCCATCGCCCTTGCAACGTGCCTTCGAGTCACCTTAATGAGGAAATTGTCAATCCTATTCAACTGAGCCCCATCGTATAGGACCTTGTTGGGATAGTATTTAATATAATTGGATTCAGGCGTTCGGAACAACCGGAGACAAGTCCTAAGACATTGTCTCTCCAAAACCCGAATCTTTTCCATATAGCTGGGCGCTATATTGAACCACAATGGACAACCATAAGCGATAATTGGCCTTATAAGGGCCACGTAGCAAATGACCTTCACTTTGGAGTCAAGTTGACTGCTATGAAACAGTCTCCTTGTCAAAGCATAAGCCTTCTTGGCCCCAGCAAGACAAGCAACTATATGTCTATCGAAATATAGATACTGGTCAAGCCAGATACCTAGATATCTAACTACGCTTCTCACCGCCAATGGCTGCCCATTTTGTCCAATAATGGCCAATTTTTTCCAGTTTTTTCTGGTATCCCTAGAGGCCCCAGCCAATGGAGTTCTGAACAAGATTGTTTCCGTCTTCTGAAAGTTGATTTTCAACTTCCAGTCGTCGCAATATCGCTTAATTTGATCGAAGTCACGCTGCAAAAGGATATTAATGACCTCGATTTTAGGACCTGATCTGTATGCCACCAAATCATCGGCATACGCTATAGCATGTCTGAGTGAACCTACCAGATCACTCGTGTAAATGTTAAACAGGATCGGAGAATTGACCGCCCCCTGCTGTAAACCGTTTTTAATTTCAAAGACTCTGCTCGAAGTCACATTGCCACATTTGACAACGAACTTCTTTCCCATAAGCATATTATAAATTACATATAGCAAAGGTTTGTGCATCCCTCGCCTGGTCAACTTGTAGAAAAGTCCCTCTAACCATACGGTGTCGAAAGCCTTCTCAAAATCAACCAGACAAGCACCCGTGCATTGGTTCTTGCATTTATTCCACTGAATGTCGGAAACCAGTTTCGACGCGGCATGAATAGTGTCATGCCTCGCCCTGAAACCAAACTGGTTGTCCGGAATTATGTTATTGTCCTCGACCCACTTTAACAGGGCTCTATTGACAACCTTTTCAAAGACCTTGCCAATATTCGGAAGCAAGCTAATTGACCGTAGATTGGCAGGGTTCGTCCTATCTTTACCAGTCAAACACACATACCTCTGCGCCACTGCGCCCACCACTGGAAAGTAAATGTTGAAAAAAGTGGGTGTCACGGTATTCCTTGGTCTTAGGCGTGCCTTTAAAACGGTAATCAAGAAATATTGCTACATAAACTATATCAGTTAGGTATACGGTCCACAGAAGTTAGCTGGTTTAGATCATTCATCACGGGCGAACACAACGTACCAGAGTAAACGATAACGTGCCATCCCCGTTATCAGTTGATATAGGTTTACCACAAGGAATAATTCTTGGTATTATTCCGTTTTTTTATATGTATGTTAATGACACGGTGAAAGTCGTGGTGCACTCAAAGCTAGTTCTCTTCGCGGATGATAGTCTTCTATAAACATGTGGAAGTAACTTAATAACTTGTGTAAATAATATATAAATAAAGAACTATTAGTGATTTTCTCAAAATGAACAGCTAACGAAACTAACTTTTGATTACTTATGCACTTTGATTTTTTATTTTTGTGTAATTAAAGTTGATAAATTGGATTTTTTTAGTTTTTCTTATGTGTTTGAATATAAGTTTATCCACTATCGATTCGCTATAGCCGTTGGTGATAGCAACGTTCTTAAGGTGGTTGTATCCTTTTTTGTAATGGTGATTGATAAAAGACTTCAGATTATTTTAAATGAGGACATAAAAACTTTGGCAATTAAAGGTGATAGAGAGTTTCCCATGCTCGTACCAGACTCGATTTTGCAAAATTGATTTTTGTGTTGGAGGAAGTTATACAGAAGTTTTTTATCCTCATCAACTATACCTGTTCAGATGTGTTGTAAGAGCGGTTATTGCATCCGAAATTGGGATGCTCGAAAAGAAAGCTTCAATCGAAGGATATAATAACTTCGTCGTCGTCTATTCGTATATTTTGGGATCTATCAACAAGAACAAATGAGTTTTTGACGGAAATCGTGTACTTCTTTAGATCTTCAACTATCCATTTCTCAAAAAGTCACTGTTTGGTGCGGTTTGCATGCCGGGCCGTTTTTTTTTTGTCGATGAAAATGACCGTCACGTTACGGTAAATGGTATTCGCAACAGATACATGTTGGAACGTTATATCTTTGAGCAATTGCATGAATTGGACATTAGTTATATGTGGTTCTAACAAGACGGTGCCACAAGCCACACAGCGGGTGCCACCATCGGGTTATTGAAGTCTCAGTTTGGTGAACGTGTTATCTCAAGAAACCGTCCCGTCTATTGGCCGCCGAGATCGTGTGATTTAACGCCTCTAGACTTTTTTTATGGGGCTACATTAAAAGATTGGTCTATGCTAACAAGCCGGCCACGTTAGAGGAGCTCAGAGCCAATATTGAACAAGAAATAGTGGCCGTATCGGTCGAAATGTGCGGATGAGTCATCGGAAATTGGGTTTAACGTTTCGACCGTTGCCAAAGGCCTTGCGCCACGTCGAATTAATCGGTTCTCGTTCGATCACTGCAATTAAACGACGTAGGGCGTGGTTAGTACTTAGATGGTGGACTACTTGGGTGTACCGCGTGTTGTTGGCACCTCTTGCGAACATCTGGCAAATATCCAAGAGTGTCAAATTGTCATGAGAAAGCTTCTCAAATTTGCCGTTCGGATTCGGCGTAAAACTGTAGTGGTTGGAGAAGCTAGGTTCAGGCCCTATATGAACGATGTCGAATTCCATTCATAAATGTTTTGATAGTAATTCAAGCCAATACATTTTTGAGATATCTCAAGTAGTTTGCATTTTATTTAAAAAATAAGTTGTCAATTCCTTAATGAAAGACCCTTTATATGTGTTTGTCTATGCTATGGACTCCGAAACCACTGAACTGATGGAGCTCAAATTCTGGTAATATTTGGTATTGGTCCGAGAGTGTTTCTGTTATGACCAAAATCGGTCAAGCAGTTTACCCACCATTGCATTTTTTTGTTTTTTGCTCAGGCAGCGCATCGTTCATCCGATTGGGTTTGTGAAGGGACCACACTAGCGACAGCTTTATTAAGTTTCTACAGTTTCAAATACCGGAGGCACACAATATGTGTCATCCGTCTTTAATACAATCCACCCCGTGGTGCATCAGTCTAAAATAGCAGGCCGTGGAAAATAGCGCTCATACTGCAGTTTCATATCAACTGCATGAGTAACACACTTGCGTGTCAACCCCTTGATAGTACATCGTATGATGAGTGTTCATTTCTACAAGTAGCTATGAAGCGAATATGAGGCTATCGGTGGATTTGCCGATTAGGAAATTAAATAATCACCCCTATTGCGAGTGTCAATCGAGAATAGCACACATTGAAAATAGTCAATTATCAATTGTCAATTGACACTCGCAATAGGGGTGAATGTTTATAATAATGCTTATATGATATGATAGGTACCATGGAATGTTTAATATAAAGCTTGATAGAAGTTGTTTGATCTTAAACCGGTCCGAAGTAAGCACTAACGCCCTATTGACATCATTTGACAATATGTTGTCGAGGGACGTGCAGAAAACTTGCGAATCAATAAGCAACAGAAGATGCGAAACACTACAGCTCAATCAACATCATTTGACAAAATGTTGTTGAGGGACGTGAACAGAATTTGTGAACCTCTAGCTATTAAAAACGTTTATATAACCAAGGGTGAGTTAACGAAACATCAATTGCAAGAATTATTTACAAATATAAGAATTGCAAATACAATTGAAGTAGCAGACCCATGCAAAAGAATACTATTACTTATCGACTATCATATGCTCCCCACAAGCGGATATGCTGGAATAAATCGCATTTTTTTTTTAATATACTATCAGCTCTGTGTCGTGGAGTGCTTAAAGCAAGCAACTATCACGAGCAGAAATTTGCCGGCACTAAAAGTGCTCTCACAGGCTCATCATTTAGTGCAGGTGTTAGTAAGGACAAAACAATTAAAAATACAATAATTATGTACATAACTATAAAATACTAACACAGACACAAAATAATGCAAACAATTTAAGACATTAAAGTATTATTACGCAAAATATTTTTCAGATTAATTTTAGTAGGTCATAGTTTAAAAAGGGGTATGCAATTCGCATACAGCACTAGGCACCAGAAGGGCCCATCGCGATCCCTAGGGAACCACTTGAAAAACTTCAATTGGAGAAAAACCTAAAAACCTAAAAAACTTTTCCTAGACAGAGCCCAATCTTCCTGCAGAACTTAACCAGCTTCCTATGGTCTATGCCGCTCAGCTCCCCTAGTTCCTCGAAGAAGTATTCCCCTAGAATCCTCCTGCGATTCCGTGCTATGCCCTCGCATTCACACAATATGTGTGTTATGTCTTCCTCGGCTTGTAGATCACCACAGAACCTGCACGTGTCCACATCCACCAGACCAAGTCGCCTAGCATGCTTTCTTAGAAGACAGTGCCCTGACATATTCCCAATTACTGTTCTAAGCTGTTCCCTGCTCAATTTTAAAATTTCCTTAGATCTTTTCTTATCCAAATGGGGCCAAAGGGCTCTAGACACCCTATGTCCCTCTATGTTCTGCCATCTGAGGTCAGCCATTTTTAAGATCTTTTCATTGATTTTTCCCTTAAAGACGCCCATGGGTGGTTTAATGTTCACACCTCCGCTATTTTCCAGCTCCCCTCCCTTTCTTGCTAGCTCATCGGCTTGCTCATTTCCCCCTATACCGCTGTGTCCCGGTACCCAGCACAGTCTTACTCGATTCCGTCTACATACTGCATTGTGCGACAGTTTCTGACTATCTCAGAGTTAATGTTAGCAGATTCAAGTGCCATAAGTGTCGCCTGACTGTCAATATAGATGGCAATGTCTCTTCCCGACAATGATCTCATCTGCACTATCTCTGCCGCCCTTAGAACAGCCAAAACTTCCGATTGGAAGACACTGCTTGTGTCCGGGAGTCGTATAGACTCTCTCAGGTCTGGATCAGCAGAAAAAATGCCAGAACCCGTTCTCTCCCCCGTCTTACAGCGGTCAGTGTAGATAGCAACCTCGTTTGCTATTATGACTGCATCTCTTTGCCACTCCTCCCTTCGCGGATATGACACCTCATAGGGGATGTCATGGTCGACCAAGGGGCAAATCTCATCAGTCCGTATAGGATTTCCGGGTAGCACATCAGTTAAGATCGTGCAGTGCCCAAAACTACAGTCCTTAATTTTACTAACATGCAAGTCAATCACATGATCATTTAGATTATAGATACTCATGCGACTAATAGGGTCATGCCTCCCATAATTCGTTCTATGATGGGGGCTAAACAATAAATCAACACTACGTAAATTATGGGCACTACCACGAAAATTAAAGCCAATAGACGACAGCAAGTCAGGTGCATCAATTTGACCGGATATACGCTGCTGTAAAAAAATGATATCGCTATTAAGCCTTCGTTGAGAAAGGGGTAACATTTGAAGAAGCTTGATACATTGACTATAAGAAGGAAGGTTAAATGGATCATCCCATGGAAGTCCTCTAAGTGCAAATCGAATAAATTTACATTGAATGGCCTCTATTCGATTTGAATGAATGTTGTAGAACGGTGTCCAAACTTCAGAGGCATACTCTAGAATCGGACGGACAAAACAATTGTACAATGACATAGAAACGTAAGGGTCATTAAATTCTTTGGCCCACCTTTTTACGAAGCCCAGCATAGAATTAGATTTATTAATAATAGAATTAATGTGCTTAGCAAAAACCAGTTTGGGGTCGAAATAAACCCCAAGATCCTTAAAATTATCAACATTACAAAGAATATGTTGAGACAGAGAATATTGAAAGGTGGAAGGGATATTCTTTCTAGAGAATGTCATATGTTGACATTTAGTTGGGTTCAAAGATAAACCTGTTTTTATCACACCAATTGGCGAAGCTATTAATGTCAGATTGAAGAAACATTCTGTCTAGCTGACTAGTGATAGATTTATATATTTTCATATCATCAGCGTAGATCAGGATATTACTGTGATTTATACATGCCTTAACATCATTAATGGCAAGTATAAATAGAATTGGTCCGAGGTGACTTTCTTGGGGAACACCAGACTGAGCTATGAAAGATACAGATAGCGATCCTCTAAATTTCACTTGATAAACCCTTGATCTAAGGTATGAATTAACCCATTTTATGAAACATGGTGGGAAACCAAAAGCCCTGAGCTTAAATTCGATTATTTCATGGGGCAGCTGGTCGAAAGCCTTAGAGAAGTCAGTGTATATGCAATCCATTTCGTCCTTATTCTCTAGGGCTTTAGAACAATCATGCAAGAAACTTAATAGATTAGTGACAGTGGATCTGTTTCTTACAAATCCATGCTGTTCATTACAAATTATGTTGCGACAAAGAAATATTAACTTGTCACAAACAATTTGTTCATAAAGCTTAAGGATACACGAAAGCTTTGAAATGGGCCTATAATTAGTGATATCACCACGTTCGCCTTTTTTAAATACAGGTGTGATAAAAGCACTTTTCCATAGATTAGGGAATTTACCTGTACTAATGGACAATTCAAACAGATACTTAAGATATGGACAATTGCATGACTGCATTTTTTAAGAACAATCGGTGCAATGCCATCGGGACCTGATGAATAGTCATTCTTCAGAGAAGAAATACATTTTAAATTTGTTTCCAAATCGAATGAGATACTACTAAAACTTATTTGGGAACAGCTAGTTAGATAACTAAAATATTCATCATCAATGTGAAGAGGGGTCTCCCTAAATGACTTAATGAAATGATCTGCAAACATATTGCTTGCGTCTACCGAATCAGCAGTTGTAGAACTATTATAAGTAAGCTTCGATGGATAACCATCGGTTTTTTTTTAGAATTGACAAAACCCCAGAAAGGTTCGGGGTTCAATTTTAAAGAGCATTCCATTTTACTTATATAGTCAATATATAAGTTACAGGATAAAGACTTGAATTCATTGAACAAAGTGAAATAGAGTTCAAGATCTGAATGACAGAGACTTTTTAAATAGTTCTTCCAAGCCCTATTACGTCTGTTTCGTATCGATTTGAGCTCTTTAGTGTACCAGGGATTGGACGTTTTCAGATTTCTAGAGGTTTTCACAGGAATCACTCTTTTCATGCAGTTATCCATCAAAGAATAAAAAGAACCTACTGCATCTTGTAAGATTAAAATTAAATCTGTTAATTTCATCAGAAAGCCTTTGAAAATTTGCTTTCCGAAAGTCAAAAGATTGCGAACGGTCATACGAATTACTATTTTCGTACAAATGTGCGCCTAGTTCAATAATTACATCCAAGGGTGGATGATTGTTATCTATGCTAGTTATACTGAATTGGGATTCCAGAACCACAGTACTAACAGAGTTAGAAGAGAAAACAAGATCGAGAGTTCGATTTCTGATATTTTTTATACAGCTTGTTTGCTGTAAGTCAAAAGACAAAATGTTGTCTAGTAAAGCGAGCTCTTGTTGGGCAGAGCCAAAGGATGGAATGAAATGAGAATGATCCTCAGAAGGTACCCATCCAATATGTGGCAGATTGAAGTCGCCTATAAGAAGTGCTGTCACAATAAGATATGTCAAAAATATGGTCTAGTGCCATAGAAAGTTCCGAATACAAAGAACATAGACGAGACGATGGAATGTACGCATTAACAACATATAAATGTTTATTTTTAAGTATAATTTTTACACAGATAATTTCGACATTTAGTTGAAATGGAAAGTCAATCTTTCGTGACTCAAAGTTGAAACGAACAGCGATCAGGACACCTCCTCCAAGCGCTTTCAGGTCATTATTATGACGGTCGTTTCTGAATACGGAGAACTCTTGATTAAAGAGTTCCGTGTCTAATATTCCGGCATTAAGCCATGTTTCCGTCAAGGAGAAGATATCATGAGAGAGGGCTTGGGAGTTTAAATATACTTCAGCGGTTTTTGTGCGGAGTCCCCTTACATTTTGATAGTAGAGGGACAGCCTACTTGGTTTTTTTTAACACGGACGGACAATCTTTCCTGCGACTTTTTGTCGAACAGGGTGTAAATTCTTTAACTAACGTATTTTGAGGCCATGCAGTGCTATTGCACAGCTTTTCGAAATATACTGAAGGAGCAACAATTTTGAAAGACGCAACAAACCCATCAGCCTTGCTGATTTTGGTGCATTCGATTGAGAATAAATCGCATGCTACGCAACATAAAAAAGAAATATTTCTGGACGTTAAGCACTGCCCCAGATGCCAACGAAATAAACATTTGCAGAACAGAAAGCAACCAATGACAATAACAACAACATCAGAATGATCTTTCGATTAAATCTTCTTGAATTTAGTTGGCCCTCTAGATGAAGCAGAGAATGGATCGAAATACATCCTCACCTTACAAGACGAACTAACGAAATGCATGGAAGCGATTCCACTTCTAAATAAAGAGGCTACAACGGTCGCCAAAGGACTAGTGGAATGTTTCATTTTAAGATACAGAGTCCCTGCTACGTTAGCATCTGACCAAGGCACTGAATTACTGAATACAGTATTCCAGGACATCTGCAAATTATTAAAGATAGAGCAACTGCAATCCACCGCGTATCATCACGAAAGCATAGGAGCCCCAGAAAATGCACACAAGTTTCTAGGAGCTTACCTTTTTCGTTTCCGAAAAACACACAGATTGGAATAGCTGGTTACCTTATTATGTGTTCAGTGTTCACTAACAGAGAGTGCAACGTACCGTCAAACATCACCAATAAGGTAGACCCAGTATACAATTTCGAAGATTACTAAGGAATAAATTGGAAATTGCTCATAGGGATGCCAGGGATACTCTAATAGAAAAAAAGAACATACGGAAAAATAGGTATGAAACTGCGAGATAAAGTACGAAAACAAACAACTAAAAGTCCATAAAAACAGGTTAAACTCGTTTTGTATTTATATCGTAATAATCTAAAACTAAGATATAAATAATTTTTTTTTTTCAAACAAAAAAAAAACAAAAGGAAATGGGACGTCCCTTCCATTAAACATTCCGTTGTACCTATCATATAAGCATTATTATAAACATTTCATTGTACATATCATATAAACATTATATCCATGTAAACATTTGTCTAATACCGTAAGCGTTATCATAAACAATTTTCTAGTATGTAAGCGCTAATGTAACCATTTTGACTGAGCTATACCATGCGTAAAAAGGGTGAAATTTAACCTGTGAAGCCGGGCATTGCTTCATGCAAAAAATTAAACAAGCACCTAACATTAGCGAGTAGGCTCAGCACAGCACGGCGGGTACCCGCTGAAATAGTATATTTATATATGTATTTCGAATTCTTTTGATGTTTGTAAAATGATTTAATTTTTGTTTTTCTTTGCAGTGTGGCAACAAGACTCGAATGTTTACGAAAAGTTGCAACGCTTGCAACTATCAAAATCGTTTGATTTGTCCAATTTGCAAGGTTCGCGGGCATAGTTTAAATCTTTGTCCAGACAAGTGGCGACGCTATCATTCGACTGTAAGTAGCTTTCAACCTATTCACTATACAACAAACGAATTAATAAATGTTTGTATTTTAGACAAAATCAAACCAATACCCAAACAGCAAGATTGAATATAAAAATCGTAAATTTTGCTGTATCTGCGGCTTCCGAGGACACTTAGCGGAGCACTGCAGGAGCGCAGTTCGATTTACTGAATATCCTTTGTTCATAAGCGGTGTAAAATCGCATCAAAAGTCCTACGATGATATTGCGATCAAGTCAATTCGTTCTGGCATTGGCTACAATTTAATGTATAAACCCGAAGAAGATATATGCTTTGAATTGGCAGAGAACAAGACACAACGCCATTACTACGGTCGGTTCCTCTTAGCCGTGGGTATGGGACACCTCCTCACGAGGAAACGTAAAATCGACGATTCGTCAAAAGACAAGCAAACAGAGAAACAACCAAAGACGCTAAAGGAATATGTTATAAATCCATTCGCAAAGGCGGCATTGGAAAAGTCTCTTTCAAAGTCGACCGATTCAATTTGCGCGACTGTTAGCTCAACTAAAGAGAAGCCTATAGATTTAGATGAACCAATCGATGTGAATACACCGTCACCGGCAAATGAACCCATGAGTACAGATCTAGATAACGCAATAGCGGTCGAACCTTGTACGTCGAAGAGTGTGTTTAAAGAGCCAACTCCTGCGATATCGACATCCGACGTCGAACCCAGCACTTCGACATTCAAAACACCTGATGCAGCCGGATCAACTTGCGGACCAAAGCAAACGGATGTGTTAGAAATAGATTCAGATTCCAACTACAGCTTCTCAGAACATTTCGAACCCAACCAAGAGCGAGAGAAGAGTCCCAGAAACGCGCGTGAAATGGGACCGTTACCTGATTTCATATCAATCAACGACAATGAGAATGATTCGCCTGAAGAGAAGAGTGGTGGAATTTCAAAGAGATTTGTTTCTGTTGAAACAGACGACGAGAACAGCAACATTGATTCCAATCCGTTGCCCGATATTCCCTGTGAGGCAAAAATATATTTAACCACCTTTCACAGTAAGTTTTTGCTCTCACCAGAAGGCAATAAATTCCTCGTCGAGAAATCAAAAACATTTAACATTAAAGCCAGCTTGGACTGGACGTCCGTTGGCCACATACTTGTTCTGTTTGGACAGCGCTTCAACCAGGATAGATTTCACACCGAATTATTGTACAAGTTTCGTGATCTCTCGGATAAAATGAACCGCAAGCAGCTGGAGAGTTCGCAGAAAGTCCCCAAACGAACAGACGTCCTCATTCGATTCCTACGCGAACACCTTAATCAGCTGCTGACTAACCTTGGCAATGTTAATGATCTTGCCAAACGCTTAACCTACCAAGAGAATCAACACACAAAATCAGGCTGGAAATTAGCCGAGAAAACTCGACGTCTCCTTAATATGATTCTAATTGGACAGGCCGGACTTCGTAATGGTTCAAGGCACTTAGATGACCTGCTGACACATTTGCGTAGCCTCATTGACTGCAAGGACGAGTTCGTGAACAACGAGGTGCGGGATGAAATTGATTCTCACTGGAAATTGATTTTTTCCTCGCACCGACACGAGAAATACAACGAACTGGTCGAGGCGTACAATCACATGCAAGTTAAAAATCGCCTTCAGACTATAACTATTGACCCACGTTTATTGGGCAGAAATGTTATAGACCCCACACCAACAAAGGCACAAAAGGATAAGCCTCCGGAATTTAACGTTGAGACTGCAACTCCTGTGAAGCCAAACGCCCTTTCCAAGCTCGTACAAAATCCAGCTTCAACAAAGAATCAGGCTCGTCAGTCTAGAACTCCAATCGTAGATAAAAAGCGATCCAGAAATACCCCAGTAAACTTGTCATCAATATCAGAGGCACCATCAAACAGTCAAAAACAACAAACACAGCAGCTGGTTTCTTCATTTACGAGTTCCAAACAAAACTCGCACGTGGCGAATGAAATAAATTCAGAATGGGAAACTAAATGCGTCGATCTTTTGACGGAGATTAATAATACTGGGCAAATCAAGAAAGGTAGCCCTGTTCGCGATAGCAAAGCAAGTTCAGTGTTTTGGTCGCGCGAAGCAATTAAATACATTGATGAATGTATTCAGCTTGCCAAATCGAATCGTGGTATTCTGGACAAGTTATCGCGGGTGCAAGCCAAGTCGCAAACAGGATTACTTTCCTATAATGACTATCGCGCAATCATCAAAATTCATAGCGCCATAAAAGGAAAACAATGACGTGTAACATACAAAGTTGCTTTGTATAAAAATGTATTGAAGTGTAGACGTAGCTGTTGAAATGACCTTTCCAAAAATAAACGCATAACAATTTATAAGTTGGTATTTTATTAATGACTTCTGTCACCAGAGGAAGACCCCACCTTAGGTGGCGCGCACAATTGGAGAACAACCTCAACCAACTTTGTGTGCGTAACTGAAGGCAGCTAGCGAGGGACCGAGCTGGTTGGAGGGGATTGTTGGTCGAGGCCGTAGTCCACCCCGGACTGCAAACGCCACCAAAAGTAAAGTAAGTACATATTTTATTAATGAGCTAGGGTTTTCTTTCAAATCAAAACAAATCTTCATTCTGTTTCCAGTTTTCCACGCGGAAGCGCACGTTCGGTTCGGAGATTCGGTCTTCCTTGTAGTCTCGAGCCTGACGTATTGAATTTGAAGGTCCTCCTGCTCCTAGCATTATTGTTTACGTTCGAACAATAATTTAGTGTTTTTTTTTTTTTTTTGCTTTTTGTACTGCATTTACATGGTCGCGGTTCTATTTACTAGCTCATTTAAAAAAAAACGACCAAAAATCCAATTTTTTTTTTCGTTCTTTGCTTTCCGTCCAGCGCTCGGTGACATGAAGCAAAACTAGCTGGATTTAGATTCGGTAAAGCATCAATGTCGAGGAATTTCTAATTCATTTGCTTTGCCTAAGGATGGCAGTTTACAAAAGTTTGGACCAGATTTTCAAATTACATCCGCGTGTTTTCCACCATTACGCTAGATATGCCTTGATATTTCTTGCATGACAGAATCGCCTCTAGTAGAAGGGTATATGGAGCCGATAGTCCAATCATACAACCTAGTAACATACGAGGGCGGGTCAATAAGTCCGTGACTTTTGGAATAAAACACAGATTTTTTGATAAAAAAAATAATTTTATTTTTCAACGTAGTCTCCCTTGAGCTCTATAAACTTTGTCCAACGCTTCTCCAATTTTTTTATTCCTTCCAAAAAAAATGATTTGTCGAGGTCCTCAAAATAGGCCTTTGTTTGCGAGATGACTCCATCATTGAAGTCAACTCTTTTTCCACCAAGCCATTTCTTCAGGTTTGGGAACAAGAAGTAGTCGCTCAGAGCCAAATCTGGAGAATAGGGTGGATGAAGGAGCAATTCATAGCCCAATTCATGGTTTTTTGCCATGGCAACTGCACATGTGTGCACCCTTGCATTGTCTTGGTGGAAAAGAACTTTTTTCTTGGCCAAATGAGGTCGGTTTTTTTTCAAATCGTCATTGAATCGGTCCAATAAGTTGGCATAATATTCCCCATTGATTGTTCTTCCCTTTTGAAGGTAGTCAATGTGGATTATCCCGCGTGCATCCCAAAAACAGTCGCCATAACTTTATTGGCTGACAAACCCACCTTGGCCTTCTTTGGCGCCGATTCACCCTTAGAAACAGTGGCGGATTTATGTTCGATGTCGCCCTAGGCCCCGTGAGATATGCCGCCCCTTTTCTGTATGGAGAAAAAATTATTAACAATAAATATAAAATTTTTAAATATTTAAATTATTATGAATTCAAATTTATTAACTTCAATACAACATTTAATTAGTTAACATAGGTACAACTTTTCGTATAAAGTCTTAAATATGAATTATTAATTTGAATATAGCTTTTTTGAGTTCACATTTTCTTCTTTCTGGCTTTAGTTCGTGCGAAAACGTCAATTATATTATCGTAATCCAGTTCTTGTACCAACTGAGCTTCAATAGATAATAATGCAAGGGCATTAAGTCGGTCTTGGCCTATACTTGCACGTAAATAATCTTTTACCCTTTTCAGAGTTGAAAAAGATCTTTCTCCAGAACAATTTGTTGCTGGGATGCTCAAAAAAATTCGTAGAGCAATATCTAAATTAGGGTAAACATCACAAAGATTTTGTGAATGCAATATATTGCATATATTTTTCGCAGAACTTACATTTTCAGAATTTGCCAATGAATCTTTAAGTTGATAATGAAAGTGAATACATTCATTTCCTAATGTTTCTTCTAAATCGTCAGGATACTTATTGACTAGTTTATTTGATTCATTTTTCAACTCATTCGTATCAATTTCAGATAGATTATCAAATAAATTGAACTGTGCATAAAGCTTATCATATACATTTTTACGTTCAGCTAATTCTGTACTTAGAGTATCCAAAATAGGGTAGTAAATATTTGTACGAAAATTTTCTTCGCCAGAAATAGGTGCTCTTTCATTTACCCGTGACTCGTCTGGCTGAAGTTTTCTGATTTTTCTGCGGCGAGTACCATAGCGATAATAATCTTGAACTCCAGACAGCGCTTTAGCTTTTTCTTTATATTCTAAAAATTGTTTATGTCTCATATCCTGAAGAAAAGAGGCCAACGAACCGTAGAGTCGGACTACGGATGATAAATCAATTTGGGAACCCTGAAGTTTCTTACTAACAGCATTAAAACGATCTAAAATTACATTCCAAACTATGACTAGTATTGCTGTTTCTAAATGCTGTAATTTCTGTTTTAATCCAATAGCTTCAGATCGTGTACTCGGTTTCTCGTCATTGCTTTCTCCAATAAAGTCCAATGCTTCAATTATTGCACACCACTCTTTTTCTAAAGCATAGCATGCATCATGTCGAGCAGACCATCGAGTTTGAGAAAGGCTTTTGAGTCTTAAATTTGTCTGTTGGGCCAGGACCTCCCAACGATGTGTAGATATCGTAAAAAAATTATACAGTTCTTGCAAAGTAGAAAAAAAATCAACTGCTTCAGGTACAGATTCAGCTGCACAAATGCCTACTAAATTTAGCGAATGGGCAGCGCAAGGAACGTAATCTGCTAATGGATTGATTGTTTTCATTCGTGCTTGAACTCCTGAATATATCCCTGACATATTACTTGCATTGTCGTACGATTGACCACGACAGTTCATAATGTCCAAACCGTTTAAAATGATATATTCTTGAGTTTCTTCGTTTAAATTCCATAAGAAGGGATCACTACTGATTCCTAAAACATTACCTGCAATTGAACTGTCACCTAATAAATTAGTTGAAGGAGAACTTGACTGTATTACTTCAGTATCTTTTGGTGAAGGAGGGCTTAACTGTCTTTCTTCGATATTTGGTGTTGAAATCTCGTCTATTTTCTGCTGAAGAAAAATACATTATTTTTAAACAACTGATAACTCTTTTTCTTATTCTCTTATTTTCTTAAGCCGGAACCACGCTTGTCGCGTTCTGTGCACACTTGGATTGTGTGCTGTGGTTTTTATTTAAGTGAATTCTGATTTCTAGATCTTTCACATACCCAATTTCAGATAGTATATTTGTCTCGTTTTATTGCTCCATAGATCGTTGTGGTGTGGCGCAGTCGTAATAGGAGCGATATCGACTCAACGCGCCACACTGCACCACACGACAAAAACATGTTTCTACGCATATGAAATTCATTGGAGTGATAGCAACAAACCACACGTTACAAATGTGATTCCGCCCTTAGATTAAGAACAACGTTACACTTAATTTAAAAAAAATGTTGATAATTACAGTAGAACATAATGGCTGTTGATCATTATTAGAATTTTTTGACGAACTTGTTAAAAAAATTAGATATTTTTGGGATTTTCTTTAGTAAATTACATTTTTTCGTAGATTCTTCTGCCTTTCTTTTACGATATTCAGCACCACTGAGTTTATTTCGATATGCACTCATATTTGAATTTAAATTTATATCAGAATTGCGACAATTTTACTTGTAAATTTGAATTTGTTTTAAACTGATGAACAAAAATTTTGCATTCCGCAATCACTTCACTGAAAAAAAACTGAGAAATTCACTGCCGATTTTTTAGTGTACTCGTATTATTTTCAACGGCCAATAATATTGATCTAAAAAAAAATTGTATTGCACCGGCAAATTAAAGGGTAAAGTCGGAATTACCTATATTCAAAATTTTTCATAGATATAAAGGTAAATTAATCCACAAAAATTATCAATTTCAAATTACAGTCAAACTTGGACAACCTTATTTTTTTATAACTCGAACAAAATTATGTGGCAACAACGTTTAGAGTTCAAATCCCATACATTTTTTTCCCTGATAACTCGAACAAAAAAATCGCATATGCATCAAGCAAGTCGAACTTTTTTAGGGGAATTCCCATTTAGTGAGAAGAAATAACAGCATCACGTATGCATTTTAAATTCGAATTTTTGAAGCGAATTTTCATTTGAAAAGAAAACGAGATACTTACCTACATACACACAAAAATAATTATGTAGGTTTAAGAAATTTGACTTTTTTATTACCGACATGTTTCGTTGCTGGTTGGAAGTTGTAAGTACATACATATATGTACATACAGGCAATAATTTTATGTATGTTGTAAATACTTATGTACTACATTAATGTAAAATGTGTTAGACTTAATAAAAGCACAAAATGTGTGTGCATATGTATTTCAGATACATATTGAATTGTTTGATTATTTTAATTTTGAGGAACAATTTGGATAAATCGAAGTCTTGATAAGTCGAGCTTTTATTGTGGATAATAGTAGTTTGAGTTATCGAATTTTGACTGTATTCTAACATTTTACGGTTCTTGATTTTCAGGGTTATCAACATTTTGCCGCCCCTAAAATCATGCCGCCCCAGGCCCGGGCCTTACGGGCCTAGGCGTAAATCCAGCACTGCTTAGAAACCCACTGTTTTGACTGTTGTTTGGTCTCTGGTGTGTTGTGATGGATCCATGTTTTGTCCACGGTTACAAAACGGCGCAAAACCTCCTCCATATTGCGATTAAACAACGCCAAACCTTCCTGTGAAGTTGTTACACGATTGCGTTTGTGGTCGACTGTGAGCAAACGCGGCACCCATCTTGCGGAAAGTTTTCTCATGCCCAAGTGATCATTCAAAATTGAAACCACTGAGCCATGCGAGATCCCTACGGCTTCCACAATCTCTCGCACTTTCAATCTTCGGTCGGCCAACACCATATCGTGATTTTTTTCGATTGTTTCGGGTGTAGAGACCTCAACTGGGCGTCCAGGACGTTCGGCATCTTCAGTGCTTGTACGGCCGCAACGAAATTCAGTAAACCACTTTTTTACCATTGAAATCGATGGTGCAGAGTCCCCATAGTCTTTTTCAAGCTTAGCCTTGGCCTCGATAATGGTTTTTTTTCGCAAGAAATAATGCTTAATAAGCACACGAAATTCACTTTTTTCCATTTTCTCCTCAAATTAGTGAGTAGTCTGATAAAAATAGCTGTCAAACACAAACTAACTGACGCAGCAAGTTTAAATTTTGACAGGAGTCAACTGACAGATGCCTGTTGACAGGAGCAGTGTTGCCGTTTTAGTAAAGAGGTCGGAAATTCAAAAAGTCACGGTCTTATTGACCCGCCCTCGTATGTCCCATCTTGAAACTGTAATGCAAATCTGTGATTGACACGACTGGATATCACCGGTGCCAGATAATGCCGATTAGACAAAAAAAATGTTCTCAGTCTATAAGCCTAGTGATGCTTACCTTAAGTTATCACCGTCTTACGAGCTGCTGTAGCTGCTCTCTGTTGTTGTTTCGTGGAGGACGCAGATGTTGATAGTTAATTATAATCCTGGAGTTTAAGTTTCTAATCCCACCATCAACAATTAAAGTTTGTTTTAAGTCCCACCTCTTGCAAAAGTATGACAAACAGTTTTTGCAGTCACCATGCAGCTGCGTATCAATATTTTTTTTTGTTATTTTTTAACCGATGACTTCGGGCAAACCCACAAGTCAAATTCAATCGCAAAAATATGTCCTGTAATTCCTTTAACCGTTAGTTCATAAAAAAGCGAAAATCCCAATTTACATATTGCAAAAACGTTTCTATATATTTTGATGCCTGTTTGAAAATAAATCTCTACAAATAATAAATAAATCAAAGTTTCATTGAACATGTTTCTGTCCAAGTCATGTTCACTGCTTCGCTAGTTTCGTCATTGAGTTCGGATTCATATAGGTTTAGCCAAGGTCGCCAACATTTACACCATTTACTTAGTAACTAAATTTATATACTAAATACATATTTTTAAAGGTAATAACTGTATATATTCTAAGAATGCAATAGAAATCATCGTCCTCTATGCTGCCGTTGTTTGATTCTCTTGTGTTGTTCCGGTTGACGCTGCACTAGCTGCCTCTGGAGCCTTCTCGCTGATCGCCAACCAAGGAAGTCGTTTCTGCAGCTCCAACCTGTATCTTGGATGGCTTATCGCATATATGTATGGATCAATGCATGCCACTAATTTGCAGGTACAAGCTGGTATCATTGTCACGCCAGGTGTTAGAAGATTTTTGTCTCCAAATGCACCGATAAGTGACATTACTCCATACGGTGTCCATGAGACAAAGAACAAAAAGCAAATTGTTATCGCTGCTTTGGCGATTCTAATTTCGGCGGTGTCCTTGCTTTTATCGACATTCGATCGAAGAGATTCAACATTCATTTTTTTCGCCTGCTCCCGAAGCGCCTTCTCATGACTGAAGACATGGCTGACAATTTGACTGTAGTAGTACAGAATCATCGTTGTTGGCATACAGAAAGAACAGAAAAATATTGTCCCGACAAAAAGGCGAGTATCGAAATTGTCTGTTAGATAATCGAATGAGCAGGATGTTAAATAGCCCTCTGCAAGTAGAAAAAAGGGATTATTATTATTATTATTATAGGATTTATTAATACTTAAGTTAATTATAAATATTAATAAATACAAATTTTTTATTAGCGCTAGCTGCTGAGGCTTTCGGCTAGATTAAAAAAAAGTATATTAAATAGTATTATGTAAATTAATTGCTGACATGAGTTTATATACATTTTTTCTGAAGTTAAATGAAGACGAAGAAATCCAATTTAAGAGCTCCAGACAATTACGCAACAACAACACTGAAAGAGGAACTGTCATCATCGAATTTCCAACAGCGGCGATCACCGATAAACTTATTACCTCCGCGCACACGCTCAAAGGCTCCGGAATAAGTATATTTCGCGAGCAATCACTTTTATCAAGGAAAAAAAGAAAAACACTAATAGAAACAAAAAACAAACTGCTGCAGATAAATCCAAACGCCAGAATTTTCGTTAAAGGAGACAACAAATTGCAAATCAACAATCAACTTTTTGTTTACCAAATTTCCCGAGGTTTAGTTGTCAAATCAGCAGCGGACTTGTCACTCATTAGTGAACCATTTGGTGACAGTTGTTACGATTACTTTGACTGCAGCGAGGGAGCGAAGTTAGCCGTGGTTCCAAACTCTTCTTCCGCTTTTGGCCACCAACCGCAGCGAGTGCCATCTGGAAATCAGAGTTCACACCGTGTTAGGGATAAAACACAATAGGTAAATTCTGTCGTCTGCCATAACACAATTATTTTTCAAAAATTAAATATATGCTCGTATAATATAACTGGTCTCAAAAGTAAGCTTTTACACTCCGATTTTTTTTAAATATTTACACCAATTTGATGTTATAATTCTTATAGAAACTTTTATTGAAGAAACGAATCAAAATGAATTTCTAAAATATTTCAAAGACTTTAAAGTAATGTTTACACCCGCGATAAGATCTAATTTGCATGGAAGAGCCAGTGGGGGTATTTTATATGGGATTGAAAAATCTTTATGGGGTTATCTTTTTAATTTTAAAATTATTGAATCTAAAATTATTTTTCAAATGGTTAGCAACAACCTAAACTATTATATAATTCCTATTTATTTAAATTGCAATGATTGGCTAAGCGACTTCGATGAACTAGTGGTATTTATGAATAACACTTCTCTTGACCATGTGTTAATCGTCGGTGATTTAAATGCTAGGATTGGTGGCACTGGCCGAGTGTAGATGTTCTAGGGATAAAATTTATAACCGCAACGGGGGGAGTTTAACAGAATTTTTTGAAGTTTTCGGTCTATTTGTTTTGAATGGGTCTTCTATTAGTGATGCATGTGGCGAATTCACTTTTGTTAGCGGGCAGGGACAATCCGTGATTGACTTTGCTGCGATTTCAGGGGACTGGCTGAACATTATCGATGACTTTGAAGTTGCACTAGTCAACTACTCGGCTCATTTTCCAATTGTAATTAAAATTCAGCTAAAGGAGTTAAACCAGCAAGCTACACCTTCCAGTTTTAATAAGCTGAAGTGGTCGGAGAACAATGCAACCCTCTATAGAAGCCTCCTTTCTCGGCACTTACTATCTCTGCCCCAACAATCCGCAGTCTCGTCTGAAGTGGTATGTGAAAGTATAGAGCGGGTTATAAAGACCGCAGCCCCTTTTGCGTTGAAGAGTACACACACTTTTGTAGCTAAAAATGTATGGTTTGATAAGGATTGCAGAAATCTCCGTAAACTTTCGTTCGTTTACTTAAAACTGTTTAGAACGACCAATTCTCAATTTTTCGAAAACATCTATCTTCGCGTTAATAATGATTTTAAGAAAATGTGCTCAGTTAAGAAAATCACCTATTTAAAAAACGTAGCTAAGAAATTGGAAAACTGCACAAACTCAAAGATATTTTGGGAGACAGTGTGCAATCTTGGTGGGCTCAATCAGGGTATGAAGTTCTCTTTAGAAGCTGAGACGTTAGCAGCTCATTTTAAAACTCTACTCTCAGCTGATGAAGACCTTCATACCTTTGATTACGCGCTTCCTGATACTAGAGTCAACGAGCTGGATTTAGAATTCTCATTACCCGAATTGGAAGTAACGCTCCAAAAATTGAAAAACAGTAAGGCTCCTGGCCTAGACGGCATACCAGTCGAGTTTTATAAAAACAGCACTATTGATTTTAAAAACTACCTCGTGTCTTTCTATAACAAATTGTACAATGATGGATGTGTTCCTAACAGTTTCAACGAATCTGTAATTTTTGCCATTTTTAAAAAAGGTGATGCCAACGCTGCGGAAAATTATAGAGGTATTTCAATTTTAAATTCAATAAGAAAAACTTTCACTGCAATCCTATATGAAAGGCTCACAAAATGGATTGAGGATAACAGTCTTTTGAGCATCTTTCAAGCCGGTTTCCGCCCAGGTTTTTCAACCATGGATCATATCTTGGCCATTTCAAGCATTGCTCAACAATTTATAGATAGAAAAAAGAAACTATACACTTGCTTTGTTGATTTTAAAGCTGCATTCGATAAAGTCAATAGACAAGCTTTAATATACAAACTTTCTTGCATTGGTTTGTCAAGAAAGTTTCTCGAAGTGTATGCAAGTCTTATTTCGTCAACAAATGCAAGGGTATGGGACGGTTTCACATTTTCAAATCGATTTGATACAATTACAGGTGTTCCTCAGGGTTGTATCCTCAGCCCATTATTATTTGCCCTGTTCATAGATGATGTCTGCGAGCTTCTTCCGGGTGGAGTTAATTTTGCTAACATTATAATCAAAGTCCTGTTGTACGCGGACGATCTAGTTATGCTTGCTGATAATCCTTTCACGCTTCAATTGCAAATAAACCGTCTAAGTTCATTTTGCGAGTCTTGGGGCTTGCAAATTAATACCCAAAAAACTAAGATTGTTATATTTGAAAAGAGACAATCAAGAAGGCGAGCGGAAGAAAAATGGTCTCTAAACAATACACACATTGAGGTTGTACAGGAGTTTAAATATTTGGGTGTCCTCTTGACCTACAATTTATGCTATCTAAAGCACTCCAAAGAAAAAAGCAACGAAGCTAAATTGGCTCTTAATATAATGTGGCCAAAGTTTTTTTCGAACCAAAATGTTGATTTAACGTCCAAGTACAAAGTTTTCAACGCGACAGTAAATGCATGCATGGCATATGGCGTCCAAGTCTTCGGATACACACACTTCGAAGCTTTTGAAATTGTACAAAGGAACTCTTTTAAGAGGATATTTCGTTTGCCTAACTCAACACCCAACTACGCCATATATGTAGAGTCAGGTATAGTCCCTATATATATACAAAATTTGAAGGCAAGTGCGAACTTCATTACTAGAGTGATGAAAAGAAGTGAAACTTGTCTTCACAAAATCATCTTAAGAAAATTACTTCGAGTGAATGCTTCCCCGTTTAAAAACTGGAACGAACTAGCTTTATCTTACGAAACAAGTTTAAACTTAACAGAAACTAATGTGACCGATTGGCAGGCTCAGTTTTCTGATGTGATTGCTAAGGTGGATCACAAAATGTTTCTGGATAACCTTTCCAGAGCATCTTCGTCTACTTCAAGAGCTATTTATAGTCATCGGAAGTCATCGGAAGTCTCTTACTTTAGTAATGAATTTTCAGCCTCGGTTATAAGTATTATTTTTAGAGCAAGAGTTGAAATTTTAAATTTGAACTTTATACCTCATCGATTAGACTTGCCCCAGCTATGTGATCTATGTAACGGAAGAGCGAATGAAGATATATACCATTTCGTTGCTGCTTGTACTATTCTACAAGAAATTCGCCGGTTGCATTTTCGGGAAAGTTTTATATCTTTGGACAAACTTTTTGAAATTTTAAATGGAGCAATGGGCTGGCTCAGCCTCTTTAAATATTGCCAACATGCTCTTTCTTACCGTAACAGTTTCACATATTAAACTTAGTCGATTACCCGCTTATTGCAGTTTTGACCAAATTTTATACCTAACTATTTATTGTTTTGTTGCTGATCATACTAAATTTGATAATATCTCTTTTGTGTTTCAAATCACGTTAAAATTGATAATATTGTATAAACAGCTATTTCTAACCAAATACAAATCATGTTAAAATTGATAAAATTGTGTATAAACAGCTAATCAAATTAACCAAATTGTATAATATTTTGTGTTTCAAATCACGTTAAAATTGATATCATTGTTTTATATAATAATATTTCTTCATATCTTTTGTTAAACATTTTTGCTTTTTATTATTTCCTTTATTTTTTTTTTAAATCATATTATGAAATGTCATCTCAGGCAGACGGCAGTATTGCCATGTCCTCATTCTTAAGTATACCAATTTGTAAACTTTATGATGGAAAAAATAAAGAATCTATCTAATCTATACATTTTTTATATTTATGTGATTTAAATTACTTAAAAGTTCTTTTAGGTTTTGGTTAGAGATTCGATTACAGATTGAATTTACTCGTTGCACTCTAAAAGGTGCTTTACAGTTAGGATTGGTTTTTCTTCACAAATATGACAATAAGGTGGCAATAAGATGCTTATGCGTGAAGTTGGTATGCCCCATCCTAAGCCTTATAAATATTTTTAACATTTTAATGGATACATTCGCTGGATAAATGACTTTGTCTGCTGTGGGGTTAAATACTTTGTATAAATGTTGGTAGTTGTTCCAACCGGTTTTCCTACTGGACTCCCAGTTTGAGCTTATGTATTTCTGCAGGCCTTTTTTGTTGTATATGTAAAAAGTGATGAGGGGTTCCATTAAAGCTGATTTTGCAGCTAAATCTGCGTTCTCGTTCCCTTTAATCGCAGTGTGACCCGGAATCCAGGCAAGTTTAAGATTGCCTTTCTTGACAATAAGTTTGTCGCGGATGATTTCGATTATGTTGGTGGAGTTATGGGTGTTTTGTATGGCGGTTATTGTGGATAAACTGTCCGTGAAAATTATAGTTTTTTGTTGTGGGCCATCCCAATGGCTTTCAGAATGGCGAAGGCCTCGACGGAAAAGATTGATGCGAAGGTAGGAAGAAGTCCTTTGCGAACAACAGAGCCGTTTTTATCTACAATAGCAAACGATGTCCCAATATCTGTTTTGGAGCCGCCAGTATATAGGAAATCCCATCCAAGATGTTTATAGCTTTCAGTTAATTCCGCAAAAATTGCTTTGTAAATGTCGGCATTAGTTCTGAGCTTGGGAAAGCTTTTCATTTTAATGATTATTGTTTCGTCCGGAAGAGTCCAGGGTGGAAATGATGTTACTTTGTTTTGGATGACGATGGGAATATTGTTTTTGCGAAAGATATTGCCTTGGGTGAGTTGATATTTTGGATAATCTTAGAGCATGTAAAATCAATCCTCTCAGTAATTTGGGGAAGTCCCGCCTCCGTCAAAATATTTTTTATAGGAGTTGTTCGAAAAGCTCTTACGCTTGATCTTATGGCTCCGTGATATGGTGTAGAGATGAGTTGAATGCATGATTTGGAACATCTACCGTATATTGGTAGGCCATACTCAATTTTAGATAGTACAATGGATTTTATTACATTAATTAAAGTATTAATATTGCATAGGCTGTTTTTCGAGGAGGAAAATTTAACAATATTTACTCTAGAATTTAGATTTTTCTTAATATAAGTACAGTGATTACTGAAGTTCAACTTTGAGTCAAATATAAGGCCGAGTATTTTGGCATAGTTAACATTTTCTATTACATTGTTGTTTATGTGTACAGAGATGGATTTTGAACAGCGTATTGTTACATCCAGGCTAGGATTCGAAAAGATAAAACGTAATTCTATTTAATTAATCTTTATTAGTTCTCTTTCAATGTAATTCTTGATTATTATTCTAATAATTCCCTTATTTAATCCAACAATTCACTTTCACAATTAATCACTTTAAATACACAATCACTTTTCTCTTACTCAATACTTATACTTTTTCTCTATACTTTTCACTACTGTCATCTATCGCACTTCTCCATCCACCTCACCTATCGCGGTTCACAACTCGAATGTCTTGGGTGCTCCTGCGACATCTATTTATATCTCCTAGTGACACCTCTCGAAATTTCCAGATTCGCAGAGAAGGTTCGTTTAGAAGGTTCGAGAACAATCTAATTATGCATGTACTAGTTATTCCACAGCTACTCAAACTGCTATTCAAATGCTGCCAAAATCGGTAATATGGCCACTTTCTACTAGATGGCGCTTGCTGAATGACACAGTTTGAGCAAACATGTAACAGTATTTTCTTAAAAATGTGCAATATTTTACATTTACTAAAAGAGATTTTGGAGCCTGCTGTGTTGCCCCATTGTGTTAGGCAAGCAAGAAGGTCCGAAAAGATGGTGCCGATCAAAGTTAAATCTTTACATTTTGAAAAAATAAAAAGGTCGTCTGCATACAGTAAATGGCAAACATTGTTGTGGCTCTTTATTATTTGACTTATTTCGTTAAACGCAATAGTGAATAGGACCACCGATATAGGAGATCCTTGAGGAATACCGTTTTGTAGGTGATGTACCGCAGAAAATACGAAATTGGTTTTAATGCGAAAGCATCTATTAGTAAGAAAGGATGTTATATATTTGAGAATTTTCGGTCCAACCTTCCATTGGACGAGTTGTTTTAAAATTACATGAACGCCAATGCGGTCGAATGCTTTTTCGAAGTCAACGCTGAGAATTGATGCGTGGTTCTTTTCTGACAGGGTTGATGAAATAAATTCATCAAGATGCAGAACTGCGTCGATTGTGCCCCTTCCTTTTTTAAATGCTACTTGATTTTTGTTTACCAGTTTTTTTTCTCGAGAAACCAAAAAAGGCGCTTGGATATGATCTTTTGCAGTATTTTCGCATTGCAGGGTAGGAGAGATATAGGTCGGCACCCTTGTATGGTAGTGTTGCATGTTTGCTTGAACTGTGTCATTCAGCATTAATTAGTCAACTACGCCATCTAGTAGAAAGTGGCCATATTACCGATTTTGGCAGCATTGGAATAGCAGTTTGAGTAGCTGTGGTATAACTTGGTATGTTGTTCTCGAACCTTCTGAACTTAACGAACCTTCTCAACGAATCTGGAAATTTCGAGAGGTGTCATTAGGAGATATAAATAGATGTCGCAGGAGCACCCAAGACATTCTAGTTGTGAACCGCGATTAAGAATGCGATATATGACAGTAGTGAAAAGTATAGAGAAAAAGTATAAGTTTTGAGTTAAAGGAAAGTGATTTTGTATTTAAAGTGGTAAATTGTGAAAGTGAATTCTGTAATTAAATAAGTGAATCATTAGAATAATAATTAAGAATTAAATTGACAGAGAACTAATAAAGATTAATTAAATAGAAATTACGTTTTATCTTTTCGAATCCTAGCCGGAATGTAACATTGGTGTCAGAAGTGGGATAAAACGTATTCAGTGTGAAATTAAAGTGAAGTGAATTAGTTTAAAAAAAAAAAAAAGGAAAACAAAAATGGGCCGCACATTGAAATTATTACAGCTCAGTATACCGCAGTTAAAAGCTGAACTAGAAAAACGGAATTTCTCCACAGCTGGAGGAAAAAGTGACCTGGTGCTTCGACTGCAGGAAGCTGTTGAAAACGAAGGAGAAAACCCCAAGTCCGTTTTGTTCGACGTAGCAGAAGAACAAGTAAGTACAGGCGTTGATATGACTGCTATGATGGAATTACTTCTGGCCAAGTTCGATGAACAGAAGAATTCTCTAGATTCCAAATTGGAATCAATGGACTCTAAATTTGATGAACAAAAGAATTCTATAGACTCTCAGTTCAATGAACAGAAGAATTCCCTAGAACTACAGAAGAATTCCATTTCAAAAATGTTCTCGAAGGAAAACTCGAAGAAATTGATCACAAGTTCGAGAAGGTTGAAACCAAATTCGACGAAATCCATCAGACGTTTTGCAAGCATGAAACAAACTTCGAGAACTTGGCTAGAGAGCTGGAGAAAGTGAACAAGCAGAAGGCTCGAGAAAATTCTGCGGACTGCCCGAGAAGGAAAGAGATGCAGCCTCCTGTTTTCGACGGTCAAACATCATGGCCAATTTATAAGAAACAGTTTGAAGCAGCTGCAATGGCGAACAGCTGGGACAACGAGGAAAAGTCGATTGCGCTAACGCTCGCACTAAGAGGTACAGCTGCGGAGTTACTCCAAACCGTCTCAGAAGAGAAGCAACACGACTACGACGGCCTGGTCAAGGCTATAGAGATGCGCTTCGGTGATGAGCATATGTAGCAAGTGTACAGGGTCCAGCTACGCAGTAGAGTCCAGAAGCGGGGAGAAATACTTCAACAGCTGCAAGCAGATATCGAACGTCTGGCACATTTGTCATATCCTAATGCTGGTGAGGTTCTCATCAATGAAATGGCTGTGGAGGCGTTTATCCAAGCCATTGAAGATAGACAACTGCAAATGGCCGTAAGAATGGCTGGAAAGAGAACTCTCGCTGAGGCCCTAGCATTTGCCTTGACAATGCAAGCTGCTGATCAGGCATCGCATGTGTTCCACCGCGTAAGGGAAATGACAGCCGTTGAATGTTCATGTCAAAGAGCAGACGTCGTAGACCGGAGCAGAGATAACAGAGGTCAAATGCGCTGCTGGAACTGCAACAAAATATGGCACCTACAGAGACAGTGCAGAGCTCCACCCAGACGAGGCAGTTGTCTGCATTGCGGGCCTAGGAGGGGCAACGAAGAAGCATCTGACAGGGATAACAACCATCCTGCAGATATAGCTTCGCATAACCAGCAGTCGGGAAAACGTGTAAGGACCAGCTTCGTGGGGCAGAAGTTGGTTTCCGGAACCCAGGACCACAATTCAAGTCTCCCAAACCAAACGAGGAAACCAGAGTCTAACAGTGGAAGCCTATATCGGACAAAATAAGTGCGTGGCAACCATCGACACCGGTGCCACCGCTTCCATCATAAGGAGGGACATCGTCCGTCAGTCTTGGCTGCACAACACCAGTAATTACTGTCTGAAAACAGCAACAGGAGCGACAGCGAAAGTGTATGGAGAGGTCATACTAACAATAAATTTGGCAGGATGAGTATTCTCCCACGCTTTCCTAGTAGCCGATATATGTGACGAATGCATCATTGGAATCGATTTCATGAAGGTGCATGATGTAGTATTGGACATTGGTATGCAAGTACTCAAGTATCGAAACGTAGAAATTCCGATGGTGTACGGGAACGAGAACGTCGGATCACTGAGGACAGTCATTAGTAAGGACGAGGTCCTACCACCTTCTTCAGAGACACTGATTTGGACAAAGCTGGAAGGTGATCCTGGGGCCCACCGATTCTTTCTAGTCGAGCCAGAAGACAACCACTGCCGAAATTGCGTGGTTGGAAAAATGCTTGTCGAGCCGAAGAACAATATGGTTCCCGTACGAATTCTTAATGCGGAACACAAAAGCGTCAAATTGAAGCAAGGTGAGGTGGTTGGAAAGTGTGTACCGGTTACTGCCATCACGAAACTATCACAGGAAGGTGTTGCGAAGCCTCGTTCACTAATGGGAATGACTGAGGTCAAAAGAACTTTATTCCAGCACTGCGATCTGAATCGGGAGCAGCAAGCCATGGCAGGGAACCTCATCAACGAGTTTGCTGATATATTCGCTTCGCGGGACTGCGAGTATGGCCGAACACACCTTGTACAACACCGGATAGACACTGGAGATGCGAGACCGATTTGTCAGCCTCCCAGACGACTACCATTGGCTAAGCAGACGGAGGTTGCAGAGATGGTGTCGACGATGGAGAAGGAAGGAGTAATCGAATGCTCTAAAAGCCCATGGGCATCTCCAATTGTCCTTGTCAAAAAGAAAGATGGCAGCACTCGGTTCTGTGTAGACTATCGCCAACTGAATAATGTCACCAAAAAGGATAGCTACCCTCTACCAAGGATTGACGATACGCTGGATACACTGTCCGGAGCTCGATGGTTTTCCACTCTAGATCTGAAGAGTGGCTATGGCAAGTGCAGATACATCCGGAAGACCGTGAGAAAACAGCTTTCACAGCAGGAAACGGGCTCTGGCAATTCACAGTAATGCCATTTGGACTGTGTAACGCGCCGGCAACCTTTGAGCGACTAATGGAACATGTTTTGTTGGGGCTAACATGGAAAACGTGTTTGGTCTACTTGGACGATGTCATCGTGGTTGGAAAAACGTTTGAAGAACATCGAGATAACTTGAAGGAAGTGTTCCAGAGACTACGAAGTGCACAATTAAAGCTTAACCCGAAAAAGTGTGATCTCTTTAGATCTGAGGTAAAATATCTGGGGCACATCATCTCGTCCGAAGGAGTAAGGACTGACCCAGAGAAGGTCGATGCGGTGAAAAATTGGCCCGTTCCCAAAGACAAACACCAACTGAGAAGCTTCCTGGGACTTGCAACTTACTACAGACGGTTTGTGAAGGACTTCGCAAGGATCGCAAAGAGCTTGCATCAACTGACGGAAAAGGGAAAACCATTTAAATGGTCAGGTGAATGCGAAGCGAGTTTCAAGAGTCTCAAACACCAACTGTGTGATGCTTCAATTCTAGCGTACCCTACTCCAGGAAAGACATTTATTGTAGATGCCGACGCTAGTAATGTTGGGATCGGAGCCGTTCTTTCGCAGATCCATGATGGCCAAGAGAGAGTAGTTTCCTACTTCAGTAAAGTGCTATCCAAGCCGGAGAGGAACTATTGCGTGACCAGGCGGGAACTCCTGGCTTTGATCCTGGCAACAAAGCACTTCCACAAGTACTTATATGGGTAGAAATTCACCCTGCGTACAGATCATGCGTCTCTAAAGTGGCTGCTGCAGTTTAAGAACCCTGAAGGACAAGTCGCGAGGTGGATTGAGCGGCTGCAGATGTATGACTACGAGATACAGCACCGAAAGGGAACTCTTCACTCCAACGCAGATGCCCTCTCCCGGCGACCCTGCAAGGCAATGTAAACATTGCGTACGCCAGGAGGAAAAAGATAAAGTGTCAGTCCAACGGTTGAGAGCTGAGCCCATTAGCGGCTGGAGTGCACGGGAGATCCGGAATGCTCAACAGGAAGATCAGGATATCGAGCCGATTCTCGCCTGGAAGGAACATGAGGGCAAGCCGGACTGGCAGCAGATCTCCAATAGGAGTCCGGAATTGAAGGCATACTTGGCACAATGGGACTCACTTCATGTCCAGGATGGCATTTTGAAAAGAAAATGGGAAAGTTCGGATGGAACTGCCGTGATGCAACTTGTGGTACCCAGATCGAAAGTCAACGAAGTACTTAGGGAACTACATGATGGAGTGTCCGGAGGTCACTTGGGAGTAAATAAGACACTCGAAAAAGTGCGAGAACACATTTACAGGATCCACGCAAGAGACGATGTCGAAAACTGGTGCCGAAAATGCGCCGCTTGCGCAGCCAGTAAAGGCCCGAGAGTAAAAATGCAAGGCAAGATGCATCAATACAACGTTGGAGCGCCCTTTGAAAGGATTGCAGTTGACATCGCAGGACCGTTTCCAGAAACCAACAGTGGAAACCGCTATATCCTCGTAGTGATGGACTACTTCACTAAATGGCCTGAAGCCTTTGCTATACCTAACCAAGAAGCTAAAACCGTGGTAGAGCAGATTGTCCACAACTGGGTAAGCAGATTTGGCGTACCAATGGAATTGCACTCGGACCAAGGTCGCAACTTCGAGTCGAAGATCTTTCAAGGAGTATGCCAGCTACTAGGGATTAAGAAGACAAGAACAACCCCGCTTCATCCACAATCGGACGGAATGGTGGAACGCTTCAATAGAACCTTAAACGAACACCTTTCTAAGGTTGTTGGCGACTGCCAGCGGGACTGGGACAAGCACATCCCCATGTTCCTATTAGCTTATCGAAGCGCAGTTCATAACACAACAGGACATACTCCATCCGAAATCCTTTTTGGTCGAACCATCCGGTTACCTAGTGAATTGATGTTTGGATCTCCGACTGATGAAGCAACGAATGAAGATGATTATGTGGCGGATCTCAGAGAAATCATCAGAAACATTCATCGGAAAACTAGAGATAAGATTCGGATATCCAGCGACCGCATGAAGACGAGGTACGATACCAAAGCGACCACCATAGGATTCCAGGAAGGAGATCTGGTATGGCTATACAACCCTCATCGCCGAAAAGGTATGTCACCTAAACTACAGCAGGATTGGGAAGGACCCTATAAGATAGTGAAGCGCATCAACGATGTTGTCTACCGGATCCAGCGAGGAAGAGGCAAGCTGAAAGTTGTCCTTGTGGATCGTCTCCATCGCTACCATGGGGAAAATATTGACGTGCTTGTTCGGGACGAACAAGTTTAAGAGGGGGATATTGTTGCATGTTTGCTTGAACTGTGTCATTCAGCATTAATTAGTCAACTACGCCATCTAGTAGAAAGTGGCCATATTACCGATTTTGGCAGCATTGGAATAGCAGTTTGAGTAGCTGTGGTATAACTTGGTATGTTGTTCTCGAACCTTCTGAACTTAACGAACCTTCTCAACGAATCTGGAAATTTCGAGAGGTGTCACTAGGAGATATAAATAGATGTCGCAGGAGCACCCAAGACATTCTATTTGTGAACCGCGATTAAGAATGGGATAGATGACAGTAGTGAAAAGTATAGAGAAAAAGTATAAGTATTGAGTTAAAGGAAAGTGATTTTGTATTTAAAGTGATAAATTGTGGAAGTGAATTCTGTAATTAAATAAGTGAATCATTAGAATAATAATTAAGAATTAAATTGACAGAGAACTAATAAAGATTAATTAAATAGAAATTACGTTTTATCTTTTCGAATCCTAGCCGGAATGTAACAGTAGATTGATCTATATTTGGTTTTGCTATGGGGATGACGCTTGCAACTTTCCAAGTTTGCGGGATGTTCCCCTCGTTAAAAATCAGATTGTACATGGCTAATAATCTTATCTTTAGGGTCGGAGGCGAGTTTTTTAGCATTTCGTATGAAATCCGATCGAATCCTGGGGTTTTGCCCTTGGAAGATGTCAGGCAACTTTCCAGCTCTATAAGATTAATGGGTGATTCAATTTGAATGGCAGAGGAGTCTATACCAAATGCTGGGTGATTATTGTTTAGGACAGAGTATTTTTCACGAATGAAATCGTGGTGGAAGTTGGAGGCGCTACCTGCGTTTTCCCAAGATTTAGCAAAGAATTCGGCGATTTCTACAGGACATGTGATTGTGTTCGTGCCGGTCTTTATCATTTTGATATAAGGAGGTATGTAGTTGCCCGAAAGCGATTTAATATCGGTCCACATTTTTTTTTTGCAGTAGTATTTGGATTAATATTCGCAGTGAATTTTCAAAAACATACAATCTTTTGTACCTTAACGGCTCTTCTAAATTTGGCGTTGGCCTTACGATAAAGGACAGTAGGGCTCTTCTTAAACTTTCGCCATAATTTTTGTTTTTCATGCCGGAGGGCATATAATTCTTTGCACCACCAGTGTACGGATTTTTGGTAAGTTATTTGTTTTGTTTGGGGGATGGCTTTATTTGCTGCAGATCGTATGGATTTTAGTATGATAGCGGCTTCCTTATTAACATTTGGAGACTGTTATCTTCTCGAAATTTTAGTGGCTATTTTGGATTAAGTTTTTTTTAAAAAGAAATTCACAAGATTTCCGGGATGCATATACGCTAAAAACAGTATTCTTGTCTCTTGTTGTTCCAGTCTTGGAATATAGTTGTGTTGTATGGTCACCATATTATGAAATTGGAACAATGAGGATAGAAAGAATTCAAAAACGCTTTACGAGGTATGCATTAAGAAAATTAAATTGGGTTGGTTCTATGCCTGACTATACTTCGAGATGTTCTCTCATCGATATGAAAACGCTTAAATGTCGTAGGCAAATTCAATGCGTTATGTTCATAAAAGATATTTTGGACTATAGAATCATCGACCTTGTTTCTTTAATTCCTTTTCATGTGCCAAGATTGTTTCGTAATAGTAACGTTTATTTTTATGTTCCTCATCATAGGACAAACTACGGTTTAAATGAACCAATTACGCGTTCCTTAAAGTTATTCAATGAAAAATGTGCAATAATATTGATGTTTTAATAAATAGAGATGTTTTCAAAAAAAACTATTAGAAATTTGTATATAACTATTGAAGTATTTATTAATTTATTATTTTGAATGTATTGTAATTTTGTTTTTTGTAATCAGAAGATCTTGAATCAGTTGATGAAATAAATAAATAAATAAAAGAAAAGATCCCAGTTAGCTTTATCCAATATGAATTTTCGCTGGTGTTTTCTTGTGGTGTTGTTTGAACCGAGTGATACACTGGTAATAATAGGGAAATGGTCGCTACCATGTAGATAGTCGGAAACAGTCCACGTAGAGTTTGGGATCAAATTGGGTGTTATAAGCGTTAGGTCAATATGGGAGAAAGTTTTGTGGGTGGAAAAATGGATAGGTCGTCCGTCATTTAAGATTGCCAGTCCAGAGTTTGCAATAAAGCGTTCTACTATTTTGCCTTGTTTGTTATGGGAAGCCGATCCCCAGGATGGGCTCCATGAATTAAAGTCCCCTGTCAAAATTACAGGTGAACTAATATTAGATATGATGTCCTCTAGATCTATCTCTGAGAAGTTTGGGTCAGGAGGTATATATACAGACACTACCGTGAGTTTTATTTTTAAAGTTATTTCGACTGCTATTGCTGATATTTGGGTGTTAATATTGAGAAATTTATGTGGAATGGATTTATGAACAAGAAGGCAGGTGCCTTGTTTTGAGTGGGTGTTAGAGCTAAGATTATGAAAATATGCGGAATACTGTTTTGGAGGGACAGGTTCGAGATTGTGTTTAACATGGGTTTCCTGGAGGGAAATAATTGAAGGGTTTAGGCCCTTAATAAGTAATTGCAACTCATGGCAATTATTAAAAATAACCATTTATGTTCCATTGAAGGATCTTAAAAAATTGTTGAAGGAGAGTTTGGTGCTTTATAATATGTGTTATGCTGTTGAAGTTTCGGGTAAGGTAAGATTGAGGTGTGATTGTAAAGACTCTGCGTCCCAACAGCCGAATCACCCGATCTCGAATAGATCGAGTTCGAATGATTCGGCCGCTGGTCCGCAGAGTCGTGGAGGGCATCCGCGTTATTATTACATATCATCATCTTCGACTGTGTCGGGGGGGTTGAGGTAGTACTGGTTGTTTTTGATGAGGGTTTGTGTTACTGTAGATATGGGTGATTTGTTTGAATTAATTTAGTCAGATGTTGATTTTGGAGTGTTGGCTGAGTTAAGATTGGTTGTTGTATTATTTGATTGTTTTGATTCAATTTGGTTCTGGATGTGAGATAAGTTGTGTTAAATTGAAATTTGTTGGTTAAGTTGATAGTTTGTGCTTGGTGAAGTTGAATGAGTGTTAAGTGTAGGTTTTGTGGGTTGGTTTGTGATGTTTGTGGGAGCATTACGTGAGGTAGTGTTGAAGTTGAAGTTGTGAGTGGCTGATTTTAGTTTAGGGATAGTTTCTGTATACGAGGCGACTGGATTAGGTTTATTTGAAAAAGTACTTGTTGAGGGGGATGGCAGGGATGTGGTGAAGTTGGGAGTATGAATGTTGATTTTTTCGTGTGATTTTTTTTGGGCTGTGGAGTGGTTGGGGTTTGGTGTGCGTAAATCAGGCTGGGTTGCATTTTTTGCAACTGTAGAATAATTCGTGGGAAAGGTAGGGCTCGGATTTTGTTCACGGAATATTTGCTTGGCCTCGGCCATAGTGCACTTTTTAATTGTTTTAATTTTCAAAACTTTCTTAGCTTGTAGGTAACGTTTGCATGTTGATGATGACGATGTATGTTCTTCTTGACAGTTGGCACATGAAACACGTGCGCATTTCTCAGGATTATGGGGTGGGAAGTTGCAAGTACCGCAGGATGGATTACTGTTGCATCTTTTTATAGTATGCCCAAGGAATTGCCAGTTTTGACATCTCATAGGGTTGGGAAAATATTCGTTAACTTTAACATTGTACCAGCCAATGTTCACAGAGGTTGGTGGACGGAAGAGGTCAAAGGTCAGAAGTACGAGCCCAGTGGCGCGTTGGTTGCCATCTACGGTTTTTTTTTAATTTTAATACATCCGTCCAACCTTGATACTTCATCTCTTGAATGATTTCGGATTCAGGCACGTTAATAAGACACGGTGCATAGACTGTGCCTTTTGACGAGTTTAAATTTAAATGGAGGGAAATGGAGATAGGGCACAGGTTAAATAAAGTGTTTTTTTTTGAGGAATATATTTGCAATTTTTTCGGATTTCACTAGAACCAAAATGCTTCCATCACGGAGCTGCGTAATGCTTTCATAGACTGTACTTGTATTATCTATCGCTTTCTTAAGGAGAAAAATGATGAAAGATATTTCTCTTCGTTAGTTGACGAGATAATAATAAATTTGGGGTTACCAGACACTGCATGGGGTGGAAGGAAATTGTTAATATTATTTATTGGGATATAGTTTGGTTTTTTTCGTTTGCTTTGTTTGGGTTCGGTTAGCGGTTCTATATCAAGCCCGCTAAACCGATTGCCCGATAAAGTGCAATAAAGAAAAGTGACGGCGAACACAAGCGGAGAAACGATGTTGTCGCAACGAGAGTAAGTCGGTGACTGAAAGAGAATATTATGTCGGTAGTATTCGAAATGAAGGAGCACAAATAATATAAACAAGAAAAAACGGGGAATCGTTTGTTGCATTTTTTCAATTAATTATTTAATGCCCTAAATCTAGACAGAAACATTATGGAGTCTAACGAAAAGTTTTTAGCTAAAGCTGCGTATTGATTGTCCTAAATACTTAACTTCATTATAAAGAAAACTTTGTACGGGAACTAAAATTTGAGCTTGAAGATTATATTGATTTATATAGACGAATAATGTTCATAATTTAGAAACTCTAAACTTCCAATTGGGGAAAATATAATATAAATTATATAGTGGAATACTTGTTATGATTTATTTATATAAATTTAAATATATAATTACAAAATACATAGTAACAAATTAGGAAAATATATGCGTTCTCTGCGGTGCGGTTTCAAAACCTGCACTAGGTATATATACGGAGAATAAAAATAACGAAATAATTGTTTTTCCATTACAATATGAACATTTTCAATTCTCTCCTCCCTTGTTTATAAAACTTACAATCCTATTTTTGTTAAGAATACAATTTATCTGCCATTCTCTAATCATGTTCTTTAGATTTGTTTTTATTTTTTCTGGGAATTCATAGCAAGCCTGAATGTTTTGCGAATTCGTTTTAAAATTTTTATGATTAATGTCGTTTTCCATTGGACCTCTCGGAGTACTTTTTTGTCTAACGAATATATTTTGGGAACGTTTTTTCTCCCCGGCAGACAAAAAGAGTACTCAGTGATTCAATGGAAACCGATATTACATTCGATTAATAATATCTGCTGAACGGTTCCTACTTTCCACTGGAATAGTTATTTCCGCTCTTTCTGGTGGCTTTTCAAATTATCGGCTGATTTCGTGGTGAATTGACAAAACTTCCTATGGCTTCGATGCTATATCCGACAATTTTATGGAAATTTAGTTTGTATGAAAAGCGTTGTCCACTAGCAAGGCTGGTATCTAGTTATTCAATAATCTGTGGCGAACCAGTGATGATGCAGTAAAGTGGGAGGGTGATGATCCCTTTTATTCTGATCATAGCCTCGCCCCCATTAAGAAAGAAGAAGAACGGATTGGCATATTATATCCCAGGATAAAATTGTATACAATAATTTTTGTTTCCTCGGGCATGCTTTTTGTATTTAAAAATGTCGATATGATAATAGTGATGCATGTATGTATGTACCCTCATATAAGTACTCAACCAGTACCTCAATACTAAAGCGTCAGAACCACTGATTAATTTGCTCCCACCCAACCGAAAAAACAGCTGCCAAACGACTTTAAAAAGTTTGTGTATTGGTTTTTGCATGGAAATCATATATTAGAGGCTTACGCACACATTCTCAGTTAGAGTGCCACCACAATTTATTTATTTCAGAGCTAAAAACAATGATGGCGAGTAATCTACGACAGGGTATTAAAATCTGTTGAAGATGTGATAAATGCATTTTTTGTTCCCAAACAAAATTGTATTTCAGCACTATCTGGACAGAACTTTTGCAAATAAACGTCAGGAAATGTAAATCATACCAACTGTGCGGCGAGGTTTTATTTTTCCTAATACATATACAAACGCTTATATTTTGACCGAATTTTCTTGTTTCTTGTTTGGAATTTTCTCTTGTGTTTACAACAATTTTTTGTTTCGCTCTCGAAGTTGCATTTTCCAATGTGTTGTGTTTGACTCGACTTCAAATGCTGAAGTTCTCGCTCCTTTCAAAGTCAAGTCCGAGTTGAGGTGTTGATCTGTTTCTACCATAAGGCGTTTTCTTTTATAGTAGAGAGCTGAACACTGAGCAGATGTATCAGAGCTAAAAAAGAAACACGAACTTTTGTTTGAAAACTCAGGCTCTGATCTGAAGAACTAAAAAAGAAAAAAAAGTTATCTATTCGCTGACATAGATAGAGAGAGAGAGATAAAGCTGACTATCTCGTAAATTTAATCTGTGGTCAGAACCAAAACATGTTTCATTGAAAAGAGCAAATCTAGAATTTGAGAACGATACCTCCGAATTAGTGTCAGATAAAAAGCGAGGGTAAAACTGCACTCACACTACCTTATTTGACATTTCTGCCGTCATTTTGAAGTAAGCACTTTGCTGTGCAACAAAAACCGAAACGCGCTGTCGAATTGTACCAGCACAAACAACACCAGTTTAAAAAAAACAGATTGGTACACGGTATGGGTACGCGTACAGCGGTACCTAATCCTGGAGCGGCATACCGCAAGTGGTACTGCGGTATTGTAGCGATTCAATTTTGTACAGGAGGTAGTAGTGTTCGCCGTCTTGTACCGCATACCGCATGTCAAAATTTATATGGAAAAACTAATTGATGATAAAAAAAACATTCGATATTGTTCGGTTCAACTTAACCAAAGCACAAAAATAAGGATAAAAGGTTATCATGTGAAAATATAGAGCAGAGGCGTTTGATCAAAAAAATAAATAAATGTAAAACAATGCGAATACCGCATAAAAATACCGCTTCTTTGTGAAAGGACTAGCGGCACACCGTTACCGCACCTGTACCGGTACCTGACCCATTACCACGTACTGCTTTGGTGTGCGTGATCCCTTACTTAGGTTTCGTTTGAGCGCAGACACCCATTTTAGTTTATAAAAGATCCTGTTGCAGCAAGCGTTGTCCAAAAGCCAATTAGGCTTATGTCGTTTTTCATTGTGCTAAATACCAACAAAGGTAAAAAACATTTTTTTTTTTACATCTGGAGAACTTTTTGAAAATGTCAATTTCGAAGATAGATTCACACGTCCAAACCAAAACGATTTACATTCCTCGTGTGACTTTGAAGTTTTGTTAAAAGGAAAAACACTTTCGTATTTCGGGAAATAGCAAACGTTTGACATTTTTCGTTTTATAGAATCGCACCTCTGAAGTGCCTAGTGGTGAACGACATTAACAGCCCATATTGTGCACTTTAGGGACATCAATTTGTCTTTTTATGCTCAGTTCTTCTGGCTGCAATCAACTTCTTGAGCTAGTATTTTATGTATTGCCACCGAGATTGCGGTTAGGATTTACTTTCAGCAGAAATAATGTGGTAATTACACTTTTAGTGGGAATTACTAAATGGTAGTTAGCTAAGGGCTCAGGTAAGACCCCAGTTATAGCTATACGTAAGATGTGGAACAGGAAACACATTGAACATCATAGCAACAATTTGTATCATTTCTGTGGATTGACTGGGAAGTTGAACAATAAAAGTTTTCCGTACCGAACAATTAAGCCGTTTTCAAGCCAATTTTATGTTCGATTTCTCATTTATTTTTGACAAATTAGTTTAATAATTCATAAGCTACATTTTAAGACAAACATTGTGTAGATCTATTCATTTAAAATGGACCATAACAGCAAATCAAAAATACGTGTGGCTATAACTGGGGCCTAAGCAGTACGCAAAAAGTGGAACAGTAAACAAATTTTCATAAATTCATAAAAATTGTTTGTATCGTTTCGGTGAATTGACTGAAAAAGTTTTCCGTAGGTAACGAAAAGTTAATGATTTTATTTCTCCAGAAAATTTTAAGTTCGATTACTAAATATTAACTTTGGATGCTAGACATTTATATTTTATTAATAAGAAATTTTAAGTAGTAAATTTCAATCCACATTTAAGTTAATCTGTGAATCAGAGCAAAATAAGTATTTTTTATTAATCTAGCTGTTAATTTTAAGCTAGTCAAAAAAGCGAATTATACAAAATTACGTATACCTACGAATTATTAGTATAAAGCGAATTATACAAAATTACGTAGGTATCTACTTAATACTTAATCGAAACAGCAAAATGTCAAACTCTATTACAATTTATGTGGCCATTGTTCACACCTCTACTAATTTACCACTCAATCAAATCGAGTGGAGTGCAAATCGTCATTTATAAATGGAGGATAGCATAATTATTAGTCTCTTTTTGTTTATGAAATTTTCATAATTGCATTTGTTCATTATCTTTGGTTGATTGATTTCTCCAAACTTAATCATATTGCCTAGTGTCTAAGTAGGATTTCACGTGAAATATTCGCGTCGCAATAGTGCTTGGGATAAAAGAAAAAAGTGCATCGTGAACAAAATCACCAAGGCAAAATCTATTTGTTCGTTCATCAGAGTAGCAGCACCACAATCATCACCACCACCACCGCCAATCACTCATTTTGTTGTTGTTTTCGTTTGTCTGCTGCCTTCCGAACAGATGACATTCAACTCTGATAAACTACCAACAACAAATTATAATACTGAAAATAAAAAGAAATAAAACTCGTCTCCAAAAGTAAGTAGCACTGTAGATTGCCAGTTATGATAAAATCTACAGCAAAGAATTGCACTTTTTTTCAGCGTGAACCAATGAACACCAAGGAGTGGAATCTCTAGTCTTTAGACAAGAGAAATATCTAAATAGATGCACTGCTGTGGATTTGCCCTTTTTAAAGTGTCTAGCAATACGCAGCGTATATGTTAACAAGCTGATTGTTTCAATTTCGTGAATTGATCTGGTGTGTCTACCGCATAATGTCTAACAAAATAAACCCAAAACGCCGCGATGCGCCCAATACGTCGTCTTCATCCAGCTCGTCCTTGTCCTCGGCTGGCGGTGGTGACGGCGGTATGTCAGCCGACCTGACATCGCTTTTTGAGTGCCCAGTATGCTTCGATTATGTGCTGCCACCAATACTTCAATGCTCCAGCGGGCATTTGGTGTGCGTCTCGTGCCGCTCCAAGCTAACATGCTGCCCAACGTGCCGGGGTCCGCTGGCCAACATCAGAAACTTGGCGATGGAAAAGGTCGCTTCCAATGTTAAATTTCCTTGCAAACACTCTAGCTACGGATGCACAGCATCGCTCATATACACAGAAAAAACAGAGCACGAGGAGACGTGCGAGTGTCGCCCGTACTTGTGCCCATGCCCCGGCGCATCGTGCAAATGGCAAGGACCCCTTGATCTAGTCATGCAGCACTTGATGATGTCCCACAAGAGCATAACCACCCTACAGGGTGAGGATATTGTCTTTCTGGCGACAGACATCAACCTGCCCGGCGCAGTCGACTGGGTCATGATGCAGTCCTGCTTCGGTCACCACTTCATGCTCGTCCTCGAGAAGCAGGAGAAATATGATGGTCATCAGCAGTTTTTCGCTATAGTACAGCTGATCGGGTCGCGCAAGGAAGCCGAAAACTTTGTCTATCGGCTCGAGTTGAACGGCAATCGGCGCCGCCTCACATGGGAAGCGATGCCGCGCTCTATTCACGAGGGTGTTGCCAGCGCAATACACAATTCTGATTGTCTGGTCTTCGACACCTCTATTGCGCAGCTGTTTGCCGACAACGGTAATCTTGGCATTAACGTTACCATATCTATTCTCTAAGAGCCAATTAGCGCTGCAGCCAAACATTGTACATTTTGCATACCCACATACATCTACTACTATTATGATTACATTTTGACGTCATAACATAAGCAGCAACCAATGCTTTGTCATAAGCATTTAATTTGAGTTCCCCTCCTCCCCCACTGCTCATTACTACAATATTTAAGTTTTGATTTTATTTGAAAGAGTTGGGCGCTATTTCGGGCGCCGCGTTCGTCGAACCGACAACTCGACGTAAAAGTAAATTGGAGCTTTAGTTAAAGCACCCCAAGGTGAGGAGATCACACTTTGCTCTGTGTTAATCGATACGTTCGCTCATGTTTCCCATTTTTGTTTTTTATATATATAATTCTTTTGTGTATTTCACATTTAGGTAATTTGTAGTCTAAACGCAAAATTGGAAATTATCGCGTATATGGTTCATAAATAAACGTATAATTTTACAGAAAGAACTTTTTTTTTTTGCAAAACTGGAGTGTTTTTTGAAGAGAATATTATTTAAGCTTGGTAGAGCGTTGTTAGTAGTGCATTGCGATCCGAGGATAATACCCCGCCTCAATCCGAAGCGAAGCGAGGTCGCACTGGGAAGACAACCGTCGACAAAGTCTCGTATAGCAATAACGAGATATGTTAGATTGGGTGTTGTACCGGTGGACATCGATCGTAATCCTCTCTCCAACGAACAAATGGGTTTGATACAGGAGAGGATTATGGATATCACGATCGAACAGCGTTACGAGGAGGTCAAACCAGCCTTCCGCGGTACTACATTCAAAGCCGGATGGCTCATGATCGTATGTGCGGACGCCACCACTGCAAAAATTTTCCAAAACCACATATCAGAGGGTTCTTCCCGCAGAGTACCGGCGAAGCTAGCGAAAGGATCCTAGCCTTATTAGATGGCCAAAACAAAGAGCTCAACACGAGAACGTGGAGAGTTCTGCAAAGATCGGATGAGCGAGACATCGCACATATGGTCTTTGCTATTAATGACAGCACCATGAGGAGACTCGTGGATGGGTATGGTCTCTTTCCGTTTCGGACAGACCAAACTTATCCTAAAAAGTGCTGACAAGACGGCCAAACAGGGCCCTAAAGACCAGAAACAGCACGTTTTGGGTTTTAAAAATGTCACAGCTCACGGCAGTACCGCAACTGGCCAGCACCAGCGCTGCCGCTAAGACTGCAGCTTCAAGCACGGCAACACCTGTGCCAGAAAAAGAAGCTACATGCGCGAAGTCAAGAGCAGCCGAAAAGGCCGATAGTGCCCACTGCACTGCCAGAGAAAGCCAAAAACGATTCAGGCCTAAGTTAGGCATGGATCGTAAGAAAGCACTGGCACAAGAAGGACATAAAAACAAAAGTCCTAGAGGCAGGCAAAGTGGTCTTCCTCAACAGGGTATCGTACGTACGAGAGGTGACAACAAGCCCAATAGAGTCGCCAAAGGTCCTTTCAGACCAAGGGCGGCTATCACTATTAAGAAAGATATAAACAGCCTTATTGCGAAGATCAATCGACAATTGATAATTGACTATTTTCAATGTGTGCTATTGTGAACGAACGATTCATTTGGTATTTTTGTCAATCGCATTTTTTTGATTGACTGCAATTGACAAAATCCTTTAGAATCGTTCGTTCACAATAGCACACATTGAAAATAGTCAATTCAATGTCGACTGTCGCCGTACTTTGCTGGAGACACGGATGTAGTGCCTCCCTTACCAGTACAGGAACTTGTCCGGTACTGTGAGGACCAGAAAGAACATATCCTAATCGGCTGCGACGCAAACGCACATAATACCATCTGGGGCAGCCAAGATACAAACAACAGAGGTGAGTCGTTATTAGAATATTTATTTAGCAATAACCTCGTCTTTTTAAACAAGGGAAATAGTCCTACGTTTAGAAATTCCATAAGAGAAGAAGTTTTAGACCTTACTATCTGATCTCCTTTTATGAAGGATATTATAGAGGGCTGGCAAGTGTCTGGCGAGGTATCTCTATCGGATCATATGCACATCCGATTCGAGATAAGATGCAATGCCGAACACGCGTCAGTCCGTTATGACAACAGACTGACTAATTGGAAAACTTACCGCGAAAATCTTGCGGTCAGATCTTACATGCTGCCAGAAGCACCATCAACAACAAATGATGCAGATTTTTTTTTTTTTTTTATAATAAGCGCGCACTAAAGGGATTTGTTGGGACCCCCTTATAATGAATTAGCTACACAGCGCGGGCGTTAAGGAAATTAGGGTGAGACGAAAAGGAGAGATGCCGATGCACGTTGGTTTTGATTGTTTGTAGGTTATAATGTGTAGGAAAAATGGAGCTGGGAAGAGCATTCCACATTCGTGTTCTACGGCTGAGAAAAGATTCTTTGAACTTCACTGTACGTCCGAACACAGGCTTGAGGGTGAACTGATGAGCATTCCTTGCATGGCGGGTATTACAGTTGAAATGTTCATGGCGAGGAATGCAACTGGCTATTTCGTTTGAGCACTTATGGTGGAAATAACAGGTCCGTTCGTGAACTAATATGCAAACGTAAATTTATATAAACTTTCGTGCAAAACTACACAAACGCGTTCGCGTACTGAGAAAATTGTAAAAAGATGAACGAAAGAAAAATGTACTTTCGTTAATTTTTCTTCACACAGAATTTCAGCTGGCAAGAAAATGAAAACTGTCAAATGATGAAATCCTATGAGTTTGCCAGCAAAAAAAAACAGCTGTTGCTTCTTTTCAAGCCAAACTACGATGTTTTTTCAACTTTTTACACAAAAGCGTTCGCGTACTTTTCTTAGTAATGAGAGGATTCTCTCTCGATTTTGGAGATTTGACACTTTTCATTTTCCTACACATAAAGTACGCGAACGGACCTAACGATAAAACAACGAAAGGCAGGACACATTACGACGATGACTAAGAGAGTCAATAGATCTCGCGATGTCTCGGTCGCCAATGAGTTTTATCGCGCGTTGTTGGATCCTGTCAAGTAACTCCAAATAAGTTATTGGTGCACCGGACCAGATATGAGCGTTGTACTCGAGTTTCGGGCGAATAAACGCCTTATAAATTGTAGCCAGATCAGAAGGGGTGAAATATTTCTTACAACGCTTAAGGAAGCCTAGACATTTCGTGGCATTCTTGGCGAAACCGAGTATGTGGTCATTCCAACTAAGGTTGTCATTAACACACATGACAGGAGACAGCATTGTGTTTTGGAAGCATTAAATTCCACTCTATTGGTTTTAACCCACTGAGTTATGCTGTTAAGATCGGAATTTAATGAGCTTAACATACGTTGCCGTTCCAGTTCCACACCTGAAGGTGAGGGGCGTGACCCAAGAAACGAATGCGAGAAGCTGAGGGTACTGTCAAAGGAATGGATTGGATTAGTAGTAACAGACAGGAGATCATTTATAAAAATGAGAAAGAGAGTCGGGGACAGAACAGAGCCTTGGGGGACACCAGCATTTATTTGGTGAGTTGCAGACTTGAAGCCGTCCAAAATAACTTGAATTGAACGGCCCGAAAGGTAATTTCTAATCCATTGAAAAAGAGTATCATCGATTCCAAATGCACCCATTTTCGACAAGAGAGCTTGATGCCAAACTCTGTCAAATGCCTTTGAAATATCAAGCGCAACAATCTTACTTTCACCACCCTGATGAAGAGATTGGTTCCACTTTTCGGTTAGATATGTCATCAAATCATCAGTGGACCTGTTGCTGCGAAAACTATACTGCCGGTCATTAAGAAGTTTTCGCTATTCAACATATTTCATTAGCTGACGGTTTATCAGCGTTTCCATGACCTTAGAAAGAAGGGACGTAAGTGCAATTGGTCGGTAGGAGGAGGGAGAAGAAGATTCGCCTTTTTTTTGGTACAGGCTGGACAAATGCTGTTTTCCATGGTTATTTACCTCAGCAAAGAATGTCGAAGCCAGCTTGAATTGTGTATTTTGAAATCGCCCGCAATAAAGATTTCAGAACGAGGATGAAGGGTCACAATTGTTGTAATAGAATCAGACAGGGCATCAAACTCATTATAAGTTGAATGTCTGTCCAAGTTAACATTAATTTAACTTAAATTATTGTATCGGGTACTTCGTTAAGAAACGCAGCTGTATAGACTTAAATAGGAACAAGTCGTTTTCCGGTATGTATTGTTTTGGTTGTGGAAAATATTGATAGCTTTAAAATGTTCAGTCAATCACAAATTCATTGACAAATAAATTTCGAGCATTCATTCGCTGTTTTTGTTTGTAAAACTACATTTTTAAAACGAAATGTCGTGAGTAGAATTATTGTTTTTCGAGAAAATAAAAAAATTAGTATTGAGTAAATACAATCAGTGGAACTTCACTACCATAAATCTTATGAACAAAAAGCAGTCACAAAATTCATGAACTTAAACATAACAACTCAAAAAGTTCAAAGCAATTTATTTCGTTTCATTAACTCATTAACAACAAAATAAAATTTGTTTTAACTTAAGCAAAACGAACGAACCAGAGATAACAGATTTGAATAACATAAACGTCTGATGTAATACATTTTCACAATAGTATTTCGTAACATCCTCAGTGTTAATTAATAATCAAATAATACAAATAAAGTTAAAATACCTTTAAATTGCTGCATCAGGAGCTGCACAAGCCCGTTTGGCCAACATATTCGTTTTTATATCATTTTTTTTGCTTTAACATACCTCCTCAGGTTTTTATCAATAAATTGGTAGATTTTATCTTTTGATTTCACATGTGATTTCAATAAATAGAAAACATATATTAATTGTAAGTACTAAATTTTGTACTTGTTCTTGAACTAGGTGGCAGCGCTGGTCATGAGCCAAATGGCTGTCATTCTGTTCAGTCCATTTTTGTTTCATTCCATTCTGGATATTCCGGATACAAAATTAGAAAATTCTGTTTTTTTTATTCCTTATCGGGAAAAAATAAAGAAACAAACTGAGTATAAAACAAAGTCGCTTCCCGCTGTCTGTCTGTCCTATGTATGTTTAGATCTTTAAAACTACGCAACGGATTTCGATGCGTTTTTTTTGACGGATACAGTGATTCAAGAGGAAGTTTTTTATGTATAATACAGGCATAATACAGTAGAGAAACACTGATAATTTTAGAGATTTCTAATGTGATGTCGTAAATAAACACATTTTTCTGCGCTTACATTGCAAACGCTGGCTGAACCCTACAAGATAGATCAAAATAATGTACTACAGTATTGTACATATTAAAAAGGTCTACAAAAAAGTCCGCGATAGTATAATGTCTATCTCTTAGCAATAACCCACAATAATCATTTTTTATCATTTACTTTTTACGAGAAATAATGGCTTATTTACGAAGCGATTTTAAGCAATACAGCATTAATCCTTATCCCATTAAGTACCTTAAATACATTGTGCATTCAATATAGATTCCATTCCATTCCACCATTCCATTTTTCCTACACATTATAACCTACAAACATTCAAAACCAATGTGCATCGGCATCTTATCTTTTCTTCTCACCCTAATTTCCTTAACGCCCGCGCTGTTTAGCTAATACATTATAAGGGTCCCAACAAATCCCTTTAGTGCGCGCTTATTATAAAAAAAAAAATGGATCAATATGGCCCTTTACGGCATCTAATTTAAATGAATATTTTCGAAGAAATTACAGATATAAAATGCAGGGACATAGCGGTTGCTGCAGTACCGGCAGGGGGCCCGGCGGCACGTGTATATAAATAGCGTTCGAAGGCCGCGCTTTGCCCTATAGAACTTTATGATTAGCCGCTATCGTACGCGTTGCGTTCTCTGGCGAGGAAAATAACAGTACTTAATAAAAACCTGCTTTTCAGGGCGACAACATAATCCGTACTTATACTCGTAAGTACGTTACGACCAAGTTGTCATTTGCCATTTTTTAAGTAGGACGAATGAGGAAACAATTAAGTAATTGCCTGAAATAGCGCGTAAGCAATTTACAGGCAAAAAACACAGGAAGGGAATGGTGCGTGGAAGGGGAAGACAGGAGAAATGTCATGCCACTATTTCGTATAAAAGAGGATGATTGTGGGTAGGAAAGACAGAGTAAATTTTAACCTTAACTAACACAGGTCGCAGCAACGCAGTGGACGGCGGGCCTTCTTAGTCAAAAACAAAAGTAACTTTAAGAAAATATATAATATCTTAAATAAACAATAAAGGTCGCAGCAACGCAGTGCCGCCGTCCACTGCTGCCTATTATAATTACAGTTGAAAACTTTGTTTTATTGTTTTACTCTCCGTACGGTACTCTTCCCTCGTTAACCGAGGAAGCACGGTACTCGCACGTAACATTTGGTGGCAGCGGTGGGATACCCAAAGAGGTCCCAACTACCATAACACATTTCCAAATTCACTCTGAATTTTGAGGTGTTTACCGGGGCTAAACATCGGTAAAAGTTTTAAAAAAAACAATTTTATTTTTCTAATGCCTAAAGTTTTATAACCGTAACTGGGGCGATACACCAGTTAGTGTAGTGAGAAAAAAAAACTAATTAAAAACAATCAAAAGCTAATATATTTTTGAGCGTAACTGGGGCGATACACCAGTTAGTGTAGTGAAGTGCAAATTGTGACCAAAAGACCAGGAGATCCAACAACTATAGGGCGCAGGTCGCTTACCTGGCAACCACCGGAAACACAGGTAGTAACACTCGACCAACGACAACTGCATCGCTAGAACCCAGGACCACATCAGCATCATTATCCTAAGGTACGCATACTTGTTTAAGCTAAAATCAATATATACTCGTATATATATTACTATTATTGTTATTACTACTCCCTACCCACACCACTAAACTAAACTAATATCCCTACATATTTTCTCAAACCTCCTGTCACGTCACGCCATACAACATTCTCACGCGAAACAACCGCCGCATAGCGGAATTTTTCAAGTTTCTGCCCTTCTCGGACTGCGAGAATACCTCATCAGAAAACATGGATTTCAAAATCAATATTAGTGACACCTATCAGATCGTCCCGCTATTTAATGGGAATCCTAAAGATCTGCACAGATTCATAGCCTGCGGGAATACCCTCTTCTCCTCCGCCAAAACCCCAGAGGAGCAAAAATTCTATCTGGATTTGATAAAAACCAGATTAGATGGTCCTGCCTTCGAACTTATTCAGTTCAAATCATTTTCAAAATGGGCGGACTTGGTGCAAGAGCTAGAGGCTCAGAACAAGGAGCAGAAATCTCGCTCCACGGTGCAAAACGAGTTGTTAGCCGCCAAAGAAAACACCCGAGAAACAGTGACAGAGTTTGGCGACCGAATTACCGATCTGCTAAGCCGCCTTAATTCAGCCACATTGGCGACTATTACGGAAAATGCCGTAAGAACGTTTCTCATCAGGAACGAAAGTCTTCGTCTGGTAGTACAGACACATAATGAATCCGATCTTAGACAAACAATAGCATATGCCGAGGAACACTCTGCGCAGTAACACTCTGCGCAGTAACACACAGGGCTGCTACTGCTCCAAGACCAATTTACCCCTCTTTCTCCCCTAGACCACTGTGCCAAATATGCAAGAAACCTGGTCACACACAAGAAATGTGTTACTAGAGAAATCAGTTCCCTCCGTTTCAACGACGGCATATAAAACGGGAAGTGAGTTACATTATCTGCAGCTACTGCAAACAACCGAATCACACATATAACGAGTGTAGATTGCGGATGTCAAATAATGGTCAGGGGCACTATCCACAAAATACCCCTGTAAATCCAAACACTAGGTTTAGGAACGACCCCGAAAACCCTGGTTACGGCAGAAGCTCGAGGCCTCTCAACAATAATAGGCCCAACAATAATCAAGGTGTCCGGTACTCTAAGACAAAACCGGTACAACAGAATTCGGGCAACGACATTATTCGCGAGGAGACACACGGCAACCCCTCTCGAATGATAACCAACGCCGAAGTACATCAAACGAGAAACTAATATTTTACGTATCGTTCTGTTCTGAATTTGAGGAGCCAACGATACGGCTAAAATTCAGTCCCTCGGATAAAAAGTACACGACCCTGCTAATTGATACCGGAGCCGATATAAGCCTTATAAAAAAATTTTCTTCGGCCAAAAGTCTGGCCAGCCATGGTGAAAGATACACCATATCCACCATAGCCTGTGATTCGTTAGAAACCCTGGGAGTGGTATGGGGTACTTTAGAATTTAGGACTGAGGAACATGCTATGTTGTTAAACCACCCTTTCCACCGATCGTCTAAATCTCCCCTATGACGGTATAGTGGGAAATGATTTTTTATCGAAATTTAAATGTATTGTGGATTATCGTAATAAATCTTTGCACGTTCCTTTTAGTAACCTAACTCTCTATCCAAATCTCCACAATAAAAATTAAAAAAAAAACATTTTAATGTACCTGCTGAGGTAGAAATTAACCAAATAAATAAAAATGTAGCGTGCGGTAAGACTATGGTAAAAGACACCATAGCGAACGGTAGGACTAAGAATTATTTACTTCTTAGTCTTACCCAGCGAAAAGTAAGACTGAGAGCTATGAAGCCTCAGCGAACGGTAAGACTGCGGTACATGAGCAAACGAATAAAAACTTTGCAGATCGTAAGACTATGGTAAACAAAACCATAGCAGACAGTAAGACTAAGGTAACAATTAATAAAGATATAATTCGAAACTTAGCAGAACGTAAGACTGTGGTAAACAAAACCACAGCAGACCGTCAGACTAATGAGGAGTTTAAAAGAACTGGAATTATTAAAAAAATCTAACACCCGAGCACCGCAGAGAGTGAGAAATATAGCAGAAGGTAACAACATAAACGAAGAGACGGATACCCAAAAAGGTGTTATTTCCATGAAATCCAGTCGACGAGTAATGAACAAGGTTAGAATACTTCCTCGAAGTAGTTTACTCGCTGAAATCGCTTTTAGTTGCGCCAACGACGTTGTAATACGGAAGAAACAGTTTTCTCCTGGGGTCTATTTGGCCTCTTCCATAGTAAAGTCGGGCACAAATCCTGCTAAAATTTTACTCCTCAACGTCAATGAAGTGCCGGCAAATCTCGATACCCGAAATCTCAATTTTGAATGGGACAATTTGGAAAATTTCAATTTCGTCACGGCAAAGCCGGAAGACGAACTTGTTAACAAAGATTGTTTTGGAAATCTAACGTATGTCTTCAATTCACGGCTTATGCTTAGTTAGCGTCGGAGTTGTGTTTTCTTTTATGTTTGTATTTTGTAATGTGTAGGAATTTCGTAGTGGATGTCAGCAACATTCGTGGGTTGAGGAAAATTTTGTTTTCATTATACGCCCATGTTTTTCACAACAAACCAGCTGTTTTGGCACTAAGTGAAACCCAGGTTAGCGTTGGCTCTGATTTAACAGAGTTCAGTCTGCCTGGATACAACTTAGTGCCATTATTTTTCCCCATCGCGGTATCGCCGTTTCTATACGTAGTGACGTAGCCTACCAACTTCAGCCTCAATATGGCCAATGTGCCAACCCAGAATTTAATTTCATTTGGCTAAAATTCCATGTTCGTAGGCAATTAATCCACTACTGTTTTGTTTGCAGAAGCCCCAACTTGGACAGACATTCAACTTATAATGAGTTTGATGCTCTGTCTGATCCTATTACAAGAATTGTGACCCTTCATCCTCGTTCTGAAATCGTTATTGCGGACGATTTCAATATACACAATTCAAGCTGGCTTCGGCATTCTTTGCTGAGTTAAATAACCTGACTCAGCTTGTAAATGAGCCGACACGAATACCGGACATTAGCAGCCAAACTGCCAACACATTGGACTTGTTTCTTACCTCTCACCCCGATAAATACGCTTTGAACGTATTATCGCCTTTAGGTTCGTCAGACCATTGTATCATATCAGCAAATTTCTCGTACTCCAACCACATAGTTAAAGAACAAACTCCTAAAAGAACCGTATGGCAGTACGAGAAAGCCAATTGGGAAAAACTAAACGGTTTCTTTAAGAGTTTTAACTGGTCGCTGTGCTTCCTCGACAGCGACGTGGATGCTGCTGCTGATATGGTCACAAACATAATTCACCTGGGTATGAAGTCTTTTATCCCTAACAGGATTAAAAGTATCAAACCCAAGGTTAAAGCGTGGTGTGACTCGAGCTGCAAAGAGGCTATCAGGTTAAAAGAGGTAAGTTTTCGGCTATTCAAAGCCAACCCATCTGAGGAAAGCCGTAAAAAGTTTAAACGAGCCAGAAATGACTGCAATGCCCACATCAATCGTATCAAATTCTCCTATGACCAAAAGTTGAGGCAACAAATACTGCAAAGTCCCACTGATAGTAAAAACTTTTGGTCATTTGTTAAAAACATCAAGAATTCGGCCACGTCATCTATCCCGTCACTCATTTACAACGACATTCCAGCTGTCACCTCTACAGATAAGGCCAATATGCTTGCTGCTCACTTTGCAGTCAGCTCAACGCTTCCAAATTGTGCTTTGTCTCCCCCTGTACTCGAGCGCGTAGAATTCTCCATGGGACCAGTCCACTTTCGCACTCTTACAGTGGCTAGAGTACTTCAAGATCTTGACGTTCACAAATCCGCTGGTCCAGATGGTATTTCCCCTATCGTTCTGAAGAGGTGTTCTTCTTCGCTGGCAAAACCATTGCGTAAGCTTTTCCATCTGTCCTATTCTTCAGGACGCTTTCCGGGAAGATGGAAAACAGCATTTGTCCAGCCTGTACCAAAAAAAGGCGAATCTTCTTCTCCCTCCTCCTACCGACCAATTGCACTTACGTCCCTTCTTTCTAAGGTCATGGAAACGCTGATAAACCGTCAGCTAATGAAATATCTTGAGTCGCGAAAACTTCTTAATGACCGGCAGTATGGTTTTCGCAGCAACAAGTCCACTGGTGATTTGATGACATATCTAACCGAAAAGTGGAACCAATTTCTTCATCAAGGTGGTGAAAGTAAGATTGTTGCGCTTGATATTTCAAAGGCATTTGACAGAGTTTGGCATCAAGCTCTCTTGTCGAAAATTCGTGCATTTGGAATCGAAGATACTCTTCTTCAATGGATTAGAAATTACCTTTCGGACCGTTCAATTCAAGTTGTTTTGGACGGTTTCAAGTCTCAACTCACCAAATAAATGCTGGTGGCCCCCAAGGCTCTGTTCTGTCCCCGACTCTCTTTCTCGTTTTTATAAATGATCTCCTGTCTGTTACTTCTAATCCAATCCATTCCTTTGCTGATGACAGTACCCTCAGCTTCTCATATTCGTTTCTTGGGACGCGCCCCTCAACCTCGGGTGTGGAACTGGAACGGCAACGTATGTAAAGCTCATTAAATTCCGATCTTAACAGCATAACTCAGTGGGGTAAAACCAATAGAGTGGAATTTAATGCTTCCAAAACACAATGCTGTGTCCTGTCATTAAAGCAAAACCCACACACACTGCCATTATCTATGAACGGCACTTGCATCGCTGAAACCGAAAGACTTTCCATTCTCGGTTTGTGTGTTAATGACAACCTTCGTTGGAATGACCACATATTCGATGTCGCCAAGAACGCCGCGATATGTCTAGGCTTCCTTAAGCGTTATAAGAAATATTTCACCTCTTCTGATCTGGCTACAATTTATAAGGCGTTTATTCGCCCGAAACTCGAGTACAACGCTCATATCTGGTCCGGTGCACCAATTACTTATTTGGAGTTACTTGACAGGATCCAACAACGCGCGATAAAACTTATTGGCGACCGAGACATCGCGAGATCGATTGACTCTCTTAGTCATCGTCGTAATGTCTCCTGCCTTTCGTTATTTTATCGTTATTTCCACCATAAGTGCTCAAACGAAATAGCCAGTTGCAATCCTCCCCTTGAACATTTCAACCGCAATACCCGCCATGCAAGGAATGCTCATCAGTTCACCCTCAAGCCTGTGTTCGAACGTACAGTGAAGTTCAAAGAATCTTTCCTCAGCCATACAACACGAATGTGGAATGCTCTTCCCCGCTCCATTTTTCCTGAACATTACAACCTACAAACATTCAAAACATGGTGCAGTAGTAGTGTATTCGCTTTCGGAATGGAAAGTCGTCCGTTCGAATCCCGGCCAAGATCGTATAAATATGCAACACTTTTTTTATTTGGTTGCAATCCAAGGCAAAATAACAACAACAAATTACATAGGAAAATGTAGACTTTCAAAGTCCGTTATCTCCTAAACTATGCGAAAACGAGACTGTTACCAAAAGTAATTTTGTGTTTATTTCATCGAGATCTATAAAACTGCGTTTTCAAATGTTGGGGCCTCGGAAATCGTAGAAGCCCCGAATACAGACTGAGGAAAAACACCAGGTACGGGTAATAACTAGAAACCAACGAAAACAGTTGGAGGAACGGAGTAGAACTAGACAAAGAATTCAATCGTCTGAAGACGAAATCGAACAAATTTCCAGTTTTATTTTAACAGAAGAAAACGGTGATATCCACAAAAATCATCGGTTACCATTAAAAATCATAATTTAACCCTTAACAGATTCGCCAGATGAGGAACTACTCAACGAGCTGATACCAAATTTTGCGCAACCAGAAGTAGGTAGTAGTCTTGAGACCCATCTCGGTCATATTTTTACCTTACCTATACTCATAAGAAGCACTAGAGACGAACAGATTACAAGGAGAAATCTCATAAGCCTGAGGGAAAAAATACGAGAAGAATCTATAAAAATAATCGGTTTCTCACTGCCAAGTCTAGGTAGCAACGCCAAAAATACATTCAAAATTTTACTAGACAATGTATTTGACAAAGAAGACCTGCACATTTTTCTATATACAAACGAAATAATCATTCTCGGTAACCCCGAAGCCATAAAGAGAGCCATATTTGATTACCACGACTCTCCCTTCGGAGGACATCAAGGGGTATCCCGAACATTAAATCGAATCAAGCAGAAATACTACTGGTCTGGTATGAATAAAGATATTATTGAACACATTCAAAAATGTGAATTATGCCAGTTAAACAAGAGTAGGGAAAACCCGCCGGTACCTTTGCGAATTACGACAACCAGTTCACGGCCATTCGAGAGAATTGCTTTAGATATAGTGGTTCTCTTGCCCGTAAGCCACAATGACTACAATACTTACTAACATTTCAGGACGATCTCACTAAATATTCCGAAGTTTTTCCCATTCCGAATGCAGAAGCCACAATGGTTGCAGGTGTTTTCTCAGAAAACATCGTATGCCGGCATGGCATTCCCTCTTCTCTGTTAACCGACCAGGGCACTAATTTCCTAAGTGTCATGTTTAAAGAATTATGTTCGGTGTTAAAAATAAAGAAACTCACCACATACCATTATCACCCTCAAACCAACGGAGCTCTCGAATGAAGTCATAAGACCCTTGCCGAATATCTTCGACATTACATCAATCGTGATCCACTAACCTGGGATACATGGACTCCATATGCTATGTTCGTGTACAATACCACACCACATAGTAGCACAGGTTTCACGCCTTACGAACTACTTTATAGATTTCCTGCCAACGTTCCTAGCACTCTCTCTCGAAATCCAACCACGATTAATAATTACGAGAACTATGCGAACGAACTTAAATCTCGGTTACGACACGGATATAAGGTGGCCAACGAAGCTCTAGGAGAAAAGAATATGAATTCGAGGTGAAAAAATCCTTTTAAAAAACCAAGCTAGGAAGAATAAGTTTTCGTCCCTTTGGGAAGGTCCGTACGAAGTTTTAGAGGTATTATCAGGCGAAAACACTTTAATTAAAGTTGGTAACAAACCAAAAATAGTTCATAATAACAATATTATGGAATTCAGGGAATAAAAGAATACCAGACAAAATATCAATGGCATTACGCCAACTAAGACGAAAAAAAAGAGAAAAAATCCCACCTTTCCAATCCACATTAGTACACTCTTCGACACTTTTAGTACGCCACTCTCACTACTGTGTATTCTCTTTCTTATCACAGATGACGGAAGTAATAACCTTTACGCCTAACTCCCAATGGAGCCATTTAAATAAACATCACTCCACTCTGACCTATATTATGCTATTAATCATTGTTCTAGGAATAGGCATAATAATTAGATATCTCAGGGGCAGAAACATTGAAACCCCTAAGACTGACATGGAGACACCCAATACAATTACAACATCCGATCCTTCTCCTAGTATAAAAACCGATCCAGAAAACCCCTCTCCAAATCCTATCCCTAGAATGGTACTGAGTACCAGAGACTAAAAACTCACACACCTATCAAATACCATTAACGTTTATTTAACACAAAAAAAAAAAAAATCTTAATAACCTAGAGATAAGAATCTAATTGCTGCGTCAACAACAAAGGCCGACAACCCCAACATCAACCCAGACTCGTTTCCAGGAAAGCAACAGCGATACCTGGAATTCTAATTGGAGCACTGGTCGGTGCATGGAATGCTGAATAATCAAATATACTATTATAAATGCATGTGGACGTGGAGTAGGTTAAGCAAATTTAGTCTTAAGTTTATAATCATTTCAATATAATCAATAAAGCAGGCATTGCCTGAAAAATATTTTTTTAAACGAAAATTGTGCGGATCTTTCATTAACTGGCGCCCGAGCAATTTTGATCGTGCGGTTTCATTAAACAGTCAATACGCGTACGAGTAATAAACACAAAACTTATTGTGAAAATAGTGCTAGTGGAGAAAACATAGTGGACACCAAGCCGCGAAAATACCACTAGTGCGTGTAAACAACATAGTGGACACCAAGCTACGAAGTTTTCATTATAGTGCGTGTAAAAAAACAACATAAGTGGACACCAAGCCGCAAGTTGTATAACGTGGACACCAAGCCGCGAAACCATTAATAGTGCGTGTTAAACAAAGTGGACACCAAGCCACAAGTTGCGTAACGTGGACACCAGGCCACGAGACTGATTAGTGATTGTGTAGGGGAAAAGAGGCCCCCAAGTAATCCTGCAAAACAGGGATAAAAAGGAGTTCCAGCTTAGAGAACAGCTGCCCCAACCAACTGCCACGGTCCAGAACCCATCTTTGTTATGTGGATTGAAGCTGCTATATTTCTCTAAGAAATTTATTTTTTTTGTAATCTGTAATTATTTGCGTAAGAACTTAAGACTCAACTAGAATAAGACCTAATTTCTAATTATCATTGACTCAATTTCAATCACGATTCCCTAAAATTTCAAAATGTCGAACCCAAATAACTTAATCAGACCAGCCCGTTTGGAAGTACTAGGAGAAAATACTGCTCCTCCTGCTCCTCCTAGTCCCCCCCCCCTCCACCCTTATAAACCAAGCAAACGACAATTTAGTAAAACTCATAACAAGACTAGTGACCGAAACACTACACATTCAGGGAAGACAAATTTTCAACTCAATTATGAATCCAGCCGCGGATATCAATAATGACGTTGACCAACCGATCACCACCAATGACCAGAACCTATCTGACATGGACAAGGTTCCTGACGTAGTTAAGAGTTTACGTGAATTTTCAGGTGAAGCTCAGAAGTTCAACTCGTGGAAAAGAAGTGTTGAAAGAATACTTAAGATTTACGAACATCTGAAGGGCACCCCAAAATACTATGGCATTTTGTCTGTTATTAGAAATAAGATAACAGGCTACGCGGATATAGCTCTAGAATCGTACAACACCCCTTTAAACTGGGAAAAGATTTCTAAATGCCTTACTCTGCATTACGCAGATAAGAGGGATCTAGGAACCCTCGAGTGCCAGATGACGACTCTGGTGCAGGGTAACAATACGATACCCGAATTCTACCAAGCAGTTTATCACCACTTGTCCCTCATTCTCAACAAACTCGGTTGTATGGACATGAGCCATGAATCGTTAAATAACATGACTAAATGTTATAGAGATAAGGCACTCGATACCTTCGTTAGAGGGTTAAAAGGTGATCTTCCCAGACTACTCAGCATAAGGGAACCGGCAGATTTGCCGCAGGCTCTGCATCTTTGCCTTAAACTCCAAAATGTTGACTTCAGAACGCAACACGCCAATAATTCTCAATCAACAGCTCGGAAAACTTTCCAGCAAACACCCCCACCGGTCCCTCCTAGAAGATTCAATCCTCCACACCCAGTTCCTGTCCCAGCCCCAAGGCGAGATTTCTTTCCACAATTGCTCCATAACCCTCGCCAACCTCAGCAACCCCAATTTCACAGGGAACCCCAATACCATTCAAGGCCTTTCCAACAAGCCCAACCACAACGACTTCCACCGAACCAACGTGAACTTCCTCCTAAACCTATGGACATAGACCATTCAATGAGAACTCAGAGGGTGAATTACCTAAATAGACCAAGAGACCAACCAAATCCACAAAAACGAGAACATTCACAACAAATTCACCAACCCTATAAAATGCAACGAATCTACCATACTGGAGAAGAACAAGAAATGGAACAATACGAAGACACAATAAATCAAGAAGATCAAAACCACGAACAAACACTTTCGGAATATAGTGAAGCTCAAACAGATGAACAACATTTTGATCCACCGCAACAAGTTGACGACATATATTTTTTAGATTAAAACACTCTTCGCTTCCTTATTTCGAGCACGTTGCAAAGAGTGGACAGGTGTACAAATTTCTTATTGATACAGGCTCGAATAAAAATTATATCCAAACACGACATATACGCAATCCTCTCCCCAATAAAAAAAGTTTTTATGCCAATTCCGTAGGGGGAAACATTAGAATAACCCACCATAGTCTTATTCCGCTTTTTGGCACTGAAATAGGCCCTTTACAATTTTTCATACTTCCTACCCTTCTATCATTCGACGGCATAATAGGGAACGATACCCTCAAAAGCCTGAATGCAGTTATTTACATAAAAGATAATTATATGAAAGTTCACCAAAACACTTTTATCCAACTTAAACAGCACCTAACCGAAACCGTCAATAGCCTAAATATCCGAACATCCCATCTGAACGATGAGGACTCTTACCGCCTCACTAAAATTATTGGGTTTTTTCCAAAACTATTCTCCGATCCCGACGAGAAACTTACCTATGCGACATCTGTGAAAGGAGAAATTCGTACAACAAGTAATGAACCAGTTTATTCCAAATCCTACCCATATCCCAGAGGACTTAAAGAAGAAGTCGAAAAACAAATTAACCAAATTCCAAACGATAACATTATACGACCATCGAAATCTCCATATAATTCGCCAGTCTGGATCGTCAACAAAAAAATGGACGCCTCAGGCGAAAAAAAATATCGAATGGTAATTGATTACCGAAAGCTCAACTCGGTCACCATTGCCGACAAATACCCCATACCAGAAATTAATGAGGTTCTAGCCAACCTCGGTGATAATAAGTGGTTTTCTGTCGTAGATTTGAAGAGCGGATTTCACCAAATCAAGCTCAGAGAATCCGACATCGAGAAAACAGCATTCTCCATTAATAACGGGAAATTCGAGTTCACTCGTCTTCCCTTTGGTTTAAAAAATGCTCCGGCAATTTTTCAAAGAGCTCTCGACGATATCCTAAGAGAACACATCGGGAAACGATGTTACGTCTACATTGATGACATCGTCATCTTTGGAAAAGACAAGGCCGAACATTTAAAAAACTTTGAAGCCGTTTTCGAGACTCTTGAACGTGCCAACATGAAAATTCAGTTGGACAAATGCGAATTCTTTAAGAGCGAAATTGAATTTTTAGGATTCATCATTAGCACTGATGGCATTAAGACTAACCCCAAAAAGGTCCAAGCCATTACAGAGCTACCACCCCCAAGAACGCTCAAAGACTTAAGATCATTTCTAGGAATGTCAGGTTATTATCGCCGATTTATTCAAGATTATGCGAAAATAGCGAAACCCCTGACATCCCTTTTAAGAGGGGAAGACGGACGAGTGTCCAGACATCTCTCTAAAAATAAAGCAATAGATCTTGATGAAAATTGCATTTACTCATTCCACCAAATTAAATAATCTCTAACCTCAAAAGAAGTAACTCTCACTCACCCGAAATTTGACAAGGATTTGAACTCACGACAGACGCATCCGATTATACAATTGGTGCTGTGCTTTCTCAGAACACTAAACCTATAACATTTCTCTCAAGGACACTGACAAAGCCAGAAGAAAGCTACGCCACTAACGAGAAAGAGATGCTCGCCATCATCTGGGCTCTGAACTCGCTTAGGAATTTCCTTTACGGATCAAAAAAAGTAAACATTTATACGGACCACCAGCCATTAACATATGCGCTGAGTAATCGAAACACTAACCACAAGATGAAGCGATGGAAAGCAATCCTGGAGGAGTACAACTATGAACTCAAGTACAAACCAGGAAAGGAAAATGTAGTTGCCGATGCTTTATCCCGACTTCCACAGAAAACACAAATAAATTCAATGACAATGACACAACACAGTGATGTGAGTTCTTCGCAGAACTTAATACCAGCAGTTGAGATACCTATATTAATGTCTTTCGAAACCAGTTGATACTAAAAATTGGAGACGAAACTAGCCACCAATTTCTGATTCCGTTCCCAACATATCACCGACATATTTTTATTCAACCTAGTTACAGTAATTCTGATATCATTTCTATTTTCAAAAAATATCTCAACCCTAGCGTTATAAATGGCTTGCAAACGAAAGAGGAAATTATGGGTCGCATACAAAATATTTATCCCGAACATTTTTCCAAATACAAGGTTAGGTACACTCAAACAATGGTCGAAGATTTGACCAACGAAGCAGAACAAGAAGAAAGGATTCTAAGCATTCATCGTAGGGCACATCGCAACCCAGAAGAAAACCGGATACAACTACTTGAACATTTTTATTTCCCAAAAATGGCAGCAAAAATCAAAAGATTAGTAAAAAACTGCCAAACATGCAAAGAAAGTAAATACGACCGCCACCCGAACAAACCAATCCTTAAACCCACTCCTATACCGAACTATCCAGGCCATACTATACATCTTGACATCTTTTCAACCGAAAAAAATCTCGTACTTACTGCTATCTGCAAACTCACAAAATTCGCAAAAACTAAAATTATCGAATCAAGAGCCATAGCCGATATTAGACAACCACTTCGAGAAATACTGTTTTCATTCTGTGTTCCGGAAAACGTAGTCATTGATAATGAAAAGGCATTAAATTCTGCGTCAATAACATCCATGATGGAAGATGAACTGGGAATACACATTCACAAAACCCCACCGTATAAAAGTGAAGTAAACGGACAGATTGAGCGGTTTCATTCCACTCTCTCCGAAATAATGCGTTGCCTAAAAGCCGAGCAAACCCCTCGCTCATTCGAAGAACTACTCGAAAGAGCTACGAATGAGTACAACTTCACAGTCCACTCCACAACACAAAAAAAACCAGTGGAACTTTTCTTTGGTCGGTCCCCAAGACTAACTCCTGAAAACTTTGAGAAATCCCGCCAACAAAACATTAATAGACTCGTAGAAAAACAAAATAAAGACATTAGGCACCACAACAAGAAACGAGAACCAATTAAAATTTACAATCCAGGAGATATAATTTACGTTAGACACAATAAGAGATTAGGGTCTAAATTAACCTTTCGATACAAAAAAGAAATAGTCAAGGAAAATAAGAACACAATAGCCACAACAGAATCAGGAAGAACGATACACAAAAGCCACATTAGAAACTAACATTCAAATTACCTTCCATTTCAGACATGCTTTATGCATTTCAAACGCAGAAATCCAAATTTTGGATTTTTCTAACTCCCAATTCGTCTCAATACATACCGGACAAACAAAGATACAGAACGGGAACTTCAAATTGATCCACGACATTGACCTCGACCAATACGAAAAACTTTTGACTAAAATTTCCCCGATGCTCGAACTCAACGCAACAAAGAACGATCCCCTTTTCCTATACCTTTCCCACGAACACGAGCAAATTAAAAACTTGATATCTAACCTCAAACCAAAAAAGGTAAGAAGATCTCTAGATTTTATAGGATCGACGTGGAAATGGATTGCTGGCAATCCCGACCACAATGATTTCATTACAATTAAAAGAAAGATGAATAACCTACTCATTAACTCCAACAATCAAGTCATAATAAATAACATAAAAAATAAACGAAAGAATTAATAACAACCAAAATCACGAATGAAATTGAATCAATGTTGAAAACCAATAAAATTGTTAGTAGAGATGTAATATTGAATATTCAATACAAGTTTAAAATTTTAAAAGAAGAATTAGTTAATATTAATTTAGACATACATTGGGCGAAGCTAGGAATTGTTAATTCATTGATCTTATCAAAAGAAGAAATTAGCCTAGCTGTAAGAACATTAAATCAAGAAAATGTCCCTTTCACCACCATAGAAGAAGCTCTAAATTTTGCTGAAATAAAAATTATAACCAACGCAGTTTCTATACTGTATATTGTTAATATTCCAACTACCGATCCTTCAATATACGATCGAATACTATTAAAACCTGTTAAAAGAAATGGAATAGCCATCGAAATCGATTATAAAGAAGTTGTAACAAATAGAAAAGAAATGTTTGGATTAACTAATAATTGTAAGATAGTAAATAATGTTTCAATTTGCAACAAAAATAACCTCGTAAATATTGTAAACTCTACATGCATTCCAAATTTATTAAATAGTAAGATAGCAAAATGCAATTCAATCAACAGTCAGCACATCCCAGCGATCGAAGAGATAACAAGCGGAATGGTCCTTCTAAACGACTTCAACGGAACTCTCCAAGTCGAATCCACACCTCGGATTCTTACCGGAACCTTCCTTATCAAATACGAAAAAACTAATATATCCATAAACAACAGAATATTCACAGCATACGAAGCATCCACGCACACTGTTCTACCAGCCATACTGCAGCCATCACCCATAGAAAACAACTTCCATAGACTACTGTCCCTCGAAATGATGAACGAACTACACATCAACAACACGAAAAGTATTGAGCTGCTCAAAGACGAAAGCGAATCCTACGCACTCATCAACTACGGGACAACCATCATCGTTTGCATACTCATTATTATCCTAACAGTCCGTAAAATCTTAACCAGATCGGAAAGCACAAAGGTAGTCATTCAGCAAGCAGAGATGAGGAACATTGAAAATCCCCCGCACACCAGGAACACGCCGAAGTCAGATGATGTTATCACTCCTCGAACAAAGTTCTATGACCTTCCTTACTTTTAAGCGATTGAGGACCATCGTATTTAAAGGCGGAAGAGTTAACACCAAATAAGCAGAAAGCCAGTGAACAATTGCTGCGTCAACAACAAAGGCCGACAACCCCAACATCAACCCAGACTCGTTTCCAGGAAAGCAACAGCGATATCTGGAATTCTAATTGGAGCACTGGTCGGTGCATGGAATGCTGAATAATCAAATATACTATTATAAATGCATGTGGAGTAGGTTAAGTAAATTTAGTCTTAAGTTTATAATCATTTCAATATAATCAATAAAGCAGGCATTGCCTGAAAAATATTTTTTTAAACGAAAATTGTGCCGATCTTTCATTAACTTATACAAGGTGGCGCAAAAGTTGTCATCTGTTTACTTCACAAATGTCAAAGTAAAATTGACATTTGCCGCTATTTGCAAAAATTATAGCATCTTCCGATAGGGTTTTCAGCCCTTGGGTGTGGCTTAGGCAATTCTGGTGCCAATGTTCTAAATGATCCACGACGTTTGACATCTATCCTATGTAGTTTTCAGTCGGATTGGTGAACGCCACTGGGTGATGACTTTTGCGCCAGCTTGTATAAGCAAATCAAAATTATAAGAACTAAGCGTATTGTAACACAAAAAAGGAAATAATAATTAATAACCTAGAAATAACAACCTACCACATAAAATATATACGAGTATATAAAGGGTGATTTTTTTAAGGTTAGGATTTTCATGCATTAGTATTTGACAGATCACGCAGGATTTCAGACATGGTGTCAAAGAGAAAGATGCTCAGTATGCTTTGACATTTCATCATGAATAGACTTACTAACGAGCAACGCTTGCAAATCATAGAATTTTATTACCAAAATCAGTGTTCGGTTCGAAATGTGTTTCGCGCTTTACGTCCGATTTATGGTCTACATAATCGACCAAGTGAGCAAACAATTAATGCGATTGTGACCAAGTTTCGCACTCAGTTTACTTTATTGGACATTAAACCAACCACACGAATGCGTACAGTGCGTACAGAAGAGAATATTGCGTCTGTTTCTGAGAGTGTTGCTGAAGACCGTGAAATGTCGATTCGTCGCCGTTCGCAGCAATTGGGTTTGTGTTATTCGACCACATGGAAGATTTTACGCAAAGATCTTGGTGTAAAACCGTATAAAATACAGCTCGTGCAAGAACTGAAGCCGAACGATCTGCCACAACGTCGAATTTTCAATGAATGGGCCCTAGAAAAGTTGGCAGAAAATCCGCTTTTTTATCGACAAATTTTGTTCAGCGATGAGGCTCATTTCTGGTTGAATGGCTACGTAAATAAGCACAATTGCCGCATTTGGAGTGAAGAGCAACCAGAAGCCGTTCAAGAACTGCCCATGCATCCCAAAAAATGCACTGTTTGGTGTGGTTTGTACGCTGGTGGAATCATTGGACCGTATTTTTTCAAAGATGCTGTTGGACGCAACGTTACGGTGAATGGCGATCGCTATCGTTCAATGCTAACAAACTTTTTGTTGCCAAAAATGGAAGAACTGAACTTGGTTGACATGTGGTTTCAACAAGATGGCGCTACATGCCACACAGCTCGCGATTCTATGGCCATTTTGAGGGAAAACTTCGGAGAACAATTCATCTCAAGGAATGGACCGGTAAGTTGGCCACCAAGATCATGCGATTTGACGCCTTTAGACTATTTTTTGTGGGGCTACGTCAAGTCTAAAGTCTACACAAATAAGCCAGCAACTATTCCAGCTTTGGAAGACAACATTTCCGAAGAAATTCGGGCTAACCCTTCAGGTAAGAATTTTCTTTTTCCAAGGGGGGTGGGATGTTGTAATCTGCACAACCACCCACAGTGCAACCGTCTCCCGTCTTCAACCAAAACACCATCTCTCTATCCCAATTACCTGGCTGCGGCTATATTTTAGGCATCGACTTTGTTTTCCTCATTCACATATTCTATATTCACAAAATAGTGCCGTAGCACAATATCGTTAAGTGTCGTACCCACCCAATACACACGTAATTCAACCCCGGTCGACCAGCGGCAAGCCAACATATGGCGAAACTGCACTGGTCGCACTATTCCGGCGAATATTGAATATTACGTTGTGCCATTGGGGAATCCAGTAATAAAATTATTATTATTTCTTGAATGGGTGATACCCGATACCGGCACATGGCCAATGACACCCAAGTTGTCATTTGGCATTTTTTAAGTAGAACGAATGAGGAAACAATTAAGTAATTGCCTGAAACTTTGTTTTATTATTTTACTCTCCGTACGGTACTCTTCCCTCGTTAACCGAGGAAGCACGGTACTCGCACGTAACAATAGAAAGCACAATACTCACCGGATGTAGTACCGGAGAACATGTATTGATTCCCCGAATACCTCTGATATCATCGGATTTATCGTTCCAATTAAAATGCCCACAATTTCCGGTAAAAATATCTTTTGAAATGAATAATTATAAAACGCAGGGTCAAACTTTCAACGTTGCAGGCTTAGATTTGAGCGTTGAGTGTTTTTCAAATGGCCAATTATATGTCGCTCTTTCAAGAGTAACCTCTAAAGAAAACATGTATTGTCTAATGACAAAAAAGCTGTGAACATTGAATAAAGACATTCTGATTCGGTAGTATATTTAGTATCAGCATTGCACCCGTGGGGTCGCTAGTTTTGTTATAAAAATAATATTGCTTGAATAACTATATAAACACACATTGTAGATAGGCGATATAAATTGTGTCTAGCCAGAAATCGAAAATACGGACAAAATAACTAAGAATATCATGCACCTCATGTCATGTTTAAATGAAGAAGGAAAAGGACTGCAAGTGTGTTAAAACTAACCGAGTTGAACCTGTCTAGATTTCTTCCAAACCGACTTTGCTGGCCACTCTCGGTTTCTGTTTGGCATCTACTCACTGTTAAATTGGAATTCCTAAACCAAACTTTTGTGTATTTTGTTATAAATCCATAAAGAATAGTTTTTTTATTTATCATAGCTCCAACATTTTTGCCTCGAAAAAATCATGCTATTTTGCTTTAAAAGTGCTTGCTTGTACGGCCTTGACAGGTTTTGCGATCCAACTCGTAACTTTTACATTGCTGTATCTAAAGACTTATGCTATATGAGGTTTTAAAGGTGCTTGGCAGGGCTAAACAATTTGTATGCTAGGATAATAAAACAGAACCCCTTTCAATTTCTAACATCTTTAAAAACGTTTCTTATCAACTACAAGTCCTACCTACATCATTTTTGGATTGAACGCTAGAGGAAAAAACTTCTGAATCATTAAGTCAACCCATTTTCGAATCCATGAATGTTTCTGCAAATTTATCTTAAATAAGTATCTGTTTTGATTTGCATCACGCGTCCTCGACGACATAAAGATTTATACAATGTTCGGCAGTTACGTTACACCAAATTTATCCATAATTATTACCAAAGGCAAAAAGCCACCATATCATTCAACATTCAACATTAGAAAATTACCTGGCACAAATCTGCCCCAATACCTTGTAACTGGCATTACAACCCACGGCGTGCAGTAGACCCAAACTAGTATGTTCATTAGTAATGCCTTGGTATACGTTAATGACCTGTTCATGGGTTTGGTAATGACATTGTATCGATCGTAGCCGATGAAGGCATTGACCATGCCAGCTCCGATGCCTGAATACGAACCAATCGATGCAAACAATTGACAAAACGTATTTCCTAACGCGAATCCATGATGCAGACAGTTATAGATGAAAATGGGAGCCTTCATCATCATTATCAAATCGAACACAGCCAAATTGAGGACGAAGAGGTTCGAAGGAGTCCTGAGTGATTTTGCACTGTGAAGCGTTAAGAATATTTGAACTATCGAATATCATTTTTGGTCCGAATGTATGCAAGTCAAACCTTGAGAATATAAAAATGACCAAACCATTTCCGATTAGAGATGCTATCATCAGGAACATGTAAAGGATAGCCAGTAAGTAGTGCATGTGATGCTCGGGCTCCTGTTGAGTTAGCCAATGCTCTGGGATGTATTGTAAATCCTCGGGAGGCACATTCCATCCTAGGTATCGTACTTCTGATGACAGTCTTTAACGAAATTGCAATCAGTTGGACATTGGTTACGCTTTTCGAAGAAAATTTACCGTGATTCCGCCTTCGGATTCGAATCATTACTGCAATGTGGACCAAACGGTCGTTCGATACTCATCCCGAATAAGAGCAACAATTAACTTTTAAAACTAAATTTTATATGGAAAACATGTTCCGCTAGCACCGAATCTTAATTACTGTAACTGTGGGTTTTTCAATCGCTTCTTTTATAGGTTCTGATTTATTGGATTTAAACTAAATCATTGGGGCACTTTGCGTGTCCATTAATCTACTGCATTGTCAACTGCAGATTTAGCATAAAAACAAACGTAAGTTGACCAGAATATCAATACTACATCTTGTTAAGTATACTCGAAATGGTAATTAATTACAGCAGATTTTTCCTAGACGAGTGTGTTTCGTTAGCAGAATTTCAGCAAAATATCACTCCTGACTAAAAAAAGAAGCGAGGAGGTGTATGAAAACGTCGTATTGATTTGATAAAAACCTCCCAGATCATTCGGAGAAGAATGCGCCCCGCAGAGAATAAATCAATCCACTTTTACACTGATGGATCCAAAATCGATGATGGGGTTGGTGAAGGTGTGTTCTCTGACATGCTGAATCTCAGGCGCTCTTTCCGTCTCCCAAATCACTGCTGTATGTTCCAGGTGGAAATTATGGCGACAAAAAAAGCTCTACCGTGGTTGAAGAGAAACGTGATATCCGTTAGTTACATCCCAATCTTCTGAGACAGTCTAAGCTGCGATAAAATCCCTGGATTCTGTCTCTACGAATTCCATCCCAGTTCTAGACTGCCGATCATTTCTTACGGAGACGGCGAAGCAGATCAACATTCACCTTTGATGTGTGCCGTGGCATAAAGACATTCCAGGGTATTGTAGCCTGATGAACTCGCCAGACATGTAACTATACTGCCCCTTCTACCAGACAAAGGTCCCTTAGGCATTCCAATCGTAACATGCAAACTCATGTTTAAGCGGGATGCCATCGAGAAAATTAGGCTTAGGTGGATAAGTGGCGATACTTGTCTACCGACAAAACAGATTTTGCCAAATCTGAATCTAAAACGCTTTAAGTGTCTGATCTCTCTCTAAATAGACTGAACTTTGGTGCTACAATTGGTGTCATCACCGGACACTGTCTCGCAGGCAAGAGTGCAACAAGACTTGGCGTATACTATATAGACTTCTGCAGAAGCTGCTTGGACGACGAGTGGGAGGAGACCATCCTCCAATGAACATTTCATAGGCCCAAGTGTTTCGGGCTCGGCCGACTGCCACTTCAACCTTACCTAACCTAACAATTACCAAATTAAAACATAGGGACGGGCTACAGTCCGCTTGGGCGAACTGTTGGATACCCTATTCTTATTCCTATCCCTCATAAGTGGGCGTCACAAAAGTCTAAGTATGGTTGAATTGTTAAGAACGCTCTACATATTTTGTTATATAACATTTAAAGGATTTTATCAAAAAAAAAACGCTCCCTAGCTCAAACTTGGGTGTTTCAGTAAAATTGTTTTATTTAATTGTGGGCGTATCAGTAGGCGGATTTAAAAAAAATTAACACATGAGAATAAAGGGCCCCTAGAGAGTATATATTATAAATTTCAGCTCCCTAGCTCAAAAATTAATTGTGGGCGTGTCAGTGGGCGGATTTTGAAAATATTTACACATGAGCATAAAGGGCCCATAGAGAGTAAATACTATAAATTTCAGCTCCCTAGCTGAAACTTTGGATTTTCAAAAATTAATATACCCTTAGAATAGGGTATAAAAAATTTATTTTATTTATTTGTGGGCGTGTCAGTGGGCGGATTTTGAAAATTTTTTATCCCGAGCAGTTTTAGGAGTCATAGATCATATATAAAAAATTTCAGCTTTCTAGCTCAAAATTAGATTTTTTCCAAAATTTGTTTTTTTTGATTTTGTGGGCGTGTCTGTGGGCGGATTTCAAAAATTCGTAAACTTGATTATTTCGGGACCCTAGAGAGTATATGGTTAAAATTTCAGCTCTCTAGGTCCAGTTTAAAGGCCTAATTTTAGGCTACAGACGGACGGACGGACATGGCTAGATCGACATTACTATCGATGCTGATCATAAATATAGTAACTTTTAGGGGTCTACGGGCAATATTAAGGTATGTTACAAACTATGCGTCAAAATTAATATACCCTTAGAATAGGGTATAAACAGATGATGAAAAGGTAAAAACAATTAAACAATATTAGAATTATGCACAAATAGCAAAACCATTAACAAAGCATTTACAGAATGAAAATGGTCAAGTACGAGTATCAACATACTTAGCAAAGAAAACTAAAAACATAGGGACGGGCTACAGTCCGCTTGGGCGAACTGTTGGATACCCTATTCTTATTCCTATCCCTCATAAGTGGGCGTGACAAAAGTTTAAGTATGGTTGAATTGTTAAGAACGCTCTACATATTTTGTTATATAACATTTAAAGGATTTTATCAAAAAAACAACGCTCCCTAGCTCAAACTTGGGTGTTTCAATAAAATTGTTTTATTTAATTGTGGGCGTGTCAGTAGGCGGATTTAAAAAAAATTAACACATGAGAATAAAGGGCCCCTAGAGAGTATATATTATAAATTTCAGCTCCCTAGCTCAAACTTTGAATTTAAAAAAAAAAAAAAAATAATTGTGGGCGTGTCAGTGGGCGGATTTTGAAAATATTTACACATGAGCATAAAGGGCCCATAGAGAGTATATACTATAAATTTCAGCTCCCTAGCTGAAACTTTGGATTTTCAAAAATTAATATACCCTTAGAATAGGGTATAAAAAAATTATTTTATTTATTTGTGGGCGTGTCAGTGGACGGATTTTGAAAATTTTTTATCCCGAGCAGTTTTAGGAGTCATAGATCATATATAAAAAATTTCAGCTTTCTAGCTCAAAATTCGATTTTTTCCAAAATTTGGTTTTTTTGAGTTTGTGGGCGTGTCTGTGGGCGGATTTCAAAAATTCGTAAACTTGATTATTTCGGGACCCTAGAGAGTATATGGTTAAAATTTCAGCTCTCTAGGTCCAATTTAAAGGCCTAATTTTTGGCTACAGACGGACGGACATGGCTAGATCGACATTACTATCGATGCTGATCATAAATATAGTAACTTTTAGGGGTCTACGGGCAATATTAAGGTATGTTACAAACTATGCGTCAAAATTAATATACCCTTAGAATAGGGTATAAAAAAACCCAAGGAAGTGTAAAAAACGTACCGGAAGAAGAGAAAAATGGTTAAGGGCCAAATATAATATATTGATTACGTCAGCTAAGGAAATGTCTAATTATAGGGTGCTTTTTTTTATAGAGGTATACAACTTCTGATAGGGGTTACTGTCAAACTAGCTGTCATACTAATAAAGTGTGTTTGACTTTTTTTCAGTATACTTTGGTAAATCACAATGGATAGACTTACACCAAAACAACGTTTACTAATCGTGAAAATTTATTTCCAAAATTCGCGCTCTGTTCGCCAAAGTTATAGAGCACTTCGTCAAGTTTACGGTGCGCATAATTGTTTATCTGAGCAGCTAATACGCAATACTATGGATCGATTCTTGACCACATTTACTGTTTGTGATAATATTCATCCAAATCGAGCTCGTATCGTGCGTACAGAAAAAGTCATCGTCGTTGTAGACGTGAGTGTGAGAGAGGACCCGTATTTATCGATCCGACGCCGTTCTCAGCTACTCGGTCTCTGACCGTCCACCACTTGGAAAATTTTGAGGAAAGTTCTTGGCCTACATCCATATAAGATCCAACTGGTGCAAGAATTAAAGCCAGCGGACCATCAATTTCGCCGTGTGTTCTGTGAATAGACTGAGAATCAACTAGAAGTTGAACCAGATTTTGATCGTCAAATCATCTTCAGCGATGAGGCTCATTTCTGGCTTCACGGGTTTGTAAACAAGCGGAATTGTCGTTTTTGGAGTGAGCACAATCCTCATGAGACTCTTGAGACTCCATTTAATCCCGAAAAAATCCCTGTTTGGTGTGGCTTACATGCCGAAGGCGACATCGACCCATTTGTCTTTAAATCCGAAACCGGTGCCAACATTACCGTGATTGGCGAACGTTACAGGCAAATGATTCGTGATGTTTTTATTCCTCATGTCATTGGAAATGATTTGAAGGAGAAACGGATTGCGTTCATAAGGTGCAGTCGCGGAGGCCATATGCCAGAAATTATTTTTAAAACATTAGCTGTGTTTTATTATCCGTGCGGATCTGGATCTGGATCAATTTAATACGTAAAACAAAAACAACACCGGATCTTGCTATTTATCGGGATCATTAATCGTGATCCAAAATGTAATTACAAAACTCACTACCTGTTTTTTCGTGGCGTTGCTTATTTAAATTATAGGAAATTGTAGAAACACAATAATATTGCCAGACCAAAATATGAAACACTATTAATAACACAAAAAATCAATTAGCATATTTTCATATTCGAATAATTTACCACTGCGACTTTTGAGACGTTTTGCTTCGTAATATAATACACAAAAATTAATGGAAATAGAGAGATAGAGATAGATAGATTCTTTATTTTTTCATCATAAAGTTTACAAATTGGTATACTTAATATAAGGACATGGCAATACTGCCGTCTGCCTGCAATAATGGAAATATTAGCAATAATGGAAATATTAGCAGTACAATACTGTTAATATGTTGCATATTTGAACATAGTTTCTGAAAAAAAAATATTGAGTGCAAAATGTATGTTGATTTGTATTCAAATGGCAACACCCCCGAAACAACAAGCGAACATATTGTGACGTCACATTGTACCCTATATTTGCAATATGGCTGAGTGCCAATCGAAACTTGAAATACCTGGTATCGTCTGTTATGTTAAAAACAACTATTGCCACAACTTGCCACTGATGATCCAGATCGTTTTATTATCAGATCGGATCCGTATCAAGATCATTGGGATAATAAAACGCGGCTATTAAATGCCATGAAATTTGTGAGCTAATAGAGCCAAAATTTGGTCATTCCATTAAATTTTTTGTGTTTTATTTAAAAAAAATGTGTATGCCTCTATAAAAAAAACACGCGTACATGTACATGCCAATAGTATAGCATGAACATAATGGAATGTGTTTACGCATACAAAAAACTGGTTGTCAAATTTACAGACGGAAAGTGCGAATGGGATTGCTGTTTGCGTATGTAAGCAGAGGTGAACGAGACTTAACGAAACGGAACAGCTGTTATGAGCAGACAATACAAATTCCTTGTATTCGCTTAAATTCGGACGGCGCCGTGCACACCGCTTCAACTATTACAGTTAGGGCTTATGCCTGAAACACAATCACGCTTTGGAGCTTCGCGTTGACAACGCACATAGTTGAGTCATATGAAATCACTGAAACCTAGCACAAAGCTGCGTTGCGTTCATATGAGTCTCGTAAAAAAGAATGTAATGTTTCGTAACGTTGATGTAAAGCACCTTGTGTCAACGCAAAGGTAGGGAACAGTATGGACTGTCAAGCTTTTTCTTGGTATGGATAGGAGTCTTTGGTAATATTTGAATTTTTGGTTCGAGTCAAATGTCAAAGCCCACGTACAGCCTGTGGACGTAATGAAAGCAACGTACGCTCCAAAGCGTGATTGTGGTTTAAGCATTAAGACCTATTATCATTAGGTCTTTACTAGGAAAAGGGAAAACAATGGAATAAATCGTTCCCTTAAAAATTACCTATATGTGCTTATCGTTTTGAACAGTGATCGTCAAAATAATATAAGAAAAAGAATACTACGACGAAGTTTGAAAGATAAGAAAATCCACCGACTTTTAAGATAAGTGTGCGTTTGACTGATGAAACTGCTTGTTCTTTGGATGGTAATTATGGCCAAATATTTTATTACTCCAAATCCAGAAACAAAAATAAAAAATCAGATAAAGGCATACCAAAGGAGGTAACATCATAATATTGGGGGATGCATTGTTATCCTGATGTAGGACCACTTGTAAGGTGAACTCCGCCATAGATTTCTATGCCGGTCCCAAGCTCGGATAAAGGAGGAGGGCTTAGGGTAACGGGGGGAACTCCATCCTATCCCTAGTAAAATCCTAACCCCTAGATGAAAAACTAGGCTAAAAAAGCAACAACAAAAAAAACATGAACGACACAACAGAAAAGAAACAAATTCGAGTGGGGATATCCGCTCAAATGTCGGTAGAGACCGCGGCTACCGGCACGGGCTTGGCGCCTCCAGCTATTGGGGGCGATAAGTCGCCAGCGGCGCACACAAGCAACATGACAAACACGACTAACACGACATCACGAACGAAACGGAACAAGAAACGGAACAAGCAACGAGAACTGAACAAACTGACGCAACAGGCCACAAGACAGGACGAGACGAATACCACTCCGGCGCTAAGCGCTGATACGAGACCAAGCTCGGAGCTCAAGCTGGCGGATGCACCCAGCGTACTGGCCGATCCTGGCCGGCACAAGGATGCGACTGCTGGTAAGAGCGAACTATGTGGGGTGTCTGCTAAGAGGAGCTCGGACGCTACAAATGTGTCCTTGAGTCCCTCTGAGCGGACTTCCCTGCAAAAATTTCACGCTGCTACTACTCCTGTGAATGACGCGGGGACGGAGAACCTGACGAAGCGAGCACGGGATTTCCTGTCCAGCACGTCCAGTGATGCTCCCCTCTGCAGCCCTTCCAGGAAGCAGGCGGCCCTCAGGAAAAAGCTGAAGAAGCTCTCTCTTGAGGAATGCGAGAAGGCTCCTTCCGGCTGCTCCTCGGAGGATTCCGCGACTGATGAGCTTTGCGAATCGGTTAGCGTTGAAACCACCAAGGAATCAGGCTGTAGGAAGCGAAAGGAACGGAAGCGTGGTAAGAGGAAGAAGCAAGGAGGAATGGTGGACTCGGAGAGTAGGGTTGCAGTAAATGCCGACCCCAAACCTGTTGGCCCCGTACCTACTGCCTCTGATCTGACCGCTCCCAATCTCTCAGTGACGGTCACGGAAACAGAGAAGTCTGTGAAGGTGACGGACACAAGAGTGGTTAAGGGGTCACCCAAGGTAGCTGGTACAGCATCCAAAGGCACAAAGAGGTCTTGCACTAGCAATGATGCAGGACCCCCCTACCAAAGAAGAGCTACACGGACTCGGTACTGTCTGGTTTGCGATTGGCGGTTGTTTTCTCGGGTGATCACATGAGAAAGTATACTGCGGAAAACATTTGCGTTCTGGACAAGGCCTTGAAGGACGCTGTGAGGAGGCGAGTCAAGGAAGGCAATAGCCCGGCGTTTGAGCGCATCATCAAGACTAATGGAGGCTTTGTCCTCTGCAGTGGTGATGAAGCCACGAATGCGTGGGTCAGAGCTGATCTTGCTCGGATTTTCCCTAAGCTTGACGGGAGTGACCTTGTCTGTCTTCACCCGTCAGAGCTAGTGGGATATACCAAGATGAAGGTCTTTGTCCCGGAAAATGATCTGGAGACTAAGGAAATCATCGATCTTCTCAAGGGTCAAAACCCGGGCCTATCCACCGATAAGTGGAGGGTCTATCACTTCAACAAAATGAAGGATGGTCGTCTGTATACTTTTGGTGTTGATGACGATTCGGCGAAGATGCTTGGGAAGTGCTCTTACCGGCCTTTTTTCCTCACTGGTCGCCTGTTCTTCAGTCCAGAAAAGAGGGGAGAGAAGGCTGGAACTTCCAGTGGTAATTAGCTCTATGGCTAGCTCATCACTGGAGGTCCTTCAAATTAACTTGCAACATTCCATGGCGGCTTCACCTACATTGTGTCGTCGTCTTGGAAAACTGCATACAGAGGTGTGCCTCATACAGGAACCTTATCTGTATAAGGGGGCGGTAAGTGGCATCTCGGGTGTACCAGGAGCAATTTTTGTAAAGCCTGGGATTATTAATACTCGCACGTGCATCTTTGTAGCAAAGGGCTTAGATGCTAGTCTTATGCCTGAGTTCAGTTCTCGAGACTGTACAGCTATTAAAATGTGTCTTAAGCGAGGAGGGTTGGTTACTGAGATTATTTTAGCCTCAGTGTACCTCCCATTCGACTCACTGGCCCCACCTTCAACGGTGGAACTGGTAAGGCTTGTCGAGCATGCCCGACGAGGTAACAAGCATTTGATCGTTGGTATGGACGCGAACGCGCATCATCGCGTTTGGGGTAGTACTGACTCAAATAGCAGGGGTGAATCCCTACTAAACTTCTTTGCTGCCAGCCAGCAAACCGATCGACCGATCAGAAGCAAAATCAGGAATGTGCGTCGCACTGACTGGGACGTCTATTCCACGGAGTTGCGGGGTCAGATAGGTTCCCTGCCTATTAGGATCCTTAGTAGCGACGACTTGGATAAGGCGACCGACACGCTACACAGCGGTATTATTACGGCCTTTCATACTGCTTGCCCGGAGAAGGAGGCTGGTGGTGCGAAACCAACCCGATGGTGGAACGCTAAGCTATCCCTTCTCAGGAAATAGTGGGGAGGCTGTTTAACAGGGCCAGGAAGTCTAACCTGGTAGCCGATTGGTCTTCTCATGCGGATGCGCAGAAGGAGTACAAGAGTCAAATTAAGAGCGCTAAGAAGGTATCTTGGCAGAGGTTCTGCGGAGAACTGAAGGATGTTAGCGCGGTTTCGAGATTGCAGAGAGTCCTCTCAGCTGATCCGGGAGCCAGGCTTGACGTCATTCGGAAGCCCGATGGCACCTCGACCAACTCCAATGAGGAGGTACTTCAACTGCTGATGGACACCCACTTTCCTGGCTGCAAAGCCGTGGATAATTGCGTGTGACCAAACAAAAGCAGAGCTACCACTGAGCAGTGGCGAGTCGCGGCGAGCATTGTTACGAGAGAGAGGGCGAGAGCCATTATCCTGACCTTTTCTCCTTTCAAGGCTCCTGGACCTGATGGCATCTATCCCATACTCTTGCAAAAGGGTATTGAGATTTTGCTCACACTGCTAACTAGAATCTACAGAGCCAGCGTGGCTCTGCGACATATTCCTTTGGCCTGGAGAAGAGCTAGGGCGGTTTTTCATTCCCAAACCGGGAAAGGCCGCCTATGATCTTCCCAAAAGCTTCAGGACTATTAGCCTTTCATCATTTCTGTTAAAGGGCCTTGAAAAACTGATTGACGTACGGCTTAAGAGCATTCCAGCTTCGGTGGGTATTCATGATAACCAACACGCCTATCAAAAAGGCAAGTCCACTGAGACGGCATTAACGGATCTGACGGCCAGAGTGCGTAGGGCGCTCGACCGCAAGAACTATGCTCTTGCTGTCCTCATGGATATTGAGGGTGCCTTTGACAATCCCACCTTTTGCAGAATTGAGTCTGCCTTAACACTGAAGCGCGTCGATTCTACAACTGTGGAATGGATCCTGGAAATGCTTAGGAGCAGAGAAGTTACAGCTGCTGTTGGCGGCTGCGTCAGAACTATGCGCGCTGTTAAAGACTTTGTGAAGGGGGGGGTACTTTCCACTACATTGTGGAACCTGTTGGTCGACTCCTTGTTAAGAAGACTTGATGGGGAAGGTCACCCTGTTATTGGGTACGCTGATGATGTGTGCATTATTGTCAGCGGCAGGTTTTTACCAACCGGATGGAAACAGCGCTCAATATTGTTGGGAGTTGGTGCCGCGAGCTAGCTCTGTCAGTCAACCCCGCGAAGACTGAGATGATGCTGTTCACGAGTAGAAGGGCAATACCTCAAGTGAGGTGGCCTTACTTCCAGGGCACTCAACTAAAGCTATCAAGCAAGGTTAAGTATCTTTCCGAACATTTGGTTGCTAGGATTTCGAAGGCAACTAACATTCTCTGGCAGTGCCGTAGGATGTTCAGCAGAACCTGGGGACTTAGTCCCAGGCTGGTTCACTGGATTTACACGTGCATTGTTAGGCCATACCTTATGTATGGTGCGATTGTATGGTGGGCTAGAGCTCACATCCTCAAACGTCAACTGTCGAAGCTACACCACCTTGCGTGCTTATGCATTACAGGTGCGATGAGAGGAACTCCCACTGCTGCTATGGAAGTGTTGCTCTGTTTACCTCCCTTGCAGTTCCTTGCTGAGAGTGAGGCCAGAAAATCACTATACCGTATGTGTGTAGTACTTGGACGGCAGGTCAATCTCGGCTAGGTGCTAGGTACAGAGCTCTCTATGACAGCCTACCTGGCCATCGGGGAGGAGCACTTGACACTGTGTGCATGAAGCAAGTCTTTGAGCGCCGTTTTCAGGTCATCCTTCCTGAACGGCAGGAATGGAACAGTGAGGGGTGGAATGGCTTTAAGCCGGGTGATGTCAGCGTCTATACCGATGGCTCATTCATTGACGGTATCTCCGGAGCCGGGGTCTACTTTAAAGACTGTCGGATAAATCTATCTGCAGCCTTGGGTAGACAAACAACTGTTTTTCAGGCAGAAATCTTTGCGATTGCTACTGCCACAAATATCCTGTTAAGGAGAAGGATTAAGGGTTAAACCTTATACATCTGCTCAGATAGCCAAGCCGCTATCAAAGCCTGTTCGGCTGGTTCTCTCAAGTCAAAAATAGTTGAGGAAACCATGGTTAAGCTTAACCGTCTGGGTAGAGTATCACTTGCCTGGGTTCCTGGGCACACAGGTATCGAGGGAAATGAAAGAGCGGATGCTCTGGCCAGGAAGGGCTCTTCAACAGCCTTCATTGGCCCACAACCATCTATAGGATGCTGCTCATCCGTCCACAAACGTGAAATGGATTCGGCTCTACGCCAACAACATTCCGAATACTGGCATGACCTGGTCTCATGCAGGTATTCGAAGAAGCTAGTGGACGGTCCGAAAATCAGCAAAGCTAAGTTTTTGCTTGGACTAAACAGGAAAGACTTGAGACCCTTGATTGGTCTCGTCTCCGGTTTCAGTCCTCTTAACGAGCACCTCAAAACCATCCACATTAGGAGCTTGGGCCTATGTGAGTGCTGCCTGCAGGCGGATGAAACGGTATCTCACTTCATCTGTGAATGTCCGGCTTTCGCCAGAACCAGGCTCACCACTATAGGCAAACAATTCGTCAACGAAGATGAGATGGGGGACATTGAACTTGCTAATATTCTTCGCTTTGCCAAGGCTACTGGTAGGTTCTCCCTCACTGTATCTTACTAATCGCCAATAACCAGCGAGCGGGCAGCTATGCTGAAGTACAATGGACCAATAGGTCTAAGTGCTTGTCATCTACTGATGACCCCACTGCACATACAATACAAATGCTTGTAAGGTGCTCCGACCATTGACGCAGTTGCAATATTTAGGAATAGTTAATTATGTTGCACAAGTGTCAGGGCTCATATTCATCGGGAGTGACTTTATCCTACAACATGATAATAAAGCACTCATACACACGGCCCGGATGATCAAAACAGCTCAGCAGAGCAAAATATCTAAGAAAAAAGTGCAAGCATTTGTGTTTAACAGCAAGCAGCACCGGAAATATCGTATTTCGTTGCATGCTTTTCGGTGCTACTTACTATAGAAAGAATAGAGAGATAGGAAAGAAGTGTTTGGGTGCAGTTGTAGGGGTTTTCTCCATGGGTGGTGTCTAAATTGATTAGGGAGATCTAGTTTTCATGCATTCGACTAAGAGTAATGAACTTGGCCGGATTTGAACGCACGACCTATCAATCAGTTAGCGAATACACTACTACTGCACCGTTGCCACCCGCAATGCAGATTTCTGCCGAACCTTGTCAGGGCGTTTGAGGAGCCACAGAGAGTATGTTAAATAAAAAATAATTAAAATTATGAATCTCGATTTTTAAAGAGTTAATAAATTATTAAATTAAATCTGAGAAAAAAAGTTTTTGTATCCAACCTGCATTTTTGCACGATGAATCTTAATTTGAATATTGCTTTGTGTCTTTGGCAGGAGCGATATGCCGGCCGCAAGGGCGTACAGAACCTCCGGACCAGGCTGAAATTTCAATATGTCATCAAGAACAACTTATTGAACCTATATCTGAAAACTGAAAGAGCAGAGCGGAATTCCGGGCACAACACTTTGGCAGAATGCGTTGAAGTGCATTGAATTTACTATAATTTTTTTTCATTGGCTTTTTCAACTTATTGACCTTTTTTTCAACTATGTACCCAAACATGGTTTCGGGAATACTGATGTTGGCAATACAAGCCGAAGGTTTTTTTAGCAATCCAGAAATAGTTGCTAAAATAACTGTGTAGATTCGCAACTTACATTTAGATTAAAAATCATATTGGAAGTTCTTTGTAGTTGATTTGAAATAGATGCATTTGATACGGCTAAGTTGTATATTGAGCCATATCCGTAGCATCTCATGACTCCAACGATGCACAAGATTCTTATACATGGACAGAAGTCGTTTAAAATGCTCTTTAATACGGAACAAGCATTTCAAGTTGTACTGGTTAAATTTTGCGAGACATTTTTCAAGGACGGAATGCAACTTGGATGGTCATTCTTTTACAAACCGTACAGATTTGAACAAAAAATGACCGACACATTTTTGATTTGCCTGAAATTTTTTTCAAGGGTTCTATATCGAATAAAAAGAGACACGTGTTTAAGGATTTTTTTTTTTTTTGAAAATAGAGGGGATGAGATTTTCGTGATTTTTGCCTTGGAGACTCATTTTCAAAAATTCATAACTGCGGTTATTTTTAAGCTGGAGACAACTTTTTTTTTTCATTGTCAAGATAAAAGAGTGAATTTTAAGAAAAAAATAGTTGCAACAAAATTTATAAAAAAATTATATTGTTATAAACAATTTAATTGTTTAAATCAATTTTTAATAATGTTACCCACCACTTAGCGTGTTTTAAGTATTAAGTATATATAAAATGATTATTACTATTGCAAAAAAATTAAATAAACTAGCGCGGTACCTGGCGTCGGCGCAAAGTACACCTCATATTGTCGCCTCATATCGTGTGTAGTGTGTAGAAATAATGTATACTGTAGGTATAATTTAATTATTATTAAATAAGTTAATATTATTTATTAATAAAAATGAAAAGAAATTAAAAAAATAGTGATCATACAATATCTGTCGTTTAAAAACAAAGAATCTCAGTTTTTAAATATGAATCGTTAAGCCAAAAAGCGTCGGCTGCCAGTCATAATGACTCTCTATCACTCGTTCAAATGCTCAATCTATTCTTTACTTTAGGTTGTATTCGGAAACGATAGTTTCGTCAACTTTGGTCAGGCAGTAGGTTGGCGAAAATTTATTGAAACTGTGAACTTCAAACAGTGGATAACAATTGAGAGAACTTCATTACATACTTTGATATCTAGTGTAGATGAATTTTCAGAATCTTTAAGTAGTGGTTTAAGTAAATTGTTGCTACATTCTTTTTTAGTAAAAAAGCAAAGGCAGTTTATAAATGACAAAAAAACTAAATTGATGAAAAATGAATGCATTGTAATTCGCGACTTTTTTGAAAACTACGCATTTGTATTCTTTAAATTTGTAGATTTTAAAATGGCAGCTGAGTGGCACTTCTTTCCAACATGTGTTCCTATTCAACCAATGATGAGTACAACGAAGAAGAAAAACGACTATCAGCACGTTTCCACAAAGCTTTAATGATAAAAGGAACTTTAAAATATCATTGTATGATTCCAATCTCGCTTCAAGAGAAGCAAAGCAATTGTCTTTGTATAAAAAAAATTTTTGTAAAAATTAGTAAGTAAGAAATGAAAATTTTCATAATAATAAATATTTAGACTGATATAATATTGAGACAGAAAAATGTACATGTGGAATACTTATGAATTAAAATCATAATATAAAATCAAAATTAAAACTGGATGAACTGAAACTCGTGGCTTCAATGGCGCAGTGCATGAGTGCTTGCCTGAGAAGACGCTGGTCTAGGTTCGAATCTCAGTGGAAGTGATGGATTTTCGGAATAAAATGGAGGAAGAAGCACCATAGAAGGAGTCTGATGATCGGTTGTGGCGAACCGTGAAACTTCGCTGTAACTCCAGTCGTCCACTTCACGTGGTAAGGATTGTAAGATATATGGTTGTTCATTCAAAAATAATATAAAGGAAATTGACGGAAAACAAAAACAAAAACCAGGAAAAATTGTGAGCTATCACATATAAAAAACCAATTAGTTGTAATAATATATCACTTTATTAACTGAAATAATGTTATTTTTTATTTAACTTTGCCCCAATTTTTTAAAAAGCCTTATTTATTAATCAATAATATTGTTCAATTAATTATATATATACTATTATTCATATAATACAGAAAACAACGGTATGAGGCGAGAATATGAGGTATACTTTGCAACTGGTGCGCCGAATTCAGGTACCGCGCTAGTTTATCTAATTTTTTTGCAATAGTAATAATCATTTCTCCAGCGATAAAAAAGCCTTTTAGATGTAAAATTTGACGTAGAATACAATGGTTATACTTAAAACAGGCTAAGTGGTGGGTAATATTGTTAAAACTTGATTTAAACAATTAAATTGTTTATAACAATATAATTTTTTTTTTAAATTTTGTTGGAACTATTTTTATCTTAAAATTCACTCTTTTATCTTGACAATGAAAGAAAGAAGTTTTCTTTAGCTTAAAAAGAACAGGAGTTATGAATTTTTGAAAATGAGCCTCCAAGTCAAAAATCACGAAAATCTCAAACTTTTAAACCCTTCTATTTTCAAAAAAAAAAAACCTCTAATAAGTGTCCCTTTTTTTCGATATATAACCCGTAAAAAAAATTGCAGGCAAATCAAAAATGTTTCGGTCAGAATGGTGTTCGCTTTGTAAAAGAATGAGCCATGTACTTAAAAGATTTTAAAAATATTATTATCAGTGGGAAATAAAATATAATTCTATTTTTCATTCGATCTGTAGGTTACTTTTAAGTTCAGATCCTTTAATAACAAGTTTAAGACCGTTGCCTGTTTAAAAATCTAAACAATTTATAAAAGAAGCCCTTGAAATGCTTATTTCCCGGATTCCGGGTTCATCACCTTAACACTATTTTGATGAGACTACAATACCTAATGAAAGTGAAGATGAAAAAACAGCTGAGGAATGATTGATAAAGAAGAATCTTGGGAAGAGTTCACTATATTTCATTTTATACAAATTTTACACATTAATAACCTAACCCTTTTACAGTTGTTTCAGCCAAGTATTACTTCATTAAGATGAAAAAATATTTTTGAGCCGTTTTTCGAGGCAAATACCCCTCTGTGCGCCGGTGCATTTTAGTCGTGTCTACACACGGATTAGCATGCACGCTTGCTCACCTGAATTGCCTGCACGAGCAAATTGTTCACATTGTCATAAAAAAACATTATTTATTTTAGATTTATTTATAAAGAAGACTGCTTGAAGTATACAGCAACAATTTGATTCACTGTTTCATGCATGCGAATGAGTTAGCTCAATACAAACAGATATCCTAAAATCTGATCGGAATGTTTCCTTCAATGTGGTATTTCGCTTTCACGCATTTTCAATCTCTCTTTCTATTTTTTCTACTAAACTTGCAGGAAAACAAATGAAAAATATTTGACTTTGTTAGTTTTATTTGCTTTTACGTTCTTTCCAAGGTACAATCACTAAATAGTATCGACGAAATAATAAAAATTACTTAATTTGCCTATAATTCACAAATTAACTACAATGGGGATTAAAAGTTATTTCACAGCTCATTTATTAAAAATCATGCCCATGCATTAGCTAATAGTCGTTCAGTAATAAATGATTTAGAAATATTGGGAATTGTCAAGTAATAAGTTATATAGAGATACAATATCCAACATTCCAAACCAAAAATCAATCGTATTTAATCTTCCTTCTTACTGGGTTGAATACCGAATGGTAAGAAATTTGTGCACACAAAGGCTTAAATTAGCTAAAAAAAAAACTTTTACCTGCAATAAAATCGAACATTGTTCAATTCAAAAAGATATGTGGAGAGTTATTAAAACATTACTATTAAAAGAAGAAAATTTGAATATATGTGAAGTGCAATTTGATGCTAGTACCGAAACTGATAATTTGGTGAAAGCAAATAAACTAAACAAATATTTTATAAGCAGTATTAATGATATAACTAATTCTATACGTAAACGTAATTTAAACTTAAGTTATCAAGCAGATTTGGATACCTCATTTCTATTTAAACCAATAAACCTTGCTGAACTTAATAATATATGCAAAAAAATGAACAAGAAAAAGGACTCTTTTAAATTAAATACTGAAATACTGCTAGACTGCTTTGCTGTTATTGGACCCTTATTGTTGAAAATTATAAATGACTCATTTGGACAAGGCATTTTCCCTGATAATCCAAAAGAATCTATAGTAACTCCCATACCCAAAGTGCAAAATTGTATTAACTATGATAAATTTAGGTCTGTAAACATGTTACCTGCCTTAAAAAAAATAATTGAAAAAGTGGCGGATTAGCAATTATATAAATCTGTATTGGATAATAGCATGCTCATCCAAAATCAATCGGGGTTTCGTTCGGATCACTCTTGTGAAACAGCCCTTAACTGGCTGATTCTGACCCTTAAAACTCAGCGACACAAAAAAATAAAATAATCTCCGTTTTCGTAGACTTTTAAAGTGCCTTTAAAACAATACATAGATTGATACTTAAAATTAAATGAAACAAATACAGTATTAAAAATAAAGAACTAAACTGGTTTCAAATTTACTTGAATAATCGATCCCAACGAACCAAAATTAATGAATGCTTATCGACTATTGAAAGTAATTCGTTCGGTGTGCCACAAGGAACAATACTAGGGCCACTTCTATTTCTTATATACTTCAACGGTATAAGTAATATTATTAAATACTGCACAATTTCACTGTTTGCTGATGATGCACTCTTATTTGTTCCCGATAAAGATTTAAGTGATAACTGAAAACTCAAATGATGATTTGATCGATGTATGTGAATGGTTAGATATGAACAAACTTAAAATTAATGTCAATAAAACCAAATGTATGGTAATAAACGCCTACTATTCCACAAATATACGGATAAATGACAATCAAATTGAACAAGTGTAATCTATAAAGTACCTGGGAGTCATCATTGATAAAGATCGAAACTTTAATAACCACCTTGAGTATACTGTTAGCAATATCAACAACTTGTGCATTAAATACATAGAACACGATTATAAAACCACGCTTTGAATTCTGTTCAACAATCTTGTACATGGGCAACTTAACGGAAATCAAAATACTTCAAAAACTTCAAAATAAAGCGATGAGGATAATGATGTAATGCAGTTTATACACACCGATCATTGTTCTGCTCTTATGCCTAAACTGGCTTAACATCAAACAAAGGATAACATACAACGCAGCAATTTTTGTGTTTTAAATTAGAAATAAAAAAGTTAATGATTACCTTTCTCTTAATTTAAACCTAGCTCATGACGTTCAACCTCATAACTTAAGAACTAATAACAATTTTTGAGATAGCAGATCACAAAACATAATCATGTATAAGGGAAGGGCATTAAACTATTCAATAATTTATTAAATGAAATAAAGAATGAGTCGAATTCTTACATTTTTAAAAGATTAGTAATTTCTTTTATTACATCTAACGTGTAATTATAAAATTCAATGTAAATACTTACTTATTAACTTTAACTTTAATCTATAAATTTTGTAGTAGCAAATAGTAAAATTATACTAAATAACAGCCGTAAGCCTTCTTAGCTAGCGCTGTATTTTTAAGTTTTTATACTGTACATTTATATAAGTGTAATTAATATTAATAATAACAATAATATACTAAATAAACGAATACATACATACAATTGGTTCAAAGATACGATGTCAGTTGTCAAAAATGCTGTCAGTTATATTTTAACTTAATAGATTAGATAGATAGATTTTTTATGTGGTCATAAAATTACAAATAGAAGTCATCACACAATTTAAAGTACAGAGATATGATATATAGGGTATTTGCATCTTTCAACTAAAAAAATCTTAAATATTTTAAATGCTAAACTCAATAATTTAATTTTTGAAGGGAAATAACGAAAAAACCCTTCATTTAAAGTAAAAAAAAATATGAAAAATATAATTAAATTAATAATTAATTTTTATATTAACTCACTTATTTCAATTCTAAAAAATTCAATTCAAAAATTTATTGGTAGAGTACAAGTAAGACCAAGTGTCTTTTATAGTACATTAAGAATTTAAATAAAAGAAAAAACATAGGTACTAAAAGAAGTTAAGGTTAAAATAAAAATTAAATGAATTTTAAATGATTATACAATTAAAGAAATTTAAATACATATTTGGAGAAGGGAAAGAAGGGACTGGGTTAACAAGAGAACAAAAAATAGGAGAAAATTAGGATAGATAAAGAATAGTAGAGTGAAGTAAGTGAGAAAAGAAGAATATGCAGTGATTACAATTAGGTGAAGTGCGCAACTAGAGCTCTTTTAAATTGTTCAGCTCCTATTATCTGTTTAATGGCTACAGGTAGAGAGTTCCAAAGTCTGGCAGTGTGGACTAACAAGAGGCACGACGTATTCAAGTAGTTGGACGGTGACGTTATAAGATTGAAAGTTGGCTGCGACTAAACAAATTGTAAATTCTGGAAAAGATAGAGCGGAGAATGGTCACGTACGATCTTGTGCATGAACACACAACATCTTACTTCCCAAAAATCCTGAAGGGAACAGCCGAGGACGAGTTTTAGGTAACTGGATATATACTCATATCTTCTTATTCCAAATACATATCGCACCATGTCATTAAAAGCAACAAGTAGTTTGTGTTGAGAGCGGGAATCTAATTTTGGATACACAACAATGGCATACTCAAAGATTGGAACAAATAAGGACTTAACCAACCTTAATTTAGTATCAACAGGTGTGAAACTAGAAAATAAATACAGCTTACTGCATAGATACGTCCCACTATATAATTTGCATGGTCAATAGCGGAAAGAGATCTATTCAATTTGAACCTAAGGTTTGTTACAGTATCTGAAAACTTAAGCATCGTAGAATTAAGATAAACAGGCGGTATCGCTTCAGTGGCGTACAATGTTTTTGAAATCAGAATCAATTGACTTTTCATTGGGTTTAAGATCAGACCATTATTTTGAGACCATTTCACTATTGAGGAGAGATCATAATTAAACCTACTCACGAGATCCTCAACCAGTCCAATTGGCCGAGAAAGGTATATCTGAGCGTCGTCAGCATAAAGATGAATAGATGCATTGCTGCATGCTTGAAGAAGGTCATTTATATACAAACAAAAAAGGATTGGGCAAAGAATTGAACCCTGCGGCAATCCAGAAAGGATACTTTTTTAGTCGAGAATATTTTTGGTCAACAAAAACCCTTTGAGAGCGATTTGAAAGATAGTTTCTTATAAGACACAAAGAGTGCTCGCTAAAACAAAAGTAAAGCTTTAATTTCCTACATAAAATGTCATGATTTACCGTGTCAAAGGCTTAATAGAAGTCAAGTAAGCAGAGCAGCGTAAGATAGTCCTTATCATATTCTACGCTGATGTCTTCAAGAACTTTGACCAAAGCCGTGGAGCAGCTATGTTGGGCACGGAAACCAGACTGCACAGGCGTCAATAAATTAAAACGATTAAGGTGACAAGAAATCAGCTTGGCAATAATTTTTTCAAAAACCTTAGACAGGCATGGTAAAATGCTTATGGGACGGAAATCGGAGGTCGATAAGGCTCTGGATTTTTTTGGCACGGGGATAATTTTAGCTCTTTTCCAGCAGTCAGGGAAAGTAAAGGAAGTAATACAAAAATTAATTAAATGTGTGACACAACTTATAATATGGGGAAGTAACATTTTAACGAAGCGCATATGTAATAAATCCGCACCAATTGTATTCGACTTAAGATTTCGGATATAATCCCCCTTATCACAGAATCCGTCGGATTCGGAATTTTGCTACGAACTAAAAAAGATATTCTCACAGAATCCATCGCAGTGGAAATATTGGCTACAAATTTTGAGATTCTTGGAAAATGGTTTGACTGAATCCTAATTAATTAAGATTTTGACATTTATGTGTTTGTTACCACGAAATTTTGGATCCTTCGTAGCGGAATTCCGAATACGACGGATTCTGTGATAGGGGTGAATGTATCACATCCGCTTCCGTGACAACTTCAAAATCCAAGCCAAGAGGTGAATCAAACAAGAGATGAACATTCGGGATAAAAGAGGAGTTGCTACTTGGATTGGAGAAAAAAGCGCAATAAAGTTCATCAACATCAGGTAAATTAGTTGATACTCGTATATTATTTTTTCCTAGTCCGATAGACCGTAAATTGCTCCAGAGCTTTTTTGAAGATTGGTCGGTACTCAGTTTGGATGGAAAATATCTTTTCTTTGCCATTCTAGTGACAGATGAGGAGTAATTTCTGGCTCTACAATATGTCTCCCAATTTAGAGTAGTACGCATTAGCTTCCATTTAGAATACAGTTTCCGACGAGATTTTAAATCTCAGTGCACTTCACAAGTAAACCATGGGCATTTTTATTGCGCACTAGTCCAGTTTTAACGAGAACATGCACATCAAAGAGATCATTTATTATTCCCTGAACAAGTTCTACCTTTCCATTAACATCCGGAACAAAGTAGCAAGAATTGCACGGACGTAAACTTCCATCATATTGAAGGATGTTATTATTTATTGATGCGAAAACCCGAAATTGAAAACATTCCTGCAACGAAGCGCAAGAGAAGTCGATATTATAGGTGCAGAAAAGAAGATCATGATTGGATACACTCTCTAGAGATAGCTGGTCTTGGAGAAAAACATAAGAACGGTCGGAGACAACTACTAAGTCAAGAAGACTAGGCGCAAAACGTGTAGCGGAAGAGTTGACAACCACCATACCAGAGTTAGCAAGAGCATCTACGAGCTGACGAGATCTACTATCCGATTTATATAGATTTGCGTTAAAATTACCACAAAGTATAAATGTTCATAGTATGGTGATAATTCTGGAATTTTGCAAAACAATTGATCAAAAGATCTAAATAAATAAATTAAAATTAAAGTAAATTTAAAAATAAATAAACGAATATGTATATAAGTTAACAAAGAAAAATAAATAAATTAAAATTAAAGTGAATTTACAAATTAATTATTAAATTTGATTGTAAATTAACAAAAAATAAGTAAATAAATTAACATTGAAGTAAAAAAAAACAAATACCTAAATAAACAAATTTGTAAATAAATTAACAAAACAAACAAAATTATTAAATATGTATATTAATTAACGAATAGATAAATAAACAATAACCTATGTTCATAAATTAGCGAAAACATATATTAGCAAATATGTATTTCTATATGCATATCTAAATTAACAAAAAAATAAATAAACAAATTTAGCTTAATTACTCGTTAATTCACCAACTTCGGTGAATTAGTTGATTGCATGTGTATCAACGTCAATTAACTTCAAAAAAAAGTTTTTTTTATTAAAATGTTTCATTTAATTCATTGATTGAATATAATTCACCTTTAATTCGCGTTTATTTATTCGGCTATATGTTTTTGTTTTTGTTTATTTTTTTTTATCACCAAAAATGTGGCAACTGTGTTTGTTTTCCTACAAGTTGTTTATCCATGACGAACACTGAAGTTGTCGCCAACTACCCCGCTGTCATACCGCTTGGCTTAATACCGGTCGGCGCTTTATTTTATTTATTTTCCGCGAAACATTGAAAAGTATCCACAGAGTATGGAAGGTAATAAAATCATAACAAACAAGGGATCAATTGTGAGCACTTATTCATTACATTAATAAATATTATGTATACCTATGTATGTATATGTACTTCTTTTAAACCTATATGTAAGTATGTACATATTTAAAAATGTACACATTTTGTGTTCACTGGATACACACACATTTGGTTACATTTCAGAGCGTTTTTCATTAGAAAAATGGTGGAGTGTAAAAACTCGAATACAATTTTCTTCAAGATTCATTTTAAGATTTGGTCCTTCGAGATTTTTGCATTTTCTAGATTTTGTCCCATTCGAGATAACGTCAAGATCCTTTGGACAGTTTATCTATCACTTGGTAAACTTTCGACGTTAACGACGGCCTTACAACCGACGTTGTATGCATACTCTTCTTGTAATTAGTTATTCTTAAAAACTTTAGATACAATTTTGAGTAATGAAAGAAAAACTAGTCAAGTAAACTATTTAAAATAACTTGGCTTTGTTTTTGCATTCATGTTTTTAGTGTGATACGCATATTCTTAGGTGTTTGATAGGCTTTCGCAAGATGTGGTAAAAATAAATATTTTATCGAAGCAAATAACTTTCTTTTAATTCTTGGTAAAAAAATGATTAATAACCTAAATACAACGATATTTCCAACATACCTGGTACAAAGCGACCCCAAACTTGGAACAAAGGCATCATAGCCCATGGTGTGCAATATATCCAAACAAACGCCACCATACCAAGAGCCTTTGTGTATGATAATTTCCCCTCCATAGGCCTCGTAATCACGTTGTATCGATCATATCCTATGAAAGCATTAGTTAGACCAGCTCCGATACCCGAATACGAGCCAATTGTTGCAAAAATCTGGCATCCACGATTGCCCAATGCGAAACCAAGGTTTAATGAATTATAAATGAATATGGGCGATTTGATCATCATTATAAAGTCCAAAATAGCCAAGTTAACAACAAAAATGTTAGATGGCGTTCGCAAAGCCTTGGCGGTCATAAATATCCAAATAACTAGACCGTTTCCGAGCAGTGAAGCTATCATGAAGGCGGTATATATCAAAACAAGCAGGTAGTGCATAGACTTATCGGGCTCTGGATGCGAAAGCCAATGTTCTGGAATGAATTGGAGCTCATCGGGTGGAACATTCCAACCCAAGTAGCGAAGTTCAGAAGCCGTTCTGGTATCCAAAATAATAAAAGATTTAACAAAACGAGTACAATTATGATGTAAAATTATTTACCTGGCTTCTGGTCGAAAAAACGAGATGTTTCTATTTGGGTCGTCTGAAACGTACTCAAGATCACTCATTGTGAAGGACAATAGGCACAAATATAAAACTTTACTACATCGGGCTGCGTTTAACTTTTGTTACACAGTATCTACTCATGACTAAAAACTAATTGCCTCCTGCAAAGGTATGTTGCTTTTATAGAAAAACTGTCTACATAAAAATAGAACCGGGGATTTGAATAATTTCTTCATTAGCGAACCACAGTTTGATAGTTATTCATGAACACTTTGGGGTTCGATTTTTGAAAATGTGCTTCAAACGGCGATGGGTGAAAGAAAATGTTCATACATCATTTTTAATACAGAAGATAAGTGGATTCAGTGGTAGAAGGGTTGGGCTATCGAGCGCGGCTTTCGAAGTTCTAGTTCCATCAAACGTTTTTTCACTGCTACACCTCTTGCAAAAGTTTGACAATCATCAGAATTATTGTCATGAGAAATGAGAAATATCTGCCATTCTAAATGTATGTACAAACTGAATAGGAATCTCTTATTTCTGCCGAAAATATAACTTCGCATTCAAGAACGGTGGCAATCCTTACATCTCTTTAAATTTTTTTTAAATTGAGATTAATTGATAAATTAAATAAAAAACATAGGGGCGGGCTACAGTCCGTTTGGGCGAACTGTTGGATACCCTATTCTTATTCCTATCCCTCATAAGTGGGCGTGACATTCTAAGTATGGTTGAATTGTTAAGAACGCTCTACATATTCTGTTATACAACATTTAAAAGATTTTATCAAACAAAAACGAAGCTTTTGTAAAAAAAACGTTCCCTAGCTCAAACTTTGGTTTTTCAATTAAATTATTTTATTTAATTGTGGGCGTGTCAGTAAGCGGATTTAAAAAAAATTAACACATGAGCATAGAGGACCCCTAGAGAGTATATATTATAAATTTCAGCTCCCTAGCTCAAACTTTGGATTTTCAAAAAAAGTTTTTTTTTAAATTGTGGGCGTGTGTGCGGATTTTGAAAATATTTACACATGAGCTTAAAGGGCCCCTAGAGAGTATATATTATAAATTTCAGCTCCCTAGCTCAAATTTTGGTTTTTCAATAAAATTGTTTTATTTTTTTATGGGCGTGTCAGTAGGCGGATTTTGAAAATTTTATATTCTGAGCAGTTTTAGGAGTCATAGATCATATAAAAAAAAATTCAGCTTTCTAGCTCAAAATTCGATTTTTTCCAAAATTTTGTTTTTTTGAGTCTGCGGATTTCAAATATTCGTAAACTTGATTATTTCGGGACCCTAGAGGGTATATGGTTAAAATTTCAGCTCTCTAGGCCCAGTTTAAAGGCCTAATTTTTGCCGAAGGACGGACGGACATGGCTAGATCGACATTACTATCGATGCTGATCATAAATATAGTAACTTTTAGGGGTCTACGGGCAATATTAAGGTATGTTACAAACTATGCGTCAAAATTAATATACCCTTAGAATAGGGTATAAAAAAGAGGTTTTCTGCCTTGGTACAATCGAGTCGGAATGGTCTGACTTCTGGTTTTCCTACATCTGATTTCAGATAATTATTCTTTGCTTCACATTGTCTGCAATTGAAGAAGGCTCGACTACATGTAATTTGGACAATCTTCTGCAGAGTTACCAGAGAAGCACAGTGAATACCGACGCCGTCCCCTTTTTCAGTTTAAAAATAAATTAAATATTTTGCATTAACGACCCAATAATAACCAAAAACCCAGCTTCGCTAACCATTTGTATCGGCGAAGCTATATTTTTCTTACGAATGGAAGGGACCAAGAATTTTACGCACCGGTTCCAAACAGCAAATTCGAAAAGCTTTTCATGGCGGTTAATACTTTGGATGTTTCTCAGACTTTTGTAAAAGGTGTGGTAGTGAACATTTTTTAGATATTACTGGGGCATCTGAACTTCTAGGAATCGGTAAGTAGTCCACTGACCGATTACGTGATTCGCATAAAAGAACAATTCGGATGTAAGAAACAAATTTTGTGCATTGTAGACATTTCTTATATCCGTAATCTGATCGCCATACCACTTTTAATATATACTCTTCTTCTTCTTTAACGATGAGGTTATCATCTATGGGTTAAAGGGATCACTACACTCCCACTTTACTGCTTTAACCCTGCTGACCCTACTGTGGGGTTCGCGGTTCGACCTCAATAAATATTAACAGGCCTCCCTCCTAGAATTCAAAAACCAAAAGGGAGGAACAAAAAATTCATAAATTTATTTTACTATGAGCTAGGTTTGGGGAAAATAAAGTTTGATTATTTTTCTGAATATATGACTTGACAAGAGTTCCATGAGCGAATCGAATGCACGAAAAATAGACGCTCAGCTGAAGAGAAAGTATGGTGTGGATGAATAAGCATCCGTGACCATTGTGAGGAAGCTATCGCAAATATTTCATGTGGTCGATGCGAAATTATAGTGCGATGCTTAAGAAGGTTTTCGAATGTCATATTTAGAAGATGTGCAAAGAGATTAGATACGCTTTTAATATTCTTCTGCTCACAGAGTCACAGTTAGAATAACTCTCGCAATAGTAGATTAGGGAGGGCAAGCGTATGACCACTATTTTCGCCAACAGCATACAAAGGATTATGTTGACAACACAGTTTGAAGAATTCCATATTGAATTCCAGGGACGGGTTGAGCTTATTAATGCTACGACAAAAAGAAAAACAGCGCTTGTCGTTGCGCGACTAAGGGAGAAATAACATTAAGGCACATTTTTCATTCATATGAGCTAAGCGCCTGTCCCGCAAATTTGCATGCAAAGCCGTAGGTTGCAACGACTGGAGATGACAGGTTCTGCAAAAAAAAGATCAAACATCAATCAATAATGGGAGCATGCACGTGTTGAAATTGTACAAAAAGAGACATGCCTTAAAACGTCTGGATCACAGAATCATTGATTTAGTGATCGGAAACCTCAAATACTGCCAATATTTCATTAGAATCGCCCGACTAATAGTGACGCAGTAAAGTGGAAGGGTCCCTTTTATCCTGTTCATAGCCTCGCTGACAGTGCGTAGTTTCGCTCATCTAGTATGTTTTTGTTGCTTTTTTCCTGTTCCATAATAAAGTATTATGTAGTTCTATGACGTTTCCGATGTATTAGATTATAAGTATTTAATGATAGTTAAAACTTCACCAAAGTGTTCGGGCAAATATTTAGCCACTCACCACCCCTTCTCCAACACATTGCATTAAGAATTTTTTCTTGTCCATTAGCAGTAACGATTTCGGTTTTTTGATATAATTATTTTTACTCGCAACTAGCCTTTTTTCTTCTTGCGATCTTGCGTGCCACTTCTGTATGCCTAACTTGGAGGAGATGTGTAATAAACGTTGAAATGCTCAAATCAACGAATTCAAAATTGTTCTAAATTTCTTTGGGTGTTAATCGATTTGTTGAGAATGTATTATTTTGGGGAGGAGTGATATTGTGACAAGGCACTGCAAACTTTTCCGTCTATCATTTTTAAAACCAGCTCATGATTGCATTGCACTTGAGCTTCCTAAAATGAAAATTTATGGCATTAGACTATTTAATTGATCTTGCATTTGACTTTGTGCGGTGTTGAGGTTCTTCTTCTTTGTTTTTTTTAAGCTGAAATCTTACTAACCTGCAGGACCTTGTTGAATTTGCCTTGGATAATTCCATTTAATTTTTTCGATATTGTGCTGTTATATCGAGCAAATCGTGTAATTTTACTTCTGCAGACACGTCTGTCACATTGAAAGCTTCTTCTTCAGGGTGGACTGCTACCCTTTTTGCCTCTTGAACTAAATTATAACCCGAGTACACATTATATTTTTACTTAATTACTTTATTTAATGTTTACTATTTATTTAAAAAAAAATAATAGTATAAGCGTTGCTTATTACTTAAAAAACACACGAGACATTCCCAAAATTTGGTGAAATTTCACTGTGATTTATTCCTGAAATTGAAGATGAAACAAGTCCCCAAAAAGATATAAAATTAGTTCCACATTCCGCTTGGAGCAGTTAAGGCAAATATCACCGCAGAATACCTCAAGAAAGCCAACCTCAGATGGAGCAGGCTGACTGCATGCGTCATATCCAGAAAAACGTGGCCAAACTACAACAAGGCAAAAACAACCGACCTTCTAGGTAGAACCCGAAAAGACATTCCAAGAATAACAGCGATCTTCACGGGACACTGGCCTATAGGTGACCATGCGGCCTAGCTGGGCATCCCATACAATACACACTGCCGCATTTGCAAAGTGACAACTGAAAAAGAAACCTTAATTCACTTTTTATGCATCTGTCCGGCTTTAGCTAGGATCAGACTACGAACATTGGGAAGCCCTTTCTTCAATACACTTGAGGAAGTCTCCGAGAAAAGTATCAAGGAACTGATAACTTTCCTGAACTCCGCAGGTTGGATTTAGCATCCCTCACCAATCGATAATACCCAGGTTTACGTGAGTTTGTGCTAACAAAACGGCACTTGGTGCTAATTGGGTCTTATCAAACCGCCACACCTACCTACCTACCTACCTAGTTCCCAAAAAGGTATAATGGAACAGTTACGTGTTGCAATATACCTACAGCCCCTGGTTGGGGTTACTGTTGAATTTGGAGTAGGCGCAATGTTGGATATATACAAATTTGAATTTGGGGACTTATTTTATCATGAAATAACCCCCCCCCCCCTCTCAATTTTAAATATGAAAAAAGTCCTCAAAATACCATGAAATAAATCCCCATTTTTTTGGAAAAAAAATCCCCACCTCCATACACATTTTGGTGGGTTATTTCTTTGCAGTTATTTCTGACTTTCTGTATTTATTTCTGTATTTTTTGCTAAGAAATATCAGCTGTTGTCGATGACACTCGACATTAAGTAACGGTTTCACGATTTCTTGTTTTGCTAAAATGTTATGGTCTGAGGTGCTGGCTTTCGTATCATACCAAATTATTTTCATTCTGACAACTTTGAGATCGTATATAAAGTTCCGCCAAATTTGCAAAATTGCACACTGTACCAGTAAGAAAGAAGATATCAAGAGCAACGTTGAACACATGTTGAATTCAAATATTGTCCTAAAATGTGCTACACTTACTACACCTTGGTCAATCGCCAATGAAAATGATTTCATTAACTACATAAAAGTACTAATTTGTTAATTTCAAGGCATTTGACCCTCACTGATTTTGATTTTTTTAGAGGGTTGGTTTTGAATTTGTTCTTTAAATAACACTTGTATGGAATCTTAAGACGCACTGCGCCATATTTGCCTGCCCGCAAAAGTGGTTCACCTTTTGATGAAGAGATTCAACTTGGTGGCGGTATGAAATAAAGTTCACGACTGGGTTGTAAAAAACGTTCTCGGTTTCATTAGAAGCGTTTTTAAATTGAATTTGAAAAATCAAAAAAAAAATAAAAATATTTATTCTTATATGAGTAGGTATTTCATTTCATTTGTTCTAAATGGTAGTAATAGCTTAAATATCGAGAGCTATGCATTCGTTTTCGTGATATCGCTGTATTTCTAAAGAACCATTATTCGAGTCTTTGGAGAAAAAACTATAGTATAACATTTTCCTACCTTCACTCCAATTAATAACAATATCAAAACACAATCAAAATCGTTAGAACTGATTTTAAGAATAGTGGTGTTATATATGTAGTACTCGTACATATATTTAGAAAAAGAAAAATTAAAAAAAAACTGAGAAAGCAAATTTGCTAAAACACCACATATTTTTGAAATCACCTGACCAGTTTTAGATTTATTGGGTCGAATGAGCAAAAATAAGTATTGATCGACATATTTTAAGAACACACACAACATTTTATCAAAATCTGTTAAGCAGCTCCTGGGTCATATAAGGGAAACAACGTTTCATTTGACCTTTTAATGAAGTAAATTCCATTTTTTCAAACAACCCATTAGGCGTCATTATACCCTATTCTAAGGGTATATTAATTTTGACGCATAGTTTGTAACATACCTTAATATTGCCCGCAGACCCCTAAAAGTTACTATATTTATGATCAGCATCGATAGTAATGTCGATCTAGTCATGTCCGTCCGTCCGTCCGTCCATCCGTCCGTGCGTCCGTCCTAAACCGACCTAGAGAGCTGAAATTTTAACCATATACTCTCTAGGGTCCCGAAATAATCAAGTTTAAGAATTTTTGAAATCTGCCCACAGACACGCCCACAAACTCAAAAAACAAATTTTTCGAAAAAATTGAATTTTGAGCTAGAAGGCTGAAATTTTTTATAAATGATCTATGATTCCTAAAACTGCTCGGGATATAAAATTTCAAAAATCCGCCCACTGACACGACCACAATTAAATAAAACTTTTTTTTTGAAAAATCAAAGTTTGAGCTAGGGAGCTAGGGAGAATTTACAATATATACTTTCTAGGGGCCATTTATGCTCATGTGTAAATATTTTTAAAATCCGCCCATTGACACCCCCACAATTAAATAAAACAATTTTATTGATAAGTCAAAGTTTGAGCTAGGGAGCTAAAATAAAAAAAAAATATATACCCTAGAGAGGCCCTTTATGCTTATGAGTAAATTTTGTTTAAATCCGCTTACTGACACGCCCACAATTAAATAAAACAACTTTATTGAATAACCAAAGTTTGAGCTAGGGAGCGTTTTTATTTACAAAAGCTTCGTTTGTTTTCGATAAAATCCTTTAAATGTTATATAACATAAAATGTAGAGCGTTCTTAACAATTCAACCATGCTAAGACTTTTGTCACGCCCACTTATGAGGGATAGGAATAAGATTAGGGTATCCAACAGTTCGCCCAAGCGGACTGTAGCCCGTCCCTATGTTTTTTTTTACTGAAATGTAGCACAGGAATGTTCGAATTTACATGATCAAATAAAAGACATTCTATCAGCAGCCACTGTCGATAATATTCTTGTATATAAGCTTTGTACTACTATCATCATACCGCATTGAGAAAGTGGTCCTCTATAATCCAGCTGGTGCACTATGGAGTAAATAAATCCATGCAAAAACGAGACAAAAGTCGATTTTTAAAATCGCAAAGTTAAGAAGTAAAGTTTTTACCAACCGCTAGTATACTTCCCATAGATTAAGAAACTGTATAATTGTTTTTTTATTCCAACTAATTTAGCCACAGCCTTAGTTCAAAGTCAGTGAAAACGAGAGCATTAATTTTTTTTGCATCATCAATGAAAACAAATTTTTAGTTTCTATTAACTATTTCTATCATATATCGCAACATTTAATTAAATTTTTAATATGTATAATTCAGATGCAGGTGTGTTCTAATATACGCATTAAATTTCATGTTAAAAAGTTGTGTTTTAATATTTTTTTGTGATTAATTAAAAAATGCCTATTGGAATGTAATTTTTTGTTTTTTGTTCTTTCATTCTTTATCATTATACCCTATTCTAGGGGTATATTAATTTTGACGCATAGTTTGTAACATACCTTAATATTGCCCGTAGAACCCTAAAAGTTACTATATTTATGATCAGCATCGATAGTAATGTCGATCTAGCCATGTCCGTCCGTCCGTCTGTAGCCAAAAATTAGGCCTTTAAACTGCACCTAGAGAGCTGAAATTTTAACCATATACTCTCTAGGGTCCCGAAATAATCAAGTTTACGAATTTTTGAAATCCGCCCACAGACACGCCCACAAACTCAAAAAAACAAAATTTTGGAAAAAATCAAATTTTGAGCTAGAAAGCTGAAATTTTTTATATATGATCTATGACTCCTAAAACTGCTCGGGATAAAAAATGTTCAAAATCCGCCCACTGACACGCCCACAAATAAATAAAATAATTTTTTTTTACCCTATTCTAAGGGTATATTAATTTTTGAAAATCCAAAGTTTCAGCTAGGGAGCTAAAATTTATAGTATATACTCTCTATGGGCCCTTTATGCTCATGTGTAAATATTTTCAAAATCCGCCCACTGACACGCCCACAATTAATTTTTTTTTTTTTTTTTGAAAATTCAAAGTTTGAGCTAGGGAGCTGAAATTTACAATATATACTCTCTAGGGGCCCTTTATTCTCATGTGTTAATTTTTTTTAAATCCGCCTACTGACACGCCCACAATTAAATAAAACAATTTTATTGAAACACCCAAGTTTGAGCTAGGGAGCGTTTTTTTTTGATAAAATCCTTTAAATGTTATATAACAAAATATGTAGAGCGTTCTTAACAATTCAACCATACTTAGACTTTTGTCACGCCCACTTATGAGGGATAGGAATAAGAATAGGGTATCCAACAGTTCGCCCAAGCGGACTGTAGCCCGTCCCTATGTTTTTTTTTTTGTTTTCCGTCGAATCCCATTGTGTTGTTTGTGTAGAATGATAAAATTAACCAGAAAGCTTCAGTTAAACAAAAATTGGGTGCAGGTTTTTGCTGGTTTAGTTGTTATTGGCGTTAGAAAATGTGATATTTTATGCATTTTTAAGCTTTTTCTTAAAAAACGCAAATTTTGATCTATTTGAAGGATTTTCTGGCTTAATAGTTTTTACCTAAAAACGTTTATATGATGTGATGAAAATGTGTTCTGAAGTTGGACTTAAAACTAAATTGGATTTCTTGGAAAAATATTTGCTAGATAAGGCTTGTTGTGAGGAGGGTCAACTCGAAGAATTTAAACTTAGAATATGGCGTTTAAGGTTTAAATTTTAATTAAAATAATTATATGTATTTTTGTTTATTGATAGAATTAATTTATAGATTTGATTTTAAGAGCAGATGGCTTCGTGCAAATAGAGTTGATTTTTTAAGAAAAAATGAAACTTGGCTAAAGGGAAGCTTTGATATTCCAAATAAATCCAGACCAGCACATTCTCCAGGAAAAGCAAATCTGTGTAAAAAAGCATTGAAGAATAATCCTAGTCCCAAGCGCGAAAAAATGTCAACTCTTAAGGCCCTTCCAATTTTTGTTGAAGCCGGTTTATCCCGAAAACAATATGAAATTGTAACAACGAGTGATAAAAAACTGTTTACGAGTTATACGAGTAGTACACTTAAAAAAGCTAAAAGTGATTGCTATCCTGACTCAGAGTCCTTCGCAGTTACGGGAACTTTGGCTAAGGTAAACTTGCAAAGCTTATTAGATCACACCATTAAGCGCTTACTGATGTATTTGGATATTCGACAAACTTTAAATAAGGACGAAATGAAATTTTTAGAGCTTATTTCAAATGGGTTGTGATGGATCGCAACAAACCCAATATAAACAAAAGTTCGAAAACTATTCCGATTCAGATGCAAGCATATTTCAAAGTTCATTTGTACCTTTGCGATTGTTTTGCGCTTCAAATGGGAAAATCATTTGGCAAAATCCGACACCATCACCACCAAGGTATTGTCGACCTATAAGAATCATTTTCACTAAAGAAACTAAGGATGTTACCCAAAGTGAAATAAATTATATAGAATCGCAGATCGATTCCCTAATGAAAACAAAGCTGGATGGTTTCGAGCCCATCGAAGTTAAACATACATTGGCATTTACAATGATTGATGGCAAGATCTTTTAAGCGGCCCTTACACGGTCAATCGGTTGGCATCATGCATCGTGTATGTGTGGATTGACGCTACCCCTTATACAGTTCAATCGATTGACGTGAAATGTTTAGTTTTTGTGAGTTTTCGTGGTGTACGGTTGTGCGATGAGTGAAACGGAGGATTGTATTGCATATTATTGCTCTTGCACATTGCATAAAGGAAAAAGAAAAAATGTTGAGAAAAAAGAAAATTTGGATGAAGGAGTGGAAAAAAGGGATCAGTTCACACATGAAAATCTTTTGAATGAATTGAAAATATCTGTACAGGACGATTATAAAAAATTTATGAAAATGGATAACTCCACTTACGAGGAATTGCTTAAAATAATTTCTCCTTTGATTATAAAAAAAGATACATGCTCATGCATGCGTGAAGCGATTTCCGTAAACCAGAGGCTTTCTGCAACATTGCGATATCTTGGTACAGGGAATTCATTTGAGGATTTTTGGAGATTCGCTGTCTTTAATGAAACTAATTTCATTAAAATACCAAAGCGTTGGTTCACTGAAATTATCAACACCGGATCTGCATTTTTTTAATTCATTTAAACGTTTTAGGTCGCGCCGAAAATTCGTTTTCAACGTATTTATTTTTCTGGTGACATCCGCTTTTTGTGCATTAGGATACTTTTCTTTATACTTTTGCAGTAAAACTTCATATTGTTGCATATTTTGTTTTGGTCGCAATAATATTTCCCTTTGACATCCCATAAACTCGGTAATGACCGATACGTTTCAATTAATTCCGATACAAATGCTCGGTCTTCATCGTCCTTCAATTTCCCGCTGGCGCCAGACATGTTTTCACTTCCGTGACCCAAAACACAATGAAGTAATTACGTCAATCCAACCCTTACACATATCAATCAGCATGACGTTCATCATGCAAAATCAAACTTGCTTTGATTTTCGTCAATCAGACTTCACCAAATGTGTGTGACTCATACAAATACATTTTCACAAACACATGCTAGTGATTCGATTGACCATGTAAGGGCCGCTTAACGCTGCAACAGATACAAAATCCACTATGAAGTGCTATATATGTGGAGCTACATCTAAGGAGTTTAATGATTTGTCAAAATCAAGAGATATTCAATCAAATACATTAAAATTCGGTTTATCAATTCTACATGCACGAATTCGTCTTTTTTAAACCATTTTGCATATTGCTTATAAACTTCCTTTAAAGAAATGGCAACTTCGAACACAGGAAGATAAAGATATTGTCAAAGAAAAAAAGCGAGAATTGCAAGACAAATTCAAAAACCAACTCGGTCTAATTGTGGATGCACCAAAGCCAGGTTTCGGTAGCACGAATGATGGCAATACAAGCCGTAGGTTTTTTAATGATCCACAACTTTCTGACGAAATAACAAGTGTCGACACTCAGTTAATTTATAGACTGAAGGTTATACTAGAAGTTCTATCCAGTGGATATAAAATCGATGTTTCCAATTTTGGCAAATATGCATTCGATACAGCAAAACTTTATGTAGACTTATATTCCTGGCATCCGATGACACCAACAATGCACAAAATATTAATCAATGGCTCAACCGTGATTAAATATGCAATTTTACCAATTGGACAACTTTCCGAAGAAGCAGCAGAAGCTCGAAATAAGCATTTCAGGCTGTACCGCCTTAATTACTCAAGAAAACATTCCAGGAAAAATTGTAATTTAGACATTCTTAATCGCTTATTATTAACATCTAACCCTCTTATAACTAGCCTCAGGCCTCTTACTGTTAAAAAAACAAAATCTTTTTCGAAAGAAGCAATGGAAATGCTGATATCTGAGCATCCGATTCCTTCTCCATCAGATGACTCTGAAGAAGAAGATAATAATAATTCTGACGAAGAGAGTGAGTCTTGTTCAGAGTCCCTTTGAGAATAACAATTTATTTAAAAAAAAATCTAAAAATTGTCAAATAAACGTTATTTTAAATCAAAATACATGTCTTATTATTTAAAAAAAAGACGAAATGCATTTTAAATGTCATACGATATCGTTTTAGATGGATATCCCGCCATTGAAGCCAAAAAATAAATTTGTCTCGTTTTTTCATGCATTTACTCCATAGTGTAGCGTTTGGATTTAGGTAGAATAATTGTATGTATATAAATTTGGTGGTGCCAGGAAATAACTTCACGGCAATAACTTCAAATGGGCAATAACTTCACCTCGACTCGGAAATAACTCCACTTTTTTTGTGAAGTTATTGCACACAATGGGTGAGCAATATCTTTACTTTTTTGTGGGAAATAATTTTTCTTAATATTTTATGATAATTCAAGAACCGTACCTCGCACCTACTCCAAATCAAACAGTGACCCCAAGCAGGGGGGTTGCAGGTGGCAGCATGCCCCCCCCATATGCATTGCACTGTTTATGGAATCTACTTACGATTTCGCAAATAATCCCATAAACAGTGCAATGCATAGCATATGCAACCCCCCTGCTAGGGGTCACTGTTTAATTTGGAGTAGGTGCAAGGGCAAATTGTTGAAAACACAAATTCTCAAATTATGGATGGGAAATAACTTCACAAAATTTACGGTGGAGTAATTGCTCACCTGCAGTGGGCAATAACTCGAGGTGAAGCTATTGCCCATGTGAAGTTATTGCCCGTGAAGTTATTTACCGGCACGAAAGAAAGGAAAAACTTAATAAAATGTTTACATGTTATGGTTTTTAAACATTTATTTATTATGTTTTTCTACATTTATAATGAGTATGCTCGCCATTTTTCGATATGACCCCTATAAGACGGTTTGGAATAGAATCATACTTATTTTTTTTTAAATAATTAAGAGAAGTTTGGGCCCAGGCATCACGAATAGCTTCGATTAAAGTGTCCTTGTCTTCAAATTATCTGCCGCCTTCATACACTTTACGAGATAACCATGCCCAAACATTTTCGATTATGTAAGTCCGTTGAATAGGGCGGCCATGCTAAAGTTCCACTTCTTCTGATTGAATCCAACTTCTAACAACCCTGGAAGTGTGGATAAGGTCATTGTCTTGTTGGAATATCCAAGACAGGGGTCCGAAAATGTTTTTCACTTTTGGAAATGACCGTTCCAGCAAACATTTATAGTTGTTTCCGTTCATTGTTGCGGACAAAAACTCCAACTCGATTGTGCCATAGTGGGTAATAGCTCCCTACACCATTACACCTAATGTACGGTTGTGATGTCTTGCCAAAATTAGGTCCTCCATTCTTAGATCATGGAAATAAAAGTTGTAACAATCGGGGCCGTCAAGGTTAACGTTTATTTTCATCCGAAAGGACAACCCGTTTCCAATCACTGCTCCAAGCGACATGTTCTCTTGCAAAATTCATTCGATGCTCCTCGTGCACTTGCCTCAAAACGGGTTTCTTTTTAGGTTTTCTTCTATGTATAGTACCTACCACTTTTTCGTATTATCCTTCGGACCGTTGCTATGCTGGCTGATACTTCGCTGTTGGCCCTTATTTTAGTCACGGGTAGAGTAGAATTTGAAGCAAACCGTTGTACATAACTAAAACGTGTTTTGACTTTTAAAGCAATTTTAATTCAAATATAATGCATTTTACTAAAAATCACGGTGTAATAGTAGCCTACAGCGAACTACAAAGTTTTTTATTTATCATTTGTGCGTTCGGAGTGGAAGAGGTTAATACTCCGTGTCGTTCCAGTGATTTGAGATGCCCATTTTATTATACGGCGAACAATAGCTTCGGAAAAAGTAAAATTTGGCCGGCAGTTTGCAGGCAACTTTAGCAACTGACGGAACACCAGAATTACTCAAATATTTGGTTGCTTAGTGTTGAAACTAAAACACTACCTATAAACATTCATTATTGTAACTACTTCAAAAGATAAATTTAAACCGTAGGTACTTCATTTCTCAAAAATATACATAGCATAAAGCAAACAACTTGCAGTCTTATTCATTAGAATTCGCTATAACACCTTATCGCCGCACAAATCCTTATTCAAAAACACAGTTTCCAACCCATATCAGTTAGGTATACAGAAATCATGTCAATTTCAGTACCAACAAGAATACTTAAATGTACAGTGCCGCTCACTAGAATAGAACCCCCCCCCCTTTGCTACGACTTCCAAGTTCAATAACTTTTAAACTAATAAAGAAAACAACTAAATTTCTTTTTTCAATTCAAGTTTATTAAATTTTGTAAAACATAATAAAACATAGGGACGGGCTACAGTCCGCTTGGGCGAACTGTTGGATACCCTATTCTTATTCCTATCGCTCATAAGTGGGCGTGACAAAAGTCTAAGTATGGTTGAAATGTTAAGAACGCTCTACATACTCGTATTTTGTTATACATACACACATTATATATGTATAACATTTAAAGGATTTTATCAAAAAAAACGCTCCCTAGCTCAAACTTGGGTGTTTCAATAAAATTGTTTTATTTAATTGTGGGCGTGTCAGTAGGCGGATTTAAAAAAAAATTAACACATGAGCATAAAGGGCCCCTAGAGAGTATATATTATAAATTTCAGCTCCCTAGCTCAAACTTTGGATTTTCAAAAAAATTGTTTTATTTATTTGTGGGCTTGTCAGTGGGCGGATTTTGAAAATTTTTTATCCCCAGCAGTTTTTGGAGTCATAGATCATATATAAAAAATTTCAGCTTTCTAGCTCAAAATTCGATTTTTTCCAAAATTTTGTTTTTTTGAGTTTGTGAGCGTCTGTGGGCGGATTTAAAAAATTCGTAAACTTGATTATTTCGGGACCCTAGAGAGTATATGGTTAAAATTTCAGCTCTCTAGGTCCAGTTTAAAGGCCTAATTTTTGCCGACGGACGGACGGACGGACGGACGGACGGACGGACGGACATGGCTAGATCGACATTACTATCGATGCTGATCATAAATATAGTACTTTTAGGGGTCTACGGGCAATATTAAGGTATGTTACAAACTATGCGTCAAAATTAATATACCCCTAGAATAGGGTATACAAATGGTATCTATATTGAAAGTGATAATTTTACTATGCATTTTAAAGTGATAGGACTCAAAAGATTTGTATTAAATTTTAGCTCTTTGAATATTAGTTTTCACATTTAAGCCAAGGCAGGTAGTTATGTAAAAGTTGTCTCTAATATATTTTAGTTATTTTTAATTTTTTTTTTGCGTGTAGCTAAGTGAAAATTGTTGAAAGACATCGCTTGCGAGCTTTGCGATAGTGTGAGACTTCGATCACCCACTAAAAACACCCAGGAAAGGCATGATGTTACCATCCTTCCAGTAATCGCACCTAGTCTAAAGACTTATCAGCAACTCTGTTTTAACATTTGCTTATGTACTTATGTACTGTTTTTAGGAGCTAACTTTGGTTTGTTACCTTTTGTTTCTTAATTCATTATCACTTTGTTCGTGTGATTATGTTGTAATACATATATTTCTTTACTTTTTACCTAGTCAACTAGTTCAAAAGGTTTAACTCTACGTAATCTATAACTATATTGTTGTTATTAAGTAGTTGAACTACTTTTAAATTAGCATGGTTGCGAAGCCTAACTTCATGTCTTCTTGCGACCTTCCGAACCTCGTCCTCTACCATTTCAATTTTTAGATCCCTATGTAGATCAGCATTACGTATGTACCACGGCGCATTAACAATATTGCGTAATACTTTGTTTTGAAAGCATTGTATGCTTTGAAGATTTGTCTTTCTTTTGCACCCCCATTACTGGAGGCCATATGTCCAAATTGGTTTTAATATTTGCTTGTAGAGAAGCAGTTTGTTGTAGATTGAGAGGCATAAATTCCTCCCTATGAGCCCATACATTTTATTGTATCGTATATTTAGTTCATCTCGTTTTTTTTTGACATGTGTTTTCCAACGCAACTTTGCGTCCAAAGTCAAGCCTAAATACCTAGCTACTTTATTATTTATGTACACAGGCATGTGTTGTACGTTTTTATTCGTAAAGTTAATATGAACCGACTTTAGTTCATTTAATTTTATTTGCCATTTTTTGGTCCATTTGGATATATCATTTACTGTCCTTTGCAGTTTTTCTGAAACTTCCTGTGCGGTTTTTCCTACTGCAAATACAGCAGTATCGTCTGCAAAAGTGGCAACAGTAGTTTCGTCATTTTGTGGTAGGTCGTTCGTGTATAGAAGGAACAGTACTGGTCCCAACACACTACCTTGCGCTACTCCAGCTTTGATGTGTTTCAATTCGGAGTACTCATTCTCTTGCTTAATTGTAAATAATCGTTGCATTGTATACGACTCTAGTATTTCATGGTACTCTTTTGGAAGATATTTTCTTATTATTCTAGTATTTCATGGTACTCTTTTGAAAGATATTTGTGTAGCTTACGGATTAATCCTTTGTACCAGACTTTATCAAAAGCCTGTGTTACATCAAGGAAGATGGTAGAGCATATTTGTTTATCTTTTAAAGCTTTTTCTATTACCTACATCTATTATTCTGTGGACCTGATCTATAGTTGAGTATTTATTTCTGAATCCAAACTGATGGTTTGGGATCAGTGTCTTTTCTTCTGGAATCGGATGCAGTCGTTTTAGGAGAATGTTTTTGAATAGCTTAGACAGCATTGGCAGCAATGTATATCAGCCGATATGACGTTACTTCACTGGGCAATTTTACCGGCTTAGGTACCATGATAACTTCCGCAACCTTCCACATCCGCGGAACATACCTTATTCTGAACGCAGCATTTATTATCTGTGCTATTTTTTTCATACCTTTTTTAGGCAGTTTTTTTCAGAATTTCACCCGTTATTAGATCAAATCAAGGGGCTTTTTTCGGGTTGATCTTTTCTTTTATTTCTTTGGCTATTTCCCTAGAGGTTACTGCTGCGTATGGCTTGAAAATGTTTTCAAGATGTTCCGCAAATAGATCCGCCTTTTGTTTGTTTGTTTTAGCCCAGTTATCACTGCTGTTTTTCACTGGCGGAATGTATACCGTTGGTCTTTTAATTTTTTTTGTAGCCTTCCACAGTGAGTATTCTGTACTAGCATCGTCTATCAGATTTGTAAGGTATCTTTCCAGCGATGCATTTTTAAATTCTTCTATCCTTTTTCTGAGCTTATTGTTAGGGCTATTAAGGCCCGTTTGGTGATAATAGTCATAAAATTGTGTCTTAGCTAAGTAATAGTTAGCGTTATGTGGAACTTAACGCTTAAGTTCATCATAGCTTATTTCCAGTTGCTGAGAAATATTTAAGTTCAGCTTAGCAAAGAGAAACTTTTGAATCGCTTTCCACTTCACAGCATTGAAAAAACTGTCAAATTTTCTTATTTCATGGAAAATAAGTTGAAGTTTAATTTTTAATAGAATTTGTTTTTTTGAAAAATGTCTCAAAAAAAGCAAACGAGGAGCCAAAACTTTTCAGCAACGGGAAAAAATAAACTTCTTCAATGTGTATATTGTGAAAAAGACGTGGTAGAAAATAAAAAAACTGATGGTGCAACGTGGAAAGAAAAGGAAGAAGCTTGGAGGAGAATTACCAGCAGTTTTAATTCCCAGGCATCAGGAGACACATGCAGCTTTAGTACCGAATCACTAAAAAAGTGTTATGTGAACTACAAAAAAGAAGTGAGAAAAGAAGCTGCCGCTGAAAATTGTTCTTCGATTCAAACTGGCAGCGGTAAGCCACATAAAGTGAAGGACCCAAATTTTGAACTCGATATGAATCCAAAGACTGTGCATGGATTGACCAACGTCTTTGATAGTGATTCAATTGAAATTAATGAAGACGCGAATATTGTTAATGTAAGTTTCCATTTCATACCTAATCCTAAAATCATGTTCGCAATGATATCTACATAAAGAAGACTGTTAAATAGCAGCAATTTTAAAATTTTGACATAAACTTGTTTCAGAATTCACCGGATGACCCAACAGCAGATTGGGGGAGCTATAAACCCAGCCAGCTTAAGATGCCAGTTCATTCAATTGAAGCTTTGAATGAACTGGCATCTTAAGCTGGCTGGGTTTATTATTATTAGGCCAATCAATGAGAATGTATCGAAACCTTGTTCACCTGTACAGGAATCAACAGAAGCTTGTATTAGAGAGCAGCAATTAACGTCGAAACTCTTAAAATAATCCTTGAAACTGTTGAAATATACATTCCTCCGAAATCACCAATACTTTAAAGATGACTCCCAGTCGCAAAGAAGCGTTGAGCAACCAAAAGTTGGTTGATTGGCGCTATAGAATTATTTATAACAATTCTTAATAAAATGATCTCAATTGAAGAGCCAAAAATGAATTTTTACCTATTAAAGGGGCACTCCAAACGTGTCTCGATCTGCTCTAAAACAATCAGAGAGTCATTTCTTTAGTCAGACGGAATCGCTTGTAGTAAGAAAGCTCATCGAAGAAATGAAAATATTCCTTTCTTTTGAATATCTGTCGGGGAACACCTACTTCGATAATTTCAAGTACCTCGACATCGTCTTCCAATAAATCCAGGAGGTCAAAATCCATTATTGCTGACTGCAATCTTTTTTGTCACAAAATGAATAAAACTGCGAACATAACATTTAAAAGTCTTTAAGCATTACTTAGGCTCCTTATGATTATGACTAACTATTTCTGGGGCTTAATGTAAGTGTCACTTACGGAAATTTAAGATTAACTTTGTGTTTCGTGCAACCCGTTAAGTATTACTTAGGCGCTTAAGCGATAGTTAAATATTTAAGATTCGTATCAGCAAACGGGCCTAAGTCTACTTTTATCACTTGGAGCTCTTGACAGTTGCCATCGTTTGCGAGCTCGTCTCTTTTCTGATATAATGTCGCAAATTTCGTTGGGATACACGTTTCTTTTTACTTTGCTATTTAATTCGGGCGTTGCAGCCCATGCAGCCTTTTGTATAACTAGGGTGAAGGACTGTACCTCACTTTCTAATTGCTCTATTGTATTAATTGTTGTGGATAGTTCGATGCGTTCATCTATTAAATATCTGAAATATGTCCAGTCAGTTAGTTTGTTTACTAGGCGTGGGTTGTGTTCCTTCATTATAATTTTATTACCAAGTGTTAGCGGCACAGATGAGTGATCTGAGTCAAGATCTGGCCCTTCCTTAACTTGTTTAGTATTTGAGGAAATATTCTTAGTTAAGATGAAGTCGACAACATCCGGGATTTTGTTCCTATCTGTGGGCCAGTAAGTAGGATTTCCCATTGAATGGTAGTTAACATTGGTTTCTTTAATATATTCAAGGAGTTCTCTTCCTCTTGTATTTGTTAATCTTGATCCCCAAGATATGTTCTTAGCGTTGAAATCTCCGCCTATTATGAATTTATTTCCGAATTTACGGAAGAGGCTTTCAAAATTGTTTTATTTCAGCCTGTAGCTAGGAGAACAATATGCCGCTGCTACCGTTATCTGGCCGCTGCTTGTTTTTAAGTTTACGGATTTCGCTTGTATTTCACACGACTGATATTCTTCATCTTCTTCGTGGCTACCTTCTACCTACACCTTCCTTAATTATAATTGCAGCCCCTCCTCTTGCTGTATTTTGAGGATGTGGGGTTTGGTATGTCTTGTATCCGCGATGTTCGTATTTTGTTCCAATTTTAAATTGTGTCTCGGAGACTAGACATATGTCAATTTTGTTTATGTCGAGAGTCGCTTGCAATTCGTCTTTACGATTCTTGAGGCCATTGGCATTCCATAATAAGATTTGTATGTTTTTAGCCATTATGTTCTTTTAGGTACAGTTCTTTTATTACTGTTTTGTTTTTCAAGGAGAGATATTCTTTCCAAAATTTTCTTATTATTCTTTTCCATATCTCCCATTCTGTTAAGGATTCTTTGCATGGTATCCTCCATAGCATCCGACTGGTTTTAAAACGTTTTTCGAAGCAACCTGTCCATATGTTTTCTCTGAACCGGTTATGAGGCTTAAGTTTTCATTTTCGCTTAAGGGTAGATTTCCTTTAGTTCCTTTAAATTTCGGTCTCAAGTCTTTTTATACCCTATTCTAAGGGTATATTAATTTTGACGCATAGTTTGTAACATACCTTAATATTGCCCGTAGACCCCTAAAAGTTACTATATTTATGATCAGCATCGATAGTAATGTCGATCTATCCATGTCCGTCCGTCCGTCCGTCCGTCGGCAAAAATTAGGCCTTTAAACTGGACCTAGAGAGCTGAAATTTTAACCATATACTCTCTAGGGTCCCGAAATAATCAAGTTTACGAGTTTTTGAAACCCGCCCACAGACACGCCCACAAACTCAAAAAAACCTAATTTTGGAAAAAATCGAATTTTGAGCTAGAAAGCTGAAATTTTTTATATATGATCTATGACTCCTAAAACTGCTCGGGATAAAAAAATTTCAAAATCCGCCCACTGACACGCCCACAAATAAATAAAATAATTTTTTTATACCCTATTCTAAGGGTATATTAATTTTTGAAAATCCAAAGTTTCAGATAGGGAGCTGAAATTTATAATATATACTCTCTAGGGGCCCTTTATTCTCATGTGTTAATTTTTTTTTAATCCGCGTACTGACACGCCCACAATTAAATAAAACAATTTTATTGAAACACCCAAGTTTGAGCTAGGGAGCGTTTTTTTTTTGATAAAATCCTTTAAATGTTATATAACAAAATATGTAGAGCGTTCTTAACAATTCAACCATACTTAGACTTTTGTCACGCCCACTTATGAGGGATAGGAATAAGAATAGGGTATCCAACAGTTCGCCCAAGCGGACTGTAGCCCGTCCCTATGTTTTTTCTTATGTTTTGTTTCTTTTTTCTCCGTTTTTGGTTGCGTCTTTTTGAGCAGGCTTTTGCATTTTCTTTTGCTTGTTGTCTTTTACCTGGTGTAACTCTTGTGCTACTACACACCCTCTGTAGTTAGCTGGGTGTCTTTCGCTACAATTGGCGCATTTAGGGGCAGCAATTTTTTCCCTTATGCAGTCTTTTTTATGGTGGTCTCCTGCACATTTAACGCATTTCGGGTTTGAGTTGCAGTATTTGTGAGTGTGACCATGCTTTTGGCAGTTCTCACATTGAGGAACTAGCTTTGATTTCCGCAAAGGATGAATTTGAACTTTCATTCCTAAGATATATTTAATTTCATAAATTTTTTTGATGTCTTCATCTTGCTCATGAACATCGGAGCGGTGCTTTACTCTTGTACTTAAGCATGTTGACAACTTGAAGTATTTTGAAGTTTTTCATTATTAGGTCATTTGCAATGCGTTCAGGTGTGCATGAGTAGTGTAGTTTCTTTGCAACAACCTTTATTGGTCTTGTTTGTTTATTTTCAAACGAGTACCATTGAACTTCTTTCTGGTTTAGCAATTTTGTTAAGTTTCTGTAGGATTCTTCGGTATCCACATTAATTTTAACATCATTGCTATTTAGGAGAGCTGTATTAGCTTTTATTTTATTTTCCTCTAAAATATTCAATAAGCCTTCGTACTTCGTAATACAGAGCACTATAATTGGTGGAGGCTTTATTGTTTTGAGTGGTTTGGTTTCTTTACCTTTCATCTTTTCTGGGCTTTTCTGGGTCACTTTTGGTGGTGAAAGCTCCGGAGACCTGCTCCTTTTTTTTTGTTGTTCCTTTTTGTTCCCTTAAAGGGTGGTTCTGTCTCTCTTTGCAGTTCTTCTTCATCCGTAGAGTACACTACAGTTTTAGGTATCTGCTCATTTTTATTGTTCTTATTGACCTGTTCTTTAAGCTGCTGTAGCTCAAGCTTTAGTTTATCAATTTCGCTTGCGAGTTTTTCACTGAGTTGCTTAAAATTGTCTCTTTCTTCACTGGCTTTTTTGTAACAAGCTTCCAACATAGGATTTTCTCTTGTTGGTTGGAATGGTGGTGTTCTTACCAATTTACGACTCTTTATGAAAGGGTCATCTTTTAGCAATAAATGGTTCCCCCCAGAATCCATGGAACCGGCCTTCGAAGAGGATGGATTTACCAGTTTACCTGGCGTACCACCTGGGGTAGTTATATCATTTGTTTTGTTCATTGCATATATTCGTTTTTTTAAAATTTTTTTTTCCAAAAAGTTTAAAAATTTGGACTTTAGTCGCCTCTTACGACAGGCACGCCTACCTTATTTTTAAATAATTACAGTCAAAATGGGACGTGGTTAATCAATGGCCGCGGTAATAAACTTGATTTGAAAAAAGAAATTGAGTTGTTTCCTTTATTAGTTTAAAAGTTATTGAACTTGGAAGTCGAAGCAAAGGGGGGGTTCTATTCAAGTGAGCGGCACTGTATTATGTTCAGCTGCTCAAACAGATAAACATAACTCGGCTGTTTGTGGAAAACCAAATGAAAATATTCTGTTGGTGTTTTGAGATTCGATTTGGTAACATATGCGAACGTATTTTATTGAATACCGATTATGAATGAATGCCCCTTTACTTAAATGAGCCAATTAATAAACAAATTGTGCACGCATACTTTACGGCAGCTGCTATTACAAGTTGAACACTCGCTCGTACACGCACTCTATCTTGTAACTGCCACTAGCATTGACCATTTACCTTTTAAGACTACATCCACATATTGCTACAGCTCATAGAGTTCGTGGTTGTATCTTCTCCTCCATTCGCCCTAACCGCATACAGGACCAAATACCCGTCGTTGTATTTTTCTTTCAAAAGAACCCAACATAAAACCATTTCTTACTTATCGTCTAGCACTCGGCACCATAAAGCAGGACTGGCAGGATTAAGGTTTGATAGAGCATGTATTTTGTCATTCGAGTGAGGAGTTTTGGACACATTTACCAAACAGAAGTGGCAGAGGTTTCCTAGGGTAATTCTTCGTCAAATCTCCCTCCAATAAGTTGTCATTCGTGGAGCTTATGTTTACTCCAAGTTATTGCTTTCAAGAACAACCAATTTCGCCTATTCTTTTATCGTCGAAAAGCCTCTTACACGACACGCTGGGAATGACCGGTGATTCCCATATCGTATAGTATCTGGACGGATCTATTAAAGATAGTGCCTTCCCTGTTGACACCTGCCCTGCATACTATTTCACCAGAAAAAAATTGAAGAAGTGACATGATAGGTCGAAATCGTGTGCAAATTTGGAATAATTCGGAAGAGATGCTTCCAAATTGTACATTTCACCGCCTGTATTCAAATGTCACGCGACTCAGCTGGATCAATTTTGCGGGCATCCCATATTCGGCAATCGCCATATAGACCTCCTGATGAAGAATGCTATCATAATGTGACTTAAAAGTCGATGAAAAGATGTTGAGTCTCGACTTATAAATCGTTTGTCTTTTCCAGGACTTGGTGCATGCGCCATTGCGACCTGCCGTTTTTGAAGAGCTCCGCTGGTAGGCCACCACAGCTGGCGGCTTCATTGCTTTCAAGCTTTCTTATAGCTACGCCAACCTCTTCTTGTGGGTGGTAAAATATGTTCTTAATTGACGAGAAGGGTTCACTTCTTCCCATTTAGCACCTGTTGGAAAGATGAATGTAGATGAATTCTACTATTCCTTGAGCTTTGCTGACTAGGTTTGCGTGGCTGTTTCGAAGAGCATTCGTCTTAAAGCCAATAGGTTGTTTCGATCGGGAGTTTCTTCGATTTCCTTGAGCTGGCGTACACCTTCCTCTTTCTACGCAGGAACTTTTTCTCCTCCATTCTCGTGGCTCGATACTTTTCCCTCACTCCCTTGTTTTTCACTGCAGCGTTTTTAAATGTGCATCTTCTGTCACCTTCTTCCGGTAAACGCATAGGTACATCATATCACGGGCTTTTCTCTGGGGTGACTGGTAACCTACAGTGGTCTCCGCTACCTTCATGATGATGTCGCGATATCGGTTCCATCTACTGTTGCCGCTTAGCTTAAGGGTGGTCAGTGCGCAGAGGAAAATCTCACCTTTAGCCGCTCTCTGTAGACTCTGACTTCTCCAGGTGTGCTAAGGCGCCCAACTCAGAATTTCGTGGCAGTTCGCATCTTCTTCACCATATTGTGAAGAAGTGGCACCATATTCGATTTGGTTGGCGGTTCGATCATCAGGAGAGCGTGTGGATCCTGAGCTTAGGAAACCAAGTGCTACTTATCAATTTTTAAATTACCCTTGCTGATAGCTGACACTGCCACCTCAGAGACATATTATATTGAAAAGTGTTTATCTATTCTTTACTAATCCAAGAGACGTTTCGCCCCCCTTCTTAAGATCAGTATTTCCCTAGTAGCAGAGTTCATTTACTGTGGAAAATACGTCTTGTTATCCAAAAAAGTTTGGTTGCAGGAAATAACCCCCAATGAAATAACCCCCCAAACGAAAAATGAAATAACTCCCCAAAATTTGTATGGAGGTGGGAATTTATTTCATATGAAATATGTCCCCAAATTCAATTATGAAATAAGTCCCCAAATTTATAAAATAAAACCTCGCACCTACTCCAAATCAAACAGTGACCCCAAGCAGGGGGGTTATGCATTGCACTGTTTATGGGATTTCCATATGGGATTTGGGGACTTATTTCATACTTATTTGGGGACTTATTTCATACCATTTTGGGGACTTATTTCATCTTTGATTTTGGGAGTTATTTCATTTTCCATTTAGGGGGTTATTTCATTGGGGGGTTATTTCCTGGAGCCAAAAAGTGTTAGACAATCGCACATAATATGTGTTCAGTGGATTCATCCTCCTCCGGACAGAGCCTTCAATCTGTCTCCGAACATAAATTAATCCTTTACTTTACTAGCATTTTTAGACAGGCCTTTGACTTTATGTGTGCAGTTTTTATTTTCTAAAATTAAGCTGAAAAAATGTTTTGTCGATAGGATTTAGGCCAGTATAATTTTATTGCTAAATCGACCCAGCACAACATCTCAGAAAAGGAAATAAATGTAAACCTTACCTGGAACAAACCTGCCCCAAATTCGTGAGGTTGGTAGAACTACAAATGGCACAGTATACACATTAATGAAGATTATCATGGCGATGGCTTTCAACTGTGTCATTTTCCCTTCCATAGGCCGCGTAATCACGTTGTATCTATCGTACGCTATGAATGCATTCGTCATACCCGCTGCAATACCTGTATAGGCACCGATACCTGCAAATATTTGGCAGCCTAAACTACCCAATGCAAAGCCGCATTTGAACGAGTTGTAAATAAATACTGGTGCCTTGCACATCATAAAAAAGTCACATATTGCTAGGTTTACTACGAAAATATTCGAAGGAGTACGCAGACCTTTTGCTCTAAAAAAGTTTAACTTGGTTAAAAAATAATAAGCTTTTAAATTGTGAATACTTACGAACAGAACACATATATGACAAGACCGTTACCAGTAATGGACATGATAAAGAAAAATGTGTAAATCATTCCCAGCAGGTAATTTAATGATTCAGGTGGTTCGGGATACTTAAGCCAGTGCTCGGGTATGTGCTGAAGTTCATGCGGTGGCACATTCCATCCCAAGAGACGTTGTTCGGATGAGGTTCTGTTTCGAAATAAAAAATATAGGTATTTACAAGTTAAAAAATAAATAAATTATTATAATGCGCTAGATGTTCCGTTGGCTTTAAATCAATAAGATACAGGAAATTTGATTTTAATAGATCATCACATACTCAACATAATGCCCGCTGTCCGGCAAGAGCTAGAACTACGTATTATTCCACTACTATTGCAAGTTGAAAGAGGTTGTACATTCGTAACTTTTTGTTCGTAACGTTGAATTTTACACTCAGCAGTTTGTTACATGCCCCAATATTGATCGTGGGAACTAAAAGTTACTTTTTATATGATAAGCATCGAATGTTCTGTCGCCATGTCCGTCCGACACCAATATAGAGACTCTTGAATTCGAGCTAGAAAGCTTACATTGCTTAATTCTGATAGGTCTGATGATATATCAAACAGTTTGCCCAAGCACAGGCTGTAGCTTTTCCATATCTTTGCTACTAACTTTGACCACTGCATAACTTTGAGTAAGATGAAAACATCATTTATATGAAATTAAAGATATCTTAGGAATGAAAGTTCAAATTCATCCTTTGCGGAAATCAAAGCTAGTTTCTCAATGTGAGAACTGACAAAAACATGGTCACACTCACAAATACTGCAGCTCAAACCTGAAATGCGTTAAATGTGCAGGAGACCACCATGCAAAAGACTGCATAAGGGAAAAAACGCTGTCCCTAAATGCGCCAATTGCAGCGAAAGACACCCAGCTAACTACAGAGGGTGTGTAGTAGCAAAAGAGATACAGCAGGTAAATGACAACAATCAAAAGAAAATGCAAAAGCCTGTTCAAAAAGACGCAACCAAAACGAAGAAAAACGAAACCAAAAAGACTTGAGACCAAAATCTAGGCCCCAAATAAATATAAAATTGAATAGAGCTAAAGGAAATCTACCCTTAAGCGAAAATGAAAACTCAAGCCTCATAACCGGTTCAGAGAAAACATATGGACAGGTTGCTTCGAAAAACGTTTTAAAACCAGTCAGAAACCCCAAGCCTCCCAGCAATGCTATGGAGGATACCATGCAAAGAATCCTTAACAGAATGGGAGATATGGAAAAGAATAATAAGAAAATTCTGGAAAGAATATCTCTCCTTGAAAAACAAAACAGTAATAAAAGAACTGTACTTAAAAGAACATAATGGCTAAAAACATACAAATCTTATTATGGAATGCCAATGGCCTCGAGAATCGTAAAGACGAATTGCAAGCGACTCTCGACATAAACAAAATTGACATATGTCTAGTCTCCGAGACACATTTTAAAATTGGAACAAAATACGAACTTCGCGGATACAAGACATACCAAACCCCACATCCTCAAAATACAGCAAGAGGAGGGGCTGCAGTTATAATTAAGCAAGGTGTAGGTAGAAGGTAGCCACGAAGAAGATGAAGAATATCAGTCGTGTGAAATACAAGCGAAATCCGTAAACTTAAAAACAAGCAGTGGCCAGATAACGGTAGCAGCGGCATATTGTTCTCCTAGCCTAGGCTGAAATAAAACAATTTTAAAAGCCTCTTCCGTAAATTCGGAAATAAATTCATAATAGGCGTAGATTTCAACGCTAAGACCATATCTTGGGGATCAAGATTAACAAATACAAGAGGAAGAGAACTCCTTGAATATATTAAAGAAACCAATGTTAACTACCATTCAACGGGAAATCCTACTTACTGGCCCACAGATAGGAACAAAATCCCGGATGCTGTCGACTTCTTCTTAACTAAGAATATCTCCTTAAATACTAAACAAGTCAAGGAAGGGCCAGATGTTGACTTAGATCACTCATCTGTGATGCTTGCACTTGGCAATAAAATTATTATGAAGGAACACAACCCACGTCTAGTGAACAAAATAACTGACTGGACATATTTCAGATATTTTATAGATGAACGCACCGAACTATCCACAACAATTAATACAATAGAGCAGTTTGAGAGTGGAGTACAGTCCTTCACCCTAGGTATACAAAAGGCTGCATGCAACGCCTGAATTAAATAGCAATGTAAACATAGGGACGGGCTACAGCCCGCTTGGCGAACTGTTGGATACCCTATTCTTATTCCTATCCCTCATAAGTGGTCGTGACAAAAGTCTAAGTATGGTTGAAATGTTAGGCACGCTCTACATATTTTGTTATATAACATTTAAAGGATTTTATCGAAAAAACGCTCCCTAGCTCAAACTTGGGTTTTTCAATAAAATTGTTTTATTTAATTGTGGGCGTGTCAGTAGGCGGATTTAAAAGAAATTAACACATGAGCATAAAGGGCCCCCTAGAGAGTGTATATTATAAATTTCAGCTCCCTAGCTCAAATTTTGGTTTTTCAATAAAATTGTTTTATTTATTTGTGGGCGTGTCAGTGGGCGGATTTTGAAAATTTTATATCCCGAGCAGTTTTAGGAGTCATAGATCATATGTAAAAAATTTCAGCTTTCTAGCTCAAAATTCGATTTTTCCAAAATTTTGTTATTTTTAGTTAGTGGGCGTGTCTGTGGGCGGATTTTAAATATTCGTAAGCTTGATTATTTCGCGACCCTAGAGAGTATATGGTTAAAATTTCTGCTGTCTAGGCTCTCCCCGTTTAAAAGCCTAATTTTTGCCGACAGACGGACGGACATGGCTAGATCGACATTACTATCGATGCTGATCATAAATATAGTAACTTTTAGGGGTCTACGGGCAATATTAAGGTATGTTACAAATTATGCGTCAAAATTAATATACCCTTAGAATAGGGTATACAAAGAAACGTGTATACCAAAGAAGTTTGCTACATTATGTATATCTGAAAAGCGGCGAGTTCGCAAACGATGGCAACTGTCATGAGCTCCAAGTGATAAAAGTAGACTTAATAGCTTAAACAATAAGCTCAGAAAATGGATAGCAGAAAAATGCATCGGTGAAAAGATACCTTACAAATCTAAAAAAACGATGCTAGTACAGGATACTCACTGTGGAAGGCTACACAAAAAATTAAAAGACCAACGGCATACATTCCGCCAGTGAAAAACATCAGTGGTAACTGGGCTAAAACAAACAAACAAAAGGCGGTTCTATTTGCGGAACATCTTGAAAACGTCTTCAAGCCATACGACGATAATGACAATTCCCAATAAATGGAAGAAATGTGCGAAGATGAGAGATCGATTCCAGCAGTAACCTCTAGGGAAATAGCCAAAGAAAGAAATAAAAGAAAAGATCAACCCGAAAAAAGCCCCTTGAACGGGTGAAATTCTGAAAAAACTGCCTAAGAAAGGTATGAAAAAATAGCACAGATAATAAATGCTGCGTTCAGACAAAGGTATGTTCCGCGCATGTGGAAGGTTGCGGAAGTTATCATGGTACCTAAGCCGGGAAAATTGCCCAGTGAAGTAACGTCATATCGGCCGATATACATTGCTGCCAATCCTATCTAAGCTATTCAAAAAAATGCTCATAAAATGACTCCATCCGATTCTAGAAGAGAAGACACTGATCCCAAACCATCAGTTTGGATTCAGAAATAAATATTCAACTATAGATCAGATCCACAGAATAACAGATGTAGGTAATAGAAAAAGCTTTAAAAGATAAACAAATATGCTATACCATCTTCCTTGATTTAACACAGGCTTTTGATAAAGTCTGGTACAAAGGATTAATCCGTAAGCTACAAAAATATATTCCAAAAGAGTACCATGAAATACTAGAGTCGTATATATTGCAACGATTATTTAGAATTAAGCAAGAGGATGAGTACTCCGCATCGAAACACATCAAAGCTGGAGTACCGCAAGGTAGTATGTTGGGACCCGTGCTGTTCCTCTTATAGAGCGACCTACCACAAAATGACCAAACTACTGTTGCCACTTTTGCAGACGATACTGCTGTACTTGCAGTAGGAGAACCGCACAATGATATATCTAATTGGACCAACAAATGCGAAATAAAATTAAATGAACTGAAGTCGGTTCATGTTGACTTTACAAATAAAAACGTACAACACATACCTGTATACATAAATAATAAAGTAGATCTGCATTCGAAATTAGCTAGGTTAGGTTAGGTTTATGTGGTTGTCGGCAGAAGCCGACGCACTTAGATCAATTTAGGTCCATTGTGATACCACGTATAATTATCTACCTCAACTCTGTAGATGGGACTGGCTAACGACACGCGGTTGTTCTCAAACGGTCCCCCATCAACGTACTAACCGCGCCCATCGTCGTTTAATTACGGCGATCTGACGAGAACCGATTACTTTACTTTACTTTTTTTACTTTTAAATTCCGTTTTTAATTGTTACTGAATATCAACTTACGTACTAGACAAAAATGATTAAATCTAACTTAAAATTAACAGGATACCTATTCTTATTTATTGGTCCTTATGCGGACGCCCTAAACTTAACTATATCTTATAATTATTGCCTTTCGGCCTAAAAACTATTTACGAACTAATCTTACATATGTATTCGTCGAGAGAATCAATTAAAACTCGGTATCATTATTAAGATTTTATATTTTTTATATAAAACAAACTACAAACTACCTATTCTACTTACTTAAACTACTTAACCTATTCTAACTATAATTAGGGTTCTGAGCACTCATTGCCTTGCGCAACAAGTGGTCAAAATCCTAATTGCTTTCCGGGTGCCTGGCAGTCGTCAACGTGCACACGCGCCGCCGCGAGCCGACTGAAGCCTTACAGCGTCAGTTAACTCCCGGAAGCACCACCACACGTTGGCGAGCCCGGCCTCTCCCAAAAACGCCCTAGCTAACTTAAACTTATAAGCTAAGAGGATATTACCTAGAGTAACGCACCGTCCTGGGAGTGCATGTTGTCCCCTCCCCCCTCAACAAGCCACCAAAATTCGGCGAATTGCTTTTACGTGTCGAATTTATCCCTCTCCGATATTGCGGTACTAAAACGGAGGAGCTCATGAGCATTGGCGACGTCCCCGTCATGGAGGAGCCGCTTATCTCTCGCGCTGCGGTAGCGATGGTATAAGACCGGAATACCATCCCTCGTCTGTACCAGCCCTTTTGCATCAATATGGATAAATGCCTCTGGTGAAACAAAGCCACACCGGAGTGTACTCTCTATGTACATTTCATTGGGGTAGTAAGCCCCAAAGATCAGACTATTGTCGCTGGCCATCGCCCTTGCAACGTGCCTTCGAGTCACCTTAATGAGGAAATTGTCAATCCTATTCAACTGAGCCCCATCGTATAGGACCTTGTTGGGATAGTATTTTATATAGTTGGATTCAGGCGTTCGGAACAACCGGAGACAGGTACTAAGACATTGTCTCTCCAAAACCCGAATCTTTTCCATCTAACCAGGCGCTATATTAAACCACAATGGACAACCATAAGCGATGATCGGTCTTATAAGGGGCAAGTAGCAAATGACCTTCACCCTAGAGTCAAGTTGACTGCTATGAAACAGTCTCCTTGTCAAAGCATAAGCCTTCTTGGCCCCAGCAAGACAAGCAACTATATGTCTATCGAAATATAGATACTGGTCAAGCCAGATACCTAGATATCTAACTACGCTTCTCACCGCCAATGGCTGCCCATTTTGTCCAATAATGGCCAATTTCTTCCAGTTTTTTCTGGTATCCCTAGAGGCCCCAGCCAATGGAGTTCTGAACAAAATTGTTTCCGTCTGAAAGTTGATTTTCAACTTCCAGTCGTCGCAATATCGCTTAATTTGATCGAAGTCACGCTGCAAAAGGATATTAATGACCTCGATTTTAGGACCTGATCTGTATGCCACCAAATCATCGGCATACGCTATAGCATGTCTGAGTGAACCTACCAGATCACTCGTGTAAATGTTAAACAGGATCGGAGAATTGACCGCCCCCTGCTGTAAACCGTTTTTAATTTCAAAGACTCTGCTCGAAGTCACGTCGCCACATTTAACAACGAACTTCTTTCGCATAAGCATATTATAAATTACATATAGCAAAGGTTTGTGCATCCCCCGCCTGGTCAACTTGTAGAAAAGTTCCTCTAACCATACGGTGTCGAAAGCCTTCTCAAAATCAACTAGACAAGCACCCGTGCATTGGTTCTTGCATTTATTCCACTGAATGTCGTAAACCAGTTTCGACGCGGCATGAATAGTGTCATGCCTCGCCCTGAAACCAAACTGGTTGTCCGGAATTATGTTATTGTCCTCGACCCACTTTAACAGGGCTCTATTGACAATCTTTTCAAAGACCTTGCTAATATTCGGAAGCAAGCTAATTGACCGGAGATTGAAAGGGATCGTCCTATCTTTACCTTTTTTCGGGACCAGAACCGATTAACTCGACGTGGTATGGTCGTTGGTTGAAATTAGCTAAATATTTAGGCTTGACTTTGGACGCAAAGTTACATTGGAAAACACATGTCAAAATAAAAACGAGATAAACTAAATATACGATACAATAAAATGTATTGGCTCATAGGGAGGTATTCATGCCTCTCAATCTACAACAAATTGCTTCTCTACAAGCAAATATTAAAAGCAATTTGGACATATGGCCTCCAGTTATGGGGGTGCACAATTAAGACAAATCTTCAAAGCATACAATGCTTTCAAAACAAAGTATTACGCAATATTGTTAATGCGCCGTGGTACATACGTAATGCTGATCTACATAGGCATCTAAAAATTGAAATGGTAGAGGACAAGGTTCGGAAGGTCGCAAGAAGACCTGAAGTAAGGCTTCGCAACCATGCTTATTTAGAAGTAGTCCAACTACTTAATAACAACAATTCAGTTAGAAGATTACGTAGAGTTAAACGTTTTGAGCTAGTTAACTAGTTAACTAAAAAAAAGAAATATATATGTAACAACATAATCACACGAACAAAGTGATAATGAATTAAAAAACAAAAGGTAACAAACCAAAGTTAGTTCCGATAAAAGTAAACCTAGATCGTGCATACTAGTGAAAAGTAATATTAATGCTTATTTACTCCCTAATTTCAGCGATCGAGATACAACTGTGGCAAGACTAGAGACCGCTGTTAGATCATTCTGGCTAGTATCAGCGTATTTCGCCCACGATCAAGTGGGGCCTCTCCATGGTGATAACCTAGAGAGGTTGATCGAAGAAGCAAGGAGGCAGAAAGCTGAGCTCAAAATGGGGTGCGATGCTAACGCTCATCACACCGTATGGGGCAGCACAGACATCAATAACAGAGGTGAGTCACTTTTTGAATACCTCTTACGTACTAACCTCATTGTTTGTAACTCAGGTAATGAACCCACCTTCATTACCAAAAATCGACAAAAAGTTCTTGACATCACTCTTGTCTCTGATACCATCAACGACATGATTACGGGTTGGAATGTTTCGGCTGATCACTCTTTTTCCGATCACCGCTATCTTCTTTTCAACCTTAACGTTGAGGCTCCATGCCAACCCACCTTCCGCAATCCTCGGAAAACCAACTGGCCCTTATACAGAGACACTCTACATAATCGTATTAACTCTGTACTCTTTAGTCCACCCTGCAACTCCAATGAGCTCGACAATAAACCCTGGCCCTTAACGAAGCAATGGCAGCATCCTGCCCACTCGTACAACCCAGGGGTAAAAAGAAGCCTCACTAGTGGACCGCTGAGCTGGGACCACTCGACAATAAAGTCGATGAACTTATCCTGGCCCTTAACGAAGCAATGGCAGCATCCTGCCCACTCGTACAACCCAGGGTAAAAAGAAGCCTCACTAGTGGACCGCTGAGCTGGGACCACTCAGAAAGGAGTGCAGAAGACTCTTCAATCTTGCTAAAAGCTCAAAAGCAATAACCGATTGGGACTCCTATAAGGAATCCCTCACACTATACCAAAAAGAACTAAGGAAAGCCAAAAGATCGTCATGGAGACTCTTCTGTGGCAAAATAGAAGAAACATCTGAGGCATCAAGGCTAAGAAAAATCCTCTTTTCTAATCCAACTATGGCTAGCTGCCTTAAGAAGGCAGACGGCTCTTGGACGACATCTAGCGATGAATCGCTCAATCTGCTACTTGACACTCACTTCCCAGGCAGCTCCAATATTACAGGCAATATACGCCCTAGCAGGTCATATGCACAGGTAACTTACTCTCACGGTCTGATTACTAGGGAAAAGCTGACTTGGGCGCTACATAGCTTCAAACCTTTTAAGTCTGCAGGACCAGACGGCATAATACCTGCCGAACTACAAATGTCAGCGGATATCATCCTGCCTGTGCTGGAGATGATCCTGAAAAGCTGTCTAGACGTGGTTCATATTCCCCGGGCTTGGAGAGAAGTGAAAGTGGTTTTCATACCAAAGGCTGGCAAATATTTCCACGTCAGTCCAAAGGACCTCAGACCCATTAGTCTATCTTCATTCCTCCTCAAAACGCTGGAGCGATTGAATGATATCCATCTTCGCACGAACATAAATCCGCAATTGTTGTCTGCGGCTCAGCATGCATACTGTAAGGGAAAGTCGGTGCAAACCGCTCTTCACTCCTTAGTACGCACTATCGAATACTCTCTTCATCACAAAGAGTATACCATGGTTGCTTTCCTTGACATAGAAGGCGCCTTTAACAACGTTAACACATCTGCAATCGCAAATGCACTGACAGAACTGAATGTGGATAGCTCGCTTGGTGAATTGATTAACTGAATTGAACGACTGCTTGAAAGTCGGATTATTAATTCAAAACTGGGCGTTACATCTGCTAGGAGGTCTGTCAGTAGAGGCACGCCACAAGGCGGTGTTCTTTCTCCCCTTCTCTGGAATTTGGTGGTGAATAAACTACTGATAAACCTGGAAGGGGGGGGGGGGGGGGGGCTGCAGAGTGATTGCCTATGCGGATGATGTTGCTATAGCCGTCTCAGGAAAACACCTCAATACCATAAAGGAACTCCTGCAAAACGCTCTTAACAAGCTAACGAGATGGGCTAATCGGTGTGGACTGGGCGTTAACCCCCACAAAACCGAGTTGGTCCTCTTTTCCAGGAAATATAAAATCCCACATATTGACCCTCCCTCTATTAGCGGTACAAGCTTAAATTTCTCTGACAAAGCAACATTTTTGGGTCTAATCTTCGATGGGAAGTTGAGCTGGAAACCCAATATACAAGAAAGAGTCAAGAAAGCTACAGTAGCACCTTTCTCTTGCAAAAAGCCATTGTTGGGTATACAACCCCGCATTACGCATTGGCTATATACAGCGGTGGTTAGACCAATTCTTACTTACGGGGTCGTCTGGTGGACTGCCCTGGATATAGCTATAAATCGCGACAAACTGGGCAAAGTCCAGCGTTCAACGTGTCTGTGCATTAGCACTCAGTACAACCCCCTCCGCTGCACTGGACATTCTGTTACACCTGATACCACTCGACATTTTCAGCATGAAAACAGCGGCTTGTTCCGCTGTCCGCTTAAAAACTACCTCACAGTGGACCAACAAGAAGATTGGCCACTCCATCATTTTGGACTCCTTTAAGTCTCTACCCAGAAATATAGACTACACCATACCTCGCCTGCAGTTCGGAAACAACTTCCAAATCACCATTCCTTCCAGATCATTCTGGGATGATGATGCATTTGCGGAAGATAAATCGATCCACTTCTACACCGACGGATCTAAAACCAGCGATGGGGTAGGTGGGGGCGTTTCCTCAGAAAAGCTAAGTCTTAGCCTCTCTTTCCGTCTTCCAGATTATTGTAGCGTGTTCCAGGCGGAAATTTTAGCAATAAAAGAAGCCCTGTCGTGGCTAAAGAGGAATGTGATATCCTCAAAGGATATCCGTATCTTCTCTTCAAATTCCATCGTAGCCCAAGATTGCCGCTCATCTCTTTCGGAGATGGCAGAGCAGTTCAACATTCACCTCTGTTTGGTGCCGGGACATAGAGACATTCCAGGCAACTGTAGGGCAGACGAACCACTTTACCTCTTTTACCTGATAAAGGTTCTTTAGGAATACCAATCGCTGCATGCAAACTCTTGTTCAAGCTATCAGCAATCGAGAGAACAAACCTTAGGTGGACAAGTAGCAATACTTGTCTAGCGACTAAGCGGATCTGGCCAAAGCTGGATCTGCGACGCTCTAAGTGTCTAATCTCATTAAACCGACTGCATATTAGCTCGACTATAGGTGTTATCACAGGACACTGCTTAATAGGCAGGCACGCATCCAGACTTGGCGTGCACTCAAACGAGTCAGAGACCGCTAATGGTTAATTCTATGTTGGCTTTTTTAGTTTTTTCAATACTATGTCTATGTTAAAAATTTGTCGAGAGAACATTTTTTGGTTGCCGCAAATAGGTCATAGGTCATAGGTTAAAAATGGGTATGCAATTCGCATACAGCACCTGGCACCAGAAGGGCCCATCGCGATCCCTAGGGAACCACTTGAAAAACTTCAATTGGAGAAAAACCTAAAAACCTAAAAAACTTTTCATAGACAGAGCCCAATCTTCCTGCAGAACTTAACCAGCTTTCTATGGTCTAAGCCGCTCAGCTCCCCTAGTTCCTCGAAGAAGTATTCCTCTAGAATCCTCCTACGATTCCGTGCTATGCCCTCGCATTCACACAATATGTGTGTTATGTCTTCCTCGGCTTGTAGATCACCACAGAACCTGCACGTGTCCACATCCACCAGACCAAGTCGCCTATCATGCTTTCTTAGAAGACAGTGCCCTGACATAATCCCAATTACTGTTCTAAGCGGTTCCCTGCTCAATTTTAGAATTTCCTTAGATCTTGTGTTATTCAAATGGGGCCAAAGGGCTCTAGACACCCTATGTGTCTCTATGTTCTGCCATCTGAGGTCAGCCATTTTTAAGATCTTTTCATTAATTTTTCCCTTAAAGACGCCCAGGGGTGGTTTAATGTTCACACCTCCGCTGTTTTCCAGCTCCCCTCCCTTTCTTGCTAGCTCATCGGCTTGCTCATTTCCCTCTATACCGCTGTGTCCCGGTACCCAGCACAGTCTTACTCGATTCCGTCTACATACTGCTTTTAGCATTGTGCGACAGTTTCTGACTATCTCAGAGTTAATGTTAGCAGATTCAAGTGCCATAAGTGTCGCCTGACTGTCAATATAGATGGCAATGTCTCTTCTCGACAATGATCTCATCTGCACTATCTCTGCCGCCCTTAGAACAGCCAGAACTTCCGATTATAAGACACTGCTTGTATCCGGGAGTCGTATAGACTCTCTCAGGTCTGGATCAGCAGAAAAAATGCCAGAACCCGTTCTCTCCCCGGTATTAGAGCCGTCAGTGTAGATAGCAACCTCGTTTGCTATTGTGACTGCATCTCTTTGCCACTCCTCTCTTCGCGGATATGACACCTCATAGGGGATGTCATGGTCGACCAAGGGGCAAATCTCATCAGTCCGTATAGGATTTCCGGGTAAAACATCAGTTAAGTTCGTGCAGTGCCCAAAACTACAGTCCTTAAACTGGCCTAAATTTTTGAGGCGCAAAGCGCTGTTGCCAGCAAGTTGCTTTATTTTTAAATCTAGCGGGATAAAGTGCAGGAAGGCCTCCAGTGCTGCCGTAGGAGTAGTACGGATTGCACCAGTGATGGCTATGCTTGTCGTTCTCTGCACCGTTGCTAGTTTTCCAATTATGGTTCTTTTATTTGTTGCCCTCCACCACACAAGTGAGCCATATGTAAGTATGGGTATCACCAATACTGTATATATCCAGTGTACCATGGCGGGTTTCAGGCCCCATGTTTTGCCTATTGTTCTCTTACAAATAAAGAGGGCATTATACGCTTTCTTCATTCGTTCCCTTATGTTAAGATTCCAATTTAATTTTCTATCTAGGATTACGCCCAGATACTTCGCACTGTCCGTGAGGAACAGTTCCTCTCCGTCAAGTTTCGGGAGATTGAAGTGCGGTATTTTGTGTCTTCTCGTGAACAGGACTAACTCCGTTTTCGAGGGATTGACATTTAGTCCGCAGCCCTTGGCCCAATTATTAATTTTCTTTAAGGCGGTCTCTGTGATCTCACTTAAAGTATTCAAATATTTTCCCTGCACTACTATGACCACGTCGTCCGCATACGCTGTGGCACTTATACCCATTGACTTAATTTCCTTTAGGACGTTGTCAATGACCAGTACCGACAGCAGTGGCGATATGACTCCCCCCTGCGGGGTTCATCGGGTTGCAGACATCCTTATGGAGCTTTGACCAAGGGAGCAGTTTAGGTTCCTGTTGGCGAGCATGTTGCATACCCAATTTATGATTCCCTGTTGTATGTTAGCGCCTGTTAAGGCGCTTTTTATAGCTCTACACTCAACGTTATTGAAGGCTCCTTCTATATCGAGAAAAGAGGCCAAAGCAAATTCGCCGCAGTGTAGACTATTTTCAATTTTACCCACTACGTTGTGTAGAGCAGTTTCTACTGATCTACCCTTTAAGTATGCGTGCTGTGACTCGCATAAAAAAACCATTGCTACATGTATTTCTAATGTGAGCTTCCACCAAACGCTCAAGGGTTTTAAGCAAAAAGGACGACAAACTGATTGATCTGAAATCTTTCGCCGTCGTATGACCCTGTTTGCCGGCTTTGGGTATAAAAACAACCCGAACCTCTCTCCAGGCTGTTGGAATATGCCCTGTTCTTAGACTGAATCTCAGTATATCCAAAATCTTTTGTTTTGCATGCTCTGGCGCTTTTTGGAGCATGATCGGTAGAATACCATCCGGCCCTGGAGATTTATACGGTTGCATGGCCCACCGTAACTTTTTTTCGGTTGATGATGTCAATTTCTTCCCACTTCCCACTCGAAAGAGGGACAGTCGACTTCCTCCTGTCCTTGTAGGCCTAGGTCCGTTGGGGTTGTGGAACCGGGGAAATGGGTTTCCACCAGGGTTGCCAGAACCTCCTGACTACTCACGGCCCATGTCCCGTTCTTATTTTTTAGGTTGCTCAGTGTCGACGCCTCTTCAGTTAACTCAATAGATTCACAGAACTTTTTCCATGAAGATCTTTTGGATTTCCTCACTAAGTATTTAAATTCCCTCTTGCTTTCGCTATACTCATCCCATGTGGTATCGTTTTTAATGAGTTTTGCCCTATTATAAAGTTTTCTTACCTCCCTTCTTTTAAGGCCGATTTCCTTATTCCACCACTTCGGTTGAGCCCTTTTTGGCTTTTTGTTTGCCGGGCATGCCTTTTGGAACGCTGTGTTTAGGGTTCTGCTCACGGCTTGCCGCAAATAAGATGATGAATAATCTTGAATTATGGCAAATAAACTATAGAGATACTGGAGCGGGAAGGCTTCATTGTGAGCGCCTACGCCGATGGTGTAGCAATTTTGGTTGCAGAGAAATACATCTGAGTCCTCAGCGAGGGACTCAGCTACGCACTGCTAGTCGTTAGCAACTGGGTTGCAGGCGAAGTAGTTGGGGTAAGCCGATCCAAGACAAAAATTCTGCTGTTCACAAGCAAAAGGGCAATACCTGCCTTTAAACCGCCGAGGATGAGTAAAAGGGAACTGGGTGTCATACTAGATTCCAAACCCAAGTGGAAGGAAAATATAGAAGATCGGGTCAAGTACCATTACGTGGTACTATATGCTTATAGAAGGACGTTTGGTCATACATGGGGAGTCAAACGGCGCAGGGACATAAGTCCCGAAGACATAAGTCCCGAATTGATTTTTCGGGACTTATGTCCCACTTAAGTGGGTTATAAGTCCCGAAATCAGGCCTTATGACCTTATGACCCACTTAGAGCTAATTTTTGCCAAAGGTAATTTCAGACCTAGGGCAGCTCTTTCCATTGCGAAAGATATAAAATTCTCTCTCATTCCAGGTTTCAATACTAGGGACTTGGTGGCCGTTTTAATTGAACGCCACAATGGCCATGTGATACACAAGTTCGTATGCGCATCGGCGTATTTTGCTGGGGACATAGAGGAGGTACCACCTATACCAGTACAGGAACTTGTCCAGTACTGCCAAACTCAGCAAGTACATCTTGTTATCGGCTGCGACGCGAATGCACATCACCAGATTTGGGGCAGCCGAGACACAAACAAAAGAGGTGAGTTACTTTTAGATTACCTATATAGTAAAGACCTAGTTATTCTAAATAATAGAGATAAGCCCACTTTTAGGAACAGTATACGAGAAGAAGTTTTAGACCTTACTCTCTCGTCTCCTTTTATACAAAACATTGTAGAGGACTGGCACGTGTCTGATGAAGCTTCTCTGTCTGATCATATGCATATTATGTTCAGGCTGCGATGCAACACCGAGTGCGCGCCGGTCAAATACAATAATAAATTATCTAACTGGAGAACCTAAAGTGAAAATCTGGCAATCAGAACTGATCTGCTACCAGATTCATCACTAACACCGACTGATACGGACGCTGCACAATGTCAGCTTAACGACATCATTATTTCATCCTTTAGGAGTAGTTGTAAGGTAAAGCGCACCGTGGTAAAAAGAAGCGTACCATGGTGGAATGAAAACCTGGAAACTATCCGCAAGAAGGTGAGAAAACAATTCAATAAATCGAAACGCACCGGCGTATGGGAACAATATCGATCCCTGTTAACCAAATACAACCAAGAGTTGCGGAGATCTAAAAGGGCCTCATGGCGCGCAAACTGCGAAAAGCTGAAAAAACTCCCAGCAGTGGCGCGGCTCCAGAGAGCACTTTCAATAGATCCTTCAAACTGCATGGGATTGCTCATCAAACCTGATGGAACAATCACAAGCGACCGGGAAGAAACTCTCACAACCTTGCTGCAAGTTCACTTCCCTGGTTCCCTAATTGTGGATCACACAACTGATCACACTACTGAGGTTTCATATCCAACTAACCTCAGCAGAAATAATAGTTTATCTGGTAAATTATTTAGTCCAGATAAGGTAAAATGGGCCATAAACTCATTTAAACCATCCAAGGCACCAGGAAATGACGGAATTTTTCCAGCCCTCATTCAAAAGGGTATGGAATTCTTCCTACCTAACATGATTGCCTTATTTAGGTTCAGTTTCAACTGGGGCTACATACCACGCACTTGGCGGGAGGTCAATGTAGTATTTATCCCCAACCCAGGTAACAAACCTAGTGAACTACCTAAATCCTATCGTCCCATAAGCTTGACATCGTTTTTCCTGAAAACAATGGAAAGAATAATTGACGTTCATATCAGAGAATGCGTAACTATTAGCATGCCTCTACACCCCTGTCAATATGCGTATCAAAAAGGCAAATCAACGGAAGGCGCCCTGTTAAAACTAACAAATCACATAAACAACGCCTATCGTTGCAAAGAAATTGCACTATGCGCTTTTCTTGACATAGAGGGTGCTTTTGATAACACCGGTTATGATTCAATATCAAATGCTTTAATTCACCGAAAGGTAGACTTTCCCACCATAAACTGGATAAAAGCGATGCTCGAAAGTCGGAAAATCACTGCTTCGTCAGGACAGACTTCAGTATCAGTATCAGCTATAAAAGGCTGTCCACAAGGAGGAGTTTTATCACCCCTCCTGTGGTCTTTGGTCATAGATGACCTACTTCAAAAACTAAGTAATTTAGGCTACGACATAATAGGGTATCCCGATGACTTGGTCATCATTATTAGGGGCAAAGAATCAAACGTAGTTACTTCACGTATGCAAACGCCCTTAAGATAGCTATAGACTGGTGCGTCAAGGAAAATCTCTCCATAAACCCCAGTAAAGCTATCATAGTTCCTTTCACAAAAAAAAAAAATCTCAGCTTAGCCCAGATTTCATTTAGTGAAATGGCACGATCATTGAGTATTCCGACGAAGTCAAATATCTTGGAGTAATCCTGGACAAAAGACTAAACTGGAACTCTCACATCAACAACAAAATCACTAAAGCTAACAGAGCTTTATGGGCCTGTGGGCGCACATATGGCAGAACCTGGGGAATCTCTCCAAAGATTGTCCACTGGATCTACACAGTGATGATAAGACCCATTATAACATACGCCTCCATTGTATGGTGGACAAAATCCGCACAAAAGGTCGCAATAGAGAAGCTCAAAAAGGTGCAACGGCTTCCGTGCCTTGGTATCTCCGGAGCCATGCGAACCTGTCGGCTGCCATAGAGGCAATAACAGGTATTACACCTATCCACATATGCATTCAAAAAGTGGCGATCCGCAGTGCAATAAGTCAAATACAGTTAAACGAGATAAGTCTTAACGATCATCCGGAACTTAAGACCCTTCTTGATGAACTTCCAGAACTCAACATGAACTGCGCGGTCACAGACCGCATTCATAAAACACTATGCTTCAATAAGCGGTTCTCCACGGAGATCCCCAAGAGAGAAGCATGGGTTAGTAATAACCCACCTAACAGCCACAACGGCATAAAGTGGTATACTGATGGTTCTAAAATGGAAGCGGTGGTAGGAGCGGGAATATACGGACCAAACAAACGCTTTACGATACCCATGGGAAAAAGTCCCAGCGTATTTCAAGCAGAGCTCCACGCCATTCAAGAATGCGCTAGCCACATAAATCTATCTGGTATAAAAGGTGCAACCATCCATATATTCACGGATAGTCAAGCAGCTATAAACGCCCTTAGCTCGCATACGATTGACTCCAAATCAGTCATGTACTGCTTCAACACCCTACAGGCACTCGGAACAAGTAACAAGACCAAGCTATGTTGGGTTCCGGGTCATGTCGGGGTGGAAGGTAATGAAAAGGCCGACGAACTGGCCAGAAAAGGTTCGGAAACACCCTTCATAGGTCCCGAACCCTTCTACTGCACTCCTAGATCAGCAGAAACGGCAGCAATAAAAAGCTGGGAACACCGAAAATGTATCCATCTTTGGGAAAGCATCCCAGGTTTAAGACAGACCAAACGAGCCATTCGGCCTTTCAATAAAAATGCCAGCAAATGCCTAAACCTAAGCAGGCATGATATCAAAAACTTAGTAGGTTACCTTACTGGCCACCATGGTTTAAGATATCATCTACACAAAATGAAAATAGTAGACTCTCCTGAGTGCCGACTCTGTCTTGAAGAGGACGAGTCAGCTGAACACATTTTATGTGAATGTCCGGCCCTAAACGGAATTAGAAAGAAGATCTTTTTCAGGGAACAAATGTGCCCCGAGGACATAAAGAATTCTTCTACTAGTAGAATTGTCCGCTTTACACGGAAAGTGGAAACTCTACTAGTCTAAATTTTTCTGGCCCACACGGCACAAAAGATCTTTTTAGGTCGAAGTGCCCCCATATTTAATCGCTTTGGCGAGCCAGAATTTATAAAAAAAATTAAATAAAAAAAATGACCCACTTAAGTGGGACATAAGTCCCCAAAAATTAATTGGGGACTTACGTCCCACTATAGGTACATTTCCTAAATATACGCCTAGAGAGAAACTAAGAAGACCACTCCAAATGCTACAACAAATAGTCAAATCGGTTTCGTTATCTCGATGTAAAAATAAAACATAGGGACGGGCTACAGTCCGCTTGGGCGAACTGTTGGATACCCTATTCTTATTCCTATCCCTCATAAGTGGGCGTGACAAAAGTCAAAGTATGGTTGAATTGTTAAGAACGCTCTACATATATAATATACCCTTAGAATAGGTTATAAAAAAATTGTTTTATTTATTTGTGGGCGTGTCAGTGGGCGGATTTTGAAATTTTGTTATCCTGAGCAGTTTTAGGAGTCATAGATCATATATACAAAATTTCAGCTTTCGATTTTTTCCAAAATTTAGTTTTTTTGATTTTGTGGGCGTGTCTGTGGGCGGATTTCAAAAATTCGTAAACTTGATTATTTCGGGACCCTAGAGAGTGTATGGTTAAAATTTCAGCTCTCTAGGTCCAGTTTAAAGGCCTAATTTTTGGCTACAGACGGACGGACGGACGGACGGACGGACGGACATGGCTAGATCGACATTACTATCGATGCTGATCATAAATATAGTAACTTTTAGGGGTCTACGGGCAATATTAAGGTATGTTACAAACTATGCGTCAAAATTAATATACCCTTAGAATAGGGTATAAAAACATAGGGACGGGCTACAGTCCGCTTGGGCGAACTGTTGGATACCATATTCTTATTCCTATCCCTCATAAGTGGGCGTGACAAAAGTCTAAGTATGGTTGAATTGTTAAGAACGCTCTACATATTTTGTTATATAACATTTAAAGGATTTTATCAAAAAAACGAAGCTTTTGTAAAAAAAACGCTCCCTAGCTCAAATTTTGGTTTTTCAATAAAAAAAATTTATTTCATTGTGGGCGTGTCAGTAAGCGGATTTAAAAAAAAATTAACACATAAGCATAAAGGTCCTCTAGAGAGTATATATTATAAATTTCAGCTCCCTAGCTCAAACTTTAAAAGTTTTTTTTTTAAAATTGTGGGCGTGGCAGTAGGCGGATTTTGTAAATATTTACACATGAGCATGAAGGGCCCCCTAGAGAGTATATGAGCCTTATTGCGAAGATCAATCGACAGTTGATAATTGACTATTTTCAATGTGTGCTATTGTGAACGATTTTGGATTATGAAATTTTTTTCTCCCGAGCAGTTTTAGGAGTCATAGATCATTTTTATAAAAAATTTCAGCTTTCTAGCTCAAAATTCGATTTTTTCGAAAAATTTGTTTTTTTTTGAGTGGTGGGCGGATTTCAAAAATTCGTATACTTGATTATTTCGGGACCCTAGAGAGTATAGGGTTAAAATTTCAGCTCTCTAGGCCCAGTTTAAAGGCCTAATTTTTGACAACAGGCCTAATTTTTGACAAAATCGCGCTATTTTATTATTTTTATTTGATCAAATTCTCAAAAACATCGATTTAATACCTTTTCTCAGCACTTATGTCCTTTTCTGAATTCCAGTTTGTTTTATGTTTGTTTTTGAGAATTTGATCAAAAACTGCGCCGAATCAAACCATTATAGGGTGGTGACGGTGTAGAGGTTAGTGTGTTGGCTTGTGACCCGTGCGGTGCAGGTTCAATCCCCATGGGGAACAACAACATACGCCACTCATTCACATGGCTCTACACCGAAAGGAGGATTTCTGCCTGGTAGTACAATGGACCGTTACCGAGTCTGATTGTTCTGGGATTTGGATTCCTTTAAAAAAAAAAAAAACATTTTGGTACACTCGCTGTATATAGCGGCACATTAAAATATAGTGCGCACCTGGTGTGAAGACTACCGAGAAGGCTATCTCTCAAGCTTTACCGAAATCCAAAGGTCAGCTTGCATTAGTATAACGGGGTCCTTGAAAACTACACCCTCTGCAGCTATAGAGGTGCTACTGACTCAACCTCACTCCCCTGGACATTAACTGCAGCAGTAAGGCAGTTACAATGGCTGCCAGACTCAGAGAGTCGCGAGTGACTTCAAACCCTACGGACACGCCTGATTTGAGGCACGATGGCGTGCTTCAAACGAAACAATAGATAAATACTCATTCACCTACGTCTTCGAAAGTAGAATCGTGACCAGAATCCCCGAAAGAAGCGAATGGAACAAGGAATCGTTCACGGAAGAAGAGGAGATAGCTATCTAAACCGATGGATCCAAAGTTACTTTTTATATGACAAGCATCGAAAGTTGTATCTCCGGCTCAGCATGCGTTAACGAAAGGCAAAGCTGTAGAGACGGCACTCCATAATGTCGTCAGCGCCATAAAAAAGACAGGAATATACTCTAGCTGCGTTCCTGGGCATTGAAGGTGCCTTTAACAATGTCCAAGCGGAAGCGGTAGAAAGAGGCCTAATAAACCTAAATGTGGAGAATACCATTACTAAATGGATAATATGCATGCTTAAAAATAGATGCATCAACTCAGAGTAAGGTGGTGAAATAATTAAGGTGTCAGCATCTAGAGGAACTCCTCAAGGCGGACTCCTTTCCCCCCTTCTATGGGTACCGTTTTAAACGAGATTCTGACTGAATTAACACTTAGTGGAGTCAAGGCAGTAGCATATGCAGACGATTTAGCACTGCTAGCGTCAAGGAAATTCCCATACACTCTAAGCGAACAAATACAGAACACCTTATCTGTGGTTGATACCTGGACCAGAAACTGCGGACTTGCGGTTAACCCACAGAAGACAAAACTGGTCGTCTTCACCAATAAAAGGATTGTACCGCAATTTAATCTTCCAACAATTGAGGGTACTCCAGTAAAAACATCGGAACACGTGAAGTATCTTGGCGTGATTCTAGATAGAAAATGTAGTGCCTGCAACCGAATTTTCGGCGAAACCTGAGGTCCTAGTCCCAAAATTATCATGTGTCTCTAAACGGCAGCTGTAAGACCTATACTCACATATGGTAATTAAGTCTGGTGGCAGGGGTTGTGCAAGGTCACCAACCTTAAGCATATGACTAGAGTCCGAAGAATCGCCTGTATTGGTACTACCGGGGCTATGAGAACCACCCCTACAGCGGAGTTGGAGGTAATTCTCAATCTAAAAGCTCTAGACCTTTTTGTACAAAAATCTGCCGCAAATAGTGCCTTGCGGCTAAGCCAAACAGAAAACTGGAAACCCAGTACAACTGGACATGCACCGATTCTATAGAAATTCACGGGTGGTAATGTAAGCACAGACTACATTACTCCCCATCTAGATTTGATAAGACCATTTGCTGTATCTTTTCCCTAAAGGGAAGAATGCCATGAGGATCAATTGCCAGTCCATGAATCAACGATCCCCATCTATACACATGACTCCAAGATGGATACTGGCGTCGACGCGGGTTTTTATTCTGAAATACTCGGAATATCTGGCACGATCAGACTCCTAGACTACAGCAGCGTCTTACAAGCTAAAGTTCTGGCGGTGAGAGCAGTCGCTAAGCAGGTTGCAATGATGGCGATACCACAGGCTGATATTTTCCCGGACACAGTGGTGTCCTAGGAAATGAAAGAGCCGATGAATTAGCGAGAAAAGGGTTATCCCTTGAATTAAGACAGGCTGACACTACAGTAAAAACCCCACCCTGTTACCTTAAACAGGTGATTGGGGATAAAACACTGGTGGCAACAAACGAAAGACTTAGTGCCCTCGACTCCTGTGTCCTAACCCGGAAAATGTGGCCACTATATAACAAACGAAAGACCGAGAGAATCCTTCAAATGAATAAAAAATCGTTGTCCTCTCTCACAGGTGTTATCACTGGACAGAATATGCTGTGCTACCATGCAAAGGAATTGAAACTCAGCACAGATGACCTCTGTCGCGGAGGTGAACGAGTCTGTAAACGACGTGCACAAGTTCATAAATGCATCGGGATAGGTTTCTCATTGGTTCCTAAATAAGGGAATCATAACCCCCAGGATATCACAAAGGGTCTACATTGACCTAAGTCTGACGAGGATTCTCTTGCCCCGTTAACCCAGTAACCTAACCTAACCTAAAGGATATTCAAGATCATGATCGAGCTAAGCCGCAAAGATATAAACACACTGACGGGAGTTCTCTCAGGACACACGCGAAGTGATTGGGCATACTGCACAACGATTATTGCAGGAGCTGCAGGGACGCTGAAGAAATAGAATCTATTCGTCACCTACTTTGCGAATGCATTGCCCTTAAAACAAACAGATTGAAGATTTTTGGCAGCTACTCATTTGAGGAGCTGAACGATCTGGTGGATATAGATCTGGATGGTTCCAGTAAAGCGGCTCATTGAGCTGTTAAACAGAGATTTCCTTTTGTTTTTCTTTTCAGATCTCCAAATTTCAAGTATCCCAAACTGGACACAATTGACCCCATTTAATGGTCTTAGTGAGTCTAGACATTCATCACAAGGGCATCCATTCACATAAAATAACTATGGCGAGAGTGACAGCCATCATCCAAGCGACAGAGAGGAAGTACATGTAAGATACTAAGACGGAAGCAGGAGTGGAAACGGCGACGGCAGAGGCGAAGGGGCTCAACAAGATAGACTGCGCGTCTGATCAGAAATATTGATGCATGGACGGAGCGGAAACATGGCAAAATGAATTTCATAGTTCATAACTGGACTTGGATGTTTCAACCGGTGCCTGCACAAGATGGGGAAAGTAAGGAGCGCAGCCTGCAAATACGGGGAAGATGCTTACATGTTTCATCTTTAGCAGGTGGATAGCTAAGAGAAATAGGTTAGAGTCGGAGATAGGTAACTTCCGCCCAGACACCGCATTCAACTATTTGACCTCGAGTACCGACTATTGGAACAAAATGTGGTCATTCATCGAGAAAAAAAAGAGGAAGACGTTAATATACCCTCACAAGAGGATGAAAACCTCACTGACTGGAAAGTTCCCAGAAGGGAAGGAACCCGAGAGAACAGAGAACCCGCCAAGGGTTTTAGGCACAAAAGTCTTAGGCCAAAGAAGACTTACATAACGGCGTCCTTTTACAAACTTATAAATGGCACCACCACGATGTGATGCAAAGGACATTAGAGACCGTTATTGGGGAAAGTTTAGTCCGTGAGAGTCGGACACACCAAGCAGTGATTGCCCATCACTTGACGGTACATAACGTATTCTCTGAAGTAAATTACAGGGTCACTTTAACGTTCATAACCCCAATCGGCTTCGTCAAAATTGACAAGGTAAGAAGACAAGCGAATATTTTGCTTATATCTTATTTTTTAAACACAATGGTGCTGAAGAAAAATTACGTAGCTGCAGTCGTACGAGTTACAATTAAGTCAACTCATCCGGCTATGTATTATAGCACTGCAAATAGTTGTATTCGTAATATTGAATTTGAGTGTAGATATTCAACATTTGACAGCTCGAATGGATGCAGCTATGTATCGCATCTGCAGCACCATTGTCTTTAGTCAGTTACTCAGTTTGTAGATAGTTCGCTCATCTCAATCACCGAATTCTTAAGCAATCTTTATATCTTTTAATTTTCCCAGAACCAAATGCTCATATCATAACGCGCTCTATCCGCAGCGAGCGGTGAGAAGATATCAGGGGCTGAAGAAATACCGTGAATTTTTAGTGCGAACCTCACATAATTCAGTGACGTATTTCTTGCTTACTGAGGCGGTAATTCCGCCCCAAGACTTGAATAAAATTTGAAAATTGTTCCCATCCCTATCATAGGCTGACATATGTTATCTGTCAATTATAAGTTTACAGAAAATATGGATTTTAAATTTAATTGAATGGGAAATCGAGAGACGCTGAGGTTTTTACAATTTTGATGACTTGCAATATAAAAGCTTGCAATTTTGGATGATTTAAAAAACAAAAGCTAACAATTCACATGAAGTAAGTAATCACTTAATTATTGTAGAGGTATTTTGAACAATGTTAAATATTTTTGTATTGAATTTCGGGTAAATATTTATATAAATACTAGCTGTACCCACCCGGCGTTGCCCGTGCTCAAGAGTCTAAATACTCGGTGTTCTCTGCGCCTAACAAAAAGAAATACTTGTCTTTTTTTGATGAGAAACAAAATTGCAAGTCAAACTTGGTGGACCGATTTTGACCAAACTTCACAGAAACATATTCAAGTCAATACCAAAGCTTGCCTGATTTGAGCTCAATCGGTTCCGTGGTTAAAGGGACTTCACATTTTTCTGCGCTTTGCTTAGCCCGATTACGCTACTTCGTTGCTCCGCTAGGGGTAGGTGCTAGTTACCTGGCAGGCGCCTATGTCACCTGACTTTTTTGAATCGAACAACAACACAAAAGAAAGAAACTTCGATTTTTATTTTCTTTCCTTCTTTCTTTTCAATTTGTTATGCGCACGGTTTAACAACATGCAGCAATTCTAATTTAATGTCAACAACGAAATCGACCAACATATACAAAACTGTGAATATAGCGCCACCTATAAGAATGCAACTTAATTATAAATATGTATCTCGAATTTTACAATATTAGCGCCCATTAGTGAACACGATATTTTGTGTGTTTCATACACACGCTGTAACTGATCATTTTGGCGATGTAAAACTATATCTCCTGCTTCCAAATTTTCTTCAACCATACAATGACAACTTCATCGATTGTTTGTGCACTGAAACGTATCGCATGTTGTCCTACAGGAGTTTGTATTCAACCGTGCATTGGTATTGGAATGCTACTCGCCGCAATTCTACATTCACGACGTTTCTTCTTCTTCGTTGGTTTTCATTTATATGAACGCTATGCTGATGACGATTATGTTGTTGTCTATCTCGGTCTCCAGTTCGGACGACTGCACGTTGTTCTTGCGATATTCTCTCCCGAAGTTCCGACACCCCCTATTTCATCCTGTCAAAGTTTTGTTTTCGTGATAAAAAGTAGCATTCGTCCTTCCTAGGGCCCAAACGAAACCGTCAAGCTCAAAATCGTTAAAAACTAACCATTCTGTCTCGAGTTATGCGCATGAAAACTGAAAACGCTCAACAACTGCTGTTGCCTGTCATCATTGTCTACGTCATATCAATCACCCCTACATTTCAACTTACTCACACATAGGTACTAATGCAAGGATCCTGAAAATACTTGACAAACAAAAATGAAGGATTCAAACACCATCCAACAAATCAAAGTATTGACTCCGTTTCAAAAAGTTACTTTGTGTAACATAATAAACATAAACAAGGTATATTTAAAAAAAATTCAAAATTGTTGACAACAATTTGCTTGGCAAATAATTAAAATAATTGACAACAACAATTGCTTTTAAAATTTTAAATATTATTTTTTGTATTTGAAGTTTCACTACTCGATTTCTACCCAGTTTATTTTTTTTCAAAGTACGAAAAATGCGAATAAATCGATTTTCCGGAATTTTCTTAAACTGCAGCGCCATCTGCCTGGCTGATTTGTGAATCTAAGCAATCCAGGGCGCCACCCAAACGCATACAAAAAAAATCATTAAAATCGGTCCAGCCGTTTAGGAGGAGTTCAATGACATACACACGTACAGTAGAATTATATATATAAAGATAAATTTAAAGGTTTGCGCAAAAAAGAAAGCACCCAAAGAGGAACACTGTTATTGCTTGAACATCTGATGATATTTTTAATAAATGTAAGAATCTATTTTATAGCAACAAATGAAATCATTTTTAAATTACTTACCGCGCCTCCGGACGAAAAAACGACAAATTCCGGAGTGGATCGCCGAAGAAATCCATTCCGCCCGTTCTCAATTCGGCTGGCTACAGTCTAACACTTAACACTAGCAACGATTTCCACAAACAGAAGGATTAAGTGACCCAGCGATGCCTTTTATAGCAGGAATTCCACGATTAGTAGCGGATTAAATCTTAAGCTAATCCATTGAGAATTCGCTGACCATTCCTTTTGTTTTGATTTAAATACATTTTCATTGGATTTTTTTAGTATTAGAATTACCATATCATAGTTGGTCTTAGTTTGTTGTTTTTAGTTGCACTTTTTGTTGGCATTAACATTGGCTTTTTGTTCTTTGTAGATTTTGGATTGAAAGCGGTTTCTTACTTTTTGAATTATACAGCATTTGCATATATCTAGGGTAGGGTGAAGCAGATTCAACACGTTTTTCGTCAGATTTGAAATAACTTCTTTCGCAAATATATACACTCCTCGCCACTTGAATAGGACACCCCTTACGTCTGTTTTCTATCCTTCATTGCTCCTAAACCAAGCATGCTAAAGACTTATTTTTTTTTGTAAATTAAAGTTAATTTAATTGCTGTAATTTGATCAAAAGGAAGATTCAATGCTAAAGCTTTAAGTTTTAACAAAACATTATCAACCGAAAACCGGCAAAATGCGGGGTCAAAAATTTGCGCCACTTGAATAGGACACTTTAATAAAGAAAACATTTTAGAGATTTCTGATTCTTTTTATTACAAAAATAACTTAAATTTAAGATAATTGGAGTATTTTACATTCATATTTTTTTTTTAATAGTGTGTTGATCCAGCTTTCTGTTCCAAAACTTCACACATCCGGTTTGGAAGGGATCTATACAAATTAGCCAAATAATTCAGTGAAATCGAGCTCCAACCTAATTCGATGGCTTGGGTTAGTTCGAGTATACTCGAATATTGTTGTCCTGATACGTGACGTGTCAACCATCCCCAAACATTTTCAATGATATTTAAATCCGGAAAATAGGGCGGCCAGCTTAATAGCTCCACATTTTGAGTCTGTATATAGGTTTTAACTATACCCGAGCTGTATGTATTTGCGCATTATCATGTTGATAAATCCACGGCATAGGTCCAAAAAGGGTATGAAAGTATGGAAAGCCCTTTTTCAATATGTCATTGTAAGACAGCGCATTCATTGTGGTTGACATAAATTGTAGTTGGCATGTTTCATAATAGGAAATGGCCCCCCACACCATCACACCTCTAACTTTGCTATGCAGCCGTTGCAAATAATGTGTTTCTTTGCGAAGGTCATGGAAATAGTAGCTATAGCCATCGGGGCCTTCCAAATTAATTTTTTTTTTCATCAGAGAAGACTACTCTATGCCACTCCGAAGTCCAGGTCACTTGTGCGCGACAAAAACTGAGGCGTTGCTCTTTTCGAGCCAGGTTGAGGGGTGGCTTCTTCTTGATTTTCAGTATTTTTAGATGTTTAGCTTTCGAAATAACACGACGCATAGTTGCTTGACACCGCATTTATTCCTGATTTTTGCAAAAGAGTCCTAAGAATTTGACGCTTTTCTTAAAATAAGTCGCCTTTCCGCATTAGTAAATGCGTATAACGTGTCGGCTCTTCTCGCTTTTTGTTTTTTTTTAACTATTTTGGCAATAGATACGCCAGCGTCCTTGTAAGCTTTGATTTGTCCTTTTTCCGCCTCGGTTAATGCTTTTCCTCCACCCAGTTTAGGTTTTTTTTTTTTAAATGAAATAGTCGGAATTAACAAAAAAAATCGACCAACGAAGAATATGAGTCTGCGTGCCAATGATAATGATCAAACTAAATGCAAGTTCTATTCAAGTGGCGCAAAAATGTTGTTTTAATTCCAACGAATGGTAACATAAAGTGGAAAAAAAATTATTACGGCTCTTTTCCAGAACTTGCAATTTTGTCACAGAGAAAGAAGAAGAGTTGGACAAAGATAACGGGCATAATATTATTAATGTGTAAACATTTTTGCTCTCGTTGATGTGTAAATATATTTTTTCTCGGTAGGGGCTAGTTGGAAATATCTAGCGTCACCGTCATCGTCAGATTTTCCCGTTAATTTTCATTACCACGTGAGTTAATCGCTGCTCGACAGATCACCGCAATTAAACGACGTTTGGCGCGGTTAGTACGTAGATGGGTGACCGTTTGAGAACAACCGCGTGTCGTTGTTTTTTTTTATTAATTATGTATGTTCAATTTTAGAGATTATTATGTCCTTACGAAACACCGGAAAGTTGTGTGGAAGTAGATTTGTTTTGAATAATTGAGGTTGTATAGCTTGTAGTTTGTTGTACATCAGTTGAAGGTAAGAGGAAAAATATCGATTTGTACTTCGGTAACCGATGGCCGATTTAAGAATGTCACTTAAACGAGAATCGATGCTACTCGTATATTTTCCCGGTACATCGACACACTTGAGTCGACGGTGTACGTCTCCTACCTCAGCTTTCACAAACCAATTATTTGTTCGGTCAAACATTAAATAAATTTTGTCGTTGACATTAAATATATATCATGGTTTTATTTCAATACAATACCCAAATCTCTTGTTTATCAAAACCACAACCTCTGTGATATTTCCACATGCAACACTGACGAGCCTACATGTTTACACATCAACTATACCGTGAGTGCAGCGTGGCTCACACCTTTTTTTGTTTTATCATTCCGCTTTCGAGTTATGAGCAATTGCAAATAGAGTGTAAAGGGTGTCCTATTCAAAAGGAGACGAGTGTATTTGAAACATTTTTTTTTTTATTGAAAGCTACAATTATATTACTACAAAAATGTATAATTTCTTTAAAGTCAACTTCGCCCTCATAATTTAATTTTTTTTTTCAAACTGCCCCAAAAAGTCGAATCTGACCCATGGTGGGGCATAATCGTCATCCGGTTGAGGCTCTTTCGACAAGAATTTAGATGACGCAATGTATTTAAAATCAATTAGTAGGAACGTACTGTTTTTATTTGAATAGTTAAACAAATCTTAAATCTATATACATAAAAATTTAATGAGTTGTATCGACCCATATCAACGTCTTTAAAAAAGATAAGGTTTGAATATCTTGACGATCCAGCTGGGTGTTCTGGCAATGCTTTAACTCAATATCACTTCTCAACACCAAAGACACAAGAAGAGGTTTAAAAAACTGCCAAGTTTGATTTTTACCGGAAAAAATTAGCAGTCAAGAGAAATTCGTTTGAATTCTCAAATTTGGTTAGGTTTGGTTAGGTTATGGTGGCTGTTAGTCTAAGCCAACACAATTAGACCAATGTTAGGTCCATTGTGATACCACACGGATCTAGATGTTTCTTTCATTACTCTTTAAAACCGTTTGGAGCTTCTTATAAAGCGCGATAGACTTCTAACGTCAGCGTTAGCCAAGTCATTAAGATCATTAAGCAAAAAATCTCCCATATGAAGATTTCTTTTATGTGAGAGAGCAGGACATAATGCAGAGAAGGTAAACTGCAGTCTCCTCCTCCTCCTCGTATATGCAACTTCTGCAGAAGTCGTTTGAATAAACGAGAATCCTCGATGCGTATACCTGCCTATCAGACAGTACCCTGTAATGGCACCTATAGTGGAGCTAATAAGCAGTCGGTTTAGTGAGATCAGACTCTTAGAGCGTCGCAGGTCCATCTTTGGCCAGATGTGCTTAGTCGCTATAGACGTATTGCTAGTTGTCCACCTAAGGTTTGTTGGGGATAGCTTGAATAAAAATTTGCAAGTAGCGATTGGTATGCCCAGAGAACCATTTTCAGGTAAGAGGTAGTTTGGTTCCCTTTTTGGCGAGTTCATCTGCCCTACAGTTTCCTGGACTGTCTTTATGCCCCGGTACCCTACAGAGGTGCATGTTAAACTGTCATCAACGGCAGTCAAGGGCTGCGATGGAATTTAAAGAGGCTGAATCCACGGACTTAATCGCGGCTTGACTGTCTGAGAAGATACGGATGTCAATCAGTCGAAGTGATAAGTGTCTCATCAATTTGAGCAACTTGCTCCCAGTTTGATACGCATTTCCTTTAACCATATCATCTTTGATGTCGGTTGACGCGGATATTGTCCCTATCTCAAATGTCTATAAGAAGTTCGATATGACGTGACGAGTTCATGTGACATTCACATCCCAACGATATTCTGATGAAATTGGTTGTTAAGCTCCAAATGGTGAGTTTAACTATAGTAACATTCATTGTTAGCTAGGTTAGGTTAGGTTCAAATGGAAAAGGCAAGTGCATACAGCACTAAGCATCAAAAACTGGCCCTCCGCGATCACTTTGGAACCGATTGAAACCTTACTTTAAATGTAGGAACACAAGCCTTTCCTCTCGCAAAACATTTAATCTCCTTGCAGAATTTGAACAGCTTCCTGTAGTCTGTGCCGCTTAATTCCCCTGTTTCCTCGCAGAAGTATTCTCCTAAAAATCTCCTACGATTCTGTGCCGTTCCCTCATACTCATACAGTGTAGTGTGTAATGTCTTCCTCGGCTTGCAGGTCCTCACAGAATATACCTACATGTGTCTATATCTATCAGTCTAAGCCGCCTAGGATGCTTCCTTATTAGACAGAGTCCCAACATAATCCCAACTACTGTTCTTAAATGTTCCGTACTCAATATGAAAATTTCCCTATATCGTTTATCCTCAAAATACAGCCAAAGCTCCATAGACACCATAATGCCCACCTAGATTATCCCATCTAAGGTTATCTTTTTAATAAAATTGTATCACTAATTATTGCCTTGACAACGCCGAGGGGTGGTTCGATGTCCACACCCCTACTACTCTCCAGTTCCCCTCCCTTTCTCGCAAGCTCATTGGCTTTCTTATTTTATTCTATACCGCTGTGTCCTGGTACCCAGTATAGTATCACTTGGTCCAGTATGCATTACGCTATTAGCATTGTGCGACAGTTTCTGACTATCCTAGAATTAATGTTAACAGATTCTTGTGCCACCTGACTCTCAATGTAGACGGTTATCTACCTTTCTGATATATATCCCGTCTGCATTATCTCTGCCGCCCTTAGTACAGGCAGAATTTCTGATTGGAAGACACTACCGTTGTCCGGTAGCCCTATAGACTCTTTTAAGTCTGGATTAACAGGGAAGATACCACAACCCGTTTTCTTCCTTATCTTTGAACCATCAGTATAGATCGCAATCTCAGTTGGGCTTGTGCATCTCTTTGACAGCGTTATACGCCTTCTTAATTCCCTTATATTGAGATTCCAATTTAATTTCTTAACCAGGATTACACCCAGATACCTCGCACTGTCCGTAAGAGACAATTCCACTCCGTCAAGTTTTGGGATATTGAAATGCGGTTTTTTAGGTCTTCTAGTAAACAGGACTAGTTCCGTGTTTGTGGGGTTGGCGTTGAGTCCTCGGATCTTAGCCCAATTACTAATTTTCTTCAAGTATTAAGGTATTTTCTCTGCATTAGTACAACAACGTGGTCCGCGTTAGAGCTGTGTCAATCGTTCAAATTTAATGATCGAATCGTTCAAGTATTGGTTGAAAAAATGATTCGGTCATTTCAATCAATCATTCAATCAATCAATGACAGATGGGACATGGGAGTATTGTATTGCTCCATTCAATTTCAATACAATCAAAAACCCCAATCATTCGTTCAATTTAGTTTCGATAGAGACAAATACATTCGAATGGATTGTAAGAGTGAATACACTCAAAAATACCAAAACGCCTTTGAATAATTAGGAAATGGAGGTTATTGCACAGAAGCGATATTTTTGTAGAACAAATATATGTTGGTAAAACAAAATAAGCCGAAATAAATAAAAATATTTTGATATATTAACACATTTATTGGTTCAGTAGATCAGAAATCAGTAATAAAGAAATGAATTAGTCAGAACAGAACAAAAGTATTGACTCGATGAACGATTGACTTCGGGCATTGTGATTGCAATCACCAATACTTTATTGTGATCGGGTCAAAAAGATCGAATCAATCACGATTGACACAGCTCTAGTCCGCGTACGCTGAGGCACTTACTCCCATTAGTGCAAATTCGCCACATTGTAGACTACTTTCTATTTTTCCCACCTCATTATATAGAGCAAATTCTATTGATTTACTTTTTGAGTACCTATGCATGCTGTGACTCGCATAAAAAGCCATTACTGCATTTGTTTCTAATATTTATGAGCTTCCACTATGTTTTGAGCCTAAAGGACGGCAGGTTGAATGGGCCCAATACCAACCGGACTACCCTTCAGGCTGTTGAGATAAAACCAGTTTTTAGACTAAGTCTAAGAATTTTCAAAATCTTTCGTTTCGCATATTCCGGTCGGCACCGGAGATTGTTAGCTAACCATAAGAGAGTTCAAAAGAGCTCACAAAAACACTGTAAATGACTAAATATTTATTTATTACTGCCCAATGCAAAGCTTCTACGGTTTTCGAAGATGAAACTAAGTGTAAATTCAGTAACGCATCACTGGCATCATGATGCTCATGATGCTTTGCAAAATGTTCATTAACGCAACTATTGGCATCACTTTCAACGTCAAGTGTTCATTATTGCAAAGTTGATCAAACTGATGCGCAAACATAACGAAAAAAAAGCATCACAGAAATACCTGATGCGCTGTTGATTCGCCTGAAAAAAAGCAAGAAAAATGTCGGAAGAGAAAGAAAAGTAAGTAAACAAACATTTTAATTGATAGATACTATAAGAAGATGTATAAGAAGGATTTAATGATTTTCGCAAATCCTAGAAACATGGTTTGGTTTTCATTTAGAAAAGTTAAATCATTAGTGGACTTACATCGAAGGTGGATCGGCACATTCTAAAATGATTTTGAAATACATCGTCTGGATATTCTTCTAGAACTTTGAAATAGTCGCTAATCTTAGGAATTTTCCTTCTTTTAAATCTGCTAATTAAAGTCCGTATGCGTTTCGACCTCTTTCTTCTTGCTTCACACATATTAAAACTAAATTTATCGTCTTTACGATCAAAGTTATCAACTAAAACTTCCATTTTAAATGTTTGATTTAAACAATGCGTTTGCGTTCTAAAACTCAAACGCCATATTCAATCAGCAACGCATCAGCATCGCAAATAAGCAGTGATGCCCCATCACTGCGCAAATGTTTGACGTTTCTGAATTTACACTAAAGTTCCTATTCAAGCCGACGTCTCTTTTCATACAAATGATTAGGTAGGTACTGCTTTATGAAGTAGGTACATACCATCAGTTTAAAGCCTACCGTGAAATGTGCATTTCATAAGCCCATGACTGTTCTATAAAAGCTTTCCGCTGCGCACTTTTTGATTTCAGAGCTTCCTGCAACAACAACAAAAAAAAGTATAAATAAACAGCGACGCACTGCAAAAGTGTAAATTTCTGCACGCCGGTATCTACAGCGGCATGCGGCGTTTCCAGTTTCTTGGAATGTAATCAAAACAAATAACAAGCCTACATCAGTTACCGGTGACATAAGGAAACTTCAGTGGACTGTATCTGTAGTCGTTTAGCCGACAACGCAAGCATTTAGGATCAATTTGATTCACTAAATTCAAATTGATATACCTCTCAAATGTTTTCTTATATCTTATCTGAGAACTGAACGCGAACGTAAGTGAATCGAGTGGGTGCTGATGACTGATGAGAGTAGGTGGGAGAGAACTCCAGTGCACTGCAGCTGCACACATTCCACATTACAATTTACAACTCACAACTCTAGTCAAACGTTATTTCGTTGAAAGAGGTGGTTTTTTCTGTTTTGTTTGTTTTTTTTTTTTATTATTTTATCATTTTTCTACTTCGTTGGCTTTCGACAAGTATTTCGTGTTTGCCATGTGTGCAGGGAATGACTGGTTTAGTTTTACTGGAAGATAGCGCGATGAGAAGAGGACGCAAGGCACAACACAGCGTAAATTAGTATTAGCTGCGTAGCACATGGACGGTTTGGTTGTGTTAAGACTGTTAGGAGGTTTCATTAAATGTTCGTTTATCGCAAGGGTTACCCTGCGATAGTTTATTTTGTGTTAATTCAAATGGATTTTGCGAATAAAACTTATTGTTTTATACAAAGCATTTCGGCAAGAGTACGATAACTCAGGCGACAAAAAAAATAACGGTTTTGTGTAGAACAATTAGATTCAAGCATTTTTTACTCTGAGAGGAGGGGGGGTCTATCTCGGGCTGAGGTTTCCATTATGAACAGTAAGCAAATTCATTTTTTTTTATTTTTTTTATTTAAATTGACTTATTCTAAGATGTACTGTAAAATAATTTTTCTGAGGAGACTTTTTTTTCTATTTTTTTTTTATTTTTAAAGTTTTCAATTTTCACTGAAAAGTGCACCTACAAACTGCACAAATGACGCGTTCACTTTGCATAACGCTTGTTCTAAGTGTTTTCTGTTGGTGTGGAGGGGGGTGGGTGGGGTGGTGAATGCAGTGAATGTTGGAAAATATTATAGGTATATATATATTGTCTTTTTTTTTTTGGCTGAGAATATACTGGTAAATACCCCAAAGTAAGTATATATAAACTTTAGCTCCAGGCGCCTGCCTGACAGTTGTTGACATACCCTTAGCGGAGCGACGAAGTCGCGTAAGCGGCTAAACCCTGCGGAAGAAAGGGTTACAATCCTGTTAGCGAGCGAAGCGAGCCACCCACTCCATACTTTAAATACACCATACTTTTTTACAGCCGCCTGCCTGACAGTTTTTGGTATACACTTATTCAACCATTTAACTTCGTTTAAAGCGCTAGGTGATTTTCAATTAAACTGGCAACACTGCTCTCAACTATAAACAAATGAAAAACATGCGAAAAATGTAACGGTGTACTTTTGTAACAGTTTGCAGATTCCGCAAAAAAGGTTTGTAATCTAGGTGTATGAATTACATAAACATCGTTTTATTAAAAAAAATTGTTAAAATTTAATAAAAAAAAAAAAAAAAAAATAAATAAAATAAAAAAAAAAAAAAAAAAAAAATTCCCTTACTGTTCATAATGGAAACCCGCCCCCTATCTCGCCCCATTTGGGCGGGAGGGGCGATTTTCTAAAAAAAACACTTCAAAAGGGGAAACAATATTTAAAAATAACGGTAATACTTACAATAAGGTATTGCACATTTTTTTAAAATCTAAACCTCCGTTTTATCATACTGTTTTTAAATCAAGTGCTTTTCATTAATAGTTTTTAAAAAAACTAATTTCAAACCTAAAATTTCGGGAAAAAAATAAAAAAAACAGGGTTATATTATCTTTATTCCAAATTGTGAGACTACATACTAAATTTGTTTTACTATTTTTTTCCTGTTGTTAGTTTTTAATCGAATACTAAAAACTAGATGGTAATTTTTATTAAACTTTTATTCATGGACTGTTTTTCCTTGACGTCAATGAATAAATAATGATATCCTTCTAATAAGTAGAGAACAGTATAAGTTATTTGGCGTTACCTAGAATGCAAGCATTACGGCACGGCGTATAAACAGTGAGGTTATGTATGTGGGGGGGGCATGCTGTCCCCCTGCAACCCACCGCTTGGACTCACCGTAGGATTTGGGGTAGATGCGAGGTTGGGTGTATGCAAAGTTTCTTTTGCATTTAAGGAATCTGGATTTAAAGAAACTGAGTTTGGAATTAGTTTTTTAAAAAAACTATTCATGGAAATCACTTGATTTAAAAACAAGATGATAGAACCTACTTTTATCTTTAAAAAAATGTGCATTACTTAATTGTAAGTATTATACCGTTATTTTTAAATATTTTTTTTCCATTTGAAGAGTTTTTTTTTTTAGAAAATCTGTCGTTAAACTTTTGTCGCCTGATTTATCATACGAGTACTCTCCCCAGCATTTCCAATTCTCTCTCCGTTCAGTAATGCGTGAACTTCAATGTGTAAATATGTGAAAACTGACAAAAGTAGTAATATCAAAAAGATTCTATCAAAGGGCACTGAAGGTTCTCTTTCCTTTAACAAAATATAGTAGAATCGTATATTTTTGATGGTTAGAATGTTTACCTATCAAGACACAAACCTAGCTTAATAAGCACAGAAGAAAAGCGTTTTTACGTCACAACTTCAGTGAGGTTCCATTAAGTGCTTAAATGCTTATATGATGTTTAAATACACAACGCTTTAGAGGTGTCTGATAAATAAACCTGATAGTAATTTGATTACATTTTCTTTATTTAATCGTACTTTGTGTGGGTGCAGTGGATCCGTGCATAGATAGTGCGTTGGACTTCTGATCAAGAGGTCTCAGGTTCAAAACACGCCAAACCCAAGTTTTTTTTTTCCACTGCTTGTCCTCTTGTGAAAGTCCGACAAACATTCAAGAGTATCAATTGTCATGAGAAGCTTCTCAAATTTGTTGTTCAAAGTCGGCGTCAACCTGTAGATCACTTCCACTTGGCACACGCAAATGGTTGCAGAATCTAGGGTGTGGGCCAGCGTTGCCATTTTTTTATTTGCCAAGTCGGGATTTTGGAACTTTTTGAGTGAAAACCGCGGGATTCTTTCGTCGAAAGCGGGACATAGTAAAAAAACGTACATAATCAGAAGTTTTCAAATATTTATCTTTTTATTTGAATTAAAATTACGTTTACGTCACGTAAATAGATAGATAGCAAAAATAGCCATAGAAAATGTATTTTAATAAAAATATAATATTTTAAATCAGATTCACACTATCGTTAAATAAATGAGTCGTATTCGTCTTCAGAATAAAAAGAAAAAAACAGAAATCAAAATCAAAAAAGTTTTATTCATTAGAAAAATATGGCGTTTTAAACAATAGTCTGTGGAGTGAGTGTTACAAATTGCAACTTACAATAAGAGAATAATTATTTATAAGACGTACTTATTCATGATATTTCTGTGAAGATTTAACTTCTTTTAAAGTTTCCTTTATCTCTTTAATAAAGATGAAGAACTCTTCACAGGATTCCTGTAGATTAAACTGGATGAGCATTTCTGCTTTCATAAAATTTACGGAGCATTTATTTCTGGCATCCGACCATTTTAAATTCATCTGGGAAAGAACGCGTTCAGGATACTTAATATGAAAGACACTAGTTTAAACATATTCCTGGTATCTTTTTTGGAAACTGTTAAATTCTTCATATAAGTTAGCTACCGAAATATCGCCTGTCAATTTTATTAAAGATACAGCATTTTCAATCATGTCAAAACTAACTTCACTTTCCAGGTTTATGAATTTAAACCTAGAAAAATATTTTCATGTGAAAAATTAAAACGTTTGTCTATATATTGTTGGCAATTTGTGTAAAAAATTTTGAAGTCTTCGATCTTTGGTTCGTTCAGATTCAACCAATTTATTTAAAATCTGTTTCGTCTGGTAGGCGAAAAACTCATCCTTTAGCCTTTGAGTCAACCTTGAGCGGAAGAGGCACAATGACTCATGCATTTCTGTTATGGCAATATCATTTCCCTGAGACACTTTTATTAATGTACCAAAAGCACTCATCACATTATGAACAAAATGCAAGTAGGCTAGAGCTTTTGTTTCCTCTGCTTCAGAGTAAAAAATCTTTTCAATGGCTTTCGCACATGATTCTTGCTTATCAAAGTAGCTTTTCAAAGCAGGCCAAACCTTGATTACTCTCTCAACATCTGGCATCCCTACTCTCTCTCCCGAGCTCATATCTTCATTACGAGCCGGGCGGGCGGCCAGTACACACTTGTCTGTGCCACATACCCACGCTTCCTCAGCACTCTCCGCGCACGGTCGAGTTATCCCCGAAAAGCGGGACTAGCTTCTCCAACTAATGCCTTATATTTTTTTAATCGAGTGCTTGGTTAGGTCTTCTTTGACTAAATTAATCAACAAATCAAATAGGGGAAATACTTGCAAAGTTGCTTACTGTTAGCCTTTTGATACATAAAATGTTATTTACAGAAGACATTGCAATTGTAAATGTTATTATTTAATCTGAATTTATTTCCAACATTTAAAATGCTTGTTTAGTTACATAAATAAAAATAAAAAGTTTTTTGAAACTATACGAAAATCCATTTGGCATGCAGCTGGCATTTCTGATGAAGTCATAGTGGTATAAAGCGCCAATTAAATTCAATTATAAAACTCTGATTTCATCGCCGACAATGAACTGGTTCTTAAAGTTTTGTTGCAGACTTACTAAAGTACTTAGCGGGCTATCGACCCATGGAGAGTCTCTGCCGGCACGCTGCTTCCAGTTGTCCAGACCTAGAGCTCTGGCTTCCGCGATGTCTTGGTCTTTGAAACGGAGGTTAGGTCTCCCTTGTGTCCTCTTCGCTGGAGCATTACTCTTCAATCGCTCGATGTGGCCGAACCAATGTAGTCGACGTATTTTAGCACTTTGGATTTCATCCATATCTTGGTATAACTCATAGAGTTCTCGGTTATATCTTCTCCTCCATTCGCGCTCCTCTTACACAGGACCAAATATCCGACCGAGTATTTTTCTTTCGGATAAACCAAACTATCTATAATATAATATCTAATAAAAGCTCTAAAAAAGTTGGTAAATGTGTTTAATGCCACAAACAATTTTTGATTTTTAGCGCCGACCTACTGTTGTCAAAATTTGACAGAATAACAAACATCATTCAATTCACCCTATAAGATAGCAGCTAGGGCTCTTTGTAGAGCATATTTTAAGTCATATCTTGAATGTCATTTTGTCTTTCCAACACATGATGTACCTACATACCTCTGCTACCTCTTTTTTTTTATTAGAACTGTCAATTTGAATTGCTCCGGGTCTTCTGAATACAGCTGTACAAAATTTAAGGCATAATATCGCGGGCCAAAACTGCAGAGTCTTACTAACAATTATTTTTAATAAGCTTTTGATAATATAAGCATGTAAATCGTAAGGGAAATTTCGTCCTCCATATTTTCTATTTTTTGTATTCTTTCCAGCTGTCAGTTAAAAACGTCAGCGCAATGAATATGAAGCCTTAAACATGGTTCATTTCAAGCGCCGTTCAGTAACCTCTTTATAATCCTATTGAATTTGTTTTCTTTTAATTGTTCGATTGTTTGGAAGCAATTTCATAACCTAGGTAGAATTTTAGTTGGCCCGCAATGTTTTTGTTCCCACAAAACAATTCAAATGCGTATTGTTTTGAGATCATACGGTATATGGTAGCCCTTTTTCAAAAAGTTTTGTGTTTGAGCTCTCCACCAACCACTTTAACACCGTCAATGTATTTGTTTTTATTAGTGTCGTGTATGGTTTTGTCTCTCTCGAAGACAATCTCCATGTGTTTATTTCAAAATACTCGCACGCAAACACTTGCTTGTTGGAACTGGAATGGAAACCCTCCTAGGATTGTATTTGTGTATGGCCACTTTGACGTTTTCTCTCGCTAGTATGATGCTCCACAATCCAAACAGGCATTTTGTTAGCTCCAAATTTCCAATACTGGAATATGAGCGTCGTTAAGAGCGGAGGAATGGGGTTGGGGTGACCTGCCTGTGTTGATGTTGATATTGCTGCGCCTCTACAATGGCACGAGTATGAAGTTAAAGAGGAAAATGAAAAATAAAAATAAAATAGCAGCGGCAAGCGTAGTTCTACACCGGTTTTGACATAGTCGAAGAATTTTTTTTTCGTTAGTTTTACGGAAGCAGTACAATCGGTGTGACGGTGTTATTTTCCTCTGTCGCTGTATAACGAATTCTTCCCAGTCGTTACGTTGCGTGTTCTTTTTATTTCGTTTATCGTTCGTTATTTGCAATTTATATTCATTCCAATTACCTGTCTCTTTCGTTATAGTTGTTGATAACATTTAAATTTTATTCGAACTTTCTATACGCTAATTGTGATTTGCATTCCCCGCTCTGTGCCTAAAAGCTAGACATCCTAGCCAAGTATATCTATACCTGATATCGTTCCATAAGCAATATTCGATTGTGATACCTGTTTTAAGAGACTCTCACTGTACGCCTTATTATTGTCTTAGAATTTGAAGCTATCCGGTAATTTAGATCTGATATCATCTACAAGTTTAAAGTTGCTTTCATAAACGACAACAACCTACGAATACGAAGCCTACGTGCAACTGCCACTGCGCTACTGTTGGCCAAGCATCCAGTCTACCGGTTTACCTTGCAACTAGAAAAAGGTTTTGGTCTTGTGTTTTAATCGTTCTGCTTCGTGTTCGTCCCGTTCCGCAATTCCTGTTCCCTGTTCGATGAAAAAAATTCGACTTGGTCTCACATTTATTCGCGAATAGTGACAAAAAGATTTGACCAGTGATTATAGCATTTCTAAAATATAATTAGTGCGCCCTCTTTCGAATGCCCCTTTCAAATTTGCGCCATATAAGTATTGCAATCAATTAGCTTAATTTGTATCCTAAAGTGCAAATACAGCGACAAAACGAATTCATTTGTTATTGCTCTTCAGATAATAAATAAATAAAATTTTGCAAAAAAAAAAAATAAAAAAAAATATTCATTTAAAACCGGTCTTAAGTCACACAGGGAAGGTTTAGAATGTCGCCAACTAAGGATGATACCGGAACCACTATATCTCGCAGACCTCGCGAGGAATTCGCTGAATCGGTAAGTTTGCCCCAAGGCAGTGAACTGAATCAAGTTCCTGCCATTTTTTTTATTGTTGACAAATTACACCGAATTTTGCTACGAGTTTAGTAGTTGCCGTTGCATTGACCGATATCCAATGGCATACCTATGTGTAAAGCAAAGGTAAGTTACCATACAGGCAACTTGACACAATCTGACCATGGAAATGCGAACAGTTTCTATATTATAACCACTGTTTCTGTTTGTGAAATTAACACCATAGGCTGTCAAAAGCGGTTCTTTATTTAAAGTCAGTTTGTATGACTTGAATGATTGCCTTAAAAGTGGTACAAAATCAAACTGTAACCAGTTGAAATCCATATTTTGTTTTAGGTTTCGGTCCATAACGTATTTATAAGGCTAAGTACATAATGCAAAGTGTAAACATTGTATTCGAACTGACAAATGTATACCAAATATTTTGAAATCAAAACAGCATGCTATTTGAAGCTGTCAATTCAAGTTGTCGGCATATGTTGCTGTTGCAATAATTTATCTATAGATCGTTCAACCATAACTCAAAGAACAGTTCCTAACCTAGTTTTTAATTCGTAATCCGTAAGAATTTCTGACCCAACTTCCGGATGGGAATAGAACAAGCAAATACAACTTATTTCATTTTGAAGTGTTAATGTCGTTGTATTTGTGAAACGTGAAATGTATAGATGTTAAATTAAGTAATTTGTATTTTTCTTTTTAATGGTTTTAATAGCCTAACTAACCTTAAAAAAAACTATTAATTAATAAATATTTTGAGTAAATTACCTTTATTACATTACCATTATCAACAATTATAATTGCAATGTTTTTTTTAGCTCGAAATGTGAGTATGAGTAGGTACCTTCTTCTCTCTAATGGCGGGGAGGATATGATCAGGATTAAAGGGATCATAACTAAGGTGACCATATTTTTAGGAGCAAAACCCGGGACAAAAAAAGTGAAAATATATTTCAGCACACAAATGGAAAAAAATTATAAAAAATGTCGTATTGGATTATTTCATTAAAAACCAAACAAAAACAATTGTTTAAGAAAAAAGAACAATAAATAATAATAAAGTCTTCAAGACGTAACAAATTCAAAGCGAATAAACTTAAATTTTTTATAGAATAACGAAAATAAATTAGCCTTCAGTAAGCAACAAAAACAACACATTAAATAATAATTAATGAATAAGAAAACTAATAAGAAAATCAGTCTTTCATTCATTCCGTAATATTAATGTGCGAGTTAAAAAATAGAAGTTGCCGAAAATAAGTTCTTTCTGAATACTTATTGGATGAACAAATCTGTTTAGCAATATTGTCGTTTTCTTTTAAATAATTTTTGAATTTAAGACAACTTAAATTGTAATTGCACTTTAAAATTAATATAGCTTTTAGGGTTTTTACATTTAGCTGGGCTTTTCGCTGGTCCATACATTGTTCATTATCGAAAAAACTCTTTTCGTGGGAGGACACAAGCTGAATTTGACAATTTGTAAAAAGTTAGCGAAAGCAATGTTTTTTTTCTGAAAAATGTGTAGAAATATCCCATTTTGCACCCACTATTTTTCTGTTGTTTAACCATTCTCTAATTGGATCTAAATTTAGAAAAGATTTTAAGCAATTAAACTCATTACATAATACGAGTCATAATTTTTTTTATCGCTTCGCTTTTCCTCAACAAAAGCTGGGCTTGCTTCTACATCTGGCCAGGAAGGTACATTTCGAAGAACAACCTAGCTTTACATTTCAACTTCTTGTAAAGATGCATCGCACTGACTCAAATATTCATAACAGGTGTTATAGATAGACAAATACGGGACTACATTTATATGTCCCGTATTTCTTAAATAAAAAGCCGGGACAGGCAATTGAAATACGGGACTGTCCCGGGAAATACGGGACGTATGGTCACCGTAATCATAACCCACATTTTACGTATGGCTATAAATGGGGCCTAAAATGAAAACGCAAAAATGTTGATTTGCTGTTTTGGTCCAGTTAAAATGAAGAGATCGACCCAATCTTTGTTCTCAGATGTTGCTTATTCATTATTAAACTAATATGTCACAAATAATTGAGGAATTGAACATAAAATTGGATAGAAATCGACTTTGTTTATTTTTCCGTAGGGAAAACTTTTTCTGTTCAACTTCTCAGCCAATTCACAGAAATGATACAAATCGTTTCTAGGTTGTGTTCGTTTCAATGTGTTTACTGTTCCACTTTGCTATTACTGGGGCCTTAGTAAGATGCGGTGGAATATCATTTCGAATGAGTTAGTATCTTAACTAATTAATTAAATGAGTTTTTAATTTATTTGTAAACCTGGCTCACACAAATTAGTCTGAAATGCTTCCGGCCTTTTCCAGATTACCAATAAAAAACGCCATAAAAGACACTCGACTTTAGAATAATACTTTCAAAAAAGAACATCAGAATGGACTTACCTACTTAAAATGGATCGGTTTACGTTTCTAAGTCTGCACTTTTTTCGAAAAGGCCAACTACCTGAACTCAATGGAGCTAGAGCGAAAATACGAAGCTGGATCTGAACTGTCAAATTTGAATAGAAAGAATTCAGTACACGGAAAGATGGTCCTTCGTACAAAGGAGAGAACCTACTAAATTTCGCAGCTTCTGGAAATTTATGGGTTGAAAGCAAACAACTGGCTACTTATTGTCGTATAAAAAACACCATCCAACGCACAGTGTAAACGCATCAAGCCGTCGGAACGTGTGACTTCGGGCCCGACTAGTCGATAATAGACCAATTTGTTTACATTGATGCAAATCAGGGGCCTATCACGTAAAACGACGATCTAGTTTCGAGGACAGTTGACTTGACTCTATCACTTTGATGGACAGAAAGAGAGAGTGAGAGAAACCGCTATCGTCAGATTGATGTCGTTCGATCGTTTTCATTATACTTGATCATCGAATTTCGAGTCGATGTTCGGCATTTTCGTTGACTTTAAGGCCGTATATGGTAGCATTCACTGTCAGCAGCTCTAAATATCGACAGGCACTGTGTTCAACTCAGTCATTGGCGTATGTGGACCATATCGACGGCCGTTCTTAACGTTTCGTGGTAGAGGCTTTCAGGGCTATTGAAAAACAAGCAGATTTGGTAAACAAAGAAATATTTGTCTGTCTAATCGAACTGTAGCTTTTACATTCTTTTATCATTTTTTTTAAACTAACTACTAACTTAGTTAGAATCCTCGAATGTGTGGTTGCTAAAAATTCCAAGAATGTGTGCCCTTGCTCTAATTTGAGGAGTTTTTTCCACTTGCCGTAGTATTACTTACTTTACTTAGCCGGGCTTTTCACTGGTTGGGGTGGGAGGCTTTAAAGTTAGACCCTAAAACCTTCAACCCAATGCTTCCACTCGTCCACAGTTCAGATCAAGCGCTTTGAAAACCTTATAGCTTGGTTTTTAAAACGGACGTTAGTTCTTCCTTGTCGTCTTGAGCCTACGGGCTAGGAGTCGAAGATCCTCTGAACTGCAGCGCTATTGTCCATTCGACTTTAATATTATAGGTCTACATTAGCCCTTACATTAGCCTTCCTCTCACACAGGACCAAATAGTTCACAAAGTGCCTATTATTTGGCTGTTGGCAGCATTTACTTGGTTTTGTTTTGTCGTTGACTTCAAGGCTTACCATATAATATGTCAGTCAATCGCCGTAAAAGCCTCTACAACGGCACTCATCATCCGCGTAACCAAGTGGTTAGACAGATCTGTTGAAGAAAGTGTCCTCCGTGTTGACACCTGCCCTGCGCACTATCTGCTCCAGAACAATATTGAAGAAATCGCATGATGGTGCATCTCCTTGCCGGAATTCGAAGCAGGTTTGCAAATAGTTTGGAAGAGCTATTTCCAAATTGCGTTGCATGACGTCGCGTATTTTCTGGAATAGCATAGCATCACGTGAAGCATATTAATAATATACCAAACATAGCACCTTTCCCAACTACGCACCTACTGCAAATCCAGCAGTGGACCCAAGCAGGGGTTGTGGGGCCCTCTTATAGACAAAGCACTGTTTATGGGGCCTACTTGTGATGCTTTAGGTAGATCACATAAACAGTGCAAAGTGTATGGGAGGGCCCCGCAACCCCTGCTTGTGGTCAATACTGGATTTGGAGCAGCTACACGGAGAAAAAAGGGTCACCTCAAAATAACTTGAAGCTCATCTTAACACCAACCTTCTTAAAACTACGAGATTTCATTACGAAATAAATAGATACTGTTCAAATTCAACAGAATTTAAAATGAACTTCATTTTATTTTCAAAAGAAATTTCTCTTTAAATTTATCTGACTTTATGAGCTTAGAACAAACTGATTTCTCCTAGTTTTAAAGCGAAGTCTCTTTGTTCTCAACAGTGTCTCTTTAAATCAGGAACTGAGAACAGAATTAAGCAGATATTCACGTTGATACAAAGAGAATCTCTTAGTTAAGCTCGGTTTACTTGCGCAGTAGACTAAACATTGCGTAATACAAATTTTCAATCGTTGATCGCAGTCGTTGAAGTGTTGTCAAAGGGTTTTCTTTGTGAAAATTTTAGGAAGTACATTTAAAGTTCAAAGTGTAAGTAAAGTTGTCGTGTCAAGGTGCGTGTGTCGCGTCAAAGGGTTTTATTTCTGTAAAAAGTTATTGAAAAAATTATTTAAAGTTCAAAAGCGACCAAATATAGCCGAAGCAGACACAGCATCGCAGTCGGTAGCAAGTTGGCTCAACAGTGCGCCAGAGAGTTTATCTTTAACCTCATCCTCTGAGACACTTGCTAGTTTTGACCGTGACATAGTAAACATCAAAAGTGTCTTAGAAAAGACGATAAAGGGACAAATGGTCATCGATTTTTATAGGAGGCATAACATTTTGGACAATAGATCTCAAAAATATCTGGTGCAGTCTATAGTCGAAGAATGCCTTAACAAAAAAGTTGTTTTGAGCTACAATTTAATGCAGCAGATATCAGAAAATATTGTTAAATATTTTCCAGCAGAGAAAAAGGTATTGTTCTTATGTTCACCTACATCCAAACACGGTAATTCAAATTAAACTTTAAAAACTAGGAAACTAATTATATGAAAAGGAAAAAAGGAGCTAAGACCCAACAGGAAAGCTGCACTCAAAATGGTGCAACAGTAAACTAAGGCTGCAAATTAACAAACGTTCTGGATGCAACAAGGTTTATGACAGTCAAATATCAGAGTAGGACAGAATTAGCTATGATGAAGAAGGTACTTTGCATGCATGTATTTACGTCAGATACGCATTGTTTGTTTATTTTGTTTATCACCTAACAGACCTAAGATAATAAATTGTTTGGTTGGCAAATAACGCTTCTCCATGGGAAACAGTTTTAGAGTCCTGGAAAAAGACAAGTAAACTGCGTATTGAAAGCTTTAAAAACCATGAAAAAACTTTAAGCGAGCTGTTATAGGATTGGCCCCCATACAATTATGACCTAGGATACGCATTGGTAATTGTTTTTATCGTAATAACTATTTATAAAAGATTGAGAGTAGTTCATTTTTGTGTACAGGTTGACGTCGACTTTGAAAATATTTATCCAAACAAATGGAATAGTTTGTTGGGACATTACGAAAATATTCTTCGCATTTTTTGCCATATGAAATTGTAGATGTAGATTCACATTAGTGTGCAATGAACATTAAAAATGCTGATGCCCACCTATTCATTTTTATGTCTTAAAAAATGGCCTGAAAGTTATTCGATCAAAACTTTTTTTTAAATAAGTAAAAATATTGTAACAAAGAAATGTTGTAATAAAAAAAAAATGGAATGTAAAAACTGAATACATAAACACGCTATTTTAAACAAAAACATTTTTTTTTATTATTTTAAAATATTTCACCTGGGAAGAGACTTTACCTACCTACTGTTGAATTTTAATCTTCGCAGTTGTGAGTATAAATTGGAAACTAAGGACGGTAAGATAATATAACAATAACGCATTTATGTGTCTTTTTCAGCGTATGTGTGCTATAGGTACTTAAGTGCTTCAAGCAAAAATCATAGGTTGATTCGCGTTAATTTGACACGCTTCACCATTTTTATTTAAAGAGATATGTGCAGCTTTCAGATACTGAGCAATTTTATTTCATGAGAAAGTACACTTAAATCAACACAGACTAATGCTTAATTTTAATAGTCAAATTATGAGAAGTTCGTCTTAATTTTAAACGTGTCATCATTTTCTTATAAACAGATACATGCGCTTTTAAGTTGCTTAGCATCTTAATTTTAAACGAATGCATATTTTAATCAATAGGGACCCATCTCAATACTAACTGCTGGTAAGTCTAAAAAGAAAATGAACTCCTTTTAAAATGAAACGGAATCTCTTAAAAACAAACTTAAGGCACATACAATAAATTAAATAGATGTTTCTACTTGTTTTAAACCGATAGTCGGCTTGGCAAAAAACCATGCAGAAATCTATTTGAATTCATGCTGATTCTATTTGTTTTTAGTATGTTATTTTCCTCCGTGTAAGAGCTTCATCGACGATCTCACGACAAGACTATGTACGGAAATATGGGACAACACTACAAGCTGTGTCATATCTCGTTGTCTATGGCCGTCATTGACAAAAAGAAAACTAAGTCCCTACTGTCCTTTGACAGAAATCAAACCAGTGTGCTCGTCGGGGTATTAACCGGACACTGCACAATCGGGAGCACGCCCAGAAGTCTAGGGATCCCTACAAATGACTTCTGCAGAAGCTGTAGAGATAAGGAGGAAATATAATCTGTGGAACATCTCCTGTGCCACTGCCCTAGAATAGAACCCAAGAACGACGTTTCTCCTGAATTGGAACACGGTTCTTTGACTGCTTGGGCGACCTAGCAGAGACGCTCCTAAAGGATATTAATCGATTCATCAACAGAGCCAAATGGTTTGGTAAGCTGCGTGTCCTTCCATGTACAAAAAAAGGATATTCACAATGGGCATTTTTGGCTTCTATAATAAGCAAATGTGTATGCAAGCCTCCTAACCTAACCTAACAATGCCAGTAGATGTCTTAATCAAAGTAGGCATGATATCAAAAACGTAGTAGTTTTTCTTACAGGTCACCACGGGCTTCGATACAACCTTACAAAATAATCACTCGACTCTCCAGGCTACCGAAACATATACTACGTGAATGTCCAGGCCACTGTGGAATTAGAAAGAAGATTTTCTTCGGGGAACAATAGAATAACGAGGATATAAGGAAACCCTCTGCTGGTGGCATTATCCACTTGATGCGGCAAGTGTAAAGCCCACTAGCCTAGATATTTGCTGGCTCTTATTGCACAATTGATCTTACACGAGTAGGTCGACGGTCGACTACCATCCTAGGCTAGGCGTGTCAGAAGCTTAAAAAAAACACTTTTGAGGGCATCTCGATGCACGAGCCAAGCGTTCATTATGTACATATGTATGTTCGTCTTCCCTGAAAAAAAAAACATTATTGGATAAAATAGGTTTAAGGCTAATGAAATGCGAAAACTTCTTAATGACTGGCGTTATGGTTTTCGCAGCAACAGGTCCACTAGTGATTTGATGACATATCTAACCGAAAAGTGGAACCAATCTCTTTCCCAAGATTGTTGCACTTGATATTTCAAAGGCATTTGACAGAGTTTGTGATCAAGCTCTCTTGTCGAAAATGCGTGCATTTGGAATCGATGATAATCTTCTTCAGTGGATTAGAAATTACCTTTTGGACCATTCAATTCAATTTGTTTTGGACGGTTTTAAGTCTGCAACTCAACAAATAAATGTTGGTGATCCCCAAGGCTCTGTTTTGTCCCCGACTCTGTTTCTCATTTTTATAAATGATCTCCTGTCTCTTACTTCTAATCCAATCCATTCCTTTGCTGATGAGAGTACCCTCAGCTTCTCATATTCGTTTCTTGGGTCACGCCTCTCATCTTCGGGTGTGGAACTGGAACGGCGACGTATGTTAAGCTCATTAAATTCCGATCTTAACAGCATAACTCAGAGGGGTAAAACTAATAGAGTGGAATTTAATGCTTCCAAAACAAAATGCTGTCTCCTGCCATTAAAGCAAAACCCACACACACTGCCACTATCCATGAATGGTACTTGCATCGCTGAAACCGAAAGACTTTAAATTCTCGGTATGTGTGTTAATGACAACCTTCGTTGAAATGACCACATATTCGATGTCGTCTAGAACGTCGCGAAATGTCTAGGCTTCCTCAAGTGTTGTAAGAAATATTTCACCCCTTCTGATCTGGCTACAATTTGTAAGGCGCTTATTGAAGGCGCCCGAAATTGAAGACAACGCTCATATCTGATCTGGTGCACCAATAAACCAATAACTTATTTGGACCTACTTAAGAGGATTCAAAAACGCGCGATAAAACTCATTGGCAACCGAGACATCGCTAAATCCATTGACTCTCTTAGGCATCGTCGTAATGTCTCCCTTTCGTTATTTTATCTTTATTTCCACCATAAGTGTTCAAACGAAATGCCATGCAAGGAATGCTCATCAGTTCACCCTCAAGCCTGTGTTCGGACGTACAGTGAAGTTCAAAGAATCTTTCCTCAGCAGTACAACACGAATGTGGAATACTCTTCCACGCATTGTTTTTCCTTCACATTATGACCTTCAAACATTCAACACCAACGTGCATCGGCATCTCTCCTTTTCTTCTCACCCTAATTTCTTTAACGCCCGCGCTGTGTAGCTATTACATTATAACATAAGGGTCCCAACAAATCCCTTTAGTGCCTATTTATTATGAAAAAAGGCTCTACATGTGTCGGCAATGTTTTATTTTTTTTTGGCAACGATTCACCATTGAAATAACATTACGATAAATCATTCAAAAATTATGCACCCCTTCCCAGAAGTTAGCAACAATTTTGATTTGTTTTATTTTTTTACATTGAGTGGTAGGTACTCACGCTAATAACTTCATTATCAAATAACCAATTTATAGTTTTGTCACTCATTTCGAGATGACTTAATCGTTTATTGGTACCTCGCCACTTCAGTTTTGTGTTTGCCTCTTTCAGTTTGGTATTAAGCTTCGTTTCCTCTTTGCGGTTTTTACCTTCTCGTATACTTCAACATACTAAAGAGATAATATTGCAATCGTGATGAATGTTCGTACTCAAACTGATATTACGACTAAATTCCAAAAAAGTGTGTTTCGCATTTCTGTCTGTCCTTCCGTGACCGGTCTTCAAACTTCGTACTGGGAGTTCTTAGGCATATATCTCGTGACCTTTTTATTTATTCTATGATTTGAAATTGCGGTAGGTATTTACATAACAAATAAAATAAATACATATTAGGTATATATGGTATATTAGATAAAGGATCATTTATAAAAAAAATACTAGGCATTTACAGCCCATAGAGGGCCTAAAATCTGGCTTCTCCACATATTTGCTTGTACGAAGTGGAAGGGACCCAAAAGTTAAGCCGACTTCGAACGGCAAATTTGAGAAGCTTCTCATGACAAATTGATACTCTTAAAAGTTTGTAAGATGTTCGCAAAAGGTGGGCGGTAAAACATTACTAACTGTGTTACTTTGCCGCAGCGTGATTTCGATTAGTAGTACAATACACTTACCACTGACCCACAGCGCACAGCACCTTTAATAGGCTCCCGGAAATTACGCCAGAATTGTTTTTGGAAAAAAACACCAGCAAATAATTATGCAAAATTCTGTTCTTTTTTCCTATGAAAAACGGTCAGTATTTTCTGGCATTGCTTCTAAAATACCTGACTTTTTTTCCCAAAAAATGGCTGCCATTTGTCATTTTTAGAACTTTTTTTTGTGGTCACTGTTGGATTTGGGGTAGGTGTATTACTTTTCTGGCGTAATTTCCATTTTACTCTCTGTCTCTTCTTCCAAACCTGTCTGACCTAATTTCCAACTTTTGTGTTATTTTCCGAAAGAATTCTGCTGCATTTTCCAATTTTGACTAATTAAACACTTTATAGGGTTTAAAAAAAAAACTGGCGTGAGTTCCTATAATGCAACATGTTCTTATAACTACGATTTTCTCAAAAACTGCCCTAATTATTTTGATCGTTTAGTGCGTTTTAATACTTGGAGTAAGTGTAAGAATATGGTACATGTGGGTACTCATTTTTTTCGCAAAAATCTCGAATTACGGCACATTAGAATAACGGTAAAATATCATAAAAAGGCAAAGTAATTTCAAAAAAAATGATATTTTAGCTGATACATACAACTATTGTGAACAAATTGGCCTTCAGATTCTCAATAATTTTTTTTTTATAAAGTTAAACTTCATACGACAGTTTCTAAAAATTTTAAGAACGATTTAACGATTTTATCTGTAGGTCTTGAACCTACTTCGAGTGAAGGTTAGTAAATGGCACACTTATGGCGTTTTCCATTGGTCTCACTCAATTATCTACTCCTCTTGGATTCTAATGGAACATCGAAAATCGTCTTCTATTATATTGAGTATGTGTTGGTGAAGGGTGGCGACGGTGTAGAGGTTAGTGTGTTGGCTTGTGACCCGTGCGGTGCAGGTTCAATCCCCATGAGGAACAACAACATACGCCACCCATTCACATGCCTCTACACCAAAAGGAGGATTTCTGCCTGGTAGTACAATGGACCGTTAACGAGTCTGAGTGCTCTGGGATTTGGATTTCCTTTTTTTTACAAAAAATAAAAAAAGAAAAAAAAAATGTGTTGGCGAAATCTGAACAGAAAAACAAAAATTGAGCCTTTTCATATGGCTTTGACAAGTAGTCCGAAGCAAAAGTTTATGTGTGTCACCGTATTTGAGTGAACTCCGAAATGAAATCGGGAAGAAAAAATCGGCCCAAAGGAGTATTCCGAGCGGTTCTGTCCGGAAGACAAAAAAAAACAGTCTGAGTGGACCAATGGAAAACGCCATTAGTTTTTACCAGAAGACTAAGCAACGGTACTTTCATAATACGGTAATAGCTCAGGTTTTCAGTTTGCATGAAGTTTTATAATTTTATTTGCTTCAAATAGACATTTTAGATTAGATTAGATTATTCGATTTTTTATTACTTTTCAAACAAGTAGAATTACATACATTGTGTTATTCATAAATTAGAATTTACTGCGTATAAGCATTCCAAGGATAATAACATATTGACAGCTATCATGACAAATTAAAAACCCGTTCAAAAGATCACAATCCACAAAGCGGTCTATGCATTTCATGTCATTCCGCCTAATTTTGGTTGATTGGTTGGTTGGTTTAAGTGGCTGTTCCCTGTTTCCTGACGAGTCAAAAACACAAATAACGCATTGAGCGCCGTTTTGATACCACAACTAACGAAACCTGAAATTAAGGGGGAGAAGGATGTTAAGGGAGCTCAAAACCAGCCTGTGGAGTTGAGAAATTTGATGATCTTGTTGAAATGGATGCTTTGGATGGCCGAAAGGTCATCGTAAAAGGGATGACCTGGTGCACTGTGTCTGGTTTTGGGGGATGCCAAGCTTGGCTGCGTGTGTTCGTAAGAGTCAATGACCCGTAATAATTGCCGTTAGTCTGGCAAGATATACACGCGTTCTGGCTAAGAAGTTGTTTGTTCTGGCATCATCGTAGGTTGGCCAGATCTTCCTTGAAATGACACAGTTTGTCATTCCCTTCAATGTTTCTATGGCCGGGAGCCCAGACGAAAGTGATATCAAACCGATGACAAGCCCTGTTCAGTGTCTCCCTGCATTCCACAACAAGCTTGGACGTTGACTTAGTTGAACCGCCAGCCTTAATTGCGGCCTGACTGTCGACGAAGTTCTGTTCTGGGTGTCACTATGTTGAGGAGCAGTCTACACGCCTCCTTAATTGCAAATACTTCTGCTTGAAAGACGCTGGCTGCGTTGGTAAGGCGAAGTGTCTTAGAGATGTCTAGTTCTGTTGAGAAAATGCCTGCTCCTACTCTACAGTTCGTCGTGGAACCATCTGTGAAGATAGGTATGAGGGGAATCTAACAGAGAAGTTTTTATGGAATTGAGTTTGTGTGCAATGTAGTGCGTTGATATACGACCTTGAGTATCACATTGAACGCCTCGGTCGATTTGATCGAAGGGCTCCTGTGTTTCCAGTTCCAGCTGTTCTTTGGACTCTACTTAAATTAATGACGGTATAGGCTTTGCTTAAGGCGGGCCACCATACCAGTGATTCGTAGGTGAGGATGGGACGTACCACCGCTGTGTACATCCAACGAACCATCTTTGGTTAAAGCCCCCACGTCTTGCCGAAAGTTTTACTACAGGCGTAGAAAGCTATGCTTGCCTTCCGCACTCGGTGCTCGATATTGGACTTCCAGTTAAGTTTAGGGTCAAGCATGACTTCAAGGTATTTTGAGCTGGTGGATAAAGGAAGATTTTGGTTATTTAAGCGGGGAAGTGAGAAGGTTGGTATTTTGGTTTTGGTGGTGAAAAGCATCAGTTCAGTTTTGCTTGGGTTAACGCTAGTAGCCCAACCGCTAATCTTACCCAGTGCTCTTTAAATGATTTCACTTATTACGTTCGGAAACATTCCTGATACTAGAACAACCACGTTATCCGCATACTTAATGACTGATGAGACTTGACAGGATTTTGTTAAGTAGGTACCATAATTCATATGAGAGGCGAGATCACCCCACCTTGAGTTGTTCCTCTGCTTACTGATTTGGTTAGAAGGGTGTTACCAAGTTTTGCTTGAATGATCCTTGTTTTGAGCATGGAAATGATCCATGAAGTGATGAAATCCTCTACACCAATTTCTAAGAGAGAGATTCCTGGATCGATTCAGTGTGGACGGTTTTAAAAGCGTATATCTAAGAAGACCTGCCCTTGAGGTATGCGTGTTGTGAATTACATAAGGGAGAACTTTAGAGGCCTCTTCTTATGTGAAGGTCAAGTACACGTTCTAAAGTTTTGAGTATGAAGGAGGTCAAGCTAATAGGTCGGAAGTCCTTCGCGGATTCGTGACCTCTTTTACCGACTTTCGGTATGAAAACTACTTGGACATTCTTCCAACACTGAGGTATGTGATTTAGTAGAATACTGCTTCTGTAAATTTCAACTAGTAAGGGCATAACTATCCCGTCATATTTTTAAAGCATGATGAGGAGAATGCCGTCCTGCCCTATTGATTTATACGGAGCAAAACTGTGAATGGCCCAGAAGATCTTTTCCTTGGTTATAATGCGCTCTATTTCTTCCCGGTGTGAGGGGAGATTCCCCCGCTAGTGGGTCGGGATTACGCAGTAGTCTGTACAACCAGGAAAGTGTGTATGAAGTAGAAGCTCCAAGGATTCGTCCGTGGATTCCGTCCATGTTCCGTCCGATCTCTTAATAAAGGATGTACTGGATCGTCCTTTGGATAGAATCTTACTGAGTCTTGCAGATTCCTTAAGAGTATCAATAGATTGACATTATGTAGACCATGTTTTGTCTTAGCTGATCTCATAGATTTTTTTTAGAACTTTAGGCAGTCCTTGTAAGGTTGTCAGTACTTATGCCCATAACAGATATTTAAAGTGTCCCTAGTCAACCTTCTCAGGATGGTAAGGTCTTCATTCCACCTCGGCGATAAGGTTTTTTTGCTATATTTAACGGGACGCGATGCCTTAAAAGCTGTGTTCATCGCCTTTTCTAGTACAAACGTAATTGTGTCCAGTTCTACACCTGACTCAATTTTCAGGTATGGTACTCGTATATTAGGAGGTTTAGAGTTCAATACTTGACCAAATTTCTTCCAGTCAATTCTTTATGGATTTCTATATAGAACAGGAGTATCTACCTTGATACTAAGATTGAAGAGTATCCCCTCGTGGTCCGAGAAGGACTTTCAGACTCTCCAATTCTCAACCCTAACGATGTCATTGTTTGTTTTGAGTGTAATGTCTAACACTTCTTCCCAGCCATTTTCCGTTCTTTTTTTTTTTTTTTGCGATGGAAGGTGGAAACCTTGCATGGGGCACCAATGGTCCGATGTAAATTGGTAGTGCCGGATTCCTACCGGCTAAAACCACCTCCCTTCCCGAACAGGCCAATTCATTTCCGCCGCTGAACCGCCGTAAGACATTACTTCGCGTGGGGTCGGTATGAAGACTTAGCTTGTTGCTCTATTGTTGTAACTATTAGCTTTCCGTTGGCGGTCTAAGCGTCTAAGATCGCTGAGTATACGAACCGCCACGTTACTTACAGCGGTCCAGTTTTCGTCATCCCGAAGCAAATAGTTTACGACATTATCGGGAGTGGGTCCGAATTGGTCCCGTAGGGAGATCCTCTCGGTTTCGTACCGTTGGCAATGGAAAAACACGTGTTCCGCGTTTTCAGAAACATTTTCGCAATGCGGCCAATTTGGACTGGTTTCATGTCCGCGTTTAAAGAGATATTCTCTGTAACAGCCATGACCAGTCAAGAACTGGGTCAGATGGAAGTTTGTTTCACCATGTTCCCTTTTGATCCACACATCGATCACTGGTATAAGCCTGTGCGTCCATCTTCCCTTTAACGATTCATTCCATTGTTGTTGCCAAGTTTCTATACTCAGAGACTCCTTTCATATTTTCTTTTGTCGTTATCTACCCGACCATTTCGGACTCGCTCGCTTATTATTTTACCATTTCTTCTACTTGCTGAATCGATAGGTAACATTGAAGGTACGACGAGTAAAGCATCGTTCGAAACTGTTCGAAACGCACAGGCGACTCTAAGTGCGCTAAGACGGTGGACAGATTTGATTCCCCTCATGTAAGACTTAACTTTCGTTGCACTTGACAATATTTCTATCGCAAGAATGGAACTGACAGTTCCTGCAAGAAGAAGTCTCTTTGTTTGTTTCGGGCCCCCGATGTTACTCATCAGCCTTGAAAGCGCGCCAACGGATTTTGATGACTTTTTGCATACATATTCAAGATGATGTTTAAAGCTTAGGCGAGCGTCTATAACTACTCCGAGATACTTAATAAACGGTTGAGAAACTACTTCTTGCTCTCCTACTCTAAGTGTTATCGTTTCTCGCACTTTCCTACTCGCAATAAGTACTGCTTCCGTTTTGTGGTCGGCGAGTTTCAAACCTGCGCTAGAAAGCCATGTACTCGTACGTACATTTGCAACTGTCTCATTACAGTGCAGCTCGACTTCTTTTATTGTTTTTGCCACGCTATGTCGTCTGCAAAGCCGATAATCGACGCTTCTCTTGGCATCGGTAGACGCAGAATTTCGTCACACATAACGTTCCATAGCAAGGGGCCTAGATATAATTTTCCGTGCTTGGAAATAAAAAGGTAGGGGTGTTACCCACATTACATACACATAGATCTGCAGTTAAAATAAAATCAAATAAAGACTCACCTCGTTCGTTTATTTCCTTGCTACCCCTAATTTTGGTAAGTTTCAAAAATTAATCTGTGCATTCACAATATTAGAAAATCAAAAATGTGACATATTTTGTGCAAGAAATTCCAAACAAAAATATGATCAGGTATATTTGGCACTCGTAAAATTAGGAGATCAGTTGAGCTTTCATAAGATAAATAAAAAAGAATCACATAATATAAAACATTATTTACTCGGCTGTTGTGCATACTCATACATCATATAACCTATTATTACCGGTCTCTGCTGAAAGGATTAAAATAAAATTTCTAAATGTTTTTTTAACGTACGCATTCACAAATTGTAACTAATGATTTGTAAACACGTAATTATATGAAACCTATACTGTATAGTGAATATTGCTGCAATAAACAAGCCATACAAGAAAACCCACTATGTGGACTAGCTAGGTACCTTTTAGAAGTGTATAAAAATGTATATATATTTATAAAAGGGGCTACGCGGTTATTTCAACACCAGGGGCATTTGAAAGTGAAAATAAAAATACTTTTTTATTGATTTTCAATCCAATTTAGGCAAATCAAATATAGCTTTCTATCTATACATACAATCTTTGTTATTACGATTTTTTTCCCGATTTTATGAGTAAAGAAAATGGCTAATAAGTAAATGTGATTCGAAAGGAATATTTTTAAAAAGGCGACAAAGGTTCATACGTCTGAGTCATGCACTTAAGTTTTTATTAATTTTATCTGATAAGATAACTCTAAAACTTAAACCTTTAGATACTGGAGGCTTCGTTCTAAAATAAATATTATTGTGTGTGAATTTAAATGGCAATGTGCAAGGCGCGCACATTCACAGCTGTTAATGAGGAAAATAAAAATAAACAAACCCAATTTACCATCACACCAATGATAAGAAAGTCAACAACAAAACCAGTTAAATGATTGCGTTGTGCAATAACGCAAATGTTCATTTGAGTGTCATCTTTCGGTTCTTATCGAAGAATTAAGAATGTTGTAGGTTTTTTTTACCAGTGTTTTTCAATTGTGATTTACGTTTGGTTAAGAGCGATTAGTGGACGGCCGCAACGATCTTAAATAATAACAAATTGAACTTTATCTATTTGGCAATGGATAGATTAAGTTGCGAAATATTTATTGAATATGTACAGTACATAGTTGCTGGGAGTAGATTCAAATAGAACGAGTTTTAATTCAAACATGAACAGTTATAGAATTTTATAGGCAGGGGCTTATTGAAATTAATGAAATGTCATGAAAACATAGGGGCGGGCTACAGTCCGCTTGGGCGAACTGTTGGATACCCTATTCTTATTCTTATCCCTCATAAGTGGGCGTGACAAAAGTCTAAGTATGGTTGAATTGTTAAGAACGCTGTACATATTCTGTTATATAACATTTAAAAGATTTTATCAAACAAAAACGAAGCTTTTGTAAAAAAAACGTTCCCTAGCTCAAACTTTGGTTTTTCAATAAAATTATTTTATTTAATTGTGGGCGTGCCAGTAGGCGGATTTAAAAAAATTAACACATGGATGAGCATAGAGGACCCCTAGAGAGTATATATTATAAATTTCAGCTCCCTAGCTCAAACTTTGGATTTTCAAAAAAAGGTTTTTTCGTAAATTGTGGGCGTGTCAGTAGGTGGATTTTGAAAATATTTACACATGAGCAGAAAGGGCCCCCTAGAGAGTATATATTCTAAATTTCAGCTCCCTAGCTCAAACTTTTGATTTTCAAAAAAAAGTTTTTTTAAATTGTCGGCGTGTCAGTAGGCGGATTTTGAAAATATTTACACATGAGATTTAAGGGCCCCTAGAGAGTATATATTATAAATTTCAGCTCCCTAGCTCAAATTTTGGTTTTTCAATAAAATTGTTTTATTTTTTTGTGGGCGTGTCAGTGGCGGATTTTGAAAATTTTATATCCCGAGCAGTTTTAGGAGTCATAGATCATATATAAAAAATTTCAGCTTTCTAGCTCAAAATTCGATTTTTTCCAAAATTTTGTTTTTTTGAGTTTGTGTGCGGATTTCAAAAATTCGTAAACTTGATTATTTCGGGACCCTAGAGAGTATATGGTTAAAATTTCAGCTCTCTAGGCCCAGTTTAAACGCCTAATTTTTGCCGATGGACGGACGGACGGACATGGCTAGATCGACATTACTATCCATGCTGATCATAAATATAGTAACTTTTAGGGGTCTACGGGCAATATTAAGGTATGTTACAAACTATGCGTCAAAATTAATATACCCTATGTATGATATGTTTTTTTATTTTTAATATACACACACTAAATGGATTTATTAAGATCCTTATAATAGCCATGTTTTTTTTTACTTAGGCGTATATACGATTGGATATAGAAGTGTAAAAAAATTGACTTCGACTTGGCAGCATTGACATTTCGGTGGTTTTATCCAATCAAACTGTATATTGAACCTGAAAATTTCAAAATACTAAGAAAATCTAATTATGCCATCGTTTCGGGCAAGAAAATTGCAACTTAAAAACAGAAAGTTGACTTCGATAGGACAAATGGTTCGGAAATGGTACGGGATTCAAATCATGATTTTTTGTATTTTCAGTCAAAAAAGTGCACATTGAATCTGGAACTTAAATTTTAAAATACTGCTCAGATTAAAAATCTAATTATAACTTCGTTAAGGGCGAGAAAATTGCAACTTAAAAGTACGAAGTTGACCAATATAGGACAAGTGGTTTGGAAATGGCAACGGTTCAATATTTTTTTGGTAATAATAAAACGTCACTCGCAATTAAAATGTAGGGTTTGGTAGGTGAGAAAATGTTTTGACATTCGATGACGTGTTGAACGGCTGAGGAAAGATTCTTTGAACTTCACTGTACGTCCGAATACAGGCTTGAGGGTGAACTCATGAGCATTCCTTGCATAACGGGTATTGCGGTTGAAATGTTGAAGGAGTGGATGCAACTGGCTGTTGCAGGAGACATTGCCACGATGACTGAGAGGGTCGATCAATCTCGTGATGTCTTTCGGTCGACATCGAGTTTTATCGCGCGTTTTTTGGATCCTGTTAAGTAGCTACAAATAAGTTTATTTCTGCACCAGACCAAATATGAGTGCTGTTCTCGAGTTTCGGGCGGATAAACGCCTTATAAGTTGTAGCCAGATCAGAAGGGGTGAAATATTTCTTACATCGTTGAAGGGAGCTTAGACATTTCGCAGCGTTCTTGGCGACATCGAATATGTGGTTATTCCAACGAAGGTTGTTTTTAACACACATACCGAGATTGATGACGGAAGACAGCATTGCGTCTTAGAAGCATTAAATTCTACTGTATTGGTTATACCTTACTGATTTATGCTGTTAAGATCAGAATTTAATAAGCTTAATATACGTTGCCGTTCCAGTTCCAGATCCGAAGAAGAGGGGCATGACCCAAGAAACGAATATGTGAGCTGAGAACTGTCATCAGCGAAAGAATGGATTGGATTAAAAGTAACAGACAGGAGATCATTTACAAAAATGAGAAACAGAGTCGGAGATAGAACAGAGCCTTGGGGAACACCCCAAGGTGACTTGAAACCGTCCAAAACAACTTGAATTGAACGGACCGAAAGGTAATTTCTAATCTATTTGAAATCATCATCGATTCCAAATGCACGCATTTTCGACAAGAGATCTTGCTGCCAAACTCTGTCAAATGCCTCTTAAATATCAAGCGCAACGATTTTTCTTTCACGACCTTGGTGAAGAGACGTAAGTGCAATTGGTTAGAAGAAGGAGGGAGAAGAAGATCCGCTTTTTTTTGGGACAGGCTGGACAAATGCTCTTCCATCTTCTCGGAAAGATCCCTATGAAGAACAGTAGAGGTAGAAAAGCTCACACAGTGGTTTTGCCAGCGCAGAAGAACACTTCTTCAGAACGATAGGGGAAATACCATCATCGCTTCTTTGTGTTATTTTGGAACGATTGGAAGGAACCTAACATTTTGGCAAACTCCGAGCGGGAAATTTGAAAAGTTTGTCATTACAATTGATATTCATTGATTGCTTGTCTGATTTTCACAAGAGTTGGGACAGTGGAAAGACTTTTGATGTTACTGGGTTGATTTTAACTAGGGTACCCTCGGTGAGAAGTGCGGCACACTTATCACTTAGCCATTGCGCCCACAATAGTTAGTCGCAGCCACGACCACGTTATCGAACAAACAACAAGAAACCGAAAACAAAATGACACATTCCACTAAAACCTAGGCAAGGTCTTAAATGCCAATACAAATACTCGGGGAAGGCTTATGGCCTTGTTCTTTGAGAACATCTCCAACGCGATGCAAGTGGAGCCCTTCAACACATCAGGGCAGTTCAATTTTCAAATGAGTATTCTCGAACTTTTGGTAACTGATTTCGCCGAAGATGTAGATAAGCAAATCTTGCATTTAATCCTTTGATCAGGTGTCCTGAAATATCGATTTTTCGGACTCGCAAAATATAGAAAAATCAATCTATGTTCTGACAGATGAATTAAACATAAATTTTACTTTTTGTTTATTGAGTGTTATGTGAAGATTGAGTTATGTTATACATATTAATATGTTCTAATAAAATATTGTTTTGTTGTCAGATTTATTTTGTTGTCTTCATCTTGTCCATTCGTCTGATTAGTTCTTCTGAAATTAGGTATAGAATATTATCAATCTTACACTTTGAAGTACTGGAAAACCACCTTCGGTGACAAACCAGTCAACACTTCTATTTCTTATTGCAACTGCTTGTGATGTCTATTTTCTATAGCTGAGGTCTACTAACAAATTTATTGTTTATTCTGTATTAGATCTGTTGCTGTATTTACCTTGTTCAGCTTGGAGGATATAGTATGCAACAGCATAAAATTAATGGTTGTGCAAACTCAGGTTGCACTTCCAAAGGTTTAAGCAAAATCCTTCACGTAGATTTGGGGTAAGATCCCAAAAGTACTTTCAACAATTCTTTACGCTCTCGTATGACGTAACCAATGTAGCGTATAAAATTAAATCTCAAAGAAATTATTTATGTCTTATTACTTTGCGTTACCTATATTTATAATATTCTTTGCTTTTTTGTTAGACCATTGCCTGGATATGGCGTTACTAATTGTACTTTAATCCAAAAGCTTTATCACCTACCAAAAAGTTTGGTTGTTTATCATTCGTTCAGGGCAGAGAAACGCTGGCGGGAACCTTTAGATTTGAAGGACAGTTTGCCCACACCTTACCGATAATAGATGACGAACATGCAGAAGGTAGGATGTTAACCGTGATAAACTTAGTGTTTGCGTGAACTACTGCCATAACTACAGTTAAGAAACACTTTTTATAATTAAAATTAAAGCTCATATAATTTTTGAGGAGAAACAAATTTTTTTTTGCGTGTAGATAGGTGAAAATCATTGAAAGACATCGCTTGCGAGCTTTGCGATAGTGTGGGACTTGAAACACCCACTAAAATCACCCAGTCAAGGCATGATGTTACCATCCTTTCAAGAATCGCACCTAGTCGTCAGACTAATCAGCAATTTTGTTCTAATATTTACTTATGTACTTATGTACTGTTTTTAGGAACTAACTTCAGTTTGTTACCTTTTGTTTTTTAAATCATTATCACTTTGTTCGTGTGATTATGTTGTTACATATATGTATATTTCTTTCCTTTTTACCTAGTTAGCTAGTTCAAAAGGTTTAACTCTACGTAATCTTTTAACTAAATTGTTGTTATTAAGTAGTTGGTCTACTTCTAAATAAGCATGGTTTCGAAGCCTTACTTCAGGTCTTCTTGCGACCTTGTTTGCTTCGAAGATTTGTCTTACTTGTGCACCCCCATAACTGGAGGCCATTATGTCCAAATTGGTTTATAGATTGAGAGGCATGAATACCTCCCTATGAGCCAATACATTTTATTGTATTGTATATTTAGTTCTATTTCCATTTTTTGGTTCAATTAGATATATCATTTACTGTCCTTTGCATTTTTTCTGTAACTTCCTGTACGGTTTTTCCTACTGGAAGTGCAGCAATATCGTCTGCAAAAGTGACAACAGTAGTTTCGTCATTTTGTGGTAGGTCGCTCTTGTATAGGAGGAACAGTACGGGTAGTAGTTGAGTATTTATTTCTAAATCCAAACTGATGGTTTGGGATCAGTGTCTTTCTGCCAACGACCTTGCCACGTTGAATCAATCGGTTCTCGTAGCTAGGGCGTTTCTGGGAGAGGCCATAAGGCTTCAGTCGCAGCGTTACCAGATTTAGCAGTTTCCTGCGATTTTAGCAGGATTAGATAGTAAAAATCCCGTGCAGCAGATTTTTTAGCATTTTTTAAAATTTCAACAGTTTTAAGCAGTTTTCACAAAATTTCAAAAAAATAAATTAAAATAGCAATTTCAGTATACATTTTGTATCATTTTTATGCATTAGCTAAAAGAAACATTGGTAACACTCACAATTGAACTGAAACCACATTTATCCACAAATACATGCACCCACAAAAACTCTTGGCAATATTCAATACGGAATTCTGGAATCAAACATATTTTGCAACTAACACACAGACATGAATGAAGTTTTTCCAAAATCCAATGGAAAGTTCTCATGTTTAAATTTCTTCTTCATCATCGCCTTTGTTTTATTACTGTTATTTTCCAAATGCAAGTGCAAGCAACACCAACAGTAAACAGTCTCTAGTATAGAAATGTTTAAAATATTTATTTTTTAAAGAAAATGAAAAGAAAATACGAACAGATATACCGCCCGGAATGGGAACAAATGTCACAATTTTCTGCTTGGCTAACGAAAGCAAAAGAAACAAAATATGCATTTTGTAAGGGGTGTGCGTCCAATTTAGTTCCTCGCTTGGCTGTGCTAAAAGATCATGCAGAAACGCCAAAACATTTGGCGAACATCTCGAGTTATAGTGGACAGTCTTCCGTAAGTACCTAGATTACCATTTTACAATTAACTGCTATTATCCGTTACAAGCAATTCAATGAGAAGTGAAACAGTATCCCACATTTTGCTTTAAAATGCAATACCTCTACAAAACAATACAAATATTTTATCACTGAAATATGCTTGAATGTTTTGTATCACATTTTGTTTCTTATTCTCAGGTGGCGACTATTTTTAAACAGTCTCATGTGAGTCAAGAAATAAACAAAGCAGAGATAAGGTTTTGTGCAATGTTAGCAGAACATAACTTGCCCTTTCTGTTAATGGACCATCTCAGTGAAGTCATTGTAAAGAGCTATAGCAATTAAATTTTATTCCGACCAAAGTTCTTCAGTTTAAACCAAATTGCTTGATATAATTGATGTTCAAGGCGAATCAGCAAATCTTTTATTCACAGCGCTAACCGAAACTCTACTTAAAAGAGGTTTGGATATTAAAAATTGTGTTGGTTTTGCTGCAGACACAACGAATGTGATGGTTGGCGAATTGAACGGTGTTGTAGCTAAAATTAAAAATGTGAACCCAAGCTGTGTTTTCATTAAATGTGTATGTCACTCAGTAGCCCTAGCAGTAAGTCATGCAAGTAAGAAATTGCCTAGATCCATCGAGCAAATTGTTAAGGAGGTCTACTTATATTTTTCTCAAAGTAGTAAAAGGCAACGAGAATTTTTAGAGTTCCAAAATTTTTTTGAAACAGAAAAACATCGGATTTTGCGTCACTACGACATCAGATGGCTATCGCTTCATGCTTGTATTAATAGGATTTTGGAACAATGGTGTGCTTTGAAATTATATTTCCAAGGCGAGTTTTTAACAACAAATACCATCACAACCGAATTTATTTTTAACAGTTTAAATGATAATGTAATAAAACTTTATTTTTATGCTCTTGATTATATTTTGCCTATTATAAACAAATTTAACGTGAAATTTCAAGGCGACTATGCTAATATTCACCATCTCTACAGCAATATTTGTGAAATGTATACATCCTTACTTAGTTGTTTTATGAAAACGAGTTATTTAAAATCAACACATCCTTGGAATCTAGATCCCCTAGCAAGTATGCATTATTTACCTATAACTGGAATGTATTTAGGTGTTAATGTGGCAAGGCACATTACAAGTATTCATGCGTCGAATAAAGAAAGTATAAACACATTTCTTCAACGCTTTCATACATTTTTAATTGAACTTTGTATCCAATTAAAGAATAGATTGCCCATTGATAATTTATTAATTCGAGACCTTTCATTTTTAAATCCGCAAGGCGTTATAAATGATGAATTTAAATCTTTGGCCAACATTGTTAAAATGTTCCCACATTTGGTACAGGATAGTGATATTCAAAAAATTGATGACGAATATCGTCAAATAAAATTTGATAAATATGCATCAGATCTTTTGGCATCGGGTATTAAAAACAATGAGATTCTATCAGTTGAAAAATTTGGGGGAAATGTTAGCCAAATAGATAGCAACAAAAAGTACCCAACAATATGTAAATTTGCAAAATATATGCTAATTCTACCAACATCTAATGCTGCTTGTGAAAGAATATTTTCACAGGTAAATTTGTTAAAAACTACAAACCGTAATCGATTCAATAATGAAAATGTCGCCTCCATTTTGCAAGTAAAGCAGGGCGTTTCTGAAAGTGAAACTTGTTACAACTTTAATCCAACAAATAAAATGTTATCTTCAATGAATTCGAATGTTCTTTATAAAGATTGAGAATAATTTTATTTTTAATACAACAATTAGCTATTAATTATTTATCATTAAAAACAAATGTAATCAAAACAAATGTATATGCGTTTTTTTCTATAAAAAATATTTCACAAGAACTTGAAAAATATAAATAAATCTTATTTTTCAAGAAGAAATCGATCGCAGTTTTTTTTAGCATTTTTTTCGTTTTTGCCTAGCAGGTTTCGCAGTTTTTCGCCCTGGCTTTAGCAGGTTGGGATAAGATAATCTGGTAACGCTGTTCAGTCGGCTCACGGCGGCGCGTGTGCACGTTGCAAACTTCGTTGCCCCGCTAAGGTGCTAGTTGTCTGGCAGGCGCCTATGTCACCTTACTTTTTTGAATCCAACAGCAATACGAAACCAAGAAAATTCGATTTTTAGTTTCTTTCAATCAATTTGTTTATGCGCACGGTTTAACTATGTACATGCAACAATTCAAATTGAATGTCAACAACGAAATCGACCAACATATACAAAAGTGGGAATACAACGCCACCTATCAGAATCCAACATAATTATGCATACATATTTCGAATTTTACAACATAAGCTCCAATTAGTGTAAAGAAATGGCGATTTGAATAATTTTTTTCTATGGGTGGTGCCACGCGCCGTTGGCCAACTACGGTCACATTTTTCTATGTGCATTGCCCAAACTATTTACATCAAAATTTCCAAATTTTACAACATAAGCTTCTATAAGAGTGTCGAGAAATGTTGATTTGAATGATTTTTTTGTATGGGAGGCCCTTTATCCAATTTTGAGCTGAATCCGAAACACAAATTCTGGAACCCGATCGCAGCGCCACCTACCGGGTCCAATTATGAAGTTTTCTAATACATATAAACCTTCCTCTTGAATCACTCTATCTATCAAAAAACCGCATCAAAATCCGTTGCATAGTTTTTGAGACTATAGCGTACACACACACAAATTTTGAATTTTATATATGTATATAGATAGATAGATATGTAGTTATAGATAGATAGATAAAATTTAAATAATGATGCCGAGTTTTTCAAAAATGTTCTCGATGGAAATAAAATACTATGTTAAATTAGTTCGTAAAATGGTTTTAAAGCCGAAAGGCAATAATTATAAGGTTATAGTTAAGTTTAGAACGTCTGCATAAGGACAATTAATTAAGAATAAGTATCATATTAATTTTAAGTTAGATTTAATCATTTTTGTCTAGTACGTAAGTTGATATCTAATATTGAATAAAAGTGAATTTAAAAGTCAATCGGTTCTCGTTCGATCACCACAATTAAACGACGTTGGGCGTGGTTAGTACTTAGATGGGGGACCACTTGGGAATACCGCGTGTTGTTGGCAGCTCTTTCGAACGTGTCACAAACATCCAAGAGTATCAAATTGTCATGAGAAAGCTTCTCAAATTTGCCGTTTGGATTCGACGTAAAACTGTAGGTCCCCTCCACTTCGCATGAAATTTTATTTATTTTTTTTTAATTTTATTTATTTCAAACTTTGTTTCAAAAAAAATCTTAAAGCTAACATCTATTACAATGAAAAAATTGAAATAAAAGATATTTAATAAAAAGCTTTAAAGTAAAAGTGAAACAGTTAGGACCATTCTTTTGCTGGAAGACAAGTGACGAATGGACCATTAAATAGGTTAGGTTAGGTTGAAGTGGCTGTTAGCAAAAAGCCAACCCACTTAGACCAATGAGGTCCGTTGTGATGCCACATGGATCGGGTTTTTCGACCCCTACTCGCTAAAACCATTTGGAGCTTCTAATGAAGCGCGATAGACTTCTAACATCTGTATTAGCTAAGTCACTGAGTTCGTTGACGAAGAAGGCTCCTAGGTAGAGATTTCTTTTATGGGAGAGTGCAGGACATGTGCAGAGGAGATGAGACGTAGTCTCCTCCTCCTCCTCATCCCTGCAGCTTCTGCAGAAGTCGTTTGAGTAAACGCCAAGCCTTGATGCGTGCCTGCCTATTAGACAGTGTCCTGTGATGACACCTATGACAGAGCCAATGTGCAGTCTGTTGAGTGAGATCAAACTCAAAGAGCGTCGCAGATCCAGCTTTGGCCAGATCTCCTTAGTCGCTAGACATGTATCACTACCTGTCCACCTGAGGTTTGTACTCTCGACTGCGGATAGCTTGATCATAAGTTTGCAAGTAGCAATAGGCATACCTAAAAAACCTTTCTCAGGTAGAAGAGGTAATGTGGTTCCGTTTTTGGCGAGTTCGTCTGCCCTACAATTCCCTGGGATGTCTCTATGCCCCGGCACCCAACAAAGGTGAATATTGAACTGCTCTGCCATCTCTTGCAGAGATGAACGGCAGTCTAAGGCTACGATGGAATTGTGAGAGACTGAGTCCAGGGATTTTAGCGCGGCTTGACTATCCGAGAAAATGCAGATATCCTTAGCGGATATCACATTTCTCTTCAGCCACGACAGGACTTCCTTAATTGCCATGATTTCCGCCTGGAACACGCTACAATGATCAGGAAGACGGAAGGAGAGACTGATATTTAGTCTTTCTGAGTAAACACCCCCACCTACCCCCTCGCTAGTTTTTGATCCGTCGGTGTAAAAGTGGATCGATTTAACTTCCGTGCAACCAGCATCCTCCCAGAATGATCTGGTGGGGATAGTGATTTGGAACTTCTTTTCGAACTGTAGTTGGGGTGTGGTGTAGTCGATGTTTCTAGGTACGGACCCAAGTGAGTCCAAAATGATAGAGTGGCCAATGTTCGAATTGATCCACTGTGAGGTGGCTTTTAGGCGGACAGCGGAGCAGGCAGCCATCTGCCTGCTAAAAATATCCAGGGGTGTCAGATGCAGTAAGATGTCTAGTGCGGCGGAGGGGGTCGTACGGAGTGCTCCGCTGATACACAGACAAGCTGTACGTTGCACCTTGCTTAGCTTATCTCGGTTTACCGCTTTATCAAGAGCAGTCCACCAGACAACCGCCCCGTATGTCAGAATCGGTCTCACTACCGAAACGTATAGCCAGTGAGATATGCGGGGCTGAAGGCCCCACTTATTACCGATGGCTTTTTTGCAAGAGAAAAGTGCTACTGTCGCTTTTTTTACTCTTTCTTGTAAGTTGGGTTTCCAGCTTAACTTCCTATCGAGGATAAGACCCAGGAATTTGGCTTCATCGGAAAATGTTAAGCTCGTACCGTTAATGGAAGGAGGATCGATGTGAGGGATTTTATATTTCCTGGAGAAGAGGACAAGTTCGGTTTTATGAGGGTTAACCCCCAACCCACATCTTCTTGCCCAACTTGTCAGCTTATTGAGAGCATTTTGAAGTAGCTCTTTTAGGGTGTTGAGGTATTTCCCTGAGACGGCAATAGCAACGTCATCCGCATAGGCAATCGCCCTGCAACCCTCCTCCTCCAGGCATGTCAGTAGTTTATTCACCACCAAGTTCCACAGAAGGGGGGAAAGGACACCACCTTGTGGCGTACCCCTACTGACAGACCTCCTAGCGGATGAATCGCCCAGTTTCGAATTGATAATCCTGCTTGAGAGCAAAAGATTGATCAGTTCCCCAAGCGAGCCATTCACATTCAGTTCTGTCAGTGCATTTGCGATTGCAGATGTGTTTACGTTGTTGAAAGCGCCTTCTATGTCTAGGAAAGCAACCATAGTGTATTCCTTGTGGTAGAGGGAGTATTCAATAGTGCGTACCAAGGAGTGAAGGGCGGTTTCCACCGATTTACCCTTATTGTACGCGTGTTGGGCCGCAGACAGCAGTTGCGGGTTTATGTTCATACGAAGATGGATATCAATCAGACGCTCCAGTGTTTTGAGGAGGAAAGATGATAGACTGATAGGTCTGAGGTCTTTGGGATTAACATGGGAGTATTTGCCTACTTTGGGTATGAAAACCACTTTTACTTCTCTCCAAGCCTGAGGAATGTGGATCAGCTTTAAGCAACTTGTCAGAATCATCTCCAGAGTTGGAAGGATGATATCCGAAGTCATCTGAAGTTCGGCTGGTATTATGCCGTCAGGTCCTGCAGACTTGAAGGGCTTGAAGCTTTGTAGCGCCCAAAGAAGCTTGTCCCTAGTTATCAGACTCTGACACTGAGAATTTGTTACCTGTGAAAACATAGGTGACCTGTTTAGGTTGCTATGATCGGTAATATTAGAGCTACCTGGGAAATGTGTATCAAGTAGCAGATTGAGCGATTCCTCGCTAGATGTAGTCCACGAGCCATCTGCTTTCTTTAGGCAGCTGGGCATAGTTGGATTTGAAGCAAGGATTTTTCTTAGCCTTGATGCCTCCGAGGATTCTTCTATTTTGCCACAGAAGAGTCTCCACGATGATCTTTTGGCTCTCCTAAGTTCTTTTTTATATATTTTGAGGGAAGTCTTATAGGAGTCCCAGTCAGTGTTGGATCTTGAGCTTTTGGCGCGATTGAAAAGTCTCCTGCAATCATTTCTCAGTGGTCCTAATACAGGTAACCACCAGTGAGGCTTCTTTTTCCCCCTGGGTAGTATGAGGGGGCAGGAAGCAGCCATCGCTAGATTAAAAGCCCTGGTGAGCTTATTAACCTTGTCGTCAAGCTCGCTAGGATTGCAAGGGGGACTTAATAGTTCAGAGGTAATATGTACACGCATAATATCCCTGTATTTGGGCCAGTCTGTTTTCCGAGGGTTTCGGAATGCTGATTGGCGAGGGGTGTCCGCGTTGTTAAGATTGAAAGTGAGATATCGGTGGTCGGAGAAAGAATGGTCAGCCGAAACTTTCCAACTCGATATCGTTTTGAGGATGCTTACGGAGACAAGAGTAATGTCTAAGACTTCTTGCCGATTTTTAGTTATGAAGGTGGGTTCATTACCCGTGTTGCACACAATGAGGTTAGTTCTTAAAATATATTCATAAAGCGACTCACCCCTATTGTTAATATCAGTGCTGCCCCATGCAATGTGATGCGCGTTAGCGTCGCATCCGACGATGAGTGCAGCTTTTCGCCTCTCTGCTTCCGCGATAAAGCTCTCCAGGTTACCACCAGGGAGAGGTCCCATGTTGTCGTGGGAAAGATACGCTGATGCCAACCAGTATATACCACCAGCAGTCTCTAGTTTGACAGCCGTCGTATCTCGATCGCTGAAATTAGGGAGCAAATATGCATTAAGAGTACTCTTCACCAATATGCACGATCTAGGTTTACCTTTGTCGGACACATATAGTGGGTAGTATCCAGGGGTCTTAAGTCCACGAACCAGGTTGTTGACAACCCAGGGCTCTTGGACCAAGACTAAGTCTTCTCCAGTTTTTGTTAACCGGAGAATAAGGGCGGCCGAAGCCTTAATGGAGTGTTGGAGGTTAATCTGTATGATCTGCAGCATTGTTGCTACAATCTTGCAGAGAAACCCCCACCACTGTGTTGTTGAGGTCCTCCAATTCAGAGGACGAGCTGAGAAGCTCATCCTCACTCAGAAGATCCTTGCTGGACATGTCTTCCAATACAGAGGACGAACTCAGGAGCTCGTCTTCCCTCAGAAGATCCTTGTCAGGAATTTCGTCCGTCTCCATGACCGACAGAGAGTCGATCACAGGGATTGAAGACGTGGTAGGTTCTGTAGAGGGCTCGGGAATGTCAACCTCTAAGGGGGGGAAGGCGACAGGTGCGCTAACACCCGACACAACAGTTTCCGAGGGATGATGAGGTCGCTTGTCAGCGTCTACATCGTCCTTCTTGTAAACTCTCAGCGTGATGTCGTTCCATCCGAACCGAATCACGCCCGCAGTCGCCGCCAGAAGAGCAAGGGATTCCTGATTGATGACAATGACAGCACATCGGTAGGAACCCCTTTGTTCCTCCAGTTTAGCGACCTTCCAATCATGAGTCGGAAGGGATGGATTGCTGATTTTGATCAGATGGAGAATTCTTTCAGGGGATGAAGGGCTCACTGGGATCCAGGCACGCGATCTAGGTCGGCAGGGGATATCCTCTCTCGCAACAACCACCAGCTTGGCCCCTGGCCATAGCTCACCAAGCTTATTGATCTCGAGCTTGTAAAGATCCAGTGATCGTTGATCATCGCAGGCGATGAGTTTTACGCGGCCCTGATGCCAACCGCCATCGTGAATTATTGGCGGTGGTCCGGGGATGTCCTTATAAAAGTCGGCGAAGTTTTCGAGTAGGGTGAGCATGATGAGATCCCACCGTTCAAGTGAGATCCTGCCGTCGGCGTCACTGCGGTCGATGACTGCAACCACAATTCCTTTTTTGAGGACATCGCTGAAAGACTTGTGAGGTTTAACGATGGACGCGTTAGGAGGAATGCTGGTGTTGTGCATCCTCAGGCGCTTGGAGGCCGAAGCGACCTCCTCCACCGATCTCTGTCGCTTTGACGCAATGTCTCCGCTGGTCTTGTCGTCACCTGAAATGATGTTTTGTGCCCAGGCTAGTCTGCTGATCTGTGCAGGGGATCTATCTATCTCAGGGATAGCGCCGATGGAGCCAATTATACGATTGGCATTGCGTCTGTTTTTGTAATGCAACTTGGAGGGGTTGCGGTGAGGAGCTCCTCTACTGCAAGACGCGCCAGTGGAAGCCGGACCATGTTGCACAGTCCCACTAACACTAGGAAGGTGTTTATGTTTGGTAGCATCCGTGCGTATACTGCCAGTGGAAGGACCATGAATTTCCACAGTCTTGCCCCTGACAAGTGTAGCAGGGGTGATACCAGGGGGCAGCTTAGGAGCACTGCCTGGGGGGGTGCTGCCAGCAGAGGTGGGACCATTATGCACAGTCCTGCTTCTGCTGGAAAGATTTTTGTTTTGCTCGCAAGTACTGACGGAGGAACCACGATTATCCACAGTTCCGCTATCAGCTGCCATATGAGCATATCCGGTAGACAGCTTCGTCGCCGTACTACCGTCCGGTTTTAAAGGGATACCGGCCTTAATATTTTGTTTTTGTTTATGTTGTTTTTTGTTCATTATTATGTTCCCACGAGTAGCGGAGAAAGAAAGGTCCGTCTGTACAGAGATCCGCATTGTACAGATAAGGCTAGCTGATCCGGAGGTCGCCAGGTATCCGGATACTCCGTTCGCGACTGAGCTATTTATTTAACTGGGCCCTCAGCCAGGCTGACCATCGGCACGGGTCGAGTGACACCTTAAGTCCAGCCCAGTGGATAAAGGAGGGGAGATTGAGAGGAAATGAGAGTGAGAGGAACAAGAAAGGAGAGTGAGAGGGAGCTAGGGGAGGGAAAGGATGGGGGTAGGGGGAGTGGGATCGGACGGAATGTCCTATGGGCAGTTCTTAGTAGATGCTGATTCAACGGCCAGCCTGCCATGGGTGACCCTTCTGACGACGGAGGTCGTCGACATTGTAGCCCGTTGAATCCGCATCCTTAAGCCTCCACACCGGCACCATTCAGAAGGAATGGTACTCTCGACAAGGTGACTGACCCTTCGTGGAGGACCATTAAATAACTAAAGATCATTTTTAAAATAATTGACGGGGGTCAATTTATATATTGAAAAAAAGATAAAGAAAAAATGAAAGCAATTATTAAAATAGTGTGATTAATGCAATTTAAAGATTAAACAAGAAGAGAAAGGATATTAATTTTTGTAAGTTTTTAAACAAACCATTAAAGACCAATTTTAGAATATTATGACTGCAACAAAGAATGAGTTGATATAACTGTCTTAGAACACTATTGAAGTATTGCGTCAGACTGGCAGTGTGCGATTTCCAGCTTAATCTACTGTCCAAAATGATACCCAAGTAGGTTACACGCTGAATATTAAAACAACCGCCAGAGTAAGTTTCATTTGGTTTGTAAGTGGAATCGCAAGATTGATGACTGCAATTACCCAAATTGTACTTAGGGCAGTTTGGTGAGTGATACCACAACATTATATCTTCACAGACCGAACCGCTAGAACTAAATATCATGAATTTAGTTTTATCGCTAATGATTAGATTATGTACGAAAAACCATTTACGAAGAATAACTAAGTCACTATTGAAAGCAATAAATAAATTAAAATAATTCTTTTCCGAATACGCTAATGCAGTATCATCTGCAAATGCTATTAATTTGCCTTTAAACTGCTGAACGAAATGAGAATTTATAAAAATTAAGAAAAGGATCGGACCCAAAACGGAACCTTGAGGAACGCCTACATTGTTAACTTTTTCCGAGCCTAATTTATCCCTAAATTTAACTTTTTGTTTGCGGTCCCTTAGGTACGATGCAAACCAATCATAAACAAAACCACGGAATCCTGCCCAGACAATTTTTTGAGTAGCAACATATGATCGACCGTATCGAAGGCCTTAGGTATGTCAATAAATAAGGAAGCTGCGATATCCGATACATTCATGCTATTATATCGTCGCCTTAGTGGCACAAAAACGTATGTCAATATTTGTTAGTTTTCAGGAGAGACGATTTTATGTTTTTTTTTATTATTTTTCCTACTATTTTTCGAAAAAACTCTTGATACGGCAAGTGCTAACTTCTAAACTACTTCACCTAGAGGTACAATTTTTTGCCACAATATATAGAATGATATATGAAGAAAGGTGTCATACCCAAAATCGTAAAAAATGTAGTTACGTTCTTGTGTCACTAAGGCGACGATATAAAACGCTACACCGACTTAAAACTGCTTGTTCAGTCGAGTTATGATTTCTAAAACTAAATTGAGCATCACTAAAGAAATTATATCTATTCAAAAAAGTTAACATCCTGGATTTGCAAGCAACACCAACAGTAAACAGTCTCTAGTATAGAAATGTTTAAAATATTTATTTTTTAAAGAAAATGAAAAGAAAATACGAACAGATATACCGCCCGGAATGGGAACAAATGTCACAATTTTCTGCTTGGCTAACGAAAGCAAAAGAAACAAAATATGCATTTTGTAAGGGGTGTGCGTCCAATTTAGTTCCTCGCTTGGCTGTGCTAAAAGATCATGCAGAAACGCCAAAACATTTGGCGAACATCTCGAGTTATAGTGGACAGTCTTCCGTAAGTACCTAGATTACCATTTTACAATTAACTGCTATTATCCGTTACAAGCAATTCAATGAGAAGTGAAACAGTATCCCACATTTTGCTTTAAAATGCAATACCTCTACAAAACAATACAAATATTTTATCACTGAAATATGCTTGAATGTTTTGTATCACATTTTGTTTCTTATTCTCAGGTGGCGACTATTTTTAAACAGTCTCATGTGAGTCAAGAAATAAACAAAGCAGAGATAAGGTTTTGTGCAATGTTAGCAGAACATAACTTGCCCTTTCTGTTAATGGACCATCTCAGTGAAGTCATTGTAAAGAGCTATAGCAATTAAATTTTATTCCGACCAAAGTTCTTCAGTTTAAACCAAATTGCTTGATATAATTGATGTTCAAGGCGAATCAGCAAATCTTTTATTCACAGCGCTAACCGAAACTCTACTTAAAAGAGGTTTGGATATTAAAAATTGTGTTGGTTTTGCTGCAGACACAACGAATGTGATGGTTGGCGAATTGAACGGTGTTGTAGCTAAAATTAAAAATGTGAACCCAAGCTGTGTTTTCATTAAATGTGTATGTCGCTCAGTAGCCCTAGCAGTAAGTCATGCAAGTAAGAAATTGCCTAGATCCATCGAGCAAATTGTTAAGGAGGTCTACTTATATTTTTCTCAAAGTAGTAAAAGGCAACGAGAATTTTTAGAGTTCCAAAATTTTTTTGAAACAGAAAAACATCGGATTTTGCGTCACTACGACATCAGATGGCTATCGCTTCATGCTTGTATTAATAGGATTTTGGAACAATGGTGTGCTTTGAAATTATATTTCCAAGGCGAGTTTTTAACAACAAATACCATCACAACCGAATTTATTTTTAACAGTTTAAATGATAATGTAATAAAACTTTATTTTTATGCTCTTGATTATATTTTGCCTATTATAAACAAATTTAACGTGAAATTTCAAGGCGACTATGCTAATATTCACCATCTCTACAGCAATATTTGTGAAATGTATACATCCTTACTTAGTTGTTTTATGAAAACGAGTTATTTAAAATCAACACATCCTTGGAATCTAGATCCCCTAGCAAGTATGCATTATTTACCTATAACTGGAATGTATTTAGGTGTTAATGTGGCAAGGCACATTACAAGTATTCATGCGTCGAATAAAGAAAGTATAAACACATTTCTTCAACGCTTTCATACATTTTTAATTGAACTTTGTATCCAATTAAAGAATAGATTGCCCATTGATAATTTATTAATTCGAGACCTTTCATTTTTAAATCCGCAAGGCGTTATAAATGATGAATTTAAATCTTTGGCCAACATTGTTAAAATGTTCCCACATTTGGTACAGGATAGTGATATTCAAAAAATTGATGACGAATATCGTCAAATAAAATTTGATAAATATGCATCAGATCTTTTGGCATCGGGTATTAAAAACAATGAGATTCTATCAGTTGAAAAATTTGGGGGAAATGTTAGCCAAATAGATAGCAACAAAAAGTACCCAACAATATGTAAATTTGCAAAATATATGCTAATTCTACCAACATCTAATGCTGCTTGTGAAAGAATATTTTCACAGGTAAATTTGTTAAAAACTACAAACCGTAATCGATTCAATAATGAAAATGTCGCCTCCATTTTGCAAGTAAAGCAGGGCGTTTCTGAAAGTGAAACTTGTTACAACTTTAATCCAACAAATAAAATGTTATCTTCAATGAATTCGAATGTTCTTTATAAAGATTGAGAATAATTTTATTTTTAATACAACAATTAGCTATTAATTATTTATCATTAAAAACAAATGTAATCAAAACAAATGTATATGCGTTTTTTTCTATAAAAAATATTTCACAAGAACTTGAAAAATATAAATAAATCTTATTTTTCAAGAAGAAATCGATCGCAGTTTTTTTTAGCATTTTTTTCGTTTTTGCCTAGCAGGTTTCGCAGTTTTTCGCCCTGGCTTTAGCAGGTTGGGATAAGATAATCTGGTAACGCTGTTCAGTCGGCTCACGGCGGCGCGTGTGCACGTTGCAAACTTCGTTGCCCCGCTAAGGTGCTAGTTGTCTGGCAGGCGCCTATGTCACCTTACTTTTTTGAATCCAACAGCAATACGAAACCAAGAAAATTCGATTTTTAGTTTCTTTCAATCAATTTGTTTATGCGCACGGTTTAACTATGTACATGCAACAATTCAAATTGAATGTCAACAACGAAATCGACCAACATATACAAAAGTGGGAATACAACGCCACCTATCAGAATCCAACATAATTATGCATACATATTTCGAATTTTACAACATAAGCTCCAATTAGTGTAAAGAAATGGCGATTTGAATAATTTTTTTCTATGGGTGGTGCCACGCGCCGTTGGCCAACTACGGTCACATTTTTCTATGTGCATTGCCCAAACTATTTACATCAAAATTTCCAAATTTTACAACATAAGCTTCTATAAGAGTGTCGAGAAATGTTGATTTGAATGATTTTTTTGTATGGGAGGCCCTTTATCCAATTTTGAGCTGAATCCGAAACACAAATTCTGGAACCCGATCGCAGCGCCACCTACCGGGTCCAATTATGAAGTTTTCTAATACATATAAACCTTCCTCTTGAATCACTCTATCTATCAAAAAACCGCATCAAAATCCGTTGCATAGTTTTTGAGACTATAGCGTACACACACACAAATTTTGAATTTTATATATGTATATAGATAGATAGATATGTAGTTATAGATAGATAGATAAAATTTAAATAATGATGCCGAGTTTTTCAAAAATGTTCTCGATGGAAATAAAATACTATGTTAAATTAGTTCGTAAAATGGTTTTAAAGCCGAAAGGCAATAATTATAAGGTTATAGTTAAGTTTAGAACGTCTGCATAAGGACAATTAATTAAGAATAAGTATCATATTAATTTTAAGTTAGATTTAATCATTTTTGTCTAGTACGTAAGTTGATATCTAATATTGAATAAAAGTGAATTTAAAAGTCAATCGGTTCTCGTTCGATCACCACAATTAAACGACGTTGGGCGTGGTTAGTACTTAGATGGGGGACCACTTGGGAATACCGCGTGTTGTTGGCAGCTCTTTCGAACGTGTCACAAACATCCAAGAGTATCAAATTGTCATGAGAAAGCTTCTCAAATTTGCCGTTTGGATTCGACGTAAAACTGTAGGTCCCCTCCACTTCGCATGAAATTTTATTTATTTTTTTTTAATTTTATTTATTTCAAACTTTGTTTCAAAAAAAATCTTAAAGCTAACATCTATTACAATGAAAAAATTGAAATAAAAGATATTTAATAAAAAGCTTTAAAGTAAAAGTGAAACAGTTAGGACCATTCTTTTGCTGGAAGACAAGTGACGAATGGACCATTAAATAACTAAAGATCATTTTTAAAATAATTGACGGGGGTCAATTTATATATTGAAAAAAAGATAAAGAAAAAATGAAAGCAATTATTAAAATAGTGTGATTAATGCAATTTAAAGATTAAACAAGAAGAGAAAGGATATTAATTTTTGTAAGTTTTTAAACAAACCATTAAAGACCAATTTTAGAATATTATGACTGCAACAAAGAATGAGTTGATATAACTGTCTTAGAACACTATTGAAGTATTGCGTCAGACTGGCAGTGTGCGATTTCCAGCTTAATCTACTGTCCAAAATGATACCCAAGTAGGTTACACGCTGAATATTAAAACAACCGCCAGAGTAAGTTTCATTTGGTTTGTAAGTGGAATCGCAAGATTGATGACTGCAATTACCCAAATTGTACTTAGGGCAGTTTGGTGAGTGATACCACAACATTATATCTTCACAGACCGAACCGCTAGAACTAAATATCATGAATTTAGTTTTATCGCTAATGATTAGATTATGTACGAAAAACCATTTACGAAGAATAACTAAGTCACTATTGAAAGCAATAAATAAATTAAAATAATTCTTTTCCGAATACGCTAATGCAGTATCATCTGCAAATGCTATTAATTTGCCTTTAAACTGCTGAACGAAATGAGAATTTATAAAAATTAAGAAAAGGATCGGACCCAAAACGGAACCTTGAGGAACGCCTACATTGTTAACTTTTTCCGAGCCTAATTTATCCCTAAATTTAACTTTTTGTTTGCGGTCCCTTAGGTACGATGCAAACCAATCATAAACAAAACCACGGAATCCTGCCCAGACAATTTTTTGAGTAGCAACATATGATCGACCGTATCGAAGGCCTTAGGTATGTCAATAAATAAGGAAGCTGCGATATCCGATACATTCATGCTATTATATCGTCGCCTTAGTGGCACAAAAACGTATGTCAATATTTGTTAGTTTTCAGGAGAGACGATTTTATGTTTTTTTTTATTATTTTTCCTACTATTTTTCGAAAAAACTCTTGATACGGCAAGTGCTAACTTCTAAACTACTTCACCTAGAGGTACAATTTTTTGCCACAATATATAGAATGATATATGAAGAAAGGTGTCATACCCAAAATCGTAAAAAATGTAGTTACGTTCTTGTGTCACTAAGGCGACGATATAAAACGCTACACCGACTTAAAACTGCTTGTTCAGTCGAGTTATGATTTCTAAAACTAAATTGAGCATCACTAAAGAAATTATATCTATTCAAAAAAGTTAACATCCTGGATTTTATACCTTTTTCAAAAACTTTAGGAAAAACGGATAAAAGCGATATGGGACGATAATTGTTAGGGTTAGCAGTTTCACCTTTTTTGTATAGCGGAATAACAATTCGTACCTTGAGGCCATCTGGAAAAACGCCTGTTTGCATACTAAGGTTGAAAATATACATCAAAACATCAGAGACATAGTGTGCAATTATTTTGAAAATTTTACTAGAAATCATGTCATAAGATGAAGAATTAGAGTTTTTTAGTGACATTATAATATTATAGATTTCTAAGGAGGTAAAACTTTCAAAGAAGAAGCTATCGGTGTTAGAGCACTCTTGAATAATGCCAACAGAACATTGACATGACCTCGACTGAGAAGATATACTAATATTACTGCACGCTTAAAAATCCTGGCTTTAAATTTAATATTTTTAGGGTTGTATATAGGTATGACAACGCTGGAAAAATATTGAAATTTAATATTTTGAATATATTTAATTTGAAAAATTATTAAAAGATTTATTGAAATTAAATAATATCTGCTATTAAAAAATATATCCATTATATTACATTTTTACCTAGTTTAAGATTGTTTTTTACACCTAAAGTATTGAAACCAACCCGATGTTAAGTACGAGGGCGGGTCAATAAGTCCGTGACTTTTGGAATAAAACACAGATTTTTTGATAAAAAAAATAATTTTATTTTTCAACGTAGTCTCCCTTGAGCTCTATAAACTTTGTCCAACGCTTCTCCAATTTTTTTATCCCTTCCAAAAAAAATGATTTGTCGAGGTCCTCAAAATAGGCCTTTATTTGCGAGATGACTTCATCATTGGAGTCAAATCTTTTTCCACCAAGCCATTTCTTCAGGTTTGGGAACAAGAAGTAGTCGCTCGGAGCCAAATCTGGAGAATAGGGTGGATGAGGGAGCAATTCATAGCCCAATTCATGGTTTTTTGCCATGGCAACTGCACATGTGTGCACCCTTGCATTGTCTTGGTGGAAAAGAACTTTTTTCTTGGCCAAATGAGGTCGGTTTTTTTTCAAATCGTCATTGAATCGGTCCAATAAGTTGGCATAATATTCCCCATTGATTGTTCTTCCCTTTTGAAGGAAGTCAATTTTGTGAATTTTTTCGATTGTTTCGGGTGTAGAGACCTCAACTGGGCGTCCAGGACGTTCGGCATCTTCAGTGCTTGTACGGCCACAACGAAATTCAGTAAACCACTTTTTTACCATTGAAATCGATGGTGCAGAGTCCCCATAGTATTTTTCAAGCTTAGCCTTGGTCTCGGTAATGGTTTTTTTTCGCAAGAAATAATGCTTAATAAGCACACGAAATTCACTTTTTTCCATTTTATCCTCAAATTAGTGAGTAGTCTGATAAAAATAGCTGTCAAACACAAACTAACTGACGCAGCAAGTTTAAATTTTGACAGGAGTCAACTGACAGATGCCTGTTGACAGGAGCAGTGTTGCCGTTTCAGTAAAGAGGTCAGAAATTCAAAAAGTCACGGACTTATTGACCCGCCCTCGTATTGAATTCTAATGTTTTCTCTTTAAATTCAATATTTCTTTGACTTGTAATAAACCCAAAAAATATTAGAATAGAATACAACACTATTATATTTTAATACTAATGCAGATTTGATTTGAATGAAGATGATATTAATTTTAACTCCTAAAATACTATGTTTTGATACAAAATTGTACTACTTTTAAGTAAGAGGGGTTATTATTTAATACAAATTGTATTACATTTTAAAGATTATGATACGAGTATAATACAAAATATATTACATTAAAACACAAAATTGGATTAGTTTTAAGTATTAATATATAATATTAAATACACAACGTGATACATTTGAATATAAAGTTTTATTAAATTTAAGTATAAAAAGATTATTAAAAGTTTTTATTAATTTAAAACAATATTATTTTGAATTAAATAATTCCATCTAAAGGGTTTTTTTAATAAGAGCGCTACAAAAGTTTTTTTAAATAAAACAAAAACGGTTTTGGATATCAATGAAATTCTTTATTCCTGTGAAAGTACGTTCGATGCCATTATGTATGGAACTCGATTTCTTTTGCATGGCCACCACGGGCACGCTTGCAGAGGTCCAGACGCTTAACCCAATTTTCGACGGTTTTCAAGCATAAATCGGCCGATACTGCTGCGATTTCACGTTCGATATTCGTACGAAGTTCATCAATCATCGCTGGCTTGTTGGCATAGACCATAGACTTGACGTAGCCCCACGGGAAATAGTCTAACGGCGTCAAATCGCACGACCGAGGCGGCCAAGCGACTGGACCATTTCGTGAGATAACACGGTTTCCAAACTTGGTTTCCAATAAATTGATTGTGGCATTCGCTGTGTGGCTTGTGGCGCCGTCCTGTTGGAACCACATGTCCTCCAAGTCAATATCATCCAATTGGGGCCAAAAATATTCGGTTATCATTGAACGGTAGCGATTCCCATTCACAGTAACGTACCGGTCTTGATCATCACGGAAGAGGAGACACATTTGGACTTTTTTCAACTGAAGCCTCAGCGGCAGCAATATTCTCGACACTACGGGTACTTCTTTGTCTCACTGCCACGGGAACATTTTGTACTGTGCTTGTGGATTCAAATTTTTCCACTAGACGCTCAATTGTTGATCTGCTAGGACGATTATGACGACCATAAATTGGACGTAGCGCTCTTAACGTTGATGCCACTGACTCCGAATTTCGGTAGTAAATTTTAATAATTTTAACTCGTTGTTAGCTCGTATATCTTTCCATCATGAAATGGCAAACCTTATTGAAGAGAAATGTCGAAAGAGCGGCAAGAAATTCGGCGTCGTTTGCTGTCCCTGTCGCTCTACTTTTGTAGCGTCCCTGTTGAAAAACCCTTATATTCGATATATTTTGCTATGTATTTGTTAAGGCAAAATAACTTACCAACATACTACTGAGTTTATATCCTTTCATGAAGCCTTTATCTATTCAAAAGCTAAATTTTCCAAAGTAAAAAATGGTACGGTTCTTTTTTAAATATGTAGGTAAATACATTTTATTAAAAATAAACACTTAACAAGAAACTCAAAACAATCTTAAATTTAAACTTTAAATTTTTTAATGTTCAACGCAACAATTTATTATTTACAAAAGCAACGCTGTAATATAAATATTTTGTGCTATATTTCATAATGCTTAAACGGTTTTTTGAAAACAAGATCATCATATTTAAAAAAAACAAATTGTAGTCATTTTACTGAACGTAAGTAGTCCGTTGCTGTTGTCACTAATGTCCTTCGAGAAGAATCCTTCAGAGTATTTGTGCGGGAGTATTCCTCTAAAATATATGCCGTTGGACTGGCTTTAATGAATGCTTCGGGACCCTTTTAAAGAAGAAAATACTCATGTATACCTATATTATATTTATTATGAAACAAATTTCTTACTTCTTTGACTACTTCCGATAGCTGCATCTTGCTTTTGTAGATTTTCTCCGACAATATCAACCGAATTTTGGAGAACCGCATTAATCGTAATACAAAAGCAGGCACAGCTTGAGTAATGCCTCACTTTATTGGTGAGACGATCAACCGGAATCTCCACACCGTCCCGAGCCTTTTCAATGAATCCATCTTTAACTTCTTCGCCTTCCAAAACTAAATAAAACAAGGAATCGCATCGGCAAATACATGTTAAAATAAGAAAACTTTGAGACTAAAAGTTAATATCTCTCAAAAAAGCTTTGATTTTATGTAGTTACTAACATGATAAAAATATATCCTCGTTAGTTATTAGTTCTTCAATATCGTTACTTTGTTTTTTCACTTTTATACATTTTATTGTGTTATTTTCAGCATTTTTCACTTTTAAAAATACTCCGACTAAATTGTCAAGTGAGAACTCAATTGCACAAGACACGCTGAAACTAACTGGCAAATCAACGGAAACCAACCGAAAAAATAATGTCCTTTGGGCTAAAACGTAATACCGAAATATTAAAATCTAATACTGAAGGGTTAAAAAGTAATACTGAAGGGTTAGAGTCGAAATATTTAAATCTAATACTGAAGGGTTAAAAAGTAATTCTAGACTATAAACTAAAAAGTAATACTGAAATATTTAAAACTAATACTGTAACCCTTCAGTATTAGTTTTAAATATTTCAGTAAAGTAAATCTGGGGTGGTAAAAAGTAATACTGAAGGATAAAACATTATAGTATCAAAGGGTTCAAAATATTTTATTCAATATTTAAATTTAATACCGATGTATTAAATTGTAATGCTGTTGTATAGTATATTTCAGTGTATAATATAGCCGAGAGTGCATAATGTATTGATTGATAGTATACTTAACATTGAATTTAAATATAACTTTTTATTACCTTCACTTTGGCCAAGATCTTGTACAAAAGTGTTGAAATGAAAGGCATTGTAATAAATACGTATTACAGTGTAATTAGACTGGGTGTTATAGTTTAAGTCATTCATAATTTAATTGTAATAAGTTCTTGGTTGAAATATAGTTTTAATAAAGACGAGATTAGATTGTAGACCTAAAAACTTAGATTTCAATCATTTCAAGTTAAGGTTCAGAAAACCTGTATTCAAATGAGCAATTTAATGACAAAAATATTGGACTTTAACACAAAATTATTACGAAAAAAATTCAATAAATTGAAAATATTAAAAACAAATTTTTCTTGTATTACATACACCTGTAATATTGAGGCAGTATTAAAAAACACCTCCAGATTTTTAACCGTGTGGTTATGCTGGAAAAATGCTCGTTAAATAGATTTGCCACATCTGTTGGGTCATTTACTAAAGAAGAACCATTTTTTAAATAAAGGATTAAGGATTTCGTTAACAACTTTCCACTCTTTTTTAGAATTCCCTACATTAGCAGCAAGTCTGTTTGTGTAATAGTTGTCTCTGCAACGAGGAATCTCGATTTTAAGTTCACTGCAAAGTTTATTGTAACATCTTTTAATCCTAGTGTGGTTGGAGAAGCCAGGTTCTAGGCCCTGTATGGACCGTTAATGGCCTAATATGTATGTATCTATTTTTCTAGAATCAGATGGAGTCGTTTTAGGAGAATTTTTTGAATAGCTTAGACAGGTATAACAGCAATGATATCGGCCGATATGACGTTACTTCACAGGCTTAGGTACCATGATAACATCCTCGACCTTTCACATGCGCGGAACATACCTTAGTCTGAACGCAGCACTTATTATCTGTGCTATTTTTTTCATACCTTTTTTACGCAGTTTTTTCAGAATTTCACCCGTTATTAGATTCAATCCAATACTTAACTTAACGCTCTTAAGCTGGAGGATATTTTATACATTCGCTTGGATTTGAAAATCTATTACATCCATACATTTTTCTATCACTGGCTGACCAATTTCGTATAAGTTTTAATTTTTTTTCTCTACACGTTCCTCTTTCCCACTTAAGAAGAATTCCAAATGCAAAAGTCTAGCATCTCACGTGCTGATACGTACCTATCGATTTCATTGGCTACCTTATTCATTTCAAATTTCAATGAAGTTCTCTACTCCAAGGTCGACTCGGAATATTCACTAAAATTCTACGCAGAGCGATGACCCCAAACAGAGTCTGGACAATAAATTACATTCCTTTTATAGTTTCCAATGTAATTGTTAATTTTTTAGACAAGATCTTTTAACTGTCACCATTAAAATAAAAACAATTCTCCATCTCTCCACTTTAGTGCTACCGGCTTGCGTCGTAGTCCATTATTAGTCACTTTATTGCTAAAATAAGTGCCTTTCCACGAAGCCTTCTGTTCTGTTCGCAGATTTTAGGTGCGTCATCAGAATTATAATTTCCTGCACATCTCAGTCGCCAGGTTATATATCTTTTCGGCGTCGCCGATCGCTCGATTACTCACCTGCCTACATTCTAATTATTCTAAAGGCGACAGCTTAACAATTCGTATCTCTGAATAACGCATTCAAAGCCGTATGCTAATCTTAGCTGCAGTTTTCCATCATAATGTAAGTATGCCACCATGAATGGAAAGTATTTGTGCATGTTGCGTGATTTCCTAATTCGCATATGAACGCTCATTGTAGAAACAAATCTGCCGGGCCGAGTGCCTACCTTCTCCTAGTCTACGTAAGCTTAGTGTCGGTTGGGCCAGGTCCAGTCATTTAATTGCATTTCCGTCTTTATTCTGGCTCTTTTTTACTAATCAAATTCTGTTCTGTCAATTGATGGTCAACTGCTGTCGTAATATTGTAAATGGTCCATGTTTGACATGTTGTCAGACAGAGGGACCGCTAAAACGGCCTCCGCATTTGGAAGTGCAACTCCAAACACACATACATATATTATGTAAATGTACACCCTACGGAGTGTTAAATGAATATAAATGAGCTGATCAAATCTGGAGGAGGTATACATACGTTCTACATCTACACGATTTGTAGAATGAAAATAAACATGCCACTATTGTCAGTTGTTCTTAACATGTGCTCAACAATGGAGTGGATCGGTGCGGACGAGGACGAGTTTAATTTGTGTCATTATGCAAATTGTATTAGGTATACCACGTTCCACATGTCGCCAACTGCTTACAGTTCTACATGTGAAAAGATTCGGACGCAGTTAAGGGTGAAGCTACAGTTACGAGTAGGTACATTATGTACGTACATGCGTTTGTTTTTATTCGGATGGTACCTGGCGTTGCACGGGTCTTATGTTGAAAGTATACTTTAAATTGTTCTATTTAACAATGAATTTGCACGACTCCGAAAATAATAAAACTGCTTTTTTTTTTGTACTCAACAAAGGTGTAGGAACTTTGTAGTGGATGTCAGTAACATTCCTGGCTTGAGGGAATTTTTTTTCAATAAACGCTTTCCACGACAAACCAGCTGTTTTGGCACTTAATGAAACCCAGGTTAGCGTTGGCTCTGATTTAACAGAGTTTAGTCGCCGTTTATATACGTAGTGACGTAGCCTACTAACTTCAGCCTCAATATGGTCAATGTCGGGAATTCAATTTCCTTTGGTTCAAATTTCATATCCGTGGGCAATTAATCCACTACTGTTTTATTTACAAAAGCCCCAATTTGGATTTGGACAGACATTCAACTTATAATGAGTTGGATACGCTATCTGATTCCATCACAAGAATTGTGACCCTTAATCCCTGTATAGAAATCGTCATTGCGGGTGGTTTCAATATACACAATTCATACTTCGACATTCTGGACAGACAAAACCCGAAGGAAGGAATCTTGAGATTTTCGCTCAGGTAAACAATCTGACTCAGCTTGTAAATGAGCCAACACGAATACCGGACATAAGCAGTCAAACCGCCAACACACTGGACTTGTTTCTCACCTTGTTTCTCACCTCTCACGATATAAACGTATTACCGCCTCTAGGTTCGTCAGACCATTGTGTCATATCAGCGAATTTCTCGTAGTCCGGTCACATAGTTAAAGAACAAGCTCCTTAAAGAACCGTATGGCAATTCGAGAAAGCCAATTTTGAAAAACTAAACGGTTTCTTTAAGAGTTTTAACTGGCAACGTGGATGCTGCTGCTGATATGATTACAAACATGATTTTACTGGGTATGAAATGCTTTATCCCTAACCGAATAAAAAGTATCAAACCCAAGAGGCAAGAGGCTATCAGGGTAAAATAGGTAAGTTTTCGGTCTTATAAAGCCAACCCATCTGAGGAGAACCGAAACAAGTTTAAACGAGTCAGAAATGACTTGCAATGCCCTTATTAATCGTGTCAAAATCTCCTACGACCAAAGGATAGTAAAAACTTTTGGTCGTTTGTTTAAAACATCATCTATCCCGATACTCATTTACAATGACAATTCAGCTATTAGCTGTATAGATAAGGCCAATCTGCTTGCTTCTCACTTTGCAGTCAGCTCAACGCTCCCAGATTGTGCTTTGTCTTCCCCTATACTCGAGCGCGTAGAATACTCAATTGAATCAATCCACTTCATAGTACTTCGAGAGCATTCACAAATCCGTTAATCCAGATGGTATTTCCCCTATCGTTCTCAAGAGGTGTTCTTCCATTGCGTAAGCTTTTCTATCTATCCTTTTCTTCAGGGCTCTTCCTGAGCAGATAGAAAACAGCAATTGTCCAACCCGTTCAAAAAAGGCGAATCTTCTTCTCCCTCCTCCTACCGACTAATTGCACTAACATGAAATATCTTCAATCCCGAAAACTTCTTAATGACCGGTTTTCGCAGCAACAGGTCGACTGGTGATTTGATGACTTAACTAACCGAAAAGTGGAACCAATCTCTTCACCAGGGTGTTGAAATTAAGATTGTTGCACTTGACATTTCAAAAGCGTTTGACAGAGTTTGCACCAAGCTCTTTGTCGAAAATGCGTGCATTTGGAATCGATGGTAGTTTTCTTCAATGTATTAGAAATTACTTTTCGGATCGAATTTTTGTTTTGGACGGTTTCAAGTCTACAACTCAGCAAATAAATGCTGGTGTTCCGCAAGGCTCTGTTTTGTCTCCGACTCTCTTTCTCATTTTTATAAATGATCTCCTGTCTATTACGTCTAATCCAATCCACTCCTTTGACGATGACAGTACCCTCAGCTTCTCATATTCGTTTCTTGGTTCACGCCCCTCATCTTCGGGTGTGGAACAGGAACAGCAACGTATGATAAGCTCATTGAATTCCGATCTCGATAGCATAACTCACTGGGGTGTAATTAATAGAGTGGAATTTAATGCTTCCGCAGCGCAATGCTGTCTTCTGTCATTAAAGCAAAACCCTTTTTTTGACTTTTAAATTCATTTTTTATTGCTTATTAAATATCAACTTGCATACTAGACAAAAATTATTAAATCTAACTTAAAATTAACAGGACACTTATTCTAGGTCATTGTTCCTTATGCGGACGCAATAAATTTAACTTTATCTTATAATTATTGCCTTTCGGCCTTAAAGCTATTTTACGGAGTAATCTTACATAAATATGTTATCATCGAGAATTTTTTTTTAAAAACTCGGCGGCTTTATCAAATTTTATAATTTATTTAAAAAAATTACAAACAAGCTACTCTACTTACTTAAACTACTTAACGTATTGTAACTATTATCAGTATTCTGAGCACTCGTTGCGCAAAAAGTCTTCAAAATCCCAATTGCTTCCGGGTGCCTGGCAGTCGTCAACGAGCACACGCGCCGCCGTGAGCTGACTGAAGCCTTACAGCGTCAGTCACCTTCCGGAAGCACCAGCACATGTTCGCGAGATCGGCCTCTCCCATAAACGCCCTGGCTAACTTAATCTAACCTAAAATTTAAGAGGATGTTACCTAGAGTAACGCACCGTCCTGGGAGGGCATGTTGACCCCTCCCCCCTCAACAAGCCAGCAAAATTCGGCGAATTGCTTTTCCGTGTCGAATTTATCACTCTCCGCTATTGCGGTACTAAAACGGAGGAGCTCATGAGCATTGACGACGTCCCCGTCATTGAGGGGCCGCTTATCTCTCGCGCTGCGGTAGCGATGGTATAACACTGGAATACCATCCCTCGTCTGTACCAGCCCTTTTGCATCAATATGGATAAATGCCTCCGGCGGGATAAAGCCAGACCGGAGCGTACTCTCTATGTACATTTCATTGGGATAGTAAGCCCCAAAGATCAGACTATTGTCGCTGGCCTTCGCCCTTGCAACGTGCCTTCGAGTCACCTATTCAACTGAGTCCTATACGATGGACCTTGTTGGGATAGTATTTTATATTGTTGGATTCAGGCATTCGGAACAACCGGAGACAGGTCCTAAGACATTGTCTCTCCAAAACCCGAATCTTTTCCATGTAACTAGGCGTTAAATTAAACCACAATGGACAACCATAAGCGATGATCGGCCTTATTAGGCCCACGTAGCAAATGACGTTCACTTTATAGTCAAGTTTACTGATATGAAACAGTCTCCTTGTCAGAGCATAAGCCTTCTTGGCCCCAGTAAGACAAGCGACGATGTGTCTCTCGAAATACAGATACTGGGCGAGCCAGATACCCAGATATCTAACTACGCTTCTCACCGCCAATGGCTGCCCATTTTGTCCAATAATGGCGAATTTCTTCCAGTTTTTCTAATATCCCTAGAGGCCCCAACCAATGTTTTTCTAAACAACATTGTTTCCGTCTACTGAAAGTTGATTTTAAACTTCTAGTCGTCGCAATATCCTTTAATTTGATCGAAGTCACGCTGCAAACGAATGTTAATGACCTCGATTTTAGGACCTGATCTGTATGCCACCAAATCGTCGGCATACGCTATGCCATGTCTTGTTCCTAGGCGAGGTGGCCCATACGTGATCATCAGATGAATACGTGAAACCTGCTATCAAATCGCCAGCCCAGATTTTACGGATGTTCCACTAGGAACGTACCTACCATAAGTCTGATTTGGTACCGTTTAAATGAACTAGCGATGCCACTAAACAACAACCTGTTAACCCAATAAGTAGACGTGAACGGTCCCGAAATCATGATACTGGTAATTTGTCGAGGCTACTTCGCAGACAGTGTTGGAAACCTGCGGTACATACTGTGCCACTCCGCAAAAGTTGATATATTATAATAAGAATTGCATTATGTACTACATACACATAATTAAGATTCTGTTCTGAAAAATGAGAATGTTGAAATCACCGATCCCATAGCAGTTGTTAACGAGTTTAATGACTACTTTGCTTCAGCGGGACAAATACTTTTTCCATCAGACCTTCCAAGAGTCTGCAGTTGTTGCTCTGCTACTGGCCTTGGGGATCACACACCTATAAGGAACAGCTTCTGCTTTGAACCCATTATAGGGTTTGAGCTGTTAAAAACAATAAACAGTCTCAAAAATTTAAATTCTTGTAGTAACGATGGTATTTCTAACATTGTAATGAAACAAATTGCCCTAAATGTCGTTGATATCCTGGCTTATATTTTCAATTTGAGTATCTGTTCTGGAAATTGTCCAGATTTGTTAAAATGTGCCAATATAATTCCTATTTATAAAAAGGGCAACAGACACGAGAAAAACAACTACAGACCCATTTCCTTACTCCCTACAATATCGAAGGTATTCGAGAAAACCGTTAAAAGCAGAGTTCTAAAATATCTTAATGATATAAAATTCTTCAGCGAAAGGCAGTTTGGGTTTAGAGAAAGCCTCTCTACGGAAGATGCTCGAATAGACTTTTGTGCGCAGTTGTTAACAAAGAACTTGATGTTAAAAAATGTTGCGCCGGACTCTTTGTCTATATTACAAAAGCCTTCGACATGGTTAACCACACCATTCTCTTGGAAAAATTGCATTACGCGGGTCTTCGCGGTTTTATCTTAGATTGGTTTGCATCTTATTTAAAAAACAGAACACAAAAGGTAAAAATCGGGAATAATTTAAGTAGTTCTAAGACAATAAATGTAGGTGTACCCCAAGGATTCGTTCTTGGCCCTATTTTGTTAATAATATATGACAACTCTATTTTTGCTATTCAATTTATTGGGAATGTAAAAGCTTTTGCCGACGATTTTACATTTTTTTTTTATAACTTGCGTGCGCTAAAGGGATTTCTCTTTTCTGTAGTGACACAGTACCCTTATAGTGGAAACCACAGCGCAGGCATTTTTGTTTGTTGCTGATGTAAGTAGCTCCCAACAAATGATTCATTGCCTATTTTTGGGTGCCACTTACTGTATGAAAGAATAGAAGGATATGAAAGAAGTTTGGTGCGATGGGATTTTTTTATCCACAGGTGGCGCCTAAATTGTTTTAGGGAGATCTGTTTTTGTTGTGTGTATTCAATTTATAAAAATCATGGCCCTGGTCGGGACTCGAACTCACGACCTGCCAATCACTTAGTGAATGCACTACCATCGCACCATTGCCACCTGCATATGGATCAACCAACCTCCTAAATCTAGTTGCTGACATAAACCAAGACGTTCACTTGGTTCACCAAATACAAGTTATTAGTAAGCATTAACACTAAGTTTTTCAGTTTAAAAGTGAAAGATTCCCCAGGCTTTGACATTATATTTCATGCATCGACCTGTTGCAGAGAAGCTTGCTAAATTGTATTAGTGATGCCCAAAATTCCAGTGTCCTATATAACGAAAATATTAGCTGCAAATCGAATTGCTTCAAAATAGAATTAGTTGAGCACTATAAACATCTAGGTGTTATTATTAATAGAAATTTGTGTTGGAGCCAACACAACTCAAGTTTGAAAAAGTATCTGCAATCTTCTCTACGCATCTTTTATCGTCTTAGAAATTACTGCTCTTCACGGACCTTGAACACAATATACTTTGGTATTTTTCACTCCAAAATCCAGTATGGAATAAGCGCATGGGGAGGTACATATCTCAAGACTGTCTTACAAAAGTCCGCGATAAGAAAAGTATGCAAATCAGCCCGCCTAACCCACACCATATAATTATTTAGAAGAATGAATATTCTGCCGGTAAGACATTTATACTTTTTTTAAAGTCCTCAAAATATTCTTCATAAAAGGGGTGGCTATATGCAGAGTCCTATATCTGGCACTCATAATCTACGAAGCAATAATGGTACCGCCTTACATATTCCGCCTTTTCACACATCAAGCTTAAGGAACTTTTTCTCAATTGTTTCCAACAAGCTATTTAATAGTCTACCCGAGGATATACGAATTATTAGAACTGCATATTATGTATTTTTAAAAAAAGTAAAATCGTTTTAAATGTTTGTATGTTATAATGTAGAGGAAAAACAGAGCGTGGAAGAGTATTCCACATTCGTGTTGTACGGCAGAGGAAAGATTCTTTATACTTCACTGTACGTCCGAATACAGGCTTGAGGGTGAACTGATGGGCATTCCTTGCATGGCGGGGTGGAATGCAACTGGCTATTTCGTTAGAGCACTTATGATGGAAATAACGATAAAATAACGGAAGACAGGAGACATTGCGACGATGACTAAGAGAGTCAACCGAGCTCGCTATGTCTCGGTCGCCAATGAGTTTTATCGCGCGTTTTTGGATCCTATCAAGTAGCTCCAAATAAGTTATTGGTGCACCAGGGCAAATATGAGCGCTGTACTTGAGTTTCTGGCGAATAAACGCGTTTAAAATTGTAGCCAGATCAGAAGGGGTCAAATATTTCTTACATCGCTTGGCGACATCAAATATATGGTCATTCCAACGAAGGTTGCCATTGACGCACATACCGAGAATGGAAAGTCTTTCGGTTTCAGCGATGCAGTGTGTGTTGGTTTGGGTTTAATGACAGGAGACAGCATTTTGTTTTGGAAGCATTAAATTCCACTCTATTAGTTTTACCCCTCTGAGTTACGCTGTTAAGATTGGAATTTAATGAGCTTAACATACGTTGCCGTTCCAGTTCCACACCCGAAGAAGAGGGGCGTGACTCAAGAAACGAGTATGAAAAGCTGAGGGTACTGTCATCAGTAAAGGAATGGATTGGATTAGAAGTAACAGACAGGAGATTATTTATAAAAATGAGAAAGAGAGTCGGGGACAGAACGGGGCCTTGGGGAAAACCAGCTTTTATTTGGTGAGTTGCAGACTTGAAACCGTCCAAGACAACTTGAATTGAACGACCCTAAAGGTAATTTCTAATCCATTCAAGAAGATTATCATGGATTCCAAATGCACGCATTTTCCACAAGTTTGATGCCAAACTCTGTCAAATGCCTTTGAAATATCAAGCGCAACGATCTTACTTTCACCACCTTGGTGAAGAGATTGGTTCCTTTTTTCGGTTAGATATGTCATCAAATCACCGGTGGACCCATTGCCCCGAAAACCGTACTGCCGGTCATTGAGAAGTTTTCGAGATTCAAGATATTTCATTAGCTGGCGGTTGATCAGCGTTTCTTTGACCTGAGAAAGAAGGGACGTAAGTGCAATTGGTCGGTATGAGGAGGGAGAAAAGACTCGCCTTTTTTGGTACAGGCTGGACAAATGGTGTTTTCCAAATCCCCGGAAAGAGCCCTAAAGATTAGGACAGATAGAAAAGCTTACGCAGTGGTTTTGTCAGCGTGGAAGAGTTCTTTCTTGCTTAACTTTTTAACTTTTAATTTTATGAATTTATGTTAGCTCTTATTAATATATATCTATTTCTTTGTAAACAGAATTTTCTATAAAATGTAATGTATATAAATACTTAAAAATGCCTGTCCACCCCACAGTGTTAATTTTGAAGTCTGAAGCGTGATGTTCGGCTTATGGGCTTTCCCGTCGAGCGGTGAAAAGTGTCCCGTAGAGATCTCCAGAGCCAGGCGACCAATTCCTTGTTCAGCCTGTCTACTGTAGTGCGAGGGCGTTGAGAGAAATTACGGCGAGTGGCGAAGATGAAAAGAGCCAGGCGACCAATTGCTTGTTCAGCCTGTCTACTTTTAATTTCCAACAGACTGTTTTTCCAAAATAAAAGAGTGACTCCAACGTTTTTAGTTGTTTGCTCACACAATTTATTCAACAGACTGCAACAATTCATATTTCACGCTGCCCTCTTATACTCAGAAACGCAACGGTGCAGTGTGAATCATAAAAACAACAATAAGTCTTTATTTCGCCGTTGCTGAATTCTGTGTATAGGAGGACTCACATTTGCGTGTTTAAATAACATTTTAAAGTTTATAAGCGATATGTGCTTTTTAAGTTTTAAAAGTGCTTACAAAATAAAATATGCTTTCTAATGGCAAAATGTGAATTTTATTGGAATGAAAATAATAATTGAAAAAGAAAAAAAATGGTGACTTAAATTAATATGGCTGCTACAATCTCCCCCTCTGCCTCATGGAACGTCTCGAGAATGTGGCACGAACAGGTGAAGTCGTCCTTCATATATGCTTTTATTTGGCATTGGTTGTATTTGCAGGTCTACCTCTTTTTCTGAAAGATATAAGGGGTTTAGGTAGAGGTAGTTCTTCTGAACCACCAGAAAATGGAGTTAACATCGATTCGTGGTAGCCAATGGTACGGATGGATCGTCTTCTGTCGCAATGGTGAAACTTGTAGAACCCTTGCTGGCGGTTATTAGATAGGGTCCGTCTCTCTTTGGTGCGAACTTTGCTGTAAAGCCTTTTGAAGCCTTACTAATGGGATGAGTTTAACAAGAACTTTATCGCCAACTTTGAATTGTTCGTGGGGTCTTCGCTTTTTGTCCGCATAGACTTTGTTCCGGTCTTGTGATTTTTCGGATGCTTCTTTTGCTTCTTTCAGCGTATCGGCCAATTTCAGTAAGTGTGGAGTAATTTGCGGTATAAAGTTTTCCGATTGAATGATAACCCTTACCTTAGGTCGTTGTTGACTTCATCAGGAGTACGTAGTTCATGTCCGAAGGTTAGAAACGCCGCTGAAAATCCAGTGCTTTCACATTTAGCTGTATTCATGACGAATCTTATAGCAGGATGTTTGAGATTCCACGACGTATGTTGGTTTCCAACCAAAATGGAAAGCTGCGTTTTAAGGTCTCTATTCTTCCTCTCTACAGGGTTTGCTTCTGGGTGATAAACAGGTGTGAAGGATTGTTTTATCCCTAAGCAGAATGTTAGTTTCTGCATCAACGCAGATATGAACTGTGTTCCATTATCGCCGTGTAGTCGTCTCGGCACACCAAAACGTAAAAATATTTCGTGCGCAATTCTCAGCGGTACCCTCAACTAACGGAAATAATTCCACCCATCGGCTACACAAGTCTTCAACAATTAAAATCCATTGGTACCCACTGGTACTTTCAGGTAATGGTCCAAAAAGATCGACAGCTATAACTTCGAATCTTTGCCTGCTTGGAGTTGTTTGTAATAGACCGGCTGGTTTCAGATTTGAAGCTTTATATCTTTGGCACTCGATACACACTTTGATATGGTTAGCTATGTCAGACCTTATTCCGGGCCAGTAATAGCGGATAGAAATGCGAGATAATGTCTTCTCGACGCCATAATGTCCAGCTGTGGCGTTATCATGGTACTTCTTTAACATCAGCGCCTTCATTGTTCTGGGTACAACCAGTTGACCGTTTGCGGAATCTTCTTCTGGACAATAGTGATATAAAAAAATGATTAGTCCACCGAAACAAGTTATCGTCGTTATTTTCAAATGAAACAATTATAACTTTTAAATTCGGGTCGGCTAGTTGTTCTTCTCTAATGTCCTTGGATCTTCGTCGCGGCATATCTACTTCCACTGAACAAAATACACATTTGTTTTGCTTATGGTTTTCGTCGGGACATGGTGGTCGCGAGAGCGTATCGGCAACAGCATTATTTCTCCCAGGATTATATCCTATTTCGATGTTATATGGCTGCAGTTGAAGTGCCCATCTGGCAAGTGTTCCGGTGGGAGATATTAGGGACATCAACCATTTCAAAGGCTGGTGGTCGGTTAATATTTTGACTTCAGACCCTTCGATGTAGCCTCGAAATTTTTGAACTACCCACACTACCGCGAGCGCTTCTTTTTCGGTTGTGGAATAATTGCATTCGGCCGGTTGTAATAAGCGGCTTGCGTATTCTACCGGGTGTTCCATTTCGTTCCCCCCCTGCAATAACACAGCACCGATAGCATAATTGCTAGCGTCGGTTTTCAAAACAAATGGTATTCCTTCCTTTACTTGTTGTAGGAACGACCGCTCCGTTAAGAGTTTTTTTAGTTTATCAAAAGAAATTTGATCTTGTTCTTCCCATTTCCAGGTTGCAGCGGGTTGGAAATGTTGGCGAAATCTGGTATGAACCTCCTGTACCAAGAACAGGTTTGCAAAAATGAAAGAAGTTGTTTCTAGTTTTTTGGATTTGAACGTTTTACAATGGCATCCGTTTTCTCGGGATCAACTTTAAACCCATTTGGTGTCAGAATATGACCCAAATATTTGATTTCAGAGCAGCAGAATTTGCATTTTTTTCGGTTAAGGCGAAATCCGAACTGCTTCAATCGGTGAAAAACATTTCCTAGGTCCTCTTAATGGCTTCTGAAAGTTTCGGAACAGATAATAATATCATCATATGCAAGAATCAAGATTTTTGGCAACCCATTTTTAAATTTGTCAATTAGTCTTTGAAAAGTTGCCGGTGCGTTTCGCAATCCAAACGGCATTCGATTGAAAATGTATGTGCCAAAAGGTGTGATAAACGCGGTTTTTTGTTGAACTTCTTTCGCTACCTTAACCTGCCAGTATCCAGAACGTAGATCAAATGGAGACATGTTTGGAGTGCTTTTGGCTGCGTGGAGAAGATCATCAATCCGTGGCAGCGGGTAAAGGTCTGGAAGTGTTATTGCGTAGAGCTTCCGATAGTCAACACAGACTCGTATGCTGCCATCTTTTTTTGGGACCATAACCACTGGGAAAGCCCAATGAGATTCCTTTTCTTCGATTATGCCCTTTTTCAACATAATATCGATTTTCCTTGCAGGCGAAATTCTATATGGCACATTAGCAATCGGATCATGTCTTCCAGTATTGATCTTATGTTCAATATATGAGATAGGGGTTGATATTTCTCCAAATATTCCTTCATGCTCTTTGAGTAACTCTTCCAGCTTACGTTTTCTGTTGCAACTGATTGCAGGACCCTCTTCCGGGCGCAGACTAACGTCAATGGAATTAAGTTGGAACCAGTTATCGATGTTCGAAACATTTACCCTTTTTGCTGCGCTAAATAGGTCTTTCGAATTTTCCGGTGTTCTCATTCCCTGGGGTAACGTATAGGAGAAAATAGCTTGGATTCCGTGCGGAGAATAGTCGGTGTCTCTTTTCCGTTTTGGAGTGTCATCAATAGGGCTTAACGGCTCTCGACTCTCTATCCAAGCAAGATATGCAGCAACGCCTTTCAACTTGTCATCACTTTGAAGTGCTGTATGACTTGGTTTGGCGGTGGGCGCTTTAACTGGATTTCACAACTCTTGTCTAACCGTTTCGTAGCGTTACTTTGTACCAGTTTAAAGTTAAAGATGGTTGTTGGATCATCAATGAAATGAAATGCCCTTTGCGCGATATTCAAAACTATTCCGCATTGTTCCAAGAAATCGATTCCGAGTAGAGTGCGGTTTCCTCTTGCTTTTGGTAAAGCGATAAAGCGAATTTTTCGAAAACGGTTACCAATTATGATGTCCACAACTGTAGCATATACAACTTCCTGTCTAGGAACTCCGTCGGCCAAAGTTATCTCTGCGTTGACTTTTTGAAACGAACATCATTTCTTAACCAGTTGTTGATATAACCATGCTCCCGCAACGCTGGTTCTAGCTGCCGTATCAATATACACCTCACCCTTGAGACCATTTATAAAGGGTTTTTCAACAGGGACGCTACAAAAGTAGAGCGACAGGGACAGCAAACGACACCGAATTTCTTGCCGCTCTTTTGACATTTCTCTTCAGTAAGGTTTGCCATTTCATGATGGAAAGATATACGAGCCAACAACTAGTCGAAATTATTAAAATTTACTACAGAAATTCGGAGTGAGTGGCCTCAACGTTAAGAGCGCTACGTCCAATTTATGGTCGTCATAATCGTCCTAGCAGATCAACAATTGAGCGTCTAGTGGAAAAATTTGAATCCACAAGCAGAGTACAAAATGTTCCGGTGCCTGTGAGACAAAGAAGTACCCGTAGTGTCGAGAATATTGCTGCCGCTGAGGCTTCAGTTGAAGAAAGCCCAAATGTGTCTCTCACACGTCGTTCTCAAGCGTTGGGCATCTCTGTGACGTCGTTGTGGCGAATATTTTGGCTACCGTTCAATGATAACCGAATATTTGTGGCCCCAATTGGATGATATGGACTTGGAGGACATGTGGTTCCAACAGGACGGCGCGGCGCCACAAGCCACACAGCGAATGCCACAATCAATTTATTGTAAAACCAAGTTTGGAAACCGTGTTATCTCACGAAATGGTCCAGTCGCTTGGCCGCCTCGATCGTGCGATTTGACGCCGTTAGACTATTTCCTGTGGGGCTGCGTCAAGTCTATGGTCTATGCCAACAAGCCAGCGACGATTGATGAACTTCGTACGAATATCGAACGTGAAATTGGGGGCCGATTTATGCTTGAAAACCGTCGAAAATTGGGTTCAGCGTCTGGACTTCTGCAAGCGTGCCTGTGGTAGCCATGCAAAAGAAATCGAGTTCCATACATAATGGCATCGAACGTACTTTCACAGGAATAAAGAATTTCATTGATATCCAAAACCGTTTTTGTTTTATTTAAAAAACTTTTATAGCGCTCTTATTGAAAAACCCTTTATTTATGTCAACCGTGGGAACGTTTCTACCAATTACCGTTGAATCGATGAGGTTGAAATCTAACATAGCTGGACTGTTGTCATTTTTGTTGCTACATGTAGAACAGTTTGTTCTGCAATATCCAGCAGCTACACAACCGTAACAGTTTAACGTCTGTTTTTTGGCAGCGCTCTGGTTGTTGTCAGATTTCCTAAAACACTGCTCTGCCGAGTGTCCTTGCTTCCTACAGAAAGTACAACGTTTCTTTTTCGGATCCTCAATAGCTTTTCCTGGAGGTTTGGCTTCTTCTGTTATTATCTCGGCCTCTCTATCTCTATTCTATTCTATCTCTTAATTTAAGGAGGATCTGTCCATAAACCATATTAAGCATTATTTCTTCGGAGATATTGTCTGTCAACTGAGAAAATAACGCTCCGTTTTCGACAGATGAACTCATCAGTTGGCTCATTATATCGTTGCTTTTGTTCAAATAACTCGACATAAACTCTCCATGCTGGTTTCGGCGGAGGAAATGACGAGCGAAGCAGTTTTACTGCGTCATTGAATGTTTTTGCCTCATTCTTCACGCCTTGCCACCAAGTTGATGCGAATCCATCCAGCAGAAGTGGGAAACCAAAAATTGCATTCGTGTCAGAAACGTTTTCAGAACTCTTATACACGCTGATCGTTGCTATGAAGTCTTCGAGCTTCGAAGTGTTTCTTTCACCATCGAAATGAGCGTTGCATCTGCTGAACGTACCATGGTTTTCTTTAACGCCAATTGCTGCTACCAGCCGTGTTAGCTGATCTTCGGACAAAGTGATTGGCGTAGACATCGTAGATGGCTGGGAGGACGTCGTGGGGCTCGTTGATCGTATCAAATGCGTTTCTGACAGATAACTTGATGTATTTGATTCAAGTATTGTTGACTCAAAGTCAGATAATTCTGATGTCGGAGAGTCGAACGCGGGGGATTCCGATTAAGATGTAGAGCTTTGCTTTTCGTTCTGCGTTTTGCTTGCCAAAAAACTTCGTATGGTCACGTTCGGTTTTTCCAGCAGAAGGAACAAAAAAAATGTGTGGTCCACTTTTATCGGGCTCTAGTGTATTCCACTTTTTCGGGGTTCTACTGTTTTGTCTACTTTACCAGAAAACAATTTACAGTAGCCACAATGTTGGGCGTCAAATGAAGCGTGATGTTCGGCTTATGGGTGGTGTTTGGGAAAAGATGGTTTCCCGTCGAGCGGCGAAAAGTGTCCCGTAGAGATCTCCAGAGCCAGGCGACCAATTCCTTGTTCAGCCTGTCTACTGTAGTGCGGGGGCGTTGAGAGAAATTACGGCGAGTGGCAAAGATGAAAAGAGCCAGGCGACCAATTGCTTGTTCAGCCTGTCTACTTTTAATTTCCAACAGACTGTTTTTCCAAAATAAAAGAGTGACTCCAACGTTTTTAGTTGTTTGCTCACACAATTTATTCAACAGACTGCAACAATTCATATTTCACGCTGCCCTCTTATACTCAGAAACGCAACGGTGCAGTGTGAATCTTAAAAACAACAATAATTCTTTATTTCGCCGTTGCTGAATTCTGTGTATAGGAGGACTCACATTTGCGTGTTTAAATAACATTTTAAAGTTTATAAGCGATATGCGCTTTTTAAGTTTTAAAAGTGCTTACAAAATAACAATATGCTTTCTTATGGCAAAATGTGAATGTTATTGGAATGAAAATAATAATTGAAAAAAAAAAAAATGGTGACTTAAATTAATATGGCTGCTACAAGTGGCATTTATCTCTATTTGTTTACTATAAACTAAATAAAAAATTTCACTAACTATTCTCCAAATTAAGATATACACGAATTGTTATTTAAACTAGATTTCCGAATTGAGAATAATGATTTAAAAAGAAAAAAAGATTTCCTTATGTTCATTGTTATAAAAAAATACACGAGACAAAAAAAAATTAACTTAGAATCATCGCAGAAACATCAACTGAGGGTTTGATTAAAAGCGAATGCGTACGGTTTCCCGGACCTTTCCTAGATTTTTTTTTAAATTGTTCAGAATAATTGTTAGGCTGACCGCCTTACAAATCTTCTTTATTGAGTATTAATTCCAGCACTTCAAAATGGTATTACATATAAATAATGGTGAAAAAAGGTATCGAGCATCGTCTGTTTAAAATTGAAACATTATGAATGTATCGTTCGAGAGCCAAAATAACTTCCTATAATCCAATATTAAGCTATAAGATAATACGAGGTTTTCCTGTTTCATTAACGGTATATCGATGGATACGGTTTTACCACCCCACAGATGGACCAGTAGGTATACAGTAAAATGGTAGGCTAATGATCCCCTCTAATCCGGATCATACCCTCGCTGATAAAGAAGCAGATGTTATGTTTTAACCAAGCAATGTAGTATTTCTATTTGCATTGTCATGCTAGGATTTAAAATTATGAAAATAATCATTGTTTCCCTGTATGAAGGAGTCATGGTTTGTGCCTGGAACCTTGGCGTCCACATATCGAAAACGCTGGTGGTGGTCATATATCTATAGACAAAAATGATATAAAAAAAGCGGCCAAGTGCGAGTCGGACTCGCTCATGATGGGTTCCGCGCGAATTATAATTATTATTTACTTAGGCACCTATTACAGATTTATTATTAGAAAATAATGGTTCAGGGTTTACGCATAAGGTTTATATTTATGAAATTAAATGTTTTTTTTTTTTTTTATGTTTGAGTTGATTTAATGAAAGGTAAATTGCGGTTTACGATTTATGACGTATTAAAAAAAAAACTACTTGCTGGATCGCGTTCAAACCAATTTTCTTTGCAAGTTTGCATGGTAATGTACATCATATAATTTTTTTAGTTTTATAATTCCCTTATTTTAGAAGTTAGAGGGGGGGGGGGGGGGGGGGGGGCAACATTTTACCACTTTGGAAGTGTCTCGCGCATACTATTCAGTTTAGAAAAAAATGATATTAGAAACCTCGATATCATTTTTGAAGACCTATCCATAGATACCCAACACTTATGGGTTTGATGAAACAATTTTTTTTGAGTTTCAGTTCTAAGTATGGGAAAATTTATTGTTTTTTTTTCTATTTTTATGTGAACATCTTAATGCGGTTCACAGAATACATCTAAAGGGTTTTTCAACAGGGACGCTACAAAAGTAGAGCGACAGGGACAGCAAACGACGCCGAATTTCTTGCCTCTCTTTCGACATTTCTCTTCAGTAAGGTTTGCCATTTCATGATGGAATTATATACGAGCCAACAACGAGTCAAAATTATTAAAATTTACTACCGAAATTCGGAGTGAGTGGCCTCAACGTTAAGAGCGCTACGTCCAATTTATGGTCGTAATAATCGTCCTAGCAGATCAACAATTGAGCGTCTGGTGGAAAAATTCGAGTCCACAAGTACAGTACAAAATGTTCCCGTGCCAGTGAGACAAAGAAGTGCCCGTAGTGTCGAGAATATTGCTGCCGCTGAGGCTTCAGTTGAAGAAAGCCCAAATGTGTCTCTCACACGTCGTTCTCAAGCGTTGGGCATCTCTGTGACGTCGTTGTGGCGAATTTTGCGAAATTTTTCGCCCCAATTGGATGATATGGACTTGGAGGACATGTGGTTCCAACAGGACGGCGCGGCGCCACAAGCCACACAGCGAATGCCACAATCAATTTATTGGAAACCAAGTTTAGAAACCGTGTTATCTCACGAAATGGTCCAGTCGCTTGGCCGCCTCGGTTGTGCGATTTGACGCCATTAGACTATTTCCTGTGGGGCTACGTCAAGTCTATGGTCTATGCCAACAAGCCAGCGACTATTGATGAACTTCGTACGAATATCGAACGTGAAATTGCAGCAGTATCGGCCGATTTATGCTTGAAAACCGTCGAAAATTGGGTTCAGCGTCTGGACTTCTGCAAGCGTGCCCGTGGTGGCCATGCAAAAGAAATCGAGTTCCATAAATAATGGCATCGAACGTACTTTCACAGGAATAAAGAATTTCATTCATATCCAAAACCGTTTTTGTTTTATTTAAAAAAAACTTTTGTAGCGCTCTTATTGAAAAACCCTTTACATACCAAGTTTCAACAGTATAGCTCTTATAGTTTCGGAAAAAAGTGGCTGTGACATTTCCAGACAGACAGACAGACAGACAGACAGACAGACAGACAGACATGACGAATCTATAAGGGTTCCATATTTTGCCATTTGGCTACGGAACCCTAAAAAAGGAAAGTATTGACTTTAAAATCCCCGTAGTTGTTCTTTTGATTCATTATTTTCTCTGCGGAGATTTTAATGCGGATTGGTTAAAAAATGATAGTAGATCTCGTCAACTCCTTGATGCTATTGCTTCGTGCGGCCTTGTGGTTGTCAATTCACATGCGACTCGCTTTGGTCGCAAGTCTTCTGGACTTGCTGGTTGTCGCAGACAAGACAAGCATGCTATTGCAAGACCAACTGTCGCTTGAAGGAGTATCAGATCATGATCTCTTGTTCTGTACATATTACATTGATCCCCTACAGAACTCCTTTCAATTTCATGATTTTGCTTCTATTAGCCATAATATCATTCACCATTAAGCGAGCCTTCTTCCATGGCATTCCTGCTACTTTTTATCGGATGTAAATGTAAAAGTTCAGACCCTCATCAATGATATTTTTAATTTACATGTACCTATTAAGACTATTACAGTGCGCAATAGTAAATGTCCATGGTTTACCACTGAGGTACATAATGCTATAAAAACTCGTCGAAAACTTTATGCTAAATTTAAAAAGAATTCTACCAGTCACAATTGGGATGTTTTTTGCAGAGCAAGAAATTACTCTTCTTTTGTGACCAGAAGAGCAAATGATAGATACTTTCTCTCCAAGCTAAGCCTTGACCAGCCATCAAAGAAACTTTGGCCAAATTTGCTTCTATTGGGATAGGAAAAAGTCAAATACTTAGTAAAATCCCAGATGCAGATGATTTAAGTGATGCTTTTTCCTCCAACCATAGTTGTAACTCTTCGTTTTCGCCTGAAAATCAACTTTTCTTTTTTGGATCACCACTGATGGAATGTAAAGTATTATCTGAATTGGATGTGATCTTAGAGATTCGTGCACTTAAATCTAACGCAATTGGTGAGGAAGGAATAGATTTACGTTTTGTAAAAATAATACGTCCCCATTTTAATAAGCTCATTAACACATTAGTTAACTTCCCAGTGGAAGTTCTTGTAATGGGGTCGATTTTGTGAATCGCGGATTTTGACATATCTCCACGTTTCAAGGTCACCAGAATCCAAATCCAATGTTTTTATAGAGATGGCTGTGTGTGTAGGTTGGTTTGTTCGTATGTGCGTTCGGAATTATCTTTCGCCACGATTATGTCGAGAACCAAGGATGATATTGACATGGGACCGGGTTTATTAGAAACGTAATTATGTAACTCAGAACTGATTAAGTTTCCAGCGAAATCGGTCTAGCCGTTTTTTGTTAGTAAATAAAAAACTAAAATAAAGGCAAACTAGCTGAATCTACCAGTCTAAGCCGCCTAGCATGCTTCTTTAGGAGACAGTGCTCCGACATAATTCCAACTACTATTCTAAACTGTTCCCTGCTCAATTGGAGAATTTCCTTAGATCTTTGATTGTCCAAATGCGGCCAAAGTGCTTTAGACACCCTATGCCCCTGTAAATGTTGCCATCTAAGGTCAGCCATTATTAAGATTTTCTTAGTTTATTATTCCCTTGATATCGCCAAGGGGTGGTTTAATGTCCACACCTCTACTATTCTCCATTTCCCTTCCCTTTCTCGCTAGCTCATCGGCATGCTATTCCCCTCTATACCGCTGTGTCCCGGTACCCAGCACAGTTGTACTTGGTTGCGTCTGCATACTGCGTTTAGCATTGCGCTACAGTTTCTGACTGTCTCAGAATTGATGTTAAGAGATTCTAGTGCCCTAAACTGTCTCAGAATTCATGTTAAGAGATTCTAGTGCCCTAAGTGTCGCCTGACTGTCGATGTAGATGGCGATATCGCTTCCGGACTTGAATTGCTGTTTCTACCTACATTATTAAAAGGCCATTCTCTCTTTTTTTCCTTTTTCATTTATTTTGTTTTAGTAGTTTAGCCCTTTATATAGTAAGTAAGTCAGTAAGAAATTCATTTACTAAATATTTCGTAATATATAATATTGCTTCTCAGCTAATTGCAGTTGTTTAAATATTTAATTATAATTTTTAAATAAATTTTTACTTAAATTATCCTTTTCGAGTATTTTTTTTTGTGTCGGGGTGCGAAGTTTTCTACACTGGAGCACTCATACTCAATACTGGTCCATTGTACTACCAGGAAGACACACCACTTTTACTGTTTAAATTTATTCTCGGAAGACGAGTAGGCGCTTCAATGATAAGGAGCTTAGGTTTACACCAATACCTGCCACCTGATACGAGCAAAAGCAGTACAATCACAGAGAAAATGTTCGCTTTCTCAATAGGCTTCGCAGTTGGTGGTATCACTTAAGCCTAGCACCTTAAGATTTTGTTGAGGGACAACAAGAATGCCGCAGATTTTTTACAGACGTCGGGGAGAATTCGCTTGGTCTGTCTGCACCCTGGAGAGTCATTATATCTGCGATTGTGTTCATATGAAACCCAACCGTCAATGGAAGCCCTGACCGAGGACGCAGGCAGAAATAACGCCGGTTCAGGTCCTGAGAAGTAATCCTTTGAACCCTGTTTAGCAAGTTCACCGAAGATCTCATTTCCTGTCATCCGGTTATGACCCGGTACCCAGATCAGTCTAAGTGAATTCAGCCTTCCGACCGAATTCAGAGATATCTTGCATTCACGAACTATTTTGGTTGTGGAGGTTGAGAAAGGGTTGAGCAAGGCTTTAAGCACAGCCTGACTGTCGCTACAGATGCAGATACCTCACCCTCTCCACCTGTTCCTCACGGCATAGTCCATAGCCATTTGGATAGTATAAGTCTCCGTTAAGAGGACTGACGCATGTTTACCTAACAAGAAGAAAAGTCTAATATTGTCGTTCTCCATGAAAACACCAACACCAGCACCAGATCCTTGATCGGTTTTGGAGCCATCTTTTCAAGTCATTCTTACTATTATTATTTTTAATTTAACTAATCTAAAAGTCCAATTGCTTAATTAGTATAACTCTCTCTATACATTAATCATTAATTGTCAAATCGGCAAACGGCATTTTTTTGCCATGCCTTGTAAGCTTTATTGTAAACCGGTGCATTTGTTTTTAAGGTTCCCACCCCAATAGAAACGCCGTTTTGCATAATCGGCATAATTTTTTGGCTTTTTTCAACCAAATATCTCAATATTAGTGTGGCAACATAAATACAGGAATAAATTGAATACCTAATGGCACCTATGGTACCTAGTGGAAAATAGTGCGAGCAAATTTACAGATCATAAATTGTGAACCTTTTCATCGGGCAATATCATCGGCAAGATCATGTGTATTTTTCGTAAAGTATATTAAAGGGTGTTTTAATTTGACGTATCATTTGAAATTGGCCACCACTTTTTACAGCTATTAGATTACACTGACGTTTTTTTCACGTATGAAGTAAATACATTCCAGTTAGCTAAAATACACTATTCGGTACACTATTAAGCAACGTGTTTTTATTACTAAAACTTATTTGAACGTTGGTGAACGTTTTGCAGAAGTTAAAAGAAAATTTCGTTCAACAGAGAAAACGTTCCGTCAAACCGTGCTTTTAAACTTATCATTCATAAATTTGAAGAAACTGGTTCGGTTCAAAATCAGAGAAGTAAAACTTACCATCGTAGTGGTTGTTCGAGTGGAAATATTGAAGCTGTTAGCTGAAGAGTTGCTGAAGAGCCAAGGACGTCAATTCGTCGTCGTTCACAACAATTAAACCTCAAACCAACAACTTTCTTAAGCATTTTGCACAAAGATCTGCATGTAAAGGCTTACAAAATACAGTTAACACAAGAATTAAAGCCAACTGACCACGCATTGCTTCGGCAATTCGTTAATTGGGCCATAGAGAAGCAACTACAAAATGACAATTTTTTCAAGCAAATTATCTTCACCGATGAGGCTCATTTTGAAATTGGCGGTTATGTCAATAAACAAAACTGTCGCATTAGGGCTGAAGAAAATCCTAGAGGATTGTTTGAAATGCCAATGAAACCAAAAAAAGTTACTGTATGGTGTGGATTTTGATGTGGTGGCGTTACTGGTCCATTTTTCTTCGAAGATGACTGTGGATGGAGCTCGATATCAAGCGATGATTAGAAACTTTTTGTGTGGAGTCGATTGGAAGATATTGATGTGCAGAATATGTGGTTTCAACAGGATGGTGCAACATGCCACACAGAACCGAAATCAATCTTTCTTTTGCAAGAGATGTTTAACAATCGCATAATTTCCAAAGAACAGACGTGAATTGGCCACCAAGATCATGCGATTTAACACCACTGGATTTTTTCTTATGGGGTTTCTTGAAGGGTAAACTTTATGCCGATAATCCTGAAACTGTTCAACACCTCAGAGACAACATCGTCGAGCAAATATCACTTATTCGAAACTTAGTCGTTATGCGAAAAAGTGATTCAAAATCAAGGTTGACGGTCTGCCGAGCTAGCAGAGGAGGTCACTTGGACAACATTCTTTTTCATTATTAACCGGAACCAATGTACATTAATTTCCAATAAAAATAAATACAGATTTCACACAATATATGTCATTCATTCAAAATTTAAAATGATATCTCAAATTTGAACACCCTTTATATGATGATATGGATCATTTGGTGATTCATAATTTAAAACGCATAGTACTGCTTTTTAATCGTTTGCTAAACAATCATAATCTTAAACTCAGCGGGTCGGGTTGGAAAGCGAGCAATATCGATCCGAGGTAAAAAAAAAACATTATTTGATGTGTAACCGAACGCGTACCTCGGTCCAAACAATCGATTTAAATTATGCAGTTGCATATCGTTCGTAGCATTCTCAATACTTCTTGTTTGAGTGGTAATTTTTGAACTATTCATCTACAGGCATCCGGAGGTATTGTTTCCATTCTTTATTCGAATTTACACCCAATACGATATGACTCAGTCTGCACTCACATTGGTATTTAATATATAATTGCCCTCGATTGGATACGTTTTTAATTTGACTATCCATCGCTGCCAGGAATGTAGAAATTCACTGGCTCATTTGTCAATTTAATCTTAACTTCTAATTTCATCGTCGCACCTTTCTATTTTACTATCTGTCCGTCAGTGAGCAATCATTTGTATCGTCGAATCGCAAACTACGCATGTTATTAGCTGCCAACCGTACCGGGCACTACAACACTGATCAGTTGGGAATATGCATATTTGCAAGGATTGAAAATCTTTTGCAATTATTTCGCTGACAATGCCGCAATAAAGGGGTTAATAATTATTGCTTATTGCTAGTATACTCGGAGTGTACACCTGGCATTCGCTACCCGAACTCTTTCGATACAATTAACTTTTTCAATCTTTCGTTCACTTAACAGTTCCATTCTAGTGCACTTGAAATTCCAGTGCATGTAATAAAAAAGAAACGTGGAGCATTGGTGGTTGCTGGCTTACTGAAGACAACCATACATCGAGGATTGTGGTTCGTTCCAAAGGTTCCCCTTTGATACCACCACTTTCATGGGGTTGATGAGATCATTTCCATAAATACTTAGGCAAAATGGGGAGTTTGATTTTTTTTTTAAATACGAACCAAGCCATAAAAAGAGCAAAAAAAGTGACACACGCATACAAGTGGAAAGAAATCACGAGTACTCACCATCTCAACTCGCATGAAAAAAATATTCTTAGATTGAAGCGAATTATTTGTGGTGTGGCATGAGCGGGGGCGACCTTTGAGAGGAATCTTAAGAGGGCCTCAAGTGGAGTGGGAACAGATCACTTCAAAGAACTACATTAATATAATGAACCCGTAGATATGTATGTATCTGAGGTTTATTTAAAGTTTGTTGATTGATAGTTTAAATACAAATCGGCCCCAGTACTACAGCACTTGACAATAATAACCGTGTACCTAGGTTTGTATCCATAGAAGGCATGCTGAAATATTTTGTTAGGTCAAATTTGTTTTTGAGCTGTTAACATAGTGTGTGTATAGGTGACGCTGAAGGCTAGATATACATTTTGGCGATAAGGATAGGTGTGCGTGTGTCACCTTTTCCGCAGAGTATAACATGGCATATAGCTTATTTTAAACGTTGTGTCAGTTGGGTTGGTTTGATGCTTTTGTGTAAACTAAACAAATTGAACGTAAGATCGAAAATAAAATATTGTTTTGTTTATATTTACACACATTTATCTTTAGGTACGGGTTTGCAGAGTGATCTGATAGGTAGTATTTTGAGATTAATGAAAGTTTCGAAATGGATGAGGGAAATGCGTTCGTTGAAAATCGAAGGAATTGCGTTCAAAATCTAGAATTGCATTCTTTGATGAAACATGTTTTGGTTGTGATCGGTTGATTTGTCTAGTATTTATGAGGGTGGGAGTATCACACACAGTATCTGTCGTACTTACTGAAATATTTCACAATAATTCCAAACAACGTCTTCCTTACTTTGACCTTTGACGCAAGGCTTTTATTTCTATGTATTGATAAACTATAGAGCAAATCTCTTAAAAATTTGGGATCACATTTTACGTGTTAGGGGCAAATCTGGAATTGCTCTTCTTCTTCAATGAAACATGCGAAGCCGAAAAAGATTTTCTCTTTCGAGCAAGAGAAGCAATTTGTTGTTCAATGAAAAACGTCATAAGAATGCCGGTAAACCGTACTTATCGTCGCGATATAATTTAATCAACCTGTAAAAAACAGAAATATTGCTTACGGGTAGTTAAATCTCACATTGTTTCCATCTTGAAAAACGCTATGGCTTTTGCCAACCCCTTTGAAGCATCGGTCAAAGATATGGGCGGAACTGTATGCTATTCCTCCTTTTTGAAATGGAATCATTGAACCCAAAATCACAAGAGCATTGGATTGTATTGTATTGTATGTGCAGTGGGGTCATCAGTAGATCACAAGCACTTAGACCTATTGGTCCATTGTACTTCAGCATAGCTGCCCGCTCGCTGGTTATTGGCGATTAGTAAGATACAGTGAGGGAGAACCTACCAGTAGTCTTGGCAAAGCGAAGAATATTAACAAGTTCAATGTCCCCCATCTCATCTTCGTTGACGAATTGTTTGCCTATAGTGGTGAGCCTGGTTCTGGCGAAAGGCGGACATTCACAGATGAAGTGAGATACCGTTTCATCCGCCTCCAGGCAGCACTCACATAGGCCCGAGCTCCTAATGTGGATGGTTTTGAGGTGCTCGTTAAGAGGACTGAAACCGGTGACGAGACCAATCAAGGGTCTCAAGTCTTTCCTGTTTAGTGCAAGCAAAAACTTAGCTCTGCTGATTTTCGGACCGTCCACTAGCTTCTTCGAATACCTGCATGAGACCAGGCCATGCCAGTATTCGGAATGTTGTTGGCGTAGAGTCGAATCCATTTCACGTTTGTGGACGGATGAGCAGCATCCTATAGATGGTTGTGGGCCAATGAAGGCTGTTGAAGAGCCCTTCCTGGCCAGAGCATCCGCTCTTTCATTTCCATCGATACCTGTGTGCCCAGGAACCCAGGCAAGTGATACCGAGTTACATCTACCCAGACGGTTAAGCTTAACCATGGTTTCCTCAACTATTTTTGAGTTGAGAGAACCAGCCGAACAGGCTTTGATAGCGACTTGGCTATCTGAGCAGATGTATAAGGTTTTACCCTTAATCCTTCTCCTTAACAGGATATTTGCGGCAGTAGCAATCGCAAGGATTTCTGCCTGAAAAACAGTTGTTTGTCTAGGCTGCGGATAGATTTATCCGACAGTCTCTAGAGTAGACCCCGGCTCCGGAGATACCGTCAATGAGTGAGCCATCGGTATAGACGATGACATCACCCGGCTTAAAGCCATTCCACCCCTCACTGTTCCATGCCTGCCGTTCAGGAAGGATGACCTGAAAACGACGCTCAAAGACTTGCTTCATGCATACAGTGTCAAGTGCTCCTCCCCGATGGCCAGGTAGGCTGTCATAGAGAGCTCCGTACCTAGCACCTCTGGCCCCATCGCCGAGATTGACCTGCCGTCCAAGTACTACACACATACGGTATAGTGATTTTCTGGCCTCACTCTCAGCAAGGAACTGCACGGGAGTCGACCAACACGTTCCACAATGTAGTGGAAAGTACACCGCCCTGCGCAAAGCCTTTAACAGCGCGCACAGTTCTGACGCAGCCGCCAACAGCAGCTGCAACTTCTCTGCTCCTAAGCATTTCCAGGATCCATTCCACAGTTGTAGAATCGACGCCCTTCAGTGTTAAGGCAGACTCAATTCTGCAAAAGGTGGGATTGTCAAAGGCACCGTCAATATCCATGAAGACAGCAAAAGCATAGTTCTTGCGGTCGAGCGCCCTACGTCCGTCAGTTCCGTTAATGCCGTCTCACTGGCCTTGCCTATTTGATAGGCGTGTTGGCTATCATGAATACCCAGCGAAGCTGGAATACTCTTAAGCCGTACGTCAATCAGTTTTTCGAGGCCCTTTAACAGAAATGATGAGAGGCTAATAGTCCTGAAGCTTTTGGGAATATCATAGGCGGCCCGGTTTGGGAATGAAAACCGCCCTAGCTCTTCTCCAGGCCAAAGGAATATGTCGCAGAGCCACGCTAGCTCTGTAGATTCTAGTTAGCAGTTTGAGCAAAATCTCGATACCCTTTTGCAAGAGTATGGGATAGATGCCATCAGGTCCAGGAGCCTTGAAAGGAGAAAAGGTCAGGATAATGGCTCTCGCCCTCTCTCTCGTAACAATGCTCGCCGCGACCCGCCACTGCTCAGTGGTAGCTCTGCCTTTGTTTGGCCACACGCAACTATCCACCGCTTTGCAGCCAGGCAAGTGGGTGTCCATTAGCAGTTGAAGTACCTCCTCATTGGAGTTGTTCGAGGTGCCATCGGGCTTCCGAAGGAGGTCAAGCCTGGCTCCCGGATCAGCTGAGAGGACTCTCTGCAATCTCGAAACCGCGCTAACATCCTTCAGTTCTCCGCAGAACCTCTGCCAATATACCTTCTTAGCGCTCTTAATTTGCCTCTTGTACTCCTTCTGCGCATTCGCATGAGAAGACCAATCGGCTACCAGGTTAGACTTCCTGGCCCTGTTAAACAGCCTCCCCACTCTTTTCCTGAGAAGGGATAGCTTAGCGTTCCACAATCGGGTTGGTTTCGCACCGCCAGCCTCCTTCTCCGGGCAAGCAGTATGAAAGGCCGTAATAATACCGCTGTGTAGCGTATCGGTCGCCTTATCCAAGTCGTCGCTACTAAGGATCCTGATAGGCAGGGAACCTATCTGACCCCGCCACTCCGTGGAATAGACGTCCCAGTCAGTGCGTCGCACATTCCTGATTTGGCTTCTGATCGGTCGATCTGCACTTAACTTGAAAACAACATACCGATGGTCAGATGCAGTTTCTTCCCTTGAAACCCTCCAGCCCGAAACGATGCCAGATGCAGCAGCGCTTGCTACTGTCACATCAATAACTTGCCGCCTCAGCCGAGTGACAAAAGTTGGCTCATTACCAGTGTTCAGTATATCGAGCTGGCTGGCAGCAAAGAAGTTTAGTAGGGATTCACCCCTGCTATTTGAGTCAGTACTACCCCAAACGCGATGATGCGCGTTCGCGTCCATACCAACGATCAAATGCTTGGTACCTCGTCAGGCATGCTCGTCAAGCCTTACCAGTTCCACCGTTGGAGGTGGGGCCAGTGAGTCGAATGGGAGGTACACTGAGGCTAAAATAATCTCAGTAACCAACCCTCCTCTCTTAAGACACATTTTAATAGCTGTACAGTCTCGAGAACTGAACTCAGGCATAAGACTAGCATCTAAGCCCTTTGCTACAAAGATGCACGTGCGAGTATTAACAATCCCAGGCTTTACAAAAATTGCTCCTGGTACACCCGAGATGCCACTTACCCCCCCTTATACAGATAAGGTTCCTGTTTGAGGCACACCTCTGTATGCAGTTTTCCAAGACGACGACACAATGTAGGTGAAGCCGCCTTGGAATGTTGCAAGTTAATTTGAAGGACCTCCAGTGATGAGCTAGCCATAGAGCTAATTACCACTGGAAGATCCAGCCTTCTCTCCCCTCTTTTCTGGCCTGAAAAACAGGCGACCAGTGAGGAAAAAAGGTCGGTAAGAGCACTTCCCAAGCATCTTCGCCGAATCGTCATCAACACCAAAAGTATACAGACGGCCATCCTTCATTTTGTTGAAGTGATAGACTCTCCACTTATCGGTGGATAGACCCGGGTTTTGACCCTTGAGAAGATCGATGATCTCTTTAGTCTCCAGATCAGTTTCCGGGACAAAGACCTTCATCTTGGTATATCGCACTAGCTCTGACGGGTGAAGACAGACAAGGTCACTCCCATCAAGCTTAGGGAAAATCCGAGCAAGATCAGCTCTGACCCACGCATTCGTGGCTTCATCACTACAGCAGAGGACAAAGCCTCCATTAGTCTTGATGGTGAGCTCAAACGCCGGGCTATTGCCTTCCTTGACTAGCCTCCTCACAGCGTCCTTCAAGGCCTTGTCCAGAACGCAGATGTTTTCCGCAGTATACTTCCTCAGGTGATCACCCGGGAAAACAACCGCCAATCGCAAACCAGACAGGGCCGAGTCCGTGTAGCTCTTCTTTGGTAGGGGGGGTCCTGCATCATCGCTAGTGCAAGACCTCTTTGTGCCTTTGGATGCTGTACCAGCTACCTTGGGTGACCCCTTAACCACTCTTGTGTCCGTCACCTTCACAGACTTCTCTGTTTCCGTGACCGTCACTGAGAGATTGGGAGCGGTCAGATCAGAGGCAGTAGGTACGGGGCCAACAGGTTTGGGGTCGGCATTTACTGCAACCCTACTCTCCGAGTCCACCATTCCTCCTCGCTTCTTCCTCCTATCACGCTTCCGTTTCTTTCGCTTCCTACAGCCTGATTCCTTGGTGGTTTCAACGCTAACCGATTCGCAGAGCTCATCAGTCGCGGAATCCTCCGAGGAGCAGCCGGAAGGAGCCTTCTCGCATTCCTCAAGAGAGAGCTTCTTCAGCTTTTTCCTGAGGGCCGCCTGCTTCCTGGAAGGGCTGCAGAGGGGAGCATCACTGGACGTGCTGGACAGGAAATTCCGTGCTCGCTTCGTCAGGTTCTCCGTCCCCGCGTCATTCACAGGAGTAGTAGCAGCGTGATATTTGGGCAGGGAATCCCGCTCAGAGGGACTCAAGGACACATTTGTAGCGTCCGAGCTCCTCTTAGCAGACACCCCACAGAGGTCGCTCTTAACAGCAGTCGCATCCTTGTGCCGGCCAAGATAGGCCAGTACGCTGGGTGCATCCGCCAGCTTGAGCTCCGAGCTTGGTCTCGTATCAGCGCTTAGCGCCGGAGTAGTATTCGTCTCGTCCTGTCTTGTGGCTTGTTGCGTCAGTTTGTTCAGTTCTCGTTGCTTGTTCCGTTTCTTGTTCCGTTTCGTTCGTGATGTCGTGTTTGTCATGTTGCTTGTGTGAGCCGCTGGCGACTTATCGCCCCCAATAGCTGGAGGCGCCAAGCCCGTGCGGGTAGCCGCGGTCTCTACCGACATTTGAGCGGATATCCCCACTCGAATTTGTTTCTTTTCTGTTGTGTCGCTCACAAGAGCATGTGCTTCATATAATGTTCTTTGACAATAGTTTAAACTTTATACGGAACAAGCGGAGCTCTTCGAACATTGTTTCGCCTTAGCCTATATTCGACAGTAAATAGTTCTTTTGTCTGTTATCTTTAAATCTGAAACACAACATTTCAACGAGTACCCGGTGTACGTATCTAACAAATAAAACTTCAAGGCAAACTGTTCGACCTATTTTGGCCAAACTTCACAGGAACTCTCGGGCCAACACAAAAGATTCTCTGAAAATTAAATATCCAACTAGTTACCTGACAGGCGCCTATGTCAGTTTACTTACCTAATCACACAGTGTTTGGGTGGACAGCTTCGCTTTGGATTCGCGCAAGTGCTAACAACAACTGTACAAAGTTTCAACATAATCGGATAAACGATGCGCGAACGCATAGAAGACGGAAAAACTATTCGAAACGACATGCGCGCAACCTGTAGTACGTTTTTTTTGACGTGTGCTTAAGGGATTTCTTTTTTCTGTAATTGCTCCAGTACCCTTAATGTAACCACAGCACAGGCATTTTTTTGTATGTTGCTGCGAGCAGCACCAAGCAAATTATTCATTGCCTGTTTTTAGGGGTTACTTACTGCAGAAAGAATAGAAGGATAGGAAAGATGTTTGGTGCGATGGGGTTTTTTCTCCACAGGTGGCGCCTAAATTGCTTTAGGGAGATCCGTTTTGTTGTGTGTATTCAATTTAAAAATTGCACGACCTGCCAATCACTTAGTGAATACACAACCATCGCACCATTGCCATCCGCATCGATGTGTACCAAGTTTCAACCCAATCGGAAGAAAGATGCGCGAACGCATAGAAGACGAACACACAAACATTATTTTGCGTACCTACACAGGGTGGCGCAATATCGTTTTCCTACGCATGTTCTGCGTTTTTATGGGTAACCAGCATTGAGCTGTTGGACCGACTGGATCTTGTAAGGGTATAGGTGCAGATCTTTCCTTAAAATCCGCTGAATCGTGATACGCGGTATGCCTTACAGTGTTGAATGTCGTCGTGTCGATGTTTTAGGATCGGTTGCAAACATTTTCCCTAACGAAATGGATGTTTTGGATCGATCGTCCAAAACGAGGCCTGCCCGAACGCTTCACATCTCCAACGTTCCCATATTGCTCAAATTTGCCCACCACAGTACGAACAGTGGGTGCTGTTGGGACATTTCTAACTCCATAAAATTGCCGGTAGGCACGCAAATTATTGACTGGCTATTTTCAAAAAAATAATTTAACAATTTTTGTTCGCTGTGCGATAGTGTAGTGTCCATGCTAAATCTCCTCAGCCTTATGTCTGAAAAAAAATAACTCAAAAATATCTATAAATAAAAGAGTTATTAATTTTGTACATAGGAAAGAGACTTTTGGTCCACCCTGTATAGATACAAAAACATAAATACATAGGTAAATAAATACATAAATACATTGACGCTTATACGGTTCTTGCGGATTTTTTGCAATTTTGTAAGAAACTATTCAAATTCAATTAATTCATTATTAGCCATTGACGGCGAAAACATGGCCTATACCTCAACTCCTCTAACCATGTGGGTGTGCGAAGATACATTTTTGGCACGAATAGAAGTAACGTAAAATTTTACGCCGAATCTTAAGCTTGCCATTTCAATTTATACACTTGAATGTTTCTTAGATTTTACAAGAGGTGGGGCTGTAGAAAAACGTATGGTATTATGGTGTTTAACGAAGTTGTATAAACCTTGATTGTAATATTTTTTGTACAGGGTGGGGCAGAGTAAAAAGCGAATTTGAATAGACTGTAGGTACAACAAAACAGAAACAATTTTTGCAAATAGTATTTTTACAACCTTGAATGTCGGTTCCGATTGAAAATGCGTGTGAATAAAATGCCGAGATCGAAAGTTCGAGAAAGTTCGAGATGATTGGAAAATCTCTGAATTACATTTTTTGCACATCAGCTTTTGATGTACAAAATAGTTACTATCTTGTAAACCAAATGTTAAATATGATAAACATAGTTTGATTAGTGAATTTAATATTTTTTTTTGTTGAAAATGCAGATAAACACTTAAATCGTTATACGACGAAATTTGAGGACGCTACTATTGTGTCGGAAGATGGGAATAGATATAAAAGTGAGAGAAACCTTTATAAACAAGAGTGCATTAAGGCCAAAAGAACATATTCATATATTGAATCCAAAATAATTGAGGAAGCCGGTAATCAATAGGGTCTGTGGAAAGAGCTTGATATTTAAAGAACATTAGCATTTAGTAACTTGGAAATAAGGGTGGCGATGGTGTAGAGGTTAGTGTGTTGGCTTGCGACCCGTGCGGTGCAGGTTCAATCCCCATGGGGAACAACAACATACGCCACCCAATCAAATGCCTCTACACCAAAAAGAGGATTTCTGCCTGGTAGTACAATGAAAAGTTACCGAGTCTGAGTGCTCTGGGATTTGGATTTATTTTTTAGAAAAAAAAAAAAACTTGGAAATAAATGGGTATGTCGTTATCTTCAAATTGCAAATGGTTTAAACTTCTTCTTTATCCAGAAGTGTTACTCTAAGTGAGCCGCATCAGTTGTGACGAGGGCATACATCCACCAATCTACATACATTGGCCCCTTTTTGGACAACCTTGTACCACAACTCAAGAGAAACACGAAAGACGAAATCACTTAAAACAAACCTTGCAATCACTGCTTCCCACTAGAAAGTTAATTTTCCATAAGTAATAGAGAAACCTTTGATGAACTGTATTGTACTTCAGAAAAGCCTTCACAGGAACTTGTTTTACCAATATAAGCAACGTCTTATATGTCTTACGTCTAGTACCCAATCTCTCAAAGTCTCGTGCGTTAAACACTTGTGTTGTTATTCGATATTAAAGTCTCTTGGGTTGAATACTTGTTTTGTTATTCGATATACTTAACTTTGACTAATAGAAATAATTAAATTGCCAATTTATTCGTTGTAAATGTATTATTATCAGTTTGATTCTAAGGGACTGACCTTTAATCCAAGTTGATTCACAAGATATAAGAAAATCTCGCCAGTTTATAATAATATGCGACAGCTGACTGAATTGTGTGGCAAACTGTCTACCCTTCCATTCCATGTTGATCGAATTGAGCTCATATTTAAGGGTCTTTCATTTAGGTCTTGACAACTTCTTTTTTAAATAAAATGCAAAATACTTGAAATATCTCAAAAAAAAGTTATTGGCTTGAATTACTATCAAAACATTTATGAATGAAAGTTGTCTTCGTTCATATATCCACCATGGGAACGTATGCAGCGGTCGATACGTTGAACCCAATTTTCGATGACTCGACCGCACATTTCGACCGATACGACCGGTATTTCTCGTTCAATATTGGGTCTGAGCTCCTCTAACGTCGCCGACTTGTTGGCATAGACCAATGATTTAATGCAGCGCCATAAAAAAAAGTCTAGAGGCGTTAAATAACACGATCTCGGCGGCCAATAGACGGGTCCGTATCTCGGGATAACATGTTCACCGAACTGAGACATCCATAACTCGATTGTTGCACCCGCTCTGTAGCTTGTGGCACCGTCTTGTTCTAACCACATATCACGGATGTCCAATTCATGAAATTGCTCAAAGAAACAGCGTTCCCACATGTCCCTGTAGCGAATACCAGTGACCGTCACTCATAGTCATGGACCAAAGAAAACGGCCCAAAGACGCCACCGTCATGAAAACCGCACCAAACAGTGACTTTTTGCTGTGAAGTGCTGCTTCATAACACATATTTTGCTTACTGACGAAGCCGTTTAACCAAAACTGCGCTGAAGATGATTTTGTTATGAAATTCTTCATTTTCTTCCATCATGTCAAGAGCCCAACTCAAGAACATACGTCGCTTCATATGATCAAGTGGCATTAGTTCTTGAGTCAGCTTGATCTTGTAAGGGCGTAGGCAAACATCCTTAAGCAAAATTCGCCAAAATGTGGTCTGGGAGAGGCCCAATTCTTGAGAACGCCATGAAATTGACTGATTTTGCTGGACGGACGCCTCTACGGCAGCAACATTCTCCACACTTCGGGCAAAACGTAGTCTCACTGGCACGGCAACATCAAGCAGCGAATATTCTGACTCAAATTTTTTCACTAGACTATGAATTGCTTGCCTACTGGGACGAGAATTACGGCCGAAAATTGGCGTTAACACTGTTAAAGTTGCGAACACCGACTAGGAATTTCGATAGTAAATTGTAGTTATTTGTAAACGTTTTTCCTTCGTATACTTCACCATGATGAATATGTTGATTTTACTGAATATTTTGACATTGACAATTCGGTAATCGGTTTAAGGGTGCGTTCACACTAAAAGTGTAAAGTTGTCAAGTCGCTAATGAAAGACCCGAACCCCTTATCAGCATATGTAACTGCCCTACTAAAAATCAAGTTACCTATTAAAAAATTGCCTTGCGTTCTAATTAAAAATTGCGTTTTTCATTAAAGAAAAGATTTGCTCAAAAGATTTGTTGCTCTTTTGCTCAAAAGATCAAATCTTTTTTTGTCTTGCACGTTTTATTGAACAAAAACATTGGACTAACACGAAAGAAGCGATCTCAAATTTTTGAGAGATTTGCTCCATAGTTTACCAATGCATACAAATAGCCTTTCAGTCGGTAGGACAGATACTGTAGATAGATAGATAGATAGATAGATTCTTTATTTTTTCATCATAAAGTTTACAAATTGGTATACTTAAGAATAAGGACATGGCAATACTGCCGTCTGCCTGAGATGACATTTCATAATATGATTTAAAAATAAAAGAAATAATAAAAAGCTAAAATTTTAAAATATAAAGAAAAGGAAAAAACAAAAAAAAAAAATGTTTAACAAAAGATATGAAGAAATATTATTATATAAAGCAATGCTATCAATTTTAACGTGATTTGAAACACAAAATATTATACAATTTGGTTAATTTGATTAGCTGTTTATACAAAATTTTATCAATTTTAATATGATTTGAAACCCAAGATAATACACAATTTGGTTAGAAATAGCTGTTTATACAATATTATCAATTTTAACGTGATTTGAAACACAAAAGAGATATTATCAAATTTAGTATGATCAGAAACAAAACAATAAATAGTTAGGTATAAAATTTGGTCAAAACTGCAATAAGTGGGTAATCGACTAAGTTTAATATGTGAAACTGTTACGGTAAGAAAGAGCATGTTGGCAATATTTAAAGAGGCTGAGCCAGCCCATTGCTCCATTTAAAATTTCAAAAAGTTTGTCCAAAGATATAAAACTTTCCCGAAAATGCAACCGGCGAATTTCTTGTAGAATAGGACAAGCAGCAACGAAATGGTATATATCTTCATTCACTCTTCCGTTACATAGATCACATAGCTGGGGCAAGTCTGATCGATGAGGTATAAAGTTCAAATTTAAAATTTCAACTCTTGCTCTAAAAATAATACTTATAACCGAGGCTGAAAATTCATTACTAAAGTAAGAGACTTCCGAGGGCAGTTCATGGTTTAAATGACTATAAATAGCTCTTGAAGTAGATGAAGATGCTCTGGAAAGGTTATCCAGAAACATTTTGTGATCCACCTTAGCAATCACATCAGAAAACTGAGCCTGCCAATCGGTCACATTAGTTTCTGTTAAGTTTAAACTTGTTTCGTAAGATAAAGCTAGTTCGTTCCAGTTTTTAAACGGGGAAGCATTCACTCGAAGTAATTTTCTTAAGATGATTTTGTGAAGACAAGTTTCACTTCTTTTCATCACTCTAGTAATGAAGTTCGCATTTGCCTTCAAATTTTGTATATATATAGGGACTATTCCTGACTCTACATATATGGCGTAGTTGGGTGTTGAGTTAGGCAAACGAAATATCCTCTTAAAAAAGTTCCTTTGTACAGTTTCAAAAGCTTCGAAGTGTGTGTATCCGACGGGTTGGACGCCATATGCCATGCATGCATTTACTGTCGCGTTGAAAACTTTGTACTTGGACGTTAAATCAACATTTTGGTTCGAAAAAAACTTTGGCCACATTATATTAAGAGCCAATTTAGCTTCGTTGCTTTTTTCTTTGGAGTGCTTTAGATAGCTTAAATTGTAGGTCAAGAGGACACCCAAATATTTAAACTCTTGTAAAACCTCAATGTGTGTATTGTTTAGAGACCATTTTTCTTCCGCTCGCCTTCTTGATTGTCTCTTTTCAAATATAACAATCTTAGTTTTTTGGGTATTAATTTGCAAGCCCCAAGACTCGCAAAATGAACTTAGACGGTTTATTTGCAATTGAAGCGTGAAAGGATTATCAGCAAGCATGACTAGATCGTCCGCGTACAACAGGACTTTGATTATAATGTTAGCAAAATTAACTCCACCCGGAAGAAGCTCGCAGACATCATCTATGAACAGGGCAAATAATAATGGGCTGAGGATACAACCCTGAGGAACACCTGTAATTGTATCAAATCGATTTGAAAATGTGAAACCGTCCCATACCCTTGCATTTGTTGACGAAATAAGACTTTCATACACTTCGAGAAACTTTCTTGACAAACCAATGCAAGAAAGTTTGTATATTAAAGCTTGTCTATTGACTTTATCGAATGCAGCTTTAAAATCAACAAAGCAAGTGTATAGTTTCTTTTTTCTATCTATAAATTGTTGAGCAATGCTTGAAATGGCCAAGATATGATCCATGGTTGAAAAACCTGGGCGGAAACCGGCTTGAAAGATGCTCAAAAGACTGTTATCCTCAATCCATTTTGAGAGCCTTTCATATAGGATTGCAGTGAAAGTTTTTCTTATTGAATTTAAAATTGAAATACCTCTATAATTTTCCGCAGCGTTAGCATCACCTTTTTTAAAAATGGCAAAAATTACAGATTCGTTGAAACTGTTAGGGACACATCCATCATTGTACACTTTGTTATAGAAAGACACGAGGTAGTTTTTAAAATCAATAGTGCTGTTTTTATAAAACTCGACTGGTATGCCGTCTAGGCCAGGAGCCTTGCTGTTTTTCAATCTTTGGAGCGTTACTTCCAATTCGGGCAATGAGAATTCTAAATCCAGCTCGTTGACTCTAGTATCAGGTAGCGCGTAATCAAAGGTATGAAGGTCTTCATCAGCTGAGAGTAGAGTTTTAAAATGAGCTGCTAACGTCTCAGCTTCTAAAGAGAACTTCATACCCTGATTGCGCCCACCTAGATTGCGCACTGTCTCCCAAAATATCTTTGAGTTTGTGCAGTTTTCCAATTTCTTAGCCACGTTTTTTAAATAGGTGATTTTCTTAACTGAGCACATTTTTTTAAAATCATTATTAACGCGAAGATAGATGTTTTTGAAAAATTGAGAATTGGTCGTTCTAAACAGTTTTAAGTAAACGAACGAAAGTTTACGGAGATTTCTGCAATCCTTATCAAACCATACATTTTTAGCTACAAAAGTGTGTGTACTCTTCAACGCAAAAGGGGCTGCGGTCTTTATAACCCGTTCTATACTTTCACATACCACTTCAGACGAGACTGCGGATTGTTGGGGCAGAGATAGTAAGTGCCGAGAAAGGAGGCTTCTATAGAGGGTTGCATTGTTCTCCGACCACTTCAGCTTATTAAAACTAGAAGGTGTAGCTTGCTGGTTTAACTCCTTTAGCTGAATTTTAATTACAATTGGAAAATGAGCCGAGTAGTTGACTAGTGCAACTTCAAAGTCATCGATAATGTTCAGCCAGTCCCCTGAAATCGCAGCAAAGTCAATCACGGATTGTCCCTGCCCGCTAACAAAAGTGAATTCGCCACATGCATCACTAATAGAAGACCCATTCAAAACAAATAGACCGAAAACTTCAAAAAATTCTGTTAAACTCCCCCCGTTGTGGTTATAAATTTTATCCTTAGAACATCTACTCTCGGCCAGTGCAACTCGTGCTCGTATAATATTGGCGGAAGAATTTTGATATTCACCAATCCTAGCATTTAAATCACCGACGATTAACACATGGTCAAGAGAAGTGTTATTCATAAATTCCACTAGTTCATCGAAGTCGCTAAGCCAATGATTGCAATTTAAATAAATAGGAATAATATAATAGTTTAGGTTGTTGCTAACCATATGAAAAATAATTTTAGATTCAATAATTTTAAAATTAATAAGATTACCCCATAAAGATTTTTTAATCCCATATAGAATACCCCCACTGGCTCTTCCATGCAAATTAGATCGTATCGCGGGTGTAAACATTACTTTAAAGTCTTTGAAATATTTTAGAAATTCATTTTGATTCTTTTCTTCAATAAAAGTTTCTATAAGAATTATAACATCAAATTGGTGTAAATATTTAAAAAAATCGGAATGTAAAAGCTTACTTTTGAGACCAGTTATATTATACGAGCATATATTTAATTTTTGAAAAATAGTTGTGTTATGGCAGACGACAGAATTTACCTATTGTGTTTTATCCCTAACATGGTGTGAACTCTGATTTCCAAATGGCGCTCGCTGCGGTTGGAGGCCAAAAGCGGAAGAAGAGCTTGGAACCACGGCCAACCTCGCTCCCTCGCTGCAGTCAAAGTACTCGTAACCACTGTCACCAAATAGTTCACTAATGAGTGACATGTCCGCTGCTGATTTGACCACTAAACCTCGTGAAATTTGATAAACAAAAAGTTGATTGTTGATTTGCAATTTGTTGTCTCCTTTAACGAAAATTCGGGCGTTTGGATTTATCTGCCGCAGATTGTTTTTTATTTCTATTAGTGTTTTTCTTTTTCTTCTTGATAAAAGTGATTGCTCGCGAAATATACTTATTCCGGAGCCTTTGAGCGTGTGCGCGGAGGTAATAAGTTTATCGGTGATCGCCGCTGTTGGAAGTTCGATGATGACAGTTGCTCTTTCAGTGTTGTTGTTGCGTATTTGTCTGGAGCTCTTAAATTGGATTTCTTCGTCTTCATTTAACTTCAGAAGCCCCTTGCAAGTCTGTTTAGCTAATTGGATTGCATCGGTTTCTGTGTCTAAAGGAAGGTGTACCACAATAGACTTATCGTTTGATTTCCGTGAGAGAATTTCCAATTGGGTTTCAAGCAAATCGCATCTTTCTGTCATTAAAGTGAGTTTTCTGCTGAGTTGGGTGTTAAGTGTCTTCAAAGAAAGTATCTCGTTCGAGAGCACCAACAAGTCATTTTTTGTGACTAGATCTTTAAGCTTTTCTTCGAGACTCTCATTTAAGATAGTTTTTAGATCAGCAACTGATAAATCGCCTATTCCCATATTTGCTGCTTTTAGATGAGAAATCTTTTTGTTGGTAGTGTTTTGTTCAGGAGAAATTTCACATAAGTATCGCTTGCGGTTCATCGGCAAATCGTTGTACCGCAATTTGATTTCGATGCAACACGGAGAAAACTTTTTTTTTTTATTTTTTGTTTTACTTTTTGAGCTTGTTTACTTGAGTAAATTTAACTAGCAATTTGCGGTGTTAGTTCAAAGTGATTAAATGAGTGTTTTTACGTTGTTTTTCTTAGGAAGTTACTTGGATTTATAATTTAATTTGAAAAAAAATACGGAGCTTCGAAAATTTTTGCAATTCCACTTTGACAGTTGAAACGTCACTCCCAGATGATACTGTATGTGATACCCCCACCGACACCAATACTAGAAGTCAACTGATCAGAACCAAAATATGTTGTATTGAAAAGAGCAATTCCCGACTTGGAGAGCATCTCCTTTGATTTTAAATGAAAAACGCTATAATTGTCGTCAATTTTCAAAGTTCACGCGCATGTTCTGCTTGATGCACTACCAATATTAACTCTTCAATAGCTTCCATAGGGGTCGATACCTATTAAACCTTCGATTGCATACACAATATTGAAGAGCCATTAAAAAGAAAGGATTGTCAATCATCCTCGTCCACCACACCGTGCCTTTGTCTAATATGAGAAATCTACCCGTTTTTACTCTTTGATTAAGTGCAGCTAAATAATGGTCTTTCCGTGTTTGCGCGATTCCATTAGGATTAGGGGTTGGTAGCCAAGAAGAAAACGTCGTCTTTTTAATTAATTTTGCACTTAAGGTCATAGGTGTAGCAAATCCGACCGCACCCACTCAGTAAGAGACTTGTCGATGTGTTTTCGCCTATCGGTTAGCAGTAGTAGTTCGCTCTCGCTTTCGATAATGTGTCAGCGTCAGGCAGTCGGTTTTGTTTTGCTGTGTGATATATTTGCTATTAGATTGAGGTAATGCTTTAAAAGTTGCGTAATCATCGATTTTGAATTATTATTATATTAGGCATTAACGGCCCATATAGGGCCTAAAACCTAGCTTCTCCAACCACTTTCTTGTGCGAAGTGGAAGGGACCTACAATTTTACGCCGAATCCGAACGGCAAATATTTGAGAAGCTTCTCATGACAATTGATACTCTTGGATGTTTGTCGGAGGGGATTGAACCGGGAACCTTTCGATTAGTAGTCCTACACACTAACCACTGAGCCACTGCGTCCGACACATCGATTTCGAACACTATGAGGAATCGATCGATTTTATGTAGGATATGTTAGGTTATGGCTGTTATCTAATACCCAACACACTTAGATCAATGAGGTCCGTTGTGATGCCAAGTGGATCGGGTTAGTTTCGACCAATACTCGCTAAACCGTTTGGAGCTTCTAATGAAGCGCGATAGACTTCTAACATCTGTGTTAGCTAAGTCACTGAGTTCATTAAGGAATAAGGCTCCTAGATAGAGATTTCTTTTATGGGAGAGTGCAGGACATGTACAGAGGAGATGAAGTGTAGTCTCCTCCTCTTCCTCGTCCCTGAAGCTTCTACAGAATCCATTTAAGTAGACGCAAAGCCTTGATGCTTACTTGCCTATTAGACAGTGTCCTGTAATGACACCTATAGCAGAAGCAATGTGCAGTCGGTTAAGTGAGATCAAACCCAAAGAGAGTCGCAGATCCAGCGTTGGCTAGATATGCTTGGTCGCTTGACACATATTACTACCTGCCCACCTAAGGTTTGTACTCTCGACTTCGGATAGCTTCTCGTGGTTGACATATGAACAAAGTCGAATTCCATTCATAAATGTTTTGATTGGTAATTCAAGCTAATAAATAAGATATATCTCAAGTAGTTTGCATTTTATTTAAAAAAGAAGTTGCCAAGTCCTTAATGAAAGACCCTTTATAAAACCATTTACACATACCTGCTTGACATCTCGCAGACCGGTTTTCGTTCATGCTGTTCGTCCTTGGAACCATCTGCCTTGCCAGGTGAGGACTAAAACCGAATATATAGACAATTTCATTTTAATGACTTTGTACCACTAAAATCACTCACTTTTATTTTCGTAAGCTTAGTTTACTTGGTGTACCTACAGTTAATTTAATTTTATCTGTATCTTTCTTCTATATCTCCATCTTTCGGTTCTTTAACAAATTTCTTTTCTTCTTTTATTTTCTTTTCTTTTCTGCTTTCTAAATATATTTTCAAAATTTAGTTTTTAATATATCTAATACTTGTACCTGTACTATTTATAAGTATTTTGCTCTTTATATACAGCGATTCTTATTATAACTAATAAATAAATAATTAAATAAATAAATAAATAAATAGTCAAATAGTGCCTCCAGCACTTTTGTTCTTTGGTCGAATTCTGTGGACTCTATTTTATTTACGTTTTACGATGCATCGTGATATTTTGCTAGACATAGGCTTTAACGTCGATGGGTCCTGCCATTCCAAGCAACAAATCTGCGAAAGAACGTGAATTCTCAGCCAACCCTATAGCTAGTTATAGGGTAGCACGTTCTTGAACCACAACCAAACCTCATTGAAGGCCTTATTCCTACACACAAAACTTAATATGTATAAGATAAGGAAAGCATCAGGTGGATTTTGAGCTATGAACAAGTTCTTTCTCTGAAAACATAAACATTTTAAGGTTGGAAAAATTGGTCACGTGCCGACGCAGGTTTTGTATGATATGCATATCGCAATACAGAATCTAGCATCTAGGTCTAATCCTAACGTTGAAGTTGTTGTGCTATTATGTACTGCGCCTATATATCATAGATTCGTACATATTTGGTTCAAAACCTGCGCTAGGACTTTGAAATATGATTTCCGTGCGTCAACGTATTTCTTCCAACTTTGATAAATCTGTTTTCTAGTGTCAAAACGTATCCATTGTTTTTTTTTTTGTATTTAAATAGAAAGAAACCCTCTTCTTCGAACTATATATACTAAATACTACATATAATTATAATAATCTCTAATTTTAATTTTTCTTTTTACAGGTAAGTCCATCGAGCTGAGTCAATATTGCATTCAGAATACGAAAGGTTTGTTATAAAATTTTGCATTCAAAATAGCGTCAAATAGCAAAAGAAGAGAAGGTACCTAAATGGGTGCAGTGGTTAGTACAATGAATTATTGGCTGAGGGGTCCAAGGATCAAATATTTTTTTGTTCACTGTAAGAGTAACCTCTTGCAAAAGGCTCACAAATATCCATTCTGTTCATCATAATAAAGTGTGCTTCTAAAATTGCCGCTCGGAACCTCGTACGTTTAATAAAAATCCTAAATTATATTATATATATTTCTTATTTCATTTTAATATACAAGGCTTACTACGGCACAGTTTACAATTCAGAGATATGATATTACTATGTATCTGTCTACTGAAATATTAGCCGTGTTTCTTTGCACGCGGATATAGGGATGGCATCAGAAAACGACCATCGCCGCTTAAGAATTCATTAAAAAAAAACTTGGCAGCACACATGCACCTATGACATGCACCGTGACACAGCTGTAAGTTGTAGTTAAGAAATTTGTATTGAAAATCCTGAAATTGAAAAATATTTACTTCTGCCAATTGAAATTGATGCCAAGCATATTCTAAAATTATGAAAAACAATTTCACATTAACAGATTTGCTAAATTCAATTACCTTTATAATGAAGTTTGAAAAAATAATAATAATAAAATCACGAACAAAATACTCGCCGGGATGTGTTAGTGGTCGGAGGGATGTCAAACTTTGTCATTTCCTGAAAAATTCATCGCATCGGTTCATCAGAAACGAAGAAAATGGGTTTTGGAAGCACTGTTTATCCCCGCTAAAGTTAGCGTATATAGGATAAGTTGTTGTTGTATTTTACATGCAAATTTCAAATTATGCCTATATCCGCGTGCAAAGAAACACGGCTATTATCTGATATTTTCTTAACACTTTTGCTTATACAAGAAACGTTTTTATTCTGGAGGAAATAACTTGCAAAACCCCCAATTTGAATCACATAAAAGAATTCACAAGTTAAAAAAGAACCAGCAATGAAGTTATTTAACAAGGAAATCATGTTCATAAATATCTTTACTAGCTACCTATGTACGTTTTTTTACTTTAAAACTACACTACAGTATTAATTGATGGTCGTTTCATTGATTTTCCCACGCTTAATTAATCGAAATAAAAGGACACATAACGTTATTTCCACCGTGATGCAATTATATGAATTTCCGTTAATTGCCGGATTGATAAACGGGAAAATCAATCAAAGTGGTGATGACAATTAAGCCGGGAAAACTAGTAATCTTCTTTACCTATACCACTAAATCGTACGCGTTACTTTCCCTGTAAGCTAATTTGGAATCATAGAAAAGTGACAAAACGTCCATGTAGGTTGTAGTATTAGAAATGTATAAAAAACATTCAAATTGCGTCAATAGGAATAGAAACGTAACACAAATACTAATGGACAAGTTTATGTACCTTCAGATAAGACAACTGAATGTCAGGTACCTAGCTACGAAATAAGAATGTGCGACTTATACTCAACTCCGCATAAAGTGAAGCTTTTTTTAAGTTCGTGTGCTTATTGGCATTTAGTTGATCTTCATTCTGAATCTAAAGCACAGCTTCTGAGTGAAACTTATCGATGACGTCATGATTACCAAACAATTTTATGTTCTCAATTTGACTTTTAAATGAATCATGTTATATACAAAAAGATAGGTCAATGACTTTTCGACTTGCGATACCGTTTGTCGTTTTTCTTCGTGTTTTTCCTTTTTTCTTGCTTTAAAGATTTTCGAGTGAATGTTAATTTATTTCTATCGTTTATATCATCGCTACAAAATGTCATTCACGTGAATACTTTTTTGACATTTTGCACAATAAATGGTTAATTCCGCAGCTTTGCAAAGTGATGTGGCTCTGGAGCATTTTAAGCATACGCGCGTAATCTTGTCTTTAGTATGACGGTTTTTGCAAGGTCGAAGAATTGTATCGCAGTAGCCGGATTCCACATAACAACGGACTTAACGAAAAGTAACAAAAAATCCTAAGTAATTGAATTGAAATTCTGTCATCATTGCCGTTTTGTATTCAAGTCGCGTGTCATTGGTGAATCGAATTTGGTTCTCAATTTTAGGATTTGAGTTCAGAATGAGACGTTGCTTGTTGTTCGCTTAGCTAAATCAAAGGGTATCCGATTGGTTTGAATGGTTTTGTAGATTTTTTTAATATTTCCATATCTGGTTTTAATAATAATAAACAGTGTTTATGACATAGAATGCTGATGATATTGATGATGACATCATTTAATACAAATACATATGCGAATTATTTAATGACAACAATTTCAATACTTTGATGTCATTTATGGTGTGACATATTTTGAACTTTACACCGTGCCTCAACGAGCAATAATTTATAGAATGCAATAGCGCGTTCAATGAAAATTGCTCGTGGAGACTACAAATAGTATTCTATGAAAAATTGCATTGTTTAGATAGATGATAGAAAGATAGATAGATTTATTTCGCATATAAATTAACAAAGGTATGGTTACCACACATTTTACATTATACAGAGATAATTTGTATCTTTCTTCTGAAATATTATCTACATAACATTAGTGATTTAAATTGGAAAAACGAAAAATTATACAATACTGAAGGAAAATACGAAAAAACCTCCAATTACAAAAAAAGAAAAAAAAAACGCCAAATCAGGTACTAATTAAAAACTTATTATTAAAATGATCACAGTTATTATAAAATTAAAATAGATAAATAAATAAATAAATAAATAAATCAATATATGTACTAATAAATGAAACAATAAATATGTAATTAAATGAGTAAATGAATAATCGATTAGGTTAATAAATAAAGAAGAAAATTATCACAGATATAAATAAATTGAAATAAACAAATAGATAAGTAAATCAATATTATAAATAAATAAATAAATAAAAAGAAAAAACAATAAATAAATAATCTGGGAAATAAATATATAAATAGGTAAATAAATAAATAAATAGGTAAACACATAAATAAATAGGTAAATAAATAAATAAATAGGTAACTAAATAAATACATAATTAAACAAATAAATAAATCAATAATCAATGATTTATTATACAAATAAGTTAATATAGTTATACAAGCAACGAATAAACACAAAATGGAAGAAATAATAGCGTACATCTCCACTATAAGGTATTTAAATTATTTACAAGAGGATTGTCAGCAAATTCACAGCGGTCTAGTAAACGTAGGTTAAGTCTTTGAATTCTATCTTAGATCAATTCAACATTCCCTTTATAGTGAATGTCCAATGTTGAGGGGTACCACGGTAAATTGAGCATCATTCTTAACAACTTATTTTGAGATGTCTGTAGTTTTTTAATATAGCACATTGCAGAATTTCCCCATGCTTGCCATCCATATAACAGAATTGCCTAAAAAATTACCTTATGGATAATTATTTTATTTTCATTTGAGAGCAGTGACTTTCTATTGATAAGAGGGTACAACATTTTAATCCCAATCGCAATTTTTTGAGGGTATTTGTAATATGAGTACAAAATGTTAACTTGGTATCTAAATATACTCCTAAATATTTTACAGCAGGCTCCGAACTAATGTCTTTCCCATTTACTTGTAAGCGGCCACTGGGGAGAAAGCAAGCTTTTCTCTTTCTAGTGAAAAGGATAGCTTTTATTTTCTCCTCATTTAATTTTACTTTCCATTTATTGTAATACCCTTGTAGTATTTCCATCGCATTGTTTAGATTCCTCTCAATGTCAAGAGCGAATTCATGAGATGAGAATATTGCAGTATCATCAGCGAAAATAGCTGCCTCACAATGTGGAAGACGCGGAAAGACCGATGTATAAAGGTTATATAAAATAGGCCCAAGAACTGAGCCTTGGGGAACTCCTGAATCAAAATACACTAGGTTGGAGACACCACTATTGACGTGGACTTTAAAACAACGATTTGACAAGAAACTGCGGACAAATTTACAGATATAAGCGGGAAATTTAAAATTTATCATTTTGTATATAAGTCCGTCATGCCAAACGGTATCAAAAGCCTTTTCGATATCGGGTAGTATCATTCCAGTAGATTTGCCGACTGAACGATGACTTTTGATATGGTTGCAAATCCTAAGCACTTGATGAGTTGTGCTATGAAAAGGCCTAAAGCCAAATTGTCCCTCTGGATACAAATTATTGTGGCGAATGTGCTTGACAATTTTTTCCTTTAAGACTTTTCATAGATTTTGCTGAGGTTGCTCAGCAGACTAATTGGCCTGTAACTTTCAACTTTTTCAGCCGATTTACCAGCTTTTTTATCGGCACTACTTTGGCCAATTTCTTTATATTGCCCAATTCACAGCATTTTATAGATAGTATTCTATGGGCTGTCATTTTTATAAAGTTCTTCATGCTGCGACATTTCCACCATTGAAGTAGTAAGCTATAAAATGCCCACCCAAAGTGACAGATGAAATATTGCTTGTCTAGACGTGGTGTTAAGACACTGTTACCCTCGTAAGTTAAAAAAAAAACATAGGGACGGGCTACAGTCCGCTTGGGCGAACTGTTGGATACCCTATTCTTATTCCTATCCCTCATAAGTGGGTGAAAGTCTTAGTATGGTTGAATTGCTAAGAACGCTCTACATATTTTGTTATATAATATTTAAAGGATTTGATAAAAAAAACGAAGCTTTTGTAAAAAAAACGCTCCCTAGCTCAAACTTTGGTTTTTCCATAAAATTGTTTTATTTAATTGTGGGCGTGTCAGTAGGCGGATTTAAAAAAATGAACACATGAGCATAAAGGGCACCTAGAGAGTATATATTATAAATTTCAGCTCCCTAGCTCAAACTTTGGATTTTCAAAAAAGTTTTTTTTAAATTTGTGGGCGTGTGTCAGTAGGCGGATTTTGAAAATATTTACAGATGAGCATAAAGTGCCCCCTAGAGAGTATATAATATATTATAAATTTCAGCTCCCTATCTCAAACTTTGAATTTTCAAAAAAAAAAAAAAAAAAAATAAATTGTGGGCGTTGTCAGTGGGCGGATTTTGAAAATATTAATACATGAGCATAAAGGGCCGCCTAGAGAGTATATATTATAAATTTCAGCTCCCTAGCTCAAATTTTGGTTTTTCAATAAAATTGTTTTATTTAATTGTGGGCGTGTCAGTGGGCGGATTTTGAAAATTTTATATCCCGAGCAGTTTTAGGAGTCATAGATTATATATAAAAAGTTTCAGCTTTCTAGCCCAAAATTCGATTTTTTCCAACATTTTGTTTTTTTGAGTTTTTGGGCGTGTCTGTGGGCGGATTTCAAAAATTCGTATACTTGATTATTTCAGGACCGTAGAGAGTATATGGTTAAAATTTCAGCTCTCTAGGCCCAGTTTAAAGGCCTAATTTTTGAAGACGGACGGACGGACATGACTAGATCGACATTACTATCCATGCTGATCATAAATATAGTAACTTTTAGGGGTCTACGGGCAATATTAAGGTATGTTACAAACTATGCGTCAAAATCAATATACCCTTAGAATAGGGTATAAAAAGGGTACTCACAATGTGCATTTTTTGGCCTCTGGGTGATAATTACAACCTCCTAACCTTACCTAAGTCGTTATTATGTCAAGTGCGGAAAAGCTGTTTGCTGCTGCTTGTGTATAAAAAATGTACTTTGAACTCCCTTTTCTTTTTATTTTTACATAATCTTTGGATTATAAAAAATGTAAACAATGAAATTTCTGGTTTCGATTTTTTTTTTAAATTTAATTTGTTATAAACGAATGTCTGCTTTTGAAACGACTACTTATAAAACCAAACAAAAACATAGGGACGTGCTACAGTCCGCTTGGGCGAACTGTTGGATACCCTATTCTTATTCCTATCCCTCATAAGTGGGCGTGACAAAAGTCTAAGTATGGTTGAATTGTTAAGAACGCTCTACATATTTTGTTATATAACATTTAAAGAATTTTATCAAAAAAAACGCTCCCAAGCTCAAACTTGGGTGTTTCAATAAAAGTGTTTTATTTAATTGTGGGCGTGTCAGTAGGCGGATTTAAAAAAAATTAACACATGAGCATAAAGGGCCCATAGAGAGTATATATTATAAATTTCAGCTCCCTAGCTCAAACTTTGGATTTTCAAAAAATTTGTTTTATTTATTTGTGGGCGTGTCAGTGGGCAGATTTTGAAAAGTTTTTATCCCGAGCAGTTTTAGGAGTCATACATCATATATAAAAAATTTCAGCTTTCTAGCTCAAAATTTGATTTTTTCCAAAATTTTGTTTTTTTTTGAGTTTGTGGGCGTGTCTGTGGGCGAATTTCAAAAATTCGTAAACTTGATTAATTCGAGACCCTAGAGAGTATATGGTTAAAATTTCAGCTCTCTAGGTCCAGTTGAAAGGCCTAATTTTTGCCGACGGACGGACGGACGGACGGACGGACAAGGACATGGCTAGATCGACATTACTGTCGATGCTGATCATAAATATAGTAACTTTTAGGGGTCTACGGGCAATATTAAGGTATGTTACAAACTATGCGTCAAAATTAATATACCCCGAGAATAGGGTATAAAAATAGTGGCTGTGAAGTATAATTGCTTTTTATAGCTTATCACAAAGCCAAAAAGTGAATTAATATTAATCAAGTTAAATAAAAAACGTTTTTCTTGGAAAAGTTAAAACATGGCATTTTCATGTTTCGTAGTCGAACCGACGAAGATAAGTAACAACAGCCTACAGAAATAGATTAGTAATCTGGGGATAAAAGCTGGTTTAACAAACGGAAACTAGATTAGATAAGAACATAACAGCCCAAGTGATTGAAAACAGTGATCAAGTAAGAACAGGAAAGTACAGCTTATGTTCTGTTTTGAGTGAGCATTATTTGGCTTGACGTTCATTTGATCACAATTTAGTCTTGTTCCATTTTCTTCTCCCTTCACGACGAATCTATAATAAGGATTAAATGGATCATAACTGTCATTAAGATCCTATCCAGCGTACTGTGTGAACGTCTGAAGCCGTTCTGCAACATACTAATCGGTACGAACTAGTGTGGCTTCCGGCCCGGCAGATTGACAATAGACCAAATTTTCCTGGAAAATGCCAACGAATTTCAAGTCGGGACTGACCATATTTTCATTGACCTTAAAGCCGCATATAACTGCATTCATCATCAGGAGCTCTACATGGCGATGGCAGAATACGGGATCCCGGCAAGTGGCATGACACTTGAAACCACGCGGTGTAATGTGCAGTTTGGAAGCAGCTCTTCCGAATTATTCCAAACCTGCACCGGATTCCGTCTAGGAGATGCGCTTTCATGTGAGTTCTTCAATCTTGTTCTGGAGAATCGCTTTTTCGACGATTCAGGAACAAGCGAAATTCGTTGGTCTTGAAGTTAATTAGGACAAGACTAAATACATGCTATCAACAAGCAAACAAACATCTGTCCGACACCTTGGGCAAAACATCACTGTTGATAGCAATAACTTCGAGGAAGTTAGGGAGTTCACTTACCTTGGAGTATTATTATATTATTATTATTATTAGGAAACCACTGGTACTTTGGTTTGGCCAAACAAATGGGTTCCCCATCGAAGAACAAAATGCATGCCCTATCGAACCTTAGTCCTCCCAGTCCTACTTTATGGAGGCGAGTGCTGAACAATAAGTGGGAAAGGGGAGCTTAAATGGGGGTTTTTTCCAAGGAAAATTGAAATGCTGTGTATGCTGAAGATATATTGGCACCTAAGGCAATTATAATTACATATAGGTATATACACTATACCAACTCATAGTCCGCCAATAAATCATAAGCCCGATTTTGAATATCTATATTTATAATATATTTTTTAGTATACAAAATGTGACAACTCTTGGGAGAAGTGGCTTAATGGTTTGTGCATTGTACTACTGAGGGAGGTTCGTATCTCACCCAAGCACAGCTTAAAGTATCTTTCCACTCGTGCGTTCGGCATCGTCGTAAAATATGAGGTCTCTTCCGTTCGTGCCAAAAATATAATATCGCATACTCGAAGCTAAGCCTTAGTCCCAGTATAAACTTCACCAACAAAACCAAAATACCAAGACTTAATGACCAATACCTCGTTATCCTCCAAAAAAGTTTAATAAGGATTATGGAGTGGACTCCTATTGATTACTGATTGCATAGTGTACTTGCGATGCACTTAATTTACCGACGAATATTCAAATTCCAACTGACACTAACATATCAAATCGTCTTAATATTGATTTAAGCGCAAATACACCAGACCGCACGAAATAATTGCTATTTGCGGCTTGTTTCAATTATTTCACAAGCCAACATTAAGCGATTGTAGTGTACATAACGGATGCTGTGCGTACGATGAGAACCAGAAAATGTATTTGTATGAGACGTCATGCTGCGCAATTGGCAAATAGGCCAAAACCTATTTGACCCAAAGGAAGGTTTATTTCTTAATAAATAATGTACAAAGTATTAGAATATAAGTCAATCTATATCCCATAAAGCGAAAAAGTATCCTACTGCAATGCAGCACCATTTCTATTGATTTGTTCACATCATTGACTGTGCTAATACTCGTAATACACACGTGGAAGAACTTATAAATTATTCTCAAAGGATTGCATTGCAAGCAACCATGATAATAATTTGTATGCAGAGTTTGTCATGCTCCATTCCGCGGCCGGCGGCTGGCGCGGTGTAAAAGTGGAATAGAATTTCAAAAACTTCCAAACCGATAACTTTATACGATGTGTCGAGTGAGCCATTTAATTAATTTCGACCATATGGCAATACGCTATAATTTGCTTTTATGGACCTAAATTTGGATTTGCAATTCCAATTAACATTGGCTTAGTGTGGTGGCACAATGCGACAGGAACAGGATAATCGTGGTGCAGTAAGTCGAGAACTAGTCCGGTGGTTAGGTACGTATATTTCAGAATATGGTAAATACATATTTTATGGAATATTTGAATTTAATTTTAATAAAGGGACTGGGTGAGTGCTAATGATTATGTGATTGTAACTTCGCTTATGAAAAAAAGTGAAATTATTGCCCACTCGAGGTGAAGTTATTGCCCATGTGAAGTTATTGCCCGCGAAGTTATTTCCCTGCACCAACCTAGGCTATGTTAAATATTGTTCATGTGCCTATAGTTTTAAGGTGGTCCAAAAATATATAAACACCCATTGTGTACCTATTTTGCTTAAGCGAAAAAGTTAAAAGTTATCCATATTTTATTTTCATTGAAATATGAGTGGCCTTCGTCAAAAGGGTTTACAATTGACCATGGTAGGGTTTGTGATGAACTTGCTAGTTAATGCTCAGAGGAGTACTTCTCAGGACCTGAATCGACGTTGTTTCTGTCTGGGTTCTAGATAAGGGCTTCCATCGACGGTTGAGTTTCGAACACAATCGCAGATGACATTACTCTCCAGGATGCAGACAGACTAAACGAACAATTCCCGATAGAAAAGACATCATAGGATCTCCTTACAAGCAGAATTGTGGTTTCGTATTGTTGTGTTGGTAAGCTTAACTGAGGTTTTCATATTATCATCCTGTATACTCAGCGAAATTTTTCAAAGGAATAAAACCAAAACTATTTAAAAATTAATAACACTGCCATTCCAGGTACCTTTTTTTTATTTATTTTTTTATTTTTTTAATTTTATGCAAATCCTAGAGCACTCAGACTCGGTAACGGTCCATTGTACTACCAGGCAGAAATCCTCCTTTTGGTGTAGAGGCATGTGAATGGGTGGCGTATGTTGTTGTTCCCCATGGGGATTGAACCTGCACCGCACGGGTAACAAGCCAACACACTAACCTCTACACCGTCGCCACTCATTTCCAGGTACCTTACTAGTAAAACTATTTTATGCAACAAACGGATCAAAAAGTCGAAGTTTTGTATTTTCCTGCCCTTACCTAATCGTACATTTACACCGACACGACAGAATAAAAACATAGGGACGGGCTACAGTCCGCTTGGGCGAACTGTTGGATACCCTATTCTTATTCCTATCCCTCATAAGTGGGCGTGACAAAAGTCTAAGTATGGTTGAATTGTTAACAACCCTCTACCTAGCTCAAACTTGGGTGTTTCAATAAAATTGTTTTATTTAATTGTGGGCGTGTCAGTAGGCGGATTTAAAAAAAAACATAGGGACGGGCTACAGTCCGCTTGGGCGAACTGTTGGATACCCTATTCTTATTCCTATCCCTCATAAGTGGGTGTGACAAAAGTTTAAGTATGGTTGAATTGTTAACAACCCTCTACCTAGCTCAAACTTGGGTGTTTCAATAAAATTGTTTTATTTAATTGTGGGCGTGTCAGTAGGCGGATTTAAAAAAAATTAACACATGAGCATAAAGGGCCCCTAGAGAGTATATATTATAGATTTCCGCTCCCTAGCTCAAACTTTTTTTTTTTTAAATTGTGGGCGTGTCAGTGGGCGGATTTTGAAAATATTTACACATGAGCATAAGGGGCCCCCTAGAGAGTATATATTATAAATTTCAGCTCCCTAGCTCAAACTTTGGATTTTCAAAAAAAGTTTTTTATTAAATTGAGGGCGTGTCAGTAGGCGGATTTTGATAACATTTACATATGAGCTTATAGGGTCCCTAGAGAGTATATATTATAAATTTCAGCTCCCTAGCTCAAGTTTTGGTTTTTCAATAAAATTATTTTATTTATTTGTGGGCGTGTCAGTGGGCGGATTTTGAAAATTTTATATCCCGAGCAGTTTTAGGAGTCATAGATCATATAAACAAAATTTCAGCTTTCTAGCTCAAAATTCGATTTTTTCAAAATTTTGTTTTTTTTTGAGTATGTGGGCGTGTCTGTGGGCCGATTTCAAAAATTCGTAAACCTGATTATTTCGGGACCCTAGATGGTATATGGTTAAAATTTCAGCTCTCTAGGCCCAGTTTAAAGGCCTAATTTTGCCGACGGACGGACGGACATGGCTAGATCGACATTACTATCGATGCTGACTATAAATATACTAACTTTTAGGGGTCTACGGGCAATATTAAGGTATGTTATAAACTATGCGTCAAAATTAATATATCCTTAGAATAGGGTATAAAAAACGTGCTCTTAAACTATGTGGTGATCGTGAAATCGTTAATTTGCTTGACGCTCTTAGTCATCGTCGCAGCGTCTCCTGCCTAGTGTTGTTTCATCAGTACTTTCACCGAAAGTCACTAAGTGAAATTGAATACCACCCCTTGAATATTTCAACTGCAATTCTCGTCATGGAATAATCATCAGTTGATCCTCTGGCCTCTATTGAAATGAATTTGGATTCAATTACTTAGCAACTTGGATAATCTTATCAGTGCACAAGCATTATCCTCAATAAACATGACGCCTTGAACCTTTCTTCGACCAGAAAGCGATTGCAGTCCTAAAAGCAAACAAAGAGCTTTGTAATTAGGCAATGACTAAGCCAGTTTTCTGATCACGTACTTAGTCAAATCATTTTGAACCTACTTGAATAAGTTTATATGAAATTGGAAAGGAGGCCAAACTGTCGAATCTTCGAAGCGTATTCGATCGTTAAAATCAAGAGATTCTCTTCAAAAATCCGAACATATATTTAGCCCGAGATTTATAATGTAATCGAAATGAGAAATAAAGGGTCTTTCATTAAGGACTTGACAACTTCTTTTTCAAATAAAATGCAAACTACTTGAGATATTTGAAAATTAATTTTATTGACTTGAATTACTATTAAAACTTTTATGAATGGAATTCGACTTCGTTCATATGTCCACCACGGGAAGGTATGCAGCGTTCGATACGTTGAAGCCAATGTTCGATGACTCGGCCGCTGTTTCTCGTTCAATATCTGAGCTCCTCTAACGTCGCCGGCTTGTTGTAATACACCAATGATATATAGCGCCATAAAAACAAATTAAGAGGTGTTAAATCACGCGATTTCGGCGGCCAATAGGCGGGTGCGTTTCTTGACATAACATACGTTCACTGAACTGAGACTTTAATAACTCGATTGTTGCACCCGCTGTGTGGCTTGTGGCACCGTCTTGTTGGAACCACATAACACTGATGTCCAATTCATGCAATTGTTTAAAGAAATAACGTTCCTACAAGTCTCTGTATTAATAGCCCAATGACGCCACCGTCATGAAAACCGCACCAAACAGTGACTTTTTGCGGATGAAGTGCTGTTTGATGAAGCACATGACGGTTCTCACCTGTCCAGTAACGCATATTTTGCTTGTTGACGAAGCCGTTTAACCAAAACTGCGCTTCATCGCTGAAGATGATTTTGCGATGAAATTCTTCATTTTCTTCCATCATGTCGAGAGCCCAACTCGAGAACGTACGTCGCTTCATATGATCAACTTGCTTAAGTTCTTGAGTTCTTGAGTCAGCTTGAGCTTGTAAGGGTGTAGGTCAAGATTCTTACGCAAAATTCGCCATAATGTGGTCTGGGAGAGGCCTAATTCTTGAGAACGTCATGAAATTGACTGATTTGACTGGTTTGCGACGGACGCCTCTACGGCAGCAATATTCTCCACACTTCGGGCAAAACGTAGTCTTACTGGCACTGCAACATCAAGCACCGAATATTCTGACTCAAATTTTTTCACAAGACTATGAATTGCTTGCCTACTGGGACGCGAATTACGGCCGAAAATTGGTGTTAACGCTCTTAAAGTTGGGATCACCGACTCGGAATTTCGGTAGTAAATTTGAATTACATATTTATAAACGTTGTTCCTTCGTATTCTTCACCCTTGAACGATGAAAATGTTGATTTAAATGAAAACTTTTTAACATTGACAGTTAGGTGATCGGTTTAAGGGTGCGTTCACACTGAAAGCTTGAAGTTGTCAAGTCGCAAATGAAAGATCATTTAAATCAGATTTGGACTGCATCTGTGGTTGATTTATTTTCTACAAACCCGCACTGGTCATCAGATAGGCCTTTTACTTTCTGCAACAGGCAATCTTATACCAGCTGAAAGATCTTTATGTTTTGTGACATAACCTTTTCCTTTATAAAATATGTACATCGTTTGCTACCTTCTTTGTGCTTGTATATTTGAACCATTTTTACACTTTCCATTAAATACAAAACAAATTTATGTGTTTATTTATTTATTTATTTATTTTATTTTGTAATGCCCGTAAGATAAATTATCTTATTAATAAGTGATAAGCTAAGACTGCAGATAAAAGCTACAATATAACATGATTACATCATTTGACAATACAATACAATATAATACAAGACAATTTCGTAGTTTTTCTGATTATTTTACAGAAGTTAAAAAGACAACTTTAAAATAGGAAAACTCTCTCTCTATTCGGTGAAAATCTATTACCCACTCACTTAATAGTAACACCAAATAGGTATACCAAGCTAGAGAAAACAATAGTTCTTCGTTCATCTGGTCGGATCATACGAGCATGTATGAATATGTATGTGTGTTCGGCAAGTAACCCATTCCCCCTATTCGTTCATTTTGATAATGGAGCTCAAACATCACCAAACCACACTCATGCTAAACACCAAGTCAATTAAAACTAAGTATCAATTATTATTGCTTTTAAATTTGTTAACCCCCAAGGGCAATCATTCCGTAAATTTATAAAAAAAAACATAGCAGCGTAACCAAATACGTAATTCAAATGGCGATTTGTTAGCGAATGACCTAAATGAACAGAGTTTGGCAAAGTAAGAGCATGCATGTTTTTCAGGTGGGGTTAACGTGCATTTATTTTTATGTTATAACTCCAAACCCTTGATGTCAAATAATATCAACTGGCCTCCTGGCATGAAAACTACGACAAGCTTGAAAAATTTCCTGCAGTGGTACGCTTCCAAAATGCACATTCAAACGATCAAACTAACTGCATTGGGTTTTTAGTTAAACCAGATAGTGTACGCGACCGGGCGAAAATCTTACAATTTTGCTTCGGCCCATTTCCCAGGTTCCGTTATAATGGACATCTAACATGAGCATACGGCGGAGGTTTCAGCTATAAGAAACCCGAGCAGAACAGTTTATCCGGAAAGGTAAAGTGGGCTTTAAACTCATTAAACCATTCAATGCATCAGCTAGAAACGGTATCTTTCCAGCCGTCATCCAAAAAGGAATGACTTCTTTGGAACCTGCAATTATCGCCTTATTAAGATTCAGATGCTATTGGGGCTACATACCAAGTTCTTGGAGGGAGATACACGTGGTATTCATCCCCAAACCACCAACAAGCCCAGTGAAGTAAATCAAAACCTTGTTTTTTTTTTCTAAAAAGGTGCAAAGGATTACTGAAGTTAACATCAGAGAATACTTAACAAATAGCATCCCTCTACACCCATGTCAAATTGCATACCAGAAAGGCAAATCAACTGAAGGTGCTGCGCAAAAACTCAGAACAGTGATCAACAACGGTTACAGATGCAAACAGGTCGCACTTTGCGCCATTCTGCACAAATAGGGGTGCTTTTGAAAATATTGGATAGACTCCATATCAAATGCTTTGCATCACAGAAATATAGAGCAACCCAATTTAAAATAGATCAAAGCACTGCTCGGAAGTCGGAGAATAACTGCTTCGTCAGGACTGACTTCAGTGTCAGTATCAGCAGTAAGTGTCTGCCCAGAAGGAAAAGTACTATCCCTCCTATGTTCAATGGTCATTGATGACTTGCTTCATAGACTGAGCAATTTATAAAAAGTTAAAAAGTTACAACGGCTTGCATCCGTAGGTATTTCCGTTGCATGAAAACCTGCCCCAAGCTGCCATTGAAATTGAGTCAATAATAAGACTAACATCTCCCAACATATACATACATAAGCCTTTGTGACCACTCGTTTTCAGTGGAAACAGAAGGAGCTTTCAACAATGTCAAGACAAAAGCCGTCCTAATGCACTCCTTAGGCTAAATGTGGAGAACTGTCTTTGCGCCTGGATTAAGAACATGCTAGACAGCAGGCTCGTCTAGGAGGAGCTCGGCTGCTGTTTAACCAAAAGATCAGTGTGTAGGGGCACACCACAAGAGGCAGTGCTCTCACCGCTACTCTGGATCTTTTTAGTGAACGGTATCATTTCCAACCTAGAGGCCTCAGGAAACTATCCTCATGGTCCGAGATGGTTGGTTTCAGCGTTAACCAATTAAAAACCGGACTGGTTTTATTTACTAGGAAGATTAACATTCCGGCGCAACGCCACCTGCCACCTATTAATACAGTACGCTTAGAATGTATGCACACATCGCAGGCATTTTTTCTATTCCGCACCGACAAAAAATGCAATGTCATTGTTGACGTATTTCATTGCCTACTATTAGGTGCTAAAACAAGGAAGACGTATGTTGATAAAAAATATTGGATTGTGCATTGGGTAGGATTTCTGCTTCACTTCTTGGATGGTTCTTAAATGGAATCGGTCGTGGAACCCGGAATTTCCGGACCAAACTCTAGCATTGCAATTCCAATGGGAAAAAGCTCCAGCGTATTTCAAGCAGACCTCTATGCCATTTAAGAATACGCTTACCACATTTTTGCATCAGGTATTTAAGGCGCCAACATCCATATATTCACAGGCGGTAAAGCTGCTGTAAAAAACCCTTAGCTCGCACACCATCAACCCCAGTTTCGAAGATTTAAAGTAGTCATCTACTGGTACCTGCTTTACACGGAAAGTAAAAATTCTACTAGCCCAACCTTGCGGGTGGCGTTAATGCGATGGTAGTGTATTCACTAACTGATTCGCAGGTCGTGCGTTCGAATCCCGGCCAGGGCCATGATTTTTAATTGAATTCACATGAAAGAGATCTCTCTAAGCAATTTTAGGCGCAACCCGTGGAGGAAAAATACCAAGCACCAAAACTTCTTTCCTATCCTCCTATTCTTTCGAATAGTAAGTAGCACCTAAAATCATGCAATACAATACTTCATTTCTAGGTGCTGCTACTGTTCAACAAAAAATGCATGCGCTGTGTTTAACATTATAATGGTACTGTACATATATATTATATAAAAAAAAATATTTCCTGGTCCTTACGGCACCAAAGATGTTATAGGTCGAAGTGGCTTTTCATCGCTTTGGCTAGCTAGAAGTTAAAAAAAAACAAAAAAAAAAATACACAAGATAGCAAGGTTAGATGATGGTGGGTGACGACGGTGTAGAGGTTAGTGTGTTGGCTTGTGACCCGTGCGGTGCAGGTTCAATCCCCACGAGGAACAACAACATACGCCACATTCACATGCCTCTACACCAAAAGAAGGATTTCTGCCTGGTAGTACAATGGACCGTTACCGAGTCTGAGTGCTCTGGGATTTCCTTTTCTTTTTAAAAAAAAAATTAAAAAAAAAAGAAGGTTAGATTATCTTAGAGAGCCCAAGCCATGTAGGCGATATGACATTTTTTTATATGAAAATATAGTTTTTAAAAAACAACGCTGGAGCCGCCTTAAAAAAACAAAGGAAGAATTTGACTCTGGTGTTTGCATTCCGTTTACAACATGCTCAAAAGTTTATCGTTTTTGCTATGTTTGTGATCAACATTTAAAGTAATGTGGATCTAGCTATGGCCGCCCTTACAATGTCACCAATTTGGAGGCTCTTAAATTCGAGCTAGAAAGCTCACATTTCGAGCGTATACTCTCTCATCATGTCTAAAGATTTTTTAAATCAGCCCTCTGACACTCCGACTATTTGTAAAAAAAAAAGTTTTACGAACTGCCAAAAAGAAGAAATTCGACATTAGACGCCTTAGCACACCTGGAGTAGCTAGAGTCTACAGAGAGCGGATGAGCGAGAGACCCACAAGCGTCAACAATATATGGAACCGATACCGTGACATCATAAATTATTAAGTAGACGAGACCACCGTAGGTTACCAGCCACCCCAGAGAAAGAAGGTGACAGAAGATGAACACATAACCCTCCGTTTAGCGCTGAGCCAAAAGGCGGTAAGTTATACTTTGTGGTCTGACAGACCACATAATCCATTTTGCAGTTGTGGTGCCATGAAAATGCGATATGGCCTATTCCTTTATATAGACAATAGAACATATGTTATAATATGTTAATGTATGTGCAGATTACCTTTATTGAAAAGACAACAAGAACCAAACATATGATAGACCACAACGCTAAACGGAGGGTTAAAAACGCTGCAGAGCAAAACAAGGGCACCGAGGGAAGTGTATCGAGCCAAGAGAAGGGAGGAGAAGAAGATCCTGCGTAGAAAGAAGAGGGCGTACGCAGTCTCCCAGTTAAGGAAATCGACGGAAACCTAGTCACCGAAGCGCAGGGAATAGTAGATGTATTTAAGCAGCATTTCCAAAAGCTGCTAAATGGGCATCATGTAGAGAGAGTGATAAGGCAAGTAGAGAACCGAAGTCCTGTCAACGAAGAACAGATTTCACCACCCAGTATAGAAGAGGTTGGCATAACTATAAGAAAGCTAACGAACAATAAGGCCGCCGGCTCTGATGGCTTACCAGCGGAGCTTTTCAAAAACGGAGGTAATGTTTTGGTAGGGCGTATGCACCAAATCATCAACCAGGTATGGGTGGAAGATGCCCGATGACTGGACTATCAGCAACATATGCCCTATCTTCAAAAAAGACGATCCTATGTCTTGCAAGAACTATCGAGGCATATCCCTGCTTAATGTCGCATGCAAGATCCTATCCAACGTACTGTGTGAACGTCTGAAGCCGTTCTGCAACACACTAATCGGCACGTACCAGTGTGGCTTCCGGCCCGGCAGATCGACAATAGACCAAATCTTCACACTAAGGCAAATCCTGGAAAACAGCAATGAATTTCAAGTCGAGACCCACCACCTTTTCATTCACTTAAAAGCCGCATACGATAGCATTCATCGTCAGGAGCTCTCCGTGCCGATGGCCGAATTTGGGATCCCGGCAGAACTGATCCAGTTGTGTCGTGTGGCACTTTGAAACGAGCGGTGTAATGTGCAGTTTGAACGCAGCTCTTCCGAATTTTTCCAAACTTATACCGGATTTCGGTAAGGAGATGCACTGGCATGTGACTTCTTCAATCTTGTTCTGGAGAAAATAGTGCGAAGGGCAAGTGTCAACACGGAAGGCACTATCTTCAATAGATATATCCAGCTACTGGGGTATGAGGACGATATCGACATCATCTCTCGTTCCCAGTGTGCCGTATAAGATGCTTAAAAGGCGATTGAATAACTGGCGAAATCGGTTGATCTAGAAGTAAATGAGGACAAGACCAAGTACAAGCTATCAACAAACAAACAAACATTTGTAAACATCAAATCCACGAATGTCACCTTAGTGGAGATCCGGCGTAGAATTACGCTGGGAAACCGCTGTTACTTCGGTTTAGCGAAACAAATGGATTCAAAAGCAGTAACTCGAAGGACAAAATACATGCTCTATCGAACTTAATCCTACCAGTCCTGCTTTATGGTGCCGAGTGCTGGACGATAAGTAGAAAAGGGAAGCTCATATTGGGTTATTTTGAAATCATAATACTTCGTCGGATATTTGGTCCTGTGTGCGAGGAGGGTGAATGGAGGAGAAGATACAACCGCGAACTCTATAAACTGTACCAAGATGTGGATGTAGTCCAAAAAGCTAAATCACGACTACATTGGCTCGGCCACATTGAGCGAATGGAAAATAATGCTCCAGCCAAGAGGATCTTCGACTCCCGCCCCCAGGTTCGAGAAGGCAAAGAAGACCGAACCTCCGTTTTAAAAACGAAGCCAACACGGAGCGCTTGGTCTGGTGAACTGGAAGCAGTGTGCCCGGGATCGCAGAGGATGGAAGGCTGCAGTGTCTCATGCAGAGACTTCGCGGGTCGGGAGCCCGTTAAGTAAGTAAGCAAGTTTTACAAACAGGGCGATGAAAATTAAGGTCGCGTTCTTCGCAGCCTTTTTTAACAATTCTCCCATACAAAGTTTTTGGCACATCCACTTTGTGGGGCATTTTGAACAAATTTTCAAATTTTGTTATTTTATTGGAAACAAAAAATGATATAAAACGGAGGACTCTTAAACCAATGCCACACCCACTTAAGAGTACATGAATATGGATAGGGTATCCAACAGTTGGGCTTAAGCGGACTGTAGCGTTTCCTTTTGTTTTTTGTACGCATTTGCGTGGAGATCATTAACGTAACCAGTACGTATTAAATAATATCTTTAATGAATTTGTACCATCTCCCTTAAAAATATTTGCCACACTGGTTCGACCTCACAACTCTATTTTTATTTTAAAAGGTAACACTAACTGGTCTTAAAAAATTGTCTCTGACCTCAGCTCCAAAAAAGTCGTATTAAGTCTCTGCCGCGGATTGGGTTGAATTTGTGGACAGCTTTCCCATTCGGAAACTGGAACAAATCCATTTGACCCACTGCTCTGCATGTTGTTGAATATTCCTATATTTCATTATAACTGAAATGACTTGTTGCATTTAATTTTCGACGACACGCTATCGCAATTTCAACTGAAAGTTGTTACAGATGTTGCAATGTGTGGCAGCTATTCATTTCTCTGGTCAGTATGTGACGTAATTGTATTTGAAATGCTTGAGATATACACTCATTCGTGTATCTTTTATCCCCACAAAGTGCACATGTTACTTAAGATCTCACCTTTCGCTTTTAGTACGGATGCATGTGCTTCAATTTCAAAGTGGTAACAAAATGTCTGCTTTTAAATCTTTTCATAAGTTGCCACTTTTAGATAATAAATTCCCCCTAAAAAAGAAAACCGTTTCGAGTTCCTTACACCCTTAGATCTACATTTGAATTGCGACTTTAATAAATTTACATGACAATACTTTCATTCGTAGCTTGTCAATCCAATCCATTCGTCTGGGTTAATTTATTCTTCGGCCGGCAACAGATTAACATAATAAAACAAAGCCTCTTTGAGATACGAAAAAAGCTTCTTTTTTTGTGACGATGTATTAGCAACTATATGGTGGTGCGCACGAGCCTTGAGAATGAAAGAAGTTTCAGATTTTTATAGCCGGAAAAGAAGGCGAACTCCGTTAGGTGATTGATATAGACATGGTGTGGTGTGTTAAAACTCGATCGCCCACATCTTGGGTCTTGGGTGATCTGGTGTGGTTGTATTTGGACATTGTGTGCCAGCGCCAAGTTGGTGGTGTGGGGAGATTTCGCAAGATCATTACTGTCAATTTAATTTCGTTTTATAGCACACTGTATTAAATACTGAAAAATCAATGGGTATGCCATTTATGCACAAAACTAAAAGTTGCTTTCCCGAATAATTCCGAAAACCTACGCAGATTTCTGTGCCAGATGAATCAGATGTAAAATCAGTCCGTTTCACGGAACGACGAGAATGTGTTACAGTCATGTTTTAAAACATGGTAAACCTGCAATTGAGAGAGTGGCAGCTTATTGTCCGCCTGCTTCTAAATTATGTGGAATTTTCTCAGTCAGGTTCCTGGCGGCGAACTACAGCAAGCGCATTTGTGTACTCATTCCGCGAGGCAACTCGTCTCATTGCCCAGGAATGTCGGGCTCCAAGTTTGCGCTTACATATCTCTTTGCATCGATTTGTAAATTACGTACGCATATTTTTCCATTTAATAAGGTAAGATATGCAATGAAGCAGCCGATTGGAGATAAGCCCTTTGGCGTGTGGATTTTGAATCTTTCGCCTGTACCTAGGAAGACAATATACGAGGGCGGGTCAATAAGTCCGTGACTTTTGGAATAAAACATAGATTTTTTGATAAAAAAAAAATTTTATTTTTAACGTAGGCTCCCTTGAGCTCTATACACTTTGTCCAACGCTTCTAGGCCTTTGTTTGCGAGATGACTTCATCATTGGAGTCAAATCTTTTTCCACCAAGCCATTTCTTCAGGTTTGGGAACAAGAAGTAGTCGCTTGGAGCCAAATCTGGAGAATAGGGTGGATGAGGGAGCAATTCATAGCCCAATTCATGGTTTTTTGCCATGGCAACTGCACATGTGTGCACCCTTGCATTGTCTTGGTGGAAAAGAAATTTTTTCTTGGCCAAATGAGGTCGGTTTTTTTTCAAATCGTCGTTGAATCGGTCCAATAAGTTGGCATAATATTCTCCATTGATTGTTCTTCCCTTTTGAAGGTAGTCAATGTGGATTATCCCGCGTGCATCCCAAAAAACAGTCGCCATAACTTTATTGGCTGACAAACCCACCTTGGCCTTCTTTGACGCCGATTCACCCTTAGAAACCCACTGTTTTGACTGTTGTTTGGTCTCTGGTGTGTTGTGATGGATCCATGTTTGGTCCACGGTTACAAAACGGCGCAAAAACTCATCCATATTGCGATTAAACAACGCCAAACCTTCCTGTGAAGTTGTTACACGATTGCGTTTGTGGTCGACTGTGAGCAAACGCGGCACCCATCTTGCGGAAAGCTTTCTCATGCCCAAGTGATCATTCAAAATTGAAACCACTGAGCCATGCGAGATCCCTACGGCTTCCACAATCTCTCGCACTTTCAATCTTCGGTCGGCCAACACCATATGGTGAATTTTTCGATTGTTTCGGGTGTAGAGACCTCAACTGGGCGTCCAGGACGTTCGGCATCTTCAGTGCTTGTACGGCCACAACGAAATTCAGTAAACCACTTTTTTACCATTGAAATCGATGGTGCAGAGTCCCCATAGTATTTTTCAAGCTTAGCCTTGGTCTCGGTAATGGTTTTTTTTCGCAAGAAATAATGCTTAATAAGCACACGAAATTCACTTTTTTCCATTTTATCCTCAAATTAGTGAGTAGTCTGATAAAAATAGCTGTCAAACACAAACTAACTGACGCAGCAAGTTTAAATTTTGACAGGAGTCAACTGACAGATGCCTGTTGACAGGAGCAGTGTTGCTGTTTCAGTAAAGAGGTCAGAAATTCAAAAAGTCACGGACTTATTGACCCGCCCTCGTAATAAGCAAGCATTTGGAATGCTGTCAATATTAGATTACGAGTATTTTAGAATATCTTTTGGAAATCAGTAAGCTGTAAATACTTTTAAAGTTTATGCAAATTCAAGTGCATGTATTAGTCTACACTTACTAAGAAGGAACAGAACGGTAAACTCTGCAGCAATTTGTGGAAGTAGACTTTGTTATACGCAGTTCGATGTAATCTCTTAAGGGCAGAATGAGAAGCGGATGTGAAGTGAAAAAAGAATTCAATTCGCCTTTAAATGAATCGAACTTTTCACTCAGTGGCGATACGGATTAACCAATCTACTGATATATTGTGTCCACAAAATGCAGAGATGAAATAGAGAAGAAAACTGGTATCTGACAAACCCTTTCTTGTAAAGGGGTTAAATGAAGAATTTAACCTTTGGGAGGGAAGTTGTGCACTAATATTTGGGATCTTAATGCGGATGACCCACACAGATACGGTGACTGGGTGGACAACGCCTAACAATATGTAAGAGCCCCGCGACTTAAAAAACATCCAATAGATTCGAAAGGCACCCGAGTGCAGACTTTATGCCGGGGACGCAGGCTCTTCAAAACAGCGAAGGACTTCTAATCACTAAAGCTTAGAAAAAAGTATATATAACCGGCTGTTTAATGATCTTATTGGCTAGAAACATAGAGTAATTTTCAAGCCGCCCTACTCAAGCTAAGCTATTCTCAGTGCTTTTACAGCACTGAGCATACGCATTGTGCGATAGCTGCTGACTATGGCTGAGTTCGTAATTACAGGCTTTGTTGCCCATGTCCAGCCTAAAATATGCTCAAATACGTTTATGAATACAATTACAACTGCACGTGTGCAGTCATCATACTTCGTTTAAATTGACTTCATAACAGCAAACGTTGACAAAATGAGAAATATAAATTATTTGTTAGAAGCTTTTGATTTGATTTGTAGTACCTACATACCTACGTTTAAAAAATGGCTATCAACAAAAATATTTTTACTTATTGTTCTAAGCTTTGTGGAAGTTTGTTTTGAACGAACTTAAGCCATTTTGGAAAAACTCAAATTGCGGACGCCCGAAAATAGATATGACATGACATGACATGAATATATATGGCAGTCTACCTCACTATTTGGAAGCTTGCAAATACTTGCTCTTTGAGAAATAAGATGTTAATTCAATATTGCTAAAGGCTCAACTTTCAAATACTTTATTAAAACAACGAGATTGTTGTTTAAACAAAAAAAGGTAGATATATTAAATGGCCAGATTTAACAGATGATCAACTAAACCTAAAGGATAGTTTTGCATTTTTAGATTTTGGAACTTTCTTATGATATCCTCCCTATCATAAGCAAACGTGGGCAAAATATTTCTTATTTCTTGCAAAACCTTTCCCCAAAGAACGCTTTTCTTCTTCCGACCAGCTACAAATTCCGATTCCATTCCTAACCGAATAGAAATGACTAGTTTGGTGTCAGCACAGTTTGGACTCAAATTCAGTCCTGTGAAAGAAAAATAATTAATTTCATATTAAAAGCTAAGAAAACAAAAAAATATTATAAAAAATAATTAATTTCATATAAAAAGCTAAGAAAACAAAATAATATAACGATTATAAATAAATTTAATTAAAAAAATACTCACTTGCTCCTCTGCCATTTTCGTGCAAATTCAGCAACAGAATAAAAACAAATGCCGACTTGACCGCAAATTGACTGTCGTTTTACTTGTATGAACACAAGTGTTGCCATGCTCATGCAGAGCTTCTGCTGTTTGTTTACATATATGAACGCAATTTTGGCAGTACTGCGGAAGTTTTACAATTACGAACTCAGCCTATATCAGAGTTGATGTTACCTCTAATGCATTGAGTGCAGCATACCATCTATATGGATGGCTTCATTTCCTATACATTGATCCCGTGCGCATTAAGGTTGCCCCCTAAAAACAGCTAGAACTTTTAATTGAAAAACTGCTTGCATCCGCAGATAGGATGCCACAACTAGCTAATTCCGCCGCTTTAGAAATTCCTGTGTAGATTGCAATTTTATTTGGCCTTTTTAAGTGCATATCTTTGCCAATACTCTTAAAATTGTAGGGTATCCAATGCTGCAACTTATTGAAGAAGCCCAAAATGAGTGAGCTGTAGCGAGCTTTTGCCAGCAAGTTTTTTGTGTTGTTTGTTTATTCTGTAATCAAGCGTCACTATGTAGGGGCGAAAAGGTGTCTAGTGCTGCCGTACGAAGTGCTCATGTAATGGCCATTTACCACAGTTGTCACTTTCCACCACAATGCGTAAAATAAATAAATATTAGGCATTAATGGCCTATATAGGGTCTCAAACCTAACTTCTCAAACCATTTGCTTGTGCGAAGTGGAAGGGAACCACAACTTAAAGCCGAATCCGAACGGCAAATTTGAGAAGCTTGTCATGTAGTGGCGAAGCGAGAGGGGGGGGGGGGGGGGGGGCAAGATGGGCACAGGCCCCGGGCGGCAGGTTTATTATTTTAAATATGAACAGACAATTTACAAAACGAATTCTTTTTCCAGTCCAACGAATTTATTTACTAAGTTTACCAGCATTAACAATGCTGCTCCTAGGGCAAGTATGCAACTACATTTTATCAGAAATGACATCCCTTTACAGCACACACAAATTATAACACAGTACACAACCTCAGCATTCGAAAATACTCTATTTTTCTTTTCTCCCTAGCAGTTGTGTGTATGCGTTGCGTTTGCAACTGTAAGCGTTGTATAGCTGTTTTTTCTTTTATTAGGGTATTACAGGTATCTAAGAAAGGGTGTCCAAACTTGAGGTATTATTTTAGATTTTGAATGAAAGACATATGTAAATTGTGTGAAATCTTTTTTTATTTATATTGGAAATTAATGTACATTGGTAATATAATTAATTATAAATAATGAAAAAGAATGTCGTCCAAGTGACCTCCTCTTCTAGCTCGGCAGACGGTCAACCTCTTACCAACAATTTTGAATCACTTTTTTTCGCAGAAATCAAAAAAGCTACTTTATGGTGTGATGGCATAATTGGTTCATTTTTCTTCGAAGATGAAAATTGCAATGCAGTTACTGTGGATGAAGCTCGATATCAAGCGATGATTCGAAACTTTTTGTTGAGCCAATTGGAAAATATTGATGTGCAGAATATGTGGTTTCAACATAATGGTGCAACATGCCACACATCAACGAACTCAATCGATTGAAACAGAAGTTTAACAATTGCATAATTTCCCGAAGAACAGACGTGAATTGGCCACCAAGATTCATTATTAACGGGAACCAATGTGCATTAATTTCCAATAAAAATCTCCAACAGATATTTTGACTGTTGACAATTCAGATATGTCACCTTCAGATTCACGTCCTTGTCCTTCTATTGGAAACACAAATAGTGCTGTACCTCAGCAGATTCCTACAAGTTCTCAATCTGTAACGACATGTTAAAATACAGTTGTCAATAGTTATGGTTCCGACTTCGACTCTGTCTCTAATTCTGACATTGAAAACATTGACAATGAGACCGATAAAATATTGGAATCAGCTAAAAATGTAGATGATATGGGAAAGGGGCCTAATAATATAGATGAAAATATGAGATTGCTACTTGTACAACGCGGTCCAAAAGTAGTGCAGCATGTTAGCGAACGACGAGGCGGCTAACGAAATAATGGTTTTATCGCACGTTGACTAACGGCTAAAAAGTATTACGTTCTTGGATGGCTTAGTTTCCTTCTAAATCGTCATTATTTTGCTTTTGTTGTCGTTTGTTTGAAATTCTGGACAAAAACAACGCATCACAGTTTTGCTCATATGATGGTTTTAATAACTGGCAAAAACTAAATCCCAAAGCAGCCAGGCATGAATCAAGTCTCCAACGTAACCACAATCTCTGCAAATGGAAGGAGTTGGAGGCCAGGCTTCGAACAGGAGAGACAATTGATAAAAGAGAGTAAAATATCGTAGCCAAAGAAACAAAAAAATGGCATGAATTCTTTAGAATGGTCGACGTTATTAAATTTCTCGCAAAACCGAATTTGGCTTTTCGTGGCCACAGAGAAGAAATTACCAGTACAAATAGGGACAACTTCTAAGAACTGGTGAACCGCAATGAAGATCCAGTGCTTCGAGAACACATTTCACGAATAAAAATGAGTGGACGAAATATCACTTATATGTCCCCACAAATACAAAACGAGTTCATTAATATTTTAGGAGTTAACGTTCGTCAAAGAATTTTCTGTTAAGTTAAAAAGCCAAATATTATTCCATTATATTCGATAGCACCCCAGATGTATCACACAAAGATCAAACCAGTCAACTATTGCGTTATCTTAAAATTGAAAATCAGAAAGTAGCAGTAGTGGAATCTTTTATTGATTTTATCGAAACAAAGAACAAAACAGCTGAAGGCATTTCTGACATGATTAAACTTAATCTGATGGTCTTGATGTAATGGATTGCAGCAGAGGTCAAGCATATGACAATGCTGCTGTCATGGCTGGAAATATACTGGAGTGCAGCAAAGACTAAAAGACATAAACCCCAAAGCAGAATTTATACCCTGCTGTAATCACTCTTTGAACTTGGTTTGCTTACATGCTGCTGCTGTTGAGTCAAACTCGGTAACTTTCTTCGGTACCTTCGAACGCATATATTCATTTTTTTTCCGTGTTCACACACCGTTGGGAAGTTCTGCTTGGTACTTCAGGCAAAGCATTGAAGAGGCTGCAAGAAACAAAATGGAGTTCAAGAGCTGATGCAGTCGAGAATACCTGGAACCTTTATGAGGGCATTTTTAATACGTTGGAAAAACTTATGGAGGCAGACGAAAGCCTTAACACACGGACGGATACAGGAGCATTGCCAATGGCATTGCAATCGTTTTCATTTCTGTCTTTTTTGGGCTTTTGGAAACCAATACTGCACAAAGTTAATGATGCCCAAATATACTTGCAAACAGAAGGGCTCTTGGAAAATCTTAAATTCGAGGCTTTATTTTATGCTTCACTTGCTAGAAAGTAGTACGAACAACAGTTGACAACATTTTGAAGAGAAATTTTACCAAGTTCATTGACATACATAATATGTGTACGTAGGTATAACTGGTTGAACCGTAGAGAAGGTTTTTTTTTTTGTTTCAGTGTATGAAAAAATTACTAGGTGCGGCATAAATTGGATCTGCCCCGGGCGGCACCAACCCACGCTACGCCACTGTTCTCATGACAATTGATACTGTTGGAAGTTTGTCAGAAAAAACGTTCAGATGTTACTTGTCCCCGGCGGGATTTGATCCTGAGACTTTTAGATTAGTAGTCCAACACACTAATCTCAATAACTGCAACGCCTCCCAAACAGCGCTTATGGAGGAAACAAATGATATCTACGCAATTTCAACATCCAGGTGAACCTAGCGACACATTTTACATCTTAAAGCTGTCCCGCAAGTGTGCATGCAGAGGTCTATCAAACATAAATCAATCAAGGGAGCATGCACTTTTCGAAATCTTAGTAAGAGGCAGGCTTAAAAATTCCTGGATCATACAAATGCAACAACAACAGCATTTGATTGATAAATGAAGTGATCCGAAACTAAGAGGTCTGCAGATGTTTATTGAGGTCGAACCGGCCGACCACACAGGCGGACCAGTAGAGATGCAGTAAAGTGGGAAGCTTATGATCTCTCTAATTCTGATCATTACCTCGTCGTCAAGGAAGAAGAAGAAGTCCAACGCACTAACCTCTGCAGCACTGTGCCCACCGTTTTTTATATGACTGTACTCTGTCGGGCGAACTGGCTCAGTGGTAAGGGTGTCGGACTACTAATCGAAAGGTCCCCAGTTCAAATCCCGCCGGAACCAATTAACATCTAGAGTTTTTTTCCAATGCCCCACATCTTGCGAACGTCTGACAAACATCCAAGAGTATCAATTGTCATGAGAAGCTTCTCAAATTTGCCGGTCGGATTCGGCTTAAAATTGTAGGTCTCTTCCACTTCGCAAAGGAAGTGGTTGGAGAAGCTAGGTTTTAGGCCATATATGGATAATATTTATTTGTTATTTATTTTAATAAGTACCCCGATTTTAAAAATATACCTCAATGCCCACTTTTAAGTTGCAAATCAAAGCGTGTGGAAAATAAAAAGACAGAGAGAAAGAGATCGAGAGAAAGAGAGCGATAGAAAGCAAAGTTTGTAATATATAAGTACTGTTAAGATTTTGTGTTGTCTTTTGACAGTATAATTAAGACGAAAATACTTTTGCCAAAATAAAACATGCCTCTTATACTAAGTCTAACTCTGTTTTCCATTTCTGTCAATGATGTTCAAACTTAGACCCACTTTGTAATCCCGGGATCCCGGGATAATCCTTTGATTCTATCAAAAACAAATAATAATTTAAGCATATCTATAGCAAATCATTTAGTTTTAACCTTTATCGTATATCTCGAAAGATATTGCACTCGTGCTAAAATTTCGAACTCAAACTGAGTATGAGGTATGATATTACGACTATAGACACGTCCAAAAAAATGTGTCCCGAATTTCCATCCGTTTATCCGTCTGTCACCGAGGCTCCACTCACAATGGATCTCGCAATAATTTTTGAATTTAATTTACGGTACCTACCACACGAGTGTTTTTTTCAAACACCGATTTTCTCAAGAATTGCTCTAACGATTTTGATCATTTTTAAAATCGAATAATCGAACAGCGTTTTTTATTTACAAAAATGCGAAAATCTCAAAAACTGGTCGAGTTATTTTGAAGATAATTTACACACCGACTTATACTACTATTTGACACGAATTTGAAATCTTTGAAATATTTGTTTCTAACTTTTTTATTCATATAAAAGTTTTTCGAAGTTTTTATAAATTTCACTTTTCTCAGAAACAGCTCCAATGATTTTGATCAATTTTAAGTGTGCTTCAAAATATCGACAGCAAATCAAAGATGAAGCGTTTTAAATACCTACACATACTTAATAAATTATTGTATCTTAATTTTAAATGTTATCATATCTGTCGTTTCTGGCTGACTGCAAAAATGTCAATGCCACTCATATTTTGTGAATTTTTGTAACTAAAACATAACTTAATATAATAATTCTATACTATTCAACTTGCGTTGATTGTCAGAAGATGGCTTTCTCAGCTTTTCCAAAAGACTCGATTAAAGGTACTTTGGGAATCCAACAAAGTCTAAGAATCGGGCGACGTAATTTAAAGGAAATTTGATATGGAAGTAGATACCAATATTTAGAGCATACTCAGATTTTTGAAGTATATTTTTTTAAAAACTTTTTTATAATGTTTTTTTAATAGTTGCTAAAATTTTAAAAACATCACTTTTCTTACAAACAGCTCTAATGATTTTGTTGATTTTCGGGTTTTTTAATACATGGAGTAAATGTAAGAACATGAGTTACGCAGATTTTCATATTAGACTCAAAAAACGGCACATTAGAAAAATGGCTATATCGCAAAACTGGTGAAGAGATTTCAAACAAATTTGGCAATCCATAATTTAGAACAAACTTGCATCCCTAAGACATTGTATCTCCAAAACCCGAATCTTTTCCATATAACTAGGCGCTATATTAAACCACAATGGACAACCATAAGCGATGATCGGCCTTATAAGAGCCACGTAGCATATGACCTTCACTCTGAAATCAACTTGACTGCTATGAAACCGTCTCCTTGTCAGAGCATATGCCTTCTTGGCCCCAGCAAGACAAGCAACTATATACCTATCGAAATACAGATACTGGTCAAGCCAGATACCCATCAGATATCTAATTACGCTTCTCACCGCCAATGGCTGCCCATTTTGTCCAATAATGGCCAATTTTGTCTGGTATCCCTAGAGGCCCCGGCCAATGTTGTTCTGAACAAGGTTGTTTCCGTCTTCTGAAAGTTGATTTTCAACTTCCATTCGTCGCAATATCCTTTTCTTTGATCGAAGTCACGCTGAAAAAGAATGTTACTGACCTCGATTTTGATCTTGACCTGATCTGTATGCCATCAAATCATCGGCATACGCTATAGCATGGCTGAGTGAACTCACCAGTTCACTCGTGTAAATGTTGAACAGGATCGGAGAATTTTTTAATTTGAAATGCTCTGCTCGAAGTCACGTTACCACATTTGACAATGAACTTCTTTCCCATAAGCATATTATAAATTACGTATGGCAAAGGCTTGTGCATCTCCCGCCTGGTCAACTTGTAGAAAAGTCCCTCTAACCATATGGTGTCGAAAGCCTTCTCAAAATTAACCAGACAAGCACCCGTGCATTGGTTCTTGCATTTATTCCACTGAAAGTCGGGAACCAATTACGACGCGGCATGAATAGTGCCATGGCCCGCCCTGAAATCAAACGGGTTGTCCGGAATTATGCTATTGCCCTTGACCCACTTCAACAAGCTTTTCAAATACCTTGCTAATATTCGGAAGCAGACTAATCGACAGGAGATTGGCAGGGTTCGTCCTGTCTTTACCCTTTTTCGGAATTGGGTGTTCCACAGCTACCTTTCAATGCGCCGGATAATGTGCATTATTCTGCGTATTATTAAACAGCGTGGTGAAAATATCTACAGCCTCCAGAAGCAGATGCCTCAATACGACGTTTGGTACACCATCCACCCCCGCCGACTTTTTACTCTTTAGTGACTCGAAGATGCACAGAAGATCATCCTTCGACATGAACAAGTGCGATGCATCTCGGCCAGTGACGAAAACTGCATTAGCATGGTTTTCATCATTCCATACGGTGAATCCGTTATTCTCAGATCGCCAATTCCCAAGTTCAGTTCACAGATAGAAGTGGCTCACCAGAGCCCTATTCTCAATATCGTGGCCTCGAAACAAGCGAGCAGCAAATCCACTTTCTCCTGTGGGTCCTCGACCACGAAAAAACCGCCGTTTGACGCGACACTTTCTGGACTTATTCCAGCAGTCGGTACTGTCTGTCTGTTCTCTGCTATCTGGGAGATTCGAACACAAGGAATATCATTGTGATCCTTCTTCCTGAACAACTTATTTATCTATATACCTACCTCGATTTCTGCAGAAGTTGCTTGGACGAGGAGGAGGAGAAGACTATACTTCACCTTCTCTGCACATGTCCTGCTCTCTCCCATAATAGAAATCTCTATCTGGGAGATTTCTCGATTAATGATCTTAACGACTTAGCTAATGCTGACGTTAGAAGTCTATTCATAAGAAGCTCTAAATGGTTTAACTAGTAGCGGGGGAAACCCCCGATCCGTGTGGCATCACAATGGACTTAACTCTGGTCTAAGTGTGTCGGCCTTACGCTGGCAGCCACTTTAACCTAACCTAACCTAACCTACCTCTCTAAGAAATCAAGAGAACGTGGACTACCCTGCATTTGACTGCATACAACTTTAGTTAATAGAGATGTTTTATCGATTTAACCACCAATGAAGGACTATATTTTGAATTTTGATTGAACTCGCTAGCTTTTCAAATCAAAAGTAAAATTCCCCCTTCAAATGCACCTTGAGCAAGTCTTGTGCGTTATTATGAATATGGAGGACGTGCTGGGAACTTTATTTTACCCCTTTGGTATCGCAAAAGAATTATTTTCTATGGAGGTTCGAGTATACGCGATTCAGATTCAATCAAAGAACGTTTTACTTGAATCAAATCAAAGGATTGGATTCTATTTTCGAATAAATTCACACACTCTTTATTTCCCAACGGCACAAAAGCACCACAGCGGTCGCCATAATCGCAAAAAACACGAACAATAAAGAAACGGAAAACAAACATAAACGAGATTGCATAGCAAACGTATCAAAAGTAATTCAAAAATATAGAACGACAACAGTTAATATGGTGCAGGATGTTCTCGTACGATTTGTGCTGTCAAATGTTTGAATTTAGCAATAATATTTGGAAAGTTTTCCTTCATGACAACGTTCCTTTTATAGCCTCATACGAAACTCTGTGTGAACTGCAATCAGAGGCTGTACCCATGTTTTAATTTGAAATGATAAAACACACAAATAAAGGAGAGTTCAATATCGAATGTTTCATTTACATGAAACAGTTTTGACTGTATTTATCGGATAATGGTTAATGTAATGACTGCGGTGCTTCTTCATCAACATCCTCTTTGTTCTTTATAGATTTTTGTAGAATTTTTATGGTGTGATGGAGGAGTGTTTCTTTTAGTCAATCGTAATTAGAATAGCCAAACTAAATGGACTTAATGGCGGTATGCCAAGTTCTATAAAAGTTACTAGAACATTTTTACACCTTGAAATAATGCCAGAAAGAGGATAAACAAATTAATATATTTTTAATAAGAATTATCAAGACAATTTAAAAAAAAAAAACATACCTAAGAAAAAATGTCCTACACCGGTAGAAACTAGAATATTCAAGGGCACTTCAATGTTTCTATATAGTCAAACCCGCTTATATGAAACCCGTTCAACTGAAAAACCCACTTATGGGTTAAAATATTTATTTTGTCTCCGTGTTTTGTCTAAAAATGTCATACAATTTAATTCGCTTTATTGAAACCAGCTAAAGTAAAGAACTCGGATAGTCGAAGATTCTCTGGGCTGCTATTATTTTCCATTCGCTCAATGTGGCCGAGCCAATGCAGTCGGCGTGATTTAGCTTTTTGAACTACATCCACATCTTCGTACAGCTCTTAGAGTTCGCGGGTGAATCTTCTCCTCCATTTGCCCTCATCGCACACAGGACCAAATATCCGACGGAGTATTTTTCTTTCAAAAGAACCCAATATATGTTCCCATTTTCTACTTATCGTCCAGTACTTGGTACAATAAAGCAGGACTTGTAGGATTAAGTTTCGATAGAGCATGCATTTTGTCCTTCGAGTGAGGAGTTTTGAACCCATTTGTTTCGCTAAACCGAAGTATCAAGGTAATTCTCTGCCGGATATTCAAGGCATAGTGTTTATTAACCTAAATTTTTCCATGGGCACCAATCCCGCGAGCATTTTAAATAAGGAATACAATCCCGGGATCCTGCCGGATTTAGGCTCTAAAACGGTATCGCGATTGGAAGCTCCGATACCGTGATTTTCGGGACTACAAGCAGGTTTTATTTGATGAAGAGTAAACAAAGAATTCCTTATCCATTTTGGCTCACTCAAAACATTAGGTAGAACTAACAAAGTTTATTGTATTTTTCTTTACTTTGCGCTGCATTTTTTTTATGGCATTGGTTGATATATGATTGTATCGGTCGGATTGATGGAAAGTTGATTATTGAAAATATCGAATCTTTGCATTGAATGATACTGGAACGATTTGCTTTTCGTAAATGAAAGGGTGAAACAGCTCTACGTTCCACAAGATGATGAACTCCACCAAGTGAGAGGACAATGTATTTCAAAAACCGAATAGATGGATAATTCTATATACTAAAACTCATTCTATTACAAACCGGGTAAAAACTGATGAATCAAAAGTAGGTACCTACCTATTTGATTAAAATTTATTGCGTTAGAGCAACCATCACTGCTTCCCTTCTATAGCCTTATCCGATTATAAAATTCCATAAGTTAGGCATTCATAAATGTTTTGGACAGTTCAGAAATATTTGTACTTTGTTGTTAAACACAATGCGCGCTGTGATGTCATGGGATTACCATTTTCCATCACTTACGCCATCATCATTCTCACAACAAATATTTTTCGAGCCGAGAGTTAACTCAAACACTAGCGACAGCTTCTCCCAATATCTGTCTATCTCAGAACACAATAATAGTTGCCATGCCATCCGAGCATCCGACTGTGCCCGGTGCAAGAGGAACAAATATCTGGACACAAGCAGCTGTCAGTTATAATAATAATTTATTTACTCGCCAAATTGTTTTGTTGACGCTTATGTATAAGATATCCGCTTTTTAGTCATCTTGTCTGGTATCATTGGTGTTGTTGTCAAATCTAAAACATAAAAACATAGGGGCGGGCTACAGTCCGCTTGGGCGAACTGTTGGATACCCTATTCTTATTCCTATATCTCATAAGTGGGCGTGGCAAAAATTTAAAGGATTTTATCGAAAAAACTAAGCTTTTGTAAATAAAAACGCTCCCTAGGTCAAACTTTGGTTTTACAATAAAATTGTTTTATTTAATTGTGGGCGTGTCAGTAGGCGGATTTAAAAAAAAATTAAGTATGAGCATAAAGGGCACCTAGAGAGTATATACTATAAATTTCAGCTCCCTAGCTCAAACTTTGGACTTTCAAAAATAAAAAAAAAAAAATTGTGGGCGTGTCAGTAGGCGGATTTTGAAAATATTTACACATGAGCATAAAGGGCCCCTAGAGAGTATATATTAAAAATTTCAGCTCCCTAGCTCAAATTTTGGTTTTTCAAAAAAAATATTTTATTTAATTGTGGGCGTGTCAGTGGGCGGATTTTGAAAATTTTATGTCCCAAGCAGTTTTATGGGCCGAAGATCATATATAAAAAATTTCAGCTTTCTAGCTCAAAATTCAATTTTTCCCAAAATTTGTTTTATTTAATTGTGGGCGTGTCAGTGGGCGGATTTTGAAAATTTTATGTCCCAATCAGTTTTATGGGCCATAGATCATATATAAAAAATTTCAGCTCTCTAGCTCAAAATTCGATTTTTTCCAAAATTTTGTTTTTTTGAGTTTGTGGGCGTGTCTGTGGGCGGATTTCAAAAATTCTTAAACTTGATTATTTCGGGACCCTAGAGAGTATATGGTTAAAATTTCAGCTCTCTAGGTCCAGTTTAAAGGCCTAATTTTTGCCGACGGACGGACATGGCTAGATCGACATTACTATCGATGCTGATCATAAATATAGTAACTTTTAGGGGTCTACGGGCAATATTAAGGTATGTTACAAACTATGCGTCAAAATTAATATACCCCTAGAATAGGGTATAATTAGGGTATTTAATTAGCCGTGTCTGCTACTTTCCAGTAGTAATGGCGTCAGATCATTGTTTTAGTTCTCCACAGCAAATTACAGTGGAAATATTTTGTTTCATATGTAATTTGTTTTGTCATACCTATTCACCCAAATTAGATTATATACAGATATACTTATTATAAAATGAGTAAGAACTAAGAACCCGTGGATTATGGGAAATTTCTCCCTACAGAGCGATGATGTGAAGCGGTGTCGATTACGACGCGCCGATGACAGTGTTCGTTTCTGGCGGCAGCGCGCGTCGGGTGTTGTTAAAGTAGCTTTCGACATGACATTGATTTTTATCGGAGTTTTGTGAGCAAAAATTGATAATAGGTACAAATCTTTTTCGCTTACTCCTAAGATTATGTGGTGAAAATTGAGCAAACCAAATGTGTTGCTCCAGTTGCATACTTATTGGCCTGCCGTCGTTTTAATTGCAAATAAGAGGTGTGAAAGAGCAGTCAGCGAAAAGGTTTTCATTAAATTAAATTTAAAAAAAAAATTCGTTTACCTATTCACGCTTTCTTCTAAGGATCTTACCAATTACGAATTTATATTGGAGCTTAAATTAGTGGTCCCGTTCATTAAAATCTCCTTTTGTATAAGAGTGAAAGGGACTACGAATTAGGGATGATCGATGTTCATCGATGTTCACAAAACATCGATGTTGAGAGACTAAACATCGATGTCTTAACATCGATGTTTAAGTAAGCAAACCATCGCATAGTCGATGTTAAGAACAAAACATCGGCTTTCGATGTTGCCAAAAGAGAACCTTGAAAATTTTGAATATTTTTTTTTCGAAATCGAAGACTTAGCATTATATATAATATTTATGCCAGAATAGGCGGTATGGCTACGATATGTTCCATTGGCTCTCACTTGTGGATAGAGTACTGAGACTGACCAGTGGCATATCCAGAAATATTTTTCAATAATTTTTTTCCATTTTAATTTTTTTGTAATCCTTTTAAGTTAATAAAATAAGTGAATCCAACTTTTTTTTTGTCCTCTAAGAAACCTTAACTTGCGTGATCCATAAAATTAAACTTTTTGTGAACAACATTTTTTATTTGTTATACTAATAATATAGGCAAGAAATATTAATGAACTTTGTTAATTTTTATATAAAAAAGTTTTGAAAACTTAAGTTTGAATGTTAAAATAGTGAAACATACCCCCGTATTAGTAAACAGCGGATAGCGGCGAGTTAGCACTAGCACACGTGTTAACTCTTAATTTTGATTAATAAACGTGTGTTAGCTTTGACTGACATGTGATAACGAGTGGATAACTTAACTCACCGAATTCGGCGTATAAGGAGCGGATAACTTCACACATTCTCAGATTATAGTTCATATGCATTCACAAATTGAGAGGATGCGCATGTACGAGTATGTGTAGAAACATTGAGATGATGAGAGAGAACACTGTCACCCATTTGGGCATATTACTCTTTCATAATGCGTTGACTCCATAGTAGTCCCATCGTATTAGAATGGAATACAAAGAAATGAGTGTCAACTGATGAAATATGACAGATACACTCGATTTTTGAATATAATTTGGTAAAGTCCTGCCGTATTGTAGGTGAAGTGCTGCCGTATTGTAGGTGATAAAGAGCAAACAGCTAACACAAGGAAAACATATTTTTATTAATCAGAAAAGTTACCATATGGACAAGTTCGCTATCCGTGTGCCAGCTAAGTCGTGTATTAAGGAGCGGATAGTGTTTTTCTATTAATATGGCTGATAATGTTCAATTATTCTTTTTTCGGAAAATCAAATCCATTCTCCTATTTTTTCTGTTGGCAAATTGTTCAACAACTTCCTCAGGATCTGTCGGAAATTGTTGCCCTCAGCCAAGTCTTTAACCTTCTCAGGACGGAAAATGTTCTCTCGCTGACGTAACTGGAACTTCACACAGTACTTCTAGTATCTTCCTTATATTTGGGAATTGTACATAGTACATTACAGCAAAGGGCAAGAGGCAAACAGCCGTGATGGGGGAGGGGGGGGGGGGGGGGGCTTGAGCCCCTGAGCCCCTGCCTCAATACGCCACTGGTACTGACTGCAACTAATTTGCTTCCATTTATGAATACGAAGAACGTCATTCTTTCATTCAGTTCACTCACATCACCATCACAGTTCAGATTTCAGTTTATTATTGTTAGCATTTTGGTTTTCGTAGACAAATGGCAAAACTTATATATTCGTCATGTCTGTCTGACTGTGTGTCTGTCCGGGCATGTTACAGCCACTTTTTTCCGAAAGTGTAAGAACTATACTGTTGAAACTTGTTAAGTAGATGTATTCTGTGAACCGCATTACGATTTTCACACAAAAATAGAAAAAAAACATTAAATTTTGGGGGTTACCCATACTTAGTACTGAAACCCACTTTTTTTTTTCTTTAGGTAAAGATAGGTCTTTAAAAATGATATTGAGGTTTCTAATGTCATTTTTTTCTAAACTGAATTGTTTGCGCGAGAGACACTTCCAAAGTGGTAAAATGTGTGTTAGATTGTATCAGTCACTTCAGTCAGAACTCCACTCCGAGGGCGAGGCAGTAACCCGGCGGATCGACTGTAACAGTCTCCCCCGGCCTTGCTGCCTTCCCGCTATGCAGACAAAACGGGAACAGAGTTGAGGTTAGATTGTAACAGCCACCCCAGTCTGTTTCTTTCCCATGCCTCAAAACCTGCACCACAAACCCCCGAACTCAGTCACCATAATCCAAATCGACTATCAAGGCCGTCCCTTCCGGCTCCCTTTCCGCGGAATGGTGTAACTTGAGGCTCGCACTGCATCAGTTGCCACAAGACGCACCCCCCGCGCGATGTGTGCAGTAGTGTTGGACCACCTTCAGTCACGCCCTCTAGCACAGTTTTGCAACCAACTACTTGACTATGCAGCCGGTACACCCCGACTCCCCCTCCAAGAAATGTAATAGCTTGCTCAGGATTGACTGTATCGGTCTCCCTGGCACGGTATTGCCTGCAAAGAGAGTGAAGAGTAGTTTGAGGTTCGATTGTAACAGTCATCTCAAAAGACTGTTCCCTCCCCCGGTGATCAGGAGGCAATAGCTTCCCTCCGCGGCGCAGAATTTGAGATCGACCTGTGGTTTGATTCCATCAATCACCTCATCTCGATCCCAACCCTTGGTTCGGATGTCGGGCGAAAGTCGCCTCTGCACTAGTCACTCTAACACATCGCAACCCAGGCGAAATACAGCCAGGCTGCAGACCCTGACCCCTTCAGGAGTATCTCACCCCCTAAAACCACTACCTCGCAGGAGGCAATCACAGTGAACCCAGTAGGCCGAGCGACGACCGGCATAACCCCCCCCCCCCCCCCCCCCCCCTAAGTGCTCCTGGGCTCACGCCCTCGCAGCCACCTTACCTAACCTAACCTAAACCGTGAACCATTATTTTCTAATAATAAATCTGTAATAGGTGCCTAAGTAAATAATAATTATAATTCCCGCGGAACCCTTCATGGGCAAGTTCAACTCGCACTTGGCCGCTTTTTATACCCTATTCTAAGGGTATATTAATTTTGACGCATAGTTTGTAACATACCTTAATATTGCCCGTAGACCCCCAAAAGTTACTATATTTATGATCAGCATCGATAGTAATGTCGATCTAGCCATGTCCGTCCGTCCGTCCGTCTGTCGGCAAAAATTAGGCCTTTAAACTGGACCTAGAGAGCTGAAATTTTAACCATATACTCTCAAGGGTCCCGAAATAATCAAGTTTACGAATTTTTGAAATCCGCCCACAGACACGCCCACAAACTAAAAAAAACAAAATTTTGGAAAAAATCGAATTTTGAGCTAGAAAGCTGAATTTTTTTATATATGATCTATGACTCCTAAAACTGCTCGGGATAAAACATTTTCAAAATCCGCCCACTGACACGCCCACAAATAAATAAAACAATTTTTTTGAAAATCCAAAGTTTGAGCTGGGGAGCTGAAATTTATAATATATACTCTCTAGGGGCCCTATATTCTCATGTGTTAATTTTTTTAAATCCGCCTACTGACACGCCCACAATTAAATAAAACAATTTTATTGAAACACCCAATTTTGAGCTAGGGAGCGTTTTTTTTGTGATAAAATCCTTTAAATGTAATATAGCAAAATATGTAAAGCGTTCTTAACAATTCAACCATACTTAGACTTTTGTCACGCCCACTTATGAGGGATAGGAATAAGAATAGGGTATCCAACAGTTCGCCTAAGCGGACTGTAGCCCGTCCCTATGTTTTTTTTTTAAGTTGCACATCGACAGCCTCTGAGATATTTTTCTCAAAACCGGGATATACTCTCTGTTATTAATGCAATAGACTGAAGGGAAAGCTTCTTGCAAAAATATTATTTTTGCAGTCAATAGACAAAAGTTTTGGGGTATATGATGTACATACATGTGTTTATATTTGCAGTAGTATGCATATAATATCCCAAATCTTATATTTACGTACCTACTGTTGTTTTTTTGCAACTACTTATTAATAAATACAATACCTAATAGATGAAATTAATTCAAGTACTTATGTATATTGTTTTTTTACCCTAATAGTCGGCATTCTATAAATTCATTCTATAACATCGATGTTAACGAACGATGTCGACATCGATGTGAACATCACCATTAGACCTAGAAACTTTAAGTTCAGTATGGAAGTTCTTACGTATCGTCGCCTGAGAATTGTTTTGTTCCATACGCCACTTTTGTCGTTTTTGAGTTAGAAATGGATTCTATTGTTATTTTGTATGCTATTTTTAAATCTGTGATTCGATTTGCTCTTAGTCTTTCCAATCCCGAGATATTTCAATGTGGGCTCTTAACGGTTTGGCAAAACACTTTGGAAATTAGTAGGTGAACTCTTTATAAGACTAACTTCAAATTAAAAAAAAAAAAAAATCGTATCACACAGTTTCGGAGTACCAAGTACGCAAACCTTTAAATACGTTTTTCCCGAAAAAGTGCCAATGGCATATGGAACAAAACAATTCTCAGGCGACGGTATGTGGCTCATTCAATACAGGAAAACCCGGATAAGTGCCTCACCATAAATGTCCAGTTATGAGAGGTACTTAAGCGGGTTAAAAAATAAATAAAGACTAGGCATATACGGTTAGGCAGGGCCTAAAACCTAGCTTCTAATTCGCCCCGGAGGAATTTGAACAGGGGACTTTTTGATTGGTAGTCCGACACACTAACCACTGAACCACTGCGCCCGACACTTAAGCGGGGTAGGCACTTATAAAAACCCCGTTAAGTGCTGAGAAACACTTACTACTTATTTTTCGAATTTACTATCATTTCGAAAAAAACATCACATTGAAAAGCGAATTGCTGATATGAGTACAATTCACAAAACAGAAAAAACATGTGGATATATCGGTTATTTTAAAACTAACAAAGCTTAGACACATTTATTTACGAAGTCAAATTATGTATTCTGTTATTTTTGTTTGTGATACATTGTGAAACTTGAGTTTTAACAATTTTTCTTCAAGTATTTCTAATTCGGTATCATCTTCGTTGTTATGTTCTATGAATCATTCAAAAATTCAAAGCGCTTTTAAAGTGTCAGCCAAACTGGTTCTGTTAGGTGTTCTTCAATATTGCGAAACTCTTCCTCATCTTCTTGGTCTTCATTGAGTTCTGTCCGCATTTCTTATGCTATGTCGTCGAAACACAATGAAATGACAACACATCACGTCACAACTTGGAAATAAATGCATACATAAACATACAAAAAACCAGGTACGCACCTCACAGGTCACAGCTACTGCAAAACGAACGCCTGCGCAGAAAAGAAACCGGTGAATTTAGCGATGTAGAAGTACTAAAATGCATTAAAGTGCAGAGTTTAATACTTCTTTATGGGAAATATATTTTTATCTAAATATTTCTTTTGTAGAAAAAACATATTCCACTTTTATATGAGAATATTTTTCGGAAAAAAAAATTCGCTGTAGCTCTTAATTATTAAACAAGTGGAATATTATGTTCCACTGTGAACACACTGGTCGAAGACTCCATTTGTTCGGTTTAAGACAAGCTAAACAACTGAAACTAAGACTAAGACTTAAATTAGGACTTAATGCTAAAGAAGGTACAGAAATGGAGATCAAAGCAAGGAGTGCTGAGGTTGAAATCGAAAGCGGTATAGTTTGTGTTGAATTTCCGCTCCATACGGGAGATCGTTTCATGAGAGCCATAGGACGTGCGGTATTTTGGTAGAAATTTGAGGCGATGTTATCCTAAATTACGAGGTTCAGTGTTAAAGAATATAAGGGGTGTTCAAATTTGAGGTATCATTTTAAATTTTGAATGAAAGACATAAATTGGAAATTAATTTACATGGGTTCCGGTTAATAATGAAAAAGAATGTCGTCCGAGTGACCTCCCCTGCTAGCTCGGCAGACTGTCAACCTGTTGCAAAATTTTGAATCACTTTTTCGCATAATGATGGTTATTGATATTTGCTCGATGATTTTATCTTTGTAGTGTTGAACAGTTTGAGGATTATCGGCATAAACTCTACTCTTGAAGAAACCCCATAAGAAAAACATCCAGTGGTGTTAACCGTGATAACCGTCAATTTCAAAATGAGCCGCATCGGTGAAGATAATTTGCTTTAACAATTTTTAATTTTGTTGTTGCTTTTCTATGACCCAATTAACCAATTGATGACGCACTAAGGGGCCAGTTGGCTTTAACTCTTGTGTTAACTGTATTTTGTAAGCCTTTACATGCAGATCTTTGTGCACAATGTTAAACAAAGTTGGGTTTGAGGTTTAATTGCTGTGAACGACGACGAATTGACGTCCTTGGCTCTTCAGCAACACTTCTGCTAAAAGCTGCAATATTTCCACTTGAGCAACCACTACGATGATAGGTTTTACTTCTCTGATTTTGAACCGAACCAGTTTCTTGAAATTTAGAAATGATAAGTTTATTAGCACGGTTTGACGGAGCATTTTCTCTACCGTATTTTGAACGAAATTTTCTTTCAACTTCTGCAAAATGTTTACCATATTAAAATAAGTTTTAATAATAACACGTTGCTCAATATTGTACCGATCCATTTTAGCTAACGGGAATGTATTTACTTCATACCCAAAAAAACTTCGGTGTAAGCTGTAAAAAAACTGGCGGCCAATTTAAAATGATACTTCGAATTTGAACACCCTTTACAATTGGAAGGAGACGCCCAATCGACGAAACCTGAGAGAAGTCGATGAATGGAAAGAATATCTACAACTTCCTTGCGTTCTTCAAGGCTGTTCAAGTTAATGCACTCTTGCTCAAGTGAATATGTTCAACAAATTATGTTTTGTAATGTGTCTTCTCTCTGAGTCTATTCTATTGCATATACTCGTATATATTTGCTTCTTCTGCATGCTTTGAAACTTCAATTGTTTGCACATAATATAGAAGAGACAAATAACGCGATTTGTGAAACGGTAAATTAGGATTTTGTTTTTAACATTATTCCCCAAAAGCACTGCATTTTTTTGGCTCATCAGATTAAGTTCAAGGGTAATGACTTCTGTTTGTGAACTTCCGCTGTTTTTTTTGTAAAATGATGATGGAATCTGGGCAAAAACAGCGCGAAATTGTTAAAAAAAATTGGTCGGAACCAAAATGTTGTTAGTAATTTCATTTGTAATCAATCGCGTTATGGAAATAATATGAAACGATGTATTCAATGCGCGACAACAACAGCAGATAGAAGACTTAGCATCAGAACTGCTTCAAATTCTCAACATTCTGCTACCAAAATGGCAACTATAAAACGGATTATTCGGAGAGCCAAGCATTTGAAGAGTCTAAAAGTAAAAATAAAAACCTCTCAATGATGTGCGTAAAGCTGCAGATCTTCGGTTTGCTCGAGACCATATGACGTATAAAAAGGAGTGGCACCCTGTCGTGTTTTCCGACGAAAAAATATTCAACCTGGATGGCTACAACTACTACTTTCACGGTACAAAAGATCTTTTAGGTCGAAGTACCCCCCTTTTATAAATCGCCTTGGCGAGCCAGAATTTAAAAAAAAAACTACTTTCACAAACTGCAAATGGAGGAACGCGTGTTAAGTCGTCTGTGCAGGTGGCGTAATGGTGTGGGGGGCAATATCGTATTATGGGTCTTATGAGCTGCAGTTTGTATCATCAAAAATGCATACAAAACTGTACTGCAAAGGGCGTTTCTCAAACGTTTTCGGACGGATTCCATGGACATACCAGTACGACAACGCTCCGATTCATACAGCTGGGGTATTGAAACAGTGGATAAACGACCAAAATGTAAAATTGATTGAGTGGCAGCCGTACTCTCCGGACATAAATATTATTGAGAACGTGTGAGGGCTGCTGTCCCGAAGAGTTTATGAGGGTGGGAGACACTTCGACGATTCTGCGACACTGATTGAAGGCATTTAAAAAGCCTGCTTTACGATTTCTCTTAGGGATATTGGAAAATATTATAAGTCTTTGCCAAACCGAATGTATGAAGTTATTCTGCACAAAGGAGGGAATACAAAATACTAAATTAGTATTAAATACATACTTAATACTTATATTAACAACAAACAAAGCTGTCCATTTTTTTTAATTTCAAGGATCTTAAGCTATTCAGTTGAGCCAAAATAAATCGGCTTTTTTTGTTATGTTATTGAAAAAATAAGTAATGAGTATACGTGTGTGTTAGACACCGCATTCTTATGCGTTTTATTAATAATTAATTTATTTATGCAAACACATTTGTTTCATTAAAATCGGTAGGTTGGTAGGTCAACAAACAAAGTAACAGTCCACCAGTCCATTTTTCAACACATTGTCTTATTTTACACTTTGTTTAACATTAACTTGGCATTCTTTAAAATACTGGTTGTTTTAGGTGTTTTATACAATGAGAAGGCATTCTCTAGAATGCCTGATTTCATACATTGTCGGTAACCTATATAAAAATTGTATCCCTAAATTCACACAAGATGTAATTTTGATAGAAAACACAGCTTTTAATTAAAACTTTTAATTTTTTGATTGATTCATAAAGTATACAGTTTAGGGTATGGCATATCGGGTAAATGACCTCGACGGTTATGGTACATACGCGCTTTTTCATCGAAATGTTCCAAGACCGTTTTGCACAAATGTGGCTGAATTTCGGTAATACAGCGGCCGTGGATGTTCTGAACCCCATATTCGACAATTTTGATGATTAACAAAGCCATCAAGATCATAATGGGACTCATCGCTGAAGATAATTTTGTTTGAAAACTGTAGCTGCCAAACGTTCATTATTTTTTAAATATTGCTTTCGTTAAGCTGTTCCGCCGTCTTTACTTTACTTTACCGCACAAATGGCGCACAATTCAAATCTTGAGTGCATTTTGGGATACCCTTTATATATTTTTTTGTTAATATTGGAATGCATTGAAGTGGGCGGGTTATGATCCCTATAGTCTCTTGATCCTTACCTCATCGCTAAAAAAGAAGTTAAAAGATTCAATTTTTGTTAGCGATAAGGCTCAATAAATCGTTATGAATCATCACAGCTTTAAACCAATAAGTTTCAACCAGATACCAAGCAACATCTACCTTCAGAAGTGATGTCAGGAATAGTAAAGAAATCAACTACACAGTCACGTCCCTCTCTCCTTAAAAGCTTTCGGGAAAGGAACACAAGATATAAGACTCGTGGTCGCTGACTGCACGTTCAAAGTTGAATGGTTAATTTTATGCTTAAGCGCTACATGCCCTGCCTCTGTGTAATAGCTAGAAAATGAAGATATTGAGCGCGTTCAATGACCAAGGGGACCGCGAAGGGAACTCTCTCACTTGACAATCGATAATCACGTTAGTTATTCTATCAACCACATAGGGTAAAAAAGTAGGGGCGCGAACGGTCTCATTCTATTTTATAATTCCTTGTTTTTATTAATGATGTTTTTTAATAAGCCAGGTACTTTTTATCCCCTATTTTAAGGGAATATTTTTGACTCATAGTTATAGCATACCTTAATATTGCCCGTAGAACCCTTAAAGTTACTATATTCGTGATCAGCATTGATAATAATTTCGATCTAGCCATGTAAGTCAGCAAAAATCTCACCTTTAAACTCGAGCTAGATACTTTAACCGTATACTATCTAGGGGCCCGAAATTATCAAGCTTAAGAATTTTTAAAATCCACCCACTGACATGCCCACAATCTCAAAAAAACAAATTTCTCAGAAAAATCGATTTTTGAACAAGAGAGCTGACATTTTTAATATAAAGGGTCCGCCATCTAACATTTTTTTTTTCAACTAGTGCTTATTTCGTGAATGGTAACACTTAGCTCATGTCTGATTTGACAGATAATTAGTTTTATCCTTCCGCTGAACGAATATGGTTGTGTATACGCTTGAACAACGCTGGGAAATATTGCGACATTACTTTGAAAATCATGGTAATGTTGCAGAATGTGTGCGAAAATTGCGTACGGATTTTGGAAGAAGAGAAGCACCGTCAGCTCCGTATGTTCGTTATCTTGTGAAAAAAGTGAAAGAAACTGGCATCCTCATCGATAAACCAAAGCGTGAAAAGCCAAAAACAGTGCGTACACCCGAGAATATTGCTGCTGTGGCAGAAAGTGTGCGTGAAGCGCCATCAACATCAATTCACCGTCGTTCTCAACAATTGAACATTTCGGAGACATCATTGAGACGAATTTTGCATAAAGACCTTGGTATGACGCTACTATAGGCTACTGCATGGCCAGCCGAGGCAGCCATTTGAATGAAATTATTTTCCATTATTAACCGGAAGGATTGTACTTTCAAATAAAAAAAGAAATTTGAGAAAATATTTAGTAGTTTTTTTTATAGCATTCTCAAAAAAAAGAAGTTATTTGGCGGACCCGTTATTATCTTTAGGCTCCCAAAATGCTCGGGAGTTATAATTTTTCAGGTCCGCCCACTGACACGCTCACAATTTAAAAAAAAAACGTTTCGTCAAAAAATGAAAGATTAAGCTAGAAAGCTGAAATCTATAAAATATACTCTTTAATGCTTTAATGTATAAATATTTTTAAATTATTTTTTTCACGCCCACTTAATGAATGATAGGAATAGGAAAAAGGGATCCGGTTGAAATGTTTGCGTTGCCCGTTTTATTATTCAGATATCGGTTTGGGTCACCTTACAACTTTGTAATGACAGGGAGCTACCGATTCCATGTAGTAGCTAACTAAGGAAGGCCTAGTAAGTTGGTCTTTATGTTTTCCATAAAACATTAGCCCCGATTATCATTGGCGTTTCCAACTAAAAAATACAGTAGTCGTTCAACTCGTCATTATGGTTGTCAAAGGTTTTATTGTCAAACGTCGCTGTCTCCCTTGTGTTATGCGAAAACAAGTTTTTTGTCTAATTGAGTGCAGTAATGTTAGAAGAGGACTTAAACTCATTCCCCTTCGGATAGTAGTTTAACGGACCTGCCTTTTAATGGTTTGAAAGTCAAAGACAAATTCGTCGGCTCGTCCTTGGGTACTGAGCGTCAAAAACAGTGCTGAAAGTATTCAGCTTTGCATTCATCTAAAAGAACGGGACTAAATATTTAAATAATTGGAGAGATCACCTGGCTGCCAAAAGTTGACTATAAAATTTCCCACTATGACCCGTTTGAACCTTCATCGACCACCTTCGCAGAAGTTGCTTTTTTTTCTATATCTATCTATCTATATCTATCTATCTTCTAAAGCAGTGTTTTTCAATCCTTTTATAATAACGACCCCCCTAAGCACATAAAAAAACTAAGCGACCCCCTTTGAAATTTAAAAAAAAAATTGCAAACCTACACCGCAAATATGTACTCGTACATATGTACGAGTACATTCTTTACATTTGCGCAGTTGTATAAACGTGAATGAAAATTACCAACGGATTTGTGACAAAACAAAAGCAACTCTCAACATTTTCTTTTTTTAATTTTTGCATAAAAAGACGTATGTGCGAGGAGCACCACCAACAAATTTTATAAGTTCAGATACGTCAAATGTCTCTTCTTGGAAACGATAACCTTTTTAATATTTTACAACGCTTTAGAAAAAAAAACAAATACCTTTTAATAGTAAGACAGTGACAAAACTAAAGCAACTTCAACTAAACTGGAACTCTGGATTTTATAATATTTCGTGGCATCCTATACCTTAAAATGGACAAGTTCCTCAAAAGATCTGTATCTGAGCAGCCTTCGACATCTGGTGATAGAACTAGTGTTGGTCCGAAAACGAAGAAAAATAGACTTTATGACTACAACTTTGTACTTAAAGTTTGGATTTACTGTCAGGAATAATAAACCACAGTGCGTAATTTGTTGTGAAGTACTTTCTCGTGAAAGCTTGAAGCCTTCGAAACTGATCCGTCATCTCACAACAAAACATCCGAATGAAAAAATTAATCCAGTGGAATATTTTGAAATGAAAATGAAATTTCTCCACCAGCAGCAAGCTACCCTAAACCAAACATCCAGTGTAAACGCGAAAGCATTTTTAGCGAGTTACTATGTAGCATTTCGAGTAGCCAAAGCAGGAAACCCGCATACAATTGCCGAAAATTTGATTTTACCAGCAGCCCTTGATATGGTGGAGATAATGCTCGGAAAGTCTGAAGCAGACAAACTTAAAGTCATACCCCTCTCTAACAACACCATGCAACGCAGAATAAGTGATATTGCAGATGATATTCGTAACCAATTATTCGAAATAGTCAGCAAAAGCGCACAATTCAGTTTGCAGTTTGGCGAATCTACGGATATCTCATGTTGCGCGCAGTTTGTAACTTTTATACAATTCGACGCGGATGAATGTATTATGGAAGACATTTTATTTTGCAAAGCACTTCCCACGAACACTACTGGCGAGTGTTTGTACAACATGTTTTTGGAAAACACTTGTGACTACAACATCGATTGGACAAAATTTATTGCTTTTTGCAGCGATGGTGCCCAGGCTATGACTGGACGTAAAAGTGGGTTGATAACGCGCTTAAAATCAATCATGCCAAATGCCAGATGGATGCACTGTTTTCTCCACCGTCAAGCTCTTGCAGCCAAGTCTTTACCACCTGATTTGAATAACGTGCTCAAAAATATCATCCAAGTTGTGAATTCGATCAAAGGTGATTCCATTTTAAACATTGTTTTTTAAATGATTCTATTAGGTATTTAATTCTTTTAGGTGAAGCCTTACAAACTCGACTGTTCCGAAAAATTTGTGAAGATATGGGTTCACTTCATCAAAATCTTCTGTTTCACACAGATGTAAGATGGCTTTACAGAGGAAAGGTTTTGACGAGGGTTCTGGAGCTTAAAGACGAATTGCTAATGTACTTGCAAGGTGAAATATCACCTGTGATCCCGTTTGGCTTTTAAAACTAGCATATCTTACTGATATCTTCGAACATATGAATGTTTTAAATAAGAGCCTCCAAGGACGTGAAGAAAACATCATAACAGCCACAGATAAAATCAATGGATTTATAAAAAAAATTGCTTTATGGATCATTTCTCTACAAAAAATGGTGTTTGAATCGTTTCCCTCCATTCAAAAGATTGTTCAAGAGATTTCATATGATCAAACACTGAATGTTTATTGGCCTAGAGACCTTACAAAATCGGCTTATAAGTTACTTTCCTGAAGAATCTGAAATTGACAATAAGCGAAGTGGATCCTTAATCCGTTTCTTGATATGTGGATACATTCAAATAACTCAACGGTTTGACAAATTAGTCAATAAAAAACAAGCTCACCTCAGTCACTAGTATAAACAAAAACACATAAAATTATGAAATAAAAACGAAACTGAACTTTATGTTTTTAGTATTATTTTTTATTTTGAAACTCGCGACCCCCTAACATTTCCTGTTCTAAAGTACTTTTGTTGAGTATCTAATTCTGTCTATACATTATAAATATTCGTAGTTTCTGCTTTTGAAGTTCCAATCGCCCAATATAGGATTGACGCATTAGTCGCAGTATAAAATATAAAAAAAATGCCAAATTAATATCTGGACAGCTTTGAATCAATCAAACGGACCTGAGTCTATAGTAGGAATACAAATTTTACGACATATAATATTAGCACTGTTCTCAACGACGCAGTTCTAGGTATTTTGATAAAAAAAAACATAAATTAGAGATTCCAAAACGTTGTTTACACTTTGCGTTACAATTTACCAAAACCCCCAACATTTTTACGGTCTAATACTTTTCAAGGCCCACACATAAGAAAGGCTGGTTATTAATAATAAGGCGACATATTCTCTCATTGAATATCGTAGTAAATATTTGCCTTAATCGTTATCACCACTCTGTGACAAAAGATACGAATATGTATATATTCTGGTCACGACAAAACCAATAAAGCAAGATAAGAATCGGTGTCCAGAAATGTATATGCCTATGGATTCACTGGAAAACATTTCCATCTCAGTCTCATAATTTTGCAATGGCAACCAACGACCAGAGACCAACAACATGTTCGTGTAAATTTATTGACCAAACGAAATCCCTCCCTGTCCCATTTTACCATAACTTACTGGGTGGAAAATTACCATTCATTGTGTCATGTAAATGTCTGAAGCAGATATTTTCTTCTTCCTTTCAATACTTACATGACAAATAAAATGGCCGGCCATAAAAAGGGAGCAGGATTAATTTGTCCAATGAATACGAAGGAAGCAATAGCCAACTGCATCCAATTATAAATCTTCTCGTCCTTTTGTTCCATCGACTGACGACCACGGAATCGTGAATCATGCGGAACTGGATCATATCTATTTCAGAGATGGTAATAGTTTAATGCTCGCATAAACAGTCAGAATGTCCTTCTTTAAAGCTTCCTGGTATGTTGCGGTTGTCTGTCGATGCCGCTCCATTGTGGGCTTTTCAGGATTCAAATCGTGTTTCATATTGTGTTATGGGGTAATCACATTATGGAGTTATGTGTGGTGTTGTGCGGGCCCGAAATAGGTTTACGTATACGATATACGCATTCAACCGAGGACAGACTGAAAATGTTCTAGAAGCGATGAGAACACATTCATGAAATCGAGTGACATATAAAGGTAGATATGTTGAGGCGATAAAATCAGTGCATTTTGTTGGTATAAATGGAGAAAATGTATCCAGCTGATAGATTTATCGGATGCAAAGGTCACCGCAGTATTGCCACAAGATATTTTTATAACCTATGCGTGCCGAATGCTTTGCCCTTGCCGCTGAGGAAAGTTTCCCATATGGACCTGATATTATTATTTCTTCACGAAGAGTTGATGAACACTGTAAGAACCTGTAATCTCCGGATAAAAACAAATGCAGTTTCTAAAAAAATCTTACAACATTTCGAAACTAAAATAACCAAGTTAATACTTCGAGAAGCAAAACTATATATTTGAAGTATTTATAATTGTTGGCGCAATGGGGTAGAAGTTAGAGTGTTTGACTACTAATCTAATGGTATCAGGTTCAAACTCCGCGGGGGCCGAGTGACACCTAAACGTTTTTTCCACAGCCCCACCTCTTGCGAACGTCTGACAAACATCCAAGAGTAGCAATTGTCATGAGAAGCTTCTCAAATTTGCCGTTGGGATTCGCCCTAAAATTGTCGCTTCCCTCCACTTCGGAGAAGCAAATGGTTGGAGAAGCTTGGTTTTAATTATTAAAAAGCCAAAAGAAAACTAACCAAAACTGAAACTGCCACTGTACTCTGGTGGCGAAAAAACAACGGAATAATCTGGAACTGTCTGGCAAAAAAATGATTGAGAACAAAAACAAAACTGGCTCACAAGTGTGAGTGAAACCGTGAACCGGTTGATTTTACGACAAGTTCAAATAGTGTTGTCGATTGAATAACTATCTGTATCTTTTACAGCTCAGTCTGGAGTTCCTCAAGGTAGTCACCTCGGACCAATTCTATTTATACTAGCCATTAATGATGTTAAAGCATGTATAAATCACAGTAATATCCTGATCTACGCTGATGATATGAAAATATTTAAATCTATCACTAGTCAGCAAGATAGAATTTTTCTTCAATCTGACATTAATAGTTTCGCCAATTGGTGTGATAAAAACGGTTTATCCCTGAACCCTACTAAATGTCAACATATGACATTCTCTAGAAATAATATACCTTCCACCTTTCAATATTCTTTGTCTCAACATATTCTTTGTAATGTTGATAATTTTAAGGATCTTGGGGTTTATTTCGATCCCAAACTGGTTTTTGCCAAGCATATCAATTTTATTCTTAATAAATCTAATTCTATTCTGGGCTTCGTAAAAAGGTGGGTGAAAGAATTTAATGACCCATACGTTACTATGTCATTGTACAATTGTTTTGTCCGTCCGATTCTAGAGTTTGGACGCCGTTCTACAACATTCATTCAAATCGAATAGAGGCCATTCAACGTAAATTTATTCGATTTGCGCTTAGAGGACTTCCATGGGATGATCCTTTTAACCTTCCTCCTTACAGTCAGCGTATTAAGCTTCTTCAAATGTTACCCCTTTCTCAACGAAGGCTTAATAGAGATATCATTTTTTTACAGCAGCTTATATCCGGTCAAATAGATGCACCTGACTTGCTGTCATCTATTGGCTTTAATTTTCGGTGTGGTGCCCATAATTTACGTAGTGTTGATTTATTGTTTAGCCCTCATCATAGAACGAATTATGGGAGGCATAAGCCTATTAGTCGCATGAGTAGAATCTATAATATAAATGATCATGTGATTGACTTGCATGTTAGTAAAATTAAGCTGAAAAATATTTTGCGCAATAATACCTTAATGTCTTAATTTATTTGCATGATTTGTGTTTGTGTTAGTATTTTATAGGTACATAACTATTGTATTTTTACCTTGCCGGAATTCGGTACAAGTTTGGAAAAATTCGGAAGAGCTGCTTTCAAACTGCACATTACACCGCGTGTTTTCAAGTGTCACGCGACAGAACTGGATCAGTTTTGCCGCGATCCCGAGTTCGGCCATACCCACGTAGAGCTCCTGACGATAAATGATATCATATGCGGCTTTAAATTCGATGAAAAAGTGGTGGGTCTCGACTTGAAATTCATTGGTCTTTTCCAGGATTTGCCTTAGTGTGAAGATTTGGTCTATTGTCGATCTGCCGGGCTGGAACGTGCCAAAACGCTTCAGATGTTCACACATGTTGGTTCAACTACTTTGGAGTAAAAATCAACTCCACGAATTTTTTTATTTTTATTTCTTACATTAAAAAGGGAAATCCAAATCCCAGGCAACTCAGACTCGGTAACGGTTCATTGTAATACCAGGCAAGAGTCCTCTTTTTGGTGTAGAGTTTGGAGAAACAAGATGTTATTTGTGGCTGCAGGAAATAACCCCCCAAATGAAAGATGAAATAACTCCCCAAAATTTGTATGGAGGTGGGGATTTATTTCATATGAAATAAGCCCTCAAAATTGGGGACTTATTTCATGGGTTGTTGGGAACTTATTTCATACTTCTAATTGGGGGGTTTATTTATTTATTTCATCAATTCATCAATCAAAGAACAAGTTTTCCTATAGACTAGTAGATAACAATTGTTCACTAAAGCTAATATAAAAACATAGGGACGGGCTACAGTCCGCTTGGGCGAACTGTTGGATACCCTATTCTTATTCCTATCGCTCATAAGTGGGCGTGACAAAAGTCTAAGTATGGTTGAATTGTTAAGAACGCTCTACATATTTTGTTATATAACATTAAAAGGATTTTATCAAAAAAAACGCTCCCTAGCTCAAACTTGGGTGTTTCAATAAAATTGTTTTATTTAATTGTGAGCGTGTCAGTAGGCGCCTAGAGAGTATATATTATAAATTTCAGCTCCCTAGCACACTTTGAATTTTCAAAAAAAAAAAATAATAATTGTGGGCCAGTGGGCGGATTTTGAAAATATTTACACGTGAGCATAAAGGGCCCATAGAGAGTATATATTATAAATTTCAGTTCCCTAGCTCAAACTTTGGATTTTCAAAAAAATTGTTTTATTTATTTGTGGGCGTGTCTGTGGGCGGATTTCAAAAATTTGTAAACTTGATTATTTCGGGACCCTAGAGAGTATATGGTTAAAATTTCAGCTCTCTAGGTCCAGTTTAAAGGCCTAATTTTGGCCGACGGACGGACATGGCTAGATCGACATTACTATCGATGCTGATCATAAATATAGTAACTTTTAGTGGTCTACGGGCAATATTAAGGTATGTTACAAACTATGCGTCAAAATTAATATACCCCTAGAATAGGGTATAAATATGTATATACGAACTTCAAGTTGATCTAAGTACATTCAAAACATAAATCTTAAAGGTATCTCTAGTGCAAATTCTGAAAAAGTCTAACCTACTGCAGACTGAATTTGCTTCTCTGATGCAACGAGAAACTGGTTCATTACGACCATAGTTAGATCTATGAGTTGTTCGTAAAAGAGAACATAATCTCTGTAATTATGAGTGGGTACACGAATAGAAATTAGTGCCAGAAGTTGAGCACATTTAATATGATATGTAAGTATATCTCTAATGAACATTATCGCAAAGTAATCACGTCGATTTCCAAGCTCTGCATTCCAAATAAGAGATATCTTGTATCATAAGATGTGATAACAGTACCCCAATGAAGTTTATAATACATAAATCTTATACTTAAGTATACCAATTTGTAAACTTTATGATGAAAAAATAAAGAATCTATCTATCTATCTATCTATCTAATACATAAATCTTGAAATATTTTTTTTTTGGATTTTTTTTCGATTCTTACACACGAGTTAGGTATAGTAGTAAGGGTTCCAAACTGTGTTGCAGTATTCAAGCAAAGAACGAACGAGAAAGATAAAAAGAGTCTTTATAGTGTACGGATCTGTAAATTCCTTAATATTTCTTTTGATGAATCCTAACATTTGGTTTGATTTGTTTATAATGTAGTCGATATGAGGAAGAAAAGAGAGTTTAGTATCAAGGATAACACCTAAATTTTTCTTTTGTGCTACTCTATCCAAAGAAGAACTATCAATATGATATTCGTACAATATCGGAGAGATTTTTCGAAAACTGGACATGACTTGGCATTTTGAAATATTAAGATGTAGGAAGTTTATATTACACCATTCTGCCAGTTTATTCAAGTCATCATTTAACAAAACACAATCATCCAAGCATTTTATACTACGATATAGTTTAAGGTCGTCTGCAAAAAGAACACACTAAAAATTTTAAAGAACTTAGGAATATCGTTAACAAAAAGCAGGAACAATAATGGACCTAAATGGCTACCCTGAGGGACACCAGATGGAACCAATATTTGATTAGAATGATGATCGTCAATCTTAACCACTCGAACTCTCGATGTTAAATAAGATTTCATCCAATCAAGAAACTTGGAATGAAAACCTAGTTCCGACAGTTTGTATAAAAGAATATGATAATTAACACGGTCAAATGCTTTTGCAAAATCAGTGAAAATTATATCAGTTTGACGATAAGATTCAAAATTATTAACGATATAATTCGTCATTAATGTGAGATTAGTGGACGTAGATCTTCCAGAGATAAAGCCGTGTTGGAAATCGGATATAAAATCTTTTAATTGAAAAGTAAGCTTGTCACAAACTATTTTCTCAAATAATTTAGGAAGAGCAGATATTTTGCAGATTGGTCTATAATTATTTGTTTCTTGTTTAGATCCAGATTTAAAAATAGGTGTTATATAAGACAATTTCCAGCAATCTAAAAATTCACCTTTTGCAAGCGATAGGTTGAAAATAGTCGATAACGGAATGGCTAAAGAAGACGCACATTTGAGCAATAAAATTTGTGGGATCCCATCAGGACCCCCCTTATTGTTGGTATCTAAACCTAATAAGGCTGATTCTTCTTCAGACGTTGACAAGATCATAGACCCAATATTAACGATGGTAGAAACTTTAGGAGAATTTACATTCAATGGAGTGTTTGTGGAGTAGACAGACTGAAAATAAAGAGCAAAGAAGTTTCAAATTTCTTGCACATCACTCGTTGATTTGTCCAAATACTTCATACAGCTTGGATACCCATTACTTTTACGCTTAGTATTAATATATTTCCAAAAATTGTCACTGTTATATTTAATATTTGACTCAATAGAGAATAAGTAAACCCGATATAAAAACTTATTAAGTGTATCAAATTCTTTCTGAATTGTCAAATGCTTGGACCGCAAATGAGCATCATCGCGGTTAGTTTTTAGTAATTTAAAAGATTTGTTTTTTCTATTTTTAAGATTTATAAGTCTCGTGTTGTACCATGCAGGATTACTTCTAGATTTGGCTTTTTTATTTGGAGCAAATCTATGTACGGCCTCATTGATAATAGATAGTAGAGTATCATTAGCGTTATTTAATTCTGTTTTGGATAAAAGCGATTTCCACGGAATAGATACAAAGTAATCATTCATTGCATCAAAGTTAGCCTTATTATAATTAGGTACAAAAGTATTATCATTTTGAACATTTTTCATATAAGTATAAAAACATAAGTTCCCTTCTAATGCAATATGATGTATAGAGTTATTAACAATAGGAGTATCAGATTTTTCAACATATATATTAAATTCCTTATCCACAAAAATAAGGTCAAGAATTCGATCTAAGCTGTTAAAATTATTATTGATTTGAATCAAGTCAAACTGGCTAAAGAAGTCAATTAAATTAATCTCAATTTCAGAAGTTACATCAAATGGAACTAAATAATTATCATCTGAATCAAATAACCACTTAATATTTCCTAGATTAAAGTCACCGATACAGATAATATGTTGCGATGGATTTAAGTTTTCGAGAATAGATTTACAATTTTGGAGAAATATATTATAACATGCACAAGAACTCCTTGGTACGAGTATACCTCCAAGGATAATAATGATAAATAATTCAATATTTCCATTTATCGTCAACGAAACAATCAGTTGATCAATATCATAATTTGTTGTAGATATAATATTTGAGTTTAGTTGTACTTCTCTACATGACAAGGACGAACGAATGGCGATAATAACACCACCCCATCTGTCCATAGCAGTAGATAAGTAAGATCTATCTTTTCTAAATACAGTGTATTCTGAGTTAAATAATTCGGATGTAAATTGATTTTCTGTTAACCAAGTTTCAGTTAATAATATAATATCATATGAACAAGATGCTAAACTAAGATACAATGATTCTAGCTTGGTTTTTATACCTCCTACATTTTGATAATAAAATGATAAATTACTTGTTGGAGCGGCAACGTTGAATTCATTTAAAGATGATTTTGAAGGTCCGGAACGGTTGTTAGTTCATAGTTTATTACGTCAAATTCATAGGATGGGTTGCATCATCGTTTTTTGGATGATTAATGAACTTTTTCACCTTAACGAACATGGGCCATATAGAAGAGTCACTCATGAGTTTATTGTAGCAATCGGAGGGGACACTCAGTTTAAAATTCACATGAGAAACATCGCTTAAGGATAATCCTTTTTTAATTAGTTTAAAACATTTAAAATAGTTTTTGGGAATATTAGACTGAGCAGATATATGATTAATTAAGTCTTCGGGTTTGGTGTCTACATTAAATTTCGAAATGTGTAACCAAACGGAAGATGTCAACGTATTTAAATCGCTTATTCCACTACCCATTCAACAATCATTTTGATGTTTATTAATTCTTTTTTGTCTCCTAGAATTAAGATTTTCAAATACAGAATTTTCACAGTCAGTGTTCATGTTGATGTTTACATCTATATATTAATATCGTTATTATTAGAGAGATCGTTTGGCGGTGGAGAAGGGATAGGGTTAAGAACATTGGAATTCCCAAGAACAACATTAACACCTTTACCAACAACACCATCAGAAGCAGCAGCAAGGCCATCAACAGCGTTGTCAACGAGACCATCAACAACAGTATCATCGCCAACATCATCGACAGCGGCAGCAGTGCGGGGGGCATCGCCATCAGCAGTGATAGTCGCAGCGGCAGCGAAACTGTCATCGGCAACCTTATTAGCACCAACAACATCCAACTCAATATTTCGGTTTTCTTATTATAATGAAATAAGTCCCCAAATTCAACTATGAAATAAGTCTCCAAATTTGGGGACTCAAAGTGCAATAAGGCCAAGTGCTAAAATAAAACGTCGCACCTACTCCAAATCAAACAGTGACCCCAAGCAGGGGGATTGCAGGGGGGCAACATGGCCCCCCATACGCATTATGGGATCCCATAAACAGTGCAATGCGTACCATTTTGGGGACTTATTTCATCTTTGATTTGGGGAATAATTTCACAGTGAAACTTTTGAACTATTCCAGTTCAACTTCTTTTTCACAGTATTTCTTCAGTTTTTGGATAAGTATGGTTCTGTAAATCGTCTCAAATGCCATTTGTAGATTGAAGAAAAGCAACTATAACTTCCTTGTCGTGCATTTCAGTTTTTCATTGTGTTACTACAAGATTGAGTTATGATTCAGAGCTGTGTTGTTGCCTTAACGTATACTACTATTAATTGAAAATCACATTCTTTCGGTTCAATATGACAACTCAAAAAGAAGTCAGGAAATCTGAAGATACTTTTGGACAACAAATGCAATAAGTCGTTTTGTTTTTATATTAACAAAAATTAAGACCAACACGCCGATATGAAAAATAACCTAAACAAATAACAAAATATTTGTCAATATAACAAATTCTCAATCAAACACGCTTCTGTTAAAAGGAATATTTATTAGAGGGTGTGACAATGACAGATATTTTTTAAAAAGTTAATTTTAAACTTGTGAATTGATTTTTAGACTAAATTCGACGTTTGAGACGAATATATTTTTAAAATTCGCTAACCATTTTACAAACAAATAACACTCGCCATCGAGAGTGAAACAAAGTTTCCTTTCATTCAAAAACCTGCAAATTTCTTCTACTCAAATTTTTATGAGTTCGCTGACAACAATTTAAAAAGATTTTTGTTGATGGAAAAAAACTAGGCACTTGTATAGTTGCCTTGAGTTTTTGTGTGCAAGAAGAATCATTTTTTTTTTTCCTTAGATTTGTTTGAGCAAATTAACAAAAATTAAAATGTTTAACTAAGTAAGGCTAACGTTTTTTTATTTAAAAGATAATTTCAAGGCATTATTAATGAAAAATCATTTTGGGCATCTGGCTATTACGGGAGTGTCTCAGGAACTGCATTCTACAACTTTTTTCGAGCATTTGAGTCCGTAACTCACGAGCAGTGAACTCGATGTTGACTTGCCTGCATAGATCAACGACAAATACCCTCACAGAAAACAGCGCAGCGCAGTTGTGGCACATCACATGATCTTTGAGAAGTACGGCTCGATGACGCCACCAGCAACAAACTGCAGCGAACAGTGAATTTTTTGATGTGTATCGGTAGTTGATAAATTATCTTTGGATATCCCCCACTCCAAACGCGATTATTTTGCTTTTTTACAAAGCCACTGAGACCGAAATAAGACTTATCACTTAACAAAATTTGATACTATAAAGATTTTTTAATTGAACCACGATCTTAGCATAAAGGTCGAACGTGGTAGAACTATTTTGGTCAAAGCGGTGCGTGCAGCGTCATCCGAATCTATAAGCGAATACAAGGAATTTGTTGTTTTTTTTGTGCCCCTTATATACAATAGTGCACTCCTCCGCTTCGTTCAATTTCGTTCACTGCTTCTTACGTCCGAAAACAGTGATCCCATTCGCACCTTATATTCATAAATTTGACAAGCATTTGATGTATCAGAAGGAAGCGGTGTGTTCAAGTATGCCATTAGCTTAAGCATCTTTGCATGATGATTTGCCAAACAGTTGTGAATAAAAAGGGTGTCAGCTGTCAGATCCACTATCGGTTGTCTGAGTGTTGTCATATTTAAAAACAAACTCCTAAAAAAACTCCCTAAATGTCTGATTACTTCAAAATCTGGAATTATTAGGGGGACACACAGCACCATTAATTTAACAATTTTTTCTATCTGACCAAAGGCTATTTATTATATAACTCGATATATTGGACATCACTATTAATATTTATGTACAATTTACTTTTGATCTATTCACCTTCATTTATTTGTAGCGTAATCAAATCACTAACAATTCATATTTTTTGAGTGAATTCTGTCATACTTTTCTTAAATGAATCGGTCGTTTAACAGTGTCCTTCATCGGTGTAGGTATATAATATATATAAATACATATTTTAAATATTTTCTTCAAAATAATTATGCGTTATCTGACTTCGTAATAAACTCTGAACACGTCCACATGACAGCTGCCCACAATGATCTCGATGCATGTTTTACGACGTCAACCCAAGTGCCCATGCAGGCATGTTTCTATATAGTTTCTTTAATTTTTCCTCATTTCTCTAATTTTTAGACGAACAATGCAAATGTAACATTTACAGTATTATAATATGTGTAAGGGTGTGGACAACAGCCAGAAAATGGGAAAACTTCGGTGAAAACGCAATAGAGTCTGTCGTAACTCACGTTATAAAAATTAGGTTTAAAAACGAAAATCCCTTGGCATTTGTAACTTCCCAGTTCTGGGTAAGTTGTTGTAATTGGTCCGAAAATGAAAATCGTAATTTAAAACATATTTTAAAATTTGAAGGTTCACAATATGGTTTTTAAAATGTTTTTTAGAAGATGAATGTGTGTGCGTGTGTGTTTACGTACGTACGTGCGTGAACAAATTTATGTTCACATTGTCTATTTACCTTAAAATTAACTGAACAACAAATTACAATGAATTTGGTCTAGCCGTTTTTGTGTAGCAAAAACATTTGAAAAATATGGATTTTAGAATTTCTTGAGAAAGTTTTATCCAATCAATTTATTTTATTTAAATTTATATTTTAATGTGATCAAGCCTACTACTTTGCTTAAAAGATTATGAGTCTTATGTCAATGCAGCAGACGCGAAGACATTAAACAAGCCAACGATGTACACCAAAAATAAACAGAAAAAAAAACAATAAATCGAATCTAATCTAATCAATGAGAAACTCAGTTTTTTTTTAAATAGTGAACAAAAAATAAATAGGTACTTTTAATATCGTTACTCTAAATTAAAGAGTCCTGCTCCGCGGATAACAAAAAATTAAATTTCGGTCGACCACTGCCCGATCAAAACACAAGTTACTTTTAATACTAAATGATTTATTCGCGATATAGATTAATACAATGGTACGAGTATAATTTACAATCGTTCCGTACGGTGTGTTTCTTAGAACTGCCTTAATCTAAAAATGTATTCCCACGACGCGGGCTACTTGTAGACGACATTTATCCTTGGTCAGCAAATGCAACGGATGCGCGTGCATTTGAGCTGACTCAAATGCAGGAGCCAGACGACGACCGGTGGGACAGCTGCAACCAAGGCAATACCATGGATCATGTATCCGGCATAATGCTAACGTGTTTATTCACGTCTCATGTATCCGGCATATGCTCTGTATGTATGTAGGTATGTATGCCTCGCCCACGCTGGATGGTGTTAACTCCTCCCCGTTCGTAAGTCTACGTCCCGTAGACCCGTTCAAGAAGAGAGGGTGGTTGCTAAGCGGATATCTGGTGATGGCCGGGTGTACTATCAGCCGAACTTCTCTGCAGATGCAGGTTGAGGGATGGAATGTTGAGCTTACCCTTTGTCTTGCGCCATATGTTCCAGGCAAGGAGAATGACCATCAGGAAAAGTCCTACGTCGGTTATGGTTGAAAGGTTAAACTTTGTATATAGGTCCCCGAGATGGTGTATGTTTTCCATGCTAAGGAAGTGCCTGGAGGTGCGTGGAAACAAAGCTGGAGAATGTTCTGTTCCTTAACTGGATCGTCTCGTTGATAAGCCGGATGACGTATGTACCCTCTAAGTTCCTTGATTCGTTACCGCACGTAAGTTGTCCCTTAAAGTTGCTCAAAAAACGGTATCCTCTTTGATAAGGTCCACGGTTTCTTTATTGTTTGAACGGTAAGTACATGCTGCAGGTCCTCCCCTCAGCAATCGAGTAACACAGCCGTCTTCCGCTAGCTTCTCTAGTACCGATTCCTTGCAAACCGTTGTATTTCCTATAGAAAGGCATTCGCCGAGTATACCATAAGCCTCGCGGTGATTGATCAGAACCTTATTGAGTCGTAAGTCGATCTGCTTTCCATCACGTATTGATGACCTCGTAAGCAGCACGTTGAAGTCCTCGTTTTTTACCTTTGGCATCGATAGGATGTACAAAAGGACCGAACCATTCGTATATATGGAGGGTGTCCCATGTTCGATAGCTTCTACCTCGTTCCCATATGGAAGTGTCTCGAATTCGTTGATGATCTCGGCTACCTCCCCTTTGTCTAACAGGTTCGTGTTGATTATACCGCCTTTTGCCATCTGACATGCCCGTATTATTTCGTTGACTCTTTCTTTAAAGATCAGGACATCGTTTAATACGTCTTGTTCGAATCTTCCCACGAGAGTGTCCTTTATTCCACTGTTGGCTCTTTCGATGACCCAGTTGACTTTTTGTGTGACTTCCTCCATGCCTTTGAGCACTGCGTCATTTATCTTGTACTGATGGTTATTGTTCTCGATGATTTCTTGTTCGCTTTGGAGAACCTTACTCCAATCGTCTGCGTCGGGACTACCAGCTATCCATTTCCAAGCTGCGCCAATCCAGTCAATTGATCTACGCCGTCTTGATGGCGAGCTCGACTTAAGCAAGCTTATGCGCTCACTAGTTTGTTGCAAATAATACCCGATTAGGGATCGTCTTCCTTTGTCCTTAATGCTGGTGGCCGTTACATTTGCTAACACACTTAATTGCTCCTCGATTTGACTTAGGTTGATGATGTGAACCAATTTGAAGCTGCCGTCGACGATGAAACCTCTTCCATCCTTGATGGTAACGATTGGCCCCTCGTAGTTGTAGATCTGGAAACTTTGCACCGAAATAATGCAAAACAAATCTGCAAAATTTTCTCTTAGATGTTGGTTAGGGTTACTAAAAAATTATTCATATGATAAAAAAAACTTATAATTCTAACAATTACTTTGCTACTTCCATAATATGTAGTAACAGAAAGCTTTAGCTTAAGTATCTTATAATATAATGTACATTCAAATTAGAATATTTATTCTAATTAATTAGTTTTTTTTTTCTATAAATTAGCTAGGGTGTGCCTCTTCCCCCTTTTTTGAAGTGCTCATATACATATGCATGTGTTTATGTGCACTGATATCAGTTTAGCTTATGATTTTCATGCCAATTGTAATTTTGTGAGTGCTTTGTGCTTTAGTTGTGCATGCAATTACCTGTGCTTTACCGTGGAACATTCTTAATGTGGGCTTTATGGACCTTTCGTCCAGTAGACGTAGTCACCGTTACCCTATTGTTCCTTTCGACGATTTCCTTGCGGAACAAGGGCTTGTTCTTGCCTTGGATTCGTTTGAAAGCGGTGAAAATCACATCACCTTTTTTATACTTTTTTGGTGATGAACGCTTGGCATTTCGCCGTTCGTTATCAGCCTTTTGTTTTTTTCCAATAATACCCCTCAGATCACTGTTGACATTAACCCGGAAGTTCCTCAGTTGTTGGTAGTTTATCCTGGATGCTCTGTTAAGGAATATATCCGAGGGCTTCCTCTGCGTAACTGAGTGGACTGAGTTATTATATCTGTCTACGGCTATACCTAAAATTTCTTTAACCCGAAGGCCCTTTAATTCGGCTTTAAGGCATCGATAAATCTCTAAAATGGTGGAATGTACCCTTTCCACTTGTCCATTCACTTCACTACGGTGAACAGGCGTCAAATATAATTTGATATTCAACATTTTAATGAAATTTTGAATTATGGGGCTCAGGAAACTGCGTTCGTTGTCAGTAACCAAAACCCTAGGAACTGTAAAATAGTGTAATATTTTTATAATCTTTTCCCTCAGATGGAGTGAAGATTTATTTTTTATGTGGAAAAGCTTAGTAAATTTAGAAAACTTATCGATACAGCTTATGCATTTTTCGCCCTGTACCTCGACGATGTCCATGTGAAGTATCTCACATGGATATGAGGGTACTGGCGTTGGCTGTAGCTCGAGGCTTACGGGATGCCTATCATACTTGTTAGCCAAGCAAACTTCACAAGACCTGGTATACTGGGTAATAAAATGATTCATCCTAGGGAAATAGAATTTTTCCAACAACTGTTCTCTATTTTCCCTGGCATTCCGATGAGCCCTCCTATGCTCCTCGTCAATGAGTGCCCATATCCGATCCTCATTTCTTACGTCCTCAACGATTCGCTGCGTAATTCGGATTTTGTAGCTAACAAACTTATCTAAATATACGCTTTGGAGCAGTCCGATGTGCGACACTGGAATCTTTACTCCATTAAGGACATTGGGCCTCAACTTTTTCTTAAGGATGGCTACGAGCGTATTCCTATCTAGGTTTTCTGAAGCGACGTAATGGCGCGCATATCCTGGATGGGGTTCCTCGAAAATTTCCAGTCCCTTTCCAACCTTGATTATGATTTGGTTCCTAAAAACATTAAGTGGGGCCTCTATATGAGGAATAAGATCAGTACCATCTTGTTCCGCGCTGTGTACTGTCTCAGCAGTGTCTGTTGATCCAGATACCTCTGAGGCAGTGCTAGTTGAGGAACCATGGTCACTAGCTGTGTCTGTTACGGAACCATCAATTGCCCTATTTGAACTTGGTGCTGGTTCAGCTCTAGCTGAATCAGACAAGTGGTTGACCTGGCTTTTCAATCTTGACAGAGCATCTGCTACCAGGTTTGACTTACCTGATTTGTAGATGAGTTCACAGTTATATTCCTCGATGCGGGCTTTCCATCGCTTAAGTTTCGCGTTATAGTTTCTGTTGCCTAACGCGAATGTTAACGGCTGGTGATCCGTATATAAACGGATTTTCTTGGCGCCGTACACATATGATCGAAGGTTGTCTAACGCCCATACTATGGCCAACATCTCCTTCTCGTTGGTCGCATAGTTCTCCTCGGTCTTGTTGAGGGTTCGGGAAATATAGGAGATTGGCCTGTCTTTCCCAAACTCACCTTGTGACAGGACTGCTCCTAATGCGAGGTTGGATGCATCCGTGGTGAGATTAAAGGGAAGCGAAAAGTCGGGAAAGGCCAATATCTCGGACGATACTAAAAGCTCTTAGGTCGTTAAATGCCTTGAGAGATTCCTCATCAAGTACCACTGGAACTCGACTCGACTGCTTTGCCCTAATTTGCGCATTTTCACCTCTAGTGATATTAGTTAAGGGCTTCGCGACCTTCGCGTAATCGCGGATGAATTTCCTATAATAGGATCTGAGCCCCAGGAAGGACTTAAGATCTTTTAAGTTTACAGGTGGCAGGAGACTTTGAATCGCAGAGACCTTCTGTGCGTCTGGTTTGATACCTTCGGCCGTGATAACATACCCCAAAAAGTCAACTTCTGGTTGAGCAAATTGCGTTTTCTCGAGGTTAACCCTCAGGTTCGCGCTAAGCAGCTTACAAAGAACGGTATCCAGGTTCCGAAGGTGATTTTCTTGACTGTCTCCAAATACGATAATATCGTCTATGTAAACATAGCAGATCTTACCTACTCGTATATAAGGTTTTAAGACGTCGTCAATCATTCTTTGGAATATGGCTGGTCCGTTCTTCAGACCAAAGGGTAACCTCAAAAACTCAAACTGAAGCCTTCATCGGAATCTGGTGGAATCCAGAAGTAAGGTCAATGGTCGTAAAGACTTTGGCTTTGCCTAGGCTGGCTAGCGTCGAATTTATATCGGGTATCGGGTATGCATCTGATAAAGTGACATGATTTAGCCGCTTAAAGTCAATGACCATTCGATATTGTTTTTCGCCCGATGGCTTAGGTTTTTTTATCTACTATCCATATGGGGGAGTTGAAAGGACTTTTGGACGGGCGAATGATACCCTCTTCCAGCAACTTACTTATTTCCTTTTCAACAACTTCCCTCATGTTGGCAGGATAGGGGTAGCTTTTGGAGTAGACCGGTTCCGCGGTGGTTGTTCTAATTTCCGCTTTGACAGTGGTGTCCATGATTGGACTATTGTCAATAGGACCAATGAGGGGTTCATATTTGCGTATGAGACTCTGAATTTCTAACTTGACGTTAGATGGAAGGCGCTCATCCAACACCACATTGACCTGCGTTGATAATTTTTCCTTGAGCGGTATAGTGATCGAGGGTTTAAGTTGCAGTACGTTTGTCCTCCTATCTATGACCGCCTCAAGTTCTTTAAGGGTGTCGTCCCCAATGATCTCATCAAAGGACGTCAACCCAGGAAGCACGTAAAAGGTAAGAAGGGTGTCGTTCCCTGAATTTTTAAAGAAACATCCCTCTACACATTCTGTAACATGGATTTTACCGGCTGCGCTGTCCACTGGAAAAGATTTTGGGACAGGTTTGGCCCCCTGGGAAATCGACGGACTTATGAAGTTCTTGTTAGCCCCGGTATCAACAAGAAACTTCAGCACTCGCCCGTCGGTGGTTACGTACTCTAAATATAGTACGCTAGACTGCCGTCCGTCATAAAATTTACCTCTTCCATGACGCGCTCCTCACCGCCGTAGCGATTGTCAGGTGCCAGTTCATCTTCACTGTCAGCCTGGAGGTTGAATAGTCTTTGTTGCTTATTGGGGTAATTTTCCGACCTGGCCCTTCGCTTAAAAGGGTTATTACCCTTTGGACGATTCATATAATTTACATGGCGCGACTGCACCGAGTTGTCGACCTCCATCCTTTCACTTGGTTTGGGCACGTTAGGTCTCGGCGGTTTGTCATAGTCGCGGACCGGGGTATACTGCTTTGGTTGTATGGGGTTCTCGCTAACTATGGTGGAACCTTTTCTTCGGTAGAGAAGGTCTTGGATCGGACCTAAACGATTGGTTCACTGGCGCAGTAATAACGTTTTTGGCCGATGGGTCCTGGATGACGTTGCTGCTGTAATTCAGATTTTGAATTTTCAAGCAGGCCGAATAAGCCTCTGGCAGATTTTTCGGCTTCTGGATGATCAGCATCCGAGAAAGATCGCCGTTAAGGCCTCGAATAAACACGTCGAGTGCTCTATTCCGGTAGGTTTCCACAAGAGCATTAACGGTCTCTTGCGAAAAGCTTTCCGTCTTAATCTTATTTATCATAAGAGAAAGTTGGTGGTTTACCGCAGCGTTAAACTCATCCATTTTGGAATTCTTCTGCGATAGTTGGCTGAGCTGATGCTCCAACGTTCGGATGTCCCTCTTATCGGCATAGTGTAGGGATAAGCATTGTTTGATGGCACCCCAATCATCATCAAAAATGTTGTACGAGATGAGGGCGGCATCTGCACTGCCCCGCACCTTCTGTCGTATCTGCTGAAGAATAGCACGATATAGGGGCTTATTCCTGACTATTGAAAAGTCTTTAAGGATCCCCTCGACAATATGCACCCAGGATACGTATTGCGTTGGGTTTCCGTCGAAAACTTGTAACTCCTTTACGCAGTCAGGCAGGCGACATATGTCCCTCAATTCATCCTCGTTCGATGGACCACGGAGTTCAAAACCTTGGGGGGTACTGCCGCCGGCAGGAGTGTCAATAAATTGGCCTTCCTCCACGCGTTTAACGCGTACGTCAATCTCCTTTAGCTGTTGTAAAATGGCATTGACTGCCCCGGTTAGTTCGGTCAAGGATTTCGTGATAGAATCCATGTCAGGGAACATTTATATATGAAGCAAGGGTTTTTTTTTATCTAGTAGGATAAAATGTGGGTACTTATCTTTGGTTCCTTTGGCTTACGGTTGGGCTGAGTCTCTGTATGCTGAGTCTCACAGCCTGTGGGAGTTGCACTCGCCTATATTGCACAACACTTTCGATGTATATATTTTTTCGCACACGCACTTCTTGTACACAGAATCACAATTTTGAATTTTTGGCGTATGCTCTTTATATCTTTATATTTTAAGCTTAATATTGCACATGCATATGTAGCACACTATTCTTATTACAAATTATTTTTTATTTTTGCACAGGATTCAGCACTTAATGGGAAATACAAAACTTGTATAATGATTATTCTTCTATTTTCCTTATTTGCACTTTGCTTCTCAATTTATTTTAGTTTTTATTGTTTTAATATTTTTCTTTCTTTATTTTCTGTAAGCTCGTTTCGATCTGCGAAAGAATTTTCTTACGTTAAAAAGGGGAGTTGCAACGTTGCGCGATGGACTCGATATTCTCCGCGGAGCAGATACGGGTTTCTGTTTCGAGACCGGTTTTGGAAGTGCCGTGTGAGTCCTCTTTAGTCGCTGGCGTTTGTGGTTTTCTTTTAAGATTTTAACCAGCAACCTACTATGGCACGAACAATCTTCACTATCGCAGCTCTTAACCAATCAGATCTCCGCTTGCGGAATTTGAAGAAGTCACAATGGGTGCTGTCTTGGATATCTTTTAAGGTTCACTGCACCGTTCACTCGTTAGAGCGTACTGATCTTCTCGTCCTTTTTTAAGGACTTTTAATCTTGAGGTTTAAGAGGTAGCGAGTTTTTAACCGGTCCCTGCTCGGGCGCCAATTAAAGAGTCCTGCTCCGCGGATAACAAAAAATTAAATTTCGGGCGACCACTGCCCGATCAAAACACAAGTCACTTTTAATCTTAAATGATTTTTTCGCGATATAGATTAATACAATGGTATAATTTACAACCGTTCCGTATGGTGTGTCTCTTAGAACTGCCTTAATCTAAAAATGTATTCCCACGACGCGGGCTACTTGTAGACGACATTTATCCTTGGTCAGCAAATGCAACGGATGCGCGTGCATTTGAGTCAGCTCAAATGCACGAGCCAGACGACGACCGGTGGGAAAGCTGCAACCAAGGCAATACCATGGATCATGTATCCGGCATAATGCTAACGTGTTTATTCACGTCTCATGTATCCGGCATATGCTCTGTATGTATGTAGGTATGTATGCCTCGCCCACGCTGGATGGTGTTAAATCTCTATTTATTGTTTTTTATTTATATTATTACTTGCAAACTCGCTAAAAAAAATCATGCTTATTTGCTATCTTAAACCTATTCATATATTTACTCCTTTTTTTTTAGGGTTCCGTAGCCAAATGGCAAAAAACGGAACCCTTATAGATACGTCATGTCTGTTTGTCTGTGTGTCTGTCCGGGCATGTCACAGCCACTTTTTCCGAAACTATAAGAACTATACTGTTGAAACTTGGTAAGTAGATGTATTCTGTGAACAGCATTAAGATTTTCACACAAAAATAGAAAAAAAAACAATAAATTTTGGGGGTTCCCCATACTTAGAACTGAAACTCAAAAATGATATTAATTCTAATATAACTTTTTTCTAAACTGAATAGTTTGCGCGAGAGACACTTCCAAAGTGGTAAAATGTGTCCGTCGTTATTCAGCAAAAAAAAAATGCGGCTCGCGAGTTACATATTTGTATGGTGACCTCCATCAATAAACATGTAGGACAACAACCTTAAGGTGTTGCTATAAGTTGACTCAACATAAGTCATACTATACATGCAGAGCAACAACCTTAGGTCGTTCCTCCATTTAAGTCAGCATGTTTGCTTATTAATTTGTAGATATAGTACACCGGATGCAAATATCAATTGCATTTCCGCTAAGACTCAAAATTGCAATAAATGCACTGTAGTAATATGATTAATCAGCAATTAAACTCATTGAATGGAAAAAAAGATAATAAAGGCAGTCAGAACTAGACACTCCAAACAAGCACTTGACTTTTTATTTATCTGGCGCAGTCGTACGGATTTTGTTTTTTTGTTTTTGATAGAAAAAAAAAATAAAGAAGACATCGAACCAAAGTGATTATTGCAGACTAAAAATCAGTCGCAACATACGGAACATTAGTGAAAACATAAAATAAAAATAGAATTCAAGTGATTGTTGCAGACTAAAAATCAGTCGCAACATACGGAAAATAAAGATAGTGTCTGTTAGAAGTGCTGTGTAGAAACGCCAAAATTTCGCGACAAGTACTCCACGATTCCAGAAGGAACTTACCAGCAGAAAAAATCGAAATGACAACCGATTCAAACACCATATTGGCTACAAAGGCACAAATTCTCGCAAGACTAGAGGCTAATACGCAACAGCCTGATAGCCGAGCCCTAGTTCTAATGAGAGAGATTTCTTACATAAAAGAATTCTCAGGAAATAAAGAAGACCTGACTCAGTTCATAAATGTGGTGGACAACCACATCAACCTTACACCGGAGGATAGAAGAGCCGCTACCTGGACCGCGATAGCCCAATGCAAAGTCATTGGAAGAGCAAAGGAGCTACTACTGAGCAACGCAGCTACAACATGGGACGAAGCAAGGAATCTTCTAGGGTTGACTTTCAGACCCGTCATCGACCAAGGGGAAGTTACAAGAAGGATTAATAATCTAAGAGTAAGTTCAGTTTTGGATCTAAACAATAAAATTGTGTTTCTACTAACCGATATTCATACTTTAGTAATGTATGAAAACAAACAGGATAGTCTTAAGTCTCTTTTGTATAATCTAGTAGTGAGTAAGATAAGAGAAGTAGCAACTGGAAGTTTAGCCAGAGAACTTAGGGACGAATATGAACTACATAGAATAAAAACAATATTGTATTCATATGTGGGGTTTGATGAAGGGAACATTCTTACAGACCGAAGCATTAATCGGGCATATACAAATTACAGAAATAAAGAAAGAAATGATATTCCTAATAACCAACTACGACGAAATACTAGGTTAGGTTAGGTTAGGTTGAAGTGGCTGTTAGCAAAAAAAAAGCCAACACACTTAGACCAATGAGGTCCGTTGTGATGCCACATGGATCGGGAGTTTCGACCCCTACTCGCTAAAACCATTTGGAGCTTCTAATGAAGCGCGATAGACTTCTAACATCTGTATTAGCTAAGTCACTGAGTTCGTTGACGAAGAAGGCTCCTAGGTAGAGATTTCTTTTATGGGAGAGTGCAGGACATGTGCAGAGGAGATGAGACGTAGTCTCCTCCTCCTCCTCATCCCTGCAGCTTCTGCAGAAGTCGTTTGAATAAACGCCAAGCCTTGATGCGTGCCTGCCTATTAGACAGTGTCCTGTGATGACACCTATGACAGAGCCAATGTGCAGTCTGTTGAGTGAGATCAAACTCAAAGAGCGTCGCAGATCCAGCTTTGGCCAGATCTCCTTAGTCGCTAGACATGTATCACTACCTGTCCACCTGAGGTTTGTACTCTCGACTGCGGATAGCTTGAACATAAGTTTGCAAGTAGCAATAGGCATACCTAAAGAACCTTTCTCAGGTAGAAGAGGTAATGTGGTTCCGTTTTTGGCGAGTTCGTCTGCCCTACAATTCCCTGGGATGTCTCTATGCCCCGGCACCCAACAAAGGTGAATATTGAACTGCTCTGCCATCTCTTGCAGAGATGAACGGCAGTCTAAGGCTACGATGGAATTGTGAGAGACTGAGTGCAGGGATTTTAGCGCGGCTTGACTATCCGAGAAAATGCAGATATCCTTAGCGGATATCACATTTCTCTTCAGCCACGACAGGACTTCCTTAATCGCCATGATTTCCGCCTGGAACACGCTACAATGATCAGGAAGACGGAAGGAGAGACTGATATTTAGTCTTTCTGAGTAAACACCCCCACCTACCCCCTCGTTAGTTTTTGATCCGTCGGTGTAAAAGTGGATCGATTTAACTTCCGTGCAACCAGCATCCTCCCAGAATGATCTGGTGGGGATAGTGATTTGGAACTTCTTTTCGAACTGTAGTTGGGGTGTGGTGTAGTCGATGTTTCTAGGTACGGACCCAAGTGAGTCCAAAATGATAGAGTGGCCAATGTTCGAATTGATCCACTGTGAGGTGGCTTTTAGGCGGACAGCGGAGCAGGCAGCCATCTGCCTGCTAAAAATATCCAGGGGTGTCAGATGCAGTAAGATGTCTAGTGCGGCGGAGGGGGTCGTACGGAGTGCTCCGCTGATACACAGACAAGCTGTACGTTGCACCTTGCTTAGCTTATCTCGGTTTACCGCTTTATCAAGAGCAGTCCACCAGACAACCGCCCCGTATGTCAGAATCGGTTTCACTACCGAAACGTATAGCCAGTGAGATATGCGGGGCTGAAGGCCCCACTTATTACCGATGGCTTTTTTGCAAGAGAAAAGTGCTACTGTCGCTTTTTTTACTCTTTCTTGTAAGTTGGGTTTCCAGCTTAACTTCCTATCGAGGATAAGACCGAGGAATTTGGCTTCATCGGAAAATGTTAAGCTCGTACCGTTAATGGAAGGAGGATCGATGTGAGGGATTTTATATTTCCTGGAGAAGAGGACAAGTTCGGTTTTATGAGGGTTAACCCCCAACCCACATCTTCTTGCCCAACTTGTCAGCTTATTGAGAGCATTTTGAAGTAGCTCTTTTAGGGTGTTGAGGTATTTCCCTGAGACGGCAATAGCAACGTCATCCGCATAGGCAATCGCCCTGCAACCCTCCCCCTCCAGGCATGTCAGTAGTTTATTCACCACCAAGTTCCACAGAAGGGGGGAAAGGACACCACCTTGTGGCGTACCCCTACTGACAGACCTCCTAGCGGATGAATCGCCCAGTTTCGAATTGATAATCCTGCTTGAGAGCAAAAGATTGATCAGTTCCCCAAGCGAGCCATTCACATTCAGTTCTGTCAGTGCATTTGCGATTGCAGATGTGTTTACGTTGTTGAAAGCGCCTTCTATGTCTAGGAAAGCAACCATAGTGTATTCCTTGTGGTAGAGGGAGTATTCAATAGTGCGTACCAAGGAGTGAAGGGCGGTTTCCACCGATTTACCCTTATTGTACGCGTGTTGGGCCGCAGACAGCAGTTGCGGGTTTATGTTCATACGAAGATGGATATCAATCAGACGCTCCAGTGTTTTGAGGAGGAAAGATGATAGACTGATAGGTCTGAGGTCTTTGGGATTAACATGGGAGTATTTGCCTACTTTGGGTATGAAAACCACTTTTACTTCTCTCCAAGCCTGAGGAATGTGGATCAGCTTTAAGCAACTTGTCAGAATCATCTCCAGAGTTGGAAGGATGATATCCGAAGTCATCTGAAGTTCGGCTGGTATTATGCCGTCAGGTCCTGCAGACTTGAAGGGCTTGAAGCTTTGTAGCGCCCAAAGAAGCTTGTCCCTAGTTATCAGACTCTGACACTGAGAATTTGTTACTTGTGAAAACATAGGTGACCTGTTTAGGTTGCTATGATCGGTAATATTAGAGCTACCTGGGAAATGTGTATCAAGTAGCAGATTGAGCGATTCCTCGCTAGATGTAGTCCACGAGCCATCTGCTTTCTTTAGGCAGCTGGGCATAGTTGGATTTGAAGCAAGGATTTTTCTTAGCCTTGATGCCTTGAGGATTCTTCTATTTTGCCACAGAAGAGTCTCCACGATGATCTTTTGGCTCTCCTAAGTTCTTTTTTATATATTTTGAGGGAAGTCTTATAGGAGTCCCAGTCAGTGTTGGATCTTGAGCTTTTGGCGCAATTGAAAAGTCTCCTGCAATCATTTCTCAGTGGTCCTAATACAGGTAACCACCAGTGAGGCTTCTTTTTCCCTCGGGTAATATGAGGGGGCAGGAAGCAGCCATCGCTAGATTAAAAGCCCTGGTGAGCTTATTAACCTTGTCGTCAAGCTCGCTAGGATTGCAAGGGGGACTTAATAGTTCAGAGGTAATATGTTCACGCATAATATCCCTGTATTTGGGCCAGTCTGTTTTCCGAGGGTTTCGGAATGCTGATTGGCGAGGGGTGTCCGCGTTGTCAAGATTGAAAGTGAGATATCGGTGGTCGGAGAAAGAATGGTCAGACGAAACTTTCCAACTCGATATCGTTTTGAGGATGCTTACGGAGACAAGAGTAATGTCTAAGACTTCTTGCCGATTTTTAGTTATGAAGGTGGGTTCATTACCCGTGTTGCACACAATGAGGTTAGTTCTTAAAATATATTCATAAAGCGACTCACCCCTATTGTTAATATCAGTGCTGCCCCATGCAGTGTGATGCGCGTTGGCGTCACATCCGACGATGAGTGCAGCTTTTCGCCTCTCTGCTTCCGCGATAAGGCTCTCCAGGTTACCACCAGGGAGAGGTCCCATGTTGTCGTGGGAAAGATACGCTGATGCCAACCAGTATATGCCACCAGCAGTCTCTAGTTTGACAGCCGTCGTATCTCGATCGCTGAAATTAGGGAGCAAATATGCACGATCTAGGTTTACCTTTGTCGGACACATATAGTGGGTAGTATCCAGGGGTATTAAGTCCACGAACCAGGTTGTTGACAACCCAGGGCTCTTGGACCAAGACTAAGTCTTCTCCAGTTTTTGTTAACCGGAGAATAAGGGCGGCCGAAGCCTTAATGGAGTGTTGGAGGTTAATCTGTATGATCTGCAGCATTGTTGCTACAATCTTGCAGAGAAACCCCCACCACTGTGTTGTTGAGGTCCTCCAATTCAGAGGACGAGCTGAGAAGCTCATCCTCACTCAGAAGATCCTTGCTGGACATGTCTTCCAATACAGAGGACGAACTCAGGAGCTCGTCGTCCCTCAGAAGATCCTTGTCAGGAATTTCGTCCGTCTCCATGACCGACTGAGAGTCGATCACAGGGATTGAAGACGTGGTAGGTTCTGTAGAGGGCTCGGGAATGTCAACCTCTAAGGGGGGGAAGGCGACAGGTGCGCTAACACCCGACACAACAGTTTCCGAGGGATGATGAGGTCGCTTGTCAGCGTCTACATCGTCCTTCTTGTAAACTCTCAGCGTGATGTCGTTCCATCCGAACCGAATCACGCCCGCAGTCGCCGCCAGAAGAGCAAGGGATTCCTGATTGATGACAATGACAGCACATCGGTAGGAACCCCTTTGTTCCTCCAGTTTAGCGACCTTCCAATCATGAGTCGGAAGGGATGGATTGCTGATTTTGATCAGATGGAGAATTCTTTCAGGGGATGAAGGGCTCACTGGGATCCAGACACGCGATCTAGGTCGGCAGGGGATATCCTCTCTCGCAACAACCACCAGCTTGGCCCCTGGCCATAGCTCACCAAGCTTATTGATCTCGAGCTTGTAGAGATCCAGTGATCGTTGATCATCGCAGGCGATGAGTTTTACGCGGCCCTGATGCCAACCGCCATCGTGAATTATTGGCGGTGGTCCGGGGATGTCCTTATAAAAGTCGGCGAAGTTTTCGAGTAGGGTGAGCATGATGAGATCCCACCGTTCAAGTGAGATCCTGCCGTCGGCGTCACTGCGGTCGATGACTGCAACCACAATTCCTTTTTTGAGGACATCGCTGAAAGACTTGTGAGGTTTAACGATGGACGCGTTAGGAGGAATGCTGGTGTTGTGCATCCTCAGGCGCTTGGAGGCCGAAGCGACCTCCTCCACCGATCTCTGTCGCTTTGACGCAATGTCTCCGCTGGTCTTGTCGTCACCTGAAATGATGTTTTGTGCCCAGGCTAGTCTGCTGATCTGTGCAGGGGATCTATCTATCTCAGGGATAGCGCCGATGGAGCCAATTATACGATTGGCATTGCGTCTGTTTTTGTAATGCAACTTGGAGGGGTTGCGGTGAGGAGCTCCTCTACTGCAAGACGCGCCAGTGGAAGCCGGACCATGTTGCACAGTCCCACTAACACTAGGAAGGTGTTTGTGTTTGGTAGCATCCGTGCGTATACTGCCAGTGGAAGGACCATACATTTCCACAGTCTTGCCCCTGACAAGTGTAACAGGGGTGATACCAGGGGGCAGCTTAGGAGCACTGCCTGGGGGGGTACTGCCAGCAGAGGTGGGACCATTATGCACAGTCCTGCTTCTGCTGGAAAGATTTTTGTTTTGCTCGCAAGTACTGACGGAGGAACCACGATTATCCACAGTTCCGCTATCAGCTGCCATATGAGCATATCCGGTAGACAGCTTCGTCGCCGTACTACCGTCCGGTTTTAAAGGGATACCGGCCTTAATATATTGTTTTTGTTTTTGTTGTTTTTTGTTCATTATTATGTTCCCACGAGTAGCGGAGAAAGGAAGGTCTGTCTGTACAGAGATCCGCATTGTACAGATAAGGCTAGCTGATCCGGAGGTCGCCAGGTATCCGGATACTCCGTTCGCGACTGAGCTATTTATTAAACTGGGCCCTCAGCCAGGCTGACTATCGGCACGGGTCGAGTGACACCTTAAGTCCAGCCCAGTGGATAAAGGAGGGGAGATTGAGAGGAAATGAGAGTGAGAGGAACAAGAAAGGAGAGTGAGAGGGAACTAGGGGAGGGAAAGGATGGGGGTAGGGGGAGTGGGATCGGACGGAATGTCCTATGGGCAGTTCTTAGTAGATGCTGATTCAACGGCCAGTCTGCCATGGGTGACCCTTCTGACGACGGAGGTCGTCGACATTGTAGCCCGTTGAATCCGCATCCTTAAGCCTCCACACCGGCACCATTCAGAAGGAATGGTACTCTCGACAAGGTGACTGACCCTTCGAAATACTAACGTCAATAATTCTGAACAGGCCCATGACGAAAGACAATACACTAACTACAATTATCGACGACAGATAAACCAACAACGGCAAAATTTGAATTTTAATAGTCCTGGACGAACTAACCAAGAAAGGCAAAATAGTAATTACAATAACCCTGGACAGCGACTACTAACGCCAATAACTCTGAACAGACAAACCAGCAGCGACGAGGTACTAACAACTATAGTTATAGTAACCCCAGGCAATCACAAAATAGGCAAAACAATGAACCAATGGATATCGATAACATAGCTTACATAAGCTCAGAACAATACCGGTATAATTCCGAGGAACAGGTTAACATTCCAGAAGAATCTCAATCAATAGAAGCTCCGGTTTTTTCTGAATCCAGCCTCAATGGTAGAAAGACACAAATAGGATTCTCTGTAGGAAATGAAAAACATATATGTCTAATAGATACAGGATCTACAATGACTATAGTTAATACAAGCAAAATAGATTGTAGTGCATATAAAATTCTTAACGAAGTCACAATAAAACTTTCAACAGTAAATAATCAGACGGCAGAAAAACTAAAGATCTATCAAGTCCCAGTCCCTACGGAATTTGGATACAGATCTAATGTATTTATCCAAGCATATGGCAAGGCGTTAGGGGAAAAATCATATAGTCTTTTGTTAGGTATGGATGTCATAGGTAATTTGGTAGAGAGCATAAATATAAAAAAAAGAGAAGTGTTGTTACAAAATAAGACCATAATTCCAATTATTTTCGAAGTTGAACCATACATAGAATGTTACGAATTAGGTGGACACGAGGAAGTGAAGTTAGACCATTTAAAATCTTTTGAAAAACAGGAAATTCAAGAGCTGTTGCAAAAATATAAAAGCCTCCTGTACAAAGATGGAGATCAACTAACGAACTCAGAAAGCATAGTACATAAAATAAAATTAACCACAGATCAACAAATAAATTCCAGACTGTACCGTCTCCCTCGGAAACATGAGGAAGAGGTCAGGAAACAAATTAACGATATGGAAAGGCAGGGCATAATTCGAAAATCAAACAGTCGATACGCCTCACCAATCGTAGTTGTGGCCAAGAAACCTGACAGTGGAGGAAAGACTAAGTTTAGAGTATGTGCTGATTATCGAGCACTTAATGATATAACGGTGGATGATAAATACCCACTTCCAAATATAGACAGTATCCTGGACAAGTTAGGAAGGTCACAGTATTTTTCTACCCTTGATTTAGCCAAGGGATACCATCAAATAAAGGTACATACTGAAGATATACATAAGACTGCATTTGTTACGCCAAATGGTCTATATGAATATACCAGAATGCCTTTCGGGCTTAAAAATGCCCCAGCGACGTTTCAACGTCTAATGAATGATATTCTCAGAGAATACATAGGACAAATTTGTACAGTATATCTAGATGATATATTAATCTTTTCCACGTCCCTAGAAGAGCACATATCATCATTAAATAAAATATTTCAAAGATTAGCGGATCATAATCTTAAAATACAACTAAGTAAATGTTCTTTTCTTAAGAACAACACAGAATACCTAGGCCATATACTCACTTCGGAAGGAATGAAACCAAATCCGAATAAAGTAGAAGTAATTCAGAAGTATTCTTTACCCTTGACGATAACACAATTGAAAGGATTTCTAGGTAGCACTGGGTATTATAGGAAATTTATTAGGGACTACGCTAGAATAGCATACCCGATGGTAAAATACTTAAAAAAGAATATGAAAATCAATAGCAATGACCCTGAATATATTCAAGCCTTTGAAAGATTAAAAGAAACCCTGATTAAGCATCCCATACTTAAATTTCCAGACTTCAATAAACAATTTTCACTCTTCACTGATGCAAGTAATTTTTCTTTGGGAGCTGTACTTACTCACGAAGGACAGCCAGTATGCTACGCCTCTCGAACATTAAATGACCATGAAAAAGACTATTCAGTAACAGACAAAGAATTTTTAGCAGTGGTTTGGGCTACCTCATATTTTAGACCATATCTTTGGGGGCAAAAATTCAAAATAATCACCGATCATATGCCCATAAAATATTTAACTAAAAAATATAATGGAAAAGAGTTCAGTCAACGAGTTCAAAGAGGACTTCTTAAATTACAGGAATTCGAGTTTGACATTGAGTATATAAAAGGCAAGGAGAATAAAATTGCAGATTTCCTAAGCAGAATTCCAAACGAAATAAACGAAACATCAGAAACTGCACACTCAGTGGACGAACAATTGTTAGATCATATATCAATCAAAGAGAGAATTGTAAACACATATCAGACTCAGTTAATACTGACCTACTCAATCCAAAATGAAATAAAAACGCTGTATGGTAAAATAATTATTGAGGTCGACATGACGAAAGATAGCAAACACTTGAGGGATCTGTTTAGTAGAACAATTATGGCTGGGACGACAGGTATTTACTCCGAAGTAGAAGATAGGTAATATAATAAAGTACAAAAAGTACTAATTGAAATGTATTGACATAATAAAGAAGTTAAATTTTATAAGCTTACACAGAGGGCAAGAGATTTAGAAAAAGCTGAAAATGTTCATAGACAAATATCTCTTTATCACACCGAACAAAGTAACCACTCAGGAGTAATAGAAACATACTATCAATTAAAATATAAAATATACTTTCCAAAACTGATAACAGAAATTTCAAGAGTAATAGGAAATTGCCAGACTTGTCAGGAAGGGAAATACGACAGGAAACCGATTAGACCTAAATTCAAGCTAACTGAAACTCCGAACAGGGGAAACGAAATATTCATCATTTTATTTTAATAAGTTAATATATCTGACATTTATAGACAAATTTACTAAAAACGCTTACGGATATAGTCTGACTAGCAAAAATTGGACAAGTAAGTTAGAATGCATAGATGAACAATTAGCAAAATTCGGAAAACCAAGAAAAATAGTTTGTGACAATGAATTCAATTCAGAAAACATAAAAGAACACTTCAGGAAAGAGGGAATAGAAATGCATATGACAAAGGCCAACTCTCATACAGGTAATTCAGATATAGAAAGATTTCACTCGACCTTACTTGAAATTTTACTAACCATAAAAGACGCAGACATTTCAACCAATAGGAAAATATATAAGGCTATTCAAATATACAACGATAGATACCACTCAACATTAGGTATGACCCCAAATCAGGCTGAGGGAGAAAATCCCGTAAACTTAAAGAACAAAATAGAAAAATAATAAATAAAAGAAATACTTCACGGGAAAATTATGTAGAAAAACGCAATGAGGGTTATATAAGAAATTACAAACACTTAAAACATAAGAATGAAACATATTACAGAAAACATAATTTAAAAAATGTACATTCCACAAATACTCAATTTGCAGATAGAAATAAATAACTTACAATATGAGTAAAATATTATTAACATTTATTTAAAAGAACTAAATTTAAGCCGATCAGGTAGTACACAAAATGCATGTATTTATTATATGCAGCTACAATACAGAATGATAATACTGTAATATGCAAAAATTTGGAAAAAGAAACTGTAATTAATCAATGCGACGATAGACAATTAAAACTAACTGGAAACTTTATAATAAATATCAGCAACTGTTCTATTAATATACTAAATGTCACTATTGTAAACTACCAAATAGATTTTATTCAAAGATTTCATTATGAAGATGAAGAAAAAATAAATGTAACGGAAAAGTTAAACTTTAAAGAAATTGCTGAAATACAGCAGATTGAAAATTTAAAACATATGGAAGAATTAAAATATCATAGAATTATTAACTAGTAACATAACGATGTTTGTAATACTCATTGTAGTTATAACTGTAATTGTTTGCATAGCTAAAACAAATCGTAAACTAAAAATAAAAATTAATAACGTTACTAAGCCAGAACCAAAAATTCAAAAAATAGAGATTCCAACGATTCAGGAGAATCTTAAAACTGAGGATGGAGAAGTTACATATTTGTATGGTGACCTCCATCAATAAACATGTAGGACAACAACCTTAAGGTGTTGCTATAAGTTGACTCCACATAAGTCATACTATACATGCAGAGCAACAACCTTAGGTCGTTCCTCCATTTAAGTCAGCATGTTTGCTTATTAATTTGTAGATATAGTACAACGGATGCAAATATCAATTGCATTTCCGCTAGACTCAAAATTGCAATAAATGCACTGTAGTAATATGATTAATCAGCAATTAAACTTATTGAATGGACAAAAAGATAATAAAGGCAGTCAGAACTAGACACTCCAAACAAGCACTTGACTTTTTATTTAACTCGCGTAAACTATTCAGTTTAGAAAAAAATGATATTAGAAACCTCAATATAATTTTTGAAGACCTATCAATAGATACCCCACACGTATGGGTTTGATAATTTTTTTTTTTTTTTAGTTTCAGTTCTAAGTACCTATGGTGAACCCCCAAAATTTATTGTTTTTTTTTTTTCTATTATTGTGTGAAAATCTTAATAATGCTATTCACAGAATACATCTACTTACCAAGTTTCAACAGTATAGCTCTTATAGTTTCGGAAAAAAGTGGCTGTGACATTCCTGGACAGACAGACAGACAGACATGACGAATCTATAAAAAACAATTTTACTAGTCCTGTTGCACCTGATCGTGAATATCCTTACTTCGTTGTTGTAGTACGAGAAAATGTTGCACTTTGGCAATGATACTACACCAGTTGCATCGGATCGTGAGTACACTTTATGTATCCTATAAATGAATTATACATAAGTATATTCAATTCCTCATTTGATTTTTGTGCATACCTATTAGAAAATCAACTTAATTTCGTCGCATTCTTGGCAAAAGTGAAAGTTGTTGGACTCAATTAGCGATACCATACTACCCACTCACCCCACGATCAATGCAGTGCTCATGAAGGTGCGTGGGAAAAAACATATCTTAAACCAGTTCCCAATTACACAGAGGTTGCAGAAACTAAATTTGCATATCCACAATTTTCATTAATTAGCAGCAGAAAGAGTTGTGGCAAACCCACACCTTTACGCGCGCAGCTGCAACTACTCGAAGCAGTTCAATTACCCCAAAGACGAGTTACTTTCGATTGAATCTATTCGTTTCGGAGACACCTACCATACAATGACTAGGTGACATCTAATAAGTTCCAATTTATTATGGCACAATTACCAGATTGCTCCGTAAAGCTCAAGTTAATTATTGAATATTGTTAAGCGATCTTTTGCCTTCAACACAAAGGTGAACTAGCGTACATATATACAATACATAGAAGTAACACACACTTCCTCTGATTCTAAATCAAATATATAAACCAACATACACGGAGAAGCTTAGGTTATGTATATGATTGTATCTGTATCTGTTTCTCTCACATGAATATTTTAAATTTTGCCAATTCGAAATCGAATACATATGATGATCGCAGCGCAGGCACCGATTGCTGCTAAGAGAGTCTTGACGAGTAGCTGTGTCTCAGTAGCTAACACACATCGTCGTCGTAAAGGTTTGAGAATCGCGGCGCTTGGAGAATTTATTAACTTGGCACGTATAACTGGGTTTAACATTTTACAACAAAAAAATATCTGCTGTGTTTGACCTTCAGTGGCGGCAATTAAAGTAGTCAGTGTTAAAAAGCGGTGTAAAGTGCAATGTCGTTTTTACGAAATATCCGCAACTCAATTTCTCGTGGCAATAGCTCAACGCGTGACAGTACACCGAATAGTCGGCGTTCGTCCTCAATTGACAGCACGCCCAATCGGTACGATTCTTTAGAATCTAAGCCATCGGATGGCCTTCAAAGAAGTGAAACTTTTACTCTCGAAGACGACGAGTCAATACTTGCGGCAAAAGTAAAATCTTCAAAAAAAGAAAAGGTTCTGAGCAAATTTAACACGTTTACCAAGCGGAAAAAGTCTCCATCGCCAATAGCGAATACAAAGGACATCGAGAGGAACACTTACTACAAATGGAGATCGGGAAATGTTGCAGATCCTGTTGAGGCAGCAACGGATCCTTTTAATTTTTTATACGAACAGCCATCGAGCTTAAAATCAGATCTCTCTGGACACTCAGACAGTAGGGTTGTGAGAAAAAATACTCCCATTGATAATTCTACTTATCGAAAAAACCGCGTTCCGTCCCATCGCAGGGAGAAACTCGACCAATTGAAGAATCACCCGGGTATATCTGAGGAAATCGAAAATGATCCGGATAAATTCCGCACGATTACACTCAACACTTTTCGTAAATCGTTTCGCGACAAATTCCTCGCTTCCCAAAACGAAGTTCCCCACAATCCGTCGTGGTTCGTGGGAGTTGATCCGCCTTCAGGAGCAGCCGAGGCACACGAAGATAGAAAAAGCGAAAGCCGAACGGATGTTTTTGTTTTTAAAAATGAAAACTATCGACCGACATCCCGCTCGCCAGTGAGGAATAGGACTCCACTTTGCACTCGACCTCCTTCCTGCTATGAGTCGCAAATTCGTACTGAGCTACCGGCGCCGCAGATTCGGTCCACCGCCCGATCCGCAGTTAAACGAACTGACACATTCAAAGTCGAGCGACCTAAAGCAGAGCCCTCGATTCGGGTAGAGATCAAAAACTCCATAACACCCAATCAGCCCGGTAGAATAGTACCGATGGGTGTAGCCAAGCCTATGCCATCGCAAGCTCCATTCCAGCCGCTACGCCAGAATCGTTTCGAATCGCCGCCAAATGGATGGAAGCATCAGTCTCCTGGTGCTCGAGAAGAGCACCTTAAAGCAGATCGTTACCAGACTTGCATTCGAATAACATCTAACGATCCCGTTGTCAAGAAGGAGCCAACTCGCGTTCAGATCACTGAAAACGCAAGATCACCACTGGGTTATATCACACCAAGGCAGTATAATCCACCGAAAAAGCAAACCTACTTCGGTGACAACATCCCAAAGGAAATACATGCGCACGTCAAATCCCGACAGTACGTCCAACATCCATCAGAAATTTACTCCTATTCACATCCATTGCGACCAACATCCGGATTCATCCATAGAAATGACGCCAACCGCAGTTCCATGACGCAAGTGATACCCAGGCGTTCACGATCACCAAATAAGGCTCCGTGGCGATAGTGTGGGCATTCGTGGGTGGCAGAATAAGTTGAACTCCCGATCCAGTGATATCATGCGCATATCAACATATTCGGACTCGACCGGCTACGGTGCATTAACCTAAGACTGTTTACCTGACAAAAATTCCTTTCGAGTTCTTGCCGTTTTCTACGAAATTTTTACTAACAATTGAATGGAAAATAAAAAAAAATATCATTAATAAAAAGAAAAAAAGGTTAATTTTGCTCCAAGAAATAACATCGCTAGTTCTGGCGGCGGTGGTTACAGTGTCACAGTTCTTTCGCCTACGTATTTCCTAACTTAAGCTGTGGATTAAGATTGTCTGCCATCTGTTGTGTTTAGGTTTTGTGGTTCTTTTTGCTGGCTTTTCTTTTTAGGAATAATTATTCCTGACAATCATCGTAATGAGATCATTGTCATTTTTGTTTTCACCTAATTTTTGGTTGGTTTTCTATTTTTTTCATGATCCGGATATGTGTCTATAAAAATGTCCATGACGTTTTCTTGTTTGCGTCGAAATATAAACGTTGATGGATTTGTTTTCTTCAGAAATTCGAAGAAATTTAGTTTTTGAATAAAATTACTTTTATTTTTTTATTAAATTATTATTTTGATTGTTTACGCAGATTTGGTATGTTTTCACGGTAGGCAGAAGCATACTTATAAGTTAGCCCGTGTGAGTAATTGGTGGGGGGATGCGCAATACTAGCAATAGCTAAACGCGACGCGAAGATTATCCTACATGTTTCCAATATACTACAAGTATTGGCGATTTTGCCTCTGTGTCCTCGACTACCTGCGAAAGTTTCTAATTATTCAATTTTTATAAAAGGTTTAGGTTTGTCACCTTGGTTGGAGGACGTGGAAAACATTTGTAACGAAATTCAAGAAATAGCTCAACCATTATTAGTGGTAGTGTATTCGCTCGCTGAGAGGATAGCCATTACACAAAAATCGATTCTCTATCCCTAATTTTTCCTAATTTTCGTACAAAACAATAGAATACTCGTACATACAAGCGACTCAAAGTAAGCAAACGAAAATGCGCCTACTTAAAGTAAAAATAGAATTTCTATGTCTCACACTATAAGGGCGTCCAACACAAAGGGCATTACTAATAAACACAATAAGTTGTTGGCTAAAAAGAAAATCAGAACACTTTAAACAAATCGTTTGCCAATTTAGAATTTAGTGTTAAGGTAAGATTAGACTGTATGCCGAGTTGGCACTCAAATGACCACAGCCAAATGACAAGATTATTTGTCAAATGACCAAAAGTTCCGCGCAGTCAAGGTAGTATATTAGACTACGTGACCACAATGGCCATTTTGGTCATTTTTGCACTGCTGGTCATTAAAGGCATTTGTTGTTATATTTTCAGAGTGTGTTGTGGTAACGCCATGTTAAAGGGAAACTTAATTTTTCAACAAAATAAATAAAACAGATACCTAATGGGAAACATTAAAGTAATACCTAGGTATTACACAACAAATGCTAAACCATGCACATAAAAATAACAAGAAAACCACTAATTAACACTGAACAAAAGTACAATAAAAATTTAATTATTACAACAATTTACGGCAAATGTTATTCAAAAATATAATTATTATCATGCAAAAATGTTATTATTGAAGTATGTATTAAATAACTGCACGCTTGGAAAAGATGACAATTTTCAGAGGACAAAAATGACAGCAATGCCATAACCAAATTTCAATAAATTGCATATGGTCATTAGGTCATTATACTGGCATTTTTATCAGTCAAAATCAGCATGGTCTTTTGTGGTCATTTGGCCATTAGGTCATTTGAGATATGCCGATTACATTGCATGACCCTATTTTGACAGCGAGAACTGTCAAAAATGGTCATTAAATGCCAACGTGGCATACAGTCTAATCTTACCTTTAGTCCCAAACACTTGAACGCCCGCTACGTATACTATTAATTATAGGTAGACCAAATGGGGGTAGAGGTTTTATTAGGAAAAGGCTTTATTACAAATCTGACACGGGAAGGCGAACCTATTCTGCGGCAACTGATACTAGAGATGTTTATAAACGGGAATTACGAGTATATTTAGTACGTTTACACCAGCACGAAATTCGTCATTTCACCATTTCGCCATACATTTTCCAGCATTCGAACTCTTGAATTTTATCTCTGCATTTTGAAGTTTGCCAAATTAAACAAAGATTTAAATGTCACAGCACATTCAGCGAAAAAAAAAACAATTGCAAAAAAACAACCGCTAAAATATTTTTTCAAATATGGACCAAAAAATGTCCGCTTGTGCGAACTGTTTGATAGCCTATTCCTATATCTCCCAAAAAGTGGACGTGGCAAAAATCTAGGTTTGGGTGAGTTGTTAAGAAATATTTGGTCTACATATTACATAACTGTTTTGTACATGTTTTTAAGAATTGTATCGAAAATACTAAGTATTTGCTAAACATCTTTTTCTCCCAAAAGACTTCCAATGATTTTTTCAATAAAATTGTTTTGGATTTTAAAAATCTTTACACATGAGCATTTTGGGACCCTGAGATTAATTTAAATTTCGACTTCCTATCCCAAACTTCAGGAAGGAACCATTTTTTTTTAAATTGTGGCGTGTCTGTTTTCGTAAATCAAGTCACGCAGTTCATCTTTAACTTAATTTTGTTGTATAATAAAGAATATTGGTTCAACCAGTTCTGATTTTAAAAAAAAAGTGCGCAACCAAGTTTTTTACTGGCGCTGTCAAATAAAATGTAAGGAATTCTAATAACTTTTTTTTTTTTTCCTTTCAAATCATTTCAAATGTGTACACTTACAATGGTTATAGTTTGTATCTGCGAAGCCTTAAGGCTTGTCTGCAGATGATTGCTCATAGGATTTAATATTATTTTATATGAGGTTTGGAAGTTTGAAAACAATTAAAATTTATAAAAATTACTCTAGTTTATATTTATATTTAAGTTTTACCTATCTAATAACTGTTTAGAAAATGTTGTGCAACTTTTTTGCTAGAATTTTAGGACGGTTAGTAGTTTGAAACTCCGTTGGAAGCTGATTGAAAATTTGTGGCACTTGTACTGCATACTGTCTTCGCCCATATTCGTTCCAGAATCGTGGGACTTTGAATCGCCCTTGTGTGCTGAGCCTGGTATTAATTGCTCTTTGAGTTGGTGTCTTGTATGTGTCATCATTTGCGAATTCTGAAACGATAGCTACTTTATACAATTGTTACAATTTTTACAATTTACAATTAGTTTTTATTGAGACTTATTTCTTTGATCAATACATTGTTTGTGTAAAGTAAATGTTTTTTTTTGTAGCTATGACTAATATAATGTCTGGCTTAGAAAATATAAAAATTGATTTTTCAACAATTTAATCTATTTTAAGCAAAGTATGAGTAAGAAATTACGTTCTACGTACGCTTGCTCCCGGCGTAACTTCAACATTGCTTCAAGGAGCACTTAAAACTAAAGTATAATTATGACTAGATTACAAAAAATAAAAAAATAATATAAGGTATTATATATTTTTTAAGTACTTTTTAGGTCTTTATAAGACATATTAGGTCAATAGTTCTTAACAAATTGTGCAAGTTATTAACAACTGTAAATGTATGAGTGTATCTATAGTAATTCACTTTAGCATGTGATCCGCTTAACGAATATCATATTAAAGCAGAGCAGAAGCTGAAGTGGTTAGAAAAAAAAATCTGTAAGCTACCGGAAAAAAGAGGAAAAAGTTATCGCCGCAAATTGGACGGGGATGCTTTTTCGTAAAAGGGAACGGAAAAGTTTCGATTTTCGTTTGGTCTAAGCGTGTGTAAAGATCTTGGATTTAACAGGTTAAATGGTGAAAGGTAATAATGTTCCTCTGCACTATCGGTAATATTTGAGTATATTAAACATTTAACAAGCGGGTTAGGATGTTCACGTACACCCTCTAATTTTTTAACAAGTAGTTCGGTTTGGTATGTCATTAAAGGTTTGATTTTGTTTTCAAAATAAATCGTTTTGTTCGAAAACCATTTTTTGTTTGGTCTCCTGAATTTACCGCAACAGAATCTTAAGATTTTCCTTTCAAAAGTCTGAAGCTCTTCGGCTACAGTGGGCGAAATTGTAAACCAGGTACAAAATCCATAAGTCAATATTGGTCTCACCAAAGTCTTATACATTAAAATCTTAGTGTTTGGCGAAACTTGTGTGGAATTAAGCATTGGCTTAAGCATTGCTGTGACCATTTTAGCTTTTTTCAACGTTTCTCGGGCATGCATATTGAAGCTAAGTCTTTTATGGAAGGTAATACCGAGGTATTTTATATCGTCTCGAAGGTGAATTTCACTTCCATTTATTTGTAGTCTTAGAGACTTACTATCTTTGACTGCAAGATGATGTCCTTTCCCGCTTGCATTTCTGAAGCATGTTATGCCACATTTATTAGTATTCATTTTTAATTTCCACGTTTTAAGGTAAGTTAAAAGAGTTGGTATATTTTCCTGAATCTTATTTAGTGCAACCTGTGGTCTTGTGTCGCTTGCTAATATCATAGAGTCATCTGCGTACAGGATAACACTAGGATTATCTTGCATTGTATTTTGAAAAGGAAAGTCATGAATATAGATATTAAAAAGGAGTGGTCCTAGAATTGATCCTTGGGCCACACCTGACAGGATTGGGAAACAGTTCGAGTACTCAGAGCCTACGATAACAGAGCTAAATCTATCTCTGAGGAAGCTTAGAATTATAAAAATTAAGTACCTTGGCGAATTAAGCCTAATTAGCTTAAAGAGCAAGCCCTTGTGCCAAACTGAGTCAAAGGCTTTTTCCAGATCTATATCAAAACCTACAGTACATTTCCTGTTTCTTAGGTTCTGAACAATTTTGTTATGTAGCACCAATGATGCATGCTCCGTCGAATGGCCCTTTTTAAAGCCAAATTGGTTATTTGGAATTATTTGAGACTCCTCGCAAAAGTTATTTAACTTCTCTGCTATACACCTCTCAAATAGCTTTCCTATATTGGATAGCATGGATATTGGACGAAAGTCTTTTATATCCCTTGCCCTCTTTGATTTAGCTATTGGAAGTATTTTTCCCTTATTCCAAATTGTTGGAAAATAGCCATTGTTTAGACAGTGGTTGAAGATAGCAGATAGCGTCATGTCGAGAGAGGTGGGACATTTTCGAAGAATGTAATTTGATACATTATCTATACCAGCAGACTTTTTGTTGTTCAGAGCTGCTCTCAGCATGCTGACCGTATTTGGAGATGCAAAAACCTCAACGTTGTTTGGGCTTATTGTGGTGTTTGAAGGCGAAAAATTAGTAAGGGTTGAATTATCCTCAGTATTACAAAATGAATCTACTGTCGAGTGGATGTTATGCTCTTCTGTTTGATCTGGAGGTGTTTCTAGACCCGAGTACACGTTGGAGTAAACATCTTTGAACGCTCTCAGCTTATTTTCAACATCTTTTAAATTCTCTCCGTTGTGGGTCAAAATATCTTTCCCAATATTGGTTCCGAAGAATTATCTTCCTGTTATCCTATCAATTTCCTTAAACGCTTGCGGCGAGGGCCTGATTTTATTTAATCTTTCTTTAAAAGCATTGTTGTTATCAATCCGCACCCTATCTTTAATGATTTTACTCAAGCACTGTATCCTAGCATAAAGTTGACGATATTCATCATTAATACTGTTTAGGTGTCGGTGGTACAGTCTTTTCAGTTGAGTAAGCCAGGCACCTCGCAGCTTTATTAATTTATTTGTATTATCTGATATATTGTGATATCTCAGATTCTCAGATATTCACTTCGCAGACGGAAGAGTACAATTCAACGCTGGCGTTGATTGCTTGTAAATGCTTCCTATTAAAATATTTTTGTGTGACCCAGAACTACTACGTGTTGTAATGTTTACAAGGCAAACTGAAAAGATGTCGCTCTGGAAAGGAACTTCAGTGTACTTATACCTTTGGTCTAAGACAACTGCTGTTCCTCTACCTGAGTAGCCTGGGATAAAGTTAAAGCCATCGAATGAGGGCTTATGTTTCGGGGATAGCCTTGTTTCCGAAAGGAGACATATTTGGGGCTTTTGGGTTTTTAGTGTGTTTAGAGTTACAATTTATCGACATAATTTGTAATCTTGTTGTCTGCATTATACCACTATAGAGGCCACAAACTCAAGGTATGCGAACATTTTATCTTCTGTAGACTGTAACTGTTGATAAGTGGGCCAAAATTGTCTGATTTTTGTTATCAGCTCTTTAAAAGGTATGTTGAAAAGATTTTTCGCCTCATTCAAGAAACTGTTGAGATCACCAGACTGATTGTTTGTCGTAATGGGCTGTGTGTTTTTCTGGATAGCTATTTTGCTAAACGAATTTTTTGTATTATTCACCATAGCAGCGTGACTATCCTTGACTCTGTCGGCAAAAGATACGTTTTGATCAGTAAACATACTTATAGCGCTCTGCACTACCGATTTATTTTGGTTCGCAACCTGTCTTGCTCTTTGGGTCAATTGATCCCGTTTTTCCCTATATTTAAGATAAGCTGGACAGCCTTGGTAACTAGCAGCATGCCCAGTTTCGTTGCAGTTGACACATTTTAAAGCAGGGGTATCCTGTTTTGTCTCTTTAAGCGTTTTAAAGGATGCGATACATGCTTCTGAATCATGAGACTCGCCACACAGAACGCATCTACTATTATAGGCCCAACATTCGCCAGAATGCCCAAACCTTTGACACCTGTAACACCGAATTACTGTTTTATTGATTTTTTTTCCCAGTATACCCGTTGGTTAAGCAAATATCTTATACTAATTAAATCTTTAATGGACTCACCAAGTTCTAATTGGACAATGAACATATTAAGTAGTACACCCATTTCTTTTGATTTAGCTGTGGAAAAAGGCGTAATTTTACCAATTTTGGTGCCAGGAGATATAGCTTTTAGAGCTTGTTCAATAACCCTAACAGGCGTGTCACCATCGAGGCCCTTTAGCATTACCGAAACCCGTTTCGTTTCCTTAGGTGAAAAAGAGAAAGCACCTATACCCGTCCCGCGTAATTTATCAATAATAATTGAGTGAATTTTAGCGTTATTTACAAATACTTTAGTTTTCCGGTAGCTCAGATTTACAAATTTATGTTTTATATCTGTAATTTTACACTCAACTGCAGCGAGTCTAATAACTTCACTGATAAGTTCGCAATTGGCACCAAATATAAATATTGGTGGACAGAAAGATACGTTACTAATGTTTTTAGTTGCATTGGCAGTGGGTTTATTATTCATTTCAACGTTGGAATGATGATCTGCAGGGGTGAGGTTGATTGGTTCACTTGTGTTTGGCTCAGGTTCTTGACGCTCCATATCAGCGAGTGCCGAAAATCGATTTTGCGAAGCAATTCGCTTAGGCGATTATTCATCGTCACGCACATTTCTCCTTCGTTTCCATACATTAGATTGGCAGCTGCTTGCGGCGTGTTTAAGATTTCCTATAACAGATGTCCACTTATTCGATGTGGAGTGATCGGTGCTTACGTCCATACTGGTAGTGTTGTTATTGCAATTTGGCTCGCTCTCACGGTGTGTATTTGTTATTTTAACAGCAGTGGGTCCATCGACTGCTCTTTCGTGATGCAGTTTCTCTATTGAGAGAGTGTTTTTTGCATTACTGCAGTGATGACTCGTGTCATCCGAGGTATTTGTTTTTGCATAAGCGTGTGCTTTGCTAGAATTTCACAGCATATGAGCTGGAGGATCACTTTTGGATATTTCACAGTATTCCGCTTTTAAGAGTCACTATCTCACAAAGTAAAGAATTGATGGATTTTCTATTCGGGTTCGAGAGCACACATCTGTTCGCCACAGTAGATCGAACCGAACTCCCTTTATACAATTGTTCTATACTTAAGATATTGAGATTATTTGTAGTGTTTTGTGCCGTCAGGTTCCTTCCGTTTTTTTTTTTCATAAGTAACTTGAGTAGGTACCCTCGTTTGTACTGCTTGTAGCGATGATATTCTTGGAGCATTGCTCCATGCTAGTATACCATAGCGCAAGTGGGATTCAACTAGTCCAAAGTAGCATTATCTCAATACTTCGAGTTCGCAATATTGACTTAGGTGAAATAACGCGTAGATCGCTTTCCTCAGTTTCTTTATGAGGTAACCAATATGTTGATGCCATTTAAAGTTATAGTCCACTATGACTTCAAGATATTTATATGACGATACCATGTCAATTACCGTATTGCATCTTTCATCTTTTTGTAGGCGTAGGAGGGACCCTGAGTTATGTAGACAAATTGTGCCGTGCATCTTTATAGCTATCTTCGTCTTCATGATATGCAGTGGCCTTATATGCATAATTTTTGTCTTGTTCGCATTCAGTATGAGTCCATTATCGTGGCACCATGTATTCACTGCATCGAATTCGTGTTGCATAATTGATTCTGCTTCCGGCAAGTCCCTGTGGCTAACGATAACTGTAGTGTTATCGGCGTATGCAAAACCTGTGCTATTTCTGAGGATAGATAGTAAGTTGTTCGCAAATACATAATATGAAGATCAATGGGCCTAATTTCGATCCTTGCGGAACTCCGTATCTTACTTCTTCCCCTTCGCTATATTTTCCCTGTATCTTAACTTTAAAACTGCGCTTTTCTAAATAACTTTTGAACCAGCCTAACAGATGACCTCGTACTCCAATTCTTTGGAACATTAAAAGAATTTTACTGTAGCACAGCGTGTCAAACGCCTTTTTGAAGTCCAGGAACAGGGCTAGTACGTAGTGATTTTTGTTTAGGCTTCTGTTTATTCTATCTGTAAAATCTCCCAACCGGTTTACCGATTTGTTTCTTCTAAATCCGAATTGGTTTTTGTTTTGAATGCTGTTTTTTCCACATATTCGTCTAAACGGCGAAGTGAAATTTTGAAGTTTCTTCGCAAAACGTGGAATTCCGGGTCGGTGTAATCGTCTTATCTCGGGCTCAGTTGTTAGTGTGTCGGACTACTAATCGAAAGGTCCCCGGTTCAATTCCCGCCGGGGCCAACTAACATATCGAGTTTTTTTCCACTGCCGCACCTCTTGCGAACGTCTGAAAAACATCCAAGAGTATCAATTGTCATGAAAAGCTTCTCAAAATTTGCCGTGCGGATTCGGCGTAAAATTGCAGGTCCCTTACAGATCGCAAAAGAAAGTGGTTACAGAAGCTAGGTTTTAGGCCCTATATGGGCCGTTAATGTCCAATTTTTTTTTTTTTCCGTAATCGTCTTATAAGACACGTTTTGAGTTTAATCCTGTGGAGATTATTTGGCCTTATTTATAAACATATTTTATAGCCTGCGTAACTATACGAGGTACTTACGCTTTCAATACGCCTTAAAACATGATTTATAAAAAAATGTGCATACTTAAGCATGGTTGTTTTAGACTTGTGTAAAAATGGCCGATGACAGCTATCATTTCTTCATCGTTTTCAATGACTCTCAGTTTCGTAATAAGTGAACTTCAATTTGAGAATGAGCGAACTTCAATGTTGTGAAAAATATCAACTGACAAAGGTCATTTAGGATACTTTTGCGTGTAGACAAATGAATACTGTCAAATCTTCAAAATTGAGAGAGAATGCTTTCATTTCAAAGAAAAGTACACATTTTTGTGTAAAAAGATGAAAAACGTCAAAATTTGCTAATGAGGCGAAAACCAAAAATATTATAATTTCGCGTATCTTCAATCTCGGATTTGCAATTATTTTTGGAGAATATTCAAAAACCAATGAACGGGATCAAAACATTTTTTAACAAAAAATGCCACAAGGGCAAGTTAACAAATAACACAAATGTTTTGATTTGACAATTTTTTTTCTCATTTCACAGTTTCCATTTTCTGTTTTGATTTTTTGTGAAACGAAATTGTTCGTGAAAAAAATGAACGAATGTACAATTTACTTTCTTTCTTCATATTTTTACAATTGTCTCAGTACGCGAAAGGGTTTGTGTAGTTTCGCACGAGAGTTTATATCATTTAACGTTTGCATATTAGTACGCGAACAGACTTAAAAAGCCGTTATTTTAAAAACAATCTGTCATAAGGAATTGACTTTAAATGTAGTAGAATCACAAGTTTTTGGTGGGTACTAAAGTGCTTAGTTTCTTACTTATATTACAAAGCTGAAAAGTTTGTTTGGTTGAACGCGCTAATCTCAGGAACTACTGGTTTGAATTGAATTGTGTTGGATAGTTCATTTAGCGAAGAAGGCTTTAGGTTTTATGGCATCACGCTGCGACCAGTAGGAGCGAAGCATCATTGGAAAATGTTGCAAAACGGGAAAATTATTCCGTTTTGAGAGTTTCCGTTGCGTGCGCTGCATAAACGGTTTAAATGCAATTGTTGCTCCTTAAAAGTTCTAAAAAAAGTCCGCAACAGTATAAGCCTATCTTTTAAGATTGACTCACTATAACCTTTTTAATGGTAATCAAATTTGTTCGAAATTAATGCATTATTTGCGAAGGAGTTTTATCAACATAATATTAATCCTTAGCTAAATAAATATGTTACGAGTATTAATCACAAGTATTTAATACACAATTGTCCTTGATACGAGTATCACTTGATTTCAATCAACATCTTAGGAGATGTTTAGTATTTTTTTTAGTTTATATTTATTTCATATCATAATTTTAAAATAACTCCGCAGCAAAAAAGGGATGTTCGGGTTCACGCGCGCATGACGCTTACCGGCGGGCGAGAGGGAGGGGCGGATGCCGGCCGCCAATTCTTTTAAAGGTTGTTTTTTTCTAATATTTTCACAATGTTTCAGCAACATTGCTTTCGCTTACGCATGTTTATTTTAAGTTTTTGTTCTTATTAATAAAGACTCCGAGCGAAGCCTAGTTTAATAAACACGAAGAGAAGAATCGTTTATGAACCACAATTTCAGTGAAGTTACGTAAAGTTTACGTAAATGCTAACACAATGTTTAAATACACAACCGTGGTTTTTCATTGGTCCCAGTCAATAATTCACTCCTAATTTCAATTTTACATTGAAAATCGTCTTCTGCTAAATTGTTGTGTTGGTGAAATCTGAACTGAGAAAATGAAAAAAACAAAATATGCGCCTATTTCTCATACGGCTTCGACAAGTAGTACTATGTAAGCCTAGTTCTAGTCGGAGTGCGCTGTTGTTATATTTTTAGTTATAAGAGAGTTTATAGTATAACGTAGTGGAGCTGTGAGGAGAGCGTGGAAGAAAAACTGAGTTGGCTAAAGAGTAGAAGGCACATAGTGAAGGTGTTTTTGTTCTACAGGGTGTCGCACCAATTGTGCTACAATAACTTCAAATAACTTTTTTTTAATCATTGTATTTCATTTTTTTTATTGTATAGAAAATTCTATTTTGTTTTATATAACTAATTGTTTTTGAAGATGATAGACCGTAAATGCCCTCCATGCTCATCCACGCATATGCGACACCTGATCGGAAAATTGTTCATTGCGGCCTGAAGGGTTGAAGTCGGGAACGCCTCAATTATTATTTTAATGGACTGCTTCAATTCAGTCAAATTCCTTGGTTTCGTTTTGTACACCTCTTGCTTGACATAACCCCATAAAAAAGTCTGGTGAAGTCTGGTAAGGTAACTTTGCGTGCCAGCGGAAAGCTAAGTTTCTGGATAATAATTTGTTTAGGAATTTTCGTTGTAGCTCCGCATAACCGGTCTGGCTATGTGTACAGTTGCTCCATCTTGCTGGAACCAACTGCTGTTGAAATGGATACTTCTTCGGCACAGTTGTTGGTAAACAACTCCTCCAGCATCTTAAAATAACGGTCCCTATTGACAGTTAGTGTTACACCGTTTTCTTCAAAGATGTATGGCCCCACAATGCACCTTGATGATACTGCGCAACACACAGTGACTCGTTCTGGGTGTAGTACCGTCTTCATTTACGGCAATTTTGCTTATTTACATTGCCGTTTAGATCAAAATGGGACTCATCAGACATAAACAAGCAATTTATCAAGCTGTTGTCCTCTTGGGTCATTTCAATCAAGTTTAAGTCATCATGAATTATCGGTTGTAATGACAGTCTGCTAACTCCAATTTGCGCCGATAAATTTCGAGTCGAAATGCTTGGATTCGCCTGAATTGACGATGCTACAGCCGCGATTGTGTCTTGAACCCGAACATAGAAATCTCAATGGTGCGGTCTTCGTGCGATGCTTCCAGATTCGGCAAACTTGTTTACCAGCCTCATAATGACCCATTTACTCGGTGGAGTGCCGCCAAACTCCATATTTTTGTTGAAAATATATACTACCTAAATGAATGATAGGGTGTGTAGAGAGATGATAAATATAATTGATAAACATTAATTTAGTGAAAGGAAAAAAACAGAAATACGCAGTTTACAAACATCTCTTTTAAGTTTGAACGACCCTTTTTGGGGCTCCGACGACGTTTTTGGAAAATATTCTTTTTTTTGTTTGCGCTTAAAAAATGACTTTTTGTTAAAATAACTTTGATCACTGAAGTTCTGCGCGGTTTCTCAGGACTTTGTGGGAAATCGTCTTTATTTTCTGTTTTAATAATTTTTTTTTGGTGGAACGTAAAAATAAAATTTTACAATAAATACGCCAAACAATATTGGAACTTCAAAAACAACTTATTAATTTTCTTTGCGAAAACGAAACTTTTGTCTCGATAAGAGCCGAAAAAACAAATAGATAGATACAAACCCTACAACAGCAACAAACTTCTATCCTATCGTTCTATTTTTTAAACATGTAGTAGTAGCACATGCAATGGCATTAATGCTCGGTGCTACTTGCAGAATCCATAACGCCTGCGCTGTACGCAAATGAAAAAAAAAACTTAGCACTCCAATTTTAAAATGGCAACACTGATACTTGTGATCACTCAACTGACAAACTTGAACAAAGTTAGTGGTTTTAAAATTTCCCTCGTTGCACTGTTTCGTGATCGTGTCGTAGATATACAATTAATTTGTTGAACGGCTAATTATACTTTTTTTCACTATGAAATTTGATCAACTGGTGAGAACACATTTGTTTGGATTTCGTGATATTGTCAACATTTTCCGACATTGCATTCCCATACATTGATCCCCCCTCTATCAGGGGCACAAGTCTAGTCTTTTCAGACGAGGCAAAATACTTGGGTCTCATTCTGGATAGAAAGCTTAGCTGGAAACCTAACATTCAGGAAAGAGTTCGTAAAGCTACAGCAGCACTCTTCTCCTGCAAAAAAGCTATTGGTAACAAATGGGGGCTCCAACCCCGCATTACCAACTGGCTATACATCTCGGTAATTAGACCGATACTTATGTACGGGGTGGTTGTTTGGTGGACTGCCCTTGATAAAGCGATAAATCGCGATAAGCTAGGCAAAGTCCAACGTACAGCTTGTCTCTGCATGAGTGGTGCACTGCGCACTACCCCCTCTGCTGCAATGGACATTCTGTTTCACCTGACACCCCTGGACATCTTTAGCAAGCAAGTGGCTGCTAGTGCGGCTATCCGCCTCAAAACAACGTTTCAATGGTCCGAGAATGAAATCGGCCACGCTTCTATTCTGAAAAAATTTAGAATCCTCCCCAGTAACATAGATTACATCATCCCTCAGACCCTTTTTGACAAAAACTTCAAGGTCAAGATCCCTCCCAGAACATTCTGGGAAGGGCCACTCGTCGAAAATAAATCGATCCATTTTTATACCGATGGATCCAAAACCGACGAGGGGGTAGGAGGTGGTGTGTTCTCTGACAGGCTGAATCTCAGCCTCTCCTTTCGACTCCCTGATCACTGCAGTGTGTTCCAGGCAGAAATCTTGGCTATTAAAGAAGTCCTGTCGTGGCTGAAGAAGAACGTGATATCCGTTACGGATATCTGGATCTTCTCAGATAGTCAAGCTGCATTAAAATCCCTGGATTCTGGGTCCACAAACTCTATCGTAGTCCGTGACTGTCGGTCATCTCTAGTGGAGATGGCGAAGCATTTTAACATCCACCTATGCTGGGTGCCAGGACATACAGACATTCCAGGGAACTGTAGGGCGGATGAACTCGCCAGAAAAGGAACCACACTGCCCCTTTTACCTGATAAAGGTTCACTAGGCATCCCAATCGCTACATGCAAACTCATGTTTATGAGACAGACCATTGAGAACTGTAACCTTAGGTGGACAAGCGGCAACACTTGTCTAGCGACAAAGCAGATTTGGCCAAAGCTGGATCTGAAACGCTCTAGGTGTTTGATTTCTCTAAACAGACTTCACATTGGTGCTATAATTGGTGTGATCACCGGACACTGTCTCATAGGCAGACATGCAACAAGGCTTGGCGTCCATGCAAATGACTTCTGCAGAAGCTGTATGGACGAGGAGGAGGAGGAGACGGTTCTCCACCTTCTCTGCACGTGCCCTGCTCTTTCTCAAAGACGTAAACTCCATTTAGGATCCTTCTTTTACAATGATCTTAACGATCTCATTAACACCGGCATAAAAAGTCTGTCAAGCTTCATCAGAAGCTCCAAATGGTTCAACGAGTAGGAGGATGATACATCCGTGTGGCATCACAATGGGCCTGTCACTGGCCTAAGTGTGTCGGTCTCGACCGACAGCCACTACAACCTAACCTAACCTAACCATTCCCGTGAAATCTACAAGACAAATTGAAGTTTAGGTAGCAACAGATATTTGGAATTCCTAACTAACGATCATCCGAATGGAGAACAATTTTGTAATTAACAATTGGTAGCGTCGGTAAACTGCAAGTGGATTATTAATTCAAGTTCAGATAAAAAAATTTCTCATGACGAAATTGAGTTAAAATTGATGATGAGTATTTTATTTAAATATGTGTCAAGGGTTTAGTTTAAGTTCAATGGAAATTACATAAAAATATGGCACGTACATCAAGGTCGAATGTTACCATACGAAACTAATACAAAACATGTTTGGCTTTGAGTGTTGTTTTTAATTACGCTTATGGGACTGGAGTGTAATTATACATTAGCATGAAAAAATGACAAAAAATCGGTTTTTTTGTACAGTATTTTTTTTTTTTCATGTGGTTGAGTAGCAATTACATTGTGGAGATTTCCCATTAAAGGGGATTTTTTCGAGTCTTAATGTAGTGGGAGTTTTCTTTGGTTGTCAGTTTTTTTTTTACAAATAATAAGTTATGGATTGTTTAAAGCTGGTTTCTTTTACATTTGTTAGTTTTGATAAATTGGATGTTTGGCAGCGAAAAGAAGAATATGTATTTTTACTGCGGCCAGAATGATGTCGATGTGAAGTACCAAAAAAGTATAGTCTTTGCCTGGTTACAGAACACTTTATAACTGATGCAAACCTTTTGTTTTCTGGCTTTACTTCCTTTAACATAATTAAATTAATTATTAGTTGCATTCCTCTCCTTGAACATTTCAACCGCAATACCGGCCATGCTAGGAATGCTCATCACTTCACCCTCAAGCCTGTGTTCGGACGTACTGTGATGTTCAAAGAATATTTCCTCAGCCTCACAACACGAATGTGGAATACTCTTCCACGCATTGTTTTTCCTTCACATTATAACCTACAAACATTCAAAACCAACGTGCATCGGCATCTCTCCTTTTCTTCTCACCCTAATTTTCTTAACGCCCGCGCTGTGTAGCTATTACATTATAAGGGTCCCAACAAATCCCTTTAATGCGTATGTTTATTATAAAAAAGAAAAAAAAGATCAACAACTGAGGAAATTTGTACAGTGATACAAATCCTATAAAATACCTAAGATTTTCAAGTCGAGACTCACCAGCTTCCTTCGACCTTAACCTTAAAACCGTATATAGGGTGGATATTAAAATCCCAGAGCACTCAGACTCTGCAACGGTCCATTATACTACCAGGCAGAAATCCTCGTTTAGATGAAGAGGTTAGAGAAAACAAGGTGTCATTTGTTTCCCTCTAATAATTTGTGGCCCACAAGCGGACCAGTAGGGATGCAATTAAGTGGGAGGATTATGATCTCTTTAATCGTGATCATAGCCTCACCGCCATTAAGGGAGAAGAAGAAGAAGAAGTGGTATCTTTGATCTGGTTGCAATTTTTTATTTCTAAGTGAAAAATTGATAACAGAGTCGTCTATTTGGCAAATATTCTGCGTGAGTTGACCGGGGAAGAACAGCAGAAGCTTGTTGAATTTTTCGACAGTGAAGGTAGCGAAGCGGTTGTTGGACGATATCATTTTGTAGCTTCATTATCTCTCGACGATGTTGGCGTTGCAATTATTCTTCTTCTGACGACTATATATCATATAAATTGGATAGTGATGATTCAAATATTTTTGCACACTTTGAGCCTTATTAAGATATCACTTTAGTAGATCTTGTTCAAGATATGAAAGAAGTGCAAGTGACAGTGACGGAAATCGCAGCTGAAGCAAATCGGCTTTTTTACAAGTTATCTCTGGTAAAAAAACAATACTACTCTAGTTTGATCCAATACACGCGAGCTGCCAAGTGTAGTGAACCTAAACCATGTAGTGAACCTAAACCATGTAGTGAACCTAAACCAAAACATAAACATAAACAATCTTATTCAATCAATCTTATATCAACATTAGCACTTCATACATTGTATCGCACACACTGCGTACAATGCATCGGGGTTCTATTTCACGAGCACCACACTGACCCATTAAAACGCCACTCGAGAAGGGACGTAAACATCGTCACTGCTCTGATTCATAAACGATCATACATTGTGTACAAGTGCAGCTGACCAATGTTCTGTATATCGAATGTCTGACATTGTAGCCGAATTTGATGGCACGCGACCCACTTAGTATCAATATGCATTGGGAATACTGCTAGGGAATTAGTATATAAGGCCAAGTATTTTGGAAATAAAATCAGATTCCTTTTGACACTGAACAAACTGAATTCTCACTTTTGGCAGACCCCTATGGCATTCGTGCCCTGCCCTTCGATTAGAATCCTTTAGCTATCCAAGCTCAGGCAGAACCACTGGCACTCATGCACTGCCAACAAGGCTATTTGCATCATTCGAAGAATAGGTAAAAAAGAGGCCCGCGTGTTTCTCGGATGAAGTATCTCATTTGAGCTACAACCCTACACGACTGACTTCAAAACGAATGTTCTAATTTGGTCGACTACCAATGGTACCGAACAGATACATGCAACTACAAGGAATCCAATCATACCTCATGGTTATAATGGCGTCGATATGCTACCTGCATAAGGTAGAGAAATCGTGGCCAATTCTACTTTTTCACAACACGGTTGACTTAGCTGGACTCGGAGTTTTTGGATTATTTGAGCCATGCCATTAGGTTTGGAACAATAGCAAATCCCAGAAGCAAAAAATGATTCTCAAAGAGTATGCATTTGAGTTGGTTCAGCGACACATCGACAGCCGGTGTAGACTTCAACGGAAGCTATACGTTGGAACTGCAATGGATTTGATGGGTAATAACAAAATAAAGGATTTGCCCTCCAATCATTTTAAACCTTTGTCACTTACTAGTCGCCTTCCTATAGACTAAAAATGCATTGGTAAGATGTGAGCTATGTAAGTCTTTGCAATTCAAGAACAACAAAGCTTGCTATCTTCTTAAATTAAACCCCAAGTAGGGGCTATAAGGGAAATAATGCCAAATTGGCCTTATTTAATTCTCACGAAGTGAAATATATAAAGCCAAACATTAAATGTTGGTATTATTTCCCTTTCTCATGTTCAAATTTACAAATTTGGCCTTATTCCGTTTGGCGTTATTTCACTCCACTTATTTAAAGGTGAAAACAACACTTTGTATACATACATACATATTTGTAAAAGTGTACATCATATGCGCGGTTTGTAGACGAACAAAAGTCTAATAATAAAAGTTCCCTGATTTTTAAAAGTCTAACAAATTTATTAAACTCGAAAAATGTATTAAATTTCCGGTAAGAAGTAAGACGTTTTTTTTAATTTTTAAACGCATTTAAACTAATGCTTATTTTTATAACTTATTTATAACAAAAGCTATACTTAAGAACAAATAAAATTACAAGTACCGACCAATAATGTATATCCTTATTGCTCTAACTGGTTTCAGAGCCATCTGGCTTTCAATTTAAACAAACTATACTGAGTTCTGGGTTTACTGACAAAATTATACTGAGTGGAGATTTGTTTTTGGTTTACAGGTAAAACGATGATTGAGTTATTAGCTGCGTTTTATTATTAGAAAAGATACATATGATTATCCGTTTAACTGCAGTTCAAAAATTCTACGAGATTCTGTGTTCTATCGGGTTCAATTATCGTGAACCAAAAATATAATTCCAAAACTCACAGAGCAATATTTAAACAAGTTTGACTTTTGAAAGTTTCTTTTTCCATTCTGTTCTGTAAGTACGGGGTTGACACATTGCAATACAACAAAATAGAAATTTACTACGACGAATTTGTTGTCAAAATTATCAACAACATTATAACATAATATATGCCTTATATATACAGAATTGCAAAAGTTTAAAGATGCTTAACCCGAGATGCTTTTTTTAAATTGAATTGGAGAATTAATAAGCCAACTTATAATTCTAATCGAAATGAAATCTCTCGAAATTCGGCGAAAATACATTTCCGTGAAGATTATTAGAGAAACCTGATTTGTTTAATACAATATTAAATTTATATAAAGGGTGTTTCATTAAGGACTTGACAACTCAGTTTTTAAATAAAATGCAAACTACTTGAGATATCTCAACAAAAATTATTGGCTTGAATGACTATCAAAACATTTATGAATGGAATTCGACTTCGTTCATACTCGTATGTCCATCACGGGAACTATGAATTGCTTGTCTACTGGGACGAGAATTACGACTGAAAATTGTCGTTAACGCTCTTAAAGTTGTGACCACCGACTCGGAATTTCGGTAGTAAATTTTAATTATTTATAAACGTTGTTTATTTGATTTTACTGAATAGTTTGACATTGACAGTACGGCAATCGGTTTAAGGGGACGTTCACACTAAATGTTTGAAGTTGTCAAGTCGCTAATGAAAGACCCTTTACTATATACCCATCTATAAATATACATACATTTGTACTGTAAGACTGGTTAATATTTTCTGATTGATAACAATAAATAAAATCGATGTTCAGTGCAATTAAGTGCAAATCTCTCTTGTGATTGAGGATTCCAAAAGTTAAATACACAAAAATAAAACACACGAATAGTAACGCAAATAAAATTTGAATAAAGAAAAACATCAATCGCGGGTGCCAAACTCCGAAGTAAAAATATATGACGATCCGGAACATTTTATTCTCATCTGATGATCTATATAGATCAGTAGCGATGACATTTCTAGAGAAGTCCAAAAAAGTGTGTCCCGAATTTTCGTCCGTCTGCCACCGAGGCTCCAGCCACGAATTTACTTCAAACTTCGCATTTTTGGTTTGTAGGCCTATATTTCGCGGCCGTTTTTTTTTAACCTATCACTTCAAATAACGGTACCTTCCATACAAATGGTTTTTTCAAAACCGATTTTTCAAAAATGGGTCTAACGATATTGATCGTTTTTGAAATATTAAATATTTGAGGTAAGTGTAAGAAAATGGTTTCGACAGTTTTTGCGAATATAATCGAGTAACGGTTCCTTACAAAAATGCTAATATGTGAATAAAAGCGTCAAGTTATTTTGAAGAAATTTAACAAACCGACTTATACTTTATTTGGCACGAATTTGTATATAAAAATGTTTGAAATATTTTCTTATAACTTTTGTACATACCTATTCATATAAAAGTTTTTTTTGAATTTTTGAAAATTTCTTTTTTCAAAAACGGCTCTAACGATTTTGTTCAATTTTAATTTTTTTTATTTGTTTTTATAATTTGCTTACGCTAAAGGGATTTTTTTTCTGTTGTTACAGTACCCTTATAATGCTAAGAACACAGTGTAACCTACTTGGTATTAGAAAGAATAGAGAGATAGGAAAGAAGTGTTTGGGTGCAGTTGTAGGGTTTTTCTCCACGGGTGGTGTCTAAGTTACTTAGGGAGATTACGATTTCATGTATTCGGTATAAAGTAATGGACTTGGCCGGGATTCGAACGCAAGACCTTCCATTCCGTAAGCGAATACACTACTACTGCACAATTGCCACCCGTTCGTGTCTTCAATACTTGGGTGAGTGTCATTAGAAGGCTTACTCGGTTTTTTCAGAAGATGGCTAAGTCATTTTTTTCCAATACTCATTTTTTACCAAAAGACTAAAACAACGATACGAGTACTTTCGAATCACAGCAATATCTTAACTGGGTAGTGCAATTTATTTGCTTCAAATAACCACATTTACATCGAAAGCTATTATGACAAATTAAAAGCCTTTCATGAGATTATAATCACAATGCCAATTACCGTTATGTCTCCTTTAACCTATATCCACCTTATTTTAGTGAGTTTAAGAAAAAAATCTATGCCATCACATTACTAAATTAAAAGTGTCACATCTAACGTGCAAACATTTTGAAATTTGATGTCATAAGATTTGGATCAGTGTCGAGCACATATCTTTCAAAAAAATATTTACATTATATATTATATTATTATATTATTACCCATTTTCGGCCTCTGTTTATAGTTAAATTTCAAGATTTTTTTAGCATACTCATTCACAAATGCAATTGAGACAAACCAAATATATCTATCTACTTGTAATCGAAATTGCTACTATCCGTTTTTTCTGATATTACGAGTATAGGAAATGGCTAATGAAAAAATATGATTCACAATTAATTCCTATAAAAGTGAAAAAGTTGTCGTACGGGCCAGTCGTGCAGTTTATTTTTCCAGGTAATAGATAGCTTTTTCGAATCAAACAGTTTTTGGGTAGCCCGCTTCGCGGGTTAAATGTATTTAACCATTTTCTCCTCATTGTTTAGCCGGCTTTGCTCCATAACACCAATGCTATTAACAAGAATCGGTCAAGCGCCGAGAACAAAACGTCACTGTTGCAAGCAATAACTTCCAGTTAGTAAAGAATTTCATCTTCCTTGGAGTAAACATCAACTCCACGAATGATGGATGAGGTAGACTTGAAAGATGATTTTTTGTAGTACTCACTGCTCAAATTGGGCTCTCCGCAGTAAAAAAGAACAAGGTCAAATGCTGTTTATGAGAAAGTTTAACAGAAGTAAAAAATAAAACATAAAAACAAATCACTGTGTTTGTGTTCCTCGACCGAATGACGCGGGTTTCCTGGTTTAGTACAAAATGCAACTGCACTGCGCAAGTGCCCAGGCTACGGAAATTCAACACCAATGAGTTACATTCAACTTATTATCGTTTGTATTATTATTAATATGAATGTATGTGCCAATCAATTGAATTGCTCTGTACTAACGATCACCTACAATAATGATTAATGAACAATAACCTCACCAACTATAAACAATGTTTAAAAAAAAACCCCAAGTTATACCTAATTGCATATATTCTTCTGGTTTATAGTTATTATACTTAATTATTGATTTTAAACCTTTTTACGAAAATTCACAGTGGTTAAAATACGAGACAAAAAAAAACACTCGTAATTGCTCGAAGCGTAGATACTTCACACGTTGAAGTGATTTATTTTGTAGTGGCATGAGAACCGCATGGATACGGCAAACCAAAAACATGCCACTCAACTGAAGATTCCCTTAGGAGAAAAACAAATACATGATTAAATTTGCATCCAGATTTTTAAGCACATTACCAAACTCGAGTTGTGTAGATTTTATTTTGAAATGCCAAAGAATAAATAAATAAAAAACTTATTCAGTCGCATTGGGGTAACTAAGGAGAACAATTTGCTGGCACGACTTCCGATTGGCAATTTGGTGCAGTAAAGTTAAAAAAACTGCAGCTCCTTCTGTTACCACAGTTGCTTTAAAAAATTACATTTAGCTTCATGCATCTCAGTGTACTTAGATAATTGGTGTGGATATACAAAATTAATGGATATAATCCAACTGATTAGACATTTATTGGATGATACTGTGTGCTTCATTAGGAGTTTCAAAACAAACGATGATGATGCTACATGTGTGTCGGTATAGACGGATGTAGAAATGGATAGCCATTTGGAATTTCCGTTGACGTGGGGTCGGCCCTGCGGACGTTTTTAGGTTATTTCCTATCATTAAACCTACAAATGGCTTAGTACATATTTGCGCTGTAGTAATATTGATATTGAAGTGTTTTGGTGCTTGGACATCAATTTGTAAAAGTGGATGAGCTGTGATTGTGTATGTATTGAATAACAGAAGAGGGTGAAGTAGAATTGACAATACAGTGACTGGACTCAAGGCTCCTACAATAAAGTCGTATTTTCCAGTTATATTAAGTGTGTCCTATGTGCAGTGATGTTTTGCTTAGAAAGATGACGCTAAGTGTTGTTCATTTGCCGAATGTTCACATCCGTGTTGCAAACTTGTATCGGACTTCTTCTTTTTTATTCTGTAGAAGATACTGCGTAGGGCAGGTGCCAACACGGAGGCCACAATCTTCAATAGAATCCAATTACTGGCGTATGCAGATAACATCGACATCAGCGCCCGTTCTCAGCGTGCCGTAAGGTGCTTTTACGGCGATTAAGGAACAGGCAAAATTGATTGGCCTTGTAGTTAATTGGGACAAGAACAAGTTTGTGCTACCCAGTAACGAACAAACATCTGTCCACCGCCTAGGAGAAAACGTAACTGTTTTCATAAGCATAAACTTCAAGATAGATAAGGAGTTCACCTACCTTGGAGTAAACATCCACTCCACGAATGACACCTTAGCTTGAGAAGCCAAAATCCAAACCTCTGTTTTAAAGAGCAAGCAATCGCGGAATTCAGAGCACTTGTTCTGGCCAACTGGAAGCAGCATGCCCGGCATCACATAGGATGGAAGGCTGCAGTGTCTCAGGCAGAGACCTTCGCAGGTCGGTGCTCCCGAAAGTAAGAAAGTAGGTAAGTTGTTCTTTGACAGTAGATCTTTAAGGTCGCAGTGTCAGCCAATAGGGCAAGGATATAATATAAAAATAAGTAAGTTATTCATTTATGAGGTAGCGCGCTCTTACAACACATCGACATCAAATCCACCAGTAATGCACCTTAGCAGAAGTCCGGTAAAGATATATTTTTTTTAAATAAATCCGTGCCCAAATCTAAGGCTTACTATGCGACCTGAAAGTTGTATTATATCGAAAAAGGTTTTCTGATGCAAGAGATGTATCACCTCCCCTATGAAGGTTAGTATATTGTTTGTTTGTTTATTTGTTAATAATGATTTAACTTAAACAGTAAGATTCAATATCCTTTAAGGTAGTATAAGCATCAGTATTAAATACTATTTTTTAGTATATCCCTGTGAGAAGAGTTCTTTAACTCTAATGACGTACGTATTTCTCTTTGAAAAATAAGGCTTCTTAGCCAATGGTAATGCCGAACATTCACAGAGAACGTGTTCAGAGAATACACCTTCTGCAGCCGTCTTCCTTTTGAAGATTTGCAAGGGTGAAAGCCCAATAATAGCTTCGAGTGCTGCTGTTGGAAATGCGGAGGAGCGTGGTTGCCGTTGTGCTGTCAAACAATTTCGGCCATCAGACGAAATTGTCTGTGATAATAGGCTGGACCATCATGATACACAGCCAGTGTATCATTTTCGGACTCAGTTCCAGTCTTTTAAGTCTTTTCGAGGATGATGCCAAGGTATTGGACCACACTGGAGAAGCTTAAGGTGATGCCTTTGATGGTGATAGGTTCAAAATTAACCAGTTTAATTTTTGTGAAGAGCACAAGAAATGTTTTGCAAGGATTGAGGGAGAGTCCTTCATTATTGCGCCGTTCTTAAACGTGTAGTAAAGCATTCTGAAGTTTTATTACCATCCATGATTGCCTTATTTAGGTTCAGCTTCAACTGGGGTTATATACCAGTTACCTGGAGGGAGGTAAACGTGGTATTCATACCTAAACCGGCAAACATGAAGAGCGAGTTACCTGAATCATGTCGTCCGATAAGCTTGACATCGTTTTTTCTGAAAACAATGGAAAGATTTATCGACGTCCATATTAGAGAAGGCTTATCAAAAATCATGCCTCTGCACCCACACCAATATATGTACCAAAAGGGCAAATCAACGGAAGGCACTCTGTTAAAACTAACAACAGAGATAAAAAACGCCTACCGATGCAAAGAGATTGCACTATGTGCCTTTCTGAACATAGAAGGTGCTTTTGACAACACTGGATATGAATCGATATCAAATGCTTTGTACCACAGAAAAATAGACAAACCAACTATAAAATGGATCAAAGCGATTCTGGAAAGTCGTAAAATGACTGCCTCGTCAGGAACGACCTCAGTACCAGTTACAGCCGTAAGGGGCTGCCCAGAAGGGGGAGTACTATTACCCCTCTTGTGGTCCTTGGTCATCGATAACCTGTTACACAAGATGAGTAATCTGGGCTGCACCACAATTGGGTACGCCGATGATATTGTGATCATTGTCAGGGGCAAAGACTCAATTATAGTCACATCTAAAATGAAAAAGGCTCTAAAGACAGGCCATAGACTAATGCATCAAGGAAAATCTTTCCATAAATCATAGTAAAGCCGTCATAGTTCCTTTCACCAAAAGAAGGAAATTAGACCTAGATCTAATCACAATTAACGACACGGTCATAGAGACACAGGAGGGGCACACGCCAGCACTCCTCCAGATAAGGAGTTTACTATTCGGCTTTATAGAACGGCACTGATCCAATCGTTTGTCGAATCGTCGATACTTTTATATACTTTTATACCGGTATTATCGAAAGAACCCTTAATATCGAGGAAGCCACACAGGGCAATATCCTTGTACTAAAGTGCTCCTTCTTAATTTTTAAAAACACGCCTTTGAGTTTTCGAGTATTAAACGAGTGGGCGAAGCAAGTAAATTAACCTGAAGTAACGTTTACAGCGAATCCGAGCGGTTCGCCGTGTAGGTTCCATCTGTTTTCTTAGTAACCCTGCACAGTTTTCATGATATTTACCTAGAGCTTCATGAAAACGCGCTGCTACTGGCATATGAGCAATGTTTTCGAAGTATTTTCCCCATGTGGCTCGTTTCGATCGTTTAGGTTTTGAGTTGTATTCTGTGGGAGCGAACCTGTATTCGTTCCACCTTTTTAGGGTTCCGTAGCCAAATGGCAAACAATGGAATCATTATAGATTCTTCATGTCTGTCTGTCCGGGAATGTCACAGCCACTTTTTTTCGAAACTATAAGAGCTATACTGTTGAAACTTGGTAAGTAGATGTATTCTGTGAACCGCATTAAGATTTTCACATAAAAATAGAAAAAAACAATAAATATAAAACAATAGAACTGAAACTCAAAATTTTTTTCATCAAACCCATACGTGTGGGGTATTTATGGATACGTCTTCAAAAATGATATTGAGGTTTCTAATATCATTTTTTTCTAAACTGAATACTTTGCGCGCGAGAGACACTTCCAAAATGGTAAAATGTGTGTCTCCCCCCCCAACATACTTCTGCATAAAATAAGCTCATTAACTCCCTTACGAAATTCAATTGACTCACATTAAAGTGCATACCCCAAATACTTCCTATGAATTTTCTTAAAACTTTTTAAAATATTTCTTAACTTTATCAAACATGAATTTCTTGTTTATTTCGCCACCTCACCCATTAACATAACGAGCAAAATGTGAGAGATATAAGAGTTGATTAGCAGTTTAAGGGTATATGTATGCATGAACCCCGCAATGCAGCAAACGAGTTGTGCAAATTCAAATTGCCGCCACTACTTTTCGTGTAGGATAATCAATCTCTTAGCTTTAAGTTGTCTCAATTTTGCATATACACCAATCCTTATGAATAAGTCACTATACCTATTTTGCAACTTCGGCCGGTTTAAGCACTTTACCATTTTTGTTCGTGCTTGTTCGCTTTTTCATCATATCAGACTTCACATCCTTAGCACAGCCCCCATGAGAGCACGTACATATTTAAGGTAGGTAAAGCAAATATTTGTAATCGATTCGATTTTAAACTCAGCAGGTCAAAACATAAATCCCCCTTAGGTGCATTGGGATATACATTCGCTTAAGTTAAGTCTTACGTCACTTACAACCCGCTTCATTTACCCGAATTCGGGTCGAAAACTGGCAATGATGATGAAATAAATAAAATTCAGCAGGGAGTCCTTCCACACTACCACCGATTTTCAAAAGAAGGGAACAAAAACATCAAAGGGAATAACCTCATAGCTGTAGCTCACAAATGAATGTACTAGCGCGCTTCACTAAAGGACATTGTTCCTAGTTGGTTCTCCCATGTGAGCAGTGTCATTTCGATGTTGTTGCTTGGCATTGTTCCAGACGAATTATTGTGTTTCCTTTAGGCTTTCTTCATGTTATCCCCCACTGTTCCCATTTCATGTCTAACAGGAGTTAAAGTAGTTGATGCGATCGGACTGGAAAATGCACTCGCATCGCACAAGTTTAACAATCTCAACTCAATGCGAGGGTATTCTGCTTGTGGAGAATACAGACGAGTGAAGGATAACGAAAACATTGTTTTTCTGCGTTTGGCAGAGTTTACAAAGCAGCAATGAAAATCTCCTTGTTGTGCAGCGGTAGCAAATTAGATGGTGACGTTAATTTCTTCCCATGGGCTTCAGTGCACTCAAAATTATGCGGCTAACGTGCCAGGCTAAGTTCTGGATGGAAGATATTTTTCTACCTAGGTGTGTATTGATTTAATTTTTTTCTCTGGTTGTTGTTGGGATGAATGATGTATTCATGCTGACAGGATATGCTTTATGGCTTTTGAGTTGATTGTTAAATGAACTAGGAAGAATTTCCAGGTAAGCATTTCTTACTTAGAGGTGGTAACTGTTCACTTTCTAAGGGGGTTACCTTTTAACTGCAAACAAGTGTGATTCCAAATAACTTATGTTGAACCAAGTAAGTGGTCTGCTGGTACTTTGCTTGGCTAAAGCAAGTGTCGCCTGTTTAAGCGTGCACCTGCATGCAATGGCTGGGTAGAGAAGAGCCACCATCTGGCGGATGGTGTATCTATTAAAATAATTTTGGATCTATTAAATGATTTTGATGCTCTATGCGGCGAAAATACGAAAATCCAGACATTAAGTACATTGTGGGCCAAAAGTGACTTCCTAATTTGGAAAAAATCATAACTATAAAAAAAACTTGGGAGGTTTACTAAAACGAACTACTTTAGAGAGGACGAAACTAATTGAATTTTATTTTAAACATAGGGACGGGCTACAGTCCGCTTGGGCGTATGGTTGAATTGTTAAGAACGCTCTACATATTTTGTTATACGAGTATATAACATTTAAAGGATTTTATCAAAAAAAAAAACGAAGCTTTTGTAAAAAAAAACGCTCCTAGCTCAAACTTTGGTTTTTCAATAAAATTATTTTATTTAATTGTGGGCGTGTCAGTAAGCGGATTTAAAAAAAATTATCACATGAGCATAAAGGGCCCCTAAAGAGTATATATTATAAATTTCAGCTCCCTAGCTCAAACTTTGGATTTCCAAAAAAAGGTTGTTTTTTTTAAATTTTGGGCGTGTCAGTAGGCGGATTTTGAAAATATTTACAGATGAGCTTGAAACTCGCCTAGAGAGTATATATTATAAATTTCAGCCCCCTAGCTCATATTTTGGTTTTTCAATAAAATTGTTTTATTTAATTGTGGGCGTGTCAGTGGGCGGATTTTGAAAATTTTATCTCTCGAGCAGTTTTAGGAGTCATAGATCATATGTACAAAATTATAACTTTCTTTTTTTTCAAAAATTTGTTTTTTTGAGTTTGTGGGCGTGTCTGTGGGCGGATTTCAAAAATTCGTAAACTTGATTATTTCGGGACCCTAGAGAGTATATGGTTAAAATTTCAGCTCTCTAGGCCCAGTTTAAAGGCCTAATTTTTGCCGACAGACAGACGGACGGACGGACATGGCTAGACCGATCGACATTACTATCGATGCTGATCATAAATATAGTAACTTTTAGGGGTCTACGGGCAATATTAAGGTATGTTACAAACTATGCGTCAAAATTAATATACCCTTAGAATAAGGTATAAAAATAATCAATCGATTATTTTAACCCAAAGAGCTTATCGGCGTCATTTTAATGTGCGAAATCCACCCTCTGCTCCCATGATTACGGCACTGGTGGCACGATTTCGTCAACAAGGAACTGTAGTTGATTTTCCTCGAGCTGGAAGACCTCGCAGTGCCGGAATCGAAGCGAATGTGAAACGCATTCTTGCAAGTGTTGTGGAGAGTCCAAAAACATCAACGCGAAGAGTTCTAAGAACCGAATTGCAGCTCTTTCCATACAAAATCTAATTTGGGCAAGAATTAAAGCCAGGAGATCCTCAAATACGTGTTGTTTACGCAGTTCGGAATAATTTGTAAAAATTCAGGATTTAATTGGCCTCCACGTTCTCCGGATTTGACTGCACCAGACTTTTTTCTTTGGGGTTATTTGAAGGGTAAAGTGTACGTAAATAAACCCACCACTATCTCGCAGCTGAAGGAGAACATTCGGGCTGAAATACAGGCGCTGAGCCCAGATGTCATACGAAGTGTTATGGAAAACACTCTAGAAAGAGCCCGTCTCTGTGAGCATAAAGCTGGTGCTCATTTGAGAGACATTATACTTAGCCGAAAAAAATCCCCATAAACCATACTTTGTGATTCTAAAATAAATTATTAATAAAAAGTTAAATCTATACAAGTTATTATCACTTTAAGTTAGGAAGTCACTTTTGACTCACCCTGTCGAAAAAGAGCCTGATTTTGGAGCAAAACGCATGAAAAATATAAAATCACGTTAACCAAAGCGCCAGACCATACAGTAGTTTGTAAATATAATGAATTGGGAACAGAATGTCCGAATGTGAATGTTGCCGCTTCGTTTATAGCATTAAATCTATTCCCGTACTATAAGGTTTCGTGCGAAACTACAGAAGCTCGTTCGTGTACTGAAGAAATGGTATAAAAGATAAACGAAAATAAAATGTCCTTTCCTTTATTTTTCTTCCCTCAGAATTTTGACTGGTAACAAAATAAAAACTCTCAAATGATGAAATTCTATGAGCTTGCCAGCATAAAAAAAACGGATTGTTTTCAAGGCAAACTTTGACGTTTCTCATTTTTCTCTGCGAAAGCATTTGGATACTTTTCTTTGAAATGATACGATTCTTTTTCGATTCTTGAGTTTTCACAGATTTCATTTTACTCTACATAAAAGTACAGACCAATTGTCTCATTCTAATAAGTTTTCACTGGCTAGGATAAATAAAAGTATTCAAACTGATCTAGTTGCATACATACGAGTATTTGGATGCATTGAGAACCAACCTGATTGCCTGGCACGTCAGGCCAAATCTTGACGTCTGGTAACCCTATGTACGACTTCATTACTTGAATTGTGACTCGTTATCCTCGACCTCAACAAAGGATTTTTGCTGAGGATAGGGACAGATGAAGCGAAAGCAGTGCTAAGTGACAAAAAAGTGGCAAGCGCCTCGAATTGGAATGCTTTGCAAGAGGCTCGCAAAGAGAAAGTGCGCTCAAATCCAAGCAAAGTGTGTGGAGAGCCTGTATCGGGAGTTAAAAGAAAGTTCTTCTCCAGACTTTCCACGAACTCCGACAAACCAGGAAATCCGTTCGCAAAAGTTATCAAAAATGCTCAAGGGCTGCTTCTTGTACCCGACATTACTGTCCAAGAAGTTAGGAAGGCGGTCAAAGACACAAAAAAAAGAAGGGCAGTTCGGCCGGACGAGATACCCTCTGAGTTCTGGAAAAAGATAGGAGACATCGGGTCCAAATGGCTCATGATTCTCATATCCAAACTGATGAGAGGCGATCCAATGCCCAACCAGTAGAATTTTCTACTTCCTTTTTACAAAGGAAAAGGTGATATGCGAGACTGTGCGAATTACCGTTCAATCAAGCTGATTAGGCACACACCATGAGGATCGTTGAGCTGGTATTAGATAGCCGTATGCGGAAAATAATACGACTATCTGAAGATCAGTGTGGGCTTTTCGCAGTTAAATCAACCACAGATGCAATCCAAAGTCTAAGGATCATGACGGAAACACAACGTGATTCCTTAAAGGATTTGCATATTGTGCTGGTCGATTTTGATAAGGCCTGCGATAGAAAACCAAGGATCTGTTATGGGTGGCGCTAAGACAACGAGGAGTTCCAGAAACCTACGTACAGATGATCATGGACATGCATGAGAGAGTTAAGACTGGAGTTAGATGGCCCGTTGGAGCCACCGAGGAGTTCGCAATCAAAGTGGGTGTACTACAGAGTGCGTGGATTAAAAATAACTGAGTCAAGTTGTTTAAGAAAAATCGGTTATTAATAACCGATTTATAAAATTCAAACTAACTCTCTAGAATTTTTTTTTTTTTTTTATAATTTGCTTACGCTAAAGGGATTTTTTCTGTTGTTACATACAGTACCCTTACAATGCTAAGAACACAGTGTAAGCTACTTGGTATTAGAAAGAATAGAGAGATAGCAAAGAAGTGTTTGGGTGCAGTTGTAGGGTTTTTCTCCACGGGTGGTGTCTAAGTTACTTAGGGAGATTACGATTTCATGTATTCGGTATAAAGTAATGGACTTGGCCGGGATTCGAACGCACGACCTTCCATTCCGTAAGCGAATACACTACTACTGCACAATTGCCACCCGTTCGTGTCTTCAATACTTGGGTGAGTGTCATTAGAAGGCTTACTCGGTTTTTTCAGAAGATGGCTAAGTCATTTTTTTCCAATACTCATTTTTTACCAAAAGACTAAAACAACGATACGAGTACTTTCGAATCACAGCAATATCTTAACTGGGTAGTGCAATTTATTTGCTTCAAATAACCACATTTACATCGAAATGACAAATTAAAAGCCTTTCATGAGATTATAATCACAATGCCAATTACCGTTATGTCTCCTTTAACCTATATCCACCTTATTTTAGTGAGTTTAAGAAAAAAATCTATGCCATCACATTACTAAATTAAAAGTGTCACATCTAACGTGCAAACATTTTGAAATTTGATGTCATAAGATTTGGATCAGTGTCGAGCACATATCTACCTACGATAAGGGTCATATCAACCTCGTCTGCCTTCTTGATTTTTCTAAAGCTTTCGACAAAGTGAATCACGATGTTCTCAAGTGAAAACTGCTAAATTTCTTTGACTCCGGTGACCGGGTATGTAGGTAGGTAGGTAAATGGATGCCCTTGTGACTGGTGTCCCGGCTCTCTTAGACCATCAGTTTGGGTCCATTGTGGCCATTGTTGGGATTTTCCAAAATTTTGAGAACCTGCAAAGAAACAAAAAGTATGCCGCTGTTTCACAGCTCAGTGATCCGCTGTATTAGAACCACCCGGATCTATGTATATGTAAATCTCAGTAGTTTGCTCAGCTCAATATCGGTCAGATCCTCCAGCTCCTCAAAGAATTAGCTGCCAAGAATCTTGAATCTGTTGGTTCAAAGGGCAGGGCATTCACATAGTAGGTGACGAATAGATTGTATCTCTTCAACGTCTTTACAGCTCCTGCCGTAATCGTTGTGCACTATGCCCAGCCGCTCCGCGTATAGGCCCACTGCGCAGTGTCCTGTGAGGACCCCCGTCAGTGTGCGTATGTCTTTGCGGTTCAGCCCGATCGTGACCTTAGATTTCCTTTTGTTTAAAACTGGCCAAAGCTCCCTCGAGTGTCTGCATGTTTCGAGTCTGGTCCAACGTAGGTTTGTTCTATTCATGAATTCAACATCGATTTTCCGTGTCAGTACACCGAGAGTTTGTATAGATTTCAGAGCCAGAGATGCATCCATCTTCGATCCGCATCTTGCCAGTTTGTCTGCTTCTTCGTTGCCCAGCATTGGGTCACTAAATTCAGTGACCGGGCATTTAAGCTCATAGCTTATTATCTGTCGGGTCTGGAACTCGCTCCCTTCTCAAATCAAATTAATTGTTATTTACAAACAGTTTAGATATGCAATCTTTCTCCATTTTTCCTCCCTCTTAATTCAACCCTAATCCTCTCCCAATCCTTTTCCCTTTTCTGCATTCTTCCGTATATCATTGTAATGACTAAATATGTATTTCATAACATCTAAGTACTATAAAAGATGTAATCTTACTGTACGCACTATTCTTGTTATAAATAATAAAAAAAAAATGCATGTTGTTTTGAATGAATAACCTTATATTCGTTTCCACGTGAAGTGGACGGCTGGAGTTACAGCGCTGTTTCACTGTTTCGCCACAACCGATCATCAGACTCCTTCTGTGGTGCTGGTCTGTCTTTTTTCCTTCATTTTATTTCGAAAATCCATTTCTTCCACTGGGGTTCGAACGTAGACCAGCGTTTTCTCAGGCAAGCACTCATGCACTGTGCCATTGAAGCCACAAGTTCATCCAGCTTTTATTTTGATTTTCTTGGACAGGCTTTATAGTATATTATGTTATTCATTCTGGTTTTTTTCTTTCTGTGTTTTCTCTAATTTTATTTCATTTCGACAAGCATAGTTGGACTGAAATGGGTGATAGAGAGGGTGAAAGCCTTTTTGACATTGTTTTTGTCGAGAATTTTACGATTTTAATGGTTTTTTTGTGATACCACACAACTATGCTTGTCAAAATGGAATAAAATTAGAGAAAACATTGAAAGAAAAAAACAGAATGAATAACATAATATACTTACAGGAGCAAAGCCTTTCCAAGAAAATCAAAATAAAAACTGGATGAACTCGTGGCTTCAATGGCACAGTGCATAGACGCTGATCTAGGTTCGAATCCCAGTGGAAGAAATGGATTTTGGGGATAAAATGAAGGAAAAAAGACAGACCAGCACCACAGAAGGAGTCTGATGATCGGTTGTGGTGAACCGTGAAACACCGCTGTAACTTCAGCCGTCCACTTCACGTGGTAACGAATGTAAGGTTATTCATTCAAAACAACATAAAGGAAATTGACGGAAAACAAAAATTAAAACCAGGAAAAATTGTGTAGTATCACATAAAAAACCATTAAAATCGTAAAAAATTGTTTACATGCGTAAAAGCTGCTAATAGTTGTTTTTCAATCTATAGTGACCTTACTATTTTAGTACTATCTTCAATTTTGTTCTTTTTTCTATGGTTGTTACTCTGCGGGCAAACTCTAATATAATTCGTTACGCAGCTCTTCGCTAATACGGTGACTATTTCACCACCCACTTGGGTAGAAAATGACACAACCAACAAAAAATAAATGCATTTAGTAATAAAACTGTTGCGTGCCAAAATGGACTTGTTTGCTGTTTCTTATGAACACGGCCAGTTGGAATGAAGATTTATTTTGTTAATGAAGAGAATACTTTTGGATTCATATTTAATAAATTGTTCACATTGTTTTTTTTTTTTTTATTTCAGGGCGTAATTATAAGAGAAGTTGATGAAGGCACATGCTGCGAGGAATGCAAAGTAGGTTGCACTGGTTTCGCACCGCACGAATGGAGGTAAGTGAATTATCGTATTTTTGAAATCTTCTCATTCCAAGACTTGGTGATAAAATCCTTAGCATTTATGCGTCAAAACATTTTATTTTTTCTTGTTCATATTTCGGCAGAGTTCCTTCCCAAGTGGATTGCAAGGCTGCAGTCACTGTTGGCATATTGCCCATGGGTATTTGCATACAAAAGTCGCAAAGCGTTAAAAATATTATGTAAGAAAGGAAATGAAATCTTCGAAACGAATGTATCTATGCTGTAAATGGGGATGGTATTAAAAGGTTTCTTTAATGGACATGCAAATACAAATATACATGAAGGATTCTTTACGACTTACAGTATCTACAAAACAAGATATTTTTTATGCTAGTTAGTCCTCTACTATAAGCTATAACTAACAATAAGGAACCCATTCATACAGTTCTGCTCTGAGGCACGTTTATCTATTTATGAGCTTCATTCGAATATCAATGTTTAATTATAAATATTTTTGTATTTGCTATTTTACTTTTTAAAACTTAAACTCTTTTTGAGTTAAGGAGTTCTTCTTTTGGTGGATGAGTCCTGATGTATTCCAAAGCCCTCAGAATATAATCTGGGATTGGTGGTGGCACTGGCAAATGGGAACCACTTGGATGATATCCATTTTCGTCGGCAGTGTAAGCCAATTGGATTTGTTCACCTTCAGGAGACACCCATTGCGCGGCACCACTTACACCGACAGCATTCCCCCTTTCTTGGACGTTGATTCCATTAGTGGTGTCAAAGGCATAGGCAAAGTTGCCGTCAACATCGGCAGGATCATTTGAATAGCTAAGCACCTCTGCATTCTTGTCTATGTTGTCTGCAGCGGCTAATCCCAAAAGCACTGTAACGCAAAACTTTTCAAGAAAATAAGGCAATTATTAAGAAATCCATCTTATAGCTGTTGATGTACTCACAAGTTTAAACATTTTGAGCTGTTGATTGAATGATTTCACACTTGGTAAACTCAGATGAATCTGTTGCTGGTCTGCTTTCAACCAAATGCTTTTATACAAAGACTCTGAACTCAATATTCACGGTTAAGGCACCCCGCATATCATAAATGTCTACGCAAATTGTTGTGATATCCAAAAAAGTAATCTAAATAACCGCTTCGCATGGACAATATGCATATAAAGAAAATATATTTACATATAAATTAAAATAAAAGCGGGAGAAGTGTTACTTAATTTTAAAAAAGGAAAAATATAGTCATTTTGCGCAGAGACGGAAGCGCAATAAAATTTTTCGATTCAAGAGGTCAGGTATCTAAAAAAAATTATTTATTCGTCTGAATCAAACTCAAATGCATTTTTTACGATACTACACCTTAATGTAAAAACGAATTCAGTTCTGCGGAATCTCATTATGGGTAAACGTCATTCATTTTTGGATGTGATTGAGGTTACCTAATATGTGGAAATCATTCAAATTCATTCGAGCTGTGTAGGAGACGCCAATTACGAGATTACCGTTGCAATAGGTTGAAGGCAAGATTGCGGGCAGTTCCTGTGTGGGTGTGTAAATATTTTTGATTCGATATTTGGCATACTGTATTTATTTCGCATTTCCAAGCGATCCCATCCTCGTCGCCACTTTTGTGTTTTTAAAGAATGACATGCAGACAATTAGTAATGTACTTATAACTTTATTTTGTACTAGACTTAATTGATTGTTTATGTAATTGAAGATCAATATTGCAATTAATCTAGAGTTTAAGAGAATGCGATGGTTTTCTAAAGTAGCCGCTATCAGAAGTAAATCGGAAATCGAAGTCGTTCTTCGTTATCTTTTGACAGATCGGTTTCAAGCGAATGCGTTCAGGGTAACAGACTTTGATTTTGATTCAGGTCACTTCACAAAGCTCCTTTCACTTGGCAAGACTAGGCTCACTGATCGCAGCCACTAAGGCAGTATTAAGAACAAAATGTTTACTTTCCAGCAGCCATTGAAAGAGAAGAAGAAGCAAGTGTACTTAACAAGCTGCAACGCTTCTCCATTAATTGAAAATTACTACAGAAAAAAAATCCGAACCGCCAATTAGATTGACCAAGTGCTAACAGATAGGAGGCACGCATCGAAGTCCTGATTGCGAAAAGGTTTAGATGGCGAACGTCAACTGTAAGACTCTAAGTCCAAAGAAGCTACGAACCGCCCAGAAAAATAAATTGAACGGTTAACGCCTTTGCATGACTGGTGGAGCCAATGTCTATACTTACTTAACGGGCTCCCGAACCGTGAAGAGTTTCTGTCTGAGACACTGCAGCCTTCCATCATCTGCGATCCCGTGCACGCTGCTTCCAGCTATCCAGACCAAGCGCTCTGGCATCCGCGATGGCTTGGTCCTTAAAACTTAGGTTCGGCCTTCCTTGCCTTCTCGAACAAGGGGGCTGGGAGTCGAAGATCCTCTTGGCTGGAGCATTATTTTACATTCGCTCAATGTGGCCGAGCCAATGTAGTCGACGTGATTTTGCTTTTCGGACATCTTGTTACAGCTCATAGAGTTCGCGGTTGTATCTTCTCCTCCATTCACCCTCCTCGCACACAGGACCAAATATCCGACGGGGTATTTTTCTTTCAAAAGAACCAAACATTAGCTCCCCTTTTCTACTTATCGTGCAGCGCTCGACACAATTTGTTTCACTAAACCGAAGTAGCAGCGGTTTCCCAAGGTAATTCTCCGCCAGATCTCCACTAAGGTGTCATTCGTGGAGTTGATGTTTACTCCTAGGTAGATGAAATCCTTAACTACCTCGAAGTTATTGCTATGAACAGTGACGTTTTGTCCTAGATTTACTTGTCCTCATTTACTTCAAGACCAACCAATTTCGCCTGTTCTTCAATCGCCGTGAAAGCCTCTAACACGGCATGCTAGGAACGGCCGATGATGTCGATATCGTCTACCCCAGTAGCTGGGCAGATCTATTGTAGATATCGCCTTCCGTATTGACACCTGCCCTTCGTACTATTTTCTCCAGAACAAGATTGAAGAAGTCACATGACAGTGCATCTCCTTGCCGAAATCCGGTACAAGTTTGGAATAATTCGGAAGAGCTGCTTCCATACCGCACATTACACCGCGTGTTTTCAAGTGGCACGCGACGCAACTGGATCAGTTTTGTCGGGATCCCGAATTCGGCCATCGCCACGTAGAGCTCCTGACGATGCGGGTATACGGCTTTAAATTTGATGAAAAGGTGGTGGGTCTCGCCATGAAAATCATTGGTCTTTTCCAGGATTTGCCATAGTCTATTGTCGCCCTGCCGGGCCGGAAGCCACACTAGTACGTGTCGATTAGTGTGCTGCAGAACGGCTTCAGACGTTCACACAGTACATTGGATAGGATCTTATATACGACATTAAGCGGGGATATGCCTCGATAGTTCTTGCGAGACATAGGATTGCCTTTTTTGAAGATGGGGCATATATAGCTGATAGTACAGTCATCGGGCATGCTTTTTTACCACCCATACTTGGTTGTCTACCAAAACATCACCTCCGTATTTGAATAGCTCCGCTGGTAGACCATCAGAGCCGGCGGCCTTATTGTTCTTTAGCTTTCTTATAGCTAAGCCAACCTCTTCTGTACTGGGTGGTGAAATCTGTTCTTCATTGACAGGACGTGGGTTCTCTTTTTGCCCTATCACTCTCTCTACATGATGCCCATTTAGCAGCTGTTGCCAGGCAACAGCCAGGCCATTACTTATCGGCTTGAAATCTATTACTTTTGTCCTAAGCCAATTTCCTAAGAAGAATCCGCAGCCTAACATATGCAATCTTTAATGGCACTTTTTTTCTTTTCATCATACCTGATCCTATCCATCGTATCTACTGGATCGCGGTAATATCTGCCATGTACCGCTCGAGGACAGACTCAAGTTTTTGAGTAGCAGCTGGGGTGTACAGTGTACGCACGTTTCAGGTGCGTACTCTTACATCGTAGTCCTTTGACGTCCCGGGTCTGGTGGCCATATGAGGGTATTCATTATCCGAGGCTTCAGATGTCTCTCTCATAACTATTTATGTTTCACGTGGTCGGGAAGTTACCCCGACGGCACAACCCCGAACCTGGAGGGACAGTTCCATTTTGTACCCCTATGGGCCGGGTTTTCCGGAGTTAGTAACAAACTTCAGGAATATGAGCGCTGCCGATGGCCCATTTAGGGACCATCCATCACCAACTGTTTTCCAATACCCTGGCTCAGCGTTGGAGACCCCTCAAGACCTGGGACTCAAATAGGTCGAAACAGCTCATATACGGATAACACTAATAGTAGGTAGGTATGTAAATGGATGTGACTGGTGTCACGGCTCATTTAGATCCATTGTTGGGATTTTCTAAAAATGTTGAGAACCTGCAAAGAAATCAAGAATATGCCACTGTTTCACAGCTCAGTGATCCGCTGTATTTGAACCACCCGGATCTATATGTAAATCTCCGGAGTTTCCTCAGCTCAATATCGGTCAGATCCTCCAGCTCCTCAAAGAAGTAGCTGCCAAGAATCTTGAATCTGTTGGTTCTAAGGGCAGGGCATTCAGGGCAGGTCTAGAAAAGGAGTTGGTAGTGAGTGGCTATCGTGAGAACACCTGTGCTCTCATATATTCGCATCACTACCCTTTAGCTGCCAATATCTATACCATCCTCAAAAGCCAACATGATGTGAGGTAGCCGCAACTCCCGCCATATCAGCCTCCCCAAAAAAAAAGGCCCGTTGTAAGATGTTCACTTGAAACTGTGCCAAAGCGTGTATATGCAAACACGCGGTGCAATGTTCAATTTGGAAGTAGCTCTTTCTAACTATTCCAAACCTGCACCGGCTTCCAATAAGGAGATACGCTATCGTGTAACTTGTTCTTTCTTGTTCTGCACCAGATAGTGCATTCGGCAGGTGTCAACACGGTAGAAGAAAAACTGGTTCTTTGAAATAAAACGTTTTCTTCAGATATTATTTGGTTTTGTCCGCGAGGACTTTGGTGACGTGAAATAACATAAGACCAAATTTAAACTTATTTCGTTTTTAAATACGAAATGACTCAAATTTGATTTTATTTCGTTACCACAACAAAAAATTGCCAAACAACTTAAATTTTCGCAAATCAATATTTTGGCTTTATTTCACTTTCAGAATAGAAATAATGCCAAATTCACCATAATGCTGCATCCATATCCAAGAAATTGCTAAAAGGATTTAACCCTTTTCTCGGCATAGTTAAGGATGCTCAGGTAACCTCGTTGCTACGCTAAGGATAGTGGTCTGGCAGGCGCTTTTGTCAGTTTTTTTTTTAATCAAAAAGTGTTTCGATGGCCCGCTTCTGAGTTAAAAGGATTCAACCGTTTTCTCCATATAGTTTTACCAGCTCACGTAGTTTTGTTGCTCCGCTAAGGATAGTTGCTTGGCATTCGCCAATGGCAGCTTACTATTTCGAATCTAACAGTGTTTGGGTGGCACGCTTCGCGGGTAAAAGGAATTTACCGGTTTTCTCTTCATGGCTTAGCCCGCTCACGCAACTTCGTTATTCTACAGTTCTGACAGAAGCCATTCCATATCATTGTTTGGAGGAATTATAAAGAAAAGAACGACTTGTCGACACAATTTCATTTCCATTGATTTCTTTGATAACACGGTTTTTAAATTGTGGGCGTGTCAGTAGGGGGATTCAGCAAATTTTTGCACTTGATCATTTCGGGCGCTAGAGTAGAGAGTATATTTTGTTCCAAATTTCAAATGCAGTTTTCGGGCCGCAAAATTAGTGACGGCCTTGGCTTGATGGACATTACTTTCTTTGCTGATCACATATATATTAACTTTTAGGGGTCTACGAGCAATAATAAGGTATGCTATGCATCCCGTAATAATACCCAGGGTTTACAAAAAATCGAATTACCTAGTGTGTAAATGAATTATATGTCCAAACTCGCGATCTCCGTCATGCTCCTTATATGGGCGCAGTACCTCAGTGGCACTTTGAGAATCGAATCCCACCCAGAGACACCTAACATTTTTACCACTGCCCCATCTTTTGGGAAAATCTGAAAAACATTCCAGACTATAAACTGTCATAAGAAGCTTCTCAAAAATATGTTCTTCCGAATCGTCTTTAAATTGTAGGTCCCTTCCGTTCGTATCAAAAACATAGCTTAGCACACATAAATGGTTAGAGCGATAAATGCCTTATACATATTAGTTTATTTATTTTAAGTGCAGGGAAGGGTTTAAAGTCACTGCAGCACCCTAACACAGTGGACTAAAGGGAGATATCACTTAAAGGCAATTTATACATTCAGGTGGGCCTAGCGATACATTTAATATATTGAAACTCTCCTTCAAGTGTGCATGCAACTCCGTAGACTGACCCGATAATCAAACAATAATGAAAAAAGCAACATGGAGTGCCGGAATCTTTAGAGGTGTCAGACATTAAAATGCCTGGATCACACAAATGCAACAACACCAGCGCTTGATTAGCGTTAGTAAAAACATGATTCGAAACCGCGAGGCCTGCTGATGTTCATTGAGTTCAAACCGCCAAACCCTACGGGCAGACCAGTTTATTATTTTTTTTATTTTATGAGAAAGGTGCAAAGCATCGAAAGCCTAAATGTCATGTGTGGCACTTTAGCCGGAACTAAAGCCCCATCTGGTCCCAAACCCTTATTCCCACGTTACCGCCATACGAAATTTCTTTCGTGGGGAGTTTTTAGCCGTAGGCTCCATCTCTCGCTCTACGTGTACTAAGTACGCGTATGTGAGTGTGTTTGCGCGTGTCCATTATTTTGAAGTTGTAACCGTTCAAGTGTATTGAACTGTCTTCACAAGTGGAACAGTGGGAAGGCAGTAAAGGGGTAGGGTTATGATCTCTTTAATTCTCATTGTAACTTCGCCATCAAGGAAGAAGATAAAGAAGAAATTAATTTATTCATTTATTTTATTAACCTTATGTTTTAAATTGACAAAAAAAATTATACGTTCCCATATAGGGCCTAACACATAGCTTCTCCAACCATTTCTGTGTGCGCAGTTGTATTTTTGGCACGAGTGGAAAATACCTATAACTTTAGGCTGACTGAAAGCGAAAAATTTGAGGCCTCATTTGCCGTGGCTCAGTTTCTAATGTATTGGACTACTAATCGAAAGGTCCCCGGTTCAAATACCGCCGAGCCCAAGTAACATATAGAGTCTTTTTTTCTAATTCCAATTTTGCAATTGAAACTAGATGTTTCATTTAAAAACCGCGCGATTTTTAAATAAAACATCTAGTTTCAATGCAAAAGGTAGATTATTAAAAAAAGCGGGAATAAAAGAAACGGACTTACTCGTATAAGTAAAAACAAATTGAAATAAGTGAAATACGAGGGCGGGTCAATAAGTCCGTGACTTTTGGAATAAAACACAAATTTTTTGATAAAAAAATAATTTTATTTTTCAACGTAGTCTCTCTTGAGCTCTATAAACTTTGTCCAACGCTTCTCCAATTTTTTTATCCCTTCCAAAAAAAATGATTTGTCGAGGTCCTCAAAATAGGCCTTTATTTGCGAGATGACTTCATCATTGGAGTCAAATCTTTTTCCACCAAGCCATTTCTTCAGGTTTGGGAACAAGAAGTAGTCGCTCGGAGCCAAATCTGGAGAATAGGGTGGATGAGGGAGCAATTCATAGCCCAATTCATGGTTTTTTGCCATGGCAACTGCACATGTGTGCACCCTTGCATTGTCTTGGTGGAAAAGAACTTTTTTCTTGGCCAAATGAGGTCGGTTTTTTTTCAAATCGTCATTGAATCGGTCCCATAAGTTGGCATAATATTCCCCATTGATTGTTCTTCCCTTTTGAAGGTAGTCAATGTGGATTATCCCGCGTGCATCCCAAAAAACAGTCGCCATAACTTTATTGGCTGACAAACCCACCTTGGCCTTCTTTGGCGCCGATTCACCCTTAGAAATCCACTGTTTTGACTGTTGTTTGGTCTCTGGTGTGTTGTGATGGATCCATGTTTGGTCCACGGTTACAAAACGGCGCAAAAACTCCTCCATATTGCGATTAAACAACGCCAAACCTTCCTGTGAAGTTGTTACACGATTGCGTTTGTGGTCGACTGTGAGCAAACGCGGCACCCATCTTGCGGAAAGCTTTCTCATGCCCAAGTGATCATTCAAAATTGAAACCACTGAGCCATTCGAGATCCCTACGGCTTCCACAATCTCTCGCACTTTCAATCTTCGGTCGCCCAACACCATATCGTGAATTTTTTCGATTGTTTCGGGTGTAGAGACCTCCAGGACGTTCGGCATCTTCAGTGCTTGTGCGGCCACAACGAAATTCAGTAAACCACTTTTTTACCATTGAAATCGATGGTGCAGAGTCCCCATAGTATTTTTCAAGCTTAGCCTTGGTCTCGGTAATGGTTTTTTTTCGCAAGAAATAATGCTTACTAAGCACACGAAATTCACTTTTTTCCATTTTCTCCTCAAATTAGTGAGTAGTCTGATAAAAATAGCTGTCAAACACAAACTAACTGACGCAGCAAGTTTAAATTTTGACAGGAGTCAACTGACAGATGCCTGTTGACAGGAGCAGTGTTGCCGTTTCAGTAAAGAGGTCAGAAATTCAAAAAGTCACGGACTTATTGACCCGCCCTCGTAAAACAAAGCTTTGCCATGATTTAATATTTTATTAATACATAATCTGGTTATTTTTAACAAAGAAAAAATATTACATGACAAACGGGATGTACATAGGGAATAACATAAAAACATAAAACTCTGTTCTTATGAGCACTTACACGGTCTTAAAGTTCATTTAGTTATAGTAAGCAAAAAAGTATGTGTACACTGGAAAACAAAAGCAACTTATTTTTTTGTAGTTATCAGTTTTGTTATTTCTTTGTAAAAAAAAAGAAAAAAGCAATAATTGAAATGGATAAAACTATGAAAGACAATAGGAAATAAGCAATATTCAATTTTGAACGATGACGTTGTTAAAATTCAAGTGGGATTACTGTTCTGACCGTGGCAACTGACAATTATAGAATAAAAAGTGTATCGCTACCCGAACTACGCTTCGAAATAGAGAAACTAAAATTAAAACAATGCACCTGGATATGACTTAATCACAGGACAGGTTCTTAAAGAGTTACCTAGGAAAGCTTTAATCAAGTTTGCCTATCTTATAAATGCATCGTTCAGGTTATTGTACGTTCCACGACAATGCACCCAAAAAAATCGGTTGTAGAAATGATGAAAATCGGGGTTAATTTGACTGCATTCGTTGTCACAATTGACCCGACAACCAATGTTCTCAATTTGACTAAGACATGGTTGTGAAATCTATCACCAAATTGTAGAAATCACAACACCTGCTGTAGAAGTGAAAACCAGAAAAAATAAGGAAACAACAACTTTTGCTGTAGAATCTACAACCCAATTTGTAGAAAATACGAATTTCATAGTGATTTTCACAATTTTTTGTTCCAAAATAACAAACAAAAACGTACGAATTCAATAATTAATATTTCTTTTTATTCAAATAAATGATATTAATGACAACATAAATTATTACTATTTAAAAAAAACTTTAAATAAACTTATTCCTAAAAACGTTGGACCCATCATTAAGGGTATTAAGTTCATATTGAATAGTATATATTTTTCAATTATATTTGTAAGATCTATTACATAGCAACGATAATGAAAGTTAAAATACAAAATTTTGTATTTACAACAAACAAATAATACTTCTTTATTCTCATGAATGATAATATTTAATATCTTAAAAAAGCGTTTTTCATCCGTTTTAATTATACTTATGTAGTATCCAACCTTATACTCCGTTCCCTTGTGTGTAAGCAATTTATTTAAAACCATAATAAATAAGGCAGGCTTTCATAATTTTTAGTGAAAGCATCTTCAGCTATAAAACTATTTTCTGTCTGAAAACCTGAATCATTTAACAATAATTTTGTTGCACAGTATTATTGATTTTCTACTTACTTCTATTATTTTCCACTTAAGCAGTTCGTCCTCGAACTCCAACTGCAGCAAGTTCACTATCCGGAAAAAATTTTGATAAGTGTTCCGACCTGAGTAGGAAGGAGTAAGCTTCTTTTTGAAAGCCCGTGACCTATTCAATTATAAAAGTTTTATGTTGGCAATTTACAGAGGTAAAATAATATATGGCGTATAGAACCGCCGAGAAAGATTTTTTTTGCAGAACGTGGTTACTTTTTTATCTATATCTCATATTTCAAAACAGCAGCTAAGGCAATCTACTGACAATCATTACTTTTTTAACTATGAGATATTTTAATTTGAAACATAATTTTGAGCAGCCACGTTTTTTTTTTATAAAAAAAAATCGCTAGACTGGCTTTATATACTTAGGTATAGAAAAAAATACGTAACTAAACATAACTTACCTGCTAAAAACGACGCTCGAATTTTTATTAAATTAAAATTGCTTACTATATTTCAAAAACTTCCAAATACAAAAGAAAAGAAGGCGACGACTAATTACTAGTTGATGGATTAACAATTTCACTTTCACGTTTCTCAGTATTTTAAGGAAATTAAGGAACAAAATTGCACTATTCGCATCCATGAAGGTACTTTATAAGAAGACCGACCTGATTGAACTGCGATGCGAATGTTTTGATAACGGGACGATTCACTTTGAATTCAACAGATGGTTGCAGATTTGATTGCATTGTTGTGAATTCAACAAAATTGGATGTTGAAAGCACAACTTTTTGTAGATTTGAATGTTTGGCTGTCGGTTTGATTCCATTGTTGTAAATTCAACAAATTTTGATGTTAAAAGCACAACTTTTTGTGCTATCGATACTAAAATTGTAGATTTTAAATGTTTAGCTGTCGATTTGACTGCCTTGTTGTTAATTCGACAAATTTGGCTGTCATTTTCGCATATTTTTGTACTTTTGATAGATTTAGATTGTAAATTTGAGACAATTGGGGTGTGGATTTCGCAAATTCATAATGATGTAGAATTGACAACCAAAATTGACAACACGTTGTGAATTCTACAACAAGAAATTGCGATCATTTTAACAAGTCCCCCTTCGGGATAGGGGTCAGAATTTACCCGAGGTAGGCATACCGGTCGTAAGAGGCGACTAAAATCCACCCTTCGGGATAGGGATCAGAATCTACCCGAGGTAGGCATGCCGGTCGTAAGAGGCGACCAAAATCCACCCTCAGTATACCGAGTGCATAGAGTATACAAAAAATGCAATGATTAAAACAAAAAGATATAATACCCCAGGTGGCAGCCCAGTTCTACTGGAAAATCCACACTCTTCGGAGGCAGGCTCTACGGATTCTGGGGAGAGCCATTTATTGCAATCATCCGACCCTTTTAAAAATACTAAAAGGGTAACTAGATCACCACCAACGGGATCTGTGCCAGAAGCAAAAACTAATCGAAGTCCTACGACGCCAAAAGATTTTGGACGCCTTTCGAGGGACTCAACGAAATGCAAAAGCTTCGAGGACGAAAACAAGGAACTCCGCACTAAGCTTAACCAAATTGAACAGCTTTACCAAGAGCTAAAAAAAGAGCTAGATCAGCTGAAAGCTGAGAACAAAGCACTTGTTGAATCTCAACCTAAAAAACAGCCAGAAGCCAAATCATACCGCTCAGCTAGCCGCGATTATCATACAGACGAAGAAGAGCTAGGGCGCGAAACGGATTGGATCACTAAGAGGAGACCGAACAAAAAACGGAAAGCCGGCTCCTCACCAGAAGTCGTTGTGCTAAGATAGACAACCCAAAAAGGCAAATGCCAACGAAATAGAAACGCTAAGGAAAAAACCTCAAAATAAGGTATACCTTCCACCTCCAATTAACGTTGTCGGAGTTTCAGACTACAACAAGCTAAGTAGCCTTCTTAAGGAAATAGCAAAGTCCACATTCAAAGTAACATCTCTGAATAATATTGTGTGGAAAATAAATGTAAGCGATCCTGAGAGCTATCGCGCAGTTTCTCAAAAACTGAATACTGAGAAGGTACAATGGTACACTTATGTAAACAAGTCTGAAAGGCCACACCGAGTTGTAGCCAGAGGGCTCCACTCTTCGTGCCGCAAAGAAGATGTTTTGCAAGATCTTAAAACTAAAGGTTTCAAAATTATCGACGCGGTTAATATACTTAAAAAAGAAAAGCAAAAAACGGAAGAAGACGAGGAAATTGTTGTCAAACGCGGACTTCCGCTATTCATGCTTAGTTTCGAAAAGTCTGAAAACATGGAAAAAATATACAACATTAAAACTATCCTAAACATAGTGGTTAAAATTGAACCGATGCGCCAAAGGACTCGTCAGATTCCTCAGTGTAAGCGTTGCCAAGGCTACAATCACACGCACACGTATTGCCAAAAAGAGCCGCGTTGCGTAAAATGTGCCGGTAAACATTTATCGAAGGAATGCGCTCTAAGTAGACAAGACCTACCAACATGCATAAATTGCAATGGAAAACATCCGGCAAATTATCGCGGATGCGAAGTGGCTAAGGAACTTCAAAATAGGCGCGACAAAATAAAGAAAACTACGCTACCAATCGCAAATAAAACCAGTAACAAACCTGAAAGGGGCAACAATAAAACCAATGAAGGACGAAAAAAGGCTAAAGAAATGGTCAAAACACAACACCCAAGAGAAGGAAAATTGTTTAGAAAAAAGTCACCGAAAGCTGTTCCACAAACATACGCTGAAGCTGCGTTGCAAGGACGCGAACAAACAAATAAAACATCTGATCCAGTCTCCCAAGTTTTCTCTGCAATTCTTGCCAGGCTAGAAGAACAGAGCCAAATTAATAAACGTATGTTTGAAAAACTCGACAAGCTCGAAAATCAATTTCGAAGTACACGTGCAATAATATAAATATGACGGATTTAGTTAAATTAGTGACATGGAATGCGAACGGCCTTCTGCATAAGATGGACGAGCTCGAGATATTCATTCATAAATATGAAATTGATATTTGTTTGATTTCGGAAACTCATCTGACGAAAGAAACCAGCACAAACTTTCGAGGATACATTGCCTATCACGCATATCACCCTTCGGAAAGGGCGAGAGGCGGGGCATCCTTGTTGATCAAAAATACCATTGAACACTCAGTCAGTGGAACAATCGAGCTTGACAAACTGCAATTATGCACGGTGAGCGTAAAAATTAAACACATAAAATATGATTTTGCAGCTATCTATTGCCCCCCACGTGCAACGATGGAAAGAAGCGATTTTATAAGTATCTTTGACTCACTTGGACGAAATTTCGTCATCGGAGGTGACTTTAACGCAAAACATACCTTCTGGGGATCGAGATGCATTTCAGTAAAAGGTAGAGTTCTCTACGAAGCCGGTATGGAATTGGGGGTAGACTTTCATTCCTCAGGTAAACCGACATACTGGCCCTCGGATACGGCAAAAACACCAGACCTCATCGATTTCTTCATCACGAAAGGTTTGTCGGGAAACTCTATTGTAGTTGAGGAATGCTTCGATCTTTCTTCTGATCATTCACCGGTCATTTTGACAATTAACGGCTGTCTACGAAAAAAAGAAGGTCCGCCCAGAATAACTAACATGAAAACAAACTGGGAATCCTTTAAAAAGTACTGTGAAAGTAAAATCGATCTCAAAGTGTCTCTTCGAACACCCCACGAACTTGAAGACGAAGTCGATAAATTTATTAACGTCATACAATGCTCAGCCTGGAAAAATACTCCCCATAAACGGAAAATAACCACAAATTGCGAAATAACATATCCCTTGGAAATCACGCAATTGTTAAAGAAGAAAAGGGGAGCGCGCAAAAGATGGCAACAATCTCGCGCTCCACAGGATAAAACCACTCTTAACTACCTTTGTAGTAAACTTAAGAGAGAAATTCGAGACTTTAAAAATCGTCAAATTTCTACATATCTTGGAAGCCTAACTGCGGATAAAAGTACAAATTACTCGCTCTGGAAAGCCATGAAAGGCATTAAAAAACCAAAAACGCAAGCGCCACCCATCAGGAAAATCAATGGAGAATGGGCGAAGAGTGACAAGGAAAAAGCCGAAATATTTGCAGAACATTTGGAAGAAACATTTAAACCATTTGATGGTCAAGCGTTGCTCGAATTTCCTGTCCTAACCGTGGCACCTGACAATTATAGAATAAAAAGTGTATCGCTAGCCGAACTACGCTTCGAAATAGAGAAACTAAAATTAAACAAAGCTCCTGGATATGACTTAATCACAGGACAGGTCCTTAAAGAGTTACCTAGGAAAGCTTTAATAAAGTTTGCATATCTTATAAATGCATCGTTCAGGTTATTGTACGTTCCACGACAATGGAAGGTAGCTGATGTTATAATGGTTCCAAAGCCCGGTAAACCACTGAATGACAAAAAATCATATAGGCCAATATCTCTCTTACCGATAATGTCGAAGGTATTCGAAAAACTTTTGTTAAAGCGCCTACATCCGATTATCGAAGAACGTCGATTAATACCTGACCACCAATTCGGATTCAGGATTAAGCACTCTACAATCGACCAGGTTTACAGAATAACCAATGTAATTGAAAAAGCCCTAGAGGAGAAAAAAATATGTTCTAGTGTTTTTCTCGACGTCTCTCAGGCCTTTGATAAAGTATGGCATACAGGGTTGAAACATAAGCTAAGACAAGCTTTTCCGAAACAGTTATCTGATATCCTTAGTTGTTACTTATCAGACAGACTCTTTCGTGTAAAACACGGAAATGATTACTCTGAATTTAAAGAAATCGCGGCAGGAGTTCCCCAAGGAAGCGTTCTTGGACCGATCCTATTTCTAATATACACTAGTGATATTCCTCAAGAAGAAGGCACAACAGTAGCCACATTTGCAGACGATACAGCTATATTAGCGGTCAGTAATACCGTTGAATCAGCAACTAATAAACTCCAACGTTCTATTGACAAAATTTGTGATTGGACAAAGACTTGGCGTATTGCTCTCAACGAGGCCAAATCAACGCACGTGAATTTTACTTATAAAAAGGTAGACAACTTACCCATTTTCATTGATTCGGTACGAATTCCGTACGCAAACGAGGCAAAATATTTGGGTATGACACTCGATGCGAAATTAAAATGGAAACCGCACGTCAAGAAGAAACGCGAAGAGCTCGCCATTCGATGTAAACAAATGCACTGGCTGCTTGGTAGATTTTCCCAACTCAGCATGCAGAACAAGCTGCTTTTATACAAGCAAGTACTAAAACCGGTTTGGACATACGGTATACAACTTTGGGGTTGTACCAAATCCAGTAATATCAAAATTTTACAAACTTTTCAAAACAAAGTGCTAAGAAAAATAGTAAATGCACCATGGTTTATCAGAAACACTGATATCCACAGAGACCTAACTATGGCTAGCGTCGAAGATGAAATAAAACATTTTGCCTGCAAACAACAGACACGCCTTCACGGTCATTGCAATATCACCATGCTACAAATTCGAGACGATACTAACCTTGTGCGCCGATTACAAAGGATAAAACCATTTGAATTAGCGCAATAAGATGTAACCGCGTGCTTATGGCGGTATTAGCAGGTGCCTCCACTGGGAAGCTGCCTGCCAAACGCGTAATTTACAGTTTAAATAAAACTACTAGATAGGAATAACCTAGTTGTAGTATGCAGGTTTCGAAGGGAGGTGGTTTTTGTTTTCTTATCTTAAGTGAGAAAGAGTCGCATGTACGATTTTCCACCTACCCCTATTATTCGTCCGAGCCTAGTTCTGGTTCCAAGTCTCGTGCTTTTAACCAGGATAGGTAACTCTCAGCTTGCTGAGAGTAACGATAATATTACTATGGCTTGGGAGTAATATTAGAAACTCTATATAAAAAAAAAAATAAAAAAAAAAAAAAAAAAAATTTAACAAGTTTGTTGTAAAAATGATAGCAAATCTGTAAAACCAACAATTAATTGTGAATTTGATTACAAATTCTGTTGAATGTACTAATAAACAGTTAGTTGTAAGTTTGATTGCAACTTCTTGTGAAATTTACCACCGATATTTTTTTGGGTGTGGAAGGTAGCTGAATTTATAATGGTTCCAAAGCCCGGTAAAATGACAAAAATTCATATAGGCCAATATCGCTCTTACCAATAATGTCGAAGGTATTCGAAAAACTTTTGTTAAAGCGCCTACATCCGGTTATCGAAGAACGTCGATTAATACCTGATCACCAATTCGGATTCAGGACTAAGTATTCTACAATCGACCAGGTTTACAGAATAACCAATGTAATTGAAAAAGCCCTAGAGGAAAAAAAAAATTGTTCTAGTGTTTTTCTCGACGTCTCTCAGGCCTTTGATAAAGTATGGCATACGGGCTTGAAACATGAGCTAAGACAAGCTTTTCCGAAACAGTTATCTGATATCCTTAGTTGTTACTTATCAGACAGACTCTTTCGTGTAAAAAACTTAAATGATTACTCTGAATTTAAGGAAATCGCGGCAGAAGTTCCCCAAGGAAGCGTTCTTGGACCGATCCTATTTCTAATATACACTAGTGATATTCCGCAAGATGAAGGCACAACAGTACCCACGCTTGACTTCGGATATCATCCTTCCAACACTGGAGATGATTCTGACAAGTTGCTTAAAGCTGATTCACATTCCTCAGGCTTGGAGAGAAGTAAAAGTGATGTTCATACCCAAAGCAGGCAAATACTCCCATGTTAGTCCCAAAGACCTCAGACCTATCAGTCTATCATCTTTCCTCCTCAAAACGCTGGAGCGTCTGATTGATATCCATCTTCGTATGAACATAAACCCGCAACTGCTGTCTGCGGCCCAACACGCATACAATAAGGGTAAATCGGTGGAAACCGCCCTTCACTCCTTGGTACGCACTATTGAATACTCCCTTTACCACAAGGAATACACTATGGTTGCTTTCCTAGACATAGAAGGCGCTTTCAACAACGTAAACACATCTGCAATCGCAAATGCACTGACAGAACTGAATGTGAATGGCTCGCTTGGGGAACTGATCAATCTTTTGCTCTCAAGCAGGATTATCAATTCGAAACTGGGCGATTCATCCGCGAGGAGGTCTGTCAGTAGGGTTACGCCACAAGGTGATGTCCTTTTCCCCCTTCTGTGGAACTTGGTGGGGAATAAACTACTGACATGCCTGGAGGGGGAGGGTTGATTGGTGATTGCCTATGCGGATAACGTTGCTATTGCCGTCTCATGGAAATACCTCAACACCCTAAAAAAACTACTTCAAAATGCTCTCAATAAGCTGACAAGTTGGGCAAGAAGATGTGGGTTGGGGGTTAACCCTCATAAAACCGAACTTGTCCTCTTCTCCAGGAAATATAAAATCCCTCATATCGACCCTCCTTCCATTAACGGTACAAGCTTAACATTTTCCGATGAAGCCAAATTCCTGGGTCTTATCCTCGATAGGAAGTTAAGCCGGAAACCCAACTTACAAGAAAGAGTAAAAAAAGCGACAGTAGCACTTTTCTCTTGCAAAAAAGCCATCGGTAATAAGTGGGGCCTACAGCCCCGCATATCTCACTGGCTATACGTATCGGTAGTGAGACCGATTCTGACATACGGGGCGGTTGTCTGGTGGACTGCTCCTGATAAAGCGGTAAACCGTGATAAGCTAAGCAAGGTGAAACGTACAGCTTGTCTGTGTATCAGCGGAGCACTCCGTACGACCCCCTCCGCCGCACTGGGCATCTTACTGCATCTGACACCCCTGGATATTTTTAGCAGGCAGATGACTGCCTGCTCCGCTGTCCGCTTAAAAGCCACCTCACAGTGGATCAATACGAATATTGGCCACTCTATCATTTTGGACTCACTTGGGTCCGTACCAAGAAACATCGATTACACTACACCCCAACTACAGTTCGAAAAGAATTTCCAAATCACTATCCCCACCAGATCATTCTGGGAGGATGCTGGTTGCACGGAAGTTAAATCGATCCACTTTTATACCGACGGATCAAAAACTAGCGAGGGGGTAGGTGGGGGTGTTTACTCAGAAAGACTGAATATCAGTCTCTCCTTCCGTCTTCCTGTTCATTGTAGCGTGTTCCGGGCGGAAATCATGGCGATTAAGGAAGTCCTGTCGTGGCTGAAGAGAAATATGATATCCGCTAAGGATATCTGCATTTTCTCGGATAGTCAAGCCGCGCTAAAATCCCTGGACGCAGTCTCTCCGAATTCCATCGTAGCCTTAGACTGCCGTTCATCTCTGCAGGAGATGGCAGAGCAGTTCAATATTCACCTTTGTTGGGTGCCGGGGCATAGAGACATCCCAGGGAATTGTAGGGCAGACGAACTCGCCAAAAACGGAACCGCATTACCTCTTCTACCTGAGAAAGGTTTTATAGGTATGCCTATTGCTACTTGCAGACTTATGTTCAAGCTATCCGCAGTCGAGAGTACAAACCTCAGGTGGACAGGTAGTGATACATGTCTAGCGACTAAGCAAATCTGGCCAAAGCTGGATCTGCGATGCTCTTTGAGTTTGATCTCACTCAACAGACTGCACATTGGCTCTGTCATAGGTGTCATCACAGGACACTGTCTAATAAGCAGGCACGCATCAAGGCTTGGCGTTTACTCAAACGACTTCTGCAGAAGCTGCAGGGATGAGGAGGAGGAGGAGACTACGTCTCATCTCCTCTGCACATGTCCTGCACTCTCCCATAAAAGAAATCTCTACCTAGGAGCCTTCTTCGGCAACGAACTCAGTGACTTAGCTAATACAGATGTTAGAAGTCTATCGCGCTTCATTAGAAGCTCCAAATGGTTTTAGCGAGTAGGGGTCGAAACTCCCGATCCATGTGGCATCACAACGGACCTCATTGGTCTAAGTGTGTTGGCTTTCTGCTAACAGCCACTTCAACCTAACCGAACCTAACCCACGCTTGCAGACGATACAGCTATATTAGCGGTCAGTATGTTGCGATTACTATGCCACTCTGGTTCTCACTTGCTTGGATCGTTACTTGGCATGCTTGCATATGCACAGCTAGGAACGTCGGATGGGATGGGTTCTTGATCCGCAAGTACCAGACACAACAAAAGAACTAAAATATGTTCATGCCAAGATTTGACTTTCGAACGCGGACGGACGCTACTTCATTATCAGAAACCAAACTAATAAAGCTCGTGGGCTACCAGATGGCATGTCGCCAGAGTACTTTGACCCCACCCCTTTGCAATTAAATGCACCATGTCAGCTTTTGTACTCGATCGTTTTGGAAGCTGACCCTATTTCAGCCTTTGAACGATCTACTGCTTCTTACCTTGTGACGACACCTGAAACTTCACCACACACCACCCCATTAAACTGAAAAATCACTGCATCTTGCTACGCTTATATAATTTTTTTTTTATTGCCAGAAATCTATGTTATCCATTCTATGATTAAATAGTTCAGTACCGAAATTTAAAATTATGTTTAGTTTCTTCCTTGTTTTATCAAATAAAATAAATTATATATAAAGATAGGCAAATTCAAAGTTTATAGGAGGAAAACAAACTAGATTTTGTTTGGCAATCATAAATTAATATATCAAATGTATGAAGGCAAGTACCCACATAGAAAAATGAACAAAAAAAAACTCACCCGTATCCGTCTGGAGATTGTGCACAATATCCCACGTGGTTCTATATCTGTAAGGTTATATCCAATCCACTAACGCTTAATTTATAAGCCAAACTCACTATCACAAGTAGGTATTCTAATTTAGGTATATTATTTTGAAATTTTAAGTTCAGTTAAGTTAATTTAATAGAAAATTTTAGGAAAAATGAAACTTTAGGCAAATATTATAAATATAGCAAAGATCAATCAATTCTGTTTTACCTTACGCACTTTATGACTTATTAAATTTTTGTGATTATATATATATATTTTTTTTTTTTTTTGGGTTGACATGGGATGCCAAATTCACGATCACTGCTACACCGGTACTACGAAAACCGAAGTAAGACCACTTGCGCTCGTATTCCGCCCGCCGCCGACCACTGACCGCACCTTCCGACTCACCTATGACCGCTGATTACGTGTGTGTCGCGCTCCCCGATCGATGGATGACTGGACCGATTAGGCGATATTTGCGGATATCAATTGGAGCGTAACTGGTCTATGAGTAGGAATGCGGGCGAGGTGGGTAGTCTCCAAAAGGGTGTCGAGGGACTTTTGTACTGGTCGTCTGCGCGGCTCTCTGTGGAGTTGCAGCGGTTAATTTTTTTTTTCATACATAGATTGTGGGAAAAATCTATTTTTGGTCTTACGGTGATCTTTCGTTTACCAAATTCTCTTCCTGCCGAATATCGATGATTGGGACTTAGGGCGTGGATACCGAAATGTGATCTCACGAAATAAATTATCAATGACCTGAATACCTGGGGTATAAATTTTTTTTTTTTTTTGTAAGTTGTAGATATTTTGGCGATATTAGAGAGATATTTACCTTATGTCAAAATTGAATTAATCCTAAGACTATGGTTTTTAAAAAAAACAATTATTGTCTTTTCGCGGTGGACTATGAGGTGACAACCAGAATTTGGACTAGGTTTCAAATATTTCACCGGGAGATGTGCCTCCTCTAAAAGTCAACCAGGAAAAGAAAGGGAACTCTGGGAAATGTAACGATGGAGCATTGGCTGGATGTCTGCATGTGCATACATAAAAAAAAATACAGGTTCCGGTTTCCACCATGTCGATCAATTTCGACAAGCTAGTTCGAATTCCGTACAAGGTACAGGGTGGACAAACGCAAAAGGTATGTTTGCACGCTAATTCCACATCCGTAACAAGTAATACCGTTGAATCAGCAACTAATAAACTCCTACCTTCTATTGACAATATTTGTGATTGGACAAAGACTTGCCGTATTGCTCTCAGCGAGGCCAAATCAACGCACGTGAATTTTACTTATAGAAATGCACTGGCTGCTTTGTAGATTTTCTCAACTCAGCATGCAGAACAAGCTGCTTTTATACAAGCAAGTACTAAAACCGGTTTGGACATACGGTATACAACTTTGTGGTTGTACCAAATCCAGTAATATCAAAATTTTACAAACTTTTCAAAACAAAGTGCTAAGAAAAATAGTAAATGCACCATGGTTTATCAGAAACACTGATATCCACAGAGACCTAAGTATGGCTATCGTCGAAGATGAAATAAAACATTTTGACCGCAAACAACAGACACGCCTTCACGGTCATTGCAATAACACCATCCTACAAATTCGAGACGATACTAACCTTGTGCGCCGATTACAAAGAATAAAACCATTTGAATTAGCGCAATAAGATTTAACCACGTGCTTATGGCGGTATTAGCAGGTGCCTCCACTGGGAAGCTGCCTTCCAAACGCGTATTTAACTCTTTAAATAAAATTACTAGATAGGAATAACCTAGTTGTAGTATGAAGGTTTCGAAGGGAGGTGGTTTTTGTTTTCTTATCTTAAGTGAGAAAGAGTCGCATGTAAGATTTTCCACCTACCTCTATTATTCGTCCGAACCTAGTTCTGGTTCCAAGTCTCGTGCTTTTAACCAGGATAGGTAACTCTCAGCTTGCTGAGAGTAACGATAATATTACTATGGCTTGGGAGTAATATTAGAAACTCTATATAAAAAAAAGGAAAAAAAGTGGGATTCTGAGAAACGGGCAAAGCGGGATAAAACGGGATTTTAAAAAGCGCGATTTTAATAGATCGGGATTTAGAATAAGCGGGATTTTCAGAGGCATTATTAAAAAAAACCGGGATTTTCGAAGACGGTGTTTTAAAACTTTTTAAGCGGGATTTTTTAAAAAAATGGGATTTTAAAAAGCGGGATGCTGATACGCTCGCATCACAACTGATACTGAAATGTTTGTCGGGCTTCCGCAAAAGATGAAACAGTGGAAGAACTGTTGGTGTTTGTGGCGTGGTTTGAACCTGGAACCCCTCGGTCAACACACTAACCACTGAGCAGCAGTGCCTAAATTAAACATAATAAATTCATTGCTAGTGCTCCACACCTGCATTCCACTTTTTTCGAATCCCTTGCATATTATTAAATGTGTTTAGTTTACGGCCACCGAATAATCATTTCAACTATCGCCAATATGTCGTTGTAGCGCTTCTTTATTCAATGACACTCCTCGGAAATAGATTGAAATTACGTCATATGGAAGTCTTTAATCGACCCATGATCAAACCCGCTGTCTGCAATTTACTGTATAAATTCAGCATAGCCCGCGAAATAATGTCCATAGAAATTACGTCATTAAGCAAAATAATGTAGGGGTTGGATTCACACATACACAATGTATTCATTGTCCCCGCGAGAAGGAGTCAATAGGCACCCACTTATTTCCCGACACAGTTGCCGCAGTTTTCAAACAAGCAATAATATTGACTGTCACTCGGTTTTCAGCCCGCAACATTATACCGCTCACATTTGATGTGTGCTGTTTGACTTTTTACGTATTTCGTTATTGTTGTTTTTGTAAGTATTTTCCGTTTAACGGAGTGGTTAATTGACGTTTGGCCAATTATGCTCGTGTCCGGTCCTTAAACGAGACTGAGAGCAGAGTAAACTGATTGAAATCGGTTGCGGGTTGATAAATTGAGTTAACTTTTAAAGCGAAATTCCTCTTCACATATAAACACGAACACGAAGGGACACTTCTGACTCTTTGATGTTTCCTATACTATAGCTTTTACCTTTTAACTGTTTCAGCTTGGTGCTAATAAAGATTTAAAAGGACACTTTTGCTTGTAGTAAATCATGAAAATTATTGCTTACTTTTGAACTGTTATATTTCACATTTCAGCTTTGCCCATAAGTGACACTTCCTTGGGTGCGGGTAATGGTATAAAATAAATTTTAGTTTGTTTCCGTGATTGCCCAGCAGGACATTTAATTTTTTTGGTTTTTGTCTCTAGGGAGTTATCTTGGAAGCATAAAAAGGGTACAAAATGTTGTTCATTTTATTTGTTTCTGCTTTTGATGGATGTCTTAGGACGTGCCTTAATTCGAATAAAACCCTTGCTTCGCCTATTTTCTTAATTGAGTTAAAAGGTTAATATTCGCTTGTGTAGTGCTGCACTTGTGGTCGTCGTCGAATTGGGACTCTTAAGTTGTATGTGTGCGATGGTTGGTCCTTCCCCTAAATAATTGAAAAGTAGTTAATGTGTGCCTTGAAAGAAAGTTTTTTGTTTTTTGTTTAATTAGCTAATGGACTTTTAACGTACAGATGAAAGTTTTTGTTTTTTTTTTCTTAAACTTGTGGTGCGGTTAATATATTTTTGTTTTTAAGGGCTCAACATAAATTATGGCATTCAGTAGTAGTAACAAGGACAGTGTTCTGTATAGTTTCGATTGCGAATGTTTTGAAGATACATAAATTGTTCTTTTAATTACTGGCATTTATGTGAATGGATTTTTGACCTTTCACTGTGAAGGCGAAAACTTAGCTGTTAACATTTTTCCCTAATGGCTGCAACCGGCAGTAGGCAAGGAAAACCCCACCAGTCATCACACGTGTTAGCATCTTTTTGTTTGCTCAACCCCGCTCATAGTTAATATACTATAGTATATTATGGTGTTTATCCCGTCGCTGTGGTGCGTACAGTTGGCCAAAAACATCAGTTCAAAGCCAACATTTACCGTTCAAATACGCAAATAAATATTTGTTCTCACGCATGATTTTCCAATAACATAAGCTGTAAGTAACAACTTATCATGGTTTAATAGTGGGACGGGCAGAAACGCTCGGTTCAGGGCTATTCGGTTTCCGGAGATAGCATAGTATTGCTTAAGCTAAGGGCCGCGAGTTTTAACGTTGGAAGTACGAGTGGTCATATCTACGAGCTTGAAGAGATGATGGTTCGAAGACGAGTTGACATCTTATGTTTTCAATAACCGATATGGCGAAACACCGGAATTCGGGCGCGTTTCTTGGACGTTAGGGCAAAAGCTTTTAAGATGTTCTACTACGGGACGGAACTGGGAAGGGACGGAATCGGTATCAGCTACTTGCCAGTGTCTTCACCATTTTAAAGTCCAGTGATCGTTTGATGTCTCTCAAACTGGTGATGTGAAGTGAGATGCGAAATATTGTGAGTGCATATGCTCAACAAGTTGGAGGCGAGCAGAGAGAAAAAGATGCATTCTGGTTAGATTCTCACAACCTCATCGAGAACATCCCAAAAGAAGAACTTGTGTTTGTTGGCGGAAATTTGAACGGACATGTCGGTAAGTCAAACGAAGACTATGAAGACTACCATGGAGGACTGGGATATGGCACAAGGAACTCTCCGGGTGAAGATATCCTAAGCATATTTTTTTTTTTTTTTTTTTTTAAATGATTTTTATGCGCACTATCTCTACATAAAGTAGGATACAATTCACCTGCCCGGAAGGGGCTAGGCTCTGACGTACAAGCAGGTTATAACCTATACAAATAAAATAATAAAAAAATACATATTATTAATAAAATATTATTACAAATTGCCCGCAAAACCAGTAGGTTTGTCTGCAGGCGGTTATTTATAAAATCGAAATGTACAAAATTATGCTGTAGCTTATTTTAATAAATACTATTTGCACTTATTCATTTCCCGGTACTTAACAAAACATATTAAAATCGAACATCAGAAGAAGATGTGTGCTCTCCATTAATAAAGGATAAATTGGTGTAATAATTCTTTAGTTTTTTTTTACGCTTTTTGAAGTTAACAATATATTTTAGCTCATGTGATAAGTTAGTGATAACTTCCGGAACTGCATATTGTAGTTGCCTTCTGCCGTAGATGTTGTTGAAAGGAGGTATATGAAGTAAGCCTCGTGCCTGTCTTCGTGTGTTAACGTTATGCTTAATTGGAACATTAAAGCGAGCATCTTGATAATACTCCAACGCCAGCGTCATCCGAAAGATATTTTCCACTGAAAGAACATTGAAATTTGTATCGCCTCGCCGTCCACTTCCCATTATAATCCGTACTATTGAGTTTTGTATTCTCTGCAGCTTTTCAAGATGCGTTTTCGGTGCGTTTCCCCAAGCAACAATCCCATAACGAAGTTTAGATTCTACCAGTGCGTAATATACCTGTCTAAGCACCTGGAAGTTAGAGTTTCGTTTGAGGTAGACAATGGCAAACATTGCCTTTTTTAATATGCAAGTCATACGGTTTTATCGTTCTAAATACCATGTTCGTAAAACAAAGTCATCAAAGCGGAAATGAATCCCAGATTGATTATCATTTGGTAACACGTTTCATGAAGCCTGGTGTTGAAGGTTGCAAAATGATCCTAGGAGAGACAGTCGCCCAGCAACACCGCCTCCTCCTGACGGACATATTTATGGCGGCGGGAACGAACAGTACTTAACGAATAAAAGTGTCTGCGAGAATCAAGTGGTACAATCTGGACAAAGAGAAAGGCGGAGCATTTATTGCAAATTTGCAAAATTATCTTCATCACATCATTAACGAAGTAGCGGATGCAGAGTGCAGAGCACAAGATATGTGGGTTTCCTTGCAACGTCCTTGCTTGGATACAGCCAAATCACTGCTGGGGCTTTAAAACTATCACTATCAACACGGCAAAGGAACATGGTGGTGGACAGATGAAGCTAAAGCAGTGCTAAGTGAAAAGAAAGCGGCATTCAAAGCAGTGCTCCACTAATAATGGAGATGGAAAAGCTCGCCTCGAATTTGAATACAGATTTTGCAAGAGGCTCGCTAATAGAATCGAAAAGTTCGCTCAAATAGTAAAGTGTGTGGATAGCGTGTGTCGGGAGTAAGAAGAAATTTCTTCATCCGCTGCCGATAGAAACCAGACTGCCCACGTACTTCGACAAACCAGCTTGAACAGGGGCACTGCCATTTCAAAATTGCCTCTCAGAGAAGGAGGAATGCCCAGGAAATCGGTTCGCCAAAGTTCTTCAATAATGCTCAAGGGCTGCTACTTGTGGATGACCAACAAATTCTCCACAGGTTGCAGCAGTATTGCGAAGGACTTTTATTTCCTCGGATATATTTTCCGAAAGGCGTTCCTAACAATGAAGAACTACACGACAATACTGTCGAAGAAGTAAGGAAGGCGGTCAAAGATTTAAAAAAAAAACGAAAAGTAGTTGGGCCGTATGAGATACCCATTGAGTTCTGGAAAGAGATCTGAGACATCGGGTCCAAATGGCTCATGATTCTCCAAACTGATGAGAGGCGATCCAATGCGCAACCAGTGGAGTTTTCTTTTTCCTTTGTACAAAGGAAAAGGTCATTCGCACACAATAAAGATCGTTCAGCGGGTATTAGATAACCGAATGTGCGAAATGATACGGCTACCTGAAGACCAGTGCGGGTGTGCCGATGCATTATGGAAAAACATCGTGATTCCTTAAAGGATTTGCATATGGTGTTGGTTGATTTTGAAAAGGCATTTGATAGATAACCAAGGGAACTGTTATGGGTGGCGCTAAGAGAACAAGGTGTAAAGACAAGACTAAGATGCCCCGTTGACGTCACCGGAGAGTTCGCAATCAAAGTCAATATACACAAGGGAAGCGTCTTAAGTCCCTTGATATTTATTACAGTCCTTAATTACCTCCTTGAATGAAAAGTGACGGACCCCAAGTGCATCAGTAATTCTTTGCTGACGATGGAGCCATCAGATTGCCGAGGTTCAAACGTCCATGCAACAAGCGATTGATGTATGGGTGGTAGTTTTGTATTAGTCCGAAAGACACAGAATACTTGTGCTGCCCGTTCTCTGATCCACTTCGACCTATTCCAGACGTTTATAGGAATGGTAGAATGAATCCCAAGTGAAAAAGTTTCAAATATCTGGGGTCTATGATCAATAGCAAAGCAAGCTGTGATGAAGACATTAAGCATCGCGTAAGCGTAGGGTGGACAGCGTACAAAAGTATGAGGGCAAATTAACGGCAGCTGAGATAAAGATGCTTCGAATGACAGCATGGATAACGAAGATTGATCGAATAAGAAGTTCCAAGATCCGAGGAAGACTTCACGTCAAAGAACCTATCTTGAAAAAACGGCGACCGGCATATTTGGTACTGTCATGTTCAAAGGATCCTATACGAACCCTGTCAAAAACGCAATATCAATCAACGTTCCAATACAGCGAAAGAGAGGCAGAACTAAAAATGCCTGGATCCCACATACATATGTAGCAACACCGAAATTTTTTATTGGCCTTAGCGACGAAGTGATTCAACACCGTTATTTTATGAGGTCGAACGGGCGAATCCCGATCATAGCCTCGCCGCCATTAAAGGAAGAAGAAGTCTCTTTTTAGCCCAATACATTTTCCAAGCAATGTTTCAGAACATCTATACCCTGTTAATAGTGAGAATTGAGATCGAGATCCTCAAATTAGCCATCAACGGCTGACTTCACCTCTTTATTGTTGGCAAATGTTTTACCACCGAGTCATTTTTTTTCAAATTTGGAAACAGAAAATAGTCCGAGTGGGCTTAACCTGGCAAATATGGGTACTTGAGGGAGCAATCCGAACTTTAAATAATTGATTTTGGCCATCGCGCTGCTGGATGTGCGAACTGGTGCATTGTCTTGATGAAACAAAATTGTTTGTTAACCAAATGCGGCCTTGTTATACCCTATTCTAAGGGTATATTAATTATGACGCATAGTTTGTAACATACCTTAATATTGCCCGTAGACCCCTAAAAGTTACTATATTTATGATCAGCATCGATAGTAATGTCGATCTAGCCATGTCCGTCCGTCCGTCTGTCCGTCGGCAAAAATTAGGCCTTTGACTGGGCCTAGGGAGTTGAAATTTTAACCATATACTCTCTAGGGTTCCGAAATAATCAAGTTTACGAATTTTTGAAATCCGCCCACACACGCCCACAAACTAAAAAAAAAAAAATTGAAAAAAATCGAATTTTGAGCTAGAAAGCTGAAATTGTTTTTTATATGATCTATGACTCCTAAAACTGCTCGGGATATAAAATTTTCAAAATCCGCCCACTGACACGCCCACAAATAAATAAAAGAAATTTATTGAAAAACCAAAATTTGAGCTAGGGAGCTGAAATTTATAATATATACTCTCTAGGGGGGCCTTTATGCTCATGTGTAAATATTTTCAAAATCCAATTTAAAAAAAAACTTTTTTTGAAAATTCAAAGTTTGAGCTAGGGAGCTGAAATTTATAATATATACTCTCTAGGGGCCCTTTATGCTCATGTGTTAACTTTTTTTAAATTCGCCTACTGACACGCCCAGAATTAAATAAAACAATTTTATTGAAACACCCAAGTTTGAGCCAGGGAGCGTTTTTTTCGATAAAATCCTTTAAATGTTATATAACAAAATTGGTAGAGCGTTGTTAACAATTCAACCATACTTAGACTTTTGTCACGCCCACTTATGAGGGATAGGAATAAGAATAGGGTATCCAACAGTTCGCCCAAGCGGACTGTAGCCCGTCTCTATGTTTTTTACTTGATTTCATCGCTGAAACGCTGCAATAAATTTTCATAATACTCGTCGTTGATTGTTTTTAATCTTTGACGATATTCAATGAAAATGATCCCACGCGCAACCTAAAAAACTGACGCTTTTGTTTGGTTGTTTCTTCATCTCGGATGCGAAATAATGGACATATGTTTCTTCCATGCTTATGAATCGACGGCTTTGTTGCTGTGAAACTTCGCCAAATATTCGATTGAAAAATCCTGGCTGGAAATATTACTCCTTAATACGAAGTCGAAAGATATCCTATACACTGCCCCTATACCTAACTACTCTGTGATTGCATTTCGGCGCAAAATCGAACGGTTGAACACCAAATTTGTTGTTGCATTTTTCCCAAAATATCTCATATAAACACAATCAACCGCATACATATGTACTACAAAGACCCAGACAACATAAATTACATGTCCCACCACCGTCTACATATCCGTTATATAAAATCAATCCAATTTGGTAGTACATACTGATTTCAATCAATTTAAAGGAGCATTAAGCTGAATCAAAATTCAAAAACAATTTTTTTTTGAAAGAACTCCAGCAAAATGTTCAAATCATAAAAAGTAAATACCTACGTATAAATAAACATAATTATTTGTGTGCAGTGAAGTGTATTGATAACGACTATTGACCCCAACTTTTTAAGAAATGAAAATGCATATCCAAGAAACGAAGAAATTTGCTTCCTCAATTTAAGAATATCATTCTTCTTCGATATCCTAGGTCAGCAAATATTTTTGCAGGTAAACATTACCCAACCGATAGAGCGATGTGCAAACATGCGGAAGAATCTCACAAGAATCGTACAAATGAATATGGTCCCGCACCCCTTCCGATACCCCCATAACCCTAAAGCAAGGTACAACACAAAAATACGCAACATAGTGAATGGATTCATTTTTCTTCTTACTAGGCCAATACGAAAATACATTTTCAACACATAATAATATTTCATTTATTTATTGCATTATTGCTTACACATAAGGCAAAGGATGTATCTTTTAATTTAGTGTGAAGCAGGAATTTAAACATATGTACATGTTTTATAAATCTAGGTAAAGAGAAAATTCAAATTAAAACAAAAGGAAAGGCTATAAACAGCATTTGTCCAGCACGTCCCTCCTCCTACTGACAAATTGCACTACCGTCCCTTCTTTCTAAGGTCATGGAAACGCTGATAATCCATCAGCTTATGAAATGTCTTGAATCCCGAAAACTTCTTAACTACCGGCAATACGGTTTTTTTTATCTAACCAAAAAGTGGAACCAATCTCTTCACCAGGGTGGTGAAAGTAACATTGTTGCACGTAATATTTCAAAGACATTTGCCAGAGCTTGGCATAAAGCTCTCACGTCGAAAATGGGTGCATTTGGAATCGATGATACTTTTCTTCAATGGATTAGAAATTACATTTCAGACCGTTGGATTCAAGTTGTTTTGGACGGCTTTAAGTCTGCAACCCACCGAATAAATGCTGGTTTTTCACAAGGCTCTGTTTTGTCTCCGACTATCTTTCTCGATTTTATAAATGATCTGCTATCTGTTTCCACTTATCCAATGCACTCCTTCGCTGATGACAATATCCTCAGCCTCTCATATTCGTATTTTGGTTCACACCCCTCATCTTCGGGTGCGGAACTGTAACGGCAACTAATATTAAGCTCATTGAATTCCAATCTTGACAGCAGAACTCAGTGGGGTATAACTAATAGAGTGGAATTCAATGCTTCCAAAACCCAATGATGTCTTCTGTCATTAAAGCCAAACCCAAACACCCAGCCAGTATCGATGAATGGCACTTGCATCGCTGAAACGGCTTTCCATTCTAGGTATGTGTGTTAAAGACAACCTTCGTTGGAATGACTACATATTCGATGTCTTCAGGGACCTTTATCATGTCAGGGTTTATCTGCCCGAAACTTGTGCTCATATCTAATCTTGTGCACCAATAACTTATTTGGAGCTACTTGACGGAATACAAAAATGCGTGATAAAACTCATTGGCGACCGTAACATCGCAAGATCGCTTGACTCTCTTAGCCGTCATCACAATGTTTCCTGACTCTCATTATTTTATCGTTATTTCCAACATAAGTGCTCAAACGAAATAGCGAGTTGCATTTCAGCCTTAGAACATTTCAACCGCAATACCCGCTGTGCAAGGAATGCGCATCAGCCCTTAAGCCTGTTTTCGGACGTACAGTGAAATACAAAGCATATTTCCTAAGCCGTACAACACGAATGTGGAATGCTCTTATAAGAAAAACACTCCGTATATATTTTTACCTGTGTGCAAGGAGGACAAATGAGAAAAACATACAACCCCAAAATCAATGAGCCGACAAAATGTGGATGTAGTCCAAGACGGTAAGTCACGTCGAATACATGGGCTCGGCCACATTGAGCGAATGCTCAAGATAAGAGGATCTTCAATTCCCAGCCCCAAGGTCCGAGCCGAACATCCGCGCTTGGGCTGGATAACTGGAAGCTCCGTGCCTGGGATAGCAGACGATGGAAGGCTGCAGTGTTTCAAGCAGACTCCTCACGGGTCGGGAGCCGGTTAACTAAAGTTTACATTACACTAGTACCTATATATAACCGCCTTTCATTAGCGATTTGACAACTTCAAACTTTCAGTGTGAACGCACCCTTAAACCGATTGCCGAACTGTTAATGTCAATATATAATATTCAGTAAAATCAACATTTCCATCATGAATAAGCACGTTTACAAATAATTAAAATTTACTACCGAAATTCCGAGTCCGTAGTCGCAACTTTAAGAGCGTTAGCACCGATTTTCTGACGTAATTCTCGTCCTAGTAGACAAGCAATTCATAGTCTAGTGAAAAAATGTTAGTCAGAATATCGGTGCTTGATACTGCTGTACCGGTGAGACTAAGTTTTGTCCGAGGTGTGGAGAATATTGGTGCCCTAGAGGCGTCCTTCGCAAACCAGCCAAATCAGTCAATTTCACAGCGTTCTCAATAATGGGCCTCTCCAAGAAAACATTATGGCGAATTTCGCGTAAGGATCTTGGCCTACACCTTGCAAGACCAAGCTGACTCCAAAACTAAAGCCATTTGATCATATGAAGCGACTCACGTTCTCGAATTGGGCTCTGGACATGATGGAAGAAAATGAAGAATTTCATCGCAAAATCATCTTCAGCGATGAAACGCATTTTTGGTTAAACGGCTTCGTCAATAAGCAAAATATGTGTTACCGGATAGGTGAGAACCCTCATGTGCTTCATGAAACAGCACTTCATCCGCAAAAAGTCTCTGTTTGGTGCGGTTTTCATGGGCTGCAGGAAATAACCCCCCAATGAAATAACCCCCCAAATGAAAAATGAAATAACTCGCCAAAATTGGGGAATAATTTCACTGTGAAATTATTCCCCAAATCGAAGATGAAATAAGTCCCCAAAATGGTATGAAATAAGTCCCCAAATAAGTATGAAATAATTCCTCAAAATGGATTTCAAGTGTTCAAGGTGTTATGACTCACTATGGCTTTCTGAAAGTGAAATGAGGCCATACGAATTCATTTACCCAAAGTGCAATAAGGCTAAGTGCTAAAATAAAACCTCGCACCTACTCCAAATCAAACAGTAACCCCAAGCAGGGGGGTTGCAGGGGGGCAGCATGACCCCCCATACGCATTGCACTGATTCCAACAAGACAGTGCCAAAGCCGCACAGCGGGTGCAACAATCGAGTTATTGAAGTCTCAGTTCGGTGAACGTGTTATCTCGAGAAAGGGACCTCGTATATTGGCCGCCGAGATCGTGTGATTTAACACCTCTAGACTTTATTATGGGGCTACATTAAATCATTGGTCTATGCCAACAAGCCGGCGACGTTAGAGGAGCTCAGAGTCAATATTGAACGAGAAATAGCGGTCGTTTCGGTCGAAATGTGCGGCCGAGTCATTGAAAATTTTGTTCAACCTATCGATCGCTGCTTTACGTTCCAGTGGCGGACATATGAACGAAGGCGAATTCCATTTATAAATGTTTTGATATTTATTCAAGCCAATACAATTTTTTTTGAGATATCTCAAGTAGTTTGCATTTCATTTAAAAAAGAAGTTGTCAAGTCCTTAATGAAAGACCCTTTATATGACGGTATTACACTATGCCAAATGAAAATGGCTAATTTATATCACAAATGGCCCTGACACTTAATTTTTCTTCATTTATGTGGGAAAGCGGGCTTTGCCTATCACTAAACTAGAGTGATAGGCAAAGCCCGCTTTCACATTAAAAAAATGGGACAAAAGTGAAAATGCGTCAAATTAAATTAGCATATTACATTGGGCCATTTAATTTTGCTTTTTTGTCAGAAAATAGGCAAATACTGAAAATCTAGCACAAATAAAGATTTGGTTTTAATTGAAAAAAAAATTATGTGTACTCTCTGGCATGATTGTGGTTATTATTATTTACACACTCGTTAAAAATGAATACCAATAGAATACATAACAGAATGTGAAAGGAGATCGTTAATATTATATACATATTAGGCCTTAACGGCCCATACAGGGCCTTGAACCTAGCTTCTCCCACCACTTTCATGCGAACTGGAGGGGACCTACAGTTTTACGCCGAATGCAAATGGCAAATTTGGGAAGCTTCTCATGATAGTTTGATACTCTTGGATGTTTGTCAGACGTTCGCAAGAGATGCCAACAACACGCGGTATTCCCAAGTGGTCCTCCATCTAAGTACTAACCACGCCCGGTGATTGAACGAGAACCGATTGCTTTGACGTGTTCAAGGTCGTTGGATGGTAAATATTGTCTTCTTCCTTAACGGTGAACTTATGAGCAGGGTCTTGGATCACTTCTTCTTAACAGAGGCCAATCAAATCAAATCAATCAATCTGGTGTTATTGACTTTGCTTCATCCAAGTGTTGTAGGTCCGTCTCTTTTTTGTTTTTTTTGAAGGGAGATAAGAAATAAAATTCTTTAAACTTCAAGGTAGTAAACTTTGGAGAAAATATCCTTTTTAATGTTTTAGAGACCATTTTTGAGGATCCAAGTACCTTCAGGTAAGAAAACCTGTACGGTTTCTGGAGACATTTTGGAAAAATACCATTTTTTCGGATTTTCAAGGACTAATTGCTAATTTTATGCTGCGTGAGAAACCTAAGTAACAATAACAATTTTATCCTCAATGCGCCAAGAGTATAACTTTAAACAAAAAAAATAACATGCACAACCATATAATAAATTAATTAAAATATAACAAACCGAACTTAAAACATAGGGACGGGCTACAGTCCGCTTGGGCGAACTGTTGGATACCCTATTCTTATTCCTATCCCTCATAAGTGGGCGTGACAAAAGTCTAAGTATGGTTGAATTGTTAAGAACGCTCTACATATTTTGTTATATAACAGTTAAAGGATTTTATCAAAAAAACAACGCTCCCTTGCTCAAACTTGGGTGTTTCAATAAAATTGTTTTATTTAATTGTGAGCGTGTCAGTAGGCGGATTTAAAAAAAATTAACACATGAGAATAAAGGGCCCGTAGAGAGTATATATTATAAATTTCAGCTCCCTAGCTCAAACTTTGAATTTTCAAAAAAAAAAAAAAATTAATTGTGGGCGTGTCAGTGGGCGGATTTTGAAAATATTTACACATGAGCATAAAGGGCCCATAGAGAGTATATACTATAAATTTCAGCTCCCTAGCTGAAACTTTGGATTTTCAAAAATTAATATACCCTTAGAATAGGGTATAAAAAAATTATTTTATTTATTTGTGGGCGTGTCAGTGGGCGGATTTTGAAAATTGTTTATCCCGAGCAGTTTTAGGAGTCATAGATCATATATACAAAATTTCAGCTTTCTAGCTCAAAATTCGATTTTTTCCAAAATTTGGTTTTTTTGAGTTTGTGGGCGTGTCTGTGGGCGGATTTCAAAAATTCGTAAACTTGATTATTTCGGGACCCTAGAGAGTATATGGTTAAAATTTCAGCTCTCTAAGCCCAGTTTAAAGGCCTAATTTTTGGCTACAGACGGACGGACGGACGGACGGACGGACGGACGGACGGACGGACGGACGGACATGGCTAGATCGACATTACTATCGATGCTGATCATAAATATAGTAACTTTTAGGGGTCTACGGGCAATATTAAGGTATGTTACAAACTATGCGTCAAAATTAATATACCCTTAGAATAGGGTATAATGACAACTTATAAAACGTCAAAACAATTTCGTTGTATGGCTATATGAAATGAGACGAGTTTTGTATGGCTATATGGCCAAGAACTTACGTATATTTTTGACGACGGATGTACGCCGTATATACGATAATAACGTCGTCATATATATATGATGCCATATTAATTTGTCTTTCACACTTGTATAACCTTTGTTTTTCCTATTTTTATTGTGATGATTGTGGTATACCACCGTAAGTAAGCAATATTAATTTACATTTTATTTATATCAAATACATTAAAAAGTAATGTTATACAAAAGCTATCATTTGACATTCGAAATATCAAAATGTACACTATTTTGTGGCGTCGACTGTGCGAAGCTTTCGTTAACATTCAAAAGCTTCGCTGCTTCAACTATTCATTGGAAGATGGCGTCACACCTATTCGAATTTAATGCGTATACGCCTCCACACAATTGAAATGATAAATAAATAAATTAACAAAAGGGTTTAGCTTGATGGTAATGTTTGGCGCAGTTAAATGAATATCTATCATCAAATGGCTTTATCAAATAAGTGAATGTATTTATTTTTCATAAATTTACTAAATCAGTCATCTTATCCGACGTTTGGAGGTGCTAAGCGGTTATCACAGGAAGGGTCTCCGTAGAAATTAACTCATTGTTCTTGAACCCATTCTGCTTTAAATATGGCTCAATTCCCTTATGTCAAAAATTCGTAGGTAACGGATGCTTTTTTTTTTGTATGCACTGGCTTTTGGGCGCAGTGGCGGGCGCAGAGGTAAGTGTACTGGACAACTAATCTAAAGGTGTCAGGTTCAAATCCCGCCGGGGCCAAGTAAGACCTTAAAGATTTTTCCGCTGCCCCACCTCTTGCGAACGTCTGACAAACATCCAAGAGTATCGATTGGCTTTAAATTGTAGGTGCCGTCCACTTCGCCACAAGCAAATGGTTTCAGAAGCTAAAGCTAGGTTTAAGGACCTGTATGGGCCGCTATTACCTCATATTTATTTGAACACTGGCTTTTCACTTTAATGCAAAATATCATTGCAGCAAATCTTTTCGTGATGCAAAAGTTGCTGTTAGTTGCACAATACATGCGTCAACCTAGGTCACGTATCCATCTTGACGATTGCGATTGGTATGAGGGGGTCTCTATTAAGGCCGTCCGCCACCGCCCTTTTAATCTATGGGACACCTGCCCTAATTGCGTTTAACTATGTTCGTTGGGGTACTTCTTTAAATGATATCTACCCACATCCTTCGCCGCTTCGTTAGGGTATCATAAGTGATTTTTTGACTACCCTTTCTTTACGCGTTTGGGTGTGCCAAGGGATCGTCCTCCCCCACTTATCGTTGTCGAGACACCAACCGTCCATTGGGCTCGATCCCTGCTTTTGCCGACCCCCAGAATGGTTGGTAAGAAAAAACACTTTTGTAGTGTTTTGTAACTTAGAGGAGAAGTAATTCGCCGAACTTTGGTGGTTTATTGAAGGGGGAGCGGTCAACACGCCCTCTAGGGACGGTTCGTTCCTCTAGGTAACACCCTCTTACTTTCTAAGTAAGCTAGGGCATTTCTGGGAGGGGCCGAGCTCGGAAACTTGTGGTGGTGAGGTGACTGACGCTTTAAGAGCTTGGAACCCTAATTATAGTTAATATAAGTTAAGAAGGCTTACTTAGTTAAGAATTCACATTCATTGAACTTGTTTGTCCATAAAACTGAGTTAAGAAACTTTTCAAGTTTATTAGCTAGTTTTTTTTAAATCACACGTGAACTGCCGACTGCACCAGTTCTAACAATGTCAAATGCGCGAACCATGGATAACAAATCAACTGACAGCGCATGCACTAGCAGATGTATGTACTTGGAAATGAGACAAAAAACGGCAGCCAAAGCTCTTCGCCCTGTACCACGCCATAACAACAACAATAGCCACAGCATCAATATCCCATTGCAATCAATGAGCGATTTTCCATCTCTGCCAACATGCAGCGCTACGAAGCATGTAGAGACAAATGTACACAACAATGTAGAGACCACTCGCCCAAAAGCATGGGAGTACACCACTTCATTATCAGCTGCGATACGGCCTATAATAGGCAACAACAATGCTTCCACGGGATGCACCAGCGCTAGTGGTGAGTTGTTCTCAATAGAAGAATTAAATGCACTCGTAATGGAGATGATTACCAAGCTAGGTACTTGTAAATTCAAACTAGATCAATTTAATGCTATCGCACAATTAGCGACTAAGTTTTTGTATAACAATGTTTAGTAATTTAAATGGTAGTAATATTAATATTATAACATGGAATGCCAGTGACATTCGTAACAAACATGTAGAATTTTTGCATTTTTTACAGAATAAGAAAATTGACATTGCAATGGCCACTGAAACATGGTTAAAATCGGAAATTCGTATCTCAACGTCGGAATATAAATGTTATCGAGTAGATAGAAAAGATAGAAGAGGTGGGGGTGTTGCAATTCTGATAAGGAGATCAATACAGCATGAGCTTTTGTCTTGCGTGGGGCTTACGTATAAAATGATAAATCTAAATTTTCCTCCATTTCTCTGTAAAATTGTCCAAAGTTTTGTTTCTAATCGTTCTTTCAAAGTACATGTTAACAGTAGTGTGTCCGACATCATACATTTTCATGCAGGCGTACCCCAAGGCTCGGTCGTTGGACCCGTTTTATATAACTTATATACGTCCGATTTCCCGACTCTTCCGGAATGTGAAGCAGCCATATATGCTGATGACACGGCAATACTTTCCTCGCATGAATTCGGTCTCAATATTGAGACGAATTTAAAAAATGCGACTAAAATATTGCCAGAATACTACGCAAAATGGAGAATAAAGCTTAACGCCGAAAAGATCCAAGCAATCTTTTTTACACGAAAAAGAAAACCTTGCTTCACTCCGGCTAATCAGCTAATTATCAACGGAAATCCTATTAGATGGGAGCCTTCTGTTAAATATGTGGGAATACATCTTGACACAAAACTGACTTTTAAAGAACATAATATGAGGACACTTAAAAAAACGAATATTACAATCAAAATGTTATATCCATTTATAAATAGAAATTCACTACTTTCAAACGAAAATAAGATTATAATTTACAAAACCATCTTTCAATCAATTCTCTTGTATGGCTGCCAGGTGTTGGGTAAATGTGCTGAATGCCACATAAAAAAATTGCAAACATCTCAAAACAAATTATTAAAAATGATGCTTAATTTGCCCTGGCATCATTCTACTTTAGATCTGCATATTAAAACAAATGTTGATTTTATCTCCAATAGAATAGTAAAGCTCAATGACTCCTTTAGGACTAGATGCGACATCTCTAATAATCCTCTAATAAATCAATTAAATATAGAGTAGCTTAGTTAAACATAATGTTAAAATTATTTATGAACAAATATACCCATATGCAAACTTAGTTACTGTTATTTTATTTACTTCTTGAATTATTATTATTATTTTATATATCTGTTATCTGTTAATTATTTTTTTTTTGTTAATTTAATATCACTTATAATTATCCATTTAATTATTTTTTTTTACATATTTATTTATCTATTTATTTTTTTTTTCTTTGATCTATCAAATTGAGGTTTTTTTTCATTGTTTCCTCAGGATCTATTTTGTAAATTTATAGCACCACTTGAAATTATATAAATACTTTTTCAGTAGAAAGATATACATTTGTAAATCATATCTCTGTACAAATAATGTAAATTGTGCGATAGCAAAGTGTATATTACGAGTATTAACGAAATAATAAAATATCAATATCAATATCAATAAATCAAGTACGTATTTTGTTATCAAGATGGATTTGATTGGAGTCATTTTAAGCTCAATAATAATTATTGCACAACATATTGCAGTATGGAGAGGTATTTTCGGAAGAAACCATTATTCGGCGGGAAGAACGATGTAACAGGACAGTTATTAAAATTCGATCAAGAAAGTACTATATTGCATTTTTGTAAGAGCCATTAATTTGGTATAATCATGCACTCAACACGCTCTAAAAATAGTTTTCCATGTAAATAAAGGTCCAAGATATGACGGATTGTAATAAGAAGGACATACCGTATTCAAAGACCAATTTGTTTTGGTAATATTAAAATCGTCGAACATTAATACTTTTATATATGAACGTTGGTGAAACCGAGCGAATGTAAACAGTGACAATGAATATATCAGGAAGCAAGGGATCGGACTTATTGTCAACTTATTACTGTCTTTTCATATCGTTTAGGTGATCACTTCGATATTCAGATTGCAGTATATTTGAAAAAAAAATTAATCGACAGGAAATCTTCAAACAGCCATCACAGCAAGTGCAAAGGAATAATGCCAATTGCTCAAATAAGCGGAAGGCAACTCATCCTTTAAACTAAACATTTACATATTTTAACCGATGCCAACATTTCCCACATGCTGCATATCTGCCCGGTGCGATTAATCCATATTTACGAGTAGGTGTTTGGGAATTGTTACCTATCTTCGTGCAAACAATTTATAAGAATAAATTTCTACCATTCAATAACGTAATTGCCGAAATCCACATCATTTACAAAACACACATACACATCACTTGGCTCCCTTTCGAAAATAGCATCTCAACATTCATACTATTAGCATCTCAAAATCATGGCCACAAGCCAAGTGCATCTTGTGCATCCGGTGCGAACTAAGATTTCAACCTCATCCAAAACTATTAACAGCCGATCAGATGCTGCCAAGAAGGGCAAGAACCAGACGCAACTTAGTATTGCTTTCACTCGGCCAATATCAAATATAAATCCGATATTGGGCCAACAATAACAATGCGATAGTAGTTTTTCCTGTATATATTTGCTGGTCACCGAAATTATTTTCTCTCCAAATAAACATACCACGACCAATGAATTGCAACCCGTCGAAACTATCTTGGCTAGTATCCGATCTAAAAGCACAGATCCGACATTCATTGCTAAGTTGTAAAAATAATCCATTTTTATTTCGCACAAATAACTGGGAAATTAGGACAAATGCGCTGCAAAACGGATGTTGAAGTCCGCTCGAATAAATCATTTTGAATTCTGGCCCGAATATCTAATTAACTACTAATTTTTCGATATCAGCGATGAGATAGAATATCTATTTTTGATAATTCATCCCTTCGTCACCACTTTGGCTAAGCGTCCGAATGCACCCATTGCAATGTGGCAATAATTCAAATTGAGTCCAATTGATGAACCAAACTAATTGCATGACAAATCGCGTCAAATATTGACGGATTCAAGTCAGAACGATCTTAAGGTCGCAAGCTCCATTAATATGGATGACTATCACGTTTTGTATTCCACACTTAAATTGAAGCTGCCAGATCTCAGACAGCCAAATGGCGACTGCCGACATCGGCGCCGCACCTAATCACGGCTCAGTAACTTATCTTATCTCGTAACTTGTTGTATTTGAAATTATTCCTTCATTCATTTCATTAGTATTACTATAGTGAAATGTTGTATTTCAAATGAATTATGGTGACACTGACAGCTGTTTGTCGACAAATGGAATAAGTGTTAATACATGTATCGACATGTTAAGAATAAAGTAAATCTATTTAGGAACAAGGAAACTTTAATTTATAAAATATAAAAGTTGAACTACAAATTTTGCAAGCAATTGAACGTTAAGTTTTTGTTCATCTTCTTCCTCTTTATCGACGAGGTTATGATTCTGATTTTTTAATAAATTCAACAGAAATAGATATCATCTGTTTCAAGGTAAAGTTTGCCAATGAAACGTAGACGTGATCTGGTAAGCAATTACAGCGGCAGTGGATATGCTCAGAGTTTTCTTCGTTTTCGTTGCAGATTCGAAAAATATTATCTTCAGTTACACATGGTAAGAAAGTGTTTTTTGACTCTACATTGTCCTGTCAAGAATCCGTTGGCTGCATGTATCTATCCTCTGGTCATTTGTCGGAGTTGCATGTTTCTTTTAATAGAAATGTTTTGCAGAAAATGTTTGTCTTGTCTGTTACTTCCGTTTCTTTTCAGAAAAGAAGTGCTTTTGTTTCTAACCATTTATTGATTCAGCTTTTCGCTGAGCTAATAGGCACAGGATAGTTTTGGCATCATAAATGATGTTGCAGGTTCTTTTCTGGCTAATTGGTTTGCCTTTTCACTGCTGTCATATCCGTTGTGAGCTGGCGCTGGCGCCCTGATTAATGAACTCTATTTGTGCTGGTTCAGCTTAAGGCAGTCCCAGACTATCTTTGAAGTGGTTTCAAAGGCTTTCATAAAAAGTAGTGCCGCTCTGGTGTCAGAGAGGATGTAAATGTACTTGTTTTCATTACTTCTGATAAGGTTCTCTCTGATGCAGGGTTCCATTGCATGTATTTCAGCTTGACGAACGGAGTTGCTTTTCTCCATACTTCCGTAAAGAGAGGTTTAAGCGGTCGCCGTATACTCTTGCCTCAACTTCTTAATCTTTTTTTTTATCCATCTGTCTACCAAACAAGTGAATCTTTAGAAAATGTAGGCTTGTTAAGCTCTAAGTGCTTTTATTCCGGAAATGTTACCATAAAGTTGTGACGGAAATTTTACCTTTCCAGACAGTTTTCTGTAAAGGTGGTTCATACTAATTCATTCCTGCTTAGTTCGTGTACCAGGTCTGAGTGACTAAGTCTGGAATTGCTTTCATCTATTGGGATGAGCGTGACGGCATTTGCCATTGCTTCTTTCTGTATGTAGAAATGATGAGAAGGGAGGTGCAGTGGAACCTCTAACGTTGCGATAGGTGCTTTGTAAGATTGACGATGATAAATAGAACCAAATCGCTATGCTTCTCGTTCAATCGGCCTGCAATAATCTTTGAAGTGAAGGCATTGGGTTTTATTTATTGCTCAAGAAGCTTGTGACAAGTATTGCAAATTGTGGCACCTCGCCCTGTGGTTGCATATGAATGAGCTTTTATGAATTTCTCGATGTATGGAAGATTTTAAAACTCTTCATCCCCAATAATCTTCTTAAATAAGACGATTAGTTTCGTTAAGTATATGGCAATCTATAAGTAATTAAAAAAGAAAAATTAATGAATAGTGCCGATAAAAAAAGCTGGTAAATCGGCTGAAAAAGTTGAAAGTTACAGGCCAATTATTCTGCTGAGCAGTCTCAGCAAAATCTATGAAAAAGTCTGAAAGGAAAAAATTGCCAAGCACATTTCCCACAATAATTTGTATCCAGAGGAACAATTTGGCTTTAGACCTTTTCATAGCACAACTCATCAAGTGCTTAGGATTTGCAACCATATCAAAAGTCATCGTTTAGTAGGCAAATCTACTTAAATGATGCTACTCAATATCGAAAAGGCTTTTGAATCCGTTTGGCATTACGGACTTATATACAAAATGATAAATTTTAAATTTCCCGCTTATATCTGTAGAATTGTCCGCAGTTTCTTGTCAAATCGTTGTTTTAAAGTTCACGGCAATAGTGGTGTCTCCAACCTAGTGTATTTTTATTCAGGAGTTCCCCAAGGCTCAGTTCTTGGGCCTATTTTATATAACCTTTATACATCGGTCTTTCCGCGTCTTCCACATTGTGAGGCAGCTATTTTCGCTGATGATACTGCAATATTCTCATCTCATGAATTCGCTCTTGACATTGAGAGGAATCTAAACAATGCGATGGAAATACTACAAGGGTATTACAATAAATGGAAAGTAAAATTAAATGAGGAGAAAACAAAAGCTATCTTTTTCACTAGAAAGAGAGAAGCTTGCTTTCTCCCCAGTGGCCGCTTACAAGTAAATGGGAAAGACATTAGTTGGGAGCCAGCTGTAAAATATGTATGAGTATATTTAGATACCAAGTTGACATTTAGTAGTCATATTACAAATATCCTCAAAAAAATTGCGATTGGGATTAAAATGTTGTACCCTCTTATAGAAAGTCACTGCTCTCAAATGAAAATAAAATAATTATCCATAACGTTATATATCAGGCAATTTTGTTATATGGATGCCAAGCATGGGGAAATTATGCAATGTGCCATATTAAAAAACTACAGACATCTCAAAATAAGTTGTTAAAAATGATGCTTAATTTACCGTGGTACCACTCAACATTGGACATTCTCGATAAAGCGAATGTTGAATTGATCTTAGATAGAATTCAAAAACTTAACTTACGTTTCCTAGACCGCTGTGAATTTGCTGACAATCCTCCAATAATTTAAATACCTTATAGTGGAGATGTACGCTATTATTTTTTCCATTTTGTGTCTATTCGTTGCTTGTATAACTATATTAACTTATTTGTATAATAAATCATTAATTATTGATTTATTTATTTGTTTGACTATGTATTTATTTATTTACCTATTTATTTATTTATTTATTTACCAGATTATTTATTTATTGTTTATACCTTATTCTAAGGGTATATTAATTTTGACGCATAGTTTGTAACACACCTTAATATTGCCGGTAGACCCCTAAAAGTTACTATATTTATGATCAGCATCAATAGTAGTGTGGATCTAGCCATGTCCGACCGTCCGTCCGACCGTCGGCAAAAATTAGGCCTTTAAACTGGACCTAGAGAGCTGAAATTTTAACCATATACTCTCTAGGGTCCCGAAAAAATCAAGTTTAAGAATTTTTGAAATTCGCCCACAGACACGCCCACAAACTAAAAAAAAACTAAATTTTGGAAAAAATCGAATTTTGAGCTAGACAGCTGAAATTTTTTATACATGATCTATGGCTCCTAAAACTGATCGGGAGATAAAATTTTTAAAATCCGCCCACTACACGCCCACATGAAATAAAACAATTTTATTGAAAAGTCAAAGTTTGAGCTAGGAAGCTGAAATTTATAATACATATATACTTTCTATGGACCCTTTAATCCCTTTATGCTCATGTGTAAATATTTTCAAAATCCGCCCACTGACACGTCCACAATTTAAAAAAAAAACCTTTATTGAAAATCCAAAGTTTGAGCTAGGGAGCTGAAATTTATAATATATACTCTCTAGGGGCCCTTTATGCTAATGTGAAAATATTTTCAAAATCCGCCTACTGACACGCCCACAATTTAAAAAAAAACTTTTTTGAAAATGCAAAGTTTGAGCTAGGTAGCTGAAATATATAATATTATACTCTCTAGGGGCCCTTTATGCTCATGTGTTAATTTTTTTTAAATCCACCTACTGACACGCCCACAATTAAATAAAACAATTTTATTGAAAAACCAAAGTTTGAGCTAGGCGGCGTTTTTTACAAAAGCTTCGTTTTTTTCTATTATATCCTTTAAATGTTATTAACAAAATATGTAGAGCGTTCTTAACAATTCAACCATACTTAGACTTTTGTCACGCCCACTTATGAGGGATAGGAATAGGAATAGGGTATCCAACAGTTCGCCCAAGCGGACTGTAGCCCGTCCCTATGTTTTTTTTAGTTATTTATTTATTTATTTATAATATTGATTTACTTATCTATTTGTTTATTTTAATTTATTTATATGTGTGATAATTTTCTTCTTTATTTATTAACCTAATCGATTATTTATTTACTTATTTATTTACATATTTATTTTTTCATTAATTAGTATATTGATTTATATATTTATTTATTTATCTGTTTTAATTTATTTATAACTGTGATCATATTAACAAAAGTTTTTAATTACTACCTGATTTGGCGTCTTTCCTTAGTCAAAAATTGCTTCATAATTTATTAAAAATCAATATCTATTATGTGTTACGTTTTTTTTCTTTTCTTGTAATTGGAGGTTTTTTTCGTATTTTCCTTCAGTATTGTATAATTTTTCATTTTTCCAATTTAAATCACTAATGTTATGTAGATATTATTTCAGAAGAAAGATATAAATTATCATATCTCTGTATACTGTAAAATGTGTGGTAACCATACCTTTGTAAATTTATATGCGAAATAAATCTATCTATCTATCTAATGAATATTGATAGTGTATTTGATTTCAGAAAAATTGACAAGAAATCGTTTTGTTAGTTATAAAGGCCGTCTTTTTTGTCGCAAATCTTGGAACAAAAGCACAACATTTAAAATGATTCCAGCTTCCTTCAGTTTTAAGGACTGAAAATTGGCAAGAGACGGAAATGCCTAAATCCATGCCGATCACAAATGTAGTAACTTTTAGGGGTCTACGACCGATGTTTAGGTATGTTACAATTTTGAGTCCAACATATTATTATACTCTTAAATAGAGTATCTGTAATAATTTGATGCTACAACCACTTATTTGTCCCCTAGCAATGGAAAATATAAAAAAAAAAAATATTCAATTGGCACGGGATATCTACGTATCTTTAGAACCTACTACAGCAGCGGTTTACAACCTTTTTATAGTGCGACCCAAGTTTTTCTTATAAAGTTATTGGCGACTCTAGTTCTTCTTAAAAAGTTATTGGAGACTCAAAGATAAAAAAGTGGTCTGGGTGCGACCCGAAAGGTCCACACGACTAACTTCCTAGTGGGATCAATATGATTTATGCGATTAGTGGGAAATTTTGAAATATGGTTAACCATAAGTTAAGAATTATTTAATATTAAAAAATGCTCTTTAATATTGTTCATGGAAATTAAATGCTGTTAATAACAGCAAAGTGTTATATGCATACATATATTAATGCAACAATTGTTATGAACACGGAGACCTGTAAATTTATATTTATGCGAAATAACGGAGCACAATGAAATAATGATTTGCTCAATAACAAATGACAATAAATAGTACAAATAAAGGCAAATTATTTTACGAGTAGTTATTTATTTACTAACAAAAAACGGCTGGACCGATTTCGCTGGAAACTTAATCAGTTCTGAGTTACGTAATTACGCTTCGAATAAACCTGGTCGCATGTCAATATCATCTTTGGTTCTTGAGATAATCGCGGCGAAAGATAATTTCGAACTTACTTGCATACACAAACAGAGACATCTCTATAAAAACGTTGGATTTGGATTCTGGTGACCTTGAAACGTGTAGGTATGTCAAAATCCGCGATTCACAAAATCGGGCCCATTACAAGAACTTCCACTGGGAAGTTAAAAATAGTACAAATCATCAATTTCAAAATTCAGCTAGTTTGCCTTTATTTTTTTAATTATTTATTTACTAACAAAAAACGGCTGGGCCGATTTCGCTGGAAATTAAAATTAATCAGTTCTGAGTTACGTTATTACGCTTCCAATAAACCCGGTTCCATGTCAATAGCATCATTGGTTCTCCAGATAATCGTGGCGAAAGATAATTCCGAACGCACATACGCACATACGTACATACACACACCCAGCCATCTCTATAAAAACGTTGGATTTGGATTCTGGTGACCTTGAAACGTGAAGATATGTTAAAATCCGCAATTCACAAAATCGGCCCCAATACAAGAACTTCCACTGGGAAGTTAATAATTCAATTTTAAAAGCATATAATATTTTATTTTTGTTGTGTTGAGGACAGTTGATCCTCGTCGTCGTCAGCTTTGTTGGTCAAAGAAACTCTATTATTTTGCTGTCTTCTTCAGGGGATCTGTATTAAATAAGAACATATAATAACAAAATCTGTTGGTGAAACAACAAGTATTAAACAGAACTTTTATGGAAAAAAACGAAATAAAAAATTGTTTTTCCAATTGCACAAAAACCTATGATGTTGGTTTTAAAATTTTATAAAATTTGTCTTGTTCTATTCATATTATTGGGGTTGTTAATAAGGTGTAGGTTTTCCAGAGTGTACCTCTTTGAAATGTGCCTCTCCGTTTGCAGCATTTTAACATTGTTGAAATCTGCCCGGTGTCCACTGGCAAAAATGCTGTCTTTTCTGCATTTTTGGTTATTATGTCGGATCGGTGGTAAGCTATTCTTTAGGATAAAAATTGTTTGGTTGTCTCAATGTAGAAGACCGCAAGTTTGGACTAAACTTTTTTCAAATTTTATAATTTTTTCAAAACCAACATAGTAGGTTTTTATTATTAAAGACCGCCTGAAGAAGACAGCAACCCCTGTCGAAACGTCGAAAAGTAAATGAAATAATAGAGTTTCATTGCAACACCAACTTGACCAATTTAAGCCGACGAGGAACAACTGTCCTCAATACTACACAATTATAATGTTAATTGGTCACAGAAATCATCACTACTATAATGTTTTATTATATCTTATGACATTTGTAGCAGCAAGTGAAAAGAAACATTTTAAAATTGAATAGTGAGATTGCAACTGAAATTAAAAACTTAAAAAATGTATACCAGGAAACTTTTACTACCTGTGAACAGGTATATATTTTCTCAACAGTAAGTCATAAAATTAAAGGGTAAATAAGAAACGACCGCTGGAATTTCCCAAGATCAAACAATGAACTACTTTTATACTACGTATAAAAAGATGCGCTACTACGATGCGAATATTTCGTTGCAGGAGTTCGCATTAGCGATTTTATTCAAAGTTTTGTTAAGAATATTTAAAAAAGCGTTGAAAAGAACTGTTTTTATTTAGTTTAAAAAAAAACTTTTCGGAAAGACTTTGACAGAAAGAGCAAAATAGATGCTTTCAAGGAGTAAGACTCTCAGGCCGCGAAATTGCAAGGAGGCTAAATAGAAGTAAGACTGTTGTAAACAGTTATCTTGCGGATCCACAACACTATGGGAAAAATCAAAAAGGACGTACAGTAGAAGCAACAACAGCAATAAGGGCCAACAGCGGAGTAAGACTCCAGGTATATCAGCCAGCATAGCAACGGTCCGAAGGATAATACGAAAAAGTGGTACTATACAGAGAAGTACACAAGGAGCATTGAATGAATTTTGCGACAGAACATGTCGCTTGGAGCAGTGAATGGAAAAAAAGAACCTTGACGGCCCCGATGGTTGCAACTTTAATTCCCATAATCTAAGAAAGGAGGAGCTTGTTTTGGCATGACATCACAGCCGTACATCAGGTGTAATGGTGTGGGGAGCTATTACTCACTATGGCATAATCGAGTTGGAGTTTTTGTGGACAACAATGAACGGAAACAACTACAAATGTTTGCTGGAACGGTCATTTCCAAAATTAAAAAACATTTTCGGACCCCTGTCTTGGATATTCCAACAAGACAATCCCCCTATCCACACTTCCAGGTTCTTAGAAGTTGGATTCAAACAGAAGAAGTGGAACTTTTGCCATGGCCGCCATATTCACCGGACTTAAACATAATCGAAAATGTTTGGCCATGGTTATCTCGTAAAGTGTATGAAGGCGGCAGACAATTCGAAGACAAGGACAATTTAATCGAAGCTGTTCGTGATGCCTGGGCCCAAACTTCCCTTATTTATTTAAAAAGAAATCTGTATGATTCTATTCCAAACTGTCTTATAGAGGTCCTATCGAAAAATAGCGGGCATACCTACTCATTATTAATGTAGAAAAACATAATAAATAAATGTTTTAAAACCATAAAATGTAAACATTTTATTAATTTTTTCCTTTCTTTCGAAGATTTTGCATGTGGTCTCATAGTAGTGCGAATCTTTTTATACGCTTTTCAAGTATGTAGTTCATTGTTTGATCTTCGGAAATTCCAGCGCTCGTTTCTTATTTACCCTTCAATTTTATGACTTACTGTTTGGAAAATATGGAAATATGTACCTGATCAGAGGTAGTAAAAGTTTCCGGATATAAAATTTCCAACAGGTATTAAGACTGAAAATCGATTGGGATCAAAACCTTTGTTGCTCCTTTCAAGGTAACTGGTTTGTTCTTCTGCGTCTAAAACTCCGTCAATAAAACTTGGCGGAGTCTTTCCCGAAAAATTTCTTTCAAATCGAGAAGTTCTTCTTGTAATCCAGAAATATTTTCTCTAGCAATTTCAACATCCCGGTGAGTCTTATGATGCATTTAAAAACTGAAAACAGGAGCACGCACAAATCGAAATCGTAAAATGACGCAGGCGGGAATCTTACAAGATACAAGTGGAATAGCGCCGGCATTTGATTGCTTTTAGTAGGGAGATGATCCGAAACTGGGAGACTTGCCTATGTTTGCTGAGGTTCAATAGGCGAGGCCCACAGGCGGACCACTAGGAATGCCATTAGGTGCGACGGTCACGATCCCTTTGGTTCTGATCGTAATCTCGCCGTAAAGGAAAGGAATATTGTTGTTGTTATCACGCTATATCATTCTGCTTTATCCGTACAAATTATCGGGCTTCCTAGTTTTCAAATGTTTTTTTTTCTCCAGAAACGTTATCTGATATTGTTATAAATAAAAGCTTGTAAGTGCTAGGAATGCAATGACAGCCAGTACGGGTAAGGATGACTAGAACCCGCTGTAACTCGCAGCATTTAAGTATTTGGTTGATGAGCCTGATATAAAAACACATAGGTAGTTTATTTTGCACCTGCGTCTGTTGTGTCTACCGGAAGTTTAACCACTTCTTCCGCGTAAACTGCGTTTTAAAACGTCATAATCGGGCATTTTTTATACTTTTTTTTAATTTCCAAAAGTCAAAAAATTGTACATATTCAGGAAAAAATACAGAAATTCTGTAAAGAATAGCAGAAAAGTCTGGCCTATTTCCTATATTGAATTGAAATGAAAGAAAGGTTTATTCTTTTCATAAGTTTTACAATAATTTACATTAATCCGCGAATTTCGGTTGTTTATCCAAATATATTTATATAAAGACACAAGATCCACGAATAATTCGGGGGCTTTTTTTCAAAGAAAAAAAATCTTTTGACCTAATATCCGGGATCCAATTCTCTTTCATGACGCTCCATTAGCCATTTTATTCCAACTCCCGTCAAGATTTATCTGCCACGGTGTTATCGCATATGTGCGTGTAAGCTATCAAAAGCTCACATCACCTTTTATCCGTAAACATAAACAAATCCGCTGCCACCACTGCACGTGCTTTACCTGATAATAATGAAAGCAATATTCTCTCCATGGTATTGGAAAATCAAACAGCTGTATGGTAGTGTATAGGTGCATTAACGGTGTACCATAAATATATAAACAAAAGCACCACAAGCGCCACAACCAGTATCAAGTCAATTTGCCAAGTTGGAAAACCACATGGAAGCAACGACTCATCGATCGGAAAATTCATTCATAAACATCTCCCACTCTGTGCCACTGGTTGAATGTTATTTACACTGTCGTCATCGTTGTCGTTGTTGTCGTCGCACCACCACTACCACTGCTTGTGGTTAGCATAAACTTGCTTTATTAGTCTTTTGCTGTTTGGCTAACACAGAAAGAGACGTGGTACAGCCATGATGCCAAAGTGCCCCTTTTCTAACACAAGCGTGTGAAGACTGCCGTTGCCAGACCGAATGCTATTAAATGCTTTCAGTTGACTTAGTTGGTGGATCTTTGGCGGATGTTTTAATTCTTAGAAAATATTCATTTACTCGTAATTGTTCTCGTTTTATTTTCATTGTTTTTGTGGTTTGCCTAAGATTTTGTAGCGTAACTTTGCGGCTGAAAATCTAACGAATATTGCGAGCTGTAGCAGGTACGAATATCTCCGCCCACACTATCCACATGTGGTTGATGTTTGATTTTCCCTTTATCTGCTTTTTTTGTTTACCAATGTGTTTTTTTTAAAGATATTATTTTTCATATTCAAATTTTACCAAATGACGAATGTTGGAAATGTGTCATGTGTTTTTTGAGTTTATATAAATTTTACATTTTGATTAAGTGTTTGTAGAAACATTGCGGCTCGGTATAGACAATTTCGCATGCATGTCATTCTTTTCTGTGGATCATAAATATTTATTATTTTTTATATAGAGTAATTAAAGTCAAAAAGACTCATTTAAAAAACAATTAAGCGAAATTTCAATTGTCTATTAAGTGTTTGGGTAGAATTTTTTTCTGATTTGTGGGAGTATCTACAATTTACGGAATGCCTTTTAAGGTGAGATTGTTTGATGTTGAAGATATAACTGGATTAATTGGAGAGCTTTGTTTTCAAATATTTTGACGTGAAATCGTAGATATGCTGTGTCTGCTTATAATGACGAGGGGATCGACCGTTCCTCTCTTATGAAACTATGATTGTATCTGGTCTTAAGGTTTCGGTTTAACCGAGAATTGGTCATTATATATTTATTTATTTCATCAGTTTAACTTTAAGAACAAAAATAATTTAACAAAAGGAAAACTTAATACTAAAAAATTTCAATAATTCAATATTTAACTTATTTTAACAGCCAAGAAGTGAGTTTTTAAAATCGATTCTGGATAAACCTAACTGAAGACCAAACTGAGTTGAAATTTGTGGTAGCGCGAGACAAAGGCACATTCAAACCATAGCTAGTACGAAGCATAGAACGAAGAAGAATTTCTCTTTGTGAATAGATAAATAAAAAACTAACTTTTTTTTTGATGCGAAAAAGAGCACTTGCTAAAAAAAAACCAACCGCTCATTACGCTTGCTTGGTAGACAAAATAAATAACTATTAGGCTTTAACTGCCAATACAGTACCTTAAACCTAGCTTCTTTAACCATTTGCTTGTGCAAAGTGGAAGGGGCCTACAATTTTAAGCCGACTCTGAACGGCGTATTTGAACTTTCATATGACAATTGGAACTCTTGAACGTTTTCCAGGGGTCTCCTCACAAGGCTGTCGATATCGTTTTCGATATTTATAACGATAGCTATGCTTCACGTAAGCATAAAAACCTCTGTCGTCTGAAAGATATCGAGTTAACGATTTGTTTTTTGTTTCACATTAGATGGAAGGCTGCCAAATACGATCGTCTCGTCGCCAGTGATTGCACGATAGCTAAGTATCTATCGACCCAGAGAAAATTGCTGTTTTTGCAAATATTTGTGCTGCTTTGGATAATATTTGTATTCATCGAAATGAGTAAAATGATTTTCCAGCAATTAAAATATGGGATAACAATGAAGTGGACACAAATAGAACTTCCGAAACTATCATCCCGAATAGTCGATTAAAATAACTGGCGCAGAGAAAACGGGATGATATAAAAAATGCATTGTTCATTTAATCTATATATATAAAAATCAATCCATATTTGAGTTTGTTGCCGGTGTTTGGCCAAATGCGTTAACCGATGCCAATGAAAATTTTTTCCATGAAAGGTGACGTCTGTACAAAGGATGTTTTCTATGTGCGATGTCTGTATCTGCATCGGTGTGTGAATTATGGGCATTTGAGTGAGTACACATGCATATGCGCGTATGCGTGTAAATTCCGATGCAGATACAGAGACCGCACATATAAAAAACCATCGTACAGACGTCACCTATTTTGTTATCCGAACGCGCATATGAAAGAGGGAGACCACACGAACGTTACAAGCCTATTGTGGTGTTTGTGCGCACTTTCATTCTTGAGATATCGTTTGTTTAAAGTTTTATTCAAATACCTAACTCTTATTGAATTTTTTTGATTTTTTTTTTGTGAATCGGACATCGGAAAGTTGCTTTTGATACATTGCACATTGATAACAATCGGTGTAAAAGTGAATGAAAAGTGATTCTATCGAAGTTTTTTACTTTTGCTTTTTTATTTGATTCGCACAAGTAAGCTGACATAGGCGCCTGCCAGACAACAAGCACCTACCCTAAGCGGAACAACGAAGGTGTGTGAGAGGCCTAAGCCATGCGGAGAAAAACGTGCAGTCCCTTTCACCGGTTGAGCTCAAATCAGGCAATCTTCGGTATTGGCCTGAGAGTGTTTCTGTGAAGTTTGGCCAAAATCGGTCTTCTTTTTTTAGGCTCAGCAACATACGCCAATATATATAGACAATAATAAGGAAGTCCACTCAAACATATTGGCCAATAGAATTCTCGGGCACGGGCAAAGCCGGGCGGGTGCAGCTAGTATTTTATAATAGAATCAAAGACAGAATTTCTCTTTTCAAAACAAAAGATTATATATATTGCATTTAACTTAAAACTACAAAAACAAGGTATTCAGTATACTTAAAACTACAAGAACTAAAAGAAGTAAGAAGTACTTCTAACTTAAAATTACAAAAACAAAAAGAAATAAGTAGGTGCTTTAAACTTAAAACTAGGAAAAATACGGTCTTTTTAACTTAAGCCTTCTGGGCATAGGTACTGCACAACAACTACTGCAAGAGCTGCAGGTACGTTGAAGAACTAGAATCTATACGTCACCTACTATGCGAATGCCCTGCCCTTAGAACGAAAAGATTGAATATTCTTGGTAGCTACTTCCTTGAGCAGCTTGAGGATCTGGCTGATTTAGAGCTGAAGAAACTCCTGAGATTCACATGGTTCTATTTGATATTTGCTCTTTTCGTGTTTTCGTCGACCGGAATTTTTCGACCCCGCTTTGAGGTGGAAGGTTTGCTTAGAGTTGGCGAACTAGAGTACCTAAATGAAATCTAATGAATGAAAGAAATTATTTTATAAATGCAACCTACCGCCGCTTTGATGTCGAAGGACCCATGTATGTTGGTGTTGACGATCTAGAGCACCTAAATGAGATGTAATTAGCATACAAAGAAATTATTTTATAAATGCAACCACAACTGACAAAACATCTACGCAACTTTCAACAACATCTTCCAGCGATTCTTCTTTTTCTTCTTTGATGTATTGAGCCCCGTAGCAATTTAAATAATTACTCTCAGCCACTGCAGCACGGAGCGAGGTCATTTCATTCCATAACTTCAGCCAAAATCTGCAGTTGCGATGGCGTTACAGACCTAAATTTTTGTATCACTATTATATTTGTTATTGTTCATTAATAGTTTACTTACATTTTAATGAAGTAAGAATACATATTAATAAATATTTTTGACAAAAAAAAAGCAGCTATAAACAAATCTCAGACTGACTGACGTTTCTGACAATTAGGTGTTGTTTTCAGTGGTTCTCAAACTGTAGCAATCGAGAGCGATGGGCGACACGAGAACGATTGTGTTTCGCAAAGCAAACTATTGACGACAGCGTTCAGTGCAATCGCATGGACGACAATCGTCCGCAAAGTTACGTGATGAGGGCCCAGACCTTTTTTAGAGGCGGGTCAGTTGGAAAACTAAAGGTGTTACTTGGCGATTGAGGTGTTTATAAAGGGTATTTCATTTAGGACTTGACAACTTCTTGTTTTACATTATTCTAAGGGTATATTAATTTTGACTCATAGTTTGTAACATACCTTGATATTGCCCGTAGAACCCTTAAAAGTGACTATATTTATGATCAGCATCGATAGTAATGTCGATCTAGCCATCTCCGTCCGTCCGTCCGTCTGGCAAAAATTAGGCCTTTAAACTGGACCTAGAGAGCTGAAATTTTAACCATATACTCTCGAGGGTCCCGAAATCATCAAGTTGACGAATTTTTGAAATCCGCCCACAAACTCAAAAAAAAAACAAATTTATCGAAAAAATCGAATTTTGAGATAGAAAGCTGAAATTTTTAATATATGATCTTTGACTCCTAAAACTGCTCGGGAGATAACATTTTCAAAATCCGCCCCCCTGACACGCCCACAATTAAAAAAAAAAAAACTTTTTTTGACCTGAAATTTATAATATAGACTCTAGGTGCCCTTTATACTTCTCTTTTTTTCGATTAAATCCTTTAAATGTTGTATAACAAAATATGTAGAGCATTTTTAACAATTCAACCATACTTAGATTTTTGTCACGCCCACTTTTGAGGGATAGAAATAAGAATAGGGTGTCCAACAGTTCGCCCCAGCGAACTGTAGCCCGTCCCTATTTTTTTTTTTTTTTTTTAAAAACAGAATACTTGAGATATCTCAAAAAAAATTCTTATATTTTCTTTGCGATAGGTTCTTTGACGTAAAGGCGGCTTTCTCAGATCTTGGAATCTTGGAACTTCTTATTCGATCAAGCTTTGTTATTTCTCATCTCAGCTGCCGTAAATTTACCCTCATACTTTTTGTACGCGCCGCACGCACAACTGCGGTGAAGCGACTTCCTTTCAAACTAAGCGTACTGCCGCCGCGATTATTTTATTATTTTGAGTGAAAATTCGTTTCAAAATTCACTCTATGTCAGCAACACGTTTTCCGTATTTTCGAACATTGTTCAAGTATATATCGACTCATTTTATACCGCAGAGATTCGACACTAAAAGTCAAGCACGTTCGTGTTGTTAATGTCAAAGTTATACAAAGTTCAAACAGCTGCGAGCCGATGGCCCACCCATCACAATCACTTACCAAGCTAAATTTAAAACAAAATACACTCAGATACTCGTATAAGGAAACATTGTTTAACAAATGTTAGCTCTCTTCAATAATGAAAGGCTGGGGCTCGAATACTACTCTCAAAAATACAGTGCGGGTAGCAGTGGAACAGCGATAACGTATTTGCCTGGAAATATACTCGTTTGGTTTACAGTTTCTCTGGATTACAGGCAAAATGTTTCCAAAGTTTTTAAGATGCCATTCGCGGAGAAAAAAATAGCCGATGCATTCTCCAAATCCATTTGCACTTTCTATTTCTCTATGGGTGCATTGTAGCTCTGCCCTTTCCTTTAAACGTTAACATTTAATCGGTGATGTCATAAGTTTCAACTAGAAGTCGGATTTACATTTTAATGCTGAACTGACAAGAAAGGATTTACATTGTAAAGTGTCAGTATTTTTTTTTGTTTGTAAAAAAAAAAGGAAATCCAAATCCCAGAGCACTCAGACTCGGTAGTGGTCCATTGTACTACCAGGCAGAAATCCTCCTTTTGGTGTAGAGGCATAGAGGCATTTATGGCTCGGCCATAAAACTCTCATTACCGTCCCTTGACGATGAAGACTGGACTCTGTAATTTCATATAACTGGCCGTTAATACCAGGTATCGTAAGATCCACCTCAAACAAATGATTTCTCTCCTCAACGATACGATGCCTATCGATTGGTTTTGACACCACCTCTTGTTCAAACCACACATAGCTCGTGTATAACTGCAAACATGTTTATGGCTGGGAGTTAAGTAAACATCTGTTTTCACGTTGACATTGCACAATTCCAATTCGCGAAAAATGCAGCTCCTGCGGCAATGTTCGTTGCAATTATTCCAACTTCCAACTATCATTACGTGTACATCAATAAATTTGCATTGTGTGCGACTACCGGCCGGCGGCGTGCGGGCGGTGGAAGCCAAAAGCAGAAATGCAAATGTAAATGAGAGCCTTGCGAACACGATGTGGTCTGGTGGCCTTGACTTTATTGTTGTCGTTGCTGCGGTGATTGGTGTGCACCTGACATGAATTTTTATTTGCGCTCATGATGGATGGATGGACGACTCGAAATGTGTAGAAATGACTGCGAAATTGGAGGAATGGTCTCGACTGGGTATATTTGTTTATGATAAATTGGTATTATTCCTTTCCACAGAGGCAAGCTTGATTTTTTGTTCTGCCTTCTTTTATACGAGTTGAATGATCTGGATAATGTAAAAATAATAAACAAAGCAAAATGCCAAGTCGCATTTATGAGGACTACATTTGATGGTGTTTGGATCAGAATGGAATTGGTAAAAATGGAATGTAAACATCATCTGCAAGCCGAAGAGAGCGCTGATTTTGGTATTTCCAAAATTAGGTATTCGTTGTCCAGTGATGGAATAAACAAAGATTTATCTGGTTTGTCCAGATTTTTCATTATCCTCCAGATGATAAGATCTCAATATCTGGATGCCACATTTAACTTGATTAACCTTAAAATTCTTTACACATTCAGTAGATGTAGAAAGTTAAAATAAAGAGGCAAAGATCTACCTTATTCACCATAAACACGAATTTTACCCATCTAGTGTCTGTGAAATTTTTTGAAAGCAGATAGTTATTTTTAATAAACTAATTAAATTGGGGGGCTTATTGGTTTATGATGTTGGACTACTAATCGAAGGGTATCAGGTTCAAATCACGCCGGGGCCAAGTAACACCGAACATTTTTTTCCACTGCACCACCTCTTGCGAATTTCTGACAAATATCCAATAATATCCACACAGGAGTTGTTCTACAGATTCTTTTTCCTCCACATCTCTGCAGCTTCGGCAGAAGTCATTTGAAGGGATCCCTAGCCTTCTGGACATGTTCCTGATTATGCAGTGTCCACTTAATACCCGGCCGAGCACACGGGTTTGATTTCTGTCAAAGGACAGGAGGGAGTTTTCTTTTTGTCGATGACGAGCCACAGACTACGAATTATGGCACAACTTGTAGTGCTGTTAAATATTTCCGTACCTAGTCTTGTCGTGTTGCCGTCGATAAAGCTGTGGCTATAACTAAGGAACGCTGGTCAGACTTTTCAGCGATTCATGAATCAAATACTTCGTGATCTCGAAATCGCTCGACCATATTTGGACGATATTTTGGTTTTTTCACGAGACGAACAAGAACATCGCCAACATCTTCGCCTCGTTTTCGAGAAGTTGCGCGAACACGGGGTTGTAATAAACCCTTCAAAATGCGTCTTAGGCAGGAGAGAAGTACACTTTTTGGGGTATCTTATCAATGCAGAAGGAACCAAACCACCACCGGAAAGAATACAAGCATTAATTGATTACAAACTGCCCGAACGAGTGTCCCGGCTGAGACGGTTCCTTGGGATAATGAATTTTTTTCGACGATTTCTCCCCAACGCCGCAGAGGATCAACTGACGCTGTCCAAAGAAATAAAAGGTAACAAAAAGAATGACAACACCATAATACATTGAACCGATATCTCCAAGCAAGCTTTCCAACGTTGCAAAGACGGTTTGTGCAAAGCAACTTTACTGGTGCATCCGAAACCAAATGCCTCGCTTTCACTAATGGTCGACGCATCCAGCACTGCAGTTGGTGCCGTTCTACAGCAGCATGAGGGCGAAACGTGGCAACCTCTAGGTTTTTACTCCCAGCGACTGAACGCAGCAGAGACACGATATAGCACCTACGACCGTGAGCTACTCGCTGCTTTCAAAGCCGTCAAATTATTTCAATATATGCTGGAAGGACGGGAGTTTACGATCCTCACGGACCATAAGCCGTTACAATTTGCTTTCCAACAAAAGCTCGAGAAGGCTTCACCGAGGCAGGTCCGACACTTGGATTACCTGGCCCAATTCACCACGAGCATTCGCTACCTCCCAGGATCAGAAAATGTGATAGCGGATGCAATGTCGCGAGTTGACGCGATTCATGCTGCGACGACGATCGACTTTGAACAGCTCGCCGAAAGTCAATCCAACGATACCGAGCTAAAGAATTTTGCAAATAATTGTTCAAATTTAATTTTAAAATCTCTTATCTTTCCAGGCACAAAAGCTGAAGTTATTTGCGATGTGTCTACATGAAGGGTTCGTCCATACTTAACAGACCAATTTCGGAAAGTTGGATTCAATTCCGTCCACAACCTCTGTCACTCAGGCGCCGCGAAAACGACAAAGTTACTAACCGACAAATTCATCTGGCCTAACATAAAAAAGGACTGTCGACAATGGACCAGGGAGTGTCCCGCCTGTCAAAAAGCCAAAATCAACAGACACAACAAGTCGACACCAGCATCTTAGACTAGTCTTAGACTAGTCTATAAGACTAGTCTAACATAAAAAAGGACTGTCGACAATGGACCAGGGAGTGTCCCGCCTGTCAAAAAGCCAAGTGTTGTGTCTGTTGATTTTGGCTTTTTGACAGGCGGGACACTCCCTGGTCCATTGTCGACAGTCCTTTTTTATGTTAGGCCAGATGAATTTGTCGGTTAGTAACTTTGTCGTTTTCGCGGCGCCTGAGTGACAGAGGTTGTGGACGGAATTGAATCCAACTTTCCGAAATTGGTCTGTTAAGTATGGACGAACCCTTCCTGTAGATGTGTGTGTCAATCGTGATTGATTCGATCTTTTTGACCCGATCACAAAAAAGTATTGGTGATTGCAATCACAATGCCCGAAGTCAATCGTTCATCGAGTCAATACTTTTGTTCTGTTCTGACTAAATCATTTCTTTATTACTGATTTCTTATCTACTGAACCAATAAATGCGTTAATATATCAAAATATTTTTATTTATTTCGGCTTATTTCGTTTTACCAACACATATTTGTTCTACAAAAATATCGCTTCTGTGCAATAACCTCCATTTCCTAATTATTCAAAGGCGTTTTGGTATTTTTGAGTGTATTCACTCTTACAATCCATTCGAATGTATCTGTCTCTATCGAAACTAAATTGAACGAATGATGATTGGGGTTTTTGATTGTATTGAAATTGAATGGAGCAATACAATACTCCCATGTCCCATCTGTCATTGATTGATTGAATGATTGATTGAAATGACCGAATCATTTTTTCAACCAATACTTGAACGATTCGATCATTAAATTTGAACGATTGACACAGCTCCATAGACTACCAGAGCTGCGATATCAACTCGTCAACATAGACATCGTGGGTCCACTTCCACCCTGCAGAGGCTACCGCTACTGTTTGACCTGTATCGACCGCTTCACTCGGTGGATAGAGGTGTACCCATTAGAGAATATTACAGCAGAGTCCGTGGCGTTTGCATTTTATTCAAATTGGATATCCAGATTCGGGATACCTTTACAAGTGACCACCGAACAAGGACGCCAATTTCAGTCAAACTTTTTCCGGGACCTAACCAGACTCCTAGGCGTGAAGCACTTGAGAACCACCCAGCTTCAAACGGGATCATCGTGGCATAGGTTTTTGAAGACGGCGATCAAATGCTACGAGACGGAAAGGTGGGTAGATGTTCTTCCAATTATTCTTTTGGGATACCGATCGTCATACAAAGACGAACTTAAGACGACACCGGCTGAAATGGTTTACGGTGAAACTTTACGTTTACCTGGCGAATTCTTAAACTCAACCACCGATATCGATCTAATAGAGACCGATTTTGTTCGCGACCTTCGCGTACAGATGCAGAAGCTGAGGCCACCGCAAACTTCAAATCATGCCCAGACATCTCCGTTTATCGAAAAAGCTTACACACGACACCAGCTGTATTTGTACGCAACGATGCGATCCTTCAACCTCCCTACGATGGACCGTATCCAGTTATAGAACGAGGGGAGAAATTTTTTAAACTTTTAGTTAAAGGAAAAACTGCCAACGTCAGCATCGATCGTTTAAAAGCAGCGTACACAACCAACAACGAGTTGGCACAGCCAACAACCACAGTGAACGAGCAAACTACATATCGAACTCGTTTTGGACGAAGAGTTCGCTTTCGTTTTGCAAAGGAGGGGGAGTAATGTGGCGATTATATTATTCAATGAAATATATTTCTTAATTAATATTATTATTATCAATTAAACCTGACACAATGTTAACACTTAAGTATTAAATTAGTATTAAGCTATTATTTAGTATATATGGCAATACCTAATGAATAAAGAAACAGTATCCGATTAACTCTTCTTTGAATAACACGCCACATATATATTATCTATACTTTCTATACTTTTTTTATTATAAAGCTGAAAAGTTTGTTTGGTTGAACGCGCTAATCTCTGGAACTATTGGGTTGAATTGAAAAATTCTTTTTGTGTTGGATAGTTCATTTAGCGAGGAAGGCTTTAGGCTTTATGGTGACCACTAGGAGCGATGCATCATTGGAAAATGTTGCAAAACGGGAAAATTATTCCTTTTTGAGAGTTTCCGTTGCGTTTAAGTTACACAAAAATCATGTATAATGGAATTGTTCCTCTTTAAAAGTTCTAAAAAAAAGTCCGCGACAGTATATGTCTATCTTTTAAGATTGACTCACTATAACCTTTTTAATGGTAATCAAATTTGTTCGAAATTAATGCATTGTTTGCGAAGGAGTTTTATCAACATAATATTAATCCCTATCCATAGAAATATGTTATTAATCACAAGTATTTAACTGTGAACAAAATTGTCCTTGACATCACTTGATTTCAATCAACATCTTAAGAGATGTTTAATATTTTTTTTAGTATATATTTATTTCATATCATACTCGTAATAAAATAAATAAAATAACTCCGCAACAAAAAAGGGATGTTCGGGTTCACGCGCGCATGACGCGCAGACGCTTGACGGCGGGCGAGGGGGAGAGCCGGATGCCGGCCGCCGGTAGCTCTGCGAGGTACCATGCCACGCGGCTCAGACACGTGTTCGGCTTCCTACGGAACTGTTGAACTCAGCGAACTGATTTTTTGCGATATCTCATCGTATGATAGTACTTTTTAAATACACTGTCATTTTGTAGTAGTTTTCTATTGGGTATTGTTTTGTGAATTCTTTTAAAGGGTTTTTTTATAATATTTTCACAACGGGCCTTACCATGATTGGTTTTGAATTTGGTCTCATATTTCAGCAACATTGCTTTTGTTTTCGCAAGTTCATTCAAAGTTTTTGTTCTCCGAGCGAAGCCGGGTTGGTAAGCTAGTTTGTAATACACATAAATGTATGCGGAACATTTTTTGTTTGTTTTTTATTTTTTTATTTCTTCCTAATTGTGAAAAATCATTAGTTTAACAATAAAAAAGTGTTCAAAAGTCAAATATGGTCTTTCCATGCACTTATAAGTGATTCTTACAAGAACAAGTTGTTTTCAGTATAGCTAGCCGATCACATGAATTGATTTCAGTTTTTGCGGTATCTTGTCCCATAGTAAGGCGGTGTGAGACATGTTAGTTTCCAAATAAAGATATTATTAAAGTTATCCCAATACTGGCGTTGATCAAATTTGTTACTTAACGCTTCAATATTGTGATCAATGACTGTTTAGCAAAATACAAGTAATGGAATATTGGATACTGGATTTTCCATGGGAGAAATGGATGGAAAAGCACGCGGGATGAGCCCAGAAGCCAGATAAAAGTCCACGAGCCAACTAGAAACATGCAGCCATTGTAAAAAATAATGTTGGCTATTCGAAGGGCAGAAACTACTGCTGAATAGAAAAAAAGTGTCATCGCAATGCCATCAAGCCGTTTTGTTGGCCTATCTACTTGCCCTAGCAATAGAGAATAACTTTTTGGAAAAAACTTCTTCTAGAAGTTCTGTTTTGCTGCTCGAGATATCGCTTTGCTACTTAAATTTGTTTTCATCCCGTAAATAAAAACTAATGACAAGAGAAATTTACATCTGATTTCTGCACTGATGTCACTACTGGAGTTCAAGTAAATCCCAAGTAGACACCATTCTTTAAACGATCACTGCTTGTCTCTTTCGTCGAGGTTTGTAAAGCTAATAACAAGGTAGGTGAGTAAATTAAGCCAGCGTTTATTACTTACAACGATTCCTCTGATTTAACAATAAAATATGTAGGCTTTGCACTATAAAAAAAATTGTTCACACCAGACGGATTTTGACCACTGAAATTCTTACGAAAATTATTTTTTTTCCAAGATCAACAAACAAACAGAACTTAAAGCTATACGTGGAGATTAAAATTCGGACTATAGTCTCCGTGAAAGGTTTTCGTGTTTTCTTCCAGAATTTGTCTCTGTAGTTTCCTTCCCATTCCACACTGTCAGAATGATGTGTTACCAATCATGCAGAATATTTCTGATTTAACTATTGGTATTTCGGTGTTACCAGTCAGGAAATGATAGAGAGGAGACCAGGGTGTTACTCAGGGTAAATAACTTCGCTTATAAAGTTATTTTTTAAGCCAGTATTAGTTTTGATTTAGTATAAAAATGTCATTAAATAGCCATTAATTTGTGTTTAATCAAGAGAATACATTCTGAAATTAGTTTTAAACCCAACTTTGGGCATATGCCCACCACGGATGCCGATGGACAATGTTTTCGAGGAAACTTTTTCAAGCATTTTTGGTATGTCCTCTATAACACGAATAATGTTAGCTTCCGAAATGTCGATTGTTGGTGGTTTGTCAGCGTAGACTAGCGGCTTTACGTATCACCAACGAAAATACTCAGAAGCGTCAAATAACAAGATCTTGAAGGCCTATTTGCAGGTCCATTACGCGAAATTATGCCTTCATCGAATGTTTCCTTCAATAAGTTGATTGCTTTGTTTGCTGTATGCTGTATGGATGGGAACCCCATCTCTTTTACATTCATGCCATTCAATCGGGGAACAAAAAGACATTAATCATGGCTCTATGGCGAATACCGTTGACCGTAGCACGCAGATTAGCCGCATTAGCAAGCAAAAATATGGTCCGATGACTCCAGCAGCCAAAAGATCGCACCAAACTATGCATTTTTCGGCATGTAATGGCGTTTCGGTAATCTCATATAAATGATCTTCGCTCTCAACATTTCAATTATGCTTATTGACGTACGCATTGAGCCTAAAATTAATCTCTAATGGTCGATTATATCAGGTGTAATATGGCTCAAGTGCTCTATCAGTTCCGCACACAGAACAATAGTTTTATAACCAAATTTCTAATATTTGGCAACCATGTTGAAGCGCGTACATACTGAATATAAATAACACAGAAGGTACGATTAAACGGTCATTCAAGTCATTTAAATGAAGCTGTGACATCAGGAAAAAATGCCGCATTAGAGAGACATTTAAGCTACGATTCGTCGTTGGTCATTTGCGAAAAAGGTGATCACACCAAATGACTAGTATCGTCATTTTTGTCCTAAAATCAAATGACGCACACTGCGAGTCATTTTAAATTTTCCGTTGGGATGTCATTAAATGAAGTGCGATCACACGGTAATGACTTGCCTCATTAAAATGACAAATGACACCTTTCCTATTATTTCGATTTCGGAATGAGCAATGAGAAAATGATAGCTTCTGTCATTTAGTGTTTTTCTTTCATCTAAATAAAAAATGTCGAAAAGAACTTTGGTGGAAATTGCGGAGACGGCGTATTTGGCAGCATGTGTGCTGGAAAGCAGTGAAGATGACCTTGATTACGAGGCAACGCGACGAAAGCGGAGTATTTGGCAAAAGAAGTGGTGGATCCGTCGCGAGAAGAGTGGATTTTGTGCTGGATTACTGCTCGAATTGCGCGAAGAAGAACCTGAACTATATCGCAATATCGATATTTGTTGAGGTTGGTGAAGCCACACATCGAAAAACAGAACACAAATATGCAAGAGAGCGTTTCAGCGGAAGCACGACTGGTAATAAGGTTCAACACAATTATACCGTCCGGTTTCTAATAACATTTTGGAAAAATATCCTTTTTCCAGGTTTGAAGGACCTTTTTTGTTGTTGCAAGGACTTCTTAATAAAATAACGTTTAACACATTTATACCGTGCGGTTTTTAGTAACATTTTGGAAAAATATCCAATATTATAGAAGACTTAAAGCAGTCAAACGACTTAAAGCATTCAAGACCTAAAAGCAGTCAGCGCGTTTTCGTGTCCTGGATATTTTACATCACATGCATCGATTGCACCTTGACCGTACTTTGTCTTGCGCAATTTCGTCACAAACGCCTTGAAGTTGCTGCGCGTTTCCCATTTACATCCGTATCTTCTCGGACAGTCAAGCCGCGATAAAGTCCTGAACTCATTCTCATCAAACTCAATCGTAGCCGTAGACTGCCGTTCATCTCTTGAGTAGATGGTAGAGCAGTTCAATATTCCCCTCTTCTGGGTGCCGGGGCATAAAGACATCCCAGAGAATTGTAGGTCAGATGAACTCGCCAAAAAAGGAACCGCATTACCTCTTCTACCTGATAAAGGTTTTCTAGGTACATATACATATCTCTACTTGTAAACTTATGTTTGAAATTTCCGCAGTCGAGAGTATAAACCTTAGGTGAACAGATAGTAATACATGTCTAACGACAAAGCATATCTGGCCAAAGCTGTATCTGCGACTGCACATTGGCTCTGCTATATGTGTTATTACAGGACACTTTCTAATATGCAAGCACGTAGCACGCATCAAGGCATGGCGTCTATGCAAATGACTTATGTAGAAGCTGCAGGGACGAGGAGGAGGAGGAGGAGGAGACTACACTTCATCTCCTCTGTACAAGTATACATGTCCTGCACTCTCCCATAAAAGAAATCTATATTTAGTGTGTTGGCTATTAGCTATCAGCCACCTTAACCTAACGTAACCAAACCTATCCCTATTTACTCCTGTTTTCTGCGTTTTGCCTAATTTGCTCGACTTTGTTGTACTTTCGTTATTCAAACTCATAAGATAGTTGACAGAATAGTCCATATTGTCGGCCACGGTTCGTATTCAATTTCACTCATAGTAATTTGTACCGAAATAGCAGCCAGACAGATGCAACAAACACCAAATGAAAGCACAGATTTCATATTAAATGCTGTGTCATTTATCATTTAAGTAGAAAAATGACACGGCATGAATTTCGTGCCTTGTTATTTTTTTGAGGATGTCATTTAAATGACGCAACAGCCAAAAAGTGAAGTCATTTGTCCTAGGCGTCATTAAAGAGCGATCACATGGTCATTTTTTGGAGTCATTTTAATAGCACAAAATTCATGTCATTTAAATGACGCCTGAAATGTCGTCCCAAAAATGACGGCTTTGTGACGTGATCTTTACGTCAGAGCGGCATTTAAATGACTCGACAAAATGACCGTGTAATCGTACCTTGACAATTTGCAATCTGAAAATTGGTTTGACATATGCAACTGTACGAAGTTAGTACCGGGTCAAAAAACTTAAGTGATCAAATTCAAATTTAACTTCAATCTGAAAGAAGTACCCCTATCTCTTCATCTGGTTAAATTAAATCACCTTTTAATTTTTTTTTTCCTCAGAGAGGATAATATCTAGATTAAAAAGATCATGGCCCTCCAACATAACTGCATACTTACTGCTCCGCCTCTTTCTTTTATAATTCCAACACTGGCTAGCTGATGTTATTGATGATTCTTTGATCTCCCTTTTCGAATACCTGTAATCTCCAATATTTTCAACCCGGAGGCGGAACCTTAATAAAATATCGTCTTCTTCGTTGGTATTAACAACTTGAGAGATAAGTTGTTCAACTATTCGTGATAGTTTTTGTTCATTAGCGCCATACGGGCATTCACACAAAACAGACAACCATGTTTTTGCTACGCTTAAGTGACATAACCCTCAGCAGCACTTGAGAAGAGAGTAATGACACCGCTTCGCATTTCTTCTGCGATTGTCCTGCCTATGTTAGCTGACCGTGGGTACTTCGGAATATCCGAACCCTTCATCGTTTAAGTGCCTTCATGGCGTTTTTGAGAAGTGTGAGTGGACCAAGTTTTCAGACAAACCTAGGTACTTGAGCAGAAGCTTTAGACAAAAAAAAACTTGTTATCATTACCGAACTCCCTTAAGGCTTTGCTAATACCGTTACTGTTACGAATGAGAGCCAAAAAAAAATGTTCAAGTAAATAATCATAGCATAAACATAAGTTCTCGTAAATATCAGGTTGTTATGTTTCTATGGTACCCATGTATTTTTATTCAAAATTCCAACCGCAAGGAATTATTTTCCATAATTGTTAGAGACTCATAAAATATTTGCTTTCACGCTTCTTACATTTTAAATTTGTTTGTTTACGTCAATAAACATATGCGTCTGAAATGTACCACAAACAGTGGTTAAAAATTAAAAGAGAAATCTCGATGGATTTGCTTTTGAATTCGAAAACAAATCTTCTAGCTAATTACACATTGGAATTTCAAAGGTGAAGGCAGGTATTCCGAAAAAGCATCCTTAGTTATATCACCGCTAAAAATACGCGGGTGATATTTTTGAAAATGTAAATAAAATGGTTCTTGCTCTTTTTTCTGCATCCATCTGTCAGACGTGGCAAAGACAAATGACATTTATCCTCATTACTGAGTAATTCCAATTATACATACATCGATAGATCTTTAATTTGTTTGTACAACTTGATTTAAATGAAAAAAGATATGAACTTTATAACACGCATTTTGGATAGAGTACTTTTTCATTTGACTTAAAGTAATGTCATATTAAACTGACTTAACGTGACACATTGTAACATGACTGACAGTGCTGATGTCGGCCGCCAAAGGCATTCATTTGTCACATTGTCACAATTATTGTAATGGACCGGCTCGTTTGTGTTAATATTTTTTACCGTCGTGCCAAAGGACTCATAAAATATTTGCTTACATTTTAATTTTGTTTGTTTACGTCAATAAACAGATGCGTCTGAAATGTACCACAAACAGTGGTTAAAAAAAAATTAAAATAGAAAACTCTATGGATTTGCCTTCAAAATCGAAAACACGTGGTCTAGTTAATTACACATTTGAATTTCAAAGGTGAAGGCAGGTATTCCAAAAAGAATCTTTAGTTCTATCACCGCTAAAAATACGTTGGTGATATTATTAAAAAGGTTTTTTTTCGTTGTTTGCATGGGTTATTCCAATAATACATCGATGCATCTTAAATTTTTTTGTACAACTTCATTTGACATGCATTTGACTTAAAGTAATGTCATATTAAACTGAATTAACTTGACTGACAGTGTTGATGTCGGCCGCCAAAGGCACTCATTTGTCACATTGTCACAATTATTCTAATGGCGCAGTTCGTTTGTGTTCATATTTTTTGTAGTGTCATGCCAAAGGACTTACTCAATTTGGATTTGTTTTTAAAAGAACGCCGACGAAATGGTTTTTATGCAACAAATTTTTTGATATTTTAATTGAGGTGTCAATAAACCGAATGAGCTTTGGCCTTAATAATTATTGAATGTCGTAAATAGGAGAATTGTTGCCAATTGGAAATTGACGCATTTGGAAATCTTCTGCTTCATTAAAAATCTCTGTTTATCATTTTAATGACAAATTTAGTTGTTGCGAATATGTAGTCTGATTTAACAGTGGTTTTGAGGCTGTTTTTTGGGGATCTTTTACGTTAAAGCCGATAGTTACTCTAACAGCTGACACATATTGATCATATTGCTTAAGAAAATGAGGTTCTCGAGATGGACTCGTACATCTGGAATTACAGCACAGTTACAGTTTCACGGTTCGCCACAACCGATGATAGAACAACTTTTTCTGTGGTGCTGTGTCTGTTTTTCATTCATTATTTTTGAAAGCCCTTTTCTTCACTTGGACTCGAACTAAGACCAGTGACTTCTCAGGCAAACACACGACGTACTCCGCCATTAAAGCCAAAGTTAAGCTCAGACTGAAATGGGATTTGTGGTTTTGTGGTTCACTCCAAATCATAGGACTTCCTACTTCTTGAACTACATCCATATTTTGGTAAAGCTGATGTGTACCACAGTTGTACATACTTTCTCCTCCATTTCATTTACCACAAATGTAGTAAAATAATTCTGTAGAAATTTTGAGAATAGATATGCGAAGTTTTTTTTAATTTTGAATTTGTTTAGTTTTGCAAAAACTCCATATAGTTGAATTTTGCGAAACCTTAACGATTTCAAAATTTTTTGTTTTGTAGAGTTTTTATTGGTTCAATCGATGCGTTAACGAAAATTTCGATACCCATAACTCGTTTTGCAAAAACGGTTCATAATTAAGAAAAGATATAAATGTTCACTACATGTATACATAATATCCGGTTTAAAATGGAAACAACCAGTATTCAACCGAACCAGTTTCTTCATATTTATGAACGATAAGTTTAATAGCACCGTTTGACGGAGCATTTGCTCTACCGTATTTTGAACGAAATTTTCTTTCAACTTCTGCAAAACTTTCACCATATTTAAAATAAGTTTTAATAATAAAAACATGTTGCTCAATAGTGTACCAATCCATTTTAGCTAACGGAAATTTGTTTACTCTATACGTGAAAAAACTTCGGTGTAATCTAATAGCTATAAAAAAAGTGGCAGCGAATTTAAAATGATACATCTAATTTGAACACCCTTTATAATATAATGACATTTTAGGGTCATTAAATTCTCTAGACCAACTTTTTACGAAGCGCAGCATAGAATTAGCCACCAGCTCTAGTTTTTTTTATAAAATTTTACAAAAAAAACAATTTCTGAAAAACAAAATCGGAACAAAATTCATCGTTAAGCATATTTATTGCACTGCACTGCCGTAGTGCTTATTCATTTGCACCGAAAACCAGACAACCACTAAATAGAAATACCACCATCATCAATTCTTCACCTCGAATTTTGCACACGACTCATGAGCCAACTCACGGCCCTCGCTTACGCTCGCAGGTGTGCATATTACGATTCGTGACCATAAGATGGAAATTTCAAATGGCTTACGCTCGCTCTCATGAGCTTTTTAAAAAAGGCTCACGCTCGCGAGTGGAAGTTTTTATGAGCCGTTTATGAGCGCTCGTAAGTAAGCGATTCCGTTACCTGACCACTTCAATAAGTTTTTTTTTTAGTAGATATTATTTTTTTTTATTATTTTTATTAAGTAGAGATTAAGTAGAGAAAATTGTGGTAAATCGTAAATGCCAAGTTTATCATTATGTATAGTTCAAATTTCTAGTTATTCAAAAGAGTTTGTAAATTTCTGAATTCAAAACTAAACAGACAAGTTTTTAACTGTCTCATAAATTTATATGGAAAAGGTACTGCTCTTAGTGATTGAGGAAGTTTGTTAAATAGGCGACAGGAAGCTATAGTAAAAGAAATACGAAACGCTGTGGTGCGAAAGAGCGGTACATCAACTTAATTCGAAGAACTGATACGAAGATGATAACTGTCAAGGACTCTAAAGCTATGATTACCAGATTTAAAAAAAGACTGCTTTTAACACTTTAAAACAGTAAAGATGGCAGATAGGAGGAATGTCTAAACTACGGAATAATGGGAAACTTTGATGCAAACGGTCTTAACAACAAATAGTTCTTACAATGTGCTTTTGAAGGATCAACAGAGGCTGTATCTTATTAAAAAAGGTACCTCCCCAGCAGTGTATACCATATTGTAAAATGTCTCAATGCGAAAGGAAAATACATTCTCAAAGCATTAGTGTGGTTAATAATAAATGATTAACCCCAATTACTTAAACTCATCACCTTTTTCAATTAAAAAACAATAACTGCTGCAATCATCGTTACTACTATAAATGTTGGCGAAGCATTACAAGCACATTTAGTTAACACACATTTTGTACACTCCGGTGCATGAAAGAAAATATCTGCACCGCACCAACTGGGATTTACGTTTTTGATAAACTTCAATTCGCCCAATCTCTAAGAACTACTAATCTTATAGTACCGGCTTTCAATTACTTGAATTCTTGACGGCTCTTCCTTGTCCATGCAACCAGGCTATGGAAATCCCTTCCTTCCGCAATAAAAAAAATAATTGGTACAACAAATTTTAAAACTGCAATCTTTTCTTTCTTTCGATAAAAAAAATAAAATAAAAAATAAAAAAAAGAATTATTATTAACTTAAATTATATTAATATTAGCTTTAAGATTGATGTATTATTATCATTATCCATTTTGGTAAGTACTACAAAAGAGTCTTATTTGTACATTGGTTCGAAATAAATTGAAATTGAAATTGAATTGAAATTTAAATTGATTTGATAAGAAAAATTGAGGAATATTACTTTAATTTTAGAACGAATTACTTATTCATGTTTAGCAAACCAAATTCTAAATAAATTAAGATCCCGGTTTATATCTGCAATTAGATCCAAGGTTAGGTTAGGTTAAGGTGGCTGTGAGCTCATAGCCCCCACTTAGACCAATGAGGTCCGTTGTAATGCCACGTGGATCGGGGGACTTTCGACCTCTACTCGCTAAACCATTTGGAGCTTCTAATGAATCGCGATAGATTTCTTACATCTGTGTTAGCTAAGTCACTGAGTTCATTAAGGAAGAAGGCTCCCAGATAGAGATTTCTTTTATGGGAGAGTGCAGGACATGTACAGAGGAGATGAAGTGTAGTCTCCTCATCCTCCTCGTCCTTGCAGCTTTTGCAGAAGTCATTTGAATAGACGCCAAGCCTTGATGCGTGCTTGGCTATTAGATAGTGTCCTATAATGACACCTATAGCAGAGCCTATGTGAAGTCGGTTAATTGAGATCAAACTCAAAGAGCGTCTCAGATCCAGCTTTGGCCAAATATGCTTGGTCGCTGGAAAATGATTTTTACCTGTCCACCTAAGTTTGTACTCTCGTCTGCGGATAGCTATAACATTAGTTTCAAGTAGCTTTAGGCATACCTAGAAAACCTTTATCAGGTAGAAGAGGTAATGCGGTTTCTTTTTTGGCGAGTTTTCCCTACAATTCTTTGGTATGTATCTATGCCCTTGCACCCAACAGAGGCGAATATTGAACTGCTCTGCCATCTCCTCAAGAGATGAACGGCAGTCTATGGCTACTATGAAGTTTGAAGAGACTGAGTCCAGGGACTTTAGGGCGGCTTGACTATCCGAGAATATTCGGATGTCCTTAGCGGTTATCACATTTCTCTTCAGCCACGATAAGACTTCCATGATTTCCGCCTGGAACACGCGACAATGATCAGGAAGCCAGAAAGAGAGACTAATATTTAGTCTTTCTGAGAAAACATCCCCACATACCCCATTACTAGTTTTTGATAAGTCGGATAAGATCCAAAGGACTAAGAGAGCCGTATACATATCCAATATCAGCAGCAAACGCCTTTAAAACACCTTTTAACTTAGTTTTTAAAGCAAACGATGTTGGTCTGATAGGTCTATATGATTTAGGCAGATTACTTGGCCCACTGCCAGTCTTGGGGTTAAACATTACATTTAACTACATAGTTTGACCAGAGGTGATGCAATACCTCTTTTGTAGGACTAACCCACCCTACTATGCACAATGTGCACCTGGGTTACCTTAAATACGATATTACGATAACCCCCTAGCATACGAGTAAGTCACTTCCACTTTAGTCCAACCTACTTCACCTCATGCCAACGACGAAATTACGACGCCATCATAATAATAATTTAGGGAAGACTATTACGACGACTCGCATTTCAAAACAAAACTTAATCAACAAAAAAAATAAAAAATGAAAATATAGATCAAAGAGGACTTAGGTATACATTTTAACATTCACCTGTAGGGCGGATGAACTCGCCAGAAAAAGAACCTTACTGCCCCTTCTACCTGATAAAGGTTCATTAGGCATCCCAATCGCTACATGCAAACTCATGTTTATGAGACAGACCATTGAGAATCCTAAGCTTAGGTGGACAAGTGCCAACACTTGTCTAGCGACAAAACAGATTTGGCCGAAGCTGGATCTGAAACGCTCTAAGTGTTTTATATCTCTAAACAGACTTCACATTGGTGCTATAATTGGTGTGATCGCCGGACACTGTCTCATAGGCAGACATGCAACAAGGCTTGGCGTCCACACAAATGACTTCTGCAGAAGCTGTATGGACGAGGAAGAGGAGGAGACAATTCTCCACCTTCTCTGCACGTGCCCTGCTCTCTCTCAAAGACGAAAACTCCATTTAGGATCCTTCTTTTACAATGATCTTAACGATCTCATTAACACCGACATTAAAGTCTGTCAAGCTTCATCAAAAGCTCCAACTGGTTCAACGAGTAGGAGGATTATATGCGTAAATAGAATAAAGTTATATAAAGCAAGTTAACTTACGTGGTTATCCGGAAAGACTGCCGACCTGGTGTGCACACTGGACCGCTTGTGGTATACTAAAATATGTAGGTGGATTGGTAATACGCTTTAGGCACATTTTTCGATCGTCCTGATAAGGCTCAATTTAGGCCCAAATAAATATAACGTGTTGATATGCGATATACCTCAGTGCAATTCACAAGTCAATTAGGCGAAATCAAATGCGTGGTCTTTCAGGGCAGCAACACAACAGGGGTAGGTCCGGTGGATATTTCTTAGAAGGTTGATTTATGAGGCTTGGTTCGGGAGTTCTATAGACATTCCGCTCAAGGTGCAAGCACCTGCCTTGTACACGTATATGAAGAAGGAGTAAATCACTTCTTTGAACGAAGGATATAATAAGGCCTGGTACCTAATTACGCTGATGTCTCTGATCGTTGTCTGCACGTGACTCTTTTATATCGCCACAAATCCCTAATATATTTTCGAGAGTTTACTCACAATGATACTCGTATCGACGAGAAATATAGTAAGTTCGGGTATTGTGGTATAGGAGGGTAATGTGGTATGGGCAGTTTTTTTCGAAAACTAAGCACGCTACCAGAATATTTGTTACTCACAAAACTGGCGATTTAAAAAAACCGCCAACACGTGTTCTGGCAACTTCAAAGCTATTCACGTTTTTGGTAATTTGTGTCGAATATATAATTTAATTGGTTATGCTTATGAAATTGTTTTTTTTTTTGTGTTTTATTGTTTTCTGCATTACTTATACCTAAGTTACCTCGCAATAAACGATTTGAACTTTATTAAATAATTATTAGTTATTCTGTAAGTATTTTGTTTGTAATTTTTTATAAATATTTTTTTATGTGCATACATCGGCGGCTAATGTGGTACAGCTGCCATCGGCCAATGTGGTATACTATACCACATTACCCACTTCAAAATTCCTTCGAATAATTACTGTTTTCTTCTGTTATGTGTCGTTAGAAAACATGGCGAAAATATGACTAACAAACGAAAATGGGACACAGTTAAAGCAGACGAAAGTACTTGCCCAAAAGGGGAAAAACAAATCGTATCCATGACATCTGCAGAGCGTGGATCCGTGATAACAGTAATTTAATGCATGAGGGCAGTCGGGCCTTTCGTTCCACCCTTCTTCATCTTTCCACGGAAAAAAATAATCCCCTTCTGATTCTCCTGGCTCCGATTCTTCTTGCCATCTGTCCGCATGCGTTCAAATCCCTATATTTACTAAATGGTTTCAACATTTCTTAAAAGCTACAAAACCATCAAAAGACGATCCGATTTTGGACGGCCATTATAGTCACACTAGAAACATATACCTGCTAACATGCCACGTGAAGATGGTGTTGTTATAATTTCTCTGCCACCATTTCCTACCTAAGATGCAGGAAATTGACAAAACATTCATGGGTCCTTAAAGGCCTATTATTAATGAAGAGATAAGATGCTTTGGCCGTGAGAATCATCGAAAAGTAACGGTTTATTATCTTGTTGGAATGTTCACTAAGGCCTATTAGAAAGTTCAGACCGGCCAATAGTCTTAAAACGACTATAATATATCCTTTCGATAAATACCTACATTTATTCGGGTGCTGACTTCATAGCACGGGAAATGGTAAACTATTTTGAAGAGTCTATTTTAACGGAAATAACAGCGCACTCTGCTGCCGCATTGCCCCAACTTATCAACTGCAAGCAAGGGATACCATCTTGCCATCCTAACGCCCAAATGCAGCCATTGAGTATTTTACCACCATTAATTGATGAATGTGTTCCAAGTACAAGCAAAGGGCTATCACCCTCTATTCCCCAGTGTCGAGTTCAAGGTTTGTCAGTCTTTTCGCCATCTAAAAACAATTTCAGCACAGATGCAAGCATAGGGTTTATAACAGTCTGGGAGATATCGCCACCGCGAAAAGACCTGCTGCCAGCAACAGAGGAAGAAAATCAAAAGCAACAATATTAACCACTTCGCCATACAAACATGATTGAAAGCATTTTAAAAAAAATTGAGCCCAATGCAAAGCTTAAACAAGTTAAAAAACAGCTCAAGACGAGCCGCGCCTCTAAAAAGGAAGAAATATTTTCATCAAGCGACACCGAACAAAGTTTGTTTTTAAGACCTTTGTATAAGAATTGCTGCATAATATTGTAATATTGTAATATATAAAATTGTAAGTTGTAAAATAGAAATTGAAATGAAATCAAAATTCACAAATTCACAAATTAAATGATTCTGATGACAATGAAGAGTTCGGGGTTATTCCTCCATCGAGAGAAGCTATGTGCGTCTTCTGCAAACAAATTTGGAATGAGTAAGCGATGACCAAATGGATTTCGTGCCTGCAATGTGAAATGGTTTGGGCTCACGAAAAATGTGTTCCAAAGAAAAGTGCCATATTTCTCTGCCAATCTTGAGAATAAGTTCTATCTCATTTTAAAAGTTCTTAATTTTTGTTAATTTTTAGCTAAGGAGGCGTTTCCTTACCATCTTTTCCCTTATTTTGTTTATGCTGTTTATGTTGTTTTGTAATAAAAATAAAAACAAAAATATTTATATAAATCATTTTAAAAGTGTTCTGGTGGTAAGAAATTGTAAAGCGGGTAATGTGGTATAGTGTACCACATTAAAAATAGTATACCACTATACTCAACAATTTTTCAATCGCCACTTTTTGGGTTATGCAACATTTATAGCAACATCTTTTTTATTGTCTGCTCAACAAACTTGTATGAATACCTTTTTGAAGCAAATAATTTAGTCTTAATTTTTAGCTCGATTCAGAGCGACACTTTTGCAATTATAGTCAAAATAGTAACATGTGTACCACAATACCCGAAGTTCCTCTATTATTTTGGATTCTCACCAAAATTAATTAATTTTTTTAAGAGTTTCAAGTGCACGTGCACACTCCTCATGAAGTTACCACTCGAAATCATTTTGACTTTTCAACCAGGAAATGAGAGATAGCCTACCAGTTATACCAAAACTGATCATGGATGGGTGTCAAGTGATTCCGACAATCGTTATTACTCAAAACAGCAAAAATCACCAGCTACTACTTTCGATCCATAACTAAAAAGTAAAATAAAGGAACACCATCGGTGCAATCCTGGGGTCAGTAGGGTTTAAGTTTTCGTGTATAACAGAATTGACGAACCTGCGAAATAAATCTGAAGTAAGGTTTGAAGCGTATCCTTGCAGTCCGTCGTATAGGTTTCGTCTGTGTTCGTTTGTGTGGTTTTTGGTTTAGAGCTTTATTGATACACGGTAGTTCTGGCATCATGTCAACAATGTTTTCGCATCGTGTCAATTCTAAGTTATAACTTTTGAGAGCGAACCTGTGTTCGTTTGATTACAGCCCTTCCTTTCATTCTTTCTGAGTTTAGCAAGTAGATAACTGAGAGCTCTAAGTATATTAGTGGTATCTTCGAACAGAGGCAGTGCATAGGCCATTATCCATAGACAAATCTGTAAAATGAAACATTTCTGCAACTCAAACCTGTCGCTCAGTAATCCAACTTACTAACCACTGAGACACTACGCACACAGCATGCTTAATAGGCAACTCTTATCATACCTTTGTTACAGTACCCTTAAAATGCTAAGAACACAGTGTAAGCTACTTGGTATTAGAAAGAAGTGTTTGGGTGCAGTTGTAGGGTTTTTCTCCACGGGTGGTGTCTAAGTTACTTAGGGAGATTACGATATCATGTATACGGTATAAAGTAATGGACTTGGCCCGGATTCAAACGCACGACCTTCCATTCCGTAAGCGAATACACTTTTACTTTTAAATTCATTTTTTAATTGTTACTGAATATCAACTTACGTACTAGACAAAAATGATTAAATCTAACTTAAAATTAACAGGATACTTATTCTTATTTATTGGTCCTTATGCGGACGCCTTAAACTTAACTATATCTTATAATTATTGCCTTTCGGCCTAAAAACTATTTACAAACTAATCTTACATATGTATTCGTCGAGAAAATCAAATAAAACTCTGTATCATTATTAAGATTTTATATTTTTTATATAAAACAAACTACAAACTACCCATTCTACTTACTTAAACTACTTAACGTATTCTAACTATAATTAGGGTTCTGAGCACTCATTGCCTTGCGCAACAAGTGGTCAAAATCCTAATTGCTTTCCGGGTGCCTGGCAGTCGTCAAGCCGTGAGCCGATTGAAGCCTTACAGCGTCAGTTAACTCCCGGAAGCACCACCACACGTTGGCGAGCCCGGCCTCTCCCAAAAACGCCCTAGCTAACTTAAACTTATAAGCTAAGAGGATGTTACCTAGAGTAACGCACCGTCCTGGGAGTGCATGTTGTCCCCTCCCCCCTCAACAAGCCACCAAAATTCGACGAATTGCTTTTCCGTGTCGAATTTATCCCTCTCCGATATTGCGATACTAAAACGGAGGAGCTCATGAGCATTGGCGACGTCCCCGTCATGGAGGAGCCGCTTATCTCTCGCGCTGCGGTAGCGATGGTATAAGACCGGAATACCATCCCTCGCCTGTACCAGCCCTTTTGCATCAATATGGATAAATGCCTCTGGTGGAACAAAACCACACCGGAGCGTACTCTCTATGTACATTTCATTGGGGTAGTAAGCCCCAAAGATCAGACTATTGTCGCTGGCCATCGCCCTTGCAACGTGCCTTCGAGTCACCTTAATGAGGAAATTGTCAATCCTATTCAACTGAGCCCCATCGTATAGGACCTTGTTGGGATAGTATTTTATATAGTTGGATTCAGGCGTTCGGAACAACCGGAGACAGGTACTAAGACATTGTCTCTCCAAAACCCGAATCTTTTCCATCTAACCAGGCGCTATATTAAACCACATTGGAAAACCATAAGCGATGATCGGCCTTATAAGGGCCACGTAGCAAATGACCTAGAGTCAAGTTGACTGCTATGAAACAGTCTCCTTGTCAGAGCATAAGCCTTCTTGGCCCCCGCAAGACAAGCAACTATATGTCTATCGAAATATAGATACTGGTCAAGCCAGATACCTAGATATCTAACTACGCTTTTCACCGCCAATGGCTGCCCATTTTGTCCAATAATTTCCAATTTCTTCCAGTTTTTTCTGGTATCCCTAGAGGCCCCAGCCAATGGAGTTCTGAACAAGATTGTTTCCGTCTTCTGAAAGTTGATTTTCAACTTCCAGTCGTCGCAATATCGCTTAATTTGATCGAAGTCACGCTGCAAGAGAATGTTAATGACCTCGATTTTAGGACCTGATCTGTATGCCACCAAATCATCGGCATACGCTATAGCATGTCTGAGTGAACCCACCAAATCACTCGTGTAAATGTTAAACAGGACCGGAGAATTGACCGCCCCCTGCTGTAAACCGTTTTTAATTTCAAAGACTCTGCTCGAAGTCACGTCGCCACATTTGACAAAGAACTTCTTTCCCATAAGCATATTATAAATTACATATAGCAAAGGTTTGTGCATCCCCCGCCTGGTCAACTCGTAGAAAAGTCCTTCTAACCATACGGTGTCGAAAGCCTTCTCAAAATCAACCAGACAAGCACCCTTGCATTTATTCCACTGAATGTCGGAAACCAGTTTCGACGCGACATGAATAGTGTCATGCCTCGCCCTGAAACCAAACTGGTTGTCCGGAATTATGTTATTGTCCTCGACCCACTTTAACAGGGCTCTAGTAAGCGAATACACTACTATTGCCACCCTTGGCCTTACTTGACTTTTGTCAATCTTACACAACCAGTTACCTACTTAATTGTTTAAAAAATGTACCAAAGTACAATGTTGTATGGTAGCCTTTATATGCCCCCAGAAGGTAAATGTGTTCACGACTATATAACTTCACCTCCCAGTTTAACCTAACATGACGGCTAGGTTAACTTAAAAAGTGACATTAAAAAGTCATATTTTTTTAATAATGCTGGGCATACCGCTACAGGAACATATACACATCTATATATTTACTAAGGTTCATTTTCAGTCTCTCTTCACGGCTGATAAATGACAACAAAGCTATTTTATAAGTCCCCATGAGTTCAGCTCATTGGCAAGCGAAATATCGTTATTCAAGCTTGGTTTCGAAACAAAAGTTTTAACAAAATTTATACCAAAATAAAGGTTTCAACTATGTGCAGTAGAGCACATTCAAATTACATAAAAAAACTCCACTAATTGTAAACGACACGTTGCTCTGCGATTCCAGTCGTTTGAATGCGATGCGCGATTATCGGTCGCCAGTTTTCATTCGATTTGGTTGTGAGACGGTCGGTTATTTGTTTGTTTTTTACACCAGTTTTATTCCGCGCCCCGGCTCTTGTTGTGGTGACAACAAACTGATTGTTAATTTATGTTAATTAAACGTGAATGCAACCACTGGTCGGCAACGCACAAAATGAAATATATCGACCAATTGAGTGTGTTATTGTTATGTTTGGATCTGTTTTAAGCCATACGGGAATAACATTGCGAGTGCGAGATCGATATTTGCAACCTTGTAAGAAAGCGATCGATTGATTGTTGGTAGGACTTATGATCGATTGCGAATGTTAATTGTGCTCTAGAGGGAAAGATGTAAACACTCATACGCCGCGATTGTGTATATTAATTTATCTTACCTAGATATTAATTTCGAAACGAAAATTCATTACATGGTTTTTCATAAATGAAATAAATAAATAATTATATTGAACCGATGCAAGATATGTGTGTGAGAGTGTTTGTGTGCTCATTTGAATTCCATCAACAAAAAATTAGGTGTTTTTTTTATTGCTTTCATCTTCATTTTTTCAACTCATAATATCATCAATGCTCACCTATACGCTTGGTTTGGCGGGGCGATACCTTTGGAATCATGCAATCAATTTTTATGTCTCCATTGGGGAAAAATGATTACGAGAAAAATATTTATCGTCGACTGATGAGAGCACAATTACGGAGGCACCGATTCGAAATAAATTATTCTCATTAATTTATTTGGATACATCGGTGTTGCCATTTGCACAAATCGCTTCTGATCGTCGTTTCTAAGGGAGGGTAGACACCATACAACAATAGTTCTATTTTTGTATGATATCATGCAAAACGTATTCCGTGCAGGAACGTGCTAAGAGGAACATCCTATAAAAATGTTTGCGACTGCATGGCACTTAGCAGCCATTATCATTTTTGATGGAAAGAGGTGTGCATATATTTCGACATTCTCTTTGCTCGTTAAACATGTTTGTCACTCACATTTTATAAATTAAAACTACGTTGGACAACTGGCCGAAGGGGGTCTTAGGTTCAAATCACCACAGAGCTCAGAAACATATAATGTTTTTCCACTGGCCCACCTCTTTCGAAAGTCTGACTATCATCCAACAGTGTCAATTGTCATGATGAGCTTTTCAAATTTGCACTTCGGAGTCGTCATAAAATTGTTAGTCCCTGGTTGCAGGAGCTAGGATTTGGGACCTTTTGGCCGTGATTGCGTAATATTATTTCTATTTGTTGAATGGTGTGAACTTAATGTATCCAAAACGCTAACGGATCGCAAATACATACAAGCATTCATATTTCGCATTTTTAAATCAGCACGACTGGAGATGCAAAAATTTAACCAGTCACTACTTTACCATGAGCATGTATCTACTGAACCTGATTTTAGGGTATGAATCTCTGAAAGCTGCGAAGTTCAGGCACACGAGTTTGAAAAAAAAACCATAGAATCTTTTAGCATAACCATAATATGGTATAAATGTTGTTACTGTGAAATATAGGGATTGGGTAGTGCATACGTCATCTTTATGGGGTTACAGTGGAAACGATTTTCTTGCCAGTGCCGTCCTTGGAGTTCTGAGTCTCAGTCAATCAGGATTAAATTGATTCTACAATTTATAGGGCGTTTATCCGCCCAAAGCTTGAGTACAACGCCCATAACTGTACCGAAAACACATTGGTGATCAAGACAATGCTCTACCATGCTCCAACGTTCCTTCGCATTGCAATTTACAAACACTTAAAACCAACGTGCATCGGCATATTCTCTATCTCTTCAATCCAAACTTCCCTTCTGCCCGCGCTGTGTAACTATTTACATTATAAGGGTCCCCTTCGAGCGTGCAAATTATAAAAAAAAGTATTAAATGGACAATTATTCATCACTCTATGTACGTTCCTACTGGTCCGCCTGTGAAGTTTGCCGGTTCGACCTGAATGAAAATTGGCAGGCCTCCCGGTTTCAGTTCACTTCATAACTGAGGCCATTCATATGGTGGTGGTGTTGCATTTGTGTGATCCAGGAGTTTTTAGGCCTGTCTATGTTTTTTTTACCCGTTTTCGACACCCGCATGATCTCGATATTGATTATTGTTTGATCGTTCTTTTACGACACTAGTGATCTTTAGTCGTGTCAACCTACGGACCTCCATGCGCACCTGCGGGACAGTTTCAAGATATTAAATGTGTCGCTTGACTCACTTGAATGGAACTGAGTATAATGTTGTTATGTCGCCCAGTTTCGCCATATAGTCGGAACGAAGTTCTTTCGAAAAGTCGAAAGACATTGATTTCCATTTTTATTCGAAATTGTTTTTTTCTCTTTTTTTCGATCAAGTTAAGCAAACCTGTTTACGAACAGTAACTAAATCTACCTGGCTTAAAAGGTAATAAAACAACCATTTTTTTTGGAATATGTAGTTTAATTTAGGTTTTATAAAGATTATAACAATAGTTTTTAATAATGTGTACTACCTCCCGATTCGGTCATTCTTGAGCTTTGAAAATTAAGGTTTGCGGTTCCGTAAAAGCTTACTGCTCCCCACATCATTACTCCACCTCCCTTGCTGTGTCTTCTATCCAAGAATATTTCATCCTTCCTCAAATCATGGAAATAATAATTATATCCATCAGGTCCATCCAAATTAAATTTTGTTTTCTGAAAAGACAACGGTATGCCACTCTCGACTCCTCCTGATGTCACTTACCTACTAGTGCCGAAATAGTGACGCTGTACATTGAAAATAGTCGTTCAATTGTGTTAACTCACCGTCTGCAAACCTTTTTCGTCGTTTGGTGTTGAATTTTCTTGAGCACGGGGCAGTGGGAGATCGTCGATATGCCGGTCATCAACGCCCAAGACGTTCGAATGGACTGGATGCAGCTGTAAGAGAGTGTGTTGCCCACATGTGTCGTATCAGCACCGCGCTCATTTTGGCTTCAGTGGAACCACATTTTTAAGGATGATTTGCATTGATGTTTTTTTCAAAAACTAGTCCATATAAATTGTAAAGAACCAAATTAAATAAAAATAACTCATACATGGAACGGGGGTTTTTATTATAAAGTTATTCAATATTCATATACGCACTCGTTATGTGAACAGCATCAAAAGTTATGGCAATCTAGCCATCAATTTTGAGGCCCTAAAATTCGAATTATAAAACTCTGGAAACTCGCTAGGTGTAAAGTTTTTTGAAATCCGCCAACTGTAACACTCACTCACTCAAAAAAAACCTTTTTCGGAGAAGTCGATCAAAATGAAGGTCGTGTTGTAGACAAGGTATGTAGACAAAGTTTTCTTAACAATTCGTACATACAACGGTGACCAACCTTTTTTGGGGGCGATTTTGTAAATGTGTAGACAATATCCTGCTCAACAATTCCCTCATACTAATTTATCACACCTACTTTTTGGGATGTTTTTGACAATAACGTTGTTTTTTCAACATATTGCTTTACAAATTAAAATAACCTTTCATATAAGCAAAATATGTAGACAACGTCCTTCTTAAATTATATTTTTAAGAACCAAATATTTTTCCGAAAAGGACAAGATCTCTCAAACCCAATGCCGCGCCCACTTAAGGGGAAATAAGTATGGATTGAGGATCAAACAGTTCACACAAGCGAACTGTAGCCTTTCTATATGTTTTTGTATTTATTTCTGTCCACTGATTTGGTTGGTAGCTGTCCATTCTGAATGGATATTGATGATCCTTTTTCGTTATCGATGCAATGCTCATTGGTTTGTATGTAGGGGTATTTGCTCTACTTCGAAAACTTCCGCAACGGTCTGCGTTCGACTAATATAGAGCACGTTTTATTATTGCAACCAGGCATGTTAAGCGGCCCTTACACGGTCAATCGGTTGACATCATGCATCGTGCATGTGTCGATTGGCGCTACCCCTTACACAGTTCAATCGATTGACGTGAAATTTTTAGTTTTTGTGAGTTTTCGTGGTGTACGGATGTACGATGAGTGAAACGGACGATTGTATTGCATATTTTGATCTTGCACATTGCATAAAGAGGAAAAAGAAACAAATTTCGAGAAGAAAGTGAATTTGGATAAAGGAGTTGGGTAAAAAAAGGAATCAGTTCACACATGACATCTTTTGAACGAATTGATTTTGAACGAATTGAAAATATTTGCACAGGACGATTATAAAAATTTTATGAGAAGTGATTTTTTGTATACTTTTGCAGTAAAACTTCATATTGTTGCATTTTTTTGTTTCGGTCGCTATAATTTTTCCTTTTGACATCCCCTAAACTCGGTTATGACCGATACGTTTCAATTAATTCCGATACAAATGCTCGGTGTTCAGCGTCCTTTAATTTTCCGCTGACGCCAGACATGTTTTCGCTTCCGTGACACAAAACACAATGAAGAAATTACGTCAATCCAACCCTTACACATATCAATCAACATGACGTTCATCATGTAAAATCAAAATTGCTTTGATTTTCGTCAATCAGACTTCACCAAATGTGGGATGTACACAGCCGTGGTACGACCAATCCTCACGTATGGGTCAATAGTATGGTGGCCGGCTCTAAAGAAAAATTACAATATTACCAAACTTAATAAGGTACAAAGAACGGCATGTATAGGAACAACGGGAGCTTTACGGTCAACACCGTCAGACGGACTCACAGTCTTACTGCATCTTTTACCTCTTGATCTACATATAACAAACATCACAGCACACAGCGCGATCAGACTCAGAGAGTCTGGATGCTGGACTGCAAAACCCTACGGCCACAGTAGTATTCTAGATTCTCTACCTAGAAAACTAGTTCCGCCTTCAACAGACTACATCCGAGTCAAAGGATCGCCATACTTTTTGACAGCCATTAAAGCGATCGCTTCGGTCACTATATCCTCTAAGTTAGTACAAGAATGCCGTAATGAGCTGGCCCTGCTTGATAAGTTCAAGGTTACCCTGATCTGGGTTCCAGGGCACAGTAACGTTTATGGAAACGAACATGCCGACGAACTGGCCAGGCAAGGCTCAGCTCTCCACTGCTCCCTGGCAGAACTAGTCCACATTCCGCTCGGAGCAGTTAAGGCAAATATCACCGCAGAATACCTTAAGAAAGCCAACTTCAGATGGTCAGGCTGACTGCATGCGTCATATCCAGAAAAACGTGGCCAAACTACAACAAGGCAAAAACAACCGACCTTCTAGGTAGAACCCGAAAAGACATCGCAAGACTTACAGCGATCTTCACGGGACACTGGCCTATAGGTGACCATGCGGCCAAGCTGGGCATCCCATACAATACACACTGCCGCAGTTGCAAAGTGACAACTGAAAAAGAAACCCTAATTCACTTTTTATGTACCTGTCCGGCTTTAGCTAGGACCAGACTACGTACATTGGGAAGCCCTTTCTTCAATACACTTGAGGAAGTCTTCGAGAAAAGTATCAAGGAACTGATAACTTTCCTGAACTCCGCAGGTTGGATTTAGCCTCCCCCACCAATCGATAATACCCAGGTTTACGTGAGTTTGTGGTAACAAAACGGCACTCAGTGCTAATTGGGTTTGTCTTATCAAACCGCCACACCTACCTACCTACCTCACCAAATGTTTGTGACTCATACAGATACATTTTCCCACACACATGCTAGTGATTGATGTCATTCGATTGACCGTGTAAGGGCCGCTTTAGAAAATAGATGGTAGTGTATTGATCATTATATGCGTTGCGTAGTTGTGTGTGCCCGTTAAGGCATTGCTTAGTTCTATTACCTATATCTATACCCTATTCAAAGGGTATATTAATATTGACTCATAGTTTGTAACATGCACTAATATTGCCCATAGACCCCTAAAATTTACATTAATCATGATCTGCATCGATAGTAATGTCGATCATATGATTTTTAAGGTTCTGGGCCTGTCTGTGGACGGAGCTAAAAAAATATTTCGGGGCACTAGAGAGTAAATGGTTAAAATGTCAGCTTTCTAGCTCCGGACGATCACCGCCCGCCCGTCCTTCCGTTGGCAAAAATGAAGCCTTTAAACTGGCGCTTTAAAGATATCACAGAGTATATACGGTCCCGAAATAGGTACTCCATTTTAAGAATTTTTAGAATACGCCCACAATCTCACAATTTTTAATGAATGGTCTTTGGGGACCCAAAATGATCGGAAACTAAAAAGCTTAAAATCTGTCCTATTGACACGCCCATTATTTAAAATTTGTTTATATCTAGGAAACTGAAATTTATAATACCTACTCTCTGGAGGCTCTTAAAGCTCATGTGCTTTTCATATATTTTTCAATTCCGCCCACTGACACGCCTACCTTAAAAGAAAAACCCGTTTTATTGAAGTAATCATTCGCAAAGTATGTAGCTAAAGTTGTTTTGAACAATTCCTTTACATAAAGTTTTCTGCCATTACAAAAGATTTGTTTGTTCAGTAAAATTATTTAAATATTGTGTAATAGGGTAGAGTACGACAACAAGAGTGCCAAAAATTGATAACGGTTTTTTATAGAAGGGTCAAAAACAAACATGTTTTACTATTGGGGGGGTGGGTCTATCTTTCCCACTTTTAGGAAAAAGGACTTAAATTGGAAAGCAAAATTATTTAAAAATAACGGCAACATTTACAATAAAGTGCTATACCGGTTTTGAAAGCCAGATCTGTTCTATAATCCTAAATTTAAATTAAATTATTTATATCAATAGTTTTTGGAAAATTCGCATGCAAACTTAAAATTTTGATAAACAAAAATTGTGAAATGAAGTGCTAAATTGGCTTTTGTGGTCAATGTTACTATCAATTCTGAATCGAACACAAAAAACCGGATGGTTTTATGTCTTCTAGTTTTTGAGAAAATTGAAAATTACTAAAACTGCGTTTGTATGAGATTTTTGATTTCAAAACCGGTATAGTACTTTATTGCAAGTGTTACCGTTGTTTTTTAATTTTTTTTTTCAATTTGAGTCCTTTTTTTCTAAAGTTGCCCCTACCTCCTAATCGGGGCGAGATAGACCCCCTTCCATAGTAAAAAATGCTTGTTTTTGACCCTTCTACAAAAAACCGTCATCAATTCTTGGCGCCCTAGTTATCGTACTCATGGCGTGTAACAAAATATGAATATCCTTCCTAAGAATTTTCCCATACTTAGATTTTTGTCACTCCCACTTCATGAGGGATAGGAATAGGAATAGGGTATCCAACAGTTCGCCCAAGCAGACTATAGCCTTTCCCTATGTTTTTCGGATAAATTCGAATTTCGCAGCAGTTTCATTGTACAAAAATGTCAGGAGGTTCATTTTCATTTGAGGCTGAAAAGACAAAATAATTTCTCTGAATCAGATTTATGTACACAATACAGCCGGTTGACATTTAAACACTTTTTTTTTATATCAATGCAAATTGTATTGCCAATTTTAATTACCGAAATCATTCTTTAATATATCTATTCACTACTCTGGGGGTCTGGGCGAGTAATCATCGTCAATTATTTTCAATGAAAAACTTCCGTGAATGGAAATTCAATTAAATTTGCGATCAAATAGAACGTTCTCTCTGATGAACACGTAGTTTAAACTACGATCACTGGCGTCTGGCTCTAGATTCCATGAAAATGCTCACTTATCGTTTGATCACTCAAAATTGTTTTCTGCTGTGTCTATGTCAGTTTACATTAAATTGGTTTTCCCCGCAAGTATATGTTTTCTTCAAAAATACGCTGATATGACTTAAAAGTGTATGTTCTTATCGCATATAACATACACCCATTTCAAATCACATCCATCCATATTATATAAGTGCATACAAACACTCTCACACATACTGTGATAAATGAAATATGAAAATCGACTTTTAACATCGTCGTCGATATTTTACTTCAAATATGTGAGATAAGAAAAACTCCGACTTGACAGTGGGCTTCAAAAATTCAATTCAATCGCAGCGTTTCATATGAGTGATTCGGTTCTTAGAATATTTTGTTGACGTGTGTGTTATTAAAGTTTCATTAGTGTCTTACAAAATACAAAAACAAAAATTGTTATTAAAGTTTTCACTTGCGAAAACGGATAGAAAAAAAAGTCAATAAATAAGTGCTTTGCAGTTTAATTTTGAAAACGATTTTCGAAGAAAAATGGCTTTGGTTGACGACAATATTTGCCGCTGTAAGAGACTTCAGCTCGCACGCTATCGGTCTAATAATGGATTAAGATTGAAGTCAGCCTTAGATGAATTCGAAGTTCAGCCGATTGTCATACGAAAAACACCTAAGTTTCCCACACGAGAACGTCACATGGCGATTCGAAGGAAAAAATCAACAAATATTCTCCGATGCATGTGCTGGCCAAAGTCATGCTGTGATCGCAAGTGTGCGAGTATGAATGAGTAAGATATAATTTATATTATTATTCGTTGTCATTGCAGATAATAAAAGTAACTTTAATTCAATTCGCGAAGGTAGAATGTATTTGTTTTGATGTGGGGCGGTTGTAATCAATTCAAAGTGTCAGTTTGTTCCAGTCTGCCGGTACTGTATTTTTTATTACGGACACATACATGCATACATTATACTCTATTGACGAATGTGTCATAATTATCACGATCGACTTGCAAAGATTCTTATATCAAATATTGATAAAAAGTTATTGCCATATAATTGCTTCTGATTTCCTATGCCCTATACGTATTTTCATAACGTTAGCTATAGACCTGCATGATAACGCAAACAAGTTGGCCCGCCTGCACACGGAGCGACTCACTGATTACTAGCGCAAATAAGTAATAAGTCCATACTAAGTAGCTTCCTATATATGTATATAATTTAATTGGACACGGTGCTCCTAGTCATAAATGTTCTCGCTCAATTACTATTTTGCTTGAAGTCCTGCCAATCACCTTTATAACGCGCCGCTTAGCATGATTCTTCAGATACATAGTCATAGAGGAACGATTAGACGACGCGTAAAATACACAGAATTGTGTACCTAGGGCGTCAAACAAAGATTGAAACACAAACGTGTTCCATATTTTGATACGGCAAATGTATCAAATACATAATGTAGGTACGTGTATTATACGAGTACGATACTCGTATGTTTATTCTGTAAACAAACTCACATACAAATAAGTTCTGTTTACAATCGCATATGATGCGGTAACATAAATACGTACCTACAATTCGCTACATATGTTTGTGTTTATTAAACTATGTATGTGTAAGATATTCGCACTTAGTTTATAGGTGACGCTCAGAAATGTCAACAAAATTGAGAAGGTCTCTTCAGAAATCAACAAAAAAAAATTTGTTTACTCTATGCACTTTTAAATATTATTTATTTTTTTGTCAAAAGATGTATATTATATTTGTTTAATGTCAAATGTCAGAGAACAATGTTTTATAATGAAATGCAGTCCGCTTGGGCGATAGCCTTGAATAGCCTATCCCCCAAAGTGGATATGCCATTGGGTTGAGATCAATTGTTCCTTTTTATATGATTTTGAAACAAAATGACCAATTTATGAATATTGGGTCAAAATGATAACTTTATCATTTCGGCCGCCTAGAGAATGCATTTTTCAGCTTTCTAGCTCAAATTTTAAGGCCTTAAAATTGATGACGGATGGATATTTCTAGATCGTCATAACTTTTGATGCTGATCAAAAAAATATGTGGTAACTTTTAGGGGTTTACGAAGGAGTTTTTGACCTGCATCTTTTTTTCGCGTTTTCGACACGTACATGCTCCTATTACTGATTATTGTTTATTGTTTGATCGACATTTTACGACACCGGTGATCTTGTGGGAGGTAGGATTGGATGACAATATCCATGTAACAAGTGTTGGCACGCTCGCGATGCACGGCGGTAGCTCGTCGATGGGGGGGGGGGGGGGGGTCCTTTGTTACTTACCATCCCTCAAAAATATTTTTGTGCCAAGCTAGAAGGAAGCACGCTCAGAAACAAATACAGAACTTATCAGATAGTTTGACCAGAGGTAATGCAATACCCCTTTTTGTAGGACTAACCCACCCTACTATGCACAATGTGCACCTGGGTTACCTTGCCTACGATGTTACGATAACCCCCTAGCATAACTCACGTCCACTTTAGTCCAACCTACTTCACTTCATGCCAACGACGAAATTACGACGCCATCATTACTTGGTTATAAATTTATTGAATTAAAAAAAAAATTGTATTATGTTTATTTAGTAGGTATACTAATTTAGGGCTGAGTATTCTTCCAACTATTAGAACGACTCGCATTTCAAAACAAAAGTAAATCACACAAAGAAAAATAACTTATAGATCAAAGAGCACTTAGGTATACCTACATGCAAAAAAAATTATGTCCATACAAATGTACCGGAATTCAAAAAAACTAAATATGTATAATGAAAATAAAATATAATAAGAGGTGCGATTGATTAATATGCCCAAATAGAATAAAGTTGTATAAATCAAATTAACTTACGTGGTTATACGGAATGACTGCAGACCTGGTGTGCACACTGGATCGCTTGTGGGATACTAAAATCTGTAGTTGGATTGTTAATACGCTTTATGTACATTTTTCGATCGTCCTGATAAGGCTCAATTTAGGCCCAAATTAATACAACGTGATGATAATGCGATATACCTCAGTGCAATTCACAAGGCAATTACGAAAAAAAATAATTATCACTTATCAGGCTTAACGCTAAAAGCACGAGTTTATCGCGCCCGTCAACGAGACTGTTGGAATATCCTCTTAGATTAGTACAATCCGAGTGGAAGAAGAAAATATGTACGTCCGGGTAATATGTTGAAATCTCTTCTTGGTTGAATACAATCCGGGTTGGAGAATAAATAAGGTACGTCCAGATAATATGGAACTGTCTCGCGGTAGAACTGGTTGGTGATTTTATGTCCGGTGCAGATACGCAGAGGGACTCCACAGACAGTTTAGGCGAAATCAAATGCTTGGTCTTTCAGGGCAGCAACACAACAGGGGTAGGTCCGGTGGATATTTCTTAGAAGGTTGATTTATGAGGCTTGGTTCGGGAGTTCTATAGACATTCCGCTCAAAGTGCAAGCACCTGCCTTGTACACTTCTATGAAGAAGGAGTAAATCACTTCTTTGAAGGAAGGATATAATTAGGCCTGGTACCTAATTACGCTGATGTCTTTGATCGTTGTCTGCACGTGCCTAATCAGGAATTGAAAATTATCACGATTAATTTTCCCATTATTTTTTTTCTTACCAAACGTGTTTACCTCTTTTATATCGCCACAAATCTTTAATATATTTTCGAGGGTTTACTAACGATGATATCGACGAGAAATATTATTTTGGATTCTCAACTTTTTTAAGAGTTTCAAGTAAAGAGCACGTGCACACACCTCATGAAATTACCACTCGAAATGATTTTGACTTTTCAACCAGGAAATGAGAGATAGCCTACCAGTTATGCCAAAACTGAGCACGGGTGGGCGCAAGAAATGGTTTCTTATTATAGCGGTTGTTTAAGGATGTGACGTCACGTGATTCCGACAATCGTTATTATTCAAACTTGCAAAAACCACCACTTACTACTTTCGATTCATAACTAAAAAGTAAAATAAAGGGCGTTTGAAAGTGCTGCTTCTAACACGTTTTCTAAGCGATAGTTAAATAATAATTGCAGGTGATCACTACAATCTCCAGACGTGTCAACCCACAGATTTGAATGCACACTTGCGGGACTCCTTTAAGATGTTAAATGTGTCGCTTTCTCGTGCGATGCTCTCAATTAGGGCTGTCAAGGTCTGTGGCATGTATGTACAACTAGACCCGTGTCGAGAAGTCTGGTTAAATCGGACTATCTTGAGAACTAGTTCAAATCGTCAAAACGAGATATTAAACGGCCGGAAAAAAATTACTGGAGAATGTCCATTGTTGATCGTGAAGATTCGCTTCGTCGTTCATTATGACGGAAAAATCATCCTCATAGAGATTAATTAAATTAGTCCACGTTACATGGTTTATCGAAATGTGTTCTACTTCTATTTACTTTACAAATGTCAGCTTATTTGCGATGAAGTACGGACGCCGTTTGTCATAATGAGAGAGAAGATGGCTTTTGCGGCATATTTTATCTCAAGATGTTGGTCAATTCACATACAAAGACGAACAACACTGCAAAAAAAAAATCACAACAACCACAAGCCCAGAAACGACAAAAGATGTATTGCTTCACATAAACATAAATCATCACGTGCCATAAAGACGCTTTAAGTAGTCGTTAACTCAGAAATGGGTGGCATTGTAAATTCAAAGACTCACATACCTTACTACTTCTCCCCCAGTCAATTACACCCTTAAGAGCAGCCAACTCCTTCGGGTGACGTCTTTGATGAGTGCACTCCTTGATACCAGATCCAAAGACTGACTGCACTTCCAAAGACAAGGCAAACGTTTGACATTAACATTCCGACGCACACAAGGGATGCACAAAGGAATGAATTACCCAAAATAAACATTTGCTCAGCGAGCTCTTCTGTTGTGCGGACGTGCGAAGTGTAGTGGGTCGTGTAGGAGGATATCGGCGGACGTCACCGCGGACCAAACGATGATTTATTACAGAGAATACTCTTTAAATAAATTTGCTGTGATGATTAATTTACCTTAGGTGATGCATTGCCTGATATTATGAATAAACAGTGAGCGCTACCAATGCCAATGGCTTGTGTATCGGTGTTATCGACTATTGCTCACTGGTGTGTTCAATAAATGTTGGCCAAGCGATATCTGCTGGATAAAAAATGGTCTCACCAGGTGGAATTAGCAATATTGATGAAGTCAAAATGATAACAGCCAGCTCCATTTATGTGGAATGCGAAATGATAACGCGCAGGCAGAGAAATGCGGTCCAAAAATATATTTACAATGATTTTGATACGATTAACAAGAAGATAATTGATTTATTTGGGGGAGCTGAATTTTATATTCACCGTATGGCATGCAGTAGTGACGTTGCTTGGGGGCTGGGATTTCCAAGAACTAATGAAAGCGACCAAAGTACGTGTGAAAGTGGAAAAAGGCCAAACGACTTTACTTACCCAAAGTTAAATAAGACCAAATGTAAAAACAAAACCTAGCACCTACTCCGAATCAAACGGTGACCCCAAGGATGGGGTTGCATTGACCAGTTTATAGGATTTACTTGTGATCTTGCAACCCATCCCATACACAGTGGCATGCCTATAAGAGGGCGGCATGCTGCCCTCTGCTTGGGGTCACTGTTTGATTTGGAGTAGGTGTAAAGGGATATTGTTGAAAATATGACCAATGGAAAGTGAAATAATGTAAATTGGCATTATTTCGCTTTTCAAAATTGAATATATTGAAATATGGCTTTATTTCACTACTGCAAAGTGTGAAATCATCAAAAAATAATTTTGTGGCAGATAGGTGGAAATATATAGTACGAATGCTATTGCTGAGCCGAGCTAAGCTTCTAAGCCGCTACAATTAAGTTGTGAAATTGCCCGCAAAGTTGGTTAGTCAGTCATGGTTTTGTGTCATGCTATGGAAGCATAGACATTTACAACGCACCGCACTCACAACTTCATTTCAGATTTTTTCTTTCAAGAAGATCGAAGACGAGAATTCAAGCCACTTCATCCACCCTATGCTTACGCCATATTTGATGTCGTATTTATAGGCTACGCTGCTATCTACCATCACAGATAATTAAACTGTGTATCGCTGGAGAAGCACTTTTCCTCTCGCAGCGGAACTAAGTTTTGGGCTAATGTGATACCCTCTAAAATATCTATATACCGATTATATATTTTTAGTTAAAGTGAGGTTAAGGTGGCTATAATCAAGATCCGATATACGATAATCAATTAGAAACTTTGGGACACAAGGCGCAACAAGGAAAGCCCTACAGCGTATTCCAGATTGCAAAAAAGCCCTTTAATTTTAGTATTGGTTAGATTTTATAAGATCGTTGTGGAAAACTGTTCCCAGATGCAGTTCTTTTAGAGATCGGGTCATGTACAGGCTAAGAATATCACTACAAAATGCAAATCCATTGGTTGATCACCGTTGTCGTAAAAGACAGATCAAACAGTAATCAAAGAAGGAAGCGTACATGCGTTGAAATCGCAAAAAATAAAAAAAATTGGTAGACCCAACAACTGTGGGCGCAGATTATAGTATGTTGGACTACTAATCTAAAGGTCTCAGGTTCAAATCCCTTCGGGGCTAAGTAACATCTAAAACTTTGTTCCACTGCCCACCTCTTGCGAACTTTTGAAGAACATCCAAGAATATCAATTATCATGAGAAGCTTCGGTTTAAAATTGTAGGTTGTTTGGAGGAGCCAGGTTTTAGGCCGTTAATGCCTAATATTTATTTATTTTTATAGATCCAACAGCTCTTGAATCACACAGATGTAACACCAACAGCATTTGATTGGGCTCAGTTATGAAGTGGTCCGAGATTGGGAGGTCTGTCAGTGTTTATGTAGTCAAACCGGCGAACTATTGAGGATGCAGTAGTAAAGTGGGAGCGTTATTATTCCTGAAACTCTGATCATGGCTTGGTCGTTCAGGAAGAAGAAGAAAATGAGAAGAAAGCGGGTTATTCGCAGAGAATGTGGAGAATAGTATACTCCTCATCATCCAGACAGCTTCTTGAAGATACTTTCGAATGATCGTCAATCCATATTGTATTCTTGTCTATGAGGCAGCGGCCGGTGATGACACCTATTGTGGCGCATCTGGGTTAGACATAAGTTTGCATGTAGTTATTGATCAACCTAGGAAAGCTTCATCAGATAGAATAGGCAATGTAAATCTATGTTGGGTGAATTAATTAGCCAAACAATTCCATGGATGTACGAATGCCTGCCACCCCAGAGCTGAATTTTGTACAACTTCGCAATTAATAGATGAACGGCCGTCTAGAGCTACTATACAAATTTAAAGAAACTTATTCCAAATCGATTGTATCTTGACAAAAATGGCTCATATATATTTAGCGGATATCTTGTTTTTTGGAACGGCTTTTGAAAGTTAATTTTGAAATCTTTTTGAGGTATTGTCTAGTCCATGTTTTTTGGAAAGGCCCTGATTGATAAGTTAAGTGGCCAATCTTCAGTTTGATCTACTGCTAGGTTGCTATGAAGCAAATATCCGATGTAGCAGCCGCCCTCTGAAGCCGTCTCCAGTGCTGACAAACAAGCTGATGGTTGAACTTTGCTAAGCTTATCAACATTTTTCGCCTTATCTACGGCAGTCCACCAAACAATCACACCGTACGTATACGTACCGTATGATATACGTATGGTGGTGCAGTTTTGTTTTGAAACTGTGCAGTGGGTCAACTTTTAATGACCTGAGGTACTGACGGTGCATAACGAATATATTAATTGCTTGTATTTTTGTTATGGATTTTCTTTATTCGATTCAATTCGTAAAATAATCTTATTACTTTCCACGAGCTAAACTTGTATATAAATGTAGGATTGATTGGAAAATAAATGAAACCCTGTATTCAGAATTCACAAATTTAGATTTATTATAGAAAATATTAAATTAATCGGTAAAAAGTATTTGAAAATTGTAAGATTAAATGCGACTTGACTGCTTGACGAATCCGCTGAAGAATGAAAGTTAACAAGATTTTGACAAAAGAAAGTTTATGAACGGTACATAAAGTAAATAGTATTTAGAAATAGAATATGTGTATTGTAACAATGTACTTGATGTTAGTATTTGAGTTGTGTATTTTGGTAATGTAATACTCGTAGTATTTAATAGTGGTTCAGGTAATGTAAGGAAACGCGTCTACATAAATATATCATAAATATGTTTCTTGGAAACGGCCATACCAATTTGAATAAAATTTATAAAGTAGGGCTCTTTGGGGACAGCAAAACAAATCTCATCCCTGGAAAATCAATTTTCTTCAGGTCGTAAACAAGCTACAATTTATCACTATCAGCAAATTTAATGAAAAATTATATTACGTACTCATTGAATTAAAAATTATTTTTTTTTTTAAAGTATTTTGATTGTCATTTTGTTAAAAAATGCATCAGCAAACCTCTGTCGCTCAGGTTCGAAGAAAGAACAACTCGGAGAGCGATATATTAAAAGATGAGCCTTGCTGAAATGAGGTGAATGGACACTTTTTTTACAACTTCAAGCCTTAAACTTAAGGCCTCATGGAGAGTACCGGAGTGTAAGACGGACATTTTTATAATCGTCGAGCCTAAATCTTTCTATGACCAAAGTTTTAGCCTTGTTAAAATGAGGTGAGTAAATCGGTCGCTAGCTCTTGGTCTAATACGTTATTATTTAATTGGTAAGAATCCTTTTCATTTGATATTACTCTTTCAGACGCAAATAAGGAACAAGTCAATTACCACTTAATTTTAAACATATCAGGAGAATTTGTTATTATGGCGATCTTTACCTCATGTCTAACTCCTTCATACACGCCCACGATCTTACGAAGAGCCCTGGAACTCCTCGTTGTCTAAGAAACATAACAGATGTATTGGCTGTATCCATCGAATACTTTTCAAATTTACCTACACCATATTTAAATCCTTCAAGGAATTACCATGTTTTACATTGTACACGAACGCAATCTATTTATCCCCTCTGCTTCCATAACTCGGAGGATATTTAGTACGGCCCAAGTTTTCGACACTAATGTTGGGTACTTCTCATAGTTAGAAGCGGTTTTTGAAACTCCAGGCAAGCTGTTCGTTCAAAAGTACCTTACAATACAGTTTTTTTGTCATTAAAAAGAAGCTGGCCTTCTGACTCGTTTTACGACCTTTGGCTAGCGAATTTCCTGAGCATACCACCTTCTCTGCACGGCTATTTTGAAGATGAAAATGTGTGATGCGTCATGAAGCTTTATAACCTATCAATAAATACAATTTCTGATCAATGAACTATCAAGAATATTTTTTACAAATCAACACAAACACGTGTTCAATATCCATTCGCTGCATGTATCCCTTCTCGACGGGACTGCTTCACCCCACAGACATACGAGTACATATGAACTTACATATTTCCCCAAATTAATATCAAATATATATTTTCAAATCAAAAGCAAGAAGAATCTTGTTTAGAACTTCAACCATCAATAAATTGACTATGAAATGATTTTTAATCGGCTCTTAGTTTTAGTTGTGTTAGGTTAAAGTGTACTAATGCTAAATGGTAATTTTTATTTGCCAATTAGTTCATTTTTCGATACGCTCGTTATATACGTGCGATACAGATCAATATTCTTAGCTTGGATTGGGAATTACGTTTGCTTTGTTTGCTTCTGGTGTTAATTTTAATACATAGCATCTGTTTTCATGAAATAAAAAAAATGTTTAAACTAAACGAACGATGTGGTTTTTCACGGGACTTGGAAAACAAAATAATTTGTTGAGGCTTTCCTTGCCTTATTTAGAACATGATTAAGGGGGTGTTATTAGTTTGATAGAATATTTATTGCATAGAGAAATACTTGTATACGTATTTTGTCATAACTTACTAGGGGACAGATTTGCTCGAGGAACCAAAATGCAATGATCTATTTGATTTGTTGAGTTATTTCGTTTGCTTTAAACTTTCCCGGGAGCATAACGAGCAAAGCAAACAAAAAGAATCAAGGTTAGTTATTATCGAAAATTAGGATTTTTCCTGTCTGTCCGAATTTTCTTTGTAATTGTTTTTCTTTCCCAGGACCAAAACAAATTAAACAAAAAAGAATAACGCAGATCCATCATTCGAATCGTGAGTTATGATCGCGAGTTCATACAAAAATACGATGGAAAAGAAATCCTTTCAGTTTTTCAAGAATTTTCAATCTCTTCTTTCGGTAAAAACCTTATTCGAACTATTACGTACATTCAAAATAAAAGAGCCAAATTGATCCAGCCGTTCTCAAGTGATGCGCTTTCTAACGAACAGCATTATAAGCATACTACGGATTTATTCCAAAAATATACGTTTAAACGCACCCACTGATTTATTCTATAGCTTTACGTTTAAGTGTACCGTAGTTCGGTGTTCACGTTTTTATACGGGTTCATGTGGACCATGGATTCATCTTCTCTACCCAGATTTTTATTACATTTTACTTGAATACTATTTAAGTGCCAATTGTGGTAGTGTCTTCTTTTGTCTGGATCTCATTTCTCTTCAGCTCCTTTAATGACCGTGCCACTGGTCCGTCTGTGGGGGTCGTTGTTCGACCTCAGAAAATAACGGTGATTTTGAATCACTTTGTCGCTGAGGCCAATCAAGTGCTGGTGTTGTTGCATTTTTGTGATCCAGGAGCTTTTAGGCCTGCCTCTCTTTCGCGTTTTTATTGGAACGTTGATTGGTATTGCCTTTTTGACAGGGTTCGTAGGATCTTTTCTTTGAACATGACATTACCAAAGGGACCAGTTGCGCTCTATTTTTTTTTGAGAAAGGTTCTTTGACGGAAAGGCTTCCTCGGATCTTGGAACTTCTTGTTCGATCAATCCTTATTACTCCTTCTGTCATGCGAGGCATCCTCATCACAGCTGCCATTCATTTTCCCTCATACTTTTTGTACGCTGGCCAACATTGTAAACCGTATGCGAGCGCCGGGCCCACAACTGCGGCGCTGAGCCTTCCTTTCAGCTTAGGTTAGGTTAGGTTAGAGTGGCTGTCAGCTAATAGCCAACACACTTAGACTAATGAGATCCGTTGTGGTGCCACGTGGATCGGGGGAGTTTCGACCGCTACTCACTAAACCGTTTGGAGCTCCTAATAAAGCGCGAAAGACTTCTAACATCTGTGTTAGCTAAGTCCCTGAGTTCATTAAGGAAGAAGGACCGTAGATAGAGTTTTCTTTTATGGGAGAGTGCAGGACATGTACAGAGGAGGTGAGGTGTAGTCTCCTCCTCCTCCTCGTCCCTGCAGCTTTTACAGAGGTCATTTGAATAGACGCCAAGCCTTGATGCGTGCTTGACTATTAGACAGTGTCCTGTAATGACACCTTTAGCTGAGCCAATGTGCAGTCGGTTAAGTGTGATCAAACCCATAGAGCGTCGCAGATCCAGCTTTGGCCAGATATGCTTTGTCGCTAGACACGTATTACCACCTGCCCACCTAAGGTTTGTACTTTCCACTGCGAATAGCTTAAGTATAAGTTTACAAGTAGCGATAGGTATACCTAGATAACCTTTATCAGGTAAAAGAGGTAATGCGGTACCTTTTTTGGCGAGTACATCTGCCCTGCAATTCCCTGCGATGTCTCTATGCCCCGGCAACCAACAGAGGTGAATATTGAACTGCTCTGCCATCTCCTTAAAAGATGAACGGCAGTCTATGGCTACGATGGAGTTTGAAGAGACTGAGTCCAGGGACTTTAGCACGGCTTGACTGTCCGAGAATATACGGATGTCCTTAGTGGATATCACATTTCTCTTTAGCTACGACTTCCTTAATTGCCATGATTTCCGCCTGGAACACGCTGCAATGATCAGGAAGACGGAAAGAGAGACTAACATTTAGTCTTTCTGAGAAAACCCCAACCTACCCCATTACTAATTTTTGATCCGTCGGTGTAGAAGTGAATCGATCCATCTTCCATGAATACAACATCCTCCCAGAATGATCTGCTGGGGATAGCGATTTGGAAATTCTTCTCGAACTGTAATTGGGGTATGGTGTAGTCAATGTTCCTTGGTAGAGACCCAAGTGAGTCCAGAATGATAGAGTGCCCAATATTCGTATTGATCCACTGTTAGGCAGCTTTTAAGCGGACAGTGGAACAGGCAGCTATTTGCCTGCTAAAAATATCGAGGGGTGTCAGATGAAGTAAAATGTCCAGCAATGGACTCTAAGACTATACGTAGTCGACCAATGAAGAAAAGGCTTGCTTAGCTTTGATAAATACGCAGGTGATATTTTTTTTGGGCGCATACGTCTTATCATCAATCATGTATGGGTGGAAGAAAACATGCCCGTATCCAATCATCTAGAAGAAAGAAGAGGACTGTATTTTCGTGTCATGCAAGAACTATCTAGGCATATAAGCATGCCTTCCGGTGCTGGCCTGGTAATAATACAAAGGGAGTTTTTAAATCCGCTCACTGACCCACCCACCTTTAAAAGATCACTTGGTGAAAAAAACCGATGGAAATGGTTGTGTTCTCCGGCTCAACGAATGAGCTCCAAAGGTCCAATTGAATTATTTCCTTTTGTAGGATCTTCTAAAAATAAATGGAATATCTCTAAACTTTCTTAAATGAAAAAAGTCATAACGCAAAATAAAATATGTCACAACCCAAAGTGGAAACAAGTACAAACATTTAGGAGATAATAAATCGTGAATTAATTCCTAATAAAAAAAGATGTAAAAGTCCTAAAATGGTCTTTACATATTTTTCAATTGTACTCTTGGAGGTTGCTAATATCTTGCCGAAGTATCCCACACACAGTGTATAGGGCGGCGCGGTGAACGCGGCTTTCGAGCCGGCCGTGGGTGACTTGTTATGTTATCGTGTCGAAGTTTTCAGCGTAAACAATCATAATTTGGTTAAAATATTGCTCGCGAAACGCTATTTTCAGACAAATGAAATAACTTTCAAAGTCATACCGATGAAATAAGTCCTAATTTGGACTTATTTCATCTGCATGGCGTTGAGAGTTATGTAAAAATGTAGGTAAATATCCCAAATTTGATGAAAAATTTCCCAATATTTACGATTTCTTCAATCTGTAATAACTTCAAACTTTATATTGTTTTTTTTTTTTTATATAATTAGCGTGTGCTAAAGGGGTTTCTTTTCTGTAATTGATACAGTAGTACCCTTATAGTGTGTATACACAGCGCATGCATTTTTCAATTCAACACCTACAAATGCCATGTCATTGTGGACGTATTTCATTGCCTACTATTAGGTGGTCGAATCAAGAAGAAGTAGAATGATATGAAGGATAGGTGTGTGCATTGGGTATGGTTTGTCTCCACGGTTGGCGTCTAAATAACTTAGGGAGCATTACGTTGAAGTTTTGTATTCAAGTTTAATCCGCAGAAACTTATACAATAATTATAAGTGCACATCATGAGCAAGCATTCGCTGCACTTATATTGATTTTTGTTCCGCGGATTTTTGCTTCATGGACATCGTCGGGATTTGAACACACAACCTTCCGATCAGCAAATGAATTCACTACCGCTGCACTGTAATTCTTGGGACTTATTTCACTTTTTTTTCTTTTGAAGATTAATCCTTTGCAGCTTGTTCATAGAGATTGTTCTTGTAGTATACAAAATGTGCTTTGGCTCCTTCGCCTTCTCAGCTATCTTGATTTTTATTCAACTGTTCGGAGCCACATTTCCAACTTCATATTTTATTATCAAAAAGCTGATTTGTATAATTTTGATATGCCAATTAGGAGGTTAATCTTATGAGCTGATCCATGTGTTATGTCAGATTCCTTTTACGTAGTATTGAGAGGCGTTGCATATCGTCAATCTTTTCAATTAAAACCATCAAGAACTTAAATTTAAATTTTTCCAAACTCCAATTCACTGCAAACCTCACAGTGCCATCTTCTCTTCAATCATCAATATACAAACCTAATAACGAATGATACTGAATAATTTAATTTGATTCAACCCCCATCATTCCCTTTTGAGCCACAATACGACCGTCGACACTGTATTTAATTTCAGAAAAAGCATACCTTCCCTTACCCTCTAACCAGACAACACTACCTACATTAGATTAAATCAACACTTCCGCAGCAAAAACTGTAAAGAGAAAAGAAGGAAGATCAGCAGCACATTACACGTGTACATTTCGCTACTGAACTACGAATAATGCATAAATTTCCGCAACAGGGTTGACATATTCTTCGGAATTGCTCCCATAAACAATCCTACTATATCCTATACCGACTGCTCAGCTCATGTTTCCTAACACAGTCAACAGGTATTTGCCATATTTTTCACAACTTAATGCCTCTGACGTTATGGAGGTTTACTGCGAGCAAACTAGACGCATCAATTTATTGCCGCACAAATATACGAGTAACTCGGTCGCTGGAAGTAATTTACTAGCTGAGCTCCCATCAAGGGAGTTTGTGGGAAGATGGTCTCCCCGAAGAGCAACACCGCTATACCCTACTGAAGGCAGATGCATACCAAAGCGATACTCTAGTAACTCAAGGGACACAATTCGATATGAAAAGTACCACTGTCCCGTCTGGTGTTGGAAGCGTTGCGTTGATATTTGTTCGGCTTAATCGAGAAGCAGCGTTACTTTTCATTGAATAATAAATGGCTTTACACTTATAAAGTCGATAAAATGTGTGAAATTTATTTTTGGTCGTTTGTTAAAGAGTTCAATTGGGGATGGAATATGCTTGCCCCATTAATAAAAATTGTGCCGTCTAAATATTTTTATTAATATAAATATATTCGCTTCTTGATGTGACTTGGCACGGGGGATATCCAACTTATACGGTACGTAAAGTATCAATCGACATTCTCTGTGTTCGCTTTGAAGCCTCGGGCAGATACAAATTTATTTGTTCTTTTGCAAATTTGTATATGGTATGGATATCCAGCAGGCGCCGCCGGGTAAATAGTAGCACATTAAAAATGTTTGAAAATAAATAATTAAGAGCTGCATTAGTGTGCGTTGTTTAAATGTGGGTGAATTATAATTTTGATGTTATTTGGAGAAAATTTGCATTTTTTGGAATTAAGGAATAACTGTGAAGTTTATTTCTTTCTTCAACAAAGCTGCTTTTCAATGTGTCTTACCAGTCGTTAAAGTTCTCTCACATTGTGTTGTCCAAATTGTTATTTGGTACGATTTTGTTTTCTGTTTATATTGATCACTCTGTATAGCTTGTAGAGATCGAGATTGTTCCTCGCAAATACATGTTTAAATTGTGAGTGCAGTTGTATTAAGTTTTCCGTATAAAGTGATAGTTGTTTACTAGACGAGTTGAATATTTGAAATAAATGAGGTCAAACGAGATAACTATTTGTTTCAACTTACCGCAAAAACGTTTGAGACCAATCCTTGGTGGATATCGGTGATGTAAAGAACAACCACGTTCGAAATTAGTTTTGAGAACTCTTACAGATGGGAAATAATATAAAGAAATAATTAATACATAATTAAATATTTGCCGGTGCAGAGACATTGACGGCTTCACAGTCTTAGTCATCGTCCCAATGCCTCCTGTCAATCTTTCTTTTATCGATAAATATGCTGGGACGAAAAAGACAGTTTTATTCCTTCCCCAAAACACTTCAGCCGCAAAACTCCTCATACCAGGAATGCACATCCTACCACCATTAAGCCTATATTAAGACTTAAAGTGGAATACAAAGAATCTTTCAATACTCTCCATCTAGTCCAAGTTGCCATTATGCCTGGGCTGGGTCACTATTCGCATTATAAGTGTTACAAAAAAGATCCCTTTCGGGCGTGTAAATTGTAAAAATATAAAGTGCACTACTGGATTGTGAAAATCGTTCTCGCTTTTATTATAAGCCATTTCAAAATGCATCATACAAAATTATTTATAAGACTATGTGCGTTTGTCCTTAATGCGAATGCCTAACTGATAGTATAGCTAAAATACCAAGTTGCAACTGCAGCTGGTACACGTTGTCAGTTCTGACGATATTGCTGTTTTTCTAAAGTTCCGTTATTCGGGTCTTGGCGAAAAACTGCATATGTTATTTTCTTAGCCTCACCACAGTTATTTAACGTTTTAAGCAGATGAGATGTTTTTGAGAAAATTACTGTGTGTATTATCTCCCTACCCTACTCTAAAAGTATTATAATTTGGACTCGTGGTTTGTAGTTTACCTTAATTTTGCTCATAGGCCCCTACAAATTACTATCTCCATCCGTTGCTAATCTCAAGGCCTTAGTATTGTAGCTATAAAACTAAAATTTGGAACATATATAGCCGTATTTATAAAGATAATTTGAAGGGTGCCTTACCGTTGAAGACCTCTTAGTATTATTTAATTAACTTGCAAAACCGGTATTAATAATGGATTTTCACATTTAAACAACATTGTTTAAAGGCAACGTTTAGCGGTTATTAACAAACACGGATTGAGGGTTTAAGGAATGTTTACAAATGGCCGGTGACGGTTTTCTCTCACCGTTTTCACAAATGAATCTCAATTTCCTAATACGTGCACACGTGAGAATGTGCAAACGTCAATTTGTGAATATGTGAACATTCTGAACAAACAAAAAAGTCGTTATTTCCAAAAAATCTCTCAACCTGAATTGACTTGAATAAAATGAAATAGAATCTTATGTTTTTGGTACTAGAGTGTTCAGAGTCTTTACTTATCAAGACACAAAACCTAGCTTAGTAAACACACATAAGAAAATTGTTTATAAATGAGAATTTAAGCAACGTTGTTTTAAGTCAATTTAAATATAAGCAAGCTTAACCAAACAACATCTGAGATATGAGCTAAGCAAATTTAATAAATACGGTTGAATACTCTCTAGGGGCCCAAAATATTCAAGTTACGATCACCAGTATCGTAAAAGGACGATCAAATAAAAATCAATAGGAGCATGCACGCATCGAAACAGTTAGGTTAGGTTAGGTTACTGGGCTGACGGGGCAAGAGAATCCTGCGCCCGTCACACTTAGGTCAATGTAGACCCTTTGTGATACGCTGGAGGTTATGCTTCCCTTATCTGGAACCAATGAAAAACCTATGAAAAACATAGAGGGTTTACAAACCATCCCGATGCGTTGATGAACTTGCGCAAGTCATTCACAGACTTGCCGGAGAGTTCTTCTAAATCCTGGAAGAAATATCTGCCCAGGATATTGTTTCTGATATGACAGAGTGCAGCGCAGTGACAGAGGAAATGCGGGGTATCCTCATTCACCTCCTCGTCCCCACATCCTCTGCAGAGTTCATCTGTGCTGAGTTTTAATTTCTTTGCATGGTAGCCCAGCATGTTGTGTCCGGTGATAACACCTGTGAGAGACGACAAAGAATTCTTGTTCATTTGAAGGATTCTCTTGGTCTTTTGTTTGTCATATAGTGGCCACATTTTCCTTGTAATAACACAGGAATCAAGGGCACTCCATCTTTCGTTTGCTGCCATCAGTGTTTTATTTCCAATCACCTGTTTAAGGTAACAGGGTGGGGTTTTTACTGTGGTGTCAGCATCCCTTGATTCAAGGGAAGATCCTTTTCTTGCCAGTTCATCGGCTCTTTCATTTCCTGGGACACCACTGTGTCCGGGGACCCAGCAGAGTCTTACAGTGTGCTGCGCGCCAAGAGCCCGCAGCTCTTCGCGACAGCTTCTTACAAGCCTCGATTTTATTTCTGTGGCGGAAATCGATTTTATTGCCGCTTGGCTGTCAATGAAGAAGGTAATATCAGCCTGTGGTATTGCCGTCATTGCAGCCTGCTTAGCGGCTGTTGTCACCGCCAGAACCTCAGCTTGGAAAACGCTGCTGTAGTCGGGGAGGCTGATCGAGCCAGATATTCCGAGCGTTTCTGAGTAGAAACCTGCACCAACGCCGGTATCCATTTTGGAGCCATCTGTATAGATGGGGATCGTTGTTGCATCGAAACAGTTAAAAGAGGCAGACATAGATCATTCAAATGCAATTACACTAGCATTTGGTTGGCGTCAGTAAAGAAGTGAACCGAAACCCGGGAAGTTTGCTTCTGTTTATTGAGGTCGAACCGGTGCTTCGCCCACCTGTCCAACCAATTTAAAAGTCTCTCTTACCTCCTCATAATCAACCAGACAAGCCCCTTAAATTGTTTGTTGCATTTATTCCATTGAATGTCGGAAACCTGTTTCGACGCGGCATGAATAGTGCACCGCCCTGAAATTCAGCTGGTTTCCCTGAATTATTGTCCTAAACCACTTCACCATTCTCTCCATTGACAACCTTCTCAAAGACATTGCTGGTATTCAGAAGTAAACTACATATAATCGACCGGAGATTGACAGGCTTCATCCCATATTTACCCTTGTTTGCGATAGGTTATACCACGGCTACCTTCCAACAAGCCCGATATTCAGCGCATTGTTAAATAGCGTGGAAATTCGAAAGCTTTTTTCGAGAACGACGTCTCGTAAGACAATTCTTACACTTCAGGAGAGGAATCAATACATCAGTCCGCACTTTTCGCATAGTCTCTGTAAGTGTGTACGTACATATCTGCGTTAACGTGTTGCTTGTGCTTAAAATAATGTTGTAATTAACGCTGTTGATCAGTTACGGTCCATTGTACTACCAGTCAGAGATCCGCTTTTTGGTGTAGAAGATAAACTAGATTTATTCGCTTATCTCTATTAATTGTTGATGCAAGCCAAAACACTTCAGCGTCGCCGTACACACTTACTCAATATTGTTGATCAGCGAAATTGATTAACGCAAATCAACATAATGTGAACGCTGCTTAAAATGAACGTGACGGCTTTGTTTTTATTCAACGTTTCGTTGAAATACATACGAGTTTGTGATGAAAGTAGGCCATGAAAAAGATATAATTTGCTCGTGTATATTTATTGAATATAAATACATGCAGGTGGATGACCTGTTGGCTTGGGATCCAAGATCGTCTTGGCTAGAGCACTGTTGTGCATTTGATGAATGTGTCCGAGCCAAACAAGTTGATGTCTGTTAACTTGTTAGACTACATCTACCAAATTGATACAGGTCATAAAAATTCGCGATGGTATCTTTGTGCTCCTCGCACATAGTACCACATATTTAATGAAGACTTTTTCTCGAGGGATGTCAGTATCAGCTACGCATTTCTTCTTACTGTCGAGTACTCAGTGCATAAAGCTGAACTGGCAGGATTATTATTATGTGTTTTTGTAGACAATGGACAGATGCATGTTTGTTGACAGCATGTTATTGGTTTTGTATTCTGCTAGTTACTGTTCTGTAGTCGCGGTAAAGTCTCCACTACTGCACGCTGTGATCGGGCGATTTCATTAATATCGTCCGCGTACCACAGAAGATTGAAAGGATGAATAAGGTGCCCTTCGTGTTAAAACACGCACTATGCATTATCTGCTCTACAAAAAGATTAAAGTCGTCACCTCCCTGCCGCAGCAGCTTGGGAATAGTTCGGAAGAGCCACTTCCTAATTACTGTGCATGGTTAGGTTAGGTTAGGTTTAGGTGTCTGTCGGCAGAAGCCGCCACACTTAGACCAATTTAGGTCCATTGTGATAACACGTATGCATTATCTACCTCAACTCTGTAGATGGGACTGGCCAACGACACGCAGTTGTTCTCAAAAGGTCCACCATCTATGTACTAACCGCGCCCAACGTCGTTTAATTACGGTGATATAACGAGAACCGGGGGGAGGGGGGGGGGGGGGGGGGTGCGAGACTCTACACTTTGTACTACCAGGAAGACACGCCACTAAAGACGTAAAGGCTATCATTGCTTTGTATCCTTATGACGATTAATGCTACTCGTATACGATTTTAAGATCGATAAATAGGTGACCAGTACTTGCCGATCGATAACCAGAACGGCTTGAGACTTTTACTGCTCACTTAGCGGATGAGTACGATAACTTTGACGCCGCAAATTAGCAGTTTTTTCATATGAGAGGGGGTCTATTCCACCGTTTCGGCGGGAGGGACAATTTTCTGAAAACGGACTTAAAATACAAAAAAAGCAACGGAATCAATTGCAAGAAAAAAGAATAGGTTTTTAAACGCCAGAAATTTGTTCTTTACATTATTTTTTAAATCAAATTATTTCTATGAAAATTGAAAATTTTGAAAAATTGAAAACCTAAAATTTTGAAGAACAAAATTAAAAAAAAAACGTTTGATGTTTTTTTTTCAATCGTCAAAGTTGGTACTAAATTGACTTTTATTTTTCACTGCCCCTATCAGTTTTTTATAGAGCGCTTTTGCACCTACTTGTTTTCGAGAAAGCTATTTTTTTTATTAAAAATACTCTTTTTTTTTTTTAAATTATTATCCATATTGAAAAATGGTTTTATTTTATTCCTCTACGAAAAACCGTTATTTTTTGCGGAACCAAAGCAATCGTACACTAGCCTCACTTAACTATCAATGTTATGCATGATTAGAATTAAAATTATATAGAATTATCCATGTCTTTGAGTTCATCAGCAATTTCAAGCTGTCTTGAAGTTTTGATTATAAATTCTCTAGAACCCCGAAAAGAACATTTTTTTTATTCCGTCCACTGCCATACCCACTTTAAAGATGTATGTATAATGTGTTCGTCATAGGTAATAGCAATGAAGCTACAGTGCTATGAAAAAAATAGCAATAATGTCTCAAAAGCTTCCAATTCAGACACTATCAAATCTTTGTCGTGGACTGCTAGAAGCAAACAGCTACCACGGGCAGAGATTTGCCGGCACATAAGGTGCTCCCACTGGCTCATCATTTAGTGCATTTATCCTTCTTCTTCCTTAAAAGTTCTTAATATGTATAGTATACAGTGCTCCCTGGATAACTGCCTTTTTGCCCTTCAGAGGGATTGAAGCCTGGCATTTTTGTTTAGCAATGCGAGTTACGCAACTAACTGAAGTAGGTACAAATACGGGTATAACTGTAGGTACATCAATTTTATTTATTTATTCAATTTAAGCCATTCTTTTATTTCACAAAATGGAAAAACAATTTATTTGCAAAATCATTATATTCAAATTACTTCCGATAAAAAAATACTTTCATTCGTGTTATTTCAGTTGCAGGTCAATCTGCAATGTCAATCTAATTAGAATTTCGAATCACAATTACTTATTAGGAAGGGATTTACATTGCCAATTGCATGTTATTGAGATCTTTACATGAATAATTTGATTTTCAATTATCCAATTATAAATGTAAATAAAATGCTCAAGTCTCTCTCAAGGAAGAAGAATCTCACTGGTACTCTCCTACATTCGTTTACTTCATTCTTCAAAAAGTTAATTTTCTCCCGCACTTGAACTTCTCAAGAACTTTACCCTTGAAACTGTTTTAAAATAATTTATGCCACAACTTTGTAACTGAAAACTTCCTGTAAACTATACTTTAAACATAGGGGCGGGCTACAGTCCGCTTGGGCGAACTGTTGGATACCCTATTCTTATTCCTATATCTCATAAGTGGGCGTGACAAAAATTTAAAGGATTTTATCGAAAAAACTAAGCTTTTGTAAATAAAAACGCTCCCTAGCTCAAACTTTGGTTTTTCAATAAAATTGTTTTATTTAATTGTGGGCGTGTCAGTAGGCGGATTTAAAAAAAATTTAAGTATGAGCATAAAGGGCACCTAGAGAGTATATACTATAAATTTCAGCTCCCTAGCTCAAACTTTGGACTTTCAAAAATAAAAAAAAAATAATTGTGGGCGTGTCAGTAGGCGGATTTTGAAAATATTTACACATGAGCATAAAGGGCCCCTAGAGAGTATATATTAAAAATTTCAGCTCCCTAGCTCAAATTTTGGTTTTTCAAAAAAAATATTTTATTTAATTGTGGGCGTGTCAGTGGGCGGATTTTGAAAATTTTATGTCCCAAGCAGTTTTATGGGCCAAAGATCATATACAAAAAATTTCAGCTTTCTAGCTCAAAATTCAATTTTTCCCAAAATTTGTTTTATTTAATTGTGGGCGTGTCAGTGGGCGGATTTTGAAAATTTTATGTCCCAATCAGTTTTATGGGCCATAGATCATATATAAAAAATTTCAGCTCTCTAGCTCAAAATTCGATTTTTTCCAAAATTTTGTTTTTTTGAGTTTGTGGGCGTGTCTGTGGGCGGATTTCAAAAATTCTTAAACTTGATTATTTCGGGACCCTAGAGAGTATATGGTTAAAATTTCAGCTCTCTAGGTCCAGTTTAAAGGCCTAATTTTTGCCAACGGACGGACGGACGGACGGACGGACGGACATGGCTAGATCGACATTACTATCGATGCTGATCATAAATATAGTAACTTTTAGGGGTCTACGGGCAATATTAAGGTATGTTACAAACTATGCGTCAAAATTAATATACCCCTAGAATAGGGTATAAAAATAACGTATCGAACATACACCTGCAAGTGGATCAAATCATTCAGATGAGATAAAGATCAAACCAATAACAGAAAAAATAATCACCTGAATTCATTTCAATTCGAAGTCAGATTTATGAAACAGCATGCGGATGCCGGTAGTTTCGAAAATTGTTCAAACACAAGGCACATGTTCTTCCGTCTTTACACCTTTCATAGTTTTTTTTTCTTTGTTTACAAAAATAAAATACTATTCACAATTGAAAGCTGCATTCCACTCTCACTCACAAATTACAATGGGCACCTCTAGTGTAAAGCTTTTCTGTTCTTCTTTTTGCAATTTTGCAGACACCAACACCAACAGCAATATCACTTTTCGTATCTATCTCCTTTTAATTCATCTGACTGTAAGAAACTCGGACTCAGATACACTGCAACCGCATTTTGTGGAAGCTTCTTCAATACGAAACGAACACTATGGAAGGAAAATTCTCTTCAAGTTCAAAGCTTACAATTTAGTGGCCATCCAGCAGCGGCAGGAGGAAACCCTCTCTGTGTGCGTCGGCAAACAAAAGATAAGGCCAGTCTATGACGAATACAGTGTCGTCGTCGACGCGCGATGCGAAACCGACGGAGGAGAGTATCGAGTACGGGTACTGTAAAGTAGTACAACAGGCAGGCCGATTAAAATGTGGCCATGTGGGGGAAAAAATGGATTGAGGTGGAGGATTTGTCATTTCGAGCGACCTCAGTTAGAATTTGATTGTGAAACGGTTTGGTTGGTTGTTGGTAGCTACCGGTGTGTCCGTCGTCTTTTGTGGAAGTTCTTTGTGATCGACGTTATCGCAAGGACACGTCTCCTTCTATACAGAACTAGTGCTGCAGTTCAGAGTCTCTGTTAGATACAAGTATTGTTGCGATTAATCAGTGTCAGTGAATGATTTTATTACGCGCGCTCTGTCGAAACACAATATTTTTTTTAATGAATTATCTCAGTTCCTAGACTTTGATTGTTTGTTTGTGTGTACAGACTGTGCTTTTAACAGGCGCTCTTTGCAGAGTACCTACAACCTAATAATTGAAAGTACCTGCATGATTTGATTTATCCATACCAAAAAAACCAGAAGCTTGTTATAAAATGGGCTGCCATGAACAAGTCTCGATTTTGACGAGTTATCTTGCAAACTCTATGGAATGTAGGTGATTCTCGTTTCACAGCGGAAATACATCATGAATCACAATTGCACGTTACTCTCAGTTGTACTAATCATTATTAACTTAAGCGAACGCGAAGAAGTAAGAACAACACTGATAGTTGAGTAAATACAGTGTGATACGGAACTTACTAATAGATTGCATTATACGCTCTACTCCATATGGAACATGTTCTTGAACGGTTGGTAGAGTTGACATCGCGCGCGTTACTAATTTATTACTCAGTGCGTTAGTGCTCATTCAGATTTTTTTTTGCCATATTTTTTTCGCAAATGCGTTTCGTTCCCATGATTAATTGTGTGACAGGAAAAGAAATTACTCAGCGAATTTGATAAGGTTTAAATTTTTAATTCAGATAACTTATAAAGGTTATGCGAAACAATTTAGAAAAAAAATAAATAGAGAGTTTAGCTTGATTACAAATTGAGTCTGTTCTTATCTTGCAACCGATAAACTTTGAAGCTTAAATATGCTTTGCTTTTGAATCATGATGTTTTCAAAATTCTGTGGGTAAATCCAAAATCTTCCATCAAGAAGATATATGAAAAATCTTCGCATTAAATGCATGGAAATAGTGCAAATTTGATCTGCCATTTTTTCACAAACCTGCTTAGTAAGCTTCACTTGGAATGGAAGCCTAAAATGTCAATCGTTATGCGTTCCATGGAATTTTGTTTTTTAAAGTGGTCATGGAACTGCAATGGGTTAATTAAAACGGTTAAGGCACCGCAGAGATACAAACTGGAGCATTATTATGCCTTTTGGGCATAAGCATATTTGGAAAAAAATTGAAACTGCCATAGGTTGGTAACAAGGTTTTGTTTTTCTGTTTATTTGATCTCGCACACCTTAAACAATCTATGTTCTGGTTTTAATTTTATTTATTCAGATATTTTCTAATATTTTCAACGAGACTTTCCAGCTGTGAAAACCCTGCAGATATTATTTAATTTAACGTATTTATATTCGTTCTTACATTATGTACGGTTAGTTATAGGTCAGCGAGATTTTTGCAGTTTCCGTATTGTCTGGACAGGTTCTCAATATACACACATTGAGAACTCATAACAAAGATCCATTTCATGTGTATTCCTATTCATATATAATTGTAAAATGTTGTAACACAACTTCTTAATGAATTATTTGTTTCTGTGATCTGTTTATGACGCCTTACAGCGTCAGTCATCTCCCGGAAGCACCACCACAAGTTGGCGAGCCCGGTCTCTCCTAGAAACGCCCCAACTAGCTTAATCTAACTTATAAATTAAGAGAATGTTACCTAGAGTAAAGCACCGTCCTGTGAGGGCATATTGACCAATCCCCCCTCAACAAGCCATCATAATTCGGTGAATTGCTTTTCCGTGTCGAATTGATCCGTACCCGCTATTGGGGTATTGAAACGGGGGAGTTCATGAGCATTGGCGACGTCCCCGCCGCGGATGATCCGCTTATCTCTCGCGCTGCGGTAGCGGTGGTATAATACCGGGATAGCATCCCTCGTCTGTACCACCCCTTTTGCATCAATATGGATAAATGCCTCCGGGGGATAAATCCAGACCGGAGCGTATTCTCTATATATATTGCATTAGGATAGTAAGCCCCAAAGATCAAGCTATTGTCGCTGGCCATCGCCCTTGCAACGTGCCGTCAAGTCGTCTTAATGAGGAAATTGTCAATCCTATTCAACTGAGCCCCATCGTGTAGGACCTTGTTGGGATAGTATTTTTTGTAGTTGAATTCAGGCGTTCGAACAACCGGAGACATGCCCTAAGACAGTGTCTCTCCAAAACTCGAATCTTTTCGATATAAATAGGCGCTATATTAAACCACAATGGACAACCATAAGCAATGATCGGCCTTATAAGAGTCATGCAGCATTATGACCTTCACTCTGGAATCAAGTTGACTGCTATGAAACAGTCTCCTTGTCAGAGCATAAGCCTTCTTGGCCCCAGCAACAAATATATGTCTATCGAAGTGCAGAGACTGGTCAAGTCAGATACCCAGTTATCTAACTACGCTTCTCACCGCCAATGGCTGCCCATTTTGTCCAATAATGGCCAATTTCTTGAAGTTTTTTCTGGTATCCCTAGAGGCCCCAGCCAATGTTGTTGTGAACAAGATTGTTTCCGTCTTCTGAAAGTTGATTTTCAACTTCCAGTCGTCGCAATATCCCTGCTCCGACTGCTCTTGTGAGATGCTTGTGGACAATTAGTTTATATAACTTTCTGCCTAATATTTTTGATTTGTTTGATATTTTTTTAGTTTTGTTTGAAAAATATAGATTCTTAAAGAAATGCACTACTCGTCAGAAAAATTGATTATTTTTAGAGGCCATAATAGAATGCTTGTATGCGCAGTGTCTTGGACTAATAATCTAAAGTTCTCAGGTTCACATCCCGCCGGGGCCAAGTTACATCTAAAACTTGTTTCCACTGCCCCACCTATTGCGAGCGTCTGACAAACATCCAAGATTCGTCTCTTAATTGTAGGTTCCTTCTACTTCGCACGAGCAAATGGTTGGAGAAGCTAAACACATCCGTTAGTATTCATAAAAAAAATATTTTGGCTAAAACTTTTGTAAAAAAATATGACAAGCACACGTACTATTTTTTTTTCTTGGCGCGGGTATGTAGGTTAAAATTGGTCGTCAACCAGTAAAATTACAGTACAAGGTGGCGCAAAATTTGGAACCCGACGTTTTTTGTCTGTAATTTTTTTTTGAATGAAATGGTTCTGCTGTTGGATGGTCTCAACATCGTGTGACTACTTTTCCGCCACCTGAAAACTTTTGCACCACCTTGTTTTTGGAGGGACCAATCTTGATCTTTTTTAGACAATTTTCTTACCAGTTTGTCAGCCATCTCATTGCCGGCTATGATCCTGTGTCCAGAAACCCAGCAGAGATTCCAATCACAAAAGCATCAACCGTAATTTCCGGTATCCGTCGCTAATTTCAGACCAATAAGCATTTTACCGTGCTTGTCGAAGGTCTTTGAGAAAGTTATAGCGAAACAGCTTCTTCAACACCTGTCTCTCTATAGCCTTATTTATGCGGGACAATCTGGTTTTAGGTCTAACCACAGTTGCTCCACTGCTATGGTAAATATTTTGGAAGACATAAGGCAGGGTTTTGATAGACGACATGTTACGCTTCTTTGCCTACTTGATTTCTCAAAGGCTTTTGACAAGGTAAACCATAAAATCCTTTGCTGGAAATTAAAAAATTTGTTCTCTTTTGGCAACAGTGCAGTAAGTCTGATTAAAAGCTATTTGTGTGATCGATTTCAGAGAGTTGTTACTTGTGATTCTTCTTCAGATCTTCTACCAGTGAAATGTGGCGTACCACAAGGGTCAATCCTTGGCCCAATTCTTTTCTGCATGTTTATAAATGACTTACCTTCTGTTTGTAAACATTCCACGATCCACATCTATGCAGATGATGTCCAACTCTACTCAACAAAGCCAATTAGTGATACAGATGAATTAGTGAATGGAGTTAATGAGGATCTTGCCAGTATTTACTCATGGTCTGTTACCAATGGATTACACTTGAATCCGAAAAAGTCACAGGTGATTCCCATAGCTAACAAAACTATAAACTTTAACACCTTGCCTGATGTTATGCTGTCCGCTAATAAATTTGCATTTGTTGAAACTGCAACTAGTCTCGGTTTTGTCATTAATTGTAACTTGTCGGGGTACTACCACATAAACCCAGTGATTAGACGTACGAGGGCGGGTCAATAAGTCCGTGACTTTTTGAATTTCTGACCTCTTTACTGAAACGGCAACACTGCTCCTGTCAACAGGCATCTGTCAGTTGACTCCTATCAAAATTTAAACTTGCTGCGTCAGTTAGTTTGTGTTTGACAGCTATTTTTATCAGACTACTCACTAATTTGAGGAGAAAATGGAAAAAAGTGAATTTCGTGTGCTTATTAAGCATTATTTCTTGCGAAAAAAAACCATTACCGAGACCAAGGCTAAGCTTGAAAAATACTATGGGGACTCTGCACCATCGATTTCAATGGTAAAAAAGTGGTTTACTGAATTTCGTTGTGGCCGTACAAGCACTGAAGATGCCGAACGTCCTGGACGCCCAGTTGAGGTCTCTACACCAGAAACAATCGAAAAAATTCACGATATGGTGTTGGCCGACCGAAGATTGAAAGTGCGAGAGATTGTGGAAGCCGTAGGGATCTCGCATGGCTCAGTGGTTTCAATTTTGAATGATCACTTGGGCATGAGAAAGCTTTCCGCAAGATGGGTGCCGCGTTTGCTCACAGTCGACCACAAACGCAATCGTGTAACAACTTCACAGGAAGGTTTGGCGTTGTTTAATCGCAATATGGAGGAGTTTTTGCGCCGTTTTGTAACCGTGGACGAAACATGGATCCATCACAACACACCAGAGACCAAACAACAGTCAAAACAGTGGGTTTCTAAGGGTGAATCGGCGCCAAAGAAGGCCAAGGTGGGTTTGTCAGCCAATAAAGTTATGGCGACTGTTTTTTGGGATGCACGCGGGATAATCCACATTGACTACCTTCAAAAGGGAAGAACAATCAATGGGGTATATTATGCCAACTTATTGGACCGATTCAATGACGATTTGAAAAAAAACCGACCTCATTTGGCCAAGAAAAAAGTTCTTTTCCACCAAGACAATGCAAGGGTGCACACATGTGCAGTTGCCATGGCAAAAAACCATGAATTGGGCTATGAATTGCTCCCTCATCCACCCTATTCTCCAGATTTGGCTCCAAGCGACTACTTCTTGTTCCCAAACCTGAAGAAATGGCTTGGTGGAAAAAGATTTGACTCCAATGATGAAGTCATCTCGCAAATAAAGGCCTATTTTGAGGACCTCGACAAATCATTTTTTTTGGAAGGGATAACAAAATTGGAGAAGCGTTGGACAAAGTTTATAGAGGAGACTACGTTGAAAAATAAAAAAAAAATTTTTATCAAAAATCTGTGTTTTATTCCAAAAGTCACGGACTTATTGACCCGCACTCGTTTACCATAATTCCATCACGTTGTCGGTACCTTAATTCATCACGTCTATTTTTTGTTTACGCAATTAAATTGTGGAACTCTCTTCCAATAAGTATCAGAAACATTTCTAATGCCATACGCTTTAAAAACGCTGTCCTCCTTCATTTCTCCCTTCTACCTTAAAATCCCATACCCATTCTACTATTTCTTTTTCACATTAAGTAGTTAATTATAATTATAATTTTTCCTACCTTTATACAATTGTAAAACAGCTGCATACCTTATAACTAATTACTATAAAAGATTTATATCTTAATTTACCATCATATTTTATATTAATAATAAATTGAATTGAAATTGAATTGAAATTTCCAGGACCTATGCTTTGAAGGAACTGCTGTGTTTAAATTGTATATGTTAAGTTCCTTTGAAATGATAATTGATAAAATTATGTAAATGGATTTTGGTTTCCGGCCGGGTTTATTCCCTGCTCCGAAAGGAGCAAAAGAATTGTTTATCAAAATCTAGATAATGAGTCATGAAGTCGGATCTAATATCGTTTCCTACAGAATTCTTTAAAATCGGTTCATGCCCTAACAATTCCGGATTCCAGCTGTTGGTTTGGCTGAACCTCAATGCACTTTTGGCGGACGACGGACAGACCGCACATAAAGAATCGTCCCCAACCCAGCCATTTAATATTTTATTACACTGAGCATGCTATATGTATTTTTGGTAATGTCTTCAGATTGATTACCTTGTGTGTAACTTGCCATCAGACTATGCTGTCGTATCTGGTCACATAATTATTTTGGAGTTTGATTCCTCTTTAGCTGGTGGTTTGAAATGCGGTATACTTCTTTCGAAAATCGAGATGAATCCAAGATAGCATTGTTTTGTCTACGTTATAAGTGTCCTTAATGAGTTTTCAAACAGTTCGCTTATATAAGAATTTGCCTGTCGCAAGCAATACTAAATACTCTTTTTTAAAGTTCTTAAATATTTCAATGATTACGAAGACCCAATAAAGATTGAGATAACTACTGCTTGTAAACTGTGGTGTGCCTCTGGACGCAGTTACTCTAAGGTCAATGGCACATAGTCTTTTGTTTCTTTCGTTGAGTAAATTCATAATCACTTTCATGAGATATTGGTCAATGTTGAAATTCTGCAATGCCCTCTTTACACGATTTGTCAATTGACGAATGCTCTTTTAATGTCTAGAAAAGGATAATTGTATATTCTTTGTCTTTAATGTCTTTTCTATATTGCTAGGCAACGACGCGACCTCATGCAATATTGTGCCACTCCTCTGCCCTTAATATAATCGTCTTGGGCATGTGGAAATGTCATTGTTGTCTAGTCGACAAGGAAAAAAATTATCCACAAACCTTTCAACGGTTTTCAAGATAGACTTAGTCAAGTTGGCAATGATGTCACAAGACCAACCTGTTTTGAGAAGGAATATAGCCACGAGAACCATTGTTTGGATATGCTTTCCCCAGGTGAGAACTGAGAGAACGTATTAATGTTTTTGTTTCTAAATAGTTTTCGGGTAACAGGCTCTCTGAACATTTTTCACAGTCAAATGTGTTACAAACTTACAATCATTTTGGAATATTTTTACAATTAACGAACACTAAATAGTTACAAGCGTTAAAAAAACATCTCTATTGAACGAAGTTCAAATTTTTACTTCACTGTGGAGTATCTGCTTCAACTTTTTAATTAACGCGAAGTTATAATCTAGATTAGTAGGACAATAACCCTTCCAATTTACAACAACACTACTGGTTGGTGGGCCATGGTGGTTCCCGGCCGGGTTTGTTAAATACTCGATCAACGATGTTCATGGTCTGCGACATCAGCTTGATAGAACTTTCACTTCTTTTATCACCATTTTCCATTACAGAAGGACAGTATTTGTCACAATGTCAGCTATGGACATCTATTTCAGAGTAAAATATTTCTTTTTTGGAATGGCCTTTGCAGGATATTTTGTAACTCTTCTCCTAGGAAAATAATTTTTTTTTTAATAATTTAAAAACGTTGCTCGTTCGCGAACTTCATCATGATTCAAATGTTAACCTCGATTGACGTTTTGACATTAATAGATCATAAAAAAAAGTTAAGGCGTGCGTTTGTATTAATTATGAAATCCTTAATGAAAAACCCTGTAGGTCCTCTATGGGCCACTTACGCCAATATAGTTCAAGGTGGGCCAAATAAGACCTATCAATGTACAACACGTATAAGTCTTGTAATAATCATTTGTTCTAATCAACTTTGTATATATATTTAATACATTTGATGGAAATTAAGACACTTTGTATGTTTGAGTTCAAACGATCGCCGATCGCAGTAGCAATGTGCGCAGTCGCTTCATCTTGTTCAAATTACAAATTAGGATGCTGCTCCGCTATTGGCCGCAAAAAGTTGTCGATCATTGTTCTGTAAGAAGCCCCGGAAATCGTTTCTGGCGTTTCATCCTCGTGCTCATGGGCCGATAACTTTTTCGGCCATAACACCACACCAAACAGGGTATCTGGATGGGTGGCCCCACAATCTACAGGTTTGCTGTATATCTATGAATAAAAAAGTTATTCGTGTTTAACATTGGTTGGTCTTATTTGGCCCACCCTCTGTATGTATCGTGAAATTAACATAAATAAATGTATCTTATAAAATCCCAATAAATTTTGCCGGCACCCCCACAGCATCTTAGTTCATAGTTCCTTCGATTCTCTTTGCAAATGTGTGGATAAGACGCTTTTATATATCGTATTTGTTTGTGAATTCTTGAGGATTATTCCCAAGCCACTCCTTAAAAAGTATAACACCATATTTTATAATTTGTTTTCTCAATTTTTCTCTACACACAAAATAAAATAAATCTGTTATTTGCATCTTCTTAGAAAACTGTTTCACATTTCGATACACTTGCTATCGTACGTTTAAGAATCTTAAATATCTGCCTTACTCCATTAAGCGTCGAACCGGCATCGTTAATTGCATACATTTATACAACCTATGTCCATGATACAAAGTGTATTCCCCTCGATGCAAAAAGATACATTCAGACCGATTAATTCGTACAGCTGCCAGATACGCTTACCTCTTTCCTCTTCATTTCTCTAAAAAGACACAAGCACTTAAAGATATATTATAGTACAATTATTTTTAATTCGTCGCCAACGAGCAAAAGGAAAGCAACAGCATCTGACTTACGCCACACAACTCGAAAAACACAGAACACCCTATCAATCCCATCGGATTTCCAACCGGCATTCAATTGATATGCGATAAAATTATCTTCACACAAAGTGTTAACTTGTGCAGATACCCCATAAAACGCACGTATCATCACACGCACTTAAACTCAGAGCTAATTTTGGCTCTGATTTTCGTTTTGTTGTTGAGTGCTTTTGTAGAGCTCCAACTTGTTTCATTGTAAAAATTAAGTGAAACTGCAAAACTGCTGCGAATGCTCATAGTTGAATATTAAGCATCTCGTTGAACATAAAAAATGTCACAAATGCCTCTTTGCTGCTCTTAAACTACACAGATAGCTACCACCTAACAGGGTGCGGTAATCAGATATTCAATAGCTTAGCGCTGCAATACAGCTTGACAAATATTGATTCAACAAATCTTAAAGTAAATATGGAGACTAGAAAAATTGGTTTTGTGAGTGGATTGAACCTTCAATTGCTGTTTCGGAGCTGTGGTGTGGTAATCAATTTCGGTAATTTACATACGAATGTTTCGTATTCCTTCGTTTCATTTGCATTGTTATTTTTTACTACATAGCTAATGGTCAGGGTTTTTTTTTCTGCCGCTTTCTTATATCACTCAAGATTTATCTGCAACGAATTTATTAGCGGTTCGAAGTTGTTGACTGACTGCGCAAATCTTAGAGTGGAATCGGCCAAGATGATAATTTATATTTTATAGTCACTTTTATCATTTTTGCTCAATGGAAGGTGATAATCTCTTTGGTGTCACCGTTCTAATATCGATTTTAGGTGACATCTGTGCTTATAAAGGGTCTTTCATTAAAGACTTGGCAACTTCTTTTTTAAATAAAGTGCAAACTACTTGAGATATCTCAAAAAAAAATGTATTGGCTTGAATTACTATCAAAACATTTATGAATGGAATTCGCTTACCTACACAATATCTATTAGTAAATAAAATAAAATTTAATTGAATTGAATTGAAAAAATTGAATATGTTCACCACGTATGCAGCGGTCGATACGTTGAACCCAATTTTCGATGCCTCGACCGCACATTTCGACCGATACGACCGCTATTTCTCGTTAAATATTCGATCTGAGCTGCTCTAACGTCGCCGGCTTGTTGGCATAGACCAATTATTTAATGTAGCCCCATAAAAAATGTCAAGAAGCGTTAAATCACACGATCCCGGCGGCCAATAGACTGGTCCGTTTCTCGAGATAACACGTTCACCGAACTGAAACTTCAATAACTGGATTGTTGCACCCGCTGTGTGGCTTGTGGCACCGGTTTGTTGGAACCATATATCACTGATGTCCAATTCATGCAATTGCTCAAAGAAATAACGTTCCAATATGCCTCTGTAGCGAATACCACTTACGTGACGGTCATTTTCATCGAGCCCACCGTAATGAAAACCGCAAGAAACAGTGACTCGATAAATAACCAAAAACACGACTTTAAGGCCGCATAATATGATAGCATTTATCGTCAAAAGGTCTACGGGAAATGGCCGAATGCGGTTTTAAGACAACATTGATCCTGTTGTTTCGCTTGATGCTGGAAGACACGTAGTGTAATGTGCAGTTTGAAAATAGCTCATTCTAAATATTCCAAATCTGCACTGCTTTGCTGCAAGCTTACATGTAACTTCTTCAATCTTGTGTTGTAACATATAGGGCTGAGGATAGTACTCAACATGGAAGGGAATACAGATCCGTCCAACTACTGGGCAGCGGGGATGCTATCGACATTTTCGACCGATCTCAGCGAACCGTGGTAGAGGCTTTCATGACGATTGAAAAACAAACAAACTCGGATGTCCTTGAAGTGGACAAACAAACAAACAAACATCCGTCAACCTACTAGGACAAAACGTCACTGTTGATAGCTGCAACTCCACGAATCACTTATTTGTGGAGATCCGGCGAAGAAGTACGTTAGTATACGGTTGCTACTTCTCAGTGGTTATTGTGAAAGTATGAAAATGATGCGAGGATATCAATTGTTAGGAGAAACTTCCGGGAGTCAGCGTAAAATTGTAGTTCCCTTCCATTTGTGTTAAAAGTATAACTTCGCACACAAAAATATTTTTAGAGGCTATGTTCTTGACGGGCGTAATGCTTTATTCTTCCAATTTTTCAACTTGTATGCATTAGCTCCAGCAGCAGTTGTAAAGCAGGAAATAATAGACTTGGGCAAAAGTTAGTTTAACTAATAACTAAATTAGTTGTGGTTTTATTGAAAGTAAATAACTAAACCATAATTGTAGTTGTTGTTGCAATTAATTTTGCAACTAAATAATTCATTAGTTGCAAATGACAACTAAACTTGATTAGTTATAACAAATTAGTTGCCTCTCGCAACTTACAACTTATAGCTTTAGTTTTAGCTTTAAAGCTATCTAATAAACATTGACCGGTACCAATAACAAAATAAGTGTGCAGCTTAAATTTGTAGTCCCTTTCACTCATATGCACAAGGAAATTCAAATGAACGGTACCACTAATTTAAGTTCCACATTAAATTTGTTATTGGTATGGCCCATTAACAACTAATTTAAAATATTTTCCAACAATTTCACCCAAAAAGGCTCTCAGGAGCAATTCCTTAATTTCGTTATACACTTTCCCGTTTTAATTATGTATAGTTTTGGAGATAATTATGTAGTTTAAAACTACGTGGAAGTAAGTTTATTTTCGATAAGTTTCGAATAATTGAGGTTGTATAGCTTGAAGTTTTTTGTGCATCAGTTGCAGGTTTGAGACAAAATTTCGATTTGTACCGTGGTTACCGATTATATGATATTATAAATATCCCTAGAAACTGCACGGTATTTCTATACAAGATGTCCTTGGAACACCACAAGGTATTGAACACGAATACAGTGATTCAACTGGGACGATACTGAAATGCGAGATAATTATCATACATCCTTTTTTGGCTGAGTTTCTGTATCTAATAACCACTCGTAAACGCTTCCGCTTTAGAACACCCTATAACAAGATTTTGCCTGGGCGTTTACCTGACAAACATAATTGAAAACTAATTATTATCGGAGATTGGCAACCATAGACCTTTATACGTACAAATTTCCTCCTTAACAGTATTTTTGTATTCGGATATATCTTCTTTAGCTGTTATTTGCCTCACTCATCGTGTAGTTTGAAACTGCACCTTATGAAAATATTAGATTGAAACAATGGAAAATATTTGCTGAGATCGTTATAAGTGGATATTTTGAGATATACTATAAAAGTCAGTGGACCAATTGCTGTGCCTTCCGGTACTCCGTAATTTATTGAAACTTTAGTGTTCATTATTTTAGATAAGAATTGGACTATTGGGTAGGACGTTAGGATAGGTTAGGTAGATGGATGCCCTTGTGACTGGTGTCACGGCTCACTTAGACCAACAGTTTGGGTTCATTGTGTTCATTTTGGGATAGGTACTTTAAAATTTGCTGGAAACCTGATAAAGAGAAATAAAAGAAACAGCTCATTAATTCGTTTTAGTAGAACCACCCGGATTCATGTGTGAATCTCAGGAGTTTCTTCAGCTCTTAAGCAGCCAGATCCTTCAGCTCCTCAAAGAACTAGCTGACAAGAATCTTCAATCTTTTTGCTCTAAGGGCAGGGCATTCTATTTCTTCAACGTCCCTGCAGCTCCTGCAGTAGTCGCTGATAGTCGGGTAGGTCGTTTAGAAACCTTTCTGATCATATTTAGACTGTTGTAAAAAATTTTATTGTTCATAATTTTTGATATAAATTTGACTTTCGGGCAGAAGGTTAGGAAGCCTTTCTGATCATATTTTGATTTCTGTAAAATGTATGTGCACACCCGCAATAAAAATCCATTTAAATAAAATTGTTGCTTGCTCATCTACTTAGAAGTTGAATAAGATATCTCAACATCCACACCTCGCCATCACTATTTTCAAATGTGATTTAGCATGACTGTACCATTTCGGCCCGATCTACCGATTATCTTTATACCCTAAATGACTATTTCAATGACATCTCCAAACCACTTATACATATTATATATCTGTACAACCATTTATCAATTCTAATTGGGGTTGAAATGCCATTCAACTTATTATCCCTCACATAAGGTTACTATGTGTGGCTATCAGGACTGACTGACTGACTATAATCGGTTTTTGTTCTACAAAAGCAGAAAAGGTAACTGATAAAATAATGTCAAGCTCTGATGATGTCATACCTTGGAAAATGTGAATGACTTCAGACTATTCAGATTATAAATTTAAGCTTAACGAATGGACGCGGGAAAAAATCGAGAGAAACATAAACATAATAAATAGTAAACCAGAAGAAGGTAATCCTTATCAGAGCATGATAGTGTTTGAGTGGTATTTGGCCTTGGAGAAGGAAGAGGAACAGGTAGAAAAATGTAATGTGTTATATTTGGAAATAATATGATTACAGTTAGAAATGAGATCATCACAAATGGATTCATTTCTGTGAAAACGTAAGATATCCGTACCGACACAAAACGTTACTTTTTCAGTAGTTGAATATGATTCGAGTGGTGGTCTCCGTAATGTTCAGCGTGTGGGTGTTTAAGCATAAAATGACATACTAAATGTAATAAAGCGTAATGATATACAATCAGTGCAATAACGGTTAAAGAAACCACCGTTTCGCAGCGCAAAGTGCCACCTAATTGGTAACACAATTATTATGTAACATATACCGGAACTGTATATCTGAAAGGATCAACTTTACATTTGCTCTAAATGTTGATATAATCTGTGTAATGACGTTTGAGAATAAATGCATTCATTTTGTCGTGTCGCAGTTCTCCGAACTATCAACGGCGGTATGCACTTCTACAGCTTGTATACGACTTTCATCTATCACATTAGGTACTTTCTGAAAATGATTCTGATTTTATTACATATTTTAAATCGTAAGAGCAATCGTAATTTATTCCATGAGACTTGTTTAAACCTGCCATCTTTGATTGTTTCATAAGATCGATAGTACTTAATCATCCATCGGGCGTTTTAACTGTCGATTAGTTTAAACGGTCCCGAGGGTAGGGTTCAACTCCCATTGCTTCGATTAACTTCCAATATTGATGCTCAGTCCCTGCCAACTGTTTATTTGTCATTCACAACAGTGTCACGACTCACCATCAATGATAATTTCATAACCTTCATATTATCTGTTTTTTTAACGTTGTTTTTATAACGTTTAACCATCTCTTGCCTATTAATCTGTTCGATATGCAGACAAATTGGGCACTCTTTTTGTAAATAATATCACTCATTGTTTTTATTTGTCTAGCTACTGAAGTTACATTTTTTTTGCATCCCTACTGATCCGCATGTGGGGAGGCTCAGTGGCGGACTAAGCCCGTCAGAGGCCCAGCCCCAGCGGCAAAGCTGAATTAGGCCCCCAGCTTTAAAAAGAATTTTGTTTTACAAGCTTTTTATTCAGTTCACATTTGTATGTATAAATAAGTGTTTATGTTTATTTCGTTAAAATCTGGCAAGTGAAATTTAAATTCGAACTAAATTATTTAGGCTAAATAAACATTCATACCTCTAATATGGAACGGATATGGGTGAGGAAAATAAAATACGAATCGATTGACAAAAAAAAATAGATAAAATAAATCAAAGATAGTTTTTTTTTATTTATATGTGCTTTCGTGCCTTCAATTTACTGAACTCCTCAATAACTTCTGTGAAATCGATTTCTTTGGAAATTTTTCTTCCTATTGAAAGCACTGCTGGATTAACCAGTCGCTCTTGATCCATTGTAGATCGAAGATAATTTTTAATTAGTTTAAGTTTCGAAAAACTCCTCTCGCATGATGCAACCGAGATGCAAATGGTCAAGAAGTATTGAAGTCCTAGTATATTATAAATTAAAAAAAATTGGGGGCCCCCCAAGACCAGAGGCCCGGGGCGGGCCGCCCCTTCCGCCCCCTGCTTGGTCCGCCACTGGGGAGGCTTCCCGGTTTCGGATCCCTCCTTTATTTGATTGATTTAGGTTAGGTTAGGTTAGGTTTATGTGGCTGTCGGCAAAAGCCGACACACTTAGACCAATTTAGGTCCATTGTGATACCACGTATAATTATCTACCTCAACTCTGTAGATGGGACTGGCCAACGACACGCGGTTGTTCTCAAACGGTCCCCCATCTACGTACTAACCGCACCCAACGTCGTTTAATTACGGTGATCTGATGAGAACCGATTAACTCGACGTGGTATGGTCGTTTGATTGATTTAAGTAAAGAGGTGATCCTAAAGCGGAAAGCCCACCGATTTTCATTAAGGTCGAACCGGCGGATCCTGCGGTGAGAGGGTAACGAAAATTGTATTCATGCCCTCGCCGTAAAGGAAAAGAAGAAGACCAAAGTTTTATTTTGAGGAGCTTACACACCAGAGGAGTTCGTGATATCGGTAGCGATACAGTGGTACATAAAGGAGCTTACACGTGAGAGGGGAATGGGGTAGCTGTGTGGTACAGTTTGCGATGAAAGTCCGGAAGCCTTTAAGAACTCACACAGTAGAGCGGTGCGCGGCACCTTTCAAGGCTGAAAATATGATGATATCAAACCTCTGCGCTATCATAATCTTTCTTATTTCAGACTGAAATTCCTCAAAGAAGTTACTTAGGTCCAATTCCTTGTATATTAGCCATTAATGATATTAAGACTTGTATTAATCACCGCAATGTTCGCTGATCATATAAAAATAAAAAAAAATCATTCACTAATCTGGAAGAAAGAATTCGTCTTCAAGCCGATATTAATATCTTCGCTACTTGGTTTGTTAAAAACAGTTTAGTCCTGACCCTGATATTACATTTTCGATTGCATGTTAATCAATATTTTGCCTAAGTTCTTAGTTTCTTAAATTATTATATATTATAACTATTATATTGTTTTTGTTTTCTTTATGTTTACTATGGTGAAAACACTTTATTGTCCGGCAAATTTCTGCTGTGATAGTTGCTTGCCTTAAGCACTCCATGACACAAATCTAATATTGTAAAGAAAAATATAAAATACTAGCTGACCATGCTCGCCTTGCTTCGCCAGTCTGCCACTTCTCAAATTTAAAACAAAATACTTCCTGATAAGAACTGATATATAAAACGTCGAGAGTGTCCTTTCCCATTATATGGATATACTCTCAGTGTGACTCCCTCTCAATCTCAATTACATTTCATACACTATCTTTCTCAATCCCATGCACCACAAAGATACACAAAAAAACAACACAAACTACAAAAGGTGCATAAAAAAAGAGAGAAAAAGCACACGCACAAAAGGTACAGAGAAACAGATTTTTGCCGCACACACACACAAATTTTCCTCCACTCAACGCTGGGAAATCCAACGATCTAGCTTCAATCGAACATTTTACTTTTTTTGAATTGTATAAAATGTATAGTTTAATGCTTATTGTTCAACTTCAGGATAACCTACAAAGATGATTTATATCTTAAAATCTTTGTACATAATTCAACTTTATACTAAAAAAAATTCTATTTCATTTGGATGAGTCATTCCAAAGCTAGGAGCTAGAAAGCATTCGAGAGTTACAACTTTTCTTAGATATCAGCTTAGATCTCCGCTTCCGGACAGCGGATGAAGCATTTTCCCGCGGTAAAAAGTAGCCTTTGTTCATCAGGGATAATGTCGGCTTCTAATGGTAAAACAATTTTTCAAATCGGTCCAGTAGTTTCGGAGCCTATTCAAAACAAACAAGCAAACAAACAAATCTTTCCTCTTTATAATATTAGTATAGATATATATAAATGAACTCAATATTGTGAACACAATCATTTTGCAAATGGCTGTGTTGATTGACTTTTATCTAGTGCAGATTCAGCTTCAGATTTTGTTCATTTTTAATCAATCAGCGGTCGAGCTGCAGTCTCTCTGTGGTATACTGAAAAGTCTGTCAATCGGCAATGCCAGAGAGTGCAATAGTTTTCTCTAACTTTCCAATGGTTCCTCTAACTTTCCTACGGTTTCTTTTTTTCCAATATTTCGATTTCGTTATGTACCTCAATTCTAAAATTTGTAAAGTGCAATTTTAGTATGTATGCATACGTCAACTGACAGACAAGTAGAAAGTAAAGCTACTTTATCCGTTGAAGTTCATGGATCCGTTGGTTATGGGCAACCTTCCATAAGAATACGTGTATTCTATATTGCTTTCCGTTGAATCAACGGATCCATTGGATTGACAGATTCTATGGGTTGGGCTCTTAACTCAGCATTACAGCTCAGGCAGTCAGTGCACTGACCATGGGAGAAAACCATCATTACATTCGCAAGTATGAAGAAACGATTAACGCAACGATCAGGGCGCGTCCTTGTGTGTGTGTACAGGATTAAACCTCTTCATCGCTGGACACCACACCAGCAGAAGACAGATAACGCGTACGCAAGATACACAAAAAAAAGATGGCAGGTAAAAGGAAATACACTACAGAACATGCTGCAATGGTTCAGTCGGCTGGATATTAAATACATAATTAACTGTGATCACCATAAATACATGGAGAAGCAGCAACAACAGGCGTAATGCTGACTTAACCGCTATCACTGATCTTAAAATTCGGTCTTAAATGTCCACATTCAGAGCTCAATATTTACCAATACTATTGTGTTGGTTAAATTTCAACAAGAAACGATGATCAGAGTTAATTTTCAATTATCATAAGTTCCCAAACTTAAGCCTTGGGGATCGATCATTTCAAGTAATTGCAAATTCAACACTTGATTGACAACAAAATCTTGCTATTCGACAAAATATTAATTTATTTTGAACGCTATTTAACAATTTCTCACTGTCAAATAAAAGCTAACAAATGGCTGATTTCTGACATGCCTTTTGTGAAAGCATTTCCAGTAATAACATCTATTACACCTTGTCATAATTCCATCACATCATATCATATTTAGCTTCTTGATTGAAATTTTAATTTACGGTCGCACCTGTCTACCACCCCTTCCATCACGGGGCTAATGGACTGTAGCATTTAAAATTCCGTCATCATTATCCACCTACGGATTTTATTTTAGAGTTCACCACACATCACCAGATGTTTCACCCCTAAACAAATGGAAACTTTTAAGAATTGATTTACGACATATGAAATAACAGTTTAAAATTAACTTTACGATCTTATCTACGCATTAACACCTCACTCAAATCAAACTAAACACACAGTTGAGAACAGGATTGCAGAGGATTCAAATGAATAATGCCGCTGTATCTACTTCGACTGTAGATCATCTATCAAATCAAGCGGCACAGCTCCTCACATCTTCCTTCGCGTATAGGGGCTAACCCGCAAATCAATAGATAATTAGTTAATTAAACTTAGACGAATCGCATTCAACATGGGCCCACCACATCACATCAAGACAATTTGTATATTTTGCTTCATTCCTCAGATGATGCGAATTGGAGATTAATTGGATAATGTGTAAATCTGCACCCCCGCGAATCGCGAATTGGCAGCCATAAGTAGTGTTATTCACCTGCTTGTGAGTGTTTGTATATGGAAGTGCTTTTCACACAACGAACGAGGAAAATTATTAAAGTAATCGCCTATGAAACGTTCCATTGTTTATTGGCTTTGGCTCAAGAAAAATCTGGTGGAAATTGTTTTTATTATTTCAAAATATTTTCTCATGTATCTAGTTAAATTCTTTAAAACGAATTATTAGTTGATACAATTTAATTTATTTAGCTTACTGGTTCCTTAGCGAGTGCGTTAAACTTAACTATATCCTTTAAACTATTGCATCTGAATACCCCGGACATGACATGCCCGAGCCCGTCGGCTTAAAAAATATTGTATGACTTAGCTATGAGTGGAGTAATGAAATGTTAATATATTAAGGTCTTGTAAAGGCTGTAGTGAAAACTGACAATGGACGACACCCATATCCAGATCAAAATATAATTGTACAAAAAAGTTTTAAGTATAAAAGTTGAGAGTAATAAAATACAATATTTTGCTTATGATGCTTTTATCGAAGGCCCTTACTTTAAGCTGCATCTTCCATGCGTCAATTTTAAGCGTTTGATATCCGAACGGTATCTTGAGATAAGTGCTATCATACAATCGTAATAGACCTTACTAGTCAGGAATCGTATAAATGCTGCAATTGAAGTCGTAACCCAAGCATAATGTAATCATTATAAGCATACAGGCACCTGGCCTGTATAGTCGTATGCCAACCTGATGCCAACCGGTACATACATATAGTTATCCTTCTGTGTCAAAAACTGAGGATAACTCTAGATGCTAAACTTACAAAATTTTCAAAAAGATGTACCAAATCCAAAAACAAAACCTTTTATATAGAAATTTATGTAGACGTCGGTCGCTTGACTGTTGGCTATCAGCTAGGGTCACTGGCGAGTAGGCATGCACGCAACCAAACTTGACATCAATACCATACCCACTGTCGAAGTTGCGAAGATGACAACAAGAAGGAAGGTTAGGTTATTTCAAATAAGGTAAGGTGGCTGCCCGGGCACGAGCCCAGGCTCATTTAGACCGCAATTTCGGTCTACATTGTGGTACCACAAAGGTGGTGGAGGGGAGGGGGCTGGGTGTTTTGTCAGTCGTCGCTAGGCCTTCTGGTAGCTCTGTGGTTATCTACTTTGAGGTAGTATTTGTGGAGGACGTACTCATGAAGAATCGGTAAGTGCAACGCGTCTATAATACGCATAGCGGTTGCGATAAGTTGAGAAGGACTAGTGCAGTCGCGATATCCGCCCGACTCCCGAACCATGGGTTAGTATCAGCATGAGGTGATTGATGCAATCGAACCTTGGACTGATCCCATTTCACTGCGCAGCGGAGGGAGAGCTACTGCGTCCTGATTCATGGAAAGAAGAGCCTTTTGAGATGACTGTTTCAAACGAACCTCAAACTGCGCTTTATTCTCTTGTAGGTCGGGGGACTAATACAATCGAGTCCCGAGTATGTTATTATATACCATGGAGGGAGGATCGGGGTGAATCGGGTGGTTTTAAGGGTGATACTTTGAATTTGGGGGGCATGTAATGCAGGTGTTAAGACACACATCAACCTCAAAGAACCATGGGAGAGGAGCAGAGTGGGTTGACTGTTACAATCGAACCCCAACTCTTGTCCCATTTTGTCTGCTTAGCGGGAAGGTAGCAAAACCGGGGATGATTGTATCAATCGAACCCCCGGGTTTCCTGTCTATCCCTCCTAGTGGAATGCTGACCGAAATGACGTTTACAATCTCCCCTCAATCAGACCACTTTTCTTTGGCGGGAGGACAGGTTGGGAAGACTGAACTCAATCAAACCCCAACCCGTCGTTCAAATCCCTGGTGGGTATTAGTGTGGTTACAGTGGCTGCAATATGCTGAGAGTGAAACTATGAGTTAGGATCAGGGTGATTTGACTGATAAAATATGCTGATCCCATTTCACTGCGAATAGGAATGAGCGCCATTTGGGATGACTATTTCAATCGAACCTCGAACTGCTTCCGAGTCGAGCGACTAATACAATCGAGCCTAGAACACGTCATTAAATTCCATGGGAAAGGGTCCAGGAAGAGTCGGCAGCACCGTCGAGTTCTTGGTTGAGAATTGTGCTTGAGGGGGTGACTGAAGCAGCAAACGTCTGAGATCGCTTAAATCTTCAAAGAAATAGTCGCCAAGAATTTGTTTCCGAGAAAAAAACTCTGTTTAATTTGCTTGACGAATGTTCGACATCGCAAACTCACCTTTCTTGGATGATCTTTTCGGACAGTAGTCTCTTTGACTTTTCGACTTTTCTGTACATGGTCGTTGCAATAAGTTTGTCAGTTTTGGCCAAAATGTCTGATTCAATCATCGACAACATTCATTTCGTTTTATGCTTCTTTAAAACAAGCGCCAGCAAGGATCGAGTCCTATAAAAATAAATCTGGCAATGATTTCAGTTTACAATGCAGCGTGGAAAATGTGAGTCTTTAGTTGGCTACTGAAGAAATAGAAAATCATGATAGTCCACAACTTCTTTAGTGCTTATTTTTTACAACCAAAAAAGCATAATTTTTTGATAACATTAATGGAATTTCTTCCATTTGGCGTTTCACCTAGATGTAGGATCATCAGCACAGATAACCTATACGATATAGTCGACTTCTGCTTAAATGTGCTTAGGCACAGCACATTTACACTTTGGACCGTCGCATTGAAAGACGCATCGAGTTGAACCATAGGAGATCGGTGTAACCTATTACAAAGTTGCGTTCTGCTTCAACTTAAAAATGCCATTTTTTTGTGGTGGGAATTCGCTGGAAGTAAAAAATCATCGAAAGACATTGCAGAGCTAGTACGCGAGGGATGCTTCTGCAATAGTGATGGACTTTAAATCATCTAAAAAAAACTCCCGGGAAAAGTTTCGTAAAATTAATATGGACCGACTTAAGGTCATTTAATCTAATCTGCCATTTCTTAGTCCATTCTGAAATATTGTTTATTGCTGTTTGAATCCTTTTTGTTGCTATTTCGACAGTTGCTCCCACAGCAAGGACAGCTGTGTCTACTGATAAAACCAGAACGTAATGTTTTGTAACGTTGCTGTTAAGCGTTGTGTGTCAACGAATAGTTAGAAAATAGTATTGTCATAAGACATACGTGTTATAAATAAATATTTTTGCCGAGTTGTTAAACTATTTGTCGATGTCATTGGGATTTTTTTTTGTAGTTTTCCATGCGTCATGTGTGAAAGGAATGCCAATATAATATTTTGCGACAAAGGTAGTTTGTTGCTTTATTATGAATTGTTTTTTGCTGTAGACACTCATTTGTTTCAACAAAATCCTTAACAAAATACAACGGGTTCAAAATGATGCAAAATGCATTACAGATTTTCTTCACTTTTAGTCTATATAATAAAAATAAGAGATCTAAATATATGTTCGGACATAACCGTAATGACATTCGTATACTGACGTGAGTCGTCACAGGACAGTGTGGGCTTGCATGCGGAGCGGCTGGGCATACTGCACAATGGCTACTGCAGAAGCTGTACGGACGCGTAAGAAAAGAGACTATACGCCACCTATTGTGCGAATTCCCAGCCCTAGCAATAAACACAAGAATGCAAATTCTGGGCAGTGGTTTCTTTGAGGAACTGCGGGACCTGGACAAAACAGAGCTCATAAGCCTCCTAAGATTTATATACACATAAATCTGGATGGTACATGTAGCGGTTCCTTTTTGTCTCCCTTTTAGGTACCGGAAATGGAAAACAAATCTAACGTTTTTTGTCACAACCACGTTGAATTTGTTATTTTAACACGATTTATACTAATATACATTTTTTATTGTGTAAAATTTGGGTTGAGGTCGAAATTCTGGCGAGGTCAAAATTCTTTTTTCAAAATTCTGCTTTCAAAATCCTGTTTTACAAAATTCTGCTTTCTAAATTCTGCTTTTCAGAATTCTGCTTTTCAAAATTCTGTTTTACAAAATTCTGCAAATAATAAAAAAAGGTTTGGAAAATGTTAAAATCGCTTTTATACATTTTCCAAACCTTTTTTTATTATTTGCAGAATTTTGTAAAACATTCCACCTCTCACTTGTTATAGAAGAAGAGGTAAAATGAGTTTTTTTATTGGTTTTAAGATTGCTCTCTTGGCTTAGACAAATATTCTGTTAGTATACCTTTGTGAGTGAACGTATGCTTTATTAAGTTTCTTAATGCTGTTGTTTCTTTTTTTTTTGGTAATTTCAATTATGAAATAATTTGTTATTTTTGGCAGTTTTTTTTTGTGTGCTCCTGGTACCCACCTGTGTACCTTCTTTATAAGAAATATTTATTGTAGTTTGTTGACAAAGTTGAAAAATATTTGTTTTCTTTAAATTCTTAAATTGGAAAAAAACAGAGTGAGCAGAATTTATTTGTTTAAAATATTACCTGTCAGAATTTTAAAAAACAGAATTTTGAAATGCAGAATTATGTAAGACAGAATAGAAAAAAAGCAGAATTTTTGTGTTAAAAGTCAGAATTTTGCAAAGCAGAATTTTTAAACAAAGAAATATGTAAATATTAGGCATTAACGGCCCATACAGGCCCTGGCCTAAAACCTTGTTTTTTCCAAAAAAAAATTTGTTCGAAGTTATTCTTTTGTCACCAATTGACAAGACCTACGGTTTTACGCCGCCTCCGAAAGGCAAATTCGAGAAGCTTCAGAATTGATACTCTTGGATGTTTGTCAGACTTTCGCAAGAGGTAGGGCAGTAAAAAAACAAACTTTTTGTTTACTATGTGCTTTCGTGATTTGAACCTGAGACTCCCTGCTCAATAGTCCAACGGATAACCACTGAGTTACTTCACACACATACTTTGATCACGATCAACCAGGATCAAGGGCTTCTAGGCGGAAACAAACTTATATATTATTTTTCTACTTGTTATTTGAGTTCAAATCTTAAAATTCAACAAATTTGAGAAGCTTCTCGGGAGAATTAATACTCTTGGATGTTTGTCAAAAGTTTGCAAGAAAAAAAACAGTCGAAATAAAACTGGGCTTTACTTAAACCCTGCGAGATTTCAACCGACCTTTTGATTAGTAGTCCAACACTCTTACCAGTGCGCCAGTGCACCCACCAAAGATAAAATATAAAAGAAAATGACTGCCAACGCTAATGGGGAGTGAATAAATTGAAACGCTAAACCTCCATAGCGCTCAAAATCCTTCTTAAAGGTGGATTTTTACCTTTTAGCTAATGGCGGTTTTATGCGGTTTTTAATAGTTAATGGAGGCAGCCTTCTTTTAAATCGTTAATGGAGAGTGAATAACTCAAATTTCTGAAAATCTAAAAAGTTCCTATGTATTTATAATGGCTCCTTTAAATTTAATAAAGGGTGTATAAATCGGGCCTGAAATTTAAAAAAGGTACAGTGCAGCTGTTTTATGGCCGGTAACCAGAATGACAAAAGATACATTTTGCTTAAGTACGACGACATTTGGAAGCTTCGTCGCTTCGTCACTGAGGCTACTCATTTACTTTTCGGTTTTATTTTTTTTTTCCCTATCCTAAGGGTATATTTATTTTGACTCATAGTTTGTAACATGCCCCTATAAGTTACTATATTCGTCATCAGCATCGATAGTAATTTCAATCCAGCCATGTCCGTCCGTCCGTCCTTCCGTCCATCCGTCGGTCGGCAAAAGTAAGGCCTTTAAACTCAAGCTAAACCCTCTACACACCCGAAATAATTAAGTTTAAGAATTTTCAAAATCCACCCACTGGCAATCTCAAAAAACAAATTTATCGAAAAAATCGAATTTAGGCCGACAAAATGCCTATTTAAAAATTTAAAATAAACTTTTTGAAATCCGCCCACAATTAAATAAGACAGTTTTATCGAAAAGTCAAAGTTTGGGCTAGGAAGCGGAAATTTATGATATTACTCTTTAGAGGCCCTTAATGCCGATTTTTTAAATCCGGTCACTGACACGCCCACATCTAAAAAAAAAACCGTTTTATTGAAGAAATCATTCGCGAAGTATGTAGTTAAAGTCGTTTTTAACAATTATTTTATATAAATTTTGTCTGCCATACCCAATTTTATGGGGTTTTTTTTTTTAGAAAAACTATGTTTTTTCAATAAAATCCTTTAAATATTGTATAACCAAATATGAAGATTCTTGTGAACAACTTGGGTTTTTTCATGCCCACTTAATGAGGGATAGGAAAATGGTATCCAGTAGTTCTCCCAAGTGGACTGTAGCCTTTCCCTATGTTTTTATTACGACTTCGACACGTGCATGCGCCTGCTATTGGCTTGTTGTTTAATCTTCCTTTACGGCACCAATATGATGTACTTGAAACTATTTCAATTGGCGTGAGCTACCCTTGCCTCTCTACTTTTTTGTATTATATAGTGGTCAATTTCGGTACAGAATATTAGCAAACAGCAAGATAATACTCCCTATTATGACTTCTTTTTTAAAAACTTTGATATGCGGCTAAAATGATTTTCTAATACATACCGATAGCCGGAAATAAATATTGAAAACAAATGCAGTTGAGAAATAAAGAAACTACCGGAATTTCACCTCATTCCAGAAGTGCAATGTCACTAAAAAGATTCTACTCCAGTCTTTGGAAACGGCAGCTTCCTAAAAGGTATGACATATGGTAGACAACACGTTGCAAAATTAAAGTATATATTAAAGTGGATGTATTAGTTTGTTAGCCCCACAACTTTACGTTAGTTACTTTTCATTTAGTTCCTTAACGTCCCACAATTTGAAGTTTTTCCATTTGTGTGTTTGTATTTTGAACGATATAATATTATTTTGCATCATTTTCCTTATCATTAATCACGTCATCATGATATAGATGATGAACAACTACATATGAGTCCGCCAAATAGCAGCGGCATAAGAGAACTCAGTACCTTATTTGGTATTAGACTGTTTAAAATTAGAATCAAACGTTATCTTAAATTATTTCAATGTTTCAAAACCAGTATGAAATTGTGTTTGTTTTTTAATATCATTCAACCTAAATTACCATTACCCCAAAACCGCACCCATCACGCTGTCACACGCTGTCACACGCTGAGAATGATCCGAGCCCCATATACCTTCGGCAGTTTTTTGCCAAGATGAAATATATGTCTAACTCACCGACTGACTGATCGCTTCATCTCAGGAATTCAACAATTTAAATGCTTTGGAAACTGCAATTTTAGAATATTTTTCACCTATGATATAGAGAGCGCTGAACATATTGATCGCTGAAAATATTCGTAATAACCCCTTTCTAAGAGCCGCATACTTTGAGAAAGACATAAGCGCTAGGGCGAGCAAATGGGGAAGAAAATTACTTATTGTTCCCAGAGGTATGAGGTAGAATTAGGCGCCATACAAGCATTTGAGAAAAGCCACGGGTGACTGTAAGTCCTCGACTAAACAGATTGAATCGTGCAGTCGTGCCAAAATATAGAACTGAAACTGTAAATGACCAAACAAATATCCAAAAAAGTTTTCGTTTGCCGTGAGATAGACAAACCTAACGGGTGCACGGATTTTCTTCAAGCTTTGTATTTTTTGTTCTATCAGTTTAAATAACAGTATGTACTAATGCACGATTTCTCTAACGAAAATCTCGAAACAAAATATCGAACGGATTAAATTTTGGCCGAATTGAATTAAATACTAAATTTAATGGGATTTCCTTTTTTTTAAAAAAAGAAGAAAAGTTGAATGGGTTAGCCAAATAAATATAAAAAAAAAACCTGGACGACTGACGATCTGCAAGGAGAACCCTGGGTTAGTTCCGTACGTCGATTATCTCCTGACGAGATTTTTTCGAAGATAGTCTTGCACTCCATACCAACAACAATAATCGTCCGTCATCTGGACGATGTCATTTCGACCATTCACTATTTGCTTTCGGTAGTTCGATAATCGTCGTGGAGACGAAGTCATTTGCCTAAAAACTAATGAGGTGTCGTCACGATTCGATTTGCACACTTTACAGACAATAAAGCGTTTTTGAATATTTTTTTAGGTGAAAAATAGACTAAAGATCTTTTTAAATGCTACAGAATGATATCAATACAATTCTTTATAAAAAATAAAATCTTTTTCATTGCTATTCATTTCGCAATTTTCAAATACATAACATTGTAACTGCTTATTACGTCAGTGTCTTAGCAAATATTGAAAAGCTTCGGAAATAAAGTGAATTAACTACCCCGCAACCATTCAGACTCATTCGCTCACATTTGATAAATACTGAATAATAAATTCGAGACTTGCTTTCATGAATACATCTAAATATATATTTTTATTTCACCGATAATCGGTTGTTTCATAAAAGAGTGGAAACAACGCCGTCTATAGTTGAGCATTGTGTATGATTCCAATTTTTTTATACCAGATTTCTGAACTTAACCATACAAAAACACCAAGCACCAACAAAAAAAAACCTCTTTCCTATCTTCCTATTCTTTCGAATAGTAAGAAGCACCTAAAATCATGTAAACAATAGGTACTTCATTGCTAGGTGCTGCTTACTGTTCAACAAAAAATGCATGCGCTGTGTTTAACACTATAAGGGTACTGTACATATACAGAAAAAACATAGCCCCTTTAGCGTAACCGAATTATAAAAAAAAAACCGACACGATGTAACGTGAAACGAATTGACGACGATCTTGTCCAATACTATCGCTTGAACTATACTCATAGAAGTATCGAAATGTATCCCAGGTCTTAAACTATTCGTTAAAAAAAAGAAGAAGTAGAAAATGTTCTTTTACGAAACTCGCCCAAATAAAGTTTTTTCCCATGGAACGTTTTGTAAGAAAAGCAAAATAAAAAAAAAAAAGTGAAACATGGACAAAGACTCTCGACCTAATGTCACGTATGCTTTTGGGGATAAGAACATTGACAGCGTAGCAAACAACTTAAGTTACAACCCATCACATTTCGTTGGTTTTTATTCAGTTGAACTTCGGCAATCTCAACCTGTTCCTCTGAACTCGTATTGAATTTTAGAATAGATTCCTTTTGTGGCTGTAACACCTTACCAATCTTAACGAAGGATGTATGAATATAGTCAAAGATACAAAACTCAACACGTCGAAAACTCTGTCCCCCAGAAATCAAAATGTAATTTTACAGGAGAGAGTTTTGAGTGTTTTAACAAAAAAATATTTTAACAGGGGCCAAAACCTTGCTTCTTCAACCGTATGAATAAAGGAAGTTACTTTTTTGGCACGAATTTAAAGGACATCAAATTTTATGCCGATTCCTAGCGGCATATTTGAGAAGTTTTTCGGACTTTCTTTAGAAACGGGACAGCTGCCGTTAATTTGCTCTAATACTTTTTGTACACTGCCCAACATTGTGATCCGTATGTGAGCCGCCATACATCCTACGCTCACGCGGTGATTGATATCATCACAGCTTGCTTTGCTATTGATCGTAGATCCCAGCTTTTTGAACTAATTTGCATTTTGAAATTCCTTTTGGATTCACATAAAAGTCTGGAATTTGAAGGAGTGGGCCAGAGTATCCGTTTCCTGGCATATGTATTCTGTCTTTTTCGGACTAATACGATGCCAATTTTACTCCAAAACATCCACATATACATCAATTGCTCGTTGCAGAGACGTTTTATCCTCTTATTTATTGTATGATAGTTCTGATGTACTTTGGTGTCCGTCACTTAACCTTCAAGCAGATATCAATGACTTAAGACGACCTGGTGTACACCGACTTTGATTGCGAGATCCTCGGTGACTCCAGTGGGCATCTTACTATTGTCTTTACTCCCACAACCATGTCCATGATCATTTGTAAGTAGGTTTCTTTTACTCCTCGTTGTCCTAATGCCACCCATAATGCTGAAAACATACCGGATAAAGCCAAACGTGTCTTTTTGTTTCGTGATACAAGAGAACATTGTTTCTTGCGAGACTTCACACACCAAAGAAAACGAAACAAAACACACGTGTTTCGGTGGTGGTTGTCGAAAATACATGAGATTGTAGACGAGCAACACATGCCAAATGCAACAAAACTGTTTCTAACCAGCGTCGTTGACGAAAATTGCCTACTTTCTGATGGCGCAACACACACCCAATGAAATTAAACATAAAACCCAAAGCAGAACAGAAAATCTGGTTTCGTTGCCGATTGACCTGTTGTTTTTTGCAAGACAACATTTTAATTCCGTTGTTTTTATTTTCTTCTTTCGTTGCACTTTACAACTTTATGTTTACTCTGTTATTTGATTCTACTTAAGGCAGAGTTATAAATAATCTTTCAGCCGGAGTTCGTATCTTGTTTTCTGGTAGCATTTTCGATTAATCACAGCAAATAATCAAAGGTTTCAATCCGCAATCTGGTGAAATTATTCAATTTTTCAGCATAAGTTCATAATTTTGCTATTAAGTTTATTATCACATCATCAGCATTTCGTTTTAGATTATATATATGCACTGCTATTTGCGTCCTTATCCTCAATTGCTTCAACAATTATAGGTATGTGAGATTGGCACAAATTCATCGTCTGAGTCCGACCACATGTTGAACAACACTTAAAGCAAGTCAAATTTTGTTTTATTTCAACGCACACCAAACGAAACAAGAAAACAAAACGTTTTATTTTGTAACATTCTGTTTCGCTTGGTGTGTGTTCAAATAAAAAACGTTTTTTTGACTATCGAATCAAAAACGCTTTGTTTGATCCGGTGTGTTTTCAGCCTAACAGATCTCTTGGTTGTATATCAAAGGCCTTTTCAAAACCAACCAACATCGTCATTATCATACTTTGGATTGCATCAGCGTTTGATTTAAAATAAATAACTAAAACAAACATTAGACATTAACGGCCCACACAGGGCCCTAAACCTACCTTATCAAACCATTTGCTTGTGCAAAGTGGAAGGGACCTCCAATTTTAATCCGAATCTGAACTGGAAATTCGAGAAGCTTCCCATTACAATTAATACTCTTGGATGTTTGTCGGACGTTCGCAAGAGGTGGGCAGGGGAAAAAACTTTAGATGTAACTTGGTCCCGGCGGAATTGGAACCGGGGAGCTTTCGATTAGTAGTTCAACAGAGTAACCACTGAGCCACTGCGCCCACTGTAGTTGATTTACCTGCGGCAAAACCGCAATGGTGATTTGACGCGTAATGCGTTCTTCCGCTGGCTACAATTAAAATGTGTTTTTCACTTTTTGAGTATAACTTTATTGCATCCACGAATCAAAAGTCTACCAATTATAATGCCGAAACTGGTGGTAATCCTCGATGAACCAGAACAGCCACTAAATCTCGAAAGAAAGAGAGAAAAGGTACTAGATTACTGCGCTTATATGCACGACTTCGTTGGTTCTATGTTGAGGACGTGTTTTGACTTGAACGCGCTGTATTATTTTTCGCAATCTACTATCTAACTCCCGGTCAAGGATCTTCATGGTGCGACACATCAGCTTCATAGAACGGTTGGCATAAAACCGACTTTCCCTCCACTGGTATGGTGGGACATTGAAGCGCCTCTCATAAGAATTGACATGATAGTCGTTTTTGCAGAATTCAGAGGGTATATCGTCCGGCCCAACAGCTTTTGATTTTTTGAGTCTTTGACCGCTTTCCATACTTCTTCCACAGTAATGCCGGATACTTCTTCATTGTTATCAATGGCTCTTGAAAAGTTTAATCGAGTAAATTGTTGGTTTAGAATTTCTTCACTTTGGCAAACCAATTGCAAGTTAAAAATATAAAGTTGATCTCGATAGGATGCTTCGGAAATGGCACGGGCTTCAACATACGATTTTTTGTATTTTCAGTCAAACAAGTGTACATGAACCTGGAAGTTAAATTCCAAAATACTGCTTGGGTTAAAAATCTAATTAGACCAACGTGTGGGGTAAGGAAATTGAAATTTAAAATAGTATCAAGTTGACCCCTATAGGACTAGTTTTTTTTTTTATAATTTGCTTACATTAAAGGGATTTTTTCTGTTGTTACAGTACCCTTATAGTGCGTAACACAGCGTAAGCATTTGTGTTTAACAGCAAGCAGCACCTGGCACCATCGTATTTTCATTGCATGCTTTTCGGTGCTACTTATTGTTAGAAAGAATAGAGAGATAGGAAAGAAGTGTTTGGGTGCAGTTGTACGGTTTTTCTCCACGGGTGGTGTCTAAGATGCTTAGGGAGATTACGATTTCATGTATTGGTTATAAAGTAACGGACTTGGCCGGGATTCGAACGCACGACCTTCCATTCAGTACGCGTACTGCACGAATACTGCACCTGTTGCCACCCGGTTTGGAAATGGCAGCGGATCAATATTTTTTTTTTTGTAACAATAAAACTTCACACGCAAATAAAATTTGGGGGTATGTCAAAGTATGAAGCATTGATCTACGAGTATATCCGCTTAAGGACTTAGCTGCGATAGTTTTCCTCCCAAAGTAAACGTATATAAGCTAGGTGGTTGTTGTATTTTGCATGTAAATGTGAATAAGCGTATATACGCTTGAGTAAAAAAATACACCTACTGTTGCCGGGTGTGTAGTATTTTTGTTGTCACCCACAAGAAGCAACCCTTAAGCATTGGTGATGAACTTTGGCGAACGGATTGCCAGAGCATTTCTCATGGTTGTACCCCTGTTAAAGCAGGATTGTCGCACTTCGTAGTCGCCTGGTTTGTATCAGAAACCGAAAAAGACATTTGTTTTAACTCCCGATATAGGAACTAACTTTGCTTGAATTTGGGCGCACTTTCTCTTTGCGAGTCTCTTGTAAAGTCTCTATTCTAGTTCAATAGCTAGCTTTGGTTTGGATTATTGGAGCATTGCTGTGCATGTCGAGGCGAAAGTGTACCTACATTAAAGTAAAAAAGCACATTCCTACACTTACTCAAATCAGCGATTGTTTTTCTTCTTACCATGGTCATTCTGTGCTCACCCCTTCGTTCAATTGGAATTCTATTTTAATTCAATTAGGTGTGACTAGGACTAGGAGATGCAATACGGTTTCATCACAAACATTGACCGTAATTATTATTCATATAAAAAAAAAGAAACCTAAAAATTAAAATTCAACTATTTAACCGATTATTTAAGTTTAATATGCAAATTGTTTTTTTTTTGAGCTTTTTGGGGTGGTTTTTCTGGCAGACGCATGGCCTGGGAACAGAACCAAGTGGGAGGAACAGAGTAAGGTGACTGTGTCAGCGGGGGGATAATAAATCGGGAGTGACTGTATCAACTCCAGGTGTCCTATCTAACCCTCGGAAAGGTGCGCCAATAAAAGTGACAGAAAATTGAGTTGTTAAATCGAACCTCAATCCGACCCCTTTTTTGCAGTAGTGCTAGGGTGACTGATCTCAATCGAACCCCATCCCGGCTACGGGTTTTGTCTCTTTTTTGTTATTGATAGAAGATATGATTGATAGCAATCACATTTCAGTTTGTGATTCAGATAGGGGATGAGGGAGCCGATTGAGGTGACTGTTACAATCCAACCTCAATCTGCCCTGCTGCATTAAATTAGCAGTGACAAGTCTAGTCAAAATTATCCCGGCATGACTAGAACAATCGAACCCCGGACTCATCTTAGTTCACTGCGTGGCTGAGTGAGATCTTCATGGGGTGACTGTACCAATCGAACCCGTACGGCTTCCTGACTCCAAAGGAAATAGAGCCTTTTGATATGACTGTTTCAATCGAACCTCTATTCTCTTGCAGGTACCTAATTCTCCAAGAAGGGTGACTGCATCAATCTAATCACAAATCGTTAAAATATTCATGGAAGTAGATCGGAGTCAAGGCGACCGCACAGTCGAATTATAGGCTGAGAAAAGGTTCCTGGGGGAGTGGCTCCAACGTGTCAACCTCTAAGTGCTACGCGCATCGTTGAAGGAGTGTAGCTTAAAATGACTGTTGCAATCGAACCTAGAGCAAAACAGATCCACGAAAAAGGAGAAGAAAAGGGTGCCTGCTACAGTCGAGGGTAGAAGGGACCCCCTCAAATTAGTTGTACCGTTTGAACTTGTGACGGAATCGATCTATGAGATCGAAAAGATCTTCAAAGAAATAGTCGGGGAGAATTTGCTTCCTTGTAGGAAATGTAAATGGTGTGGTATCCTCCTCCTAAACGTCTCTTCAGCTCCTGACGTCGTGCCTGCCCAAAGGCAGTGACCACACCGGCTTATATTTTTCCTGCTTGTTGTGTGGTTGTTCTTTTTGCATCATATTTAGTCTATATATGTAAATAAGTAAATTATTAATATTTAACACAATTTTACAATTAATTTTAACATTAAAACACTGAACGCCAAAAGAGGAGAACAGCTTCCATTAACACAATAAAAAACGCCGACAATACAAATTTAATATATAGCATTGCCATACTGTGAAATCCTGTTCAGTGTTTCGGTGTTCAATTCAAATGTAAAATTGTATCTAATGTTAGTCATTTAATTGTTTATTTAAAATGTATCCTTAAATTTGATTGTTGGTCGGGAAGTTTGCAATGTTTATAACCAAAAATGCAAAAAAAAACTGAAAATGTTGAGGAATTCCAACTTCCTGTCGAAATTCATGGCAATATTTTTGGATAAAATAAAACATGACCAAAAAAAACAAAAAAACTATTTTAATATCTTTGCACAATGACCACGTAGGTATTATATTTAGATATTGTGGATTTTATTTTCTATTTTTAAGTCCTTATATAAATAAACACTATTTCCCACCGACTTTAATACTAGATATACTCCTATGAAATAAACTCTATTTTATTTATAAAACTTTTTTACCGACGTTTTTATTACGTCCATCAATAAGTTCACTTTAAAATAGAACGACTGACAAGGAGGTCGAGGAGTTCCTTCTGAAAAAAAACCAGTCTCGTATCGTAGAATAATTTCAAATTAAATAAAACATCATCCGGTATACCAACTGTTTTCCACGTTGCCTTAAGGAAAAAAAAACAATAATACAATCCGCGTATAAGAAAGGGAAAATCAAACATAACAAATAGATAGCCACCGACCATTAATCGGCGATCCGCACCGACTGTATACACAATAAACAATCAAATTGATTTGTTCTGCTACTATTTACTGATTTCAAATAGGAAAAATGATTTTGAAAATAAATTTTTCATTTTGCAGTTGAAGCGAGGACGTCATTCGGGTTAAATCAGAAACTCACTAATCTCTTCGAATCGGTTAAATTAGTGCTCCAACTACAAGAGAGTGATGTTCGAATGGAGGTTTAGTGTCATATAACTTTTAATTTTAAATGCGTAACAGAAAATGGTTAAAATGATCGACTTAGACCGTCATTCCGAGTGTCCTCTATGGGAGGCTATGGCCGGGCCACAGATCCCATGGACTGGAATGCGTTATGCCTGCCTAAAAGTATTGCATGCCTATTGTAAAGTATTTGACAAACAGGAACTATATGATCTCATTGTAAGGTAAGCTGTCAATTTAAGTTTGTAAAGTTTGAAATTGTAAAAAATGTAGTGCCCTACAAAAAAAATGTATCTAAAATATTCTTATTTACGGTTCGGTCTCTAAATTGTGTCCATAGACTATAATCTCATCAATATTTTTTGTGAAAAGATATTAATTTCGATTAAAATTTTTATTCATTGGCGTGTAAAAAAAATGGTTTTAAAAATTATTTTTTCTTTAAAATCGCATACCCAAGGTCAAAATTTGGCGTTATGTTCAATCTATTCAGTTTAAACTTTGTTCTTCTATGTTCAAAATGAAAGGCACCATAACCCTCCCACTTCACTGCCTCTCTACTGGGCCGCTGTGGCGTTCGCCAAGTTAACCTCAATATTTCAGATTTCAGCACGTCCTACATGCTCCTATTATCGATTAATGTTTGATCGTCCTTATACGACACCGGTAATCTGCAGTCGCGTCAACCCATGGTTTGCATGCGCCCTTGGGGGAGTGTTTTAAGATGTTAAGTTTGTCGTTTTTTTACTTTTTATTTATTTTTAAAAATTATTTGCTTATATCAACTTACATACTCGACAAAAATGAATAAATCTAACTTAACTTAAAACTAACAGTTTACCTATTCTAAATTATTGGTTCTTAATTATTGGTACTTATACGAACGCTCTAAATCAACTACAACCTTATAATAATTGCCTCTCGGCCTAAAAACTGTTTTATGAACAAATCTTACATAATGTTATCATGGAGAAAATTTCTGAAAACTCGGAATCTTTATTATTTTTTTTATTTTTATCATAAACAAACTACAAACTATCTACAGTACTTAATTACCTTAATCTACTTGACTTATTCTTACTAAAGTTATAATTCTGAGCACTGTGGTGCCTTACTCAACAAGTAGTCAATATCTCAATTGCTTTCCGAGCGCCTGGTAGTCGTCAACGGGAGTCGAGTGAAGCCTTAAGGGATTAGTTACCTTCCGGAAGCACCACCACAAGCCGGCGAGCACGGCCTCTCTCAGAAACACCCTAGCTAATTCATTCTAACTTAAAACTTAAGAGGATGTTGTTATTTATTTTATTTTTATTTTTTTAAAAAAAAGGAAATCCAAATCCCAGAGCACTCAGACTCGGTAACGTTCCATTGTACTACCAGGCAGAAATCCTCCTTTTGGTGTAGAGGCATGTGATTGGGTGGCGTATGTTGTTGTTCCCCATGGGGATTGAACCTGCACCGCACGGGTCACAAGCCAACACACTAACCTCTACACCGTCGCCACCCTAAGAGGATGTTACCTAGAGTAACGAATCGTCAATTAGAGGGCACGTTAACCCCTCCTCCACAACAAGCCACCGGAACTCGGTGAATTGCGTTTCCATTTCGAATTTATCCCTCTTCGCTATTGCGGCACTAAAACGGAGGAGCTCATAAGCATTGAGCCTCTGGATGAGCCTATTATTTCACGGGTTGCGGTAGGGGTGGTATAATATCGGGATACCTCCCTCGTCTGGACCTGTTCTTTTGCATCAATATGAATAAATGCCTCCGGCGTTTCTTTCATTGGGGAATTTGTCGCTTGGCTCACCTCTAAGTCGCCTTTTACGACAAGCACTGTTTTGTCTGTGGGGGATGGGGCCTCTGCACTGATATTGTTGGTCCGTTCACGAAAACCAATCAATAACGACTAATCAAGTAACGTTTTGGGTGCCCTAATTTTGTAGAAGAGACTTTTGGAAAAATAGATTCTTCTTCTTTAACAGCCGGGTTATGACCACAATAATAACCCTGCCTTTTTATTGCTTTGACCTCAAGTCCTCAACAAACATTGGCAGGCGTCCCGATTTCAGATCCCTTCTTTTTTTTAGTCCTTAAAACCAACCTAGTTTTCTTCTTTCGGAAATAAAAAAATCCATACAACGACCATCGCTATATCAACGGTATTAGCTTATTTTTTTCCGGAGCGGTTTAGTATTTAGGTCTGCGAACCTAACATTCTAGAATGAACTAGGGGAGCTACGGTAGCACTTTTCTCTGACCAAAAATTACATTGCAAATAACTAAGAACAAACCTTAGGTGGACAAGTGGAAGCATATGTATATCCACAAAGCAGATCTGACCAAAGCTGAACCTACGACACTCTAAGATTTATCTAAACAGATAAGCACCAGCATGATACGAGGGCGGGTCAATAAGTCCGTGACTTTTGGAATAAAACACAGATTTTTTGATAAAAAAAAATTTTGTTTTTCAACGTAGTCTCCCTTGAGCTCTATAAACTTTGTCCGACGCTTCTCCAATTTTTTTATCCTTTCCAAAAAAAATGATTTGTCGAGGTCCTCAAAATAGGCCTTCATTTGCAAGATGACTTCATCATTGGAGTCAAATCTTTTTCCACCAAGCCATTTCTTCAGGTTTGGGAACAAGAAGTAGTCGCTTGGAGCTGGAGAATAGGGTGGATGAGGGAGCAATTCATAGCCCAATTCATGGGTTTTTGCCATGGCAACTGCACATGTGTGCACCCTTGCTTGGTGGAAAAGAACTTTTTTCTTGGCCAAATGAGGTCGGTTTTTTTTCAAATCGTCATTGAATCGGTCCAATAAGTTGGCATAATATTCCCCATTGATTGTTCTTCCCTTTTGAAGGTAGTCAATGTGGATTATCCCGCGTGCATCCCAAAAAACAGTCGCCATAACTTTATTGGCTGACAAACCCACCTTGGCCTTCTTTGGCGCCCATTCACCCTTAGAAACCCACTGTTTTGACTGTTGTTTGGTCTCTGGTGTGTTGTGATGGATCCATGTTTCGTCCACGGTTACAAAACGGCGCAAAAACTCCTCCATATTGCGATTAAACAACGCCAAACCTTCCTGTGAAGTTGTTACACGATTGCGTTTGTTGTCGACTGTGAGCAAACGCGGCACCCATCTTGCGGAAAGCTTTCTCATGCCCAAGTGATCATTCAAAATTGAAATCACTGAGCCATGCGAGATCCCTACGGCTTCCACAATCTCTCGCACTTTCAATCTTCGGTCGGCCAACACGTCCAGGACGTTCGGCATCTTCAGTGCTTGTACGGCCACAACGAAATTCAGTAAACCACTTTTTTACCATTGAAATCGATGGTGCAGAGTCCCCATAGTATTTTTCAAGCTTAGCCTTGGTCTCGGTAATGGTTTTTTTTCGCAAGAAATAATGCTTAATAAGCACACGAAATTCACTTTTTTCCATTTTCTCCTCAAATTAGTAAGTAGTCTGATAAAAATAGCTGTCAAACACAAACTAACTGACGCAGCAAGTTTAAATTTTGACAAGAGTCAACTGACAGATGCCTGTTGACAGGAGCAGTGTTGCCGTTTCAGTAAAGAGGTCAGAAATTCAAAAAGTCACGGACTTATTGACCCGCCCTCGTAGGCATGTACGCAACGGAACTTGGCCTATAATCGAACGATTTCGCAGACTCTCCACCATATTATCCAGCTCTCCTAGAAACAGAAGCTCTAATTATGTAATTTGTATACCCTATTCTAAGGGTATATTAATTTTGACGCATAGTTTGTAACATACCGTAATATTTCCCGTATACCCCTAAAAGTTACTATATTTATGATCAGCATCGATAGTAATGTCGATCTAGCCATGTCCGTCCGTCCGTCCGTCTGTCGGCAAAAATTAGGCCTTTAAACTGGGCCTGGAGAGCTGAAATTTTAACCATATACTCTCTAGGGTCCCGAAATAATCAAGTTTACGAATTTTTGAACTGCTCGGGAGATAACATTTTCAAAATCCGTCCACTGACACGCCCACAAATAAATAAAACAATTTTATTGAAAAACCAAAATTTATTCTCTAAGGGCCCTTTAAGCTCATGTGTAAATATTTTCAAAATCCGCCTACTGACACGCCCACAATTTAAAAAAAAACTTTTTTTGAAAATCCAAAGTTTGAGCTATTGAGCTGAAATTTATAATATATACTCTCTAGGGGCCCTTTATGCTCATGTGTTAATTTTTTTAAATCCGCATACTGACAAAGATTGAGCTAGGGAGCGTTTTTTTTACAAAAGCTTAGTTTTTTTTGATAAATGTTATATAACAAAATATGTAGAGCGTTCTTAACAATTCAATCATATTTAGACTTTTGTCACGCCCACTTATGAGGGATAGGATTAAGAATAGGGTATCCAGCCCAAGCGGACTGTAGCCAGTCCCGATGTTTTCTTTAACGATTTAAATGATGTAACTTTGATATTAAAAGTCTTCTACGCTTTCTTAGAAGCTGGAACTGGTTTATCGAGAAGGAGGAAACTTTTCCCAGATCCACGTGGTACCACCATGGGCCTAATATTGGTCAAATATGTCGGCTCCTGCTCATAGCCACATTGACCTAACCTAACCCAACATGCGTGGGGATAACATGGGGAAAATATCATTAATATGTAAACATTTTCGTTATTCCGTGAGTTAGTTACGCTTGTTTCTTCCTAATCTATCGACCTCTGTCTGCAGCAAAATGTAAATTGTTAAGATGTTAAGTGTCTCACCCTGGAAGGTAGGTAGGTGTAGCTGTTTTGAGAAGGGAATCGAATTTTCTAATGCTCGTTGTCTGGTCTTAGAAAGTGCTAGACAGGCGCTTATAAATCGTGTTTTCTTTTTAACTCAGTTATATCTATTAAATAAATACACTCTGCAACAACGTTACCAAAATTTAATACGTTTATCGCTTATCGTATTATTGACCGTTTTCTCGCAACATTTTCTTTGAAAGATGCAGTGGAACCGAGACGCATAAGAAGAGCGCATACTGGAGAGAATATTGCATCCGTTAGGGAAAAATTTATTGATTTGACGGCTTTCACAATAGCTTGGTCTTTGTCCGTCAACATTATGAAAAATGTTATGCAGAGATATTGGTTTGACGGTTTACAAGAACCAGCTCGTGCAAGAATTGAAGCTGAATTGTTTGCGTCCAAATTTCGGCGGGCCCAAAATCATCTGGCATTGCATACGAGTACGCTGTCTTATTGAAAAATTGTGTTCAGCGATAGGGCTCATTTTTGGCTCAAGCAAGTCAATAAGCAAAATTGTCGATCCGCAAAGATTACCCGGGGCCTGCGGGGGCTATTTTTTAATATGGTAGTGCGAGGCATTGCTTTTAAATTACGCATTGCTAGGCACCAGTCCGTCAATGTATAGACTTCCACATCTGTCTTCTCTTCACTTCGTCACTCTGGTCAATCAAATGCTGGTTTTATGTATTTGTGCGATCCAGGAGTTTTAAGGGCTGGCTTATATTGCCTTTTGACGGGGTTCGTAGGATCTCTGCTTATCTCTTAAAAAAAAGTTATCTTCGAACTTCTTATTCGATCAAGCCTTGTTACTACTGAACTTTTCAATGCTTACAAAATAGCAAGAAAAAATTAAAAAAAAAGAAATAAGAAGGGCGAACATGAATTCTCTCCTTTCGTAGTTCAATCCAGATCTCAACCGAACCAAAACGTGGATTTACGTTAAGGAGTTAGGTATTGGTAAACAGAAGACTGCTGCTTGTGTTAGTGAAGTAAGTTTAGATAACTTGATGCCGAAGCTCAATGCTTATTAATAAAAACAATTTTATTACGTCAAGAAATCTCTGCTTTCACAGAGTGTACGAATGCGATGTAATTAGCGCCGTAAACGCTATCAAGTCAAATGCCGTTAACGCTATCAAGTCAAATCCAATTCCTTAGAGCCCAGCAAATCGCAATGCAGCGTCCAACTTTCGTCCAATTTCAATTCTACCATTTATTTCAAGAACCTTCGAAAAGCTTCTAAGTCAACAAGTAAATGTATACCTTAACGAGACCTGTCTTCTCTCACCACACCAGCCCGGTTTTAGACCGCATTATAGCTGTACTACTGCATTTGTGAATCTAGTTGAAAACTTTCGTGTTGAAATGGACAAGGACAATGTAACATCATTGGTACTATTAGATTTCTCGAAAGATTTCGATACAGTACCCCATGAAATACCGTTGCATAAACGGCACTTAAACTAATGGAAAGCTACCTTAAATGCCGCAATCAAGCTGTGTATATCAACGGAACGCTATCCGCTTTTCTTGAAACCAAAGCTGGTGTCCCACAAGGGTCAATAATGGGTCCGCTGTTGTTCACACTGTTCAACAATGACAATCCATCAGTACTGAAGCACTGCTAGATCGAAATGTATGCAGATGACTTGCAGTTGCATTTAAGCTATCCTTTTGGACTGTTAGAAGATGCAACGGAACGATTTAATGAGGATCTGAATTCTACTGTTTTGTGGTCCCGCAGAAACAATTTGACGCTCGATTCCGGCAAAAGTCAGGTAATCGTTATAGCCCGATAACGTATAGATAGATACCCTAACCATACCCCAACTTATAATTGATTTCCTCACCTTTAATTTATGTCTCCATCGTCAAAAATCTGGGAGTAACATTTAATCAAACTCTTACGTGGGAGGACCACATCACAAAAACATTTGATAAAATTTACGGCTCGCTGCGAGCTCAAGAGGGAAACTGTCTGCCCTTCAATATTAAAGCGATGTTAGTGAAGTCACTTCTGTTACCTATTCTTTTTTACGCCCATCCACTTTTCTGTGATTTAGATAGCCACAGTTTCCATAAGTTTAAGGTCGCTTCAAATAGTACAGTGCGATTCGTCTACAACTTGAGTCGAAGAGAACACATTTAAAGGCGTATGAAAGAATTTCTGGGAATGGATCTGCAACGTTACAGCATATTGACTTTCCTATTTAATTTGAAAGACAGCCAGGCGCCAGATTATCTGTTCCAAAGATTACAATTTGCTTTTTCAAGTAGAAGCAGAATTCTAATTTTGCCGACCTATAAAATAACGAAATAACAATTTTTTGTGTACGCCATTCGACTGTGGAATACGCTTCCGGTTAACATTAAGAGATCATCAGGCTTCAGCGAATTCCAGAGAAAATTGAAAGAATATTTTTGCACATAATTTCAAACTTGTTTTAGGGTTTTTATTTTCATTTCATTCCATTCTTTTTTTTTCTTTTTATGTCAACTATGTAGTTTAAATTTTGTTGTCAATTCTTATTTTAACTTAAAAGTATGTACTTTTTAAATTACCCTTTTATAACTGTTGCACAATTAATGGATTTTGTATCTACGTGTTAACATAATCGTAAATAAATAAACAAACAAACAAATCAAACTCCTGCTGTCATTCGAACCATATTCATCTCAGCTGCCGTTAATTTGCCCTCAGATATTGCCCAGATATTTGAATTGTTCGCACCTGTGAATTATTTTTCCTTTCTTATTTATGTTTGGATGGATCAGTGTGGATCACTTGTTTTTACCTCTCAATTTAATAAATTAAATATTAGCGTCTCGTAATTGGTCGGACTGGTATGTGATATCAGACAATTTCGTTCTCCTCCCGCGCAGAAGTGGGAATGAACTTAGTATGGAGTTAGAATTCTGCATTTTCTCTCCCTAGTACGACGTTGTGATAAGAATTCGTGCGACAAGGGTTTGGACTCTTAATTACCAGTTTGTGCTCTTATTTATCTGTTGAAAGTAAGGTAAATTATAGGAGATTGAAAGTGTACTAAGTTGATGACAAGGATAATGCCACATGAGGCTTACTAAAATGCAAAGGCTTTTGGGTCACTCAACAAATTGAGTCCGAGGTGATCGAATTACGTTCAAATGAGTTGAGGTTCGAGATTATATGAGATACGAATATGAATTTAAAATTTAGGGATACAATTCCTACCAGCGATTGACTTAAATATTATTCCAGATATTCTTCATTTATTAAATATCAAAGCGTATGAGTAAAGATGCGTTTATTGATGAGCTACGGTCCTTAATTTCTGACGAAAAAGTAAGGAATCTTATTATTATTGGTGATATAAATCTGGATATCCTAAGCGAATCTCCAGCTGTTTTAAGGTATCTATCAATTATGTGTTCAAATGGACTAGAGTCATGTATAAATGTTCCTACTAGACAACCCTCTAATACGTACATTGACCACATTTTCGGTAGGCTTGACTGTACCTCAAAATTGTCTCTGATTAGTAGCACTGCTGACTTCAGAATCTCTGACCACTCAATGATGTGTTTGTTCCTGCATTCGAATAAGGTGAAAAGTATTGACAAACAAAATTCTTATTGTTCCTCGAAAACCGTTAACCACTAATTTTTAAAAGTTCGATTATTACAAGAAAGCTGGGCAAACATATGGGAAATAAATGATCCTAATGTGGCTTTTGAGTTGTTTTCCAATGTACTTCACAAACATGCTGAATTATGTTCGGTGACTAGGCAAAGGAAATGCAAAAAATTCAACAAACTCAAGCCTTGGATATCTAACTATCTGGTAAATAAAATAAATGAAAAAAAAAACAAACTAAGAATAAAATGTAAAAAGCATCCATTAAATACCCAACTTCGTAGTGCTTATAAAAAATGTCTAAAGAAATTGCTATTGAAGTTCCTATATGCAAAGAAAATTTTTACATGAACAAATTTCACAGCGTAAAAGGCAACATAAAAAAAGAATGGGGAATTTTTAATGAGATTTTTAACAAAAACACTCCTACAGGGATACCTTCTTATATAAGCCACAATAATCGCTATATTACAAATTGTACAGAAATAGCCAATACTTTCAACTTATTTTTTACTAACGTTGCAGTTAAAACAATAAATGATGCAGGGATAAACACCGGTACCAACCAATGTAAGGCGTGGTGTATTAACAGAGAAGAAGTTGAGGTTCGAAGCTTTTCCTATGAATTTATTTCATCCTTTGAGGTGTATAAAACTATTATGTCATTATACAGCTCGAATTCCATCAGACACAATTCTTATTCTAATGCATTTATCAAGAGTATTGCAATCTATATTGCTGATATTTTGGCTCATATCTTTAACAAAAGTATCTTTTGTGGTAAATTTCCTGATAGGTTAAAAATAGCTGAAGTCATACCAATCTTCAAAAAAGGTAATAAAAAAAATGTTAAATAATTATAGGCCTATCTCTCTGCTTCCAGTATTTTCAAAAAATTTTCAAAAATTAATTAAAACTAGAGTTGTGTCATACCTTGAAACTATTTCTTTTCTTAGCAATAAACAGTATGGATTCAGAGCCGGTAGATCAACTGCGGATGCACTTCTGACCTTCTGCAGCATGATATACGATAGCGTCAACAACAAGAAGTTAACTGCTGCGCTCTTTATCGACATAACCAAAGCCTTTGATACTGTTGATCATACCATCTTTGCTAAATAAATTAAGCAAAGCTGGGTTCAGAGGGTTTATGCTGAAATGGTCTGAATCCTATCTCACTAATAGAAAACAAATGGTTAAAATAGGAGAAACTTTTTGTGAAAGCTGTGATATAAAAATTGGTGTTCCTCAAGGCTCTGTTCTGGGGCCTATATTGTTTCTAGTTTATATTAATTCAATTTTCACTTTGAATATGAAAGGTAAACTTACTGGGTTTGCCGATGACATAGGCTGTTCCTATTCCAACAACTCCCTCTTAGATCTGACAGCCGATATCAACTACGACTTAGAAATATTGCGGCATTGGTTAGTCGTTAGCAACAAAACTAAAATGTCTTTTAGCATAACTGCTCTGAACTTACAACTTCCAGTTTTCACTTTTCATAGTGCGAACTGCAACAACACCTTTATAAGTTCTGACACTTGCTGTAACCCTCATTTTGAAGTTACGTACAATACCAACAATAGCTGCTCGACAAATTGTTTTTTTGTAGAAATTGTACAGGTCTTCAAGTATCTGGGTCTTGAAATCGACTGTAGGTTAAACTGGAGCTCTCACACTTCTTCCCTAAGGAAATACCTTCTAAAAACTACTAAAATACTGTACCATTTGAGGCTATATTGCACTAGAAAACTTTTAGAAACAGTTTATTATGGACTGGTCCAATCCAAACTACAGTACGGGTTGATTTGTTGGGGAGGCACACATAAAAACAAAATACAACCTTTGGTGGTAATACAAAAGCATTTGCTCAGAATTATCTGGAACAGAAGACGCCATGAACATAGTTTTCCACTTTTCTTGCTTTCCTTTATATTACCTTTAAAGCATCTTTACTTATACAAAGTCTTAAAAATATTTTTCTCAAGAAGCGGTTATTCTTTAAATCATGATCCGAATCTCTACGGCCTTCGTAGCTGTGTAAGAAGACTTGCTTGTGTTCCCCCGCACAATACCCAACTATTCTTGAGTTATTACTCTTCTGTAGCACCGCGTATTTTTAATAAATTACCCATTGAATTAAGGCGCTCTCAGAATATCTTGTCGTTTAACAGAAAAGTAAAACAGTGGCTCTTTTACTACGACTTGAAGGAGATTTATAATTTATCTAACGTAATTATATAGTCACAAATGTTCACCATTCATGGCAAATCATCCCTATACACCAATTTTCTTTTTGAATTATGTATATAAATATATTGAATTATATCTTGTTGTACTGTAACTCGATACATTCGGAACTACTCGTAGTTTTTAATAACTATAGAATGTATCTAACTATTCATTCCCTGATGAAAAACACTTATAATTTACTTATTCTTTGAATTAGTTGTTCTTTTTTCTTTTATTTAATTTTTATCTTTAAATGTTACTTTTACATATTTAAGTAAATTGTAATAAATAATGTATTAAATTCCAATGGAATAAATAAAATGTAATCTAAAAAAAAAAAAAAAAATCGGATTAAATTTGTTCATATGGTTTGATAAAAGACTTATAGAGGAATGTTCTTCTGAAGAATAATTGTTGAACAGACAAGAGAAATCTTATCGATTTCGCCGGATCTTAACCATTTCCAGGATCCATTCCACAAGTCTAGGTATAATTATCGTTTGTTCAAGGTCTTTTGAGAACGATAATAAGCTAATAGTGCTGAATCTTTTGGGAAGAGAGCCTAGAATAAAGACCGTGCTAGCTCTTACAACAAAACCTAGAAGAATAACCTATCGCAAAGCGAAAAAACTCTACTAATTCTCGTTAGTAGTTTAAGCCAAATTTCTACACCTTTTTGCCAGAGTACAGGATAATTTCCGCCAGGTCCAAAAGATTTGAAAGGAGCGAAGAACATGATGATACCTCCCATTCCTTTCATCTTTCCATATTGTTCACTGGTAGCTCTTGGTCTACTATGGATACGTTCCACCAACCTTGGCTTTACTGAAGCCAGTTTTCTGTGGGTTTCGATTGAATTTACTCCTCATTGGACTTGGTCGGGGTACCATTAGATTTCCTAAGTACGCCTTGCCTAGCACTAAACTCAGCACAGTGTTCTCTCCACTGTCTCGATATTGCGCTTACGTCCTTGAGTTCCCCCAAGAACCCCTACCACATTAAATGCTTGCCTCTCTTTATTTGTGACGCCAATCTCCTTCTCAGGTATAAACTCGCTTAAAAATATATCATAATACCGCGTGTGTAGCTTAATAGCGTGTTAGCCGCCTCATCAATTGTCATGTTCTTATGCAACCCCAAGCAACAGTCTTCTTTTCTGAAATGACTAGGTGGACTAAAGTGATGTCAACCCTCCCACTTCACAGATAATCCACCTGTGTGGTTCGCCTTTGACCTCAAAGAGAATCGCTTTCTAATCGGTCCATCTGGCTTTGAGTTTGAATTATGTTTTCATTTCATGGAAATCTTGTTTATCATCGCGCCATATTAATAATTTGTTCAAATAGAAAGTAAACTGACGCCCTCGTATAAGGTTGGAGTGCTGTCAGATTATCCCACAGCACATCTGTGTTTGTGGTGATTGCATTGTTTATTTAGTTATCTTTATTGGAAAACGCATATTTCTAGCCAAAACACCTATAAAATTGCAATCCATTTATAAATAATTCAAAAACGCTCCTCCATACGTCTTTATTTGATCTCCTTCAGTCTGCGTTGGGCGCTTTTTAAATCACAAATTGATGTCTTTCCATGGCTTCACGTAAATAAACAACAATTTCACTTTCATCTTTGTATATCGCTCTTAATTGATTTCAGCTTCAACATATTCCAAAAATAATTTACTTAAAAATATCCGAAAATGCAACTTTATAAAAACTAAAAAATTCTACGTACTTTTTTATGTGTCTGTACTCTGTATGCACCGCTGGCTGTAGGATATTTACACTTCCACATAACATACCATCGTAGTGGATGTTTTTGTGTTTGAAACTCCATTCAAAAATATAACGTCTATTGAGGTTCTCCTATTCAACACTAGTTGTATTTTAGACACAAACCATATGAAAGCTCACCCCTATTCCCCAGTATATAAAAGCTCTGCGTATCTAAAAATGACCCAAAGCTTCTTGCTCAACAAGTTACAATATAATCTGCGAATAATTTAGCGTCGTATTGCTTTTGTTTTGCAATCAAGCACAGGACATTTAATCCTTTCACTTGACAACTCAATTAGACCTTTTTAGTGCTAATAATATAAGGTAGATAATAAAACCACACCATTATCCCCACTTATTCCGCTTCATGAATCATGAAATTCCCTCATCGGGTCATTTAACGCAGAAGCGTGACACCAATTTGTTTGAGGTGCCATTACCAACATCCTTAAATTGTTCGCAATCAATTTGAATCCGAAAGAAGATACATTACATAATCCAATTTCGCACACATTTAAGGCATTAATTAATTTCCCTTAACGAGGCCTCTGTCATCCCTTCCACTTTTCTTCTTCTTCTTCCTTAACTGCGATATTATAGTGTTGCACTCCTTCGATTAATTTAAGTTCCATCAGTATCAGCGCAGGGATATTAACATTTTTGTTTTCGGTTCATTACAGAAAAACGTGTCAATCATGCAAGTGCCCGCGCGAAGCGCATGCCATATACCAGGAACAGGTCACATCCGTACGCGAACGTCTCGGCTTCAAGAGTGTTTCGCCAACGCACTGGGAATCAGATCCACGACAATTGGGCTATACCTGGGTGCCACCAGGCATAATGACATCGTCGAAAGTTCAGCGTTACTTTGATAAGATCCCTCAGGAGAAAGTTCCTAAGCTCGGTTCAACCGGAGAACGCTATCGTGAACAACAAGTGATGTTGCAACTACCGAAGCAGGATCTCTCGTTGGACTATTGCAAACATGTGGAACCACAACATCGTGCCTCATATGAAGATTTCGTTGCAGCAAGAAACGAAATCGCCTTAGACATTGGTACGTAACGGATTAATAGATAGTGATTTAAAGCTCAGATATAATGTGTTTGTTGTGTATCTTTTCGGTTGCAGGTTATATTAAGGATGCTGCGCAGAGTACTCAGTGTGTGCATTGTGATGAGCGTATCGCAAAGGGGGATATGGCTGTGGTGGCACCGAAATTCGTTGACAGTATGATGTGGCATCCGAAGTGTTTCAGTTGCAATACTTGTGATGAACTACTGGTCGACCTGACCTATTGTGTTCACGATGACAAGATCTATTGTGAGCGTCATTACGCGGAGACATTAAGGGCGCGCTGCAATGGCTGTGATGAAGTGAGTACATTGTTTCTTGATTTTATTTTTTTTGTTCAAAACTAATTTGTTGGGTAATAGTTGTGAACAATTAATATTATACTAAATAAGGTTTAGGGTTTTTTTTTAATTACATATTATAAAGATTGTCAAAAACGGCCTGAAATGCCGGTGTTTTGTTTTCTTTTGTTTTGTAAACTTGGGGATTGGAGAAAAAGATTTAATGCCTATGCACAGTAGTTTTGAATGCTCGTTGATTACAATGGGTAGGAGAAATTGAGCGTGGTAGAGCATTCCACATTCGTGTGGTTCGGTCTAGTAATTCGGTAAATAGACGAGACGAGTGTGTCATAAATTACGAGGTTTAGGTACTGTTAAAGAACAAAGAGTTGTAAAGAGACGCGCAATCGATGGCGCCTGAGAGGAGTCGATGAATGAAATGAATATCTGCAACGTCCCTGCGTTTCTCAAGGCTATTCACGCTAATAAGTTTGAGGCGGTCTTGATAGCGAGGAAAGATAAAGGGATCGTTCCAGGGTAGACCACGAAGATCAAAATAGAAAAAACGACGCTTGATGCTCTCTGTTCTGGTCACATGAACCTGCTGAGCCGGAGACCAAACTAGGCTAGCGTACTTAGGTAGGGGTGAAGAAAAGTGATGTTAAGAGATTTGGTTATAGTTTCGCAAATAGGATTTCAAATTTCGAAAAACTGTTGATGTGGAAATGTTTGTTATAGTTTTAGAATATGTTCTGCATCAATTTTTACTTAAGGAAACAAATATTTGCAAATTTAAGGTTTTTCCATACAAATTTATTTAATTCATCAGGGGGGCAGCATGCCTCTCATACACATTGTACTGTTTATGGGATCTACTTGTGATTTCACAATGTAACTAAACGCATTCTCAATCTAGAAAGGGAAAACCCAAAAGAAACACGATTGCTTCTAAAGGATACTATCCTTAATGCGAATTCTAACGTTCACAACATTTTTTTACAATATTTCCCAAGATTACATTAAGTCAGTCCTGTTTCGGTTCGATTTGCATTTTAATTCGAATTGAAGCCACATTCAATCTCTCATAGTGTAGTTAATACATGAACCCACAATTAATAGCACTGAATACAGCTTTTTCTGAATGTCTTCTCAATGGAATTTATTGATAGATTGAGGTTAAAATCGAATACTTTAAATATTTTTTTCGGATTTTTACGCATTTTCTTAAGCTATAATTTGTGCAAACGTTGTTTTTAGGCCTTCCTCTACCTGCGAAAAAAATTTCAGTTAGAAAAGCGAAATCCTATTTGGGAAATCAGTTCCGAATTATCTGATCAATATGTGAACTAAAGTTCTCGGTTGCACAAGATACTAAGGTCGCGAAGATATAGAACGGCGGAAATTTGTTGACCATGCTGAAGTTTAAGTCGAGGAGGAGACTTATTGAGATAGATACTCGTAGATATTTTTTATTTTGCATGAAAAATTATACAATAGGTTCATTACTTATTGCATCTACGCGATAAGGAGATGGAATGACATTTGGCGATATTGATCCTTAAACAGTTTTTACGGCACCAGGTGGAAAAAGTATATAGATCTTGTTGAAGCAGGCGGAATTCTTCTTGTGGAACGATAGGTTTATAAAATTTGGTATCGTCGGCGTAGAGGGAGAGGGCGGGTGTTTAATGGCTTTGTCAAGATCGCTAATAGTTAGGATAAAGAGAACGGGGCGTAGATGATTTTATTGCGGAACACCAGATTTGAAGCGAACACTGTTATAACGATTTTCCAGGTAAGAAGATAATAAGAGAGAGATATATAAGAGAGTTTAGCTATGGTACGGTAATTAGCAACCTCTCTCCTGAGAATCTTTTTAATTATCGGGGTTATAAAGGGAGGACTTCCAGATCTAGGGGAATTCTCCTTGTGAAAATGGCAGACGGTAAGTTCTTTTTCATTAAACTTACGTACTAGACAAAAGTGACTGAATCTAATTCAATGCGGATTCAGTTCCCTTTGGTGGAGTAGATCACATTTGTATAAGTGTAATTTGATTGCGTTTGCGGTATCCAATAATAACAATAATAAAAATTTGAAAATGTCACTTTTGGTTTAAGTGTCAAAACAAAATTAACGCTGCCGAAATATCCACTTTAATTGGCTAAGGAAAGTTAGAGACACTTTGTATACCCTATTTTCAGGGTATATTAATTTTGACTCATAGTTTGTAACACACCTTAGCATTGCCCGTAGACCCCTAAAAGTTACTCTTGTAAACTTTCTTAAAACTAAGGTTATAATTATAAAATGTTTAAACCAAGAAAATACACAAAATTTGGTGTCTTTATAATTTACCTACCTACTCGTAAGCTACATAACCTGTGATAGCTACATTGAGGATGGTGATCACACTGCCTCACGTACCAAGTAGTCATCATTGTAATTCCATTCCGAGCGACTGGCAGTAACAGTCAGGAGTTATTTGGCCTACCTATGTTTTACGATTATTTGTTTTATCTCTCTTTATGACAGCAATGATCTCCAGTCGTGTCAAACCATGGATTTGCATGCACACTTGTGGGAGAGTTTGAAGATGTTAAATGTGTCGCTAGGCTCACTTGAATTGCAAAATTTGCTAGATATGAGTCCTCCCATTGATCGGCTGTTACGACAAACGCTGTTTTTTTTTTGGGGGGATTTTATTAGCCCGTCCCTGCCCAGCCATTCTTTTGACAATCTATACATTTGAAAGTGTAACAAAAGGCTTCTCAAGAAGCGGGGCGGTAAATAAAATGTTTGGTTTTCCTAGGCAGGATTGAAAATTCGAAACCCTCGCCAATAATCTAACGGACCTATTTATTATTATTGTTCACGATTTTGTATATACATATTTCATTTTGTGGATACTTTGCGATCAAGTTCATATAAATTTGATTCACAACCCCACTTAATCTTTAATTATCAACAACTAAATATACTAATAATTGCAACCTTAGCTGACCAAATAAGGACACATACACCTAACATCTTCTCAGAAATAGGCGCACATTCAGTAGGTTTTTGGATTGTAAACGCGTTTCAGCAAAATTGCTGCGTAAAAACAGATGATTTATCTACTATCACAAAATTTAAGGAAAGTTCTAAGTGATTGCCTATTGATTCTAATAAAAACAACATTGTTAGTTTAGCCCTAATTGGCACACCTGATTTTTTAATGACAACTGCGTGACATGTGTCACTAGTTGAAAGAAATCTCTTTAAGTTAACTTTCTATCAAATCGAATTGACAATTCGCGTGTTATTTGTTCATATCACTTTCCTGATAGACGAATGCCACGTTTCAATTTGGAATCATCTTTTGTCTGATTTCGATTTCGATTTCAAGGGCACATTGCATTACTATGATTAATTTAAGTCATTCAAATCCAATCGACTTAAAAGCATCTTAAAAACTCAAAAGCTTTGACGGCCAAGAAACGACCACGTGCAAGCTAGATGGTTCCGTGAATATTAATTAAACGATGGAAGGGATCCATTTAAATTGCTTTAATTGCTTCTTTGATATTGTAATACTGTTGTGGTATGGTCTCCTGTGCTAAGCCAGGAGCTTTTTCTTGGTTTTATTTTAGCTATGACACAATTGAAGGACTTGATACTTTGCAGGAGGTAAATATTCTTTTGAAGTCCACCCGTAATGATTTCCCGTAAACAGTTCCGCAATACAGTGTCATTACTTTAAAGTAACTTTACAAGGTCGTTGGCGGAAATGAATTAGTGTATGGTAATTAATTTTGCACGTGGCAAGAATGAACGTTTGAAGACCTGACAAGTCCGACAATTTTCCCTAATATTTTGCGCTTAAATGGGCTTCAGGGAGAAAATGGAATTACTTTCTTAAGTTGAGTGAACCAATCATGAATTTGATTGGGAATGAAGGAAGAACTCGAGCAGTGAGGGAAATCCCCAGATCTGTGTGGTACCACAACGGACCTATTATTGGTCTAAGTGTGTTGGCTTTAGCGGACAGCCACGTCAACCTAACCTAACCTAACCTAAGGAAGAACTCGAATGATTGAAATGAATTGTAATAAATAACAGCTTAAACTTATGAAACTTGCCCGAACGTGGTCGAAGAAATAATAAAAAAAATTAATTGCCAAGCTTCTCAAAATATCCATCAATCGCAGATTTCACCTCTTCACCACCTCCACCACAGAAAGCAATTCGAGGATGCTAAATCTGGCAACCCTACTTGCAAGAGGAATTAGTTTGAAATTTAACTCATTGATTTTGATCTGCTAGCTCGCTCATTTTCTGTAGACATTTTCAATACAATTTGTGGATTCGTTCACCATTTCTGGCAAATTCACGTTATTTGGTCGAAACGCGATGTTCGTCTTAGCAGCTCAAACGGCCCTGTTTAAAGTCTTCCATCCCAAAAATTTGCTATTGTAAGCGATGGAACAGAATCCCCCAGAAATAACCTACCGAAGAAAACAGGGAGAGACAACACTCGACATATGTATGTACAGCTACCACCCACAAAAGAATAATCGACAGATTAGAAGAAAGCAAAGAATTCTCACTCGTCCCTTATTCGCAATTGCAGCCACCGGCGCGAGTCGCTTGATGAATTTTTAATATATTTTATTTTGTAAGTGTTTGTCAAATTGACATAGTAATGATTGTCTTTCGTTACCATAAAAGATACGGCCAAATATACTTTTAAAACAAGAACCGCCATCTTTACTTCAGGTCGGGAACTTCTGGAGCTACCCTCCCTGGCTAGGTGCAAGAGAATATTGACTTTATATTAGTCTGCTCTCCTTTCGCTTCTTGTTTTCGCAGTCTGATCTGCGAGGTTCTGTCTGATAAAATGATATGTGTTATTGTTTATCACAAGATTTCTTACATTCTACTTAATATCGCTAGATTCTCGAAAAATTCTGACAGAACTAAGTGCTCTGGCATTCGCGATGGCTTGGTCTTAAAAACGGAAGCTATATCTTCCTTGTCGTCTGGAACCTGGGGGCTGGGAGCCGAAGATCCTCTTTCCTGGAGCATTGTGACCGAGCCAATGTAGTAGAAGTATTTCACCTTTTTGGACTATTTTCACGTCTTGGTTCGTGGTCCTCTAATTGGCATCCTCGCACACAAGACCAAATATTGGACGAAGTATTTTTCTTCGAATGGAATTCAACATAACGTCGCCCAAAAATTGATTTTCCTTATACGCCAAAATTCACTTTTTCTCTTGTGTTTTCGGGGGGCGCTCTTGTCAAATTTGTTATCAGGTTTATCTCTATCTATCTCTTTCCATTGCTGAGATATTCAGAAACGCAAAATTTGGCATTAACGGCAAATTTTCCAATTTGTTTCTTTAGAATTGTTTTGACGTACGTCTATTAGTTTTGTTGTGGCAATACGCAATTATAATAAAAGCATAGGCAAGGGCTTCAGTCCCCTTGGGGGAACTATTAGATACCCTATTGCTACTGCTATCCCCCATAAAGTGGGCGTGGGTCTAAGTATGGGTGAATTGTTAAGAACGGTATACAAATTTTACTACACAACATGTTAAGAATTTTATCGAAAAACAAAGTTTTTGTAAAAAAAAACGCGCCTTAAAAGTGGGCATGGCAGTAAACTTTATGTAAAGGAATTGTTCTAAACGACTTTATCTACATACTTTGCGAAGAATAGGACTTTCATTTATACTGATTTCTTCAGTAAAATGGTTTTTTGATGTGTAAACATCTTTGCTCTCGTTGATGTGTAAATATCTTTTTTCTCGGTAGGGGCTAGTTGGAAATATCGAGCGTCACCGTCACCGTCAGATTTTCGCGTCACCGTCAGATATTCATACCACGTGAGTTAATCGGAGCTCGCCAGATCACCACAATTAAACCACGTTGGGCGCGGTTAGTACGTAGATGGCTGACCGTTTGAGAACAACCGCGTTTCTTTTTTTTTATTTTATTTATTTCGTTATACATTTTCCAGTTTTAATTATGTTCAATTTTAGAGATTATTATGTCCTTACGAAACACCGGGAAGTTTTGTGGAAGTAGATTTGTTTTGAATAATTGAGGTTGTATAGCTTGAAGTTTGTTGTACATCAGTTGAAGGTAAGAAGAAAAATATCGATTTGTACTTCGGTAACCGATGGCCGATTTAAGAATGTCACTTTTAGTTGTAATAAGGTTATTTACCAAGTGGTCCTTGGAGAACCAAATAAGGTCCTTAAGCCCGAAAAAAACATTTTTTTCAAAAACTCATATAAAACCGCGCAGTATATTGTGTTCAATGTTATTTGAATAACAGATCCTTGGAAAACAAAAAGGTCCTTAAAAGTAGAAAAAAGCATATTTTTCTAAAATGCCATTAGAATCCACACGGTATATCTGTGTTCAATGTTATTTGACTAAGAGGTCCTTGCACCAACAAAAAAGGTCCTTAAAAGTCGAAGAAAGGATATTTTTCCAAAATGCCGTTAGAATCCACACGGTATATCTGTGTTCAATGTTATTTGACTAAGAGGTCCTTGCAACAACAAAAAAGGTCCTTAAAAGTCGAAGAAAGGATATTTTTCCAAAATGCCGTTAGAATCCACACAGTATATCTGTGTTCATTGTTATTTGACTAATATGTCTTTGGAACAACAAAACGGTCCTTAAAAGTCGAAAAAAGGATACTTTACCAAAATGTTGTTGTTCCTAGCACCCCTCATTCAAATAACATTGAGATCATATATACCGTGCCATTTCTAAAGACATTTTGGGAAAATATCCTTTATCGGGTTTAATTATTGTGGCTGCAAGGACCTCTTTGTAAAATAACCTGATGTAAAATAAAAGGGGCATTCAATCAATTTTTATTTTAAACGCAATATGCATAATAAATCCCAATAAATTATCACCATTATAGCAAAATAAAAGTTTTTGATTTAGTTATTAGTTATTACATAGGCAGCTAAAAAGCTACAGCTAAAAACTAACCAACTTTTATTTGTCATCCGCAACTAACTTTGGCAAGCTAACGAGCTTAGTTACACAACCTGCAACTAATAGCTAATAGCAAAAATTAGTTGTCATTATGATAGCTAACCACCAAATCGATTGCATTTTTAGCGCAGATAATTTAACTACGTTAGTTAGTTAGTTGTGGCGTTAGCTAGATAACAAATTAGGTAGCTAACGCGCAACTGTGCCTACATGTTTACAAAGAACTATACCGTGAGTGCAGCGTGGCTCACACCTTTTTTTTTAAATTGTTGGCGTGTCAGTGGGTTCACTTTCAGCTTTCTAGCTCCAGTTTAAAGGCCTAATTTTCACCGACGGACGATCACGTAACTTTTAGGGCTCTGCGGGCAATATTAAGGTATTTTACATGATTCAAAATTAATATACCCTTCGAATAGTGAGAGTATAGTGAAAGGGTTGATTTGCCTTTGGTGTATGCACAGTGATGTGCACTACAGTTTTTCACTATCGTCGGTCCCAGGTACCGTATCTATCGGCTCGCAGGACCTTTGTACCTGGTTGTTTTAAGCACTGTTTTTTTTAATGTCTCGAGTTTATTGCAACGATATCCACTCGTTGTTATTGTTCAGCGAGTGAAGTTTATGGGTATCAGACTGACCGCTGGTTCCTGGGTGTAAGATCGCTGCTCGTTTTCTTTATGTTGTAGAATGCTCTTGTTGTTATCGACACATACACTGGCGATCACAAGGATGAGGCCATACATTTTGCAATCGATTTTCAGTGTTTATACCTGTTGGAAATTGTATACCCAGAAACGTTTACTACCTGTGAACAGGTACATATTTTCCCAACAGTAAGTCATAAAATTAAAGGGTAAATTTCCCAAGATCCAACAATGAACTACTTGAAAAGCGTAGAAAAAGATGCACCACTAGGATGAGGCCACATGCAAAATCTTCGAAAAAAAGGATAAAATGAATAAAATGTTTACATTTTATGGTTTTAAAACATTTATGTATTATGCTTTACATTAATAATGAGTATACCCGCCATTTTTTCGATATGACCTCTATAAGACGGTTTGGAAGAGAATCATACATTTTTTTTTAAATAATTAAGAGAAATTTGGGCCCAGGCATCACGAATAGCTTCGATTAGAGTGTCCTTGTCTTCAAATGGTCTGCCGCCTTCATACACTTTACGAGATAACCATGCCCAAACATTTTCGATTATGTTTAAGTCCGGTAAATAGGGCGGCCATGCCAAAAGTTCCACGTCTTCTGATTGAATCCAACTTCTAATAACCCTGGAAGTGTGGATAGGGGCATTGTCTTGTTGGAATACACAAGACATGGGTCCGAAAATGTTTTTCATTCCATTTTCTGGAAATGACCGTTCCAGCAAACATTTGTAGTTGTTTCTTAATTGTTGTGGACAAAAACTCCAACTCGATTGTGCCATAGTGGGTAATAGCTCCCCACACCATAACACCTGATGTACGGCTGTCTTGCCAAAATAAGCTCCTCCTTTCATAGATCATGGAAATATAAGTTGCAACCATCGGGCCCGTTAAGGTTAAACTTTTTTCATCCGAAAAGACAACGCGTTTCCATTCATTGCTCCAATTCATTCGATGCTCCTTGTGTACTTGCCTCAAAACAGGTTTCTTTTTAAGTTTTCTTCGCTGTATAGTACCACTTTTTATACCCTATTCTAGGGGTATATTAATTTTGACGCATAGTTTGTAACATACCTTAATATTGCCCGTAGACCCCTAAAAGTTACTATATTTATGATCAGCATCGATAGTAATGTCGATCTAGCCATGTCCGTTAGTCCGTCCATCCGTCCGTCCGTCCGTCGGCAAAAATTAGGCCTTTAAACTGGACCTAGAGAGCTTAAATTTTAACCATACACTCTCTAGGGTCCCGAAATAATCAAGTTTAAGAATTTTTGAAATCCGCCCACAGACACGCCCACAAACTCAAAAAAACAAAATTTTGGAAAAAATCGAATTTTGAGCTAGAGAGCTGAAATTTTTTATATATGATCTATGGCCCATAAAACTGATTGGGACATAAAATTTTCAAAATCCGCCCACTGACACGCCCACAATTAAATAAAACAAATTTTGGGAAAAATTGAATTTTGAGCTAGAAAGCTAAAATTTTTTATATATGATCTTTGGCCCATAAAACTGCTTGGGACATAAAATTTTCAAAATCCGCCCACTGACACGCCCATAATTAAATAAAATATTTTTTTTGAAAAACCAAAATTTGAGCTAGGGAGCTGAAATTTTTAATATATACTCTCTAGGGGCCCTTTATGCTCATGTGTAAATATTTTCAAAATCCGCCTACTGACACGCCCACAATTATTTATTTTTTATTTTTGAAAGTCCATAGTTTGAGCTAGGGAGCTGAAATTTATAGTATATACTCTCTAGGTGCCCTTTATGCTCATACTTAAATTTTTTTTAAATCCGCCTACTGACACGCCCACAATTAAATAAAACAATTTTATTGAAAAACCAAAGTTTGAGCTAGGGAGCGTTTTTATTTACAAAAGCTTAGTTTTTTCGTTAAAATCCTTTAAATTTTTGTCACGCCCACTTATGAGATATAGGAATAAGAATAGGGTATCCAACAGTTCGCCCAAGCGGACTGTAGCCCGCCCCTATGTTTTGTATTATCCTTCGCACCGTTGCTATGCTGGCTGATACTCTGCGGTTAGCCCTTAATTTAGTCACTTTTAGAGTATAATTTAAGGCAACCCGTAGAATAACCCGCTTTTCTCGAAATGTTGTTGCTTCTGCCGTGCGTCCTTTTTGATTTTTCCCATTGGGTTGTGAATCCGCAAGATAACTGTTTACAACAGTCTTACTTCTACTTAGCGTCCTTGCAATTTCTCGGCCTGAGAGTCCTAACTCCCTGAAAGAATCTATTTTTGCTCTTTCTGTCGCTGTCAAAGTCTTTCCGGAACCTTTTTTTTAACTAAATAAAAACAGTTCTTTTCAACGCTTTTTGAAATATTCTGAACAAAACTTTGAAAAAAAAACCTGATGTGAACTCCTGCAACGAAATATTCGCAATGGCCTTATCCTAGTGCGCATCTTTTTATACGCTTTTCAAGTGATCTTGGGAAATTCCAGCGATCGTTTCTTATTTAGCCTTTAATTTTATGACTACTGTTGGGAAAATATGTACCTGTTCACAGATAGTAAAAGTTTTTGGGTATACAATTTCCAACAGGTATTAAGACTGAAAATAGATTGCAAAATGTATGGCCTTATCCTTGTGATCGCCAGTGTATATGCAATATGTAATTCGTCGATTCTTGAAACCCCAGCAAAAAATATTTTATAAGCCTGCTAAACTATATATTTATACCCTATTCTAGGGGTATATTAATTTTGACGCATAGTTTGTAACATACCTTAATATTGCCCGTAGACCCCTAAAAGTTACTATATTTATGATCAGCATCGATAGTAATGTCGATCTAGCCATGTCCGTCCGTCCGTCCGTCCGTCTGTAGCCAAAAATTAGGCCTTTAAACTGGACCTAGAGAGCTGAAATTTTAACCATATACTCTCTAGGGTCCCGAAATAATCAAGTTTACGAATTTTTGAAATCCGCCCACAGACACGCCCACAAACTCCAAAAAACAAAATTTTGGAAAAAATCGAATTTTGAGCTAGAAAGCTGAAATTTTGTATATATGATCTATGACTCCTAAAACTGCTCGGGATAATAAATTTTCAAAATTCGCCCACTGACACGCCCACAAATAAATAAAACAATTTTTTTATACCCTATTCTAAGGGTATATTAATTTTTGAAAATACAAAGTTTGAGCTAGGGAGCTGAAATTTATAATATATACTCTCTATGGGCCCTTTATGCTCATGTGTAAATATTTTTAAAATCCGCCTACTGACACGCCCACAATTTTTTTTTTTTTTTTTTTTGAAAATTCAAAGTTTGAGCTAGGGAACTGAAATTTATAATATATACTCTCTAGGGGCCCTTTATTCTCATGTGTTATTTTTTTTTAAATCCGCCTACTGACACGCCCACAATTAAACAAAACAATTTTATTGAAACACCTAAGTTTGAGCTAGGGAGCGTTTTTTTTGATAAAATCCTTTAAATGTTATATAACAAAATATGTAGACCGTTCTTAACAATTCAACCATACTTAGACTTTTGTTACGCCCACTTATGAGGGATAGGAATAAGAATAGGGTATCCAACAGTTCGCCCAAGCGGACTGTAGCCCGTCCCTATGTTTTTTATATATGTATGTACTCTGTATTTGTTTTCTATGAGAAAACTTTAAACTGTACATAAAAAAAACAAGAAATATGAAATAAAATTTGTTTACTGTCGAAAACTATCTTTACACTTTACACACTTTTTTCTAGCAAAACTATTCACTCGTATGAAAGCAATTCCTTTTAATAACTTATTGAAATGCCATATGGGCATATTTTTGAGGAAAAGTATGAAGAAAAGAATCTTTTGATTTTGATGGCGTATGTTATTTTTTATATTTTAAAAACTGAAATTATTTTGAGATATCTGATTGCTTTTATTAAAAGAGAATTCCCAAATAGATATTGTGTCAAAAAATCGAATAATACCAGTTATTAGTTTTTATGCAGTAGACTGCCAAACCTTTAAATGCGATTTCCCAGAAATTGCACATCCGCAAGCCAATATTAGGGCGACGATAAGCTCTTCTTTCCTGTTTTATGTCCAGCACTCGACGAAATAAAGCAGAACTGGCAGCATCCGTGTTTTTTAGAGCTTAAACCTGGTCTTCCGGGCTAGGAGTCTTAAACCCATTTAATTCGGCAAACCGAAGTAGCAAAGGATTTCCTGGCTAACTCCCTGTCGGATCTCCACAAAGGGTGTCATTCGTGGAATTGACTTAAAGAAAGATGAATGTCGATATTGTCCTTACACGTTTTTTGGGCGAATCTTTTGAAAATACTGCCTTCCCTGTCCACACCGGCTCCAGAACAAAATTGAAGAAGTCACAATATGCTGCATATACATTGGACAGGATGTTATATACAATATTTTACAGTGATATGCATCATAATGCTGCGAAAATAAATAGTCTGTTGTTTTTTTATTGCATAATCGAGGATTGCATATAAAATGCGTAAATGTCAGGCTTAAATATAAAAAGAAGACAGAAAGATGCTGAGCGAAAATTATAAATATAACTGTTGCTTTGGTTTGTTTAATTTTTTTGGTTATGTTTCCTGGGATTTTCTTACGTTTTCGATCAATTTTTCCTCATTTTCTGTGAATGGTTGTGCTCATGCTCACACCTGTTGTATTTTGTGTATTATGGTGCTCTTCTAAATGCAAAATTAGTGATGGTATGATACTAAAAAATTTAGTATCATACCAGCATTACCAAAAAATATTTCCATTTGTCATTATTCCCCTCTTAGCCTGGTTAACCTACCAACATCAATGTTCAATACTTATTTGCAATCTTGAAATACTGTATTGATCATATTCGACATGGTATGACCGACACTTTTCTCCCAAATGGGCAAATGCATTTAATCTTTTAGCAACCATATTCAACAAATTTCGTCATCGCCGGTAGTAAGTTTCTTTGGAGATCTTATTGGTCAACCACAATGATTGCAGCTGAAAGAGTCAAAAGCAAAAAGAAATTAATACTTCAATCATCCTCTTAACAGTCAATACCACATTGGCAGACAACAGCACAACTACCGCAATTGGCCGTGATAGCTACAGCTACCAACTTTTATAAGCATCGCATTGGGACTTGTGCGAGAGATGAAAATGTTCGCACCAAATATCAAGCCCCCATTCCTCCACATTTTTCGTTATTTCATTTATTCACGACCCGGCGCGGCGCGGCGCCGGCCGGCTACAAGAGGTTGTATTACTTTGGTTTGGGCTTAGATTTTCCTTTCGCTAGAAGTAGGTATACGACTTCGAATTGACTTGGATCTGGCAAAAAAAAAACGATATACACATATTTAAATACATATATGTATCTCTCTCGGGTGATTTGTGTTTGGCCACTAAACGACTTTGGGGCATGTAAGTTTATGCCGGCTGCTGTTCCAATTGTCACTGGAACTACCACCATGCCTTTGTGCGTCTGAATGTGCGCTCCACCACCAATATTATGCGCTAACTAACAAGTCTCAGTTCACTGTGGTTAGATGAGATAATAATAAACTGTACACAGTACGAGTACGGATACATTGAATCATTTGAAGTCGGGCGGTCAACGATGGCGGAAGGCACAACACAAGTCAGTTAGTTCAGCTTCGGGTGTGTGCTATCCGACGCGCAGGCACTTGCACCGAACCTTGGAAAGTTTTCGATAGAGAGGTTGTGTTTTGTTTTCACGGCCGCTCGTAGCCGATTGGAATTATGAACATCTGCAAATTGGTGGTGGTTTATCCTTATTTTATTCATGAGGTGAACCATTAGCGGTTGAAAATATTTGACACAATTTAAGTGACATGCGAGGTGGGAGAGAGTTTCTATGTGAAAATTCCCGGTTAATGTGCGTGAATTAATCTAAGCATCTAAGTGAAATCGTTGAATTTGTTAAGATGAGAATAAAGAAACCGCATTCGATAATCGAACTTGAAACTAGGAAACCGTTGTTGTGTTCTTCCGGATTTTTGTAACTGAAAGCGGCGGGCTGTGGTAAAACATTTATTTGTTTTAATCGTTTCTAAAATCACAAAATAAGCAAACAAGTTAAAAACAATGTAAGTGTGTTCTGACCATAACCACATGACTGATATGACGAAATACCTGAGCTTTAAGGTTTTGTCTGCTTCCTTATCGCATTGTAAATGTTTATAAAAGGAATAAGTGATAGTTTTTGTAAACAAAATAAACAAGTTGTGATGTTGTGTATCATTTTTAGAATAACAAGATAAATGAACTTAAATGTCCAGCTCTAACGACAATCAAATTGCAAAAAAAAAGACAAAATAATAGCTCACCCTTAAGTATGAGAATCAAAAAGGAGGAATGTTTTAATTTTTCGGAGATTCGTGTAGAAAGTTTTTTAATGTCGCTTTTTTAAACCTTAAACCACGTGCTGTGTGTCTTCAAGTCATCATATTTGAATCACCATTGAATATCATTTGGACAGCAATGTCCTAATTACCCTCTATCATTTGCTGGCGGCAACGGTGCAGTAGTAATGTATTCGCTTAGTGATTAAAAGGTCGTGCATTCAATCCCGGCCAATTCCATTACTTTATTTCGAATTTCTGTAGAACTTGATCTCCGTAAAAAACTTTATTAATTATTTATTCATCTACCAGGTAAAACACCTTAACAGATTTCGCATGCAAACAGTAAAGGTACATACAGTAAATATAAAATTACAAAAACATAATAATAACATAAGTTAATAAACAAAAAAAGGCATTAACTAAGAAAGTTGAAATTAGAGCAGTAAGAGCATTGCACTTAAATCAATCACGATTTGAGGTTAAATCCAGGTTGTTCTTGTTACTGACCGAATTAAACAAATAGATGCATCGAGTTATCGGTTCAGACAAACCATAGTTTGTTCAACGTGCCGGAGGTAAAAACAAATGTATGTCCCTTAGTACTCCGCTTGGTGCATACTACAATTAATTCTGTTAGACATAATATCTTTCAGGAACACCAAAGACTGCATCTTTCTCCTAACTACGAGAGTATTAAGGCCTAACAATAAGCAGCGACTTTCATAAGATGGAAGCTCAAAGTCCCTATTAAATCTCGTCAGAGCAAGGCGGGAGAACCGTTTTTGGACCCGTTCTATTCGAGAAGAGTGGACACCATAAAAAGGATCCCAAATTACAAAGCAGTACTCTAATCTGGATCTTATGAAAGAGCAGTTAAGAGTTTTTAGCACAAATAAATCACGAAAGTTTCCCACAATTTCTTCTAATGAAAGCCAGAAGGGAAAAAGATTTAGAGACAATATAGTCGATATGCAAATTCAAGGATAACTTACTATCGAAAATAACTCCAAGATCCTTAACTTCAGATACTCTACTAAAAGCAACACTTCCAGCTTCGTATGAGTGAAGCCAGGGGCTGTGAGAACGAGAAATCGTGCAAACTTTACATTTAGGCAAACTAAGCTCCAAATCGTTTTCGGAACACCATTGTAAAAATAGGTTCATCTCAAGCTGAAATGTTAAACAATCCGAGAAGTTGGAGACTTTACAAAACATTTTGAAATCATCTGCAAATAAAAGACTTTCGCACCTTGTGAAAAGCTGAGGAATTTCATTTACATAGAGTACAAATATCGACGGCCCTTAATGGCTTCCTTGTGGGACACCAGAAGTTGCGGTTACCACATTCGAGAAAAAACCATCAACTTCGACGATATATTTCCTATTAAAAACATAGGGACGGGCTACAGTCCGCTTGGGCGAACTGTTGGATACCCTATTCTTATTCCTATCCCTCATAAGGGGCGTGACAAAAGTCTAAGTATGGTTGAATTGTTAAGAACGCTCCACATATTTTGTTATATAACATTTAAAGGATTTTATCAAAAAAACGAAGCTTTTGTAAAAAAAACGCTCCCTAGCTCAAATTTTGGTTTTTCAATAAAAAGTTTTTATTTCATTGTGGGCGTGTCAGTAAGCGGATTTAAAAAAAATTAACACATAAGCATAAAGGGCCCCTAGAGAGTATATATTATAAATTTCAGCTCCCTAGCTCAAACTTTAAAAGTTTTTTTTTTAATTGTGGGCGTGGCAGTAGGCGGACTTTGTAAATATTTACACATGACCATGAAGGGCCCCCTAGAGAGTATATGAGCCTTATTACGAAGATCAATCGACAGTTGATAATTGACTATTTTCAATGTGTGCTATTGTGAACGAACGATTCTAAAGGATTTTGTCAATCACAGTCAACTAAAAAAATGCGATTGACAAAAATACCAAATAAATCGTTCGTTCACAATAGCACACATTGAAAATAGTCAATTATCAATTGTCGATTGATCTTCGCAATAAGGCTCTATATTATAAATTTCAGCTCCCTAGTTCAAATGTTGGTTTTTCAATAAAATTGTTTTATTTAATTGTGGCCGTGTCAGTGGGCGGATTTTGAAAATTTATCCCGAGCAGTTTTAGGAGTCATAGATCATATATAAAAAATTTCAGCTTTCTAGCTCAAAATTCGATTTTTTCCAAAATTTTGTTTTTTTTTGAGTTTGTGGGCGTGTCTGTGGGCGATTTTCAAAAATTCATAACCTTGATTATTTCGGGACCCTAGAGAGTATATGGTTAAAATTTCAGCTCTCTAGGTCCAGTTTAAAGGCCTAATTTTTGCCGACGGACGGACGGACGGACGGACATGGCTAGATCGACATTACTATCGATGCTGATCATAAATGTAGTAACTTTTAGGGGTCTACGGGCCATATTAAGGTATGTTACAAACTATGCGTCAAAATTAATATACCCTTAGAATAGGGTATAAAGATAAGAAGAAAGCCACTTCAAGATGTTAGAATGAAACCCAAGCTTGGCTAACTTTCCTATCAATAGTGAGTGATTGAATCTGTCGAAGGTATACAAAACATCAACCTGCACACCGACTTCGATAGAATTAAGACAAAATTTAGAAAATAGGGCTAAGTTTGTCGAGGTAGAGCGACCGGAAAAAAAACATGTTGCAGAGGAGATAAATATTCCTTTACATTGAAATACAATTTTTCCTTAACGATTTTTCGAAGAGATTTAGGATAACTCAAAGCTTGCTATAGTTGTCAACTAAATGTTTTTACCCGCTCTTACCTATGCTTAGAAAACACCCGTGGAGAAAACATATTCAACTGCACCAAAACACTTCTTTCCTATCTCTCTATTCTTTCTAAAGCAAGTGGCACCGAAAAGCAGCAATGAAATATGACATTGGTAGGTGCAACTTGTTGTTCGCAAATGCCTGCGCTGTGTTCATATCACAATAAGGGTACTATAACATTTACGGTAAAACCCCTTTAGCGTAAACAAATTATAAAAAAAATCAATCTGGAAGTTGCATGGACAATCACCCAGATCACTGTTGGCGTTTGTCGGATCCGACTCTAGTCGGTCTTAAATCCTCATTACGTGGCGCCGACGACCCGTTGAATTTGAAGTAGATTTACTGTGAGGTGCCGACTAAAATTTTGTAAAATTGCTCAGTAGGACTATTTGCTGGCAGTGTTCCACTCCATTAGACAAAAGCTTGTTTTCTATTAACGTAATTAAGAAACTGGCAAAAAAGGGAAAAATCAATACCTATTTATTTCATGCGGAATTAATGCATGAAAAATTGTCATTCTGTGAATAAAATCGCAAATTTCGTTTCTTATACATTTATTTTGTTGATCTGTCATTGGAAGGCTGCTTAAATAATATATCTCCATATCGAGTAGAAACGTTGAGAAATGAAACCATGTCATTTGTCCCCATCTAAATTGTTTGTTTGAATTGTGTATAAGTTCCCTTATCTCTTGAAGTAACCTGTATCACACCTGTATTTGAAAGGCGTGAACGTGGTGATATCATTTATTATACATATTTCGAAACTTTCATGTATTCCTTTGAAAAAGTTAATATTTCGCCGTCGTAATGTAGTTCGTAATGAAATGTAGGTAAAGAACAATTTTATTACTTTTCTAGCATGCATGTTTTAATGCCTGGGATAATAAGAAGCCGAGGAATTAGTCGAATTTAAAATCAAAGCTTATACTCTTAGTAAAGCAGATGAATTATACATTTTTACATTTTCGTACGACGATTGTAGGCATCTATTAGGGTCGGGACTCGGTGAGGAAACGAAGTGAATATTAAAGTACGACTTTTTAAGTAAAAAAAGGACGAAACACATATATAATATACAAACATTTCCATAAAGCATTAATTATCAGGTCTTTTACCATAGTACGGCGCCTTGTTAAGTTTTGCTTGTTGTAGGTTGCGATCTTCTTCTCCCTTTAACGGCGGTGAGACTATGATCAGGATTCAAGGGATCATATCCCTCCAACTTAACTGCATCCCTACTGGTTTGCCTGTGGGGTTCGCCGGTTCGACCTCAGAAAATAACGGCAGGCCTTCCGATTTTGATTCACTTCGTCACTGAGTCCAATCAAAGGCTGGTGTTGTTGGCTTTGTGTTATCCAGGAGTTTTTAGGGCTTCCTCTTTTTCGCGTTTGTATGGAAACGTTGATTAATATTGCCTTTTTGACATGGTTCGTATGGTCTCTCCTTCAAACATGACAGTACCAACTGAGCCGGTCGCGCTCCATTATTTTCGAGATTGGTTCATTGACGTGAAGGCTTCCTCGGATCTTGAAATTTTTTAATCGATCAATCTTTGTTACTGCTGCTGTGTTACTCTTCATCTCAGCTGCCGTTAATTTGCACTCATACTTTTTGACCGCTGTCAACATTGTGAACCGTATGTGAGCGCCGGGCGCACAACTGCAGTGAATAGCCTTCCTTTCGGTTTAAGGGACATTTTTTGATCACAGAAGATGGCTGAGTTTTCGCTCATTCACAGTACGCTTACGCGATGCTTAGTGTCGTCATCACAGCTTGCTTTGCTAACTTGTCACTCGAGTAAGATCTACAAAATACTGATACTGCCGGTTGTGCTTTATGGCGCCGATCACTGGACGATATGCTCGAAAGGAGAGTTAATATTTGTTTTTTTCGAAACAAAAATACTACGATTATGCGATGCTTAATGTCGTCATTACAGCTTGCTTCGCTATTGATCATAGACCCCAGATATTTGAACTTTTCGCAGTTTGGAATCACTCTTCCATTCATATGCATTTCTGGAATAGGTCGGAGTGGATCAGAGAACGGGCAGCACAAGTATTCCCTATTTTTTCCAACTAATACGATACCCATTCCCCTCCAAAACTTCCACCCAAACATCAAGTGCTCATTGGAGGGACGTTTGATCCTCGCTAATGATGGCTCTATCGTCAGCAAAGAATGACTGATGCACTTTGGGTCCGTCACTTTTCCTTCAAGCAGATAATCAAGGACTGTAATAAATATCAAGGCACTTAAGACGCTTCCCTGTTTTGCACCTACTTTGTTCGCGTGCTCCTCGGTGACGTTAACGGGGCATCTTACTCTTGTCTTTATTCCCTCATACATGTCCTTGATCTTGTCTTTCTCTTAGCGCCACACTTAACAGATCCCTTAGTTGTCTATCAAATGCCTTTTCAAAATCAACCAACAGCATACGCAAATCCTTTAAGGAATCACGATGTTTTTCCATCATATTCTTTATACTTTGGATTGCATCGGTGGTTGATTTCCCGGCGAGAAACCCGCACTGGGGTTCAGCCGTATTATTTTCCGCATTCGGATATCTAATATCCGCTCAACGATCTTTATGGTGTGGGACATCAGCTTGATTGAACGGTAATTGTCACAGCCCGCGTATCGCCTTTTCCTTTGTAAAAATGAAGAAGAACATTTAACCTCCACTACGGGTGGCAATGGTGCAGTAGTAGTGTATTTGCTTACGGAATGGAAGGTCGTGCGTTCGAATCCCGGCCAAGTCCATTACTTTATACCGAATACATGAAATCGTAATCTCCCTAAGTAACTTAGACACCACCCGTGGAGAAAAACCCTACAACTGCACCCAAACACTTCTTTCCTTTCTCTCTATTCTTTCTAATAACAAGTGGCGCTGAAAAGCATGCAATGAAATACGATATTGCCAGGTGCTGCTTGCTGTTAAAACACAAATGCTTACACTGTGTTCTTAGCATTACAAGGGTACTGTAACAACAGAAAAAATCCCTTTAGCGTAAGCAAATTATAAAAAAAAAAAAAAAACTGGTTAGGAATTGCTCTTCAGTTTAGACATGAGAATCATAAGCCATTTGCACCCGATGTCTTCCATCTTTTCCCAGAACTCAGAAGGTATCTCGTCCGGCCCAACTGCTTTTCCCTTTGTGGAGTCTTCGACCACCTTCCTTACTTCTTCGACAGTAACGTCGTGTACTTCTTCATTGTTTGGAACAGCTCTCGGAAAATATATCCGAGGAAATTGTTCATTTAGAAGTCCTTCACAATACTACACAGGAGCATTGTTGGTCAACTTTGGCGAACAGATTTCCTAGGCATTCCTCCATCTCTGAACGGCAATTTTGCCAATGGTTGCGCTCCTGTTCAAGCTGGTTTGTCGGAGTTCGTGAACAGTCTGGTTTCTATCGGCAGCCAAAGAAGAAATTTCCCGATACAGACCCTACACACGTTGCTTGAGTTTGAGCGCACTTTCTCTTTGCAAACCTCTTGGAAAGTCTGTGTTCCAATTCGAGGCGAGCTTTTTCATCTCCATTATAAGTGGGTCATTTTGACCAAGCTTTGAATACCGCTTTCTTGTCACTTATCACTGCTTTAGTTTCATCTGTCTACCACCATGTTTTTTTACCGTGTTAATAGTGTCCTTTTGAAGCTTCTAAAAGTGATTTTGCTGTATCCAAGCAAGGTCATTGTAGGGAATTACAAATACCTTGTGATCTGCACTCTGCATCTCCAACTTCGTTGATGATGTGATAGAGATAATTTTGCATATTTGCATAAATGCTTCGCCTTTCTCTTTTACCAGATTGAACAATATGATTCTCACAAACACTTTTGTTTGTTTTGCTCTGTTCGTCCCCGCCGCCATATAAATTTCTGTCAGGACGAGGTGGTCTTGCTGGGCGACTGCCTCTCCTAGGATCACTTTGCAATCTTTAACCCGAGGCTTCGTGAAACGGGGTATCAAAGAGTAATCAATCTCGGTTTTACTTCACGATAAGATGGATATCTTCATCCAGAGAGTTCCTGGTGCCGTATCCGAGTCCTCCATGGTAGTCTTCATAGTCTTCGTTTGACTTACCGACATGTCCGTTCAAATCTCCGTCAACAAACAAAAGTTCTTGTTTTGGGATGTTCTTGATGAGGTTGTGAAAATCTAGCCAGAATCTTTTTCTCTCTGCACGCATCCAACTTACGGAGCATATGCGCCATATGCACTAATATCATATCCACTCCTCACCTCGCATCACCAGTTTGAGAAACATCAAACGATCAGTGGACTTTGAAATGATCAAGACGCTGCCAAGTAGCTTTGCCACAAGGATGATGCTGATTCCGTTCTTACCCTGTTTTGTCCGCCGTAGAACATGAAAGCTTGAAAGCTTTTGGCCTAACGTCTAAGAAACTCGCTCGATTTCCGGTGTTTCGACACTTCGTTTCTTGAACACATAAAATGGCAACTCGCCTTCTAACCATCATCCCTTCAAGCTCGTAGCTAGGACTACTCATACTTCCAACGTTCCAACTCGCGACTGTTAGGTTTTGCCTAAGCTTAAGCATTACTTTGCTATCCACCTGAAACCGAAAAGCTATGACCCGAGCATTTCTTCTCCGCTCGTCCGAAGATTAGTACCATGATAAGCAGTGCCTGGCGGGGTAGTGCGTTTTCTATAAGCGTTCATTTCAATAGCGCTTTAGTTTAAACGAGTTCGACAGGTACATGGTCCTACTATTTCCTGTTACGATACTGGTGATCTCCACTCGTGTCAACCCACGGATTTAGATGTTAACTGTGTCGCTGGGATCAACTGAATGTTTAAATTGCTTAGATGTGATTTTCCCCTCTTAGTCGCCTTTTACAACAAGCGGTGTTAGGTTAGGTTAGGTTTATGTGGCTGTCGGCAGAAGCCGACACACTTAGACCAATTTAGGTCCATTGTGATACCACGTATATTATCTACATCAACTCTGTAGATGGGACTGGCCAACGACACGCGGTTGTTCTCAAACGGTCCCCCATCTACGTACTAATCGCGCCCAACGTCGTTTAATTACGGTGATCTGACGAGAACCGATTAACTCGACGTGGTATGGTCGTAGCGGTGTTTATCGGGGTGCGCTGTAGTGATACTCTTAATCCGTCCCTACACGGGCATAATAAATTCAATCATTTGCGGCCGAAAAGAAGATACAAAAGCCACTAAGATTAAGATAGATAATTCGTTGGTCACTTGACTTTGTAATATAAAATAATCCTGTGTAGGCGCAGTTGATCTGTGATAAGTTAGTTGGACTACTGATCGAGAGGTCTTAGGTTCTAATATCGCCGGGGTACAATACCACCTTACATATTTTCCCACCGCGCCTCACCTCTTACGAAAGTCTGTCAAACATCGAAGAGCTTAATTTCCATGGAAAGCTTTTCAAATTTGCCGTGCACACAAATGTTTGAAGAAGCTAGGTTTAAGGTCCTATATGGGCCAACAATGTTTCATATTAATGAATATAATCTTGTAGACTTGTTAATCTAAGTATGGCACTTGCAAAAACTTCTCTTATGCATGTAATTATTTTCGAATTTTTGTTTTGAAAATCATATATAATTATCTATTTGCATACCATCCACACTACACAGATTTCCAACTTTTTGACATATTTCAGTTTTCCTAAGAACTTAAATGCATTAGCAAGGCACCAGTTGGAAGCATGCCACCTACCCATCACTCATTGAAATCTTAAAAGTAAAATAAACTTCTACAATAATTAGCCTTGCTTTGCCGGTTAGAATCGTATATAAAAGTTATTTTTTAGTTACAAAATTTAATAAATTTAAAAGACTTAACATGCTTTCATATTTTTTAAGTTGATTTTCTAAAAGCATGTTCTGACTAGATAAAAAACAACATTGTCAATCAATCACTCATTTTAGGTTTAAAAACAAAAATAAATTGCTCTCAGATGCAAACATCTTTAGATAACCCGTCAGTCAACACAATCAAGGGCAAAAGAGACAGTCTTTTGTAAAAATGTATCTACATGTGATAAATTGGAATCGCCTGCAGCTGTGTTGTTCTATTCGCACTTTGAGGCAGAAGGTGATATCAGTAATTGTCGGTGAGAATTCCTTATTTCAACGGATACACTTAATTTTAGTCGACTCGCAACTATTTTTGAATTACACAAATTCAAGATTATGCAGTTAGCGCCATAGATCTTCTCGAAATTGCGTCAAGATATTTTTTTCCTTTTTTTATATGGCGAGTGCAATGTTATGCTAAATACTGAACAAAAATATATATGACAATTTGTTTGCTCTTAAACTTTTCATTGAAATTAAATTAAAGGAACAATTAAAATTTGTAAATTTCGTAATACAAAATTGGGGTCATTTTATTTGTACCTCAAAGTGTTGACGTTAGGTTTTTCTTCTGATGGCGTTGTAAAAGTTGTTCTGGCGGGCGAATGAGGAACATGATTATGACAATGCGGTTTGTAATTGATAGCAACAGCAATTATAGTTCAATCTCGTAAGAATATGTAGCTTCTTGAGAACAATGACAAGCTATGTCAAATAGGGATTGTTGCTAAAAAAAGTTTTCCGACTTTGACCTTTTCTTTTTGAGGAACAGGCGAAGCTTTAATGTCATAATTCGTATTCGAGTTTGGACAGTCTTACGGATTTGGATCTTCCATCAAAATTTAAGCTTTTTTCCATGTTTTCCTATATATCATCCGGCTAACTGCACTTTAAGGCATACCCACATCCATAGCTATTGATGTGGTAGTAGATATACATAGTTTGTCAAAAATTCACGCTAAGCGAATGAACATGACCGACGAGAAAGAGACCCAGACTTTAGTCAAGACCACGGAAAGTTATGCGTGCCAACATGACTTTCCAGGTGGTACTTAAGAGTCTAGATTGCAAGCGCACGAAAGTAAAGATTAACTCAATGGACTAACTTACATTTGACGGCCTGTCACCTGGTACGAACGGAATATACTCAACTATGCTGCAACAAGGTACAAACCCGTTGCTACTGACTTTGAAGAGATCTTCACCACTGTCCTGGCACTGGCATACAAACCAACACCATTGCGAGCAGTTAACGTGGCATTTATACCAAAAATTGGCAGAAACGACTGGCGAGTGAGCGCCAAGAGCTGCAGACCAATCAGTCTGACTTCCTTCTAGCATTATGGCATGGATATGCTGGTCGAGCTTCATGTGCGCAAAACTGTTTTACCCCATTTCGCAGATGGAGCGTGCCTATCAACGCGGAAAATCTTGCGAGACGGAGCTCCAAAATCTATTTGGTAGAATTGAGAGCGCTCCTGACAAGAAAGCATACGCCATGGGCATTTTCGGCGCAGGGACATAAGTCCCAAATTCATTTTTCGGGACTTATGTCCCACTTAAGTGGGTCATAAGTCCCGAAATCAATTAGGGCCTTATGACCCACTTAAGTGGGACATTACTCCCGAAAAATTAATTCGGGACTTTTGTCCCACTATACATTTCCTAAATATACGCCTGAGAGAAACTAAGAAGACTACTCCAAATGCTACAGCAAATAGTCAAATCGGTTTCGTTATCGGTGACGTGAAATAAAGCCAAAAGAAATAAGGCCAAATTCCAAATTTGGCATCATTTCGCTTTCGAAAGTGAAATAGAGCCAATTTGGCTTTATTTCGTCATGCAAAACGAAATAATACCAAAAAACTAATGGAAATAAGACCAAACCTCTTTGTTGTGCGCAAATGTGCAACTATTATCGATTTGTTTGCTTACAATATTATGTTATGAGACTTAACGGTAAAACGGTGCCGTGACATAACCCCAAGCGTCATAAGCCCAAATTTTGAATTTTGGCCTTATGTCGCATTGTGAAAGTGACATAAGGCCAAATTTTAGCATTTGGTATTATGACACATTGGAAAAGCGTCACAAGGCCAATTTGGCTTTATGACACTTTCGCTTGGTGCTGCTTTCAACAATTTGCCCTCGCACCTACCCCAAATCAAACAGTGACCCCAAGCAGTGGGGTTGCAGGGGGGCAGCATGCCCCCCATATACATTGCACTGTTTATGGGATCAATTTATGAACGTTAATAAAATATAAAATATTTCCAACTGTTTGTTTCATTCGGGACTTGTGTCCCATTTTCAACGATTAAAATTCGGGACTTATGTCCCACTTAAGTGGGACATAAGTCCCGAAAAATGAATTCGGGACTTATCTCCCTGCGCCGGCATTTTCATGGATATTGAAGGCGCTTTTGAGAGCATGTGTAGATCTGCCAGAGAACACGGAGTAGACGAATCATTGGTGCTATGGATTAAAGCAATGCAAATGAATAGAACGTTGGTTGCGGATTGTGGCCGTTATGTGATGGCGGGGTAAAAAGAGACTGCCCGCAAGGCGGCGTTTTGTCTCCACTGCTGTGGTGGATACTGTCACTATCTGTTGAACGCTCAGGCGTACGCGGATGATGTTGCCGTACTTTCTGTTGGATCATGTCTTGCGACTCTGCGCCAAGGCCCAGGTGGCCCTAGACCGTTAGGCAAACATGCGTCAGTCTTCCAAGCGGAGACTTTTGCTGTCTAATGGCTATGGACTATGTTTTGAGGAACAAGTGTAAGGGGCGAAGTATCCGTCCGTAGCGACAGTCAGGCTGCGCTAAAGGCCTTGCTCAACCATTCAACCACCTCCAAAATATTTCGTGAATGCAAAATCTCTCTGAATTCGGTCGGAAGGCTGAATGCACTTAGAATTATCTAGGTCCCTGGTCATAACAGGATCACAGGCGTGAGATCTCTGATGAACTTACTAGACAGGGCCCAGAGGAAGACTTCTCAGGACTTGAACCAGCGTTATGTCTGTCTGCGTCCTCGGTCAGGGCTTCTATTGCAGGTTGGGTTTCATATAAACACAGACAGACTAAACGAATTCTCCCCGACGCACGTCTGCAAAAAATCTCCGGAATTCTTGTTGTCTCTCAACAGAAAAGGCTGCAGACAAATTACTGGCATTCTTACAGGCCATTACGCTTTTGCTAAGCATCTTAAGGTGCTAGGCTTAAGCGGTGCCAACAACTGCAAAGCCTGTAGAGAAAGCGACGACACTGCGAAACATTTTCTCTGTAAAAAAAAATTTGATTTTTACTTAACGACCGGTGAAAGGTCTCTGACTCCACTCTTTGCTATCACTGGCGCAATGCTTCCAGTTGTCCAGACCAAGCGCTCTGGCATCCGCGATGGCTTGGTCTTTCAAACGAAGGCACGGTCGTCTTTGCACTTTCGAATCTGGGGGCTGGAAGCCGAAGATTCTCTTAACTGGAGCTTTATTTTTCATTCGCTCGATACGGCCGAGCCGTCGAGTGATTTAGCTTTTATGACAACATCCCCATCTTGGTGCAGCTCACAGAGTTTGCGGTTGTATCTTCTCCTCCATCCGCCCTCCTTGCACGCAGGACCAAATGTACTGCGAAGTATTTTTCATTCGAATTAACCCTATATTACCTCTTCATTCCTGCTAGTCGTCCACCACTCAGCGCCATAAAACAGAACTGTCAGAATCAGTGCTTTGTAGAGCAATCACTTGTTCTTCCGGGATAGGAGATTTTAAACCATTTGTTTTGCCGAATCGTTGTAGCAACGGTTTCCTAGATTTCGATCTCTACAAACGTGTCATTCGTGGAGTTGATGTTTTCTTCGAGGTATGTGAACTCCCTTACTACCGACAAATTGATTATATCAACAGTGACGTTTTGTTCTAGTCCGAGGATAAATGTTTTTTTTTTTTTTTTTGGAAGCAAGTACTTCGTGCTCAACGACCATACCACATCGAGTTAATCGGTTCTCGTCAGATCACCATAATTAAACGACGTTGGGCGCGGTTAGTACGTAGATGGGGGACCGTTTGAGAACAACCGCGTGTCGTTGGCCAGTCCCATTTACAGAGTTGAGGTAGATAATACATACGTGGTATCACAATGGACCTAAAATTGGTCTAAGTGTGTCGGCAAGGGAACATCATAGTAGAATCGCAGTCGATGCTGAGGATATGGAAGAACTACTTCTGCAGACTGTTTAACGGCGATGACGAACTAAATCCCGCCGTCAGGCAGAATGCACCACTCAACCTGGACGATGAAGACCACCAATTCCGTCCACCCGACCTGGACGATAGCCATATCTAAGCTTAAGTCCAACAAAGCCGCTGGAGCGGATGCCCTAACCGCCGAGCTATTCAAGGCGGCAGGCGATGACTTGGTTAGGAGCATGCACCAACTCATCTGTAAAATATGGTCGGAGGAAAGTATGCCCGATGAGTGGAACCTCAGCATTGTTTGCCCAATCCTCAAGAAAGCAGACCCTCTGAACTGTGCCAACTACAGAGGTATTAGTCTTCTTAACATCGCCTACAAGATCTTATCTGCCGTGCTGTGTGAACGCCTGCAGCCTTTCGTCAACAACCTGATTGGTCCCTATCTGTGTGGCTTCAGGCCATGAAAGTCTACCATCGACCAAATAGACGATGCGCTGTCATGTGACTTCTTCAACATCGTTCTTGAAAGAATAGTACAAAACTCAAATGCTAACATCAGAGGCACAATCTTTCAAAAGTCCGTCCATCTACTCGCCTGCGCCGACGACATCGACATAATCGGCAGAACACAACGGGATGTCACTGGCGCGTTCGTGAGTATTGAGACGGAGGCGGCGAAGATGGGTTTGGCGATCAATGAGGGCAAGACAAAGTATATGCTGTCATCAATAAAGGACACCCAACACCGACGTCTCGGACAGAATGTCACTGTAGACAGATATAACTTTGAGGTGGTTCAGGACTTTGTCTACCTAGGCTCCGCAATGAACTCAGGCAATGACACCAGCGCTGAGATTAAGCGAAGAATAACTCTTGCCAATCGCTGTTTCTTTGGGCTAAGAAACCAATTGAGTAACAAAGCCCTCTCTCGAACAACTAAAGTGACCCTTTATAAGACCTTAATAATCCCAGTCCTTCTCTATGGTGCAGAGGCATGGACTCCAACAAAAGCGGATGAGGTCACTCTTGGTCGTTTTGAGAGGAAAGTTCTTCGGGTCATTTTTGGTCCCCTCTACATAGATGGTGAATGGAGGAGGAGATTCAACGACGAACTGCACGGGCTGTACAGCGACATCGACTTAGCCAGAAGAGTGAAGGTCCAACGACTGAGGTGGTTGGGTCATGTAGAGCGAATGGACGTGAATGCTCCGGTCCGGAAGATCTTCGAATCTACACCCGAGGGACGGCGCAGTAGAGGAAGACCACGACTCAGGTGGCGCACGCAAGTGGAAGCGGACCTTAACCAACTTAGCGTGCGAAACTGGAGACAGCTGGCCAAAGATCGTGCTGGCTGGAGACGCTTGTTGGTTGAGGCCCAGATCCACCCCGGACTGTAGCGCCACCCTAAGTAAGTAAGTAAGTGTCGGCTTTTGCCGGCAGCCACCTAACCTAACTTAAGTACTTCGTTTTTTCCTTGTTCACTTCAAAATCAATTTTGTCTTTTCTTCAATCGCCGTAAAAGTTTCGAGATCGCCCGACGATGTTGATATCGTCCGCGTATCCCATAGTTAGACGGATCCGTTGAAGATGCCTTTCGTGTTGACAATTGCCATGCGAAGAATCTGCTCCAGAGCATGAAAGCGCATCTCCTTGCCGGAATCCGGTGCATGTTTGCATTAGATGGGAATAGGTGGATCAGTTTAGCCGGGATCCTAAATGCGGCCATTGCAACGAAGGGCTCCTGACAATAAATGCTATCATATGCCGTTTGAAAATGGATGAAATGATGATGGAACTCGATTTCAAATACATTGGTCTTTCCAGGATTTGCATAAGTGTGGGAGCCACGCTGGAACGTGCCGATAAGTGTGATGCAGAGCGGCTTCAGACAACACAGTACGTGGGATAGGGTCTTATATGCTTCATTTTGCAGGGATATGATTCGATAGTTCATGTAAGATATAGGGTTGCCTTTCTGGTAGATGGGGCATTTTGAAACTGATAGTCCAGCCAACGAGCATGGTTTCTTCCACCCATACTTGGTTGATGGTTTGGTATATGCGCCCTACCGAAAATGTCACCTCCGTTTTTGAAAAGCTCCGCTGTTAAGCGATCAGAGCCCTTGAAATTGTTGCTCCTTAGATTTATTTAAATCTGAGCCTACCGAACCCTCGATACTAGGTGGTTGAAAAGATCCTTCATGGACTATTTCTCTTTTTGCCCTATCACTTTCTCAATATGGTGCCCATTTAACATCTGCTGGAAATGTTGACTCAATGGACAACGATGGAAAAAGATAATTGAATTTCGTGTTTCATGTAGAATAATAAACATAATAAAATAAAAAACAAAAAAAGTATCGTTGTTTGTTCTGCTTTACTTTATAGGTACACTTGTTTTGGGCGATGCAAAGCAAAAAACTTTATTGAAATATATGTTTGAAGTTTCACCCTTCCATCACCATTTTTTGACGAGTTTTGGCTTATATTTTTCCCATATTCTTTATTTTTGGACCTGTCTGTACTGTATGGATTTGGGTGTTTTTTTTTTTGGGCTTTAAAAGGCTAACGACTTTCTAAATGTGTGCTGTAAGGCGAACTATATATTATTCTATGCATTTTCAATTTGATGTGATCATCACTAAATGTATACAGTTTAATTCGATGGACAGGAGAAATGAAGTAGGCCATATTTCGAAGTGTGACACACGCTTTCTTATTTATACTTGAATTTGCATCCCCTTAAAAAATCACTTTAATCCAAACTTACATAGATATTTTATCTTGTGTTATAACTCAGCAAATATTTGTCATAGTATTTTTTCCTTTATATTTCAGCTGCACTATTCTATGCTAAAGCATTGCAGGTGCACTCGAAAATAAAAAATCATCGAATTAATTGAATTATGACATAATGTTATTTGCTTCTATTCATAGAGCAGATGATCACACTTCTTTTAAGATCAACAAAATTCCCCACGATTAAGTTCAATTTTAAACAAACAAAGTTTGCCAACTGTCACAAAATAATGCCAAATGAATTTTAATTCGTTTTCTTTATCGCATTTTCACAAGTAAACGAATTCTCCCCACACCAAAAAAAAAAAGCAAAAAAAAAACATTTCTAATGCGTCATTATATGTGAAACCGGCAACTTACTGCATCCCATTGAAGAACAAAATAATTTGTATTGCATTATGCATTTCTTTGCCAAAAATGATTAACCTCAAATAGTGCTTCTTAAAATTACTGCACTATGTGGGTGTTCCTGAAACAGCTACGCATCCCCTAATTAGTTTTCTGCATCTTCATCTATAATGACATTGAACTAGTTTCTTCTGAAGACCAACCGACAAAAAATTCACCTCAGTTCCTAGCAACATTCTGAAAAATGTTGCTGAAACAAACAGAATTAAGTTGCACTTCAGCTAAATATTAAGCTAAGAAAAATAACATCTTCTTTGTTTTTTGGTAAATATATAAACAATTTATAAAAGATACACCATGAGCAACATTCACCCGAAAGCTGTGGTTCTCTACGGTGGCAGTCACCCTCTCTCTTACGCCATAACATTTACTACCACGGGTCGCGTTTTGATTGTACTTATCTGGCCGTTAATTTCATTGCAGTGCAACCCGCAGTTCGGTTTTTCTAGAAACACGGTAAAGAGGTTGCTTTCTAATCTTTGTGCATTGCTTCCACGCACTGGTCTTAGCACTCGCAGCTCGATAGTTCGTGTGTCACACTTCGATCTAAATGTATCACCTTAAGTAAAAAAAAATCGTTCCTTCCTCTTTTTTTTATCTAAAGATACATTTGTTTGTTTTGTTTTCTTGTTTCTGTGGCGTCGGGTCAGTACACAAAAATATAACAATAGAACGCGCCGCTTAAGAGAGAGGTGTGTGAATCCAAAGTCCCACCAGCCACCTCAACCGCGAGTGCCTGTCGTTGTATCTGGGCGTCCAAAATGCCATGCTACTAGTTAGTATTCAACATCCAAGTGATGCCTGCTATGATGCGATTTTTTTATTTGTGAATCTACCTTTTCGCGTACGTGATTCATGCGCGCCGCTAACAAAATAAAAAAAAAATAATATCGAATCGGTTGTCGCGATTGAGATGCATTAATTGATTAGTGGCAAATCGATCGATTAAAACGAATCATCTTTAGAAGGAACCGCCTCGCACGTCTGCTGCATCGAAATAAAAATTCATTTTTTCTTAAAAATCTGAAAAAAAACCTAGAAACTGCCCAAAAAAATGTGATTAAATGTGATGAAGTGTGGTGAATAATAGGAGCAAACAATTAAAAATAAATTTATAGCTGCAAAATTCTTTGGATTTTTTTTAGCGAATAGTTGAATTTTTTTGCGAAAATTTTTCTTTTCGGTTACGAAATTCTTTTCGACGTCGACCGTGGTTACGCAAGCAAATCTACGGAGTGGGGATCTGCAAATTGGTGTTTCGCGAGTGAGTTTGTGGGTGGAAGATGTTGCCCGAGTTTGGTGAATTAATTTTTTCCATAGTGGTGGGATACATGGGGGCGCTGGAATTCCTCTATGTTGTCCGGCATTTGTACCACTGGTCATTCCGACACAACCCTGAAATGCGTAATCTGAACAACGAGGCGGAGAGCTTACACAAGCTTCAGGATCATCTGAAAAGTTCCATCTCAGAGGCCAGTGTCAAAGAGGAGCTAGGGTTGAAGGCGATGAAGGATGGGGTGCTTTATAAGGACGGTTTTCGTGTGATTGCTGATCAGAATGAAATCGACGAACTGAAGGAGAAAATTAAAAAGCGTGAACAGACGTCCGAGAGGCAAAGAGAGATTGAAGCTGAATTGGCAAGGCAGAGGAAAATCGAAGCTGAAACAAGGAAGCAGCTAAAACAAGCGGAAGATGAATTGCGACGGATGGAAGAAGAGAAAGAGAGGGATCGGTTGAGAGTTAAGAGGGAACAAGAGGAGAAAGAGCAGGAAGAACGAGCGGAAGAAGAACGACAGCGTGTTGATGAGGAGGCGAATACAAGGAGGGCCCTCGAGGCTGAAAAGAAAAGAAAAGAGGACCAACAACGCATCGAGGAAGAAGAAAATGTGAAAAGATTGCAGAGGGAGAAAAACGAAAAAGACAACACCCGTAAATTGCTTGAAGCCGAACGAGAACGTGAAGAGAAACAGCGGCAGCTGGAGATTGACGAAGAAAACGCTAGGAAAATTTTCGAAGCAGAACGCGAACGTGAGGAAAAGCAGCGTCAGGAAGAGCTTGATGAGCAACTACGTCTACAAGACCTCGCAGATGAGGAAATCATCCGAAAACTTCTCGAAGCGCAAAGACAAGAAGAAGAAGAAGAAGAAGAAAATCAAAATGCTCGAAGACTTCTTGAAAACGAAAGAGAACGCGAGGCGAATGAACGCCAACGTGAAATAGAAGAAGAAAACAAACGACTCGAGGACGAACAAACACGCCAACAAATCGAAGAAGAAGAAAACTACCGCCACCTTGCGGAAATGGAAAGAGAAATGGAAGAACGAGAGCGATTGGCCGAAGAAGACAGGAAAGCACTACGAGAGCACGCTAGTTCGTTAGAAAGAGAAACCGCTGAGCGATTGCTCGCAGCAGAGAAAGAAGCCGAGAAAAAACAACGGGAAATAGAAGAAAACGAAGAAAATATGCGAAATCTCCTCGAAGCTGAACGTATACTTGTACAAAAGAAACGTGAAATGGAAGAGGAAGCTGAGAATCTCCGCCAACTCATTGAATCTGAAAAGGAAATAGAAGAGCGTCAACGAAAAGTAGATGAAGAAGCACTGCAAAAGTTTAGGAACACCCAAGAAGAGGTTGAGCTACGAGTAAGCTACGAGGAAGCAGATATCAATGCACAGCCGATTGTGAAGAACGAAATTGATCGCGAAGAGCAGTCGCCGGCACCGACACAAACTGTGAAAACTCAATATGGACAGACTGGCAGCGACTCCATAAAACCAAGAACATTGCATTTCCCTGGTGTGTCAGAGGAGTCCTCATCGGCCGAACCTGTTTGCAGCCTGCAATCGTCCTTCTCGACCCAACAGCCATCTGAAGCAGTTCATCCCGAGCTGCATTTCGACGAATACGAACGACAAGCACCAGATGGTGGGGAGGATATGCCATCGCTGGAGTACTCCGATGATTATCTTAGATCGCTGGATGGCATCAAAAATAAGCCACTGGTGCGTGAAGATGGTTCCGGCCGAAGGCGGGCGTTTAAAAAACGACGATCAAGTGGAAGTTCGACTTCTTCGCGTGAGTCAAGAGCATCACGCGAAGAGGAGCTGAAAATGTTCACATCACTGGAAGAGGAAGAGTTTGAAAACATTCGGAAGGGTGACAGTGAATACGAGACCATTAAATATGCAAGTGAACCGAATCTAAAGGTGGGCAAACCGCATCGTCGTCACAAACGTAGTCCGGCTAAGGACGGCAAGCGTGATGGAAGTGATGCTACAAAAGGCTCCCTGGAAATGCTCAACGAAGAGGATCCATGGGGTGAAGTGAAACATGAGCTTTACAAAGACAGTGAATTTTGGAAACGCGAGAAGAATCTTTCGATTGATGAGGAGCTCGAGGAGACTGAAGCTCGACAGCGGCTACAATCGCCTAATCCATTGACGGTGAATATCCCGAAAATGTCGTCATTCGAAGAGGCTACTAGGAGTCAACATGAGGAAGCAATATCCGCTTTACAAAGACAGCGGTCTAGGGATCCGGTAAGTTCTATGGTATATTATCTGTGAAAAGTCTGATTAAATTGCCTTTTTCGATTGCAGGAACCCATCAAACAGTCTGACGAGGAGAGTGAGACAAAAAACGTAAGTAGAGTTGCCAGCGGTAAGCTATCCCCAGCTGGAAGTAATTCCTCACCCGCTTCTGCTTCCGCTTCTTTATTGCCTGCTTTAATTTCCCCTGAACCTGCCGAGCGAGAAAACTCCCAAGATTCAGAGCACAAAGCATCTAGAACACCCTCACCCAACAGCTCCGGAGTAGGATTGCGAAGAAGTCCGCGTGTCGATGAGATGAAGCAGTACAAGGAGCAATGGAAGTCCGACGAACGTAAGGCAAATGTCGAAGCTTTTGAAAATCCCGTAATCGAGATCGATTATGCTTCCGACGATGAGACCATACCTCAGCCGGAACCGCAGGAGTATATTATGGAGGGTATCAGTGATTTTTATGATTTCAACGCATCAATCAACCCATCAAGATCGCGTTCACGTTCTCCTTCAGTAAGTCCCCATCAAAATCGTACACCCTCCCCGCAAAACGTATCCCATCAACCAGAAACAACAAAGTCCCATAGTCCCAGTCCCGATCCTGCTTCATACAAATTCATTTACGAACGAATTCTTCCAAGCCTCTCCACTGAAGATCAGCAAGAACAGAAAGATGTCGACGGCTCCAATGACTTGTACGATTTGAACGCGAAGCTTAACCGAGAAGCACTCAAGGGGTTGACGGCCAATAAGTCGAATGAGGTTCATCGTACCTCGGTGGATTACGCGGTCGAAGATTTGTCCAATGACAAACAGAGTGAGAAAGGTGCGATCGCAAAACAAATCGCCGAGCTGCAGAGAACCCCTACGACTCCGGAGTACGAAAGATCGATTTCAGCCGAATGGCAGGATACCAAAAGGTTAAAAGAGGAACTGTTGAGTGGCACATTCAAGCGATCCACATATGTGGGTGAATCTATGGATTTCTCCGATCAATTAGCGAACTTGCGAGAAGAGGCGAAAACTTTCCGAAGGTCCCAGAGTAGGAGTCGATCACCAGGGTATAATATGGGCGATATTACAGAGACGGTACTGGCCAAGAAGCAGCTGCAGGAGAAAATCCTTGAAGAAATTGCGAAAACTGCGGGGAATTCCGAAGACTTCGTTTGCAACTTATCAAAGTCATATGTAGACCGCAACAGAAGGGCTTCTGATACAGTTTTGATCCAAAAGCCAGAGATTCTCTTCCAAATTCAGGAATTGATTCAGGAGAGTGATGAGAATCTAGACGGGATAGATCTAGACCCCGATGAGTATCACCACTTCAGAAGATTCTCACTTAATCAAGAGTTGCCGAACGAACAGTACCCAGAGGACTTTGTTTCTATCTCCGAACTGAAAGTGAAGTCAATGGGTGAACTGCGCACTTGGAGTGACTATGTGGAAACTAAATTGCCACAGGAGCCTCAGAAAAATCTCATAGAAGAGGCGTACGAGTCGGGCAGTGACGATGAACGCCAAACCGTCGTCGAGGTGGAAGACGAAATCGACGAGGACATCTGGGACTACAACGAGCGGCCCGAAGAATCCCATAACGAGCAGTCGGAGTGCGAAGAAGCTGATCGGGAGATTGACAGATATGCCGGACGACATGCAAACGATTGGCGTGATATGGAGGGTGCTGTTGGAGGAGTGTCAGACGAGGACTCTCTCCAAATCGATAAAATTTACGATGAAGCCATAAAAAATCGAAAGCCTTCCGTTATCTTACGCGACTACGACAATATTCTGGAAGAAATTCAAATCTCCGATGAAGACCGCCTGGACGAAGAACATAGAGATGAAATCTCAAATGGTAATGGTGGTAATATGGATCGCGAATTGTGGTCACCACGAAGTCGATCGGGCAGAGCCAGCAGCGGAGAGAGCTCAAAAAGTTTTCTGGAAAACGAACGAAGAGACGCCGAGCGGAGGTATTTGGGTGACGCCACAATGTCGGCGATAAATTCAACGCGGCTGCGATCCAGGTATGGTATTGTTCCGTCCACGTCCTTCACCACAACTTACGATAACGATACAACGGAAGTTGACGTCAACTATGTTCCCAAGAAGGAGTACAACTGGCGAAAAAATTTCAAATTGGATGACGATGAGTGTGGGGAAGAAAATGAGGAACGCATGCAATATTTGGATTCAAGAAAATTCAGCCTAGGCGGGGAAAGTATAACCTTGTTTTCCCGAAGTCCAGTTCTTTCTGAAGAAGAGTCAGATATGAAAGGAATCGTTGAAGAAAACGATAACGATCAAGAGCGGTTGGAAGAAGAAATGGAACCGGAACCAGAGGAACTAGTGTTTAAAAAAAATTCAAAGAAAAAAAAGAACAAACGGAAATCTAGAAAAGGTTCTAAGGGTAGTATTGGTGCAAATGATGAAGAAATTGAGAACGCATCTCGTAGGGGCAGTGCCATCAAAGAAGATGATTTGCCAAAAAATAAGTCCCGAAGGCAATCGAAAGAAATTTTGGATATCGCCACCGAAAAGGAAACACCTTTAGATGAAGAAGAAAATGAAGATTTACAGCTAAAAAAGAAGTCTAAAAAGCGAAGAAAAGCCAAACAGGAGACGACTCTACCAAGTTTAAATATAAAACTACCATCGCCTGAGAAGAAAGCACCGCCACCGTCTGTTGCTGCGATTCGAGCTGCGCTTATGGCACCTCCAGTGGAACTTAAATCTGCAAAACCTGCAAGGAAATCGACAAAAATTGAAGACATTATCGGTATACAAGACTTACGAGCTGAGTCCTCTGTGTCATCGGCGAATTCGCCAAAAATCGAATCGAATCCGCAAGAAACTCAAAAACTAAAATCTACTTCGAGGAAATCGCCCACCAATGAGGACCATATCAGACCACAGGCAAATCTGGAAGTAAAACCACCAAAAATCAATGCATACCAACGTCCATCCACTACTCGCACTTCACCCAGTTCTCAGCCAGAACATACTTCAACTGTCATACCGATTGGTAAAGCCAACCGATCAGAAACTCCTGAACCACCTCTTTCACCCGTCAGGACACCATTGCCTGCAGCTTTATCAAGCAATTCGGCCACAAAATCAGAAATAGATCAAAATCAGAGTAAACCTTCACCTAAATCACCCACCGATTCGGATGCTATTGACATAATAAAGGATGGAGGACTATATCCTTTGTTTTAAAATAAAACTGTGTAATAACAAATCCACACCGCTTCTCACCTCAAGGCACTAACAGCCACGAATTGGAAATTCCCTTTACTCACAAACACTCGTTTTTTATTCTGCTGCTTCTTTTCTATAAAAATTACAAAAATCATTCATTTTTATTTATATTTATTTTCTTCTTATAGACACGCAAAGACTAGATACTTCCGTATAAAATCCCTCACCTAAAATACATATATATACAAAATTGTACTTCAAAATTTATGTGCAATCCAACGCTGTCCCAAAATATATACATATTTACAGATTTTTTTTATTTATTTATTATTTTGGCTTTTAAATGAGCTTGTAATGAATTTTCTATTATTTTTATGGACGTGCGATATTTTTGTTATTTATAATTTTTTTGGTTTTATAATTTTATTTTTTTGTTTTTGTAAAAATAAAATTAAAATAAATATATATTTCACATTAAACAAAAGACATAATAGAAAATGTTTTAATCTTAATTTTGATTTTTAAGACATACGTGTATCGATTAAATTATTTCTTATTTATGTATATTTTGGTGGTTGAGAAGGTATTTGGTGAATTGCCGACCACATCTAGTCGTTATGTAGCACAGCTTTTGGAGGATAATTTTGTAGCAGATACTTTTTCTTTTTGGAAGCTGGTTGAATGCAGGCAGTTTTCCATCATAAGGCTTGCACAAAAGTTGGTGTACGTTCTGGTGCACAGTTTGCTAACTCTATGCCAGGTATTCTATCCGGTCCTATTGCTGATTTGAATTCCAGATTTTGCAAAATGCTTTGCATTGTTCGTGGCCGAATCCGCATGGTTCTCATTGATAATGGTACTCGTATCAAGGAAATGATGCTGGTTGCATTTGCCCGGTATCTACAGTTGAAATTTCCAAAAATATCAGCCTTTTCTGTTGGTGTTGTGGCTAATGCCTTCATTCACTAATGGAGAGAAGGAAGAGAATCTGAAATTGTTTTTAATCACTGACTAAAGATTACGTTATTTTCTTATTGTAATGTTGTCGGGCTAAGAGTGTGTCGAACTATTAATCGAAAGGTCTCCGGTTCGATTCCCGTCGGGACCAAGTAACATCTAAAGTTTTTTTTCCCCTGCCACACCTCTTGCAAACGTCTGACAAACATCCAAGAGTATCAAACATTAAACCTACATTTCTTTAAAAATTAAATGCAAAATGTTGCAAACCTGCATGTAAACCCAGTTTTGTTTTCCTATCCAATAATTGTAACCTGTTGTACCTGGTAGACAAAAAAAAAACCAACAATACACGACATTAACCAATAACTCTCGCATAATGGTATGGAACCGTGGCCAGCGTTACCTTCGGGGCTTTAAATCGTTCTTTTGTTTTCTTTTAAGTGCCCAGACTCCAGGGCTCATCTTTTTAAAAATCAGTAAAATAAAATTCCTTTTAAAAATTTAAAACGCTTCTTTTTTTTCTTTTTTTTTGACTATAAATTTTAAAATAGTCTCAAGTTTATACTGTATTTGCTGAACATTGGAAAAAAACACTCTGGACTAAACCCTTTTAATTTCATTCAACTCTTTCTGGAAATATACTTCACTTCTAGTGAAGCTGGACTAGTGATAGACATCTTTATCAATTGTGACACCTAACCTTTTGTTTCCACTGCCCCACCTCTTTCTGAAACATCCCAACATATCAATTGTCAGTAGAAACTTCAAACATTCGTCGTTCGGAGTCGGCGTAAAATTGTAGGTCACTTCTACTTCGCACTTTTTATAGAAGCTAGGTTTTGGGCCATTATGGGCCTTTTTTTGTTGTGCAGAAATTGGCCCTTTTGATGAAATTTTTGAAGACATTTTGGCAAAGTGTCGACTTAACTTCATCAATGGCGCTTCGAATCTCGCCTTTAGTTCAGGAATTGTTCTTGGGCTATTGGCATACACCTTTTCCCTGGAAAAAAAAACCCAAAGAACGCTTTGGGCTTCAGGCTATGTCAACAAACAGAGTTGTCGCATTTTGGGCGCTGTGTTAAATGCCATTAATTTCATACATTAAATTCATACCGTTGACAAATGTCAAAATGTCCTCGAAAATTTCGCCAAAAGGACCAACGTATGCCATCAGAACTTTTCATATAAACACTGTAATTTTTTTAAATTTCAAATCGGCGATCTCAATGGGACACCCTTTAATCCCTTACATAAATGTACAATTTCTTTTTGCAGGTTATATGAAAAATGAGTTATTTAAGTGTAGTAATATGTAGTAGAAAAAAATCATATTAGTAATAATTTCGCAATATTACTTATTTACTAAACGGGCTCCCGACCCGTGAAGAGTCGCTGCCTGAGACACAGCCGCCTTCCATCCTCTACGTTCCCGGGCACGCTGCTTCCAGTTGTCTAGACCAAGCGCTCTGGCATCCGCGATGGCTTGGCCTTTGAAACGGAGGTTCGTTCTTAATGCCTTCTCGAACCTTGGGGCTGGGATTCGAAGATCCTCTTAGCTGGAGCATTATTGTCCATTCGCTCGATGTGGCCGATCCAATGTAGTCGACGTATTTTGGCTTTTTGGACTACATCCACATGTTGGTACAGCTCATAGAGTTCGCGGTTGTATCTTCTCCTCCATTCGGACTCCTCGCACACAGGACCACAAATCCGCCGAAGAATTTTTCTTTGGAAGGAGCCCAGTATCAGCTCTCCCGTCCTGCTTATCGTCCAGCACTCGGCGCCATAAAGCAGAACCGGCAGGATAAGGGTTTCGTAAAGCATACATTTCGTCCTCCGAGTTAGGAGTTTTGAACCCAGTTGTTTTGCCAAACCGAAGTAGCAGCGGTTTCCTAGGGTAATTCTTCGCCGGATCTCCACTAATGTGTCATTCGTGGAGTTGATGTTTACTCCGAGGTAGATGAACTCCTTAACTACCTCGAAGTTGTTGCTATCAATAGTGACGTTTTGTCCTAGGCGGCGGACAGATGTTTGTTTGTTTGTTGATAGCATGTATTTAGTTTTGTCCTCATTTACTACAAGGCCAACAGATTTCACCTGTTCTTCAATGGCCGTGAAAGCTTCTATCACGGGGCGCTGTGATCGGCCGTTGATGTCAAAATCGTCCGCATAACCCAGCAGCTGAACGGACCTGTTGAAGATAGTGCCTTCCGTGTTGACACCTGCCCTGCGCACTCTCTGCTCCAGTACGAGATTAAAGAAATCGCATGATAGCGCGTCCCCTTGTCGAAATCCGGTGCATGTTTTGAAATAGTTCGGAGGAACTATTTCCAAACTGCACGATGCACCGCGTGTTTTCCAGAGTCACGCGACACATCTCAACCAGTTTTGCCGGGATTCCGAATTCGGCCATCGCCATATAGAGCTCCTGACGATGTATACTATCATACTGAGTCATCGAAAGTTGGGTTCAACGTATCGACCTCTGCATACGTTCCCGTGGTGAATATATAAACGAAGTCAAATTTCATTCAAAAATGTTCTGATAGTAATTCAAGCCAATAATTTTTTTTTTTTTGAGATATCTCGAGTAGTTTGCATTTTATTCAAAAAAGAAGTTATCAAGTCTTTAATGAAGTCCCTTTACTACCTTGATATAAAACATCTATTTAGGATTCTTTAACTGCGTGCAATTTAAATTTGTGTCTGCCTCTGTAATGGCAACAAAAATTATGGAGCCGTATTTTAATTTAACCGTTTTGATTTCACAAATAATCCTTATTGCTCTTACAATAATCTTAAGATTAACAGGAACGAAATTATTTCCTTAAAATGTTTACAACAAAATCGGGCAACAAATTGCTAAAATATTCACTGTGCGTTTCAGAAACGAATTGAAAACTTTCCCATTGTAAGTCTTTTTCAAATTATTTACACAACACAAGTAAACAGCACAGCGCATATTTATAATTAAAATCACACTGAATAAAGAAATAATCACAATATGTGCCTTTTTGCAGAGTTTTGACAGATGTGCAGCTCGAGACCATAATAACCGCACAGAGTATACAACGTTTATACATCAACCTTGATAGTGAGGAGACTAGAGTTCGTACCTCTCCGGTGTGGTGTAAAAATGCTTTGCTGCCAAAATATTTCATAACCAAGGCGACTGAAGATGATTGTTTTATTTGGGAATCGATTTACATAAAGTTTGAGTAAATTTCTATCGCAATTCACTTGATGTGTGGATACTTACTTTCTTTGCCCACTAACGGTTGGCCAAAATGTTTTATTTGTAGGTGCTCCATAAATATTAATTGATTTTAAATAAAATAAAAATTTTCTCCGACGGTCTTTTTGCAGGTATAATATAGATACATACCTATAGGTATACATAGATTGAAGTATCTTAGATTAAGATTTGTAGGCTTTATTTTTGGATATTCAAGTACAGTTTTGAACTTGATTCTTGTGTATGACATGGCTATGTAGTTTTGAAACGTTTGTCAGATTCTGGTGACTCAGCGTCAAGCATTGAACATGTCGCCGATGGGTTTGGGCCATGACTGTTGTCCTTCCGATAGAAATTTGTGTCGTTTAGAAGCGTCCCCAAGAATCAGCTGGCAGCTCAATTTAAAATGTCTGTGATAAGAAATAATAAAAGCGAACTTTATTAATTAAAAAGGTTAGCAGAACTTATCAAATTAAATACATACCTAACTGCATTTTTGTTTATCGAGCATCGCTAGAGGGTCTGATAGTTATTTCCATAAATGTTTATCAATAGGATATAATTTGAAATTGATTTAAGGCTTCTTTCAGTATTTTGAGCTGTTATACTCAGCTTTCTGTTTCAGCCAGAAGCTACTTGCAAATCTCTTACAGATATTTTGTCAGTAATATCAAAATCAAGTAATATCTGTAATGGATATACATTAACACTCGGACCCGCAATAAACTTGAGGTTTATGGTCACTCTAATCGATATCATGAATTCAATGTAAAGAAAAAGAAGAAGAAGTAGACTCATTGATTTTAAGCCCCGTTGCTCGTGTTTTCAATGTCAATTGACATTTGATAATTGACTTATTTCAATTGGCCCTACTAATAATAGCTCCAAATGCCAAATATTAATTAGTGGTATATTAAAGACTTAGTACAAAGCTTTGGCAGAATTCTACCAATAACAATTGTACGGCTTTATTACCAAACCCACGCCCTTTCTTTCAAATCTATTACAATATTTGTTATAATCTCACACATTCACACCCACTACCGCGAGAACCGAAAAATTACCTGAGAGCGAGGACGCATTTGTCAAATTTATTTCTCTATACCTTCCACCCTAGATCATCATTGTCAACGGTATGTCTATTTTTGAAAGTTAGTATGTTAGTACTTAGTACTGCTGTATTCAAAAGCTTTTTTTCATATTGTTTCAATTATTGTAAGCTGAATTTGCGGGAAAATTTATAAATATCCCCTGTAAAAAAATTAATGTAAAAAATTAGTAAAACAGGTTTTTTGCTAAAAAAAAAAACTAATAAAATAAAAAATGTTGTTAATGGTTTGAAGTTTTTTTTGTTCCCTTTTGCAGAATATCATATAACATTACTTTATATTTTTTTTTAAATTATTGAAGATTGTCATATTTATTACTTAAAAATTTATTTTGATATTATTTATTTCTTATTTTGTTACCTCCTCTAAAAATGATAAATCGCGCGATTTTTAAAATAAAGCAACTACTTTTGATTGTAAAAGCGGGATAATAAGAAAATTATAAAAATTAAGCAATGAGTGTTTTTTTGAAATGCAGTTTATTTTAACATTTATCAATTTTAGAGGAAGTAACAAAATAAGAAATAAATAATATCAAAATAAATTTTTAAGTAATAAATATGACAATCTTCAATAATTAAAAAAAAAATATAAAGTAATGTTATATGATATTCTGCAAAAGTGAACAAAAAAAACTTCAAACCACTAACAACATTTTTTATTTTATTAGTTCAAATGTATTATAAGCAATGCAACGCAAAAAACCAGTTTTACTAATTTTTTACATTTAGCCCAATTGTGAGTTTCGCGTGAACAAGATTCCACCCGAAAAAAATCCCTTTTTTCTTTTCGCCTATTGTGAATTTCGGGCGAAAAAAAATTGCATGTTCGAAAGATTTTCCTTATTGGCAGCTCTCAATTCGGGCGGAATTAAACGTCATTCAGAGCTAAAATGTTCACTTATTTTTTTGGGGCGAACAGGATTTTAATTAATAGGTTTGGACCGACCAAAAACGGTACGTGCGAAAAAAGGCGGCTACAAATAAAATAAATGGACAGATATTTGTTTGTTTGTTGATAGCGTGTATTTAGTCTCGTCCTCATTAACTTTAAGACCAACCAATTTTTCTTGTTATTCAATCGCCGAAAATGCCATCTCCATGTAGAGCTCTTGACGATGAATGCTATCATATGCGGCCTTAAAGTCAATGAAAAGATGATAAGTCTCGACTTGAAATTTGTTGGTCTTTTTTGATATCCACAATCTGCAAAAACAACGTAAACAAGCTGCGAGTTTCACGATGGGTGGAATGGTTTTTTTTTTTTGTTTGGACTGGTAAGCATATCCAGCAAATATTGGAATTCTATTTTATAAACTCTTAAAATATGCACAGTATTTATTAAAAAAAACACTAAACAATTGGAACTTAACTCAAAGCGACTGATGTCCCTGCGCCGTTAAATGTTTACATTTTTGGCTTTATTTCATTTGGCGTTTTTTTCCGAATAACTAGTTCTTAAGTATTTTATTCTTAAGAACCGCAGTACTACGCAATGCAATTTAATACAAAATATTCTTAACTTCCCTATTTCTTTTTTGCATTTAATTTATTTGGCACTTTATATTTTAAAGCTGTCAAAACACAAATTAGGTGTGTTCGTCTGTGTTCGAAATGTCACTGTCGATTCGAAGTGAAATATCATTCGGGCGAAACTCACAATAGCTTTGAAAATTCCGGGCGGACAGAATTTCACCAGGCGAAACTCACAATAAGGCTGATTAATTTTTTTACAGCGCGTGACTTTCAGTTTTTTTTATATAATGTTTCTTGTCCATTTCGTAATTTTTGTATTTCAGTTTGCACCACAATTGCTTCCTTTCTCAAATCTACAATGAGTTTATATAAGCCAGCACTTTTTCGTCCAACCAAAAATTTCAGTCTGCGATGCCACGCTTCAGCATAATTTTGTTTTCTCGGGAATTGTTTTTCTGCGCTGTCATACATAGACCAAAAGTTAGGAGAGTACTGCACTTGTCTACTTCCATTACGAATGTTTTGTAAAAAAAACGTGATTAGCGGGATTTGGCGGGATTTTAAAAAGCGGGATTATAATAGATCGGGATTTTGAACAAGCGGGATTTTAAAAGACGGGATTTTAAAAAAGCAGTATTTTAGTAGACGGGATTTTAAAACTTTTTTCTCGGGATTTTTGAAAAGCGGGATTTTAAAAAGCGGGATTCCGATACACTCCCAATTTCTCGTTTTCATTCCGTTCTGATTTTTTTGATTCATAGTTTGCCGCAATTCGATCGTAGACCCCTAGGAATTACTATATATATATATGATCCGTATCGACAGTTATATCGATCGAGCCATATCCGTCCGTCCGTCACCGGTTTTGATGTTTCAAAATTCGAGCCAGAAATACTTTAGAGCATATACCAATGATCAAGTTTAAAGATTTTTTAAAGCTGCCCTTTGACATGCAAACTATTTAAAATAAAACATTTTTGTCGAAAAAGTTGACGGAAATGAAGGTCTTGTTCCTCGCAAAGTATGTAGACAAACTATTTACTTAACAATTTGTTCACACAAAATTGTTTGTCACACTCATTTTTTGGTTGCGTTTTTGACAAAAACTTTTTTCTCCATAAATTTTTTAAAAAAATGTAAAAACAGTAATAGGGAAATATATAGAAAAAGTCCTTCTTGGCAAGCCGCCTAAACAAAGTTTTTTGCCACACCCCGTTTTGTTGCCCAAACCACAGGTCAGCTTTGAAAAAGCATTGCAATTTTACAAAAAGCTCTCAAATAAAGCGCAATTTTTAATCTATTTCATAAAGAACCATGGTGTCTATGATATCGAAAATCAGTTAACTATTCCACGGTAGTCCGTATTTTTACAATGATTCAGGTGATATTCCGTACTGCGCTAGGCGACTTGAAATCACTTTTCTCTTGTATGAAAGCTGTTACAACTATGTTTGTTGGGAATCTTATGTCAATCTGTAAATTTGATTATTTTTAAGGGTTAATAAATAGCGTAACATTCGAGCGCAAGATCCTTTTGCGCCAAATATCTGACTCCCAAAAGCACTGGATTTATTTTTCATTAGATTATTAGAAACATACCTCTAGCACTCTTTTCAAATATATTTGAGGCCTTATATTGTGTTCTATGTTTATCTCAAGGTATTATAGATTTCTCTAATAGAGATTCTTTTTGTAGCAAATCTTACAACGGGTTTCGATTACTTCAGCCACCTTCTTATCATTATCTAAACTCTATAGGACTCATTTTTGGTGACAAAACACACTCCATCCAGATATGCTGTAAAAGTATGGACCTTGTAGCAGCGCCATGCGAAATCGTATCCGCTTTGATCTATAAGTCAAATAGATCAGACGTCATACCGCTTGGCTTTAATTCCTAATGGCAAAGTCAATTTATATTTAAACAACATTAATACCTCTTACAGATGTTTTACTTCTCCGAGATATTTATTGATGTTTTTTTTTTCTTGAAATATCTTACATAACACCGGTGTTATTTGTTTTGTATTCACCGCGGTATTTATTCTTCTTTAAATAGCCCCACTTTATTGAACTCTTACTTTCCCGCAAAATGCGGAAGACGGTTGTAAACAAACAGCAGTTCCCATTCCAACCGCGTAATCCTCCAGATCTGTGAAGAAACTATCTCCGAGCGAGGTGTGATTCTAATCGAAAATGCAGCGCACCTCTTGCCAAAAACAAATGACAATGTACTAAATATTCTAAAAATACGTTCGCCACTCACAGTGGGCAAGTGCCAATTTTTTTTTAAAATACAGTGCAGTGCACTGACATGGCGAACACACCGAATGCATTCCATCTGCCCTGTCGCAACTACATCGCCTTCCACTCACGGTGCATATTCGGATCAGAGATGAATATTTATTGCATTGGTCGTCGCTAGGACCACTGCATTTGAGTATAGTTCTTCAGATGGCCTATTTCCACGCCTACCCACTTGAGGCCGGTGGCATTATTATTATTATTATTTTTTTCATTTCTTTCCTACGTAATGTATATACTCATGGATCATACATTTTTGTTATACGTCACTATTAAGTCTGTCCGAGAAAGTCAACTTAGTAAGGGAAATTATTTTTTGCTCGGTATTTGCTGGCAATTTGTTGCGGTTTTAATATTTGACAATTTTTGTTGTTCTGTCCCAAATAGCCGAATGTAATCGTGAGTGACTAAAAGCATTATAATACTTGAAGTATTCGTATGTATGTAGATTGGTGTCAATATTTTTGTATTGCTTTTTTGTTTGGGTTTCTCTTTTTTTTTGTTAGGCTCTGTTGACGGACCTTGCACCCAATTTACGCTGAAGTAAGTTTCGGGAGTGGAAGTTTTTCTTTTCTGACAGATTTGACATATAATAAAAATTAGGAATTTGTACAAAGTATTTCTTATTTTTTTAAATAAATGGATTCTCTGAATTATTAGAGTAAAAACGAAGCGGGCAATCTATTTAAAATTTATTGGCAATGTAATTAAATCTTAAAAAGTGGTCTGGGTGTAAATCAATATGATTTACATGTATACGAAATAACGGAGCACAATGTAATAATGATTTGCTCAATGACAAATGACAATAAAAAGTACAAATAAAGGCAAATTATTTTAGTTATTTATTTACTAACAAAAAACGGCTGGACCGATTTCGCTGAAAACTTAATCAGTTCTGAGTTACGTAATTACGCATCGAATAAACCCGGTCCCATGTCAATAACATCTTTGTTTCTCCAGATAATCGTGGCGGAAGATAATTCCGAACGCACATACGTACATGCACACATACGTACATACATACGGACAGACATCTCTATAAAAACGTTGAATTTGGATTCTGGTGACCTTGAAACTAGGAGATATGTCAAAATCCGCGATTCACAAAATCGGCCCCATTACAAGAACTTCCACTGGGAAGTTAAAAATAGGTTGGATATTACAGTATCGTTTTATATTTGATTAATAGTAACTTCGAAAATATCCGTGGAATGGATACGAGTAAACTACTTGAATTTAAGTAAATTATTTATCTTTCTAGCGCCCTTGGTTTTGATAGTTTTGAGTACTCTTTTGGTCCCTGGTCTCTGACATATGCTTTGTCATTTGTGGATATCATTTTCTAAATTCTTGTTCCTGGGATACTTGGCGAACCCCACAGAGGGACCAGTTGGGATGCCGTGAAGTTGGAGGGTTATCATATCATTAATTGAGCCAGATCATAACCTCTTCGGTAAAGAAAAAAAATTAGTCATGAGATACTTGCATATACAAATTTGAGTTTTCAGAAACACTACAGTATTCGAGAATTGTTTGGATTTTATGTATACGAACGGAAGTAAATCCTGGTTGATGCCTTAATGTAGCTCTTATGAAATAAAGCCTTCTAGTTTCTTCTTCGTCTTAGGTACAATTAAAAAAAATATTTTTTATTTTCATTTTTTTGTATTTGGGATTTTTAACCATACGGTTAAAATAAAAATAATAAGCCGAAAGTCAAAAATCAAGAGGCAAATTCTTGAACTACGGAATTTGCAATCAGTTGTATTGCGATCTAGAGAATGTCTACTCCTTGTAAAGAAAATCTTTCGCAAGATTCTAGTTGAAGAAGGGCATAAATGTACTCTCAAAGCTTTTTAATGATTTGATTTTGATTTTTCTCCAGATAATTCTGTGGCTGGGACTTTAAAACGGAGGTTCGGCTTTCCTTATTGTGTTGAATCTGGGGTTGGGGGTCGAAGATCTTCTTCGATGCAGCATTATTGTGCATTCGATCGATATGGCCGAAACAATTTATTTGATGTGTTTTTTAATTTTTTTTGCTGAACGCACTACATGCACGTCTTGGTATAGCTTATAGAGTTTGCGGTTGTATTCTCTCCTCTATTCGCCCTCTTCACACACAGGATCAAATTTCCGTATTTTTCTTTCAAAAGAACAAAATTTAACCTTTTCTGCTTATCGTCTCACACTGAGCAGCTTACACTTGTTTTTCTGAGTTTTGAACCCATTTGTTTTGCTAAACCGAAGTAGCAACGATTTCCTAGGCTAATTCTTCGTCGGATCTCCACTAAGATGTTATTGTTGGATGTGCTATCCCCTACTACCTCGAAATTGCTGCTATCAACAGCGTCCTTTTACCTTAGTCGGTAAAAAGATGTTTGCTCATTTGATTGTTAAAAAAAGGAATTGGTTTAATCCTCGTTGATTTTAAGACCAAACAATGTTGTCTGTTCCTCAATCGCCACGAATGCCTCTTCCACCCACGTCATCGGCAGCGTATGCTAGCAGTAGAGCGGGGCTGTTGAAAAAAGTGACTAACATTTTGACACTTGCACTGCGCAGTACCTAAGTTGAACCATCGCCACTTAGAGTCCTTGACGGCTAATACTATCACATGTGGCTATAAATTCGATGAAAAAAGTTGAAAGTTAGTAGTCTTGTCAAGGATTTGCCGAGGTATGCAGATTTGGTCTGGTACGTGCCAATAAGTGTGCGCAGACAGCTTCAGACGTTCACACAGTACGTTGGATAGGATATTATTTGCGACATTCAGCAGAGATATGCCTCGATAGTTCTTGCCTTTCTTGTGGATGGGTCATATGGAGCTGATAGTCCAGTCATCAGGCATGCTTTCTTCCACCCATACTCAGTTGATGCATGTGCCCTACCAAAACATAACCTGTGTACGAGCATTTGAGAGCTCTCGGTTGTTCTTTAACTTTCTTACAGCTTTGACAACCTCTTCAATACTGGGTTATGGAATTGGGAAATCTTTGCGCGAATGAATGGTCCGGATCATTCATGTTCTCGTTACGAGAAAGAATGGATTCTCGCAACGAGAAATGTTTAAGTAAAAAGAGGCTTCAACTAAGAAATGAGTTGGTCCGATGAGGATGCAAGTATTTTGAAAGTGCCGTCAGTCTGCCGTATCCTTGAAACCTTGCTCGCTTTTGTATGTCTATATTTTCTATAGTCTTAGTTTTTGGAGTCCTGAGCTTCTTTTGACAATTCTCCAAGTGGTATCGATGTATGCTTTATTATAAAGGGTGTTAAGAAGTAAAATGTTAAAACTTCGGGAAATGATCCTTGGGTATTATCTAAGAAAAAAATCGTTCTACAGCAAGGGTCTATCCCCAATGTGGACATCATATACCGAGAATTTAAGAAAATACTTACTTTGGTGTTCCTTGACCCTTGACAGAAATATCTCCGCCTATACTTAGTGCAGAAACTTCATTTAGGAGTTTCATTTTAGAAAACACTTGCTCCTGTTAAAAGCTACCTGAAAGTAAACATTTTTCCTCTGCAAGAAAAATTAAACTGACTTAAAAATAAATATCTGGAAAGTCAAAAACAACATCAATTTCATTTAAACGCATTTAAAAAGAATATTATTTCGTCTAATATGTAAGCCCTAAATGAAGCATCGTTCAAGGGACACCAAAGTTAGTCTTTTCTTGAATTCTCTGTAAGTGATGTCCACATTGGAGATAGACCCTTGCTGTTAAACGACTTTTTTTTACAGTATACCCAATAATCATTTCCCAACGTTTTGATATTTAACTTCCAAACCCCCTGCATTTTGATTATGAGCCAAACCTTTATAAAGAATAGGTGTGCGTTGTTTTTCAGAATAATATTGCATTATTTACTCTGTTGCTTCCTTTGCATTTCCTTTGAAAGTATAAACTAGAGGAAAAAGGGGTGGCGACGGTGTAGAGGTTATTGTGTTGGCTTGTGACCCTATCGGTGTAGGTTCAATCCCCATGAGGAACGAAAACATACGCCACCCATTAAACCAATAAGAGGACTTCCGCCCGGTATTACAATGGACCGTTACCGAGTCTGAGTGTTCAGGGATTTAGATTTTCTCTTACAAAAAAAACAGCCTGTTATTGTTTTCGGTTTACCGGTTTTGTGGTAATTTTTTGTATCTCGGTTAAAACCGGTGTTTGTTTATTCCAATAAACGAGTGGCGGTTATTTACTGCTTATTTTACACCAGCAGAAAATGAAGACAACACTGAAAACTCTTCCATATAAAAATATTCGTTCTCTCACACGACCTAAACATCTCCCTTCTCGCTCGCGTCACGTTTATTCGCAACATTTTCGACCGATTTCACCTTTTCTGTAAACCTATTAAGTCGTTGGTTAGTGAATGTAGTGGTAAGAAGGTGATATCGCTACTACTACACTTCGTATACCTCCTTAAAATTGCTTTTTGGTAGTCTAAAATTTATTTAAAAACATAGGGACGGGCTAAAGTCCGCTTTTGCGAACTGTTGGATACCCTATTCTTATTCCTATCCCTCATTAGTGGGCGTGACAAAAGTCTAAGTATGGTTGAATTGTTAAGAACGCTCTACATATTTTCTTATATAACATTTAAAGGTTTTTCAAAAAATTGTTTTATTTAATTGTGGGCGTGTCAGTGTGCGGATTTTGAAAATATTAACACATGAGCATAAAGGGCCCGTAGAAAGTATATATTTTAAATTTCAGCTCCCTAGCTTAAACTTTGACTTTTCAATAAAATTGTTTTATTTAATTGTGGGCGTGTCAGTGAGCGGATTTTAAAAATAGTATCTCCCGAGCAGTTTTAGGAGTCAAAGATCATATAAAAAAATTTCAGCTTTCCAGCTCAAAATTCGATTTTTTCAATAAATTTGTTATTTTGAGTTTGTGGCCGTGTCTGTGAGCGGATTTCAAAAAATGTTTAAGCTTGATTATTTAAGGCCGTAGAGAGTATATGGTTAAAATGTCAGCTCTCTAGGGCCAGTTTAAAGGCCTAACTTTTGCCGACAGACGGACGAACATGGCTATGTCGACATTACTATCGATGCTGATCATAAATATAGTAACTTTTAGGGGTCTACCGGCAATATTAAGGTATGTTACAAACTATGATTCAAAATTAATATACCCTTAGAATAGGGTATAAAAAGTTTACTTTTGGAAAATCCTTTTGCATTATTTCACTAATTGTTATTTTTTATTTTTTTTCTATTTTTTATTTTCGCTGCTGTTTTCGTTTTCGAAGTTTGCTGAGTTAGGTTGTTGAACCTCTTCTATCATTTTTTTAATTTAACCGGAGATAAAGAAAAACCGTTTTTTTGTGAAAACTGTCATCCCTAGTGTAATCCTTTGCCATGCAAATTAAAACATTATATATTACTTAAAGCCTCGTTAATACCTCTCTTTTTACCCGGGTTGGGTTCGATATCCCGCTTTTTATAATCCCGATTCTTAAAATCCCGCTATTATAATCCCGCTTTTTTAAAATCCCGTCTTTTAAAATCCGCCTCTTATAATCCCGTTTTTTATAATCCCGTTTCTTATTATCCCGCTTTTACAATGAAAAGTAGTTGCTTTATTTTAAAAATCGCGCGATTTTCAAAATAAACATAAAAAATAAACAAAAGAAACATAAATAATTTTAAATATTTTCAGCAGTTTGGGATTTATAGCCCTTCGAAAAGTACCTATATATATTGTTATGTAACCCATCTAAAACGGAACTAATTCCAAAAATACATTCGTAAAATACCTTAAAGGTCAGAAGTATTATTATGAAAACCGTCATAAGCTAAGATGTATTGGAGATACAGCTTGGAAAAATCTATACATAAATCTGTACACGAAACAGCTAGCCGTTTGTTGTTGCTAAACACAATGTAACTCGTCTCATCTGCCATCTGCCGAAATACCTGTACAACAATTTTTTACTTTTCTATCAACAGGCAAAGGCAAAATTACGGAAAAGCTCTCTCCAAAGGGGCAAGTATAGTGATCAGAGATTAAAATGAGAACCACCTTTTCATTGGATTCGTTGGAAATTGATGGTTTCCCCTCTTTACTCGTGAATCAGATGACTTGTGTTCTACAACAACCCACGAATATGGCTACCCAACATAATTAAAATCGTAAACGAGACCGATCAGCTACAGTCGTAACCAAAATTATTATTGAGCTTACCAGCAGGTAGTGATTTGTTCAAGTACTAGCAAACAAACCAATACTCACGATCATTTACCAAAGTTTGAACCAGCAAAGGGTTAGAAATCAAACTGCAAGGCATATTGTTTTTCTTTTGGGTTTTTGGAGGTTTGCATATAAATAGATAATCTGATATAATGTCTTGGCGTGAATGCATTCCAATACACTTGTAGGGAAGGTACACTGACCCTTTTTTGCTTCTCAAGCAACTATCCATGAACGCATGACTCTGTTTTTTGACTCGCTTGAATTGTTTTATTCTTTGATAGTGGCATACAAAAATTGGGCTTGTGCGTGGTAGCTAAAGGAATACAAATACACCCTCCAAGTTTCATGGAACTAGAATTAGCGGTTTGAGTTGTGCGTTGCTGCGTCAGCCAGGCAAACGTTTTTATATTATTAAAGGGTTATGAAATGATAACTCAAAACTTTTTTCCAACTTGCTGTTTAATTTTCGGTCCAAGGTTTAATTTTTTCAGCTAATTGCTTTCTTCTTCGTAACGTAGTCTTGGATGACGATTAATGCTTTTCAGTGCCCTTTTGGTAATTTTGCCCAATGGTAGATTTTGTCTTACTAAACATTGTATTTCATTCTCTCGTTGATCAACTTATTTCTGTACTACTGAACGAAAGGTTCGAATTCCCGTGACGCCGTAATTTCTTTTCACTATACTTTCTCACCCAATCAGGTGAAAGATTCGAAATGCTGACTATCATGATAAAGCTATTTTAAATAAACAAATTTCGAAATTTCAAAAATTGATCTGATTTTCCTCAGGGGACAGTTTTCCCAAAGCTCTTACATATGAAATTGTCTAGACAGAACCCACAAATTTTCAATATGTTAATATAAAAAATGAAAATTGGTATGTTCCAGAATATGTCCCATTAAACTCAAATTAAAATGTTGACGTCCACATAATTTCCATTAGTTAATTGTTTCAATAGTCTTTCTTCAGCTTGCTCCAACTTGACGTTTGGTACTAAAAAGCATCCACTTCATCTTTCATACATCAATCAGAATACCCCTCTTTCCCCTCACCCCATTTGAAGAGCTCAATGTGTCCGATCGCATGCAGCAACCATCCGACTAGACATATGTATGTACATACTAAGGCTACGACTATACCGGGCATTTTTAATGTTCCTCAAAATAGACTAAATTTGTTTTCGTTTGCGTGACTTTACTTCGTTGTGCCGAGCGCAATTTTCAAACACGATCCATTATTTTTTTTCACCAAGTATTCACACTGTCGAATGGAGAGATGATTTTCGACATAGGCCATCAGAAGCAACTCGAAATAAATTTTTAAAATATCTATAAAAATTATTCAACAGAATGCACAGAATGCAAAATTAGCGAATGAGCAATATAAGAGCAGAGGTGATGGGTTTTGAATTTCAAAGAATCTGCCCTTGTTTGCAGAAATATTAAGTCTGAATGAATTTTATTGCCGGGACAAATTAATGCCGATTTCTAAACATTTGGCGCGCATACATGTTACGTTTATCAGAGAATGTTTTCGCGTTGTGGCAATTTCCGAATTCGAACGTCGAAATGCAACAAAATATATCACGAGTGTTGTGTGGTAATTGTGAATCTTAAGTGAACCTATTGTTTTTCAAATACTATCCACTAAAATCAATACAATTTTGTATGTGTTTGATCCAATTTTCGAAGCATTTTTGCCACTCCGAAGGAGGTAACTGCAAAACATACGTTTCAAATGCATCAATCGCGTCTTCAGGCGACGAAAAACGTTGACCTCGCAATTAATTTTTGATGTGCGGAATAAAAATATGTCATTGGGTGCCAAACCGGGCTGTACGGCGGACGTTCCATCAACTCAATGTTTTGAGTGCAAAAAGTCACTTCTTTGAGCTCCCATTGTCATGGTGGAGAACGACCCGTGCTTGGCGCCTGCTTTTCCTTTTTTCTTCAAAGATTTCTGCCAAATAAATGTTGGTGTACCATTCCGAACGAACCGTTTTACTTTGCGTCTCGGTGGCGACATGTTCGGGTTTTCCGAAGAAACAGGCGACCATTTGCTTTGAAGTACAACCTTTAAGGACTTGGCTCGTCTTGAAAGATCCATACAGTCGACTGGTGTTTAGTTTTGTCGCTTGTCACGATCCCATAGACGCCTTTTTAAGCAACACGATTGAATTTTTCTTCAACATTTTGTTGGACCAATTGGCACGTACGTGCCTTTTATTGAGCGATTGTTGTATTATGCGGTATCCAACGCGAAGAAATCTTTTTGAGGACAAAATGTTCATGCAATATTAAATGCATGCGAGTAGAACAAAAGCCCAACCCTGACTCAATTGCACGAAAAGTCACATGATGATCTTGCAATATTAGTCATCGAAACTCGACGACAGATACGGTTGAATTCGGAAAACCAGCGAAAAACGGTGCCTCGGGATTGTGCTTCTTTATCAAAACTCCACACTAATTGATCGGCACACTGTTATTTTTTTTTTTTTTTTTATAAAGGGACTTTTTTGGTACCCTTATCATGTATTGGCTACACATCGCGGGCGTTAGGGAAATTAGGATTAGAAGAAAAGGAGAGTTGCCGATGCACGTTGGTTTTGAATGTTTGTAGGTTATAATGTAAATGAAAAATTTAGCGTGGAAGAGTATTCCACATTCGTGTTGTACGGCTGAGGAAAGACTCTTTGTACTTCACTGTACGTCCGAATACAGGCTTGAGGGTGAACTGATGAGCATTCCTTGCATGGCGGGTATTGCGGTTGAAATGTTCAAGGGGTGGAATGCAACTGGCTATTTCGTTAGAGCACTTACGGTTGAAATACCGATAAAATAACGGAGACATTGCGACGATGACTTAGTGAGTCAATCGATCTCGCGATGTCTCGGTCGCCTATGAGTTTTATCGCGCGTTTTGGGATCCTGTCAAGTAGCTCCAAATAAGTTATTGGAGCACCAGACCAGATATGAGCGTTTTACTCGAGTTTCGGGAGAATAAACGCCTTATAAATTGTAGCCAGATCAGAAGGGGTGAAATATTTCTTACATGCTTAAGGAAGCCTAGACATTTCGCAGCGTTCTTGGCGACATCGAATATGTGGTCATTCCAACGAAGGTTGTCATTGACACACATACCGAGAATGGATAGTCTTTCGGTTTCAGCGATGCAAGTGCTATTCATGGACAATGGCAGTGTGTGTGGGTTTTGCTTTAATGACAGGAAACAGCATTGTGTTTTGGAAGCATTAAATTCCACTCTATTGGTTGTACCCCACTGAGTTATATTGTTAAGATCGGAATTTAATGAGCTTAACATACGTTGCCGTTCCAGTTCCACACCCGAAGAAGTGGGACGTGACCCAAGAAACGAGTATGAAAAGCTGAGGGTACTGTCATCAACAAAGGAATGGATTGGATTAGAAGTAACAGACAGGAGATGATTTATAAACATAGGGACGGGCTACAGTCCGCTTGGGCGAACTGTTGGATACCCTATTCTTATTCCTATCCCTCATAAGTGGGCGTGACAAAAGTCTAAGTATGGTTAAATTGTTAAGAACGCTCTACATATTTTGTTATATAACATTTAAAGGATTTTATCAAAAAAAACGCTCCCTAGCTCAAACTTGGGTGTTTCAATAAAATTGTTTTATTTAATTGTGGGCGTGTCAGTAGGCGGATTTAAAAAAAAATTAACACATGAGCATAAAGGGCCCCTAGAGAGTATATATTATAAATTTCAGCTCCCTAGCTCAAACTTTGGATTTTCAAAAAAATTGTTTTATTTATTTGTGGGCGTGTCAGTGGGCGGATTTTGAAAATATTTATACAAGAGCTTAAAGGGCCCCTAGAGAGTATATATTATAAATTTCAGCTCCCTAGCTCAAACTTTGGATTTTCAAAAAAATAGTTTTATTTATTTGTGGGCGTGTCAGTGGGCGGATTTTGAAAATATTTATACATGATCTTAAAGGGCCCCTAGAGAGTATATATTAAAAATTTCAGCTCTCTAGCTCAAATTTTAGTTTTTCAATAAAATTGTTTTATTTTTTTGTGGGCGTGGCAGTGGGCGGATTTTGAAAATTTTATATCCCGAGCAGTTTTAGGAGTCATAGATCATATATAAAAAATTTCAGCTTCCTAGCTCAAAATTCGATTTTTTCCAAAATTTTGTTTTTTTGAGTTTGTGGGCGTGTCTGTGGGCGGATTTTAAAAATTCGTAAACTTGATTATTTCGGGACCCTAGAGAGTATATGGTTAAAATTTCAGCTCTCTAGGTCCAGTTTAAAGGCCTAATTTTTGCCGACGGACGGACGGACGGACGGACGGACATGGCTAGATCGACATTACTATCGATGCTGATCATAAATATAGTAACTTTTAGGGGTCTACGGGCAATATTAAGGTATGTTACAAACTATGCGTCGAAATTAATATACCCCTAGACTAGGGTATAAAAATGAGAAAGAGACTCGGGGACAGGACGGAGCCTTGGGTAACACCAGCATTTATTTGGTGAGTTGCAGACTTGAAACCGTCCAAGACAACTTGAATTGAACGGTCCGAAAGGTAATTTCTAATTCATTGAAGAAGATTATCATCGATTCGAAATGCACGCATTTTCGACAAGAGAGCTTGATGCCAAACTCTGTCAAATGCCTTTGAAATATCAAGCGCAACGATCTTACTTTCACCACCTTGGTGAAGAGATTGGTTCCACTTTTCGATTAGATATGTCATCAAATCACCGGTGGACCTATTGCCCCGAAAACCGTATTGCGGGTCATTGAGAAGTTTTCGAGATTCAAGATTCAAGATATTTCATTAGCTGACGGTTGATCAGCGTTTCCATGACCTTAGAAAGAAGGGGCGTAAGTGCAATTGGTCGGTAGGAGGAGGGAGAAGAAGATTAGCCTTTTTTGGACAGGCTGGACAAATGCTGTTTTCCATCATCCGGGGAAGATCACTGAAGAATAGGACAGATAGAAAAGCTTACGCAGTGGTTTTGCCAGCCAGGGGGAAATACCATCTGGACCAGCGGATTTGTGTATGTCAAGATCTCGAAGTACTCTAGCCACTGTACGAGTGCGAAAGTGGATTGGTCCCATGGAGTACTCTACGCGCTCGAGTACAGGGGGAGATAAAGCACAATCTGGGAGCAGCTGCAAAGTGAGCAGCAAGCAAATTGGCTTTATCCAAAGAGCTGACGGCTGGAATGTCGTTGTAAATGAGTGTCGGGATAGATGACGAGGCCGAATTCTTGATGTTTTTGACACACCACCAAAAGTTTTTACTACCCGTGGGACTTTGTAGTATTTTTTGCCTCAGCTTTTGGCCGTGTGAGAATTTTACACGATTAATAAGGGCATTACAGTCATTTCAGTTATTGAGTTAATCCACATCGCAAATCATAAAAACTCATTACACGAACTATTCATGATCAAATTCAATTTTTTGGCTTAGACGAATTTTTCAATTCTCTCAAATAGCACTCGTATGACAAAATGTTCTGACCACGTGCATCATTGAAAACCTCAAACTTAACAAAGCTGATGTCAGATTTGACGTATCTTCACCGGTATTGTCTTATCTCTTAAAAAGCAACCTCCGTATTTTTAATTTTAGTTACGAGAAATACAATTTTACAAATTTCGTTTACTTTTAAATTTCTTTAACTAAATTTATTTGGAATGCAAGTAAGCATATTTAAATTATTCCAAGCTTTTCCGAATATTAACCATATTTGTCCTTTTTCTATAGATAGTAACACGTGAGATGTTCGAAAGATCTCTCAAACTGGTCCGTACTGAATCTTAGTCCTTACTGCAGTTCTTAAATCCCGATCCATTATGTAACAAACAAATATAAAAATCATCCCCCCCCCCCCTGGAGGTATTTATTGGTTTTGGTAAACATTTGTATGAAAGATGTTATTGGTATGGCTGTCGCACTCATTTGACTTTCGGAAAGCACAACTTCAAAGGCTTTCTGTTGAATTACAACTTAAATTTAAACCTGACTATTTTATCGAATATTGATGATGTAGTTAGTTCGTTTTACTCCTTGATGAATGACTCCATGAAAAGAGTTATTCCTGTCAAATTATCAAAAAAGTTAACTCCAGCTTAAGTCGATAAGAAATAGACGAAAAAGGGATTGGAAGAATTATTTAAAAAGCCTGTGCCAATCAGACTTTGCACTTAATTTCACATTTTGTATCTTTTTAATGATAGCAAAATTGTCTATATCTCTCGATTCTAAGCTTAATATGCATAGATAAGGTATTTATTTGCCGTTCTTATGAAAATCATATAAAATGAATGGAAGGAGAACGCTACTAAGAATCTTCATTCGGAATATTACAGTGAGTGAGTGTTCAACACACAAGATTTTTTAACAAAGTTTATAATTACTAAAAGTTGGTATATAAGATGCACAGTAACAATAAAAAGGAACAAATTTAATAAATTAACAAAGTCGTATGGCTAAAAAAATGTTTTTACCAAAAGAATACAAAAAACACGACTTTACCAGATCAATAAATAAATTAATAACAACGTGTATTAATAAAATAAGACAAAAAATAAAAATATATTAATGAATTACTGAGTAAATAAAGACAAAATATTTATTACAAGAAATTTATATTTCTGTGCAGGTACGGGCTACGAATATGACTGCAGCTGATAGATAATATAGATAGATAATAGCTTCGCCATTAAGGAAGAAGATGAAGTTCGAAACAGCCTGCATAAAAAAACTTTTTGGATATTTGTTAATTCAAAGACTACACCATCTTATTTTTCTAACAACAGTTCTACAATTACTAATTCGCAAGCTGCAACCAATATGCTAATCATTGAGGGAACTCCTCTTTACATCAATGACCAATATTTTAATTAGGTATTTTAAAAGCTGTTTCCAAATAAGTTTGAACAATTCCTTATTCGTTTTGGAAGAAATTTAATAATTCATTTCTTCTCTGAAGATCGGCTATTCATCAGATCCTGATGGCATTACATCAATTGTTCTTTCCTGAGAGAAGAAATTAAAAAAAAATATATATCTGTAGGATAAACCTTACAAGTCACAGTCTTCACTGTCAGGGCCTGGAGTGATCACGCTTCGTAAATTATCTGCGATTGCATTGGCTCTGTGGTTCGAGTTGGACTACTCACAGAGTGGTTTGAGACACGAGCTGTGAAACCTATTGCGAATGTCTGAAAATCAATCCAGAACAACATAATTATCATCAGATGATATTTTAATAACCTGCAGGCGGAACCCGTGTAAATCTTCATTTCGCATCAAAAATGAAGCTTCGCACGTACGAATGGTTGGCAAAACTATGCTCTAGACCTTATATTGGTTGTTTGTGACCAATATGCAAGTATATGCTCTGCTCATAATACAAGCTCGAGTGTTTTACGTTATATACATGCTTCGATTGTCGTCTGAGTTGTGTTGTTTTTTTTTCGAGTTTTGTATGTGGAACTTAGTACAAAAAATTTAAATTTCAGTCGGTTTTTAATTGCAGTTTTTGTTATTAATGTTGTATTTTAGATTAATATTTCATTTTTATTTATTTATAAATATTTCAATGCGATCCTTTGCCTTAAAGACTTTTTGGTGCGACAGTCAGGTAACCACGATACAAATCGATTTTTTTTCCTCCCAACTTTAAATGATTTTAGCGCCGTTTGATTTTTAATCTTTAAAGGCTTTACCAAGTTTTTGGTTCACTGACAAAATAATACTGAGTGCGGATTTAAATGAAGAAGGAATTATAAATGGGTTATAGAAAAAATACCACTTTTATTAATAGTTTTAACCCTGTGCGCTCTGCGAGGTAGTCTGCGGTTGCACGTATTCCTTTATCCTACCGTTTTATGGCCTGCCAGTTACATTACCTCCTAAACACAATACTCCCAAACAAGTCTAAATAGTACTTGCTTTTTTCCGCTGTTTGCAAATCATCATACTCACATCAAACTGGTTTGTATTGAAACCTCCCATGCGCATGCAGTGGTACGTGGACTCTGTTTGTTTGAACTCGTTGTTTTTCGAATGAGTACTCGATGTTTGTACGATCAGCTTGACTAGTTTAGTCTCTGATTTTTTTTTTCGGGGTGCGAGGCTTTTTACACTGGAGGTAGAAAAATCCTATTAGGATTCTAGTGTTAAGTATTTGGAATTTAAATTTATATTGCAATTTCTTCGCCCATAGACTCAAGTCAAGATTGGTGCCCAAAAAGCTGCTTAGAAATAAAATTCACCTATACCAATCGGCTATGTCTAGAAGAAGACGAAACAGCTGATCACATATTTACTATGTGAATGTGCAGGCCTTATTGAAATTAAAAGGAAGGGCTTTTGCAGATACCAACGGAGAATCTAAGATACAAGAAATCCTCTGCTGGTGGCATTATTGGCTTTATACGGAAGTAGAAATCCTATTAAAATTAACGTTTGCAGGCCCTCAAAGATCTAAATAAAAGATCTTATAGGGGAGTTAGAATTTTTAAGAAAAAAAAAACACCAATCTATCATCTTGTCGCATATGTAAGTGCAACCAGCCCCTCGACGACTTTATATTCTCCTGGGTCAAGCTATATCCTTCATCCAATATCTCTTGGCGACATTGACATATTGTACGACCGAGGCCTATATTTTTGTTCGCATATTGATGATATAATCCTTAAAATTAATGGTTCCTCAATCAATCCGGGCTTGATTCGGTCTCATTAACCTGGATAACCTACAGAAACGCAGTTACGTTGCCAACATTCTCTTCACTTGTTAACTTCTTCCAGTTTCTTTTTATACCCTATTCTAGGAGTATATTAATTTTGACGCATAGTTTGTAACATACCTTAATATTGCCCGTAGACCCCTAAAAGTTACTATATTTATGATCAGCATCGATAGTAATGTCGATCTAGCCATGTCCGTCCGTCCGTCCGTCCGTCCGTCGGCAAAAATTAGGCCTTCAAACTGGACCTAGAGAGCTGAAATTTTAACCATATACTCTCTAGGGTCCCGAAATAATCAAATTTAAGAATTTTTGAAATCCGCCCACAGACACGCCCACAAACTCAAAAAAACAAAATTTTGGAAAAAATCGAATTTTGAGCTAGAGAGCTGAAATTTTTTATATATGATCTATGGCCCATAAAACTGATTGGGACATAAAATTTTCAAAATCCGCCCACTGACACGCCCACAATTAAATAAAACAAATTTTGGGAAAAATTGAATTTTGAGCTAGAAAGCTGAAATTTTTTATATATGATCTTTGGCCCATAAAACTGCTTGGGACATAAAATTTTCAAAATCCGCCCACTGACACGCCCACAATTAAATAAAATATTTTTTTTGAAAAACCAAAATTTGAGCTCGGGAACTGAAATTTTTAATATATACTCTCTAGGGGCCCTTTATGCTCATGTGTAAATATTTTCAAAATCCGCCCACTGACACGCCCACAATTTTTTATTTTTTATTTTTGAAAGTCCAAAGTTTGAGCTAGGGAGCTGAAATTTATAGTATATACTCTCTAGGTGCCCTTTATGCTCATACTTATTTTTTTTTTAAATCCGCCTACTGACACACCCACAATTAAATAAAACAATTTTATTGAAAAACCAAAGTTTGAGCTAGGGAGCGTTTTTATTTACAAAAGCTTAGTTTTTTCGATAAAATCCTTTAAATTTTTGTCACGCCCACTTATGAGATATAGGAATAAGAATAGGGTATCCAACAGTTCGCCCAAGCGGACTGTAGCCCGCCCCTATGTTTTTTTTCTTTTTTTAAGGAAACCAAAATTCCAGAGCACTCAGACTCGGTAACGATCCATTGTACTACCAGGCAAAATTCCTCTTTTTGGTGTAGAGGTTGGTGAAACCAGATGTTTTTCGTTTCTCTTCTTTAATGGGTGGCATGTGTTGTTGTTCCCCATTGGGATTGAACCTGCACCGCACAGCTCACAAGCCAACACATTAATCTCTACACCATTGGCACCTCAAATACACAATAAATGTAAATACTTACTATCGTAATTTGAGAAGCCCTCGTCTCATCTTTCTACAGACCCACCGTACCTCGTATAGCTTCCAAAAAACCAATCTCCCGTATGTTGCAGAAGGTAAAATCGAACCATTCCGTTTACCATTCGCACTCGATCCTAATTCACCATTGTTCGGATTTTTTAAGCAGTAGCTTTTAAGTTTATTTTTACTGATATTAACCCTTTTCTTCAATGCAGAATTTGTGTTGCAAACCACGGCCTTATACGGTATTTTCTACAATTTTCTACAATGCAACAAATCTATAACGAAAAGCAAAAAACATGCTTTCATCACACATGTCTCTCTAGTGTCACCATGGAGTGTGTCGAAAAATTAAGAAAAAAAAAAATGGAAATATTCTTAAATAAAAATTCTCAATACTGTTTATTTATATATTTTGTTTTTATATTAGTTTTTACTAACTGGCTAATTTTTACGATGATTCCGTGAAAGTTCAAGTTTAAAAGAGTGGGTGGCGAAAATATTCACTGAAACTAAATTTAGATTATTCATACATTTGTGTTTACATAAAATTAAAAAATGTATTCTTGATGAATTGATTAACTTAATAATAATTTTGTGTTGGCACTGAAATCGAAATCGTTTAATTGAAATGTTAAATAAAGAAATATATCGATAAAAGGAACATAGAGGTATACATAAGACCATAAGTTTTCGCGTGCGGCAGTAAATAAAATACATCTGCACGAAAACTTTGGAAAAACTGATATAGCATTTTAATTGAATTTCTTGTTTGAAGTACCTACACATTGTCAGTTTAAAAAAATCTTGAATGAAAACAAATTATAAAGACGTGCACCTACGTCAGGAGCAATGTCGTTATTCAATTGCCTGCATATTCTTATTTGATTCGCTTTGCCTCAAAAGTAAATTGATAATACTTAATGAAAATAATTGAAAATTCACAAATCTCTGCATAAGTGAAATTTTAACATGCTATTTAATTTAATTATTTTTCTTTAACACTTATTTTAATGTGGTTTACAAATATTTTCAAAAAGACATTAAGAAAATCTAATGTTGCTGCATTCAGTAAGCCAAGGTATAGTTTGGTGTTTTTTTTAAGTGTTGCAACTTGTTGTTAATTGTTCCATATACGCAGTTGTACATACGGAACATTAGATCGTATAGTTCGTAGTACCTTTTTCTTCACCTTGGCGAGCCAGAAGCTAATAAAAAAAGCCCGTGCAGGAACGGACTAAGAATATAACTGCAGTGCCCCCCAAAAAAAACCGCTTGTCGTTAAAGGCAACTTAGGGGGCTCATCATATCTATGCAATTTTAACATCCAGGAAACATCTTGAAACTCTTCCTTCCGCTAGTGTACATCGAAATCCGATACTACTATGATTACCGGTGTCGTAAAATGATGATCAAACAAAAATCAATAACAGGATCATGCACGCATCGAAGAGGCAGGCCGGGATAATACATATATTCTAACACCAGCATTTGATTGGTCCCAGTAAAAAATTGATATGAACGGGGAAGCCTACCAATATTAATTGAGGTCAAACCGGCGAACCTCAAGGAAAATCAAGAAGAATGCCATATGTGGGCACTGCGATCTCTATAATTCTGATCATGACCTAGCCGTAATGGAAAAGAAGAAGATATGATATCTGTAGTAAAAATGCCTTCTGCGACTGTCACTTCCAACCAGTCCTAACAAATGAGGTGTCAAGGCATATTTACTTTATAAATATGTATTAACGATTTGTCAAAAAAAAGCCTCGTGTCGGACTAGTTAAATTTTTTAAACAAATTCTGTATGATGTTAGTATTTAAAAATAACTTAGTCATGGAGAAAGCACGCAACCTGTCAGTCGTAATTGGAATGGCCTTTGTCACGATTGTTGCCTTTGTTTCATAAATGACTCACTCGACTTATTTTGGATTTTAATGTATCATTTCGCATCAGTTTATCAGCGCAAATAAGATGCTTTATATATCCATGTAGAAAAAATAACATTCTCCTCTAATGATTCCTAAAAAGTTCGGTTTAAAATGAAAAATAACAAACCATCAGTGGCCTGTAACACAATACTACAAGCACTTGTAATCCAGTATATCACATTTCTGTAACACGAAACTACTAGTGGAATGGCACTTCTTCAAGTGTAATGGCACAATACTTCAAAAGTAAAATTATATAGTTATCCTTTTTCTGTAACTCAGAGCTACAAGTGTAAAAAAAAAGTAATTACCGCTTGTACAATAGTAGATGTTATCTTACATGTAATATAAGACTTTTAGGATGTTTTAATAAGGTATAAAGATTCAATCATTATTTCAACTAAAAAAATAGTGTTAATCGGTATTTTTTGTGATCCCTATTTAAGAAAATGTATGGCTAATTTCAATTTGGCATTAAAAAGAAAATATTTCTTTTATACAGAGTTTTTTTTTAATAAAAAGGCTTTAATTTTAAATCATTTTATTGAAAATCAATTGAATTAACGAATCTAAGTTCGTAACTTTTAGAATTGAGAACGATTGAAATTGGGATCGTTTGATTCGGTTTAGTGTGGTTGCATTCATCCAATTTTTTCCGAATAAGTCACAAAGACCGAATCAATCACAATTGATACAGTTATATGGCCTGGTTATATAGAGAAAGAGTTGTGAAATCCTGAGTTCATAGTTTATAATTTTTAAAAAATCAAAAAAACATAATGTACATCTTTGCTTCTGATTCGGATAGAATCTGAGTCTACAAGTTGAGGAAAATTTGTATTTGGTTTTTTTTTTTATGTTTCGGAAATGATCTAAGCTTGTTAAAATAAAATAATCCTACAAGTGACCTATGTATACACTTGCGGTTTCGTGTTACAGGCACCGGGTGTAGCTGGTATTTCAGCAGAGGTCTATGAAAATGCTACCACGCAAGATTCAGGCCCACTTGAAGGGATAGGAACACATATAAATAGTCTTTGACAAAGCTTCTTGATACCTTAAACGGGCTTTTAAAAATGGCCTCAATATCCAGTAGGCTTAGGTATCTAACAGGTTGATGTAAACGTAAAGGCAGACTCAATTTAGGACGTGGAGTTGTCAAATGTCTGTGTCCATGAAGAAAGAAAGGGCATAGTATTGAAGCAGGTCTACTACGCTTAGTGGACTTATATAGAAGATTAAAGAAATCTAATTCCACCAACATAATTGGAGCGACCGGTTTTCAAATGATAATTTTTGAATTATCCGTTTTGGTCATTCCTGTGTGGATGCTCAAGACGATGAGCACAATTTTTTACTAAAAACTATCACCTCTGCGGTACGATGTGGAGTTGTCAAACGCCTGTGTCCATGAAGAAAGAAAGGGAATAGTATTAAAGCAGGTGTACTACGCTTAGTGGACTTATCTATCCTATCTTCGCAGTGTGCTCCAGCGGAAGATTAAAGAAATCTAATTCCACCAACATAATTGGAATTTCTTCAGCGGCCACTTTTCAAATGATAATTTTTCAATTATCCGTTTTGGTCAGTCCTGTGTGAATGATCAAGACGATGACCATCACCTCTGCGGCACATTATCCTTCTAAAATCTGAGTCACCTCTAATTTATGAGTTATGAGATAAGGTGCTGCAACCAGCTGCAAGGTCATTTGTTTTTATATAATTTATCATTCACCAAATGGCTTCAATTAACCTGACCTAGAAATAACCTAATTGGGCCAACGCTTTAAATAAAAAGGATGACACTTTCCCACACGATACCAAACAATTACCAAATCGACCATGAAACCGCAAAAGTTCCCAAATTGTTTTCAGAAATATTCTCCGCATCTGCATCTGAATAATTGTAAGCGTTGCGTTTCATCCCAAATGACAGCTCAAGACCATTAATTTTCATATGCATTTCTGCATGCCATAACGAACGAAAAATATATTTTCTTGGCAAACAAAATAACGTGCATCGTTTACCAAATGCATTACAATGTTAAATGGCCACCCTCCCATCCCATCGACCATAGAAGACCCCAGCAGACTGCAATTTGACTCTGCGTGGCATCAGAAACCTAAAATTAAACGAAAATCTTACATCGTTTGCAATCACTTGATCGAATGAAGATATGTCTGACCTAAATTTCAGGCCTCTTCGGTGTCCTCAGTGTTTGAGCCAGAATTGGCAGTCGGGTCAAATGTCTCTTTCAGGAAAAATATTCCATAGCAGATTATCGAAATCGTTCGTAAATGTTTGTTTGACTGGAATTTAGTTTGAAAATGTATTTATTGTTTTTCAAAAATCCTCGAACGACCTTCGGAAACATAAAAATAATAGATCCCACCTGGCGGGGCATTGTTTTATTTCCATTTTTACTCGCAAATCGATCGTTAGTACTCCTCCGCCAGCAAAATGAACATCGATCTATCTAGAACGGAAAATGCGTGCCACGTCGTTGTTAGTTCTCATTAATTTGTTGGCCCGTTGGTTGCGGGTCGTGTGCACAAATCTCGAAAACAATTTCAGGAAAAGAAAATGACCAACAAAAAATGCGATTTTAATTTATATCTCTGAGATATTAATGCTGGTTTCATTTGTTTGTAAAATTTATCTTTTTCCCTGCTGTTTGAATGCAATATTTTGCTTCCTTGAGTGCGTTGAAATACATTTTTACAGCCGCAGACAGGTGTAAGGGTAGACAGTTTACGTTCTCGATTTAAATATATGTAATTTGAATGATTTGACCTCAGCCAAACGATTACTGTCTCAGAGCAATGCCCACACATCTGTATATGGATCTATCAAATGGTTCAAGATGCATATACCATACACCTTTTCCATTGGCTCTCATAATTTTGCTGCAGGCGATTTTTACAAATTACTACCATGCACCATGTAATGTATTACATTTCGGTGGAGGGAATGAGGGAATCTCCTGCCACGCTACATGAGACATGCACAGCACATGAGTTGTCTTATAACTCACACATTTCGCCGCCGAGATTCTATGAATAAATCAGACTGTTTGCTCTCGCTCTCGCTCTGTACATTTGAGAAGATGAAAATCCACGTAAGGGAAGAACTCAACGACACAACGCAACACTCAATCCAATTCAAATTGTGAGGTTTAATTTAAATGGCAAACGCATCGCGTGCTCTCTTTTCGTGATTGGGTCTCTCTTCGGCGACTTCGCGCTCGTTGTTTTCTATTCGGATTGAGATATTTTTGTAATTTTATCGAAAATATGTACACATTCTTTTTTCTGTTGTGTTCCTAAATGAAAATATTTAAATGAAACAAAATTTGAGAAAATTGGGAGAAAATTTGCCGCTGCTACCGCGCCACCCAATTCAGTAAAAAAATATTCAAATGCATTCGAGGAAAATTTGAAATAGTTTTCCGCAGTTCATATTTTGACTCGGGGAAGTTTAAATCGTTCGTAAATTTGCGTTTGGAATTCCGCTTCTACGCTCAAAATTTTTATTTCCTTGTATTCAGTTCTTGCGCCTATATTTTCTTTCCATTCAGGCGATACTTGTGAAATTCAAATATTTCTTGTAAAGATTTTGGAAGTTTTTAAGAGAAACAATTAACTCAAAATGGCCGACGTTGATTTAATGCATACGGTATCGGAAGTGAAGAAATCGCGTAAAGTGAAAAAAACGACAAAACACCGAGAATCGACTGATCATACCTCGGAACTTCAAATCACTGAAGTTGATCAAACCATCGAACAGATTGACAGGGGGTACGTGTCGTTTGCAAATGAGGAGGAAATAAAAGTTCTTGTTCCTTCTGATTGTGTTTGCGCGCCATTGTGCGAGTTCTCGATCGTATTTTGGATTTTTCATCGTTTTGGTTTGCCAATTTTGGGCTTGTGAATTTTTTTTTTATGATTTTGTGGAGCATTGAAAGATAAATAGAGAGAGCGAGGGGAATTGTGGAGTTGTTATGTAACAGACTGTTGAAATTGAATTTGAGTAGTGCATTTACAACTTTTGTTTAAATAAGGTCAAATTTTCGATCTGTTGGTGAGGACATTTCCCCTATTTTTCTTGAAATTAAAATCTGAACAGAGAATATTAAAAAGTCGTTTGATATGACATGACAAAGAAGGAACAACTTAATAAGTGAATTCTCGAAACCAAAATTGAAGAAAAAAATCGTCTTTTAAGCTCCGGCTGTATTTGATTTAGAAAAATACTTTAATTCAATTTGACAAGGTCCTCCTGCACTATGGAGGTCTTGTATTTGAGTGTGGCTTCTAAATTCGAAATTGCTGGTGACTTAGAAAATTCGAGGTGTGCCTGTCGAAGTATCAAGCTGTAGGTCCTGATCCTATATGTGGCTCAATTCAGCATAGGTTTTTATATTCATTTGATTTATAAGTTGTATTCCGAATCAATTCGCTCAAACAATATCGGCATTCATGCAACCTCGTAAAACCGTCGAAAACTAATTATTGCTTCCATGCTAGGCCGTCCAAAAATAGTTTGTTTTTCTATAAGCAGTCGTTATTTTTTCATCGAACAACTTTCATGGCAGTGCCTGTGCTAGAGCGTCAGCGATAAACCTTTAATGCCCCAATGGCTGAATGTTTAAGGTCAGTGCTGTTATGCCAAGTGAACTTCTGTTCACTGAAAGTGATTACGGGTGGTTTGTCATATGGCGCATTTCCCAGTTCTTAAGAATGAATTGGTGGATGATATCATTGAATCTGTGTATTTTATCTCCCGCTGTTATGCAGTAAATACACATTTTAAAGCTAGAACCTTGCCACTGCGTGGGCTGTTAACACCAAATATCTATTCAACTTTAAATATTTAACGACAGCTGTTAACATCCTCGTTGGCACCATCATGATCATTTTAAAACATGTACGGTTATTGTAGGAAGTTTTATCCCGATTTCCAACGGAAAACTGTTTGTCACACTTTCGCAGAAGATGGGGCAGTAAAAATCTTTTCTTGTTATTTGGTGGTTTGGTCAATAGTCCAACGTTCTAACCACTGCATCACTTTGTCCACAAAAGCGAAATAAAATCTGACCCATTTAACAAAAAATAAATATATTGTTTCATTTGGTCATCCGAAAAATTTGGGATCGCTATCCTCATAGTTACCATCCGTTCTTTTTAATGCAGTGCGGTACTCTATTTCTCCTCTATAACTTATTTTTGTAATGCAAGATATTAAAATGTTTTTTTTGCATTTCCTGATTTCGATTTGCACTGTATGCCATATATGTACAATTCACCCCTAATGGAACGGCTTGGAAATCTAAAAACAATGTATCAAGAAATACTGAATTTGATAATAACTGCTTCCGAAGAAAATAAAAACACGTGGAGTGCACACAATAGTTTGCAACTTCAGTTGCTCGAATACACCAAGATAAATGAAATGATTCTGCAAACCCGATCGTGACCATCCCAAAGGATTACAGTAGGGTGGAGTGATACAAAAGTGTTTTCATTATTCCTTTTAAAATTCCATCTCATGTCATTCTTAAGCTTATAGCTTCACAGCTTTCTCCATCCCAGAATTTTTTTCTTCTAAAACCGAAAGCGAAAATGCGTAGCTAGTTCTCTACTGATGAAAAAAGATTTTACCAATGTTAACCTTTCGGTCTGATTTAGCCGAAACTGAATCCTGGTTGTGTAGACTCTATATGAAGTTCCTAAATGTAGATTAAAATACTAATAAGCGCACTGGTTTGTTGTCCACATTATCCATATGGGATATCCCCTTCGGGATATGGGTCAGAATTTACCCGAGGTAGGCATGCCGGTCGTAAGAGACGACTGAAATCCAAACCCCCCTTCAGGATAGGGGTTAAATGTGATGTGTCTGCCTGGTAGTACAATGGACCAGTATTGAGTCTGAGTGCTCCAGTGCAGAAAGTCTCACACACCCCGACAAAAAAAAAATCCATATGGGCACTGTATATCATATTAAAATGGTACATATCCTTTGTTGAGTCAGATATATTATTTCATCGTTTAATCCTCAAATCCTATGGGAAATTTAATTTATATTCCATAAAGTGAAGGAAGCAGGCAGCTCTCATTTCATTTAATTTTCTTTAACGACGAATTTATGATCTGGAATATATGTATCATAACCCTACCACTTCACCGCATCCCTACCGTCTGGTGGGGTTTGCTGGGTGCCCCTCAAGAAGTATCGGCAGGCCTCCGGATTTCGGAACTCTGTCACTGAGGTCCTTTGATAGGCCTGATGATAAGTGTGAATTAGGAGTTTTTAGGCCTGCCTCTCCTTCGCGGTTGTAGGGTAACATTGATTGATATTGCCTTGTCGGCAGGGTTCGTAGGATCTCTCCTTGGCAGTACCAACTGAGCCCGTCACGTTCGACGAGATGGAATTTTGACGTGACGGCTTCCTTGGATCTCGGAACTTTTTATTCAATCAAGATTTGTTACTCCTGCTTTCATGCAAGGCATTTTCATCTCAGCTGTCGTTAATTTGCTTTCATACTTTTCGTACGCAGTCCAACATAAAGAGCCGTATGTGACCGCCGGGCGAACAATGGCGGTGTAGAGCCTTCCTTTAATCTTAGGGGCGCTTTTCTGTCACAGAAGATGGCTAAGTTTTCCCACCACTTCATCCACCCTACGCGTACGCGTTGTTCAATGTCGTCATTACGGATTGATTCGCTGTAGATCATAGATCCCAGATATTTGAACTTTTTGCACTTCAATTCATATAAATGTCTGAAATAGGTCGGAATGGATCCGGGAACGGACAGCACAAGTATTCTGTTGTTTCCAAAGCAGATAATTAATGACTGTATGCGATGTCCAAGGGAATTGCGAAGCTCTCTGGTACACAAAGATTAAATATGGACAAAATTGGTGCACCAATGTCGTTTGCTAGGTACCTCATCCACGTCTATGAGAAAAATCTTAGATGAAGCCAGCTTAGCCAGTGTAGGACCGCTAGACAATTATGCCCAAAACTGGACAAGCAAATATCCAACACTCTACTAAGGCATAAGAGCGGAACCCTCTCTGACCCTACAAACATAATCACTTGAACTTTGCGATGGGTAGGCATGCTCAGAGCTTCTGCATACCCTACAATTATTTCTGCAGAAGTTGCAGAGACGAGAAAGAAGAGCAGACAGTCCTGCACTTCGTGTGCACGTGTCCCGCTCTCGCAAACTTAAGAATGGCTACCTTAGGTTAATACCCTTTCCACGATCTGGATGACCTCAAAAATGCCTGCATGGCTGATATCAACAACTTTATCAAGAAAAGCAGATGATTTGTGAGCGGCCAGCGTGACTTACCTGCCCTTTTCCAATTGACCTACTTTGGTCTACCTCATCGAGGGCCATTTTCAACCAACCAACCAACTATGTACTTGGTCTTGTCCTCATTTGTTTCAGGACCAAACAATTTCAATCGCCGTATAAAGGTCTTACACGGTACGCTGAGAAAGGCCGATGATGTCCACATCGTCCGCATACCCCAGTAGCTGGACGGATCGTACACAAAGTAGGGCAGCTGAGATTTAGATGGTTCGCATGATAGCAGGGATAGCAAAGATTGATCGGATAAGAAGTTCCAATATTCGAGGAAGCCTTCACGTCAAATACCCTATCTCGAAGAAAATAGAACGCGACCTTCGCAGTTGGTACTGTCATGTTCAAAGGAAATATCCTACGAACCCTGAATGCAATATCAACAAACGTTCACATACAAACGCGAAAGAGAGGCAGGCCTAAAAACTCTTGGATCGCACAAATGCAGCAACACCAGCATTTGAAATGACGCAGCGCGAATTGATTTAAAATCGGGAGGCCATCCGTGAATATTCAGAACGATTTATTGTTAAGGACACCGCGTTGCGTCCACTCTGTTCTGTCCGTTATTAAGTGTTTGAACTTGCGACTGAACCTTAAATTTCAGTAGGCAGTTGATCCGTAGAATGCGGAAGATATCGGTGCATCCTGCGGATGGCTTTGGTGCGATGGTAGTGTATTCACTAACTGATTGGCAGGTCGTTCGTTAGAGTCCCGGCCAGGGCCATTATTTCAAATTGAATACATACTGACAGAAATACAGGTCTCCGTAAGCAATTTGGGCGCCACCCGTGGAGAAAAAACCATACAAAGGCACCAAAATAGTAAGTAGCACCTAAAAATGCAATACTTCATTGCCTGGTGCTGCTTACTGTTCAACAAAAATTCCTGCTCTGTGTTCTATCACTATAAGGGTACCGTAATATAAAAAAAAAATCTTAAGTATCTTGGCATGACCAGCGTCTAACTCTCTCCACTGGTGTCTCTCAGTCGTAGTGCTGAGTAGGCAGCGATTTGCTTAACTATGACGTCGATTGGAAGGAGATATAGTATGGTTCGAAGTGCCACTGTGCAAAAGGTTCTCAATGTCCCCGTGATACTGAGACATGAAGCTGGTTGAGCTTTTTCCATTTTAATAAGAATAGTTTGCTTTCCAGGGCGGTCAGCCAAGCCATTATTCCACATAAGAGAATCGGTACTACTACCGACACGAAATTCATAGCCTAGCTTATAGTGACAGTCGGCAGAAGCCGACCTTAGATCAATAAAAAGGTTCATTGTTATAAATTCATAGCTTACTGGCTAATGTTTAGATTTTGATCTTCATCAGTTATTCATCATCGCGGCCTATTGTAAGTTTAAGGATTCCACGCATTCAACTGTTGAACAAAATCCATATGATTTTCTCACAAATGTGCAGGTACCAAATAAATCGGCCCACATAAAATAATGACATAGTTACATAGTTAAGTTTTTCTGATTCTTATTTTGCATAATTATTTTCAATACAAAGCTTAATTGAATTCATGTACAAGCAAACCATTAAACTTTCAACAAAACCAAAACAGTCCACAAAAAAATAAAATAAAAATAAACAGTAAAATGAACAGAGAATTTAAACTGAAGAAACAAGAAAAACCGAAATACTCCATTCAACAACGACACGTTACGCCCCTCGACTAAACCAAAGGTACATTTTTTTTTTGAAAAGTAGTGAAAATATTTTCTAGGCCACCAACAAATGCACAACTATTACATACATATTTTAATACCATTTCTATAAGATTGCATATATTTTTCGGGCTAATTAAAACAACATTTTGCTTATAGTTAATTTTCAGTGGTGAATATACGAAGGCAATGAACAAGGATTGGCATTCTGGCCATTTCTGTTGTTGGCAATGTGATGAAAGCTTGACCGGACAACGGTATGTGATCCGTGACGATCATCCTTACTGTATTAAATGCTATGAGAATGTGTTCGCAAACACTTGTGAAGAGTGTAATAAAATCATTGGAATTGACTCGAAGGTTTGTTGGAAATCTAGGATACTTTTATAAAAATATTTATTAATTAAAATTGTATCCTTTACAGGATCTTTCCTATAAAGACAAGCACTGGCATGAGGCATGTTTCTTATGCAATAAATGTCGCATATCATTAGTTGATAAGCAATTCGGTGCTAAGGCCGATAAAATCTACTGCGGAAATTGCTATGATGCGCAATTTGCATCACGTTGCGATGGATGCGGCGAAGTATTCCGTGCTGGTAAGTTTTGACAATCATATTAGGTTGTATATAATCAAGCGTGCTTAGATTTATAAGATGAATGATTATTTTTATCTCTTTTCACTGCTTTCAAAATTGTATCCCTAATTTTTGATTTTATTTTTATTTTTTTTATGATATTTTTTTAAATAAATTATCAACTAATTATAGAGGGTAAGTGGTAATGGTTTTATTTATTTATGGAACAATATAGAGAATTTAACAAACAGTTGGCTAGTTTATTGTTATTCATGCTTTTTATGTAGTAAATTTGTAAGCATGTATTTATTGTATTGGAATTAAAGCAGAAATGTTGCTGTTTTTGAAAAGCCTTTTGAAATTCAATATATATTTTATATTATATATATATATATATAAATTAATCGTTATTGGTGTGTGTCCTTGGATCACTTAACGTGATTAAAGCATTGTTTAGAAGTAAGCAACGAAGAAGAAATACATATATTGTAAAAAATATTCATTTAAAAAACTAAATTAACGGGCACCCAAACGCTGTTTGATTCAAAAAAATAAGCTGACATAGGCGCATACCAGACAACAAAACAATGTTCGCCGGTAATAGGGTTGCTGAATAAGTCTTGAGAAAAACGAGAACAATGATTGTTTTTCAAATGTTTTTTAATTTTTGAAGCATTTTTTTCCACTCCGAAGATAGAAACTTCAAAACATGCGTTTAAGACTCATCAACTGGTTCTTCAGGCGTCGAAAATCGTTCACCATGGAATTTATTTTTTTCCAGAACACCTCTTTTAAAGAGAACGTTTCCTTTTTATCCCAAGACCTATTTCCGCTTTCTTTTTTCGTCTACATATTTTTCTGTTCTCTTTTATTTGTGTGTCCTCTATTTCCGTAGATTATTGTTAAATAAAGCTATAATTTATTCCTTCTGAAACTTTTTAGCACCTTCATAGAAACTATCATTTGTAACACTCTTGCGATTGTTTATTTTTTCTCTTAAGTGAAATACACTTTGTGTGATCTTCTTATATATTCTTCTTCTTCTTCTTCTTCTTCTTCTTCTTCTTCTTCTTCTTCTTCCTTGACGGCGAGGTAATGATCAGGATTAAGGGGACCAAAACCCTTCCACTTTACTGCATCCCTGGTCTGCCTGTGGGATTCACCGGTTCGAAATCAAACACTAGGCAGGCTTCCTGGCTTCGGATCACTTAATCACAGAGGCCAATCAAATGCTGGTTTGGTTACATTGATGTGATCCATGAGTTTTGAGGCCAACCTCTTTTTTGACTTTTACGACACTGGGGCTCTCCAGTCGTGTCAACCCATGGATTTGCATGCACATTTGCGGAACAGCTTTAACATGGTAAATGCATCGCTAAGCTCACATTGATGTTCAAATTGTCAATATGAGATCTCTCCCCTTAGTTGCGTTTTACGACAAGTGGTGTTTTTTGTAGGGCGCTGCAGTAGTATTCTTATCCCGTCCCTGTACGGGGTGTAATCATCTTATGTATTTTAATTAAACAGAAAAAAATGCCTTCCATTAGCTTTTAAATGAATTCAAATGAACTAGGTACCATTTTGGTCTGGTGTTGAAAGGAAAATCAACTCACTGCTTACAAAAACTGTCACCATAGATAATTACAAATTTTTTGAACAATTGCTCGATTTGCAAACATTTCTGAAACTCAAATTAACTAATGATTCAATTGAATATGATACGACTGTCTCTGCCAACAAATAGTTTTTTTTTTGTTTTTTTATGTTCAAAAAATATTGAATACTACTCTGAGTTTTTAAAATTATGTTAATTTGTCTATAACATTCCGAAACAAAATGCCATTGTCGATCAGGTTTTTTACATGTGTTGCATAAAGCGTATTTTCCCTCTGCAAAGCAAGGATCCATAATTCGTCAACTGTGACGATCCTATAAACTTCTTTTGAAGCACCGCTATTGAATTGGACCAAACCACACGATCCTTTTTTGGAGCGATTGTTATTTAATGCGGTATCCAACGCGAAGAAATCTTTTTGCTGGCCAAATATTCATGCAATATTAAATGCATACCTCAATTTCACGAGAAGTCGCATGACGATCTCGCAATATCAGTTCCCTTACAGTATCGATGTTTTCTCGCACAGCAACCGATTTCAAGAAATTCATCCTTGAGTGAACGACGACCACAATTGAATTCGGAAAACCAGCGATACGAGGAGATGTGCTTCATCAGCACAAGTCGAAGCGAATTGATCGGCACACTGTTGTTGAGTAAATCCACGTCGAAAATCATAAAAATCATCGCACGAAAATGTTCACGTTTTAATTCCATTTTTTTGTTGAGAAGAAGTCTCTGTAAAAAAAAGAAAATAGCACTCGTATGACAAAACGTTCTGAGCACGTGGACCATTAAAATGTCAAACTTTACGATGCCGCATCTATACCGGTATTGCCATTTCTCAAAACTTGAGTAGCAACCTCCGTACTGCTTGCTTAGATTATGTCACCACCGACATCATATTAGATATTCTTCAACGCATTCTACATGATTTCTCGTGAACGTTTATTTCTCTTCAAATATTCGGATCTACGTTTTTATTTCAGCCTTCTGCCAGCTTGGGTAATGCTTACAGGGTTCTGTCTCGTTCTTATGTTTACCTACCTGTTTGGTTTGACATAGAATCAGCGTTGAATAATAAAATTGAACTGGCTGCATTTTTTTGATTTTACTTGCATGCACTTCAAGAAAGGAAAAAAATAGCCTTTATTTACTTAAAACATAATAAGAAAACACTGCAAAAATTTCTCTGAACACAGTCTTTCTTCATTAAAGGAGCCTATCCACAATGACATCATACGATGGATCATAACTTTGCTGCGAAGTGACACTACATTATATTATGTTGTCAATTGAATTTTGTTGTTAACTTGCTAAATAAATATTTTGAAAAGTATAAATATTTATAATAAGATTTCAACTTTAGGAACTGATGAGGAAGTTCACAAAGCAAAAATATTATAATTTATGTTCTTTTTTTCTTTGTCTGAATTGTAAAATTCATATTTTGTCTTAAATTAGATCTCACGATGTTTTCTTAATATTGTTTTTTATTGTTATAAACCTTGTTTTGACGCGACAATGTCTAATGAGTCATCCCCGAAATATAGAAATATATGTAATTCAAAATGCAAATTTTTTGATTCTGATTTTGTTGGTGACGGTGAACGTTTTTTAACGAAGAAATTATTTGATGTCGAAAAAATCGCAAGCTGAGTGAACAGCAAACATATAAGAGGCGTCTTTGGTAGAGCGCAAATAACCACTCATACATCTTAAAAATAGTTTCAACATCGGATAAATATACGCGGGTTAGGCCAATATTATAATTGGATCCCATTAGGTTCTCTAGATCAAATGCTAGACTATTTGCATTTAATTGGATTTTAAGGGTTTATTTTTGGTTTTTAACAACTTCCAATACATTTTTTTGAATTGGTGCCCGTAAAGTAAAATCTAGCCGAAAAGTCATGTTTGACTATTATTGACTTCTTATGGATTTTTAAAAATGCATTGCAGAGAAATTACTTCAGCGAGACCATCTTTAGGTATTTATTCGGATAGCAACTAAGATATTCATCCCAGAAATACAGAAATCGAGAAAGAAGCTGAGACACATCAAACAACAAAACTGCATTGTTGTAGCTGTGATGTAAATGTCAATTGTTAACTTCGCACTAAAGTGTCTCAAATGAAATGAGAAAAAAAAAGCTGGACTACAAACAGCTAAAATGAGATGCAAAATTAGCCATATTATTGGAGACTGTGCACTAGAATTGGCACCTATTTCATGTAAACTTTTTAATGTAAACTGATTTCCATACTCGCAGAAAATGTTTTCTTCTTGGTGGAAAAACGCTCGTATTCAATCGATTTGTAAGATAAGTGTTACGTTTTTCAGGGTTATGACATTGCTGTCATAGAAATAATAGGTAACATATGAGGCCCATTGCCATCCCTGGGGAAGCAACTATAACGTGAGTCGTTATGATAAACTTCTTCCCCAAAACGTTTTATTTCCCTACAAAAACTTACTAATTATTGCATTTAATCGACGCTACCTCTTCTGGACTATCAAAGATATAATTGCCCAGGCATCTTCTTCCATATCGAGCGATACCCTTGCATTCAATAAAGTATGTACGTAATGTCTTCCGTGACGCAGATATCATTTCAGAAATTGCACGCGTCCGCTTTTATGAGCCCCAATCTGTTGGCCTGCTTCCTCAGAAGGCAATGCCTGGCCATTATGTCGATTGTCATTCTTACCTGATATCTACTTAATTCCAAGATTGCCCCTGTTTTCTTTTTGTTTTAGTTGGGTCACAGGGCCTTGAATACAACGTGCCCGCTATGTAAATAAATCTTTGATTCTTTGGCTTCCGATAATTTCAATTTAACCACAAACAGTGGTGGCTTAATGTCCACTCCCGCGCTTAACAGATACATTTCTCCCCCTTTTGTTGCTAGTTCATCCGCGAGTTCATTTCCCTTTATATCGATTTGTTAATGAAGGCAAAATACCTGCCACAAAACAATGTCATGCTGTAAAGCCTATTATTCGGCTTGTCATCTGGAGGAGTACTCTTCCATTACTTTGATCACTTATCATCAACAGACCTTAAACCAATCTTAACTTAGCGCGACCATCACTGGGCACTGGGGTCATGTAGAATGCTCTGCTACGCATTTTATAATGCAATAATGAAGGATTATTCGATACTTGCAAAACCGTTATAATGCCCTTAACAAGTAAGTAGAAGACTGCTTAGTTTTTAATGTATCGTCATCAAAGTCCCCACCTTAAGCTACTGCAGTAAGTTCAAATGTACATTGGCTAAGAAGATCTTCCACACAGAAATACTTTCTGTGTATTGTATGTATTCTCTTATAATTTCCACAAATTTATTCGCGAAGTGGAAATATACAACGCCACTGCACCATAACACCTCGCGAATTCGTAGGGATTTGTAACGCGTTACCTTGCAATCGAAAGCGACCGCATACCGTTGCCGTCCTCTAGGTTTTATAGTTATACTTTTATCATCAATTTACATTAAAGTTTTCTTTAACTTTCAAATAACATAAACCTGGATCTATATCAACTTAGGCGTATGCGTAACATTTTTTAAATGGAAAATTGTACCTGGTTTAGGTTGTAACAATCTCGTTTTGTTGGGATCGATTTTCAAAAGGCAAGGCTTAATATCCTTTTTCATTAGAAAAGTGGTTTTAAATTGCGATCGATAAGGTTAAATGTTCTGAACGAAACTTAAACGAAACTATCTCTAGATATGCATCATATCTTCGACCTACTAGGCTGACAGCTAATATACACCATCAGATGGTATACTTGTCAACCGCTAGGACAGCGGATCAGGGACGAAATTTTATTTTTCTTTCTTTTCTTTTTTTTTAAATGTTCTTCATGTTTCTTTTCAAATTTTAAGTAAACATTTTTTTTAACTTTTAGTTCCAATTTGAAAAGAAAAATAAGATTTTGTTTTCCGAAAATTAAATAAATTTAAAGTGATAATTCGCTCGAAGTGGGACTTAAAGTCCATTGTGGACTAATTGTCCGTGCGCCTACGACAGCAACATTTTCTGTGAACATCTCGGGCTGCTATATAAGGCTATAATGGTCTGTAGAAAAAAATTCATTAACGGCCCAAATAGGGCATTAAACCTTCTGCAACCAATTATGTGTGCGAGCCTTTATTTTTGACATCAGTAGGAGGGACCTATAATTTTACGCTGATTCCGAACGCCGAATTTGTCGAATTTGGCAATTTATACTCTTAGGTGTTTGCCTGACTTTCGTTACAGGTGAGGCGGTCAAAAAACGTTGGGTGTTGGGGTGTTTGTTTGAAATATTTACCCCTTGGTCCAATGCATTATTCACTCGCTCACCACATCGATCGATATTTGCTCACAAAATATCTTTGTTTTCAAAACAAGAATAGTTCCATCCGTTTGAACTGCATAGGTACATGCTAAAGCTTTTGTCACATTCATTCGAAATAATAAAGGTTGCTTTCGTAACGCTTGATGTTAATACTTAATTGCATATTTAAATTATTTCTATTTATCCCTATTCGTTTGACTCGCTTGAATGTATGTAAGCTATCATTTTCAAGTGGTTTAATTGGTTTGCGGCATTCAAACTGTTGTTGCTTCCTCAAATTATATAGGTCAAATACAATGTTAATTTAAAGTGCTGCTTTGTTGCTTACCGAATTGATTGAACTATAGATCTCGGCGAAGCATTCCCTTTTTAATTGATCGGTTAAAATGTTTTTATAACGTTTTTCAAACTAATTTATCTTCGTCTTCAATTTAAATCCTAAATCGAACAATTAAATTTCAATGCCAAAAAATTACCCTGCAATGTTGCAAAGCGAAATGACAACCTTCTTAACGACTGTGTAGTCTAGCACATGGTGTCAACAACAGCAAAACTTAATGTGTAATAAAAGCATACAATGTGTTCGCAATACCATTATTGAGCGTAAAGTCAAATCAAGCAAACCCCATCCACAACGGAGAGCCCACATTCGTTAAAATGTCCTCGAAAGCTATCGTTTGCCTGGTCAGAGGACAAGTTCCCCAATACTTTTGCGCTTGACTTGGGTAGTTAGTTCACTGTTACTCGCAATATAAACAAACATACAATTTCGTTCACCTTAAATTGGGTCGGGTGCATGAGTGGGAGTTTATTCGCAATGTGGGTGAAAGGAAAAATGTCTGCTTTAAGTCAGACATCAGACAGTCATCCAGACGCAATATATTTTTTTTTATTATTTAATTTGTGTATATTGTTGTTTTTCTAAAAAGACAAAAAAAAACAAGTCAACTTTGCATGATGGCAAAAAGAAAAGCAAATACTGTGGATTGTATAGTTGTGCCTGGCAATATGGTGGGTTTTATATTTCATGGCGAACAGAATGTACACATGATGTAAGCGCCATGCGAAGCGAGAATACATTAGCAAACGACAATGCATCTTCAACGAACTACCTGCAGATATGTTTTTCTGTTCTCCTTAGATAGGGATATGGGCTGAAGGGCAGAGGATTCCAGTTCAAATTTCCCCTGTCACATTTGTTACATAAAAATGTTCCTTATGTCGTAATAGCTGACTTCAACTAAGCGATATCAATTGCAATATCACTTTGGCAGTTTAAGCCAGCAGCAATAATTTATGTGAAACTTCTTTCACCAACAGAAGTCTCGGAAAATTGTACATAGTTCTGGTAGTTGTACTGGTTTAATAGGTACTAATTTATTTTCATTTAAATAGAGGTGAATCAATATTGAAAAATAAAAAATTGTCTAAACATGCCTACCAACCTATTAAACAAGTTCAGTACAAGTGATTGCTGATTATGGCCGACGGGGCACAGTTCGGAGCAAAACCAGTATTTAAATGTGTCCTAGAGTTACTTTTCATCTGGTCCATTGGAGGAAATGAAGACAAATTGATCTGGTATCAGGTTTTGGACAGAAGATAAGACTTCGTTAGGACTATAGAGCAACGGGTAATGGATTTTATTTATGACATGCCAGACAGGTGGGAAGCAGTGAAATATTTGCTGAATGTTTACTGAAGTGGATTATGCGCGACAGATGTCGTGTGTGACATTCTTAAAAGTGACAAATAGAATAATAGACCAAAATTTAAATAAAGTAGTGAATAATAAAAAAATTTAAATGTGGATATAGTTAGGCCAAGGACAAATAATTGATCAAAGACTCTTGACTTGGTGTCATTTAAACCTTGGGACTTCCGCCTCGGCCAGAATTCAGCCCTTTTGTATATTTTAGGTTTTTAATTTATTAAATGAACTGGCTGAAGAGGTATGTAGCGAATCGAACAGTATTTGGGTGGCGCTAAAAACAAACTGTGAACATCGCTTTGACTCACACACTCTACATGCGGGTGCTCAGGATAGAGCGCAGTATAGTCGGTGAGCATTTGCTTAGTCTGTCTGCACCCTGAAGAGTCATACCAACTGCGATTGTGTTCATAGGAAACCCAACCGTCAATGGAAGCCCTGACCGAGGACGCAGGCAGACAGATCGCTGGTTCAGGTCCTGAGAAATCCCCCTCTGAGCCTTGTCTAGCAAGTTCATCGGAGATCTCATTTCCCGTGATCCCGTTATGACCCGGGACCCAGACAAGTTTAAGTGAATTCAGCCTTCCGACCGAATTCAGAGATATCTTGCATTCACGTACTATTTTGGAGGTAGTTAAGGGTTTGAGTAAGGCCTTAAGCGCAGCCTGATTGTCACTACAGACGCAGATACTTCGCCCCCTCCACCTGTTCCTCGTAACATAGTCCATGGCCATTAGGATAGCATGAGTCTCTGTTTGGAAGACTGACGCATATTTGCCTAACGGAAAGAAAAGTCTAACGTTATCGCTCTCCACGAAGACACCAGCACCAGATCCTTGATCGGTTTTGGAGCCATCCCTGAAGATTCGACTGCATTCCCTTCCAGGTTCAGAGTCCGGCCAGAGCCAGTCCTGGACGCGAGGAAAGTCGACCTCGTAGTTGCGCTTTAGCCGAAGTTCCGGTGTCATCGCATCAGACGGCATATCCATAAGACAGGAGTCGAAGGACAACCGTTGCGCAAGTTCATCAGAACTCCAGTGCGAGTTATACCAAAAGCCACCTCTTCTAAGACGTGAGATAGCCTTGATTGTACAGCCCATGATGTAAACATCAAGGTTCGGAAGGCTCAATAGTGCATCTAGGCCGGAGCCAGGCGTGCTGGGGAAGGCCCCCGTGCAGCCGAGACATACCTGCCTTTGGAGTTTGGCAAATGCAGCAGTGGCGTATTTACGTGAAAGCTTATTCCACCAAACAACCGATGCGTATGCTATAAATAGTCTTATCATAGCCGTATAAATCCATAGGACTCTTTTCGGTGATAAGCCCCATGTCTTGCCGAAAATGCCTTTGCACTGCCAGAAAACAGACAGCGCCTTGGCAGTCTTCAGCTCAACATGTTTGGACCAAAGAAGTTTGCTATCCAGGATGACTCCCAGATACTTTGCTTCATTGGAGAGTTGGATTGTGATGCCTTTTAGCACTGGCTGAGTCAACCCGACCAGCTTCCTCCTTCTCGTAAAGAGAACAACCTCAGTTTTAAGAGGATTGACCGAGAGCCCATTCCTAGTGCACCATTCGTCGATCACGTCAAGGGCCGCCTGCGCTTTGGCGCATACAGTCGCTAGGCATGATCCAACAGAAAGCACGGCAACATCATCCGCGTACGCCTGAGCGTAAATATTAGAACAGTAGTGGAGACAGGACGCCGCCTTGCGGGCAGCCTCTGTTTACCCCCGCCATAACATAGCGGCCGCAATCCGCATCCGCAACCAACGTTCTATTCATTAGCATTGCTTTAATCCACAACACCAATGGTTCGTCTACTCCGTGTTGTCTGGCGGAGCTGCACATGCTATCAAAAGTCGCATTGTCAAAAGCACCCTCAATATCGATGAAAATGCCCATCGCGTATTCTTTTCTGTCAAGCGCGCCCTCAATTCTACCAACTAGATTTTGGAGCGCAGTCTCGCAGGATTTTCCGCGTTGATAGGCATGTTGCATCTGAGATAGTGGGTGCAATCGCAAAGCACTTTTGCGCACGTGAAGCTCGACCAGCCTGTCCAAGCTTTTCAGCAAGAAGGAAGTCAGACTGATTGATCTGAAGCTCTTGGCGAGCGAGTAGTCACTTCTGCCAATTTTTGGTATAAATGCCACTCTAACTGTACGCCAGGGTGTTGGAATGTATGCCAGTGCTAGGACAGCGGTGAAGATTTTCTTCATAGTCGGTAGCAACTGGTTTGTACACTGTTGCAGCATGGCTGGGTATATTCCATCCGTACCAGGCGACTTGAAGCCGTCAAAAGACGCAAAGGCGTATTTAATGGCCTCGTCCGTCACCACGGCCTTCGCAATATACCAGCTACGCCGAGTTGTTTGTCTTGGCTCACTCATAGTCTCGGTAATCGGGGCTGGTTGTAAGCCAATTGTAATCTGGTTACCCGGAAAGTGAGACTCCAGCAGATAACTAAGAGTTTCCGCTTTCGTCTCAGTGAAGGTACCATCAAGTTTTCTAAGTGAGTCCAGTTTGGCTGGTTTGCCCTTTTTCAGAACTTTAACCAACCTACTAGTTTCACCCAGTGTTTCAATCTTTTCGCAGAAATTCCTATAAGAAGCACTTTTCGATACCCGAATTAGCTTCTTATATTCCTTCTGCTTCGATCGGTAGAGATTCCAGTCTTTCTCCAAATCAGTCTTGAGTGACCTATTTAGAAGCTTTCTAGCTTCTCTACGAATTCTTTGCAGTTCCGAGTTCCACCTCGGCGTTCTGCCAGGGGGTTTGCTTACTGGGCACGTCAGTTCAAAACAGCTAGTAATGGCACTATTCAGGTCTTGAACAGCTTCCTCTACCTTTTTGTCTCGTCCTGAGTTTGGTTGGAGTTTTGAGAGTTTTCCCTAATTCCTCCCTGAAGCGTATCCAATTGGTTTTTCTCGGATTCCTCCTCTCCTACAAAGTTATGGCTTCGCATCCGATAAGGAATTCGATATATCTATGGTCTGAGAGGGACACCTCCGAAGAGACCCTCCAGTTAGTAACCGCCTTAAAGTATCTATTTGATAAAGTTAGGTCGATCACTTCCTGTCTTCTTGACGTCACAAAAGTTGGTTGCGAGCCAACATTGTTGATAGTAAGATCAGATGATAGAATGAAATCCAGGAGATGGTTTCCTCGCATGTTGCATTTGCTGCTGCCCCAAACAGTGTTTTGAGCATTGGCATCACAGCATATAACTAGGCCCATCTTCCTGGTGTCGCAATAGTCGATGAGTTCAGCAATTGCCCTCGGTGGTGGAGGCACTACCGAATCATAGGGGAGATAAGCTGACGCCACGACGAAGGTCTTGCAATCTCCATTCGTTTCGTAGCTAATGGCTGCAGCAACTAAATCTTGGCCACAAAATTGTCCAAGCTTACTCGTTGAGAGAATGTTCGACACAGCAAGACAAGCCCTTGGTCTCTCGGACCGCTCGTCACAGAGTATCGTAGTGCCACGGACACCTCCAAGGCCACAGATGCGATTTTTCCACACCCATGGCTCCTGTATGGATGTTATGTGGGCTTTTGTATTCAACACGGAAAGCTTCTTACTGATGAGAGCAGTAGCAGCCTTGGAATGTTGAAGATTGATCTGAGTAAATACAATCGTCTTTTTCTTGCTGACAGATGTTCCCGCGACAGCCAATTTCTGCCTACTGCCGCCGCGAGCACTTCTGCTTGCAGCAACTGCTTCACTCAGGTTTTGGGCGCGGGGACCTCCATCAGCTGGAAGTGTTCTAGTGGAAGGGCACGCAGAAGGTGCGCGCGCAGTTCCACCGACAGGAGTGCTTGAGGCCTTCTTCCTCCGTTTTTTCCTGTTCGAGTCATTGGAAGAGGAGGCAGCGTTGGTTTCAGTCAGCTGGCTGGTTTCGGTTGGGGTAACCTCTGCCGACCTGCATCTCTTTGCCGTCGCCGCCGGGGAAGGGCAGTTCTCAGCGCTTGCGCCTTCAACTGGCGGTGTAGTTTCTTTGCGCCGCACGATAGTCGCCTTTCTCCTTTTCCTCTTTCGCTGGCTCTTAGATGGACGCTGACCAGTGGACGCCGCCTCTGTGGCCCGTTTCACCTGTTCGGTGTCGCAGGCCTCGTCGGCAGCATCACACCTATCGGCTGTCTGTCTATTGGTCTGAAGATTAAGCGTATCAGGTTGAACCTCTCCGCCACTTTCTTCATGTTTACAGCCCAGTCTACCGAACGTGTCGGAGATAGAGCTGCAGGAATCTTCGGAAGCAAACCTTTTCGCAACTCGAAGGTCAACGCCTGTACAGGCGGGGGGTATATGTATGTCGGTTGGGGCCTCCAGAATCCGTGGTCGAAAATACCACGGGTGGATTTTCGCCCATGCGAGTACCACCTGGAGTATTTATATCGTAAAGTTGTTCCTGCATACTTGTTTTTTGGTTGGGTTCGCGATAGAGCTTGGACGGTGTATAAAACGCCGCTATAACTCTAAAACCTCGGATCATGAACGTATCGTACCGAGGTCCCCCTATCCACCACCCGGGGACGCGCCTGGTAGGTAACCAACCCGCAGGATCAAGTAACATACTAGACAAAATGATTAAATCTTACTTCAAATCAACAGGATGCTTGTTCTTTATTATTTATCCTTATGCAGACGCTCTAAATTTAACTATATCTTATAATCATTGCATTTCGCCTGAAAATTATTTTACGCACTAATCTAGTCACACACTTACCTCTGCACCACCGCGCCCAATAAGATAAAAGAATTTTTAATCTATCAAAGATGGAATTTTTCGTTCCTGGTTTTGACCGGACACGAGAAAAGGAAGCTTTTTCGAATGTCTTAACTTTTGCATCGGCTTCCGAAGTAAAGCACATTGTTGGGTTGGGATTTTGTATAACCTTGCATAAATGACTTACCTTTACTTTGTGCAATCATTTTCATAGGGTTTCTGAAAGCGTTTGGAGTCCGTAAAAAGTATCCAATTGTCGTCTGCAAAAGATTTCTCAATTCAACTCTCCAATTTTCGACTTTTTTTTAAATTTGTTGTTGTTGCAGAGTATGACATTAAATAACATACTGTTAAAGCTATCCGTACTCGAAAAGATAAAGGTCGGAGTATAACCTTGGTTAGATACTGACAGGTTATTTTCAATGATATAATCAAACAGCGACTCGCCGCGTTCATTGTTTCCAAAGCTGCCTCATAAGTGATACTCATGCATGCCTGGCATTGGCATAGCAGCCCATCAACAGGTTAGTCTTTGTTGTTGTGGTAGCGGTTATTAGCTCATGGGCTTTCTCCGCCGGCGCTTATCGCTGTGTGCCATCTAGCAGGTGCGATAAGTAAGTCCTCCAAAAGGAGGATTTCTGCCTGGTAGTACAATGGAACGTTACCGAGTCTGAGTGCTCTGGGATTTGGATTTCCTTTCTTATAAAAAAAAAAAAAAAAAAAAAAAAAAAAGTCTGTGCTACCTGCGTTCTCTCTTTTAGCGACTAATAAATTAGACGAGTTAAATGTTGACCAGGCTCTTGGCTTACCATGGTTGATGTTAAAACAGGTTGTACTGGTTTGTCATTTAGGCCCTTTATATAAGGGCCGTTAACCCATGGTTCTTGGACAAACTTATTAGAACAACATTTCTGGTACCAAATGTTTGAGCGAATTTAAAAAAAAAAACACGTATAAAAAAAATGTTTAAATTTCCTAGTGTAAAGCAACTTCAGGTTACCATTAGCGATGGGAAAAAATATAAACATTTGTTTTAAGATAATTCATAGTGAAGCCTCCGTCTGGAAATGGTTAAGTAGCAAAACGTTTAAGTTAACATCCTTTTAGCTCATCCTGTTGGAATATTTAAATGTAATGAATTTTAGCTTTTGGCTCCTGTTTTCTATAAATAAATCCTTGTTGCTACTTTTTATTCAAAATAAACTTCTTAAACTTTAAAAGGTTTTCTTTTTTTGGAAATTGCACCAGGTTTGATTTTACATTTTTCGGCCAAAATGTATATGAGTAGAGTATACACTTATAACAATACTTTTATCTTATATGCGTGATTTCCATATATGAAAGTTATTGGTTTTCTTCTTTTTCTTTTTCTTCTTCCTCTTCTTCTTCTTCTTCTTCTTCTTCTTTTTCTTCTTTTTCTTCTTCTTCTTTCTTTACGCCGAGGTTTTGATAAGGATTAAGGAGATCACAACCCTCCCACTTTACTGCATCCTTTCTTTTCTGCCTGTGTGGTTTGCCGGCTCGACCTCAATAAATATCAGCAGGTATTCTGGTTTCGGATCACTTCAGCCCTGATCCCAATAAAATACTGCTGTTTTTATATTTGTTTGATGATCCAAAAGTTTTAAGTTCTGCCTCTTTATAACGATTTCGGCACGTGCATGCTCCGATTATTGATTATTTCTTGATCGTCCTTTTACGAGACCGTTTAAAACTTTATTCCTGATACTTTGAGTTGTCCGGACCAAGCCTTCTGGCATCGGTGCTGGCTTGGTCTTCAAAACGGAGGCTCGGTCTTCCTTGTCATCTTGAATTTGGAGACTGGGAGTCAAAGATTCTCTTGATTGGAGCACTATTGTCCGCCGTAGATCTTAGCTGGCAGGAACGGTGTTGTATAGCGCTAGCACTTTATCTTACGGGTAATGTATTTAGGTATTGCTTTAAATTCTACAAAGTAGACAGCGACTCCAAAGTGCTCTTCAATCCCATTGATCGCTTGACTCCATGGAATAGAACGATTGTCACAACGTTAGGAAAACAAAGTTTGCATGCATTATTTTTATTGAAAGCTAAATAGGTTGTTATTCTTTGAACCAATAGAAAGACAATTTCTTGCCCATATAAGTCTGCCACTCATTCTGCCTCGCTTCGTTGCATGCTTTTTAAGGCGACATAAAGCAGTTAATAAACTTAATTAATGTTGTTTCTGTCATTTTATTAATCCCACGCCCAAATTCAACAAACTGCTGCCTGAGTTGACAAAACAAGTGCCCCCTAAAAGAGCATCTCATTACACTTTATTATGTAAACTGCACTTTGACTGAACATATTAGCATGCTAATTAGAAACACCTTCGCCGATATAGCATTGTATGAGCGCTAAAGTCCATAGGCTTAATTGTGTGGGGCTTAGCCTTCCCGCAAAATATCCATTCGAATACCACGCACACAACTCTTGGTGGCGACGTATAAGGTTGATACTGCTAAGCTAATTGTGCAACCCTAACACAAAGTCAATGTCAATCGTAGCCTGTTTGATAAATCAAAACAACCAAATGTAAAATCTAATTGATTCTAGCAATCAGACCCAAAGTGTAGGATGTGCTTATTTATTCGCTACCAGTATGTGGGCACGATAACGCTTGATATCTCATTCAAGTAACAGATCAATATTCGAAACAAGATGTCCAATGTAAATAATTGCATTGCTTCCCAAAAAAGGGGACTCAGCAATAAATTCCCAGCCATTTAGAAGATGCTATAACTTATGATATCAGTGTTTATTGTTTTTATGCCAACTCAATTGAAATGCAAGTGTATGTTGTTTTTAATTGTATTACCCATTGTTAAGGAGATTGTCATGCGTGGGTTCTTAGTTTGAGACACTCCTACTGATGGACGACGACTCAAAATGCATTTATATGCATCTAACTGCCGATGCATGCTTAAATCAGCTCGGCAACCCACTTAATTTGGGAAACGATAATTTAGTTTAAAATTTATTGTTCCAAATTGATTTGTTTTTCGTTGGAGAAGAATGCTTATCTAAAATAAAACTAGCGCGTGCTAGGCATTCGTATAGAATTCCATGAGATCACATCATTTGCAAAATATTTATCTAATTTCTTATTTAACGGTTACCGCCGAATAGATACACCTACACAGTTTCGATATAGGAAAGAAAATTTATGAGAATTTTCGTCTCAATAATGATTGGGGATGAGTCATAAACAAATATTCAATGTTTCTCCGGTTTTTTTGTTTATTATTATTTTTGGAGGTGAACACTGAAAAGACAATGAGAAGTGAATGAGTTGCGTGGACCGGAATTACGATACGGACATTTTTACAAAAGGTACACTTGAATATTTTATTGATCGTTGGTCCACTAATTGAGTTTCTTGTAACTCTGAGATTGTTATTGGTAGTAGGTACTGAAGTATGAATAAACCAAAAACAATAAAAATATAATACTCAACTTGATCTCATTTCAATGCTGAACTTATATTTATGGATAATGCGTTTATTTCGATACTTCAATGAAATTGTTTTTGTGTGTGTACCTTTATTTATTTAAATCGTAATACAGGGTGTGTTTTTTTGCAGTGATTGAGCTTTTTAAATTGATACCTGTCAAGCTATGTGTCAGTTTGCACTCGCTATAAGTAAAGTGTTAGCACTAGCGGATAGCTTATAGACTTTGCAAGTTTGCTAAACTTATGGAACACTTCGTGGACAAAATTAACTATCCCACCATGTCACGAAATTGTTCTACTTAAAAGCGAGTACACATCATCATCAGGTTCCTGAGGAGCCTATAGTGTTGATGCCAACTGAAACTCGTGATTTTTCCCTTCACTACTTGGTTGGGTAATGATTTTTACCTGATGCAAGAACTTAGGGCAAGAATACTGTTTCCTCTTATGGGTCGTATGAACTCATCATCTCATCGTATGCCGTTATTCCAGATATGCTTCATTTCGGGCTAATACTCTGTTATTAATAATAATAATATTTAGTTAGGGTATATTACACTGCGACCTATTGGTCTATTGTGTCCCCTTGCTTGTGCCTCGGAGAGGTTCATGCCCTCTTTCAGAGTCCTCTCTAGATACTTCTTTGTGAAGCGTGTCGAGGTCGAGGCGTGTCCTTAGAGCACAGCGTCCAGTCCAGTTTCTTTGATGAATCTGAGAATGAGCTGTGGGTCCATGGTTTGTATGTCCTTGTCTGTTATTTGGTGCCTGCCCAAAGATTTCATCCTTTGGTGGGCCAGTGCCCCACAGGATTCCAGTATGTGGTCTGGAGTTTCGGCGGTTTCACTGCAGAATCTGCAGAGCCCGTCCTCCGATATGCCCATTTTCCTCAGCTGCTCCTTGAGTCTGCAGTGCCCCGTGAGGAGGCCTGTTAGGATTCTTAGGTTGTTTTTGTTAAGGCCGATACAAGCTTTGAATCTCTTTTGGTTGTAATTTCCTAAGAGTTTCTTTGCTTGCCTCAGACCTTGGTGGTTGAGGAAGGTTTTGGCCCTTGTTTCTTCCTCCAGTCTTCTGAACTCTTCGCGTATAGTGTGTTCTCCTATCCCGCAGAACTTTTCAGGTCCTCTGCCCCTTTTCTTGCCAGAGAGTCCGCTGCCTCATTGCCTGTAATGCCAACATGTCCAGATACCCAGCAGATGGTAATTCTGTTATTCTTGCCTAGTCTATTCAGTCCGTGTAGGCATTCCCACACGAGTTTTGACTTGATAACGTAGGCGTCAAGAGCCTTTATGGCTGCTTGGCTGTCAGACATTATTGCTATGTTGCAATTCCTGTAGTTTTTCTCGAGGTTGATTCGAACGCAATGTCTATGGCACATATTTCTGTTATACTCTGTTGGATTCTGACTCGCTTCCGGATAAAGACGTTCTTCATATTAGGGCGAGCATCAAGTTTTGTACTTTAGGTAGCTATTACCCCCTCCCATCATTAGTCGACGTAGTGCTTTCAAGGAGCTGCAAATTGTGTACAGTCTTCTCGGGTTGTCCAGCAGGCTTCCCAGACTGTCGAAAACCTTTTCGAAATTGTCGGTAATCGATAATCAACCCTGTAGCCAATATTTTGATGTGTTCGACACATTGAGATCCATTGCGGGCATGATTGCTAAGCATCAACGGGGTCTTCCAGCTGTTACCGTAGCCATTGCAGGAACGTTTTTCCTGCAAATTGTGCACTTCATAAGACAGCCTTTGAAATTGACTTATATTCTGGCGTTAACGGCTCACACAGGACCGAAAGCTTACGTTCTCCAGACAATCATATCTTCGTCTTCCTTACGCCGGAGCTATGCTCAGGATTAAGTGGATCATAACGCTTCCAGTGAACTGCATTCCTACTAGTCCGCCTGTGTATATATGCCTTAATGAATATTAGGTCGTTCGTCTCCCGGTTTCGGATCGCTTCATAGATGAGGTCAATCAAATGCTGGTGGTATTGCATTTGTGTGATCCAGGAGTTTTTAGCCCTGTCTATGTTTTTTTTTTGAGTTTGACACGTGCATGCATCCGTTGATGATTATTGTTTGTCTTTTCTTTTGCGACATTGGGGGTCTCCAGTCTTGTCAACCCACGAGTTTGAATGCATACTTGCGAGATGTTTTAAGATATTAAATGTGTCGCTGGATTTATTTGAATGGTATAATTGCCTTGCCTTTTTCAACAAGCGCTTTTTTCGGGGGCACTGCAGTTATATTCTTAGCCCGTCTTTAGACGGGGAGGGTTACAGACAGAAGAGAAAGAGACCTACAGTTTTAGTCAAATTTCAAACAGCTTGGGAAGCTTGTGATATTTGTCAAACAGTGAATAAATTCGTATATGCATATGTTTCTGAAACTCAAACTTCTCGCTCAGTAGTCCAATGCATCAACCGCATCGAGCTAGAAAGCTGACATTTTACCCATATACTCTCTAGGTTTAAGTTTAGGAATTTTTAAAATCTGCCCACTGACACGCCCACAATCTGAAACAAAAATATCTTTATAAATATAGATAATGGTGCCTTCCATACATCTGGTTTTTACAAGACCAATTTTCTCAAAAACGGCTCTTAACGATTTTGATCGGTTTTAAAGTACATTATCTATAAAAGAATTGAGGTGAAATTGAAAAAATTACATACTTGCTCAGTTTTTCCTCAAAATTGTCGAATAGCGGTACAATAAAAAAAACTAATATCTCAAAACGGGTCAAAATTAATACACCAACGAATACTACCATTTTGAACAAATTTGCGTATTTAAGTTTCCAGAATTTTTTTATTCATATAATGAAATTTTTTGGAATTTTTGAAAACTTCATTTTCTTTATAAACAGTTTTGATTTTTTGAATAGTTGGGGTTAGTGTAAGAAGATGGCTACCTGCACACATACTCAGATTTAGGATTTGTTTTTAATTTTTCTTACGTATAACAGTCTATAAAAAAAATTATCAAAATGTTTTTTAACTTACCTGTTCACATATGTTTACTAATGATTTCTAAAAACATAATTATCTCCGCTCTTTAACACGCCTGTTAGCTGGCACACGAAAAGCTAATTTGACCATGTAATAAGTTTTCTTATTAATAATCATATTTGTCCTCTGTATAAGCTATTCGCTCTTTATAACTTAAAGCACTTCGCCAAATTATACTCAAAAATTGAGTATACCTGTCATATATATATATCTGTCATATTTCATCAGCTTGCACTCCTTTCTGTGTATTTCGTTCAAACACTATGGTACTACTATGTATAACGCAGTATAAAAGTGCAATATGCCTAATATGGGATGAGAGTTCTCGCTCATCCTCTAAATGTCATCCTCTCAATTTGTGAATGCGAGAACTACAATCTGAGAATGAGTGATCCTTATTTTTTTTTTTTTTTATAATTTTGCTTACGCTAAAGGGATTTTTTCTGTTGTTACAGTACCCTTATAGTGCGTAGCACAGCGTAAGCATTTGTGTTTAACAGCAAGCAGCACCTAGCACTATCGTATTTCATTGCATGCTTTTTCGGTGCTAGTTACTATTAGAAAGAATAGAGAGATAGGAAAGAAGTGTTTGGGTGCAGGTGTAGGGTTTTTCTCCACGGGTGGTGTCTAAGATGCTTAGGGAGATTACGATTTCATGTGTTCGATATAAAGTAATGGACTTGGCCGGGACTCGAACGCACGACCTTCCATTCAGTAAGCGAATACACTACTACTGCACCTGTTGCCACCCAAAAATTTAGTGAATTAAGTTCTCTCCTTTGTTATTACATGTCAGTTAAAGCTAACACACGTTTATTAATAAAAATTATAAGTTTACAGATGTTTTTGTGCTAAGTCGCTGCTATTGGGTGTTCAGTAATATGCGGGTAACTGTTTAGAGTATATTGCTGCAAAGAACAAGCAAAACAAGGAAAAATCACTAAGCGAACCAAAACCAATTAGCTACATTTCAAAACGAGATCATTTCAACACTGATATTCATCAGGTGCATTTGGAAGTAAAAACTACAAATCTGCATTGTTACGATACTTTTTTTCTTGATTTTACGAGTATAGAAAATGCCTCATGAGAAAATGTTTTTCGAAACCAATTCTTATAAACGCGAAAATGCTTCGTATTTTTCCTTGAAAAAAAAAATGGTCCAAAGTAGGTGCTTGAATCCCCAACTATGCCATTATAAAAGCCGCAATCCTGCACTTATAAAATTATAAAAAATATAAATTTGCAAGCAAAAATATATTTTATTCGTTACGCTCCATTGTGTTTAATGAGAGGCCCAAATCGTTTCCCTTTATCAAAAATGCATTCAAACTTTACTTTCAATTGCATGATGCAGTTAGTATTCAAACAAATAAAAACACTATTGCTACGCTTGTGAGTGAAATGCTGCTTATACTTTACACAAATCTGGTCATACTGGTTTTACATTCAGAAATATTCACCCTTATTGCGAAGATCAACTATCAATTAATAACTGACATTTATCAATCCAATAAGACTCAATAAGAATTGCTAAACCCCAAGAAATTCCAATAGCCAATAAATTTAGCAGTATAAACATAGATATTTATTTTAATTAGTCGTTTCCAAGTCAACAATTGTGAATTCTTGTGTTTGTATTCATTCTGTGAACAAAAATCCTCAACAAAGTGACTTGTTCTCCTCAGAAGCCGTAGAACAGGGATTGGAAAAATATAGGTCTAGGTTTTCTGGACTACGACCTTTCAGGATTTTGAATTTTAAGGTTTCTGCCCGTGTCCAAGTAAATACTGAGCATTCCCGCTAGTTGGGCAGGAAATGAGGACCTTATTGTAGCGACCACCTAGACCTAACCGTAGATCTTCACCTGACTGTGCGTCGGGTAGCCTCATCCGATTTAGAAACAAATTTTAATTTGGTTTCAATCGCTAAAAGTTATTAAGGTGTCTTCTTCTTCCTTCGTAGCGAAGCTAAGAACAGGATTAAATGGATCATTCAAAACTGTCTCACCTTACTGCATTCCTGCTGGTCCGCCTGTTGGGTTCGCTGGTTTGACCTCAGTGAATATTGGCAGGCTTGTCGTTTTCGGATCACTTCATAACTGACGCCAATCAAATACTGGTGGTATTGCATTTTTGTAATCCATTAGATTTCCGAACGTGCATGCTCCCGTATCCCGTTATCCGGATGTAATCAAATCTTATCCAAGGCATAATGTTAAACTCGTTATTTAAATGTATTTCATTGAAGCAGAATACTAACCTACGTTTCTTAGAATAAAAAATGCTGGACCTCAAATGTTCTTCTTAACCTTTAAGGGTTTAAACGGGTACCTTTGCTAATAGTTATCGAGAATACCTCGTACAGTAATGCCAGCACTTGGCCACGAACTTGATTGATGCACCGCTGCTTCCAGAAATTATTTGAGCGCTAAATTGTTAAACTAAAGACGGGAACTGAGCTGTGCATGAAAAAGAAATTAAGTGTTTGTGTGTACCTGTACACAAATGAATGCCGCACAAAGCTAAATACACATGCCCAAGCTTGTCTTCCCATTTATTCTTGTTTTTTTTAATTATATTTCCAGTAGGCGTGGAAAAGATCTAAGATCTTGTGTCGAATCCGATCGGCGAATTTGCGAAGATTTCTCTGGAAAATTCAACCCTCTGAAGGTTGTCAGAACAAAGCGAGCTACGAAATATCGATTATTTCAGCGTAATTAAGCCCCAAGTATTCTCAATGACAGTTTGGGTTGTTTTGTTGAGCAGGAACATGTTCACATTTGTAGCATGGAGGTACGTTCTTTTTAAGGATTCAATTCAAAGGTAAACTGTACGTAGTCTAAAAATAATCACCCTAGAAACAAATACCAATTAAGTTGCAGCACTTCAAAGTATAAAATTGATACCATTATTTATTTTCCCAAGATTTGTGGGTCTTATATAAACACTGAGTCCTGCTCTTTTATAAACTATGTTTTTCGATTATCTGCTTACATTCATTAGCATTCAGCAGTGGGATTCGGCAAACGAAAAAGTATATACTTAATTATTTAATCAACTTTACCCAGTACTGTGTTTACAATCGACGCACAATTTATAACACTGCTTTCTGCTAATTTAAGAACATCATCCTTCGGACTGTGTTTTTTTCGAAAATTCAAAAGCGCATTTTCACTAATCGCACGCCCACCTGCGCTCTACTGGACTATTTCATTGGCACCTCAAGTTTATGCCTTTCTTTAATGCCTGAAAAATGTGCTAGACCCACCAGCAATGGTAAACAATATTCTGGAAGGTGGTATTTCTAGCTGGGGTTGCATTTTTCGTTGGGGAGAGCAGTTGGGTTTCATATTCCACAAAAAAATGAGACTACCTAAACAACTACCTACTATCACCACGACTTGTTTGCCATGGCTTAAGTAAGACTATCTCTAACTGCAACCATAATTCGTGTGAGGCAACGATATAGGAGGAATCGAACCACTTCCGTTGCCGCTCAACGCTCAGCCGCTGTTGTCGTCGGTTTAGTGGAGGCATGTCTGCTTTACCCGCCGAATCAGTGTATGTCAGTATCTGGCGCTGTTGTTTATTGTATGAACGTTTGAACGGTTAACAGAGAAGAATTTAAATTCAGTTTTCAGTATCTAATCGGCATTCAATGTGAGCGGATTGTGTGTATTTGTTGTTTGGCGTTTAAACGTATTTTTGGTATAATCTCGTTCTCGGTTGTGTCGCGTGCCTCTATCCGAGGGAATAGCTTACAAGTGACAAGTGTTGTAGAACAGGGTTCCAGTCAGTCTGTTTGTGTTTTAGGCTTCCTGATTAATTAGTAACTTTTTTTTTAAACTCAACAATTCACCATATTCCCACCAAAGGGGAGGGATAAAATGCATTTCGACTGTGAAAATGTGCGGCTTATGTTCGACGAAAAATTTGTGTCACGTTTTTGGGCTCATTTCGTTTGAAGGATTTTAAGCAATGCGGCACTTTCTTTTCACCTTTTACTGTCTTGGAGAAAGATACTTTTTTGCACTTATTATGTCGCGCCTGCATATTTATAGCAGCGGGAGTTATTAATTCAAATGAGCTAATCGTGGATGGGTTTGCCTTGTTTAACTATGTTTATCGTATACAAAATAGCTGAGCTTTATTTATCTTATCTAGATATCGTAATATATTTATTTTTTTGTAGCTCAACGTGTAAGTCTTTTGGTATTAAAATTTGACGATGAAAACAGATGTTTTCATTTTATGCGTGTACCTGTGTGGAGAATATGTTTTGCTTTTTAAGACCGAAACGAAACGTAAACTAAGTGAACTTTTATATGTTTTTTAATATGCGCTAGGTAGGGTCATTGATTGATTTTTAATTGAAGTGCGAAAGTATCTAAGCTTTGTTTATAAACAAACTCGATAGGGATCATATATATTTTTTTAATTGCCTCACGTATTAAGTCATACGAATTTGAATTCTATGAGGAAGCCGTTGCCTTGCGATGCCTTTGGATCGTTTTAAAGTAGTCGTTGAAACTTATTTCGAATGCCATGTCGTATTGAATTGACTATCGAAATGGTTATCGTTTTCTTAAATAACTTCTAAATGACTATTAAAATGATCAATAGAAATAGCTTTCTAAAAAAGGGCTTGATCAATGCAAATATTTTGCAATCAAGCAAATATTTTACGCAACTGCCCAGGGGCTAGCTTCTCCAACCTTTTATGTTTATTTTATGCGGGAATGGAGGGAACCTCCACAACTCAGTTCTACGCATCTTCCGTAGAAGAATATTTAAAATAAACGATACCATTTCGGGGAGTGAAACATTAAATAGAGTAAGGTTCAGACTCTCACAGGGTCACAGGCTCACAGGTTCGTTCTGTAAATATTCAAGCGAAACTCGTTCTTGATAAGAGCGCTACAACCTGCAATGCTAGACTTTTGTATGCCAGTATTGAGCAACAGAGGCATCTTTGTTACGTGATGGAAAGGCATGCTTTTCTCACCTTTTTTCTTCACCTTTCTGATATCATGTAGCTTAATAGTCACTTGTGAATATCACTTTGCAATCAATATAATAAATCATGGTAAACAATTTTGGAGTACCTAAGAGTTCTGCTGTTGGATCGATATTCGTTTCAATATTAATTACAAGCAGAGCCGTCCGGTTTCTTTTAAGTTTTTTTTTTCATTCCTTACATACAACAATTAATCAATAATTTTTGGAGGTCTCATTGCATCATTTTAGGAAGATTACTGTTCTGTTATATAATAACATATTATGCTCATACTGAAAAGTAAGTGTGTGAGAAGGGATGCCTGGAGATTTGGTGTGTGAATAAACTTCCATTCCTTTCTAATTATCAGCTTCGGCCAAATTGTTTCTATGATTTCCCAGAGAAAATTAAATTCTTTCTCAACACTTACCTAAGGGTCGTATTTTAGTCAATGTGTTGATTCCCTATTGCATAAAAAGATCAACCTCGTAGTATAAAACTTGTTACTATGCATTTTGTAGGTTCTATTCTCCTCAGTATATTGCCATTCTTTAAGTAAAACCCTTGTACATCCCCACGCACTTACCAGTGAGAAAATTCGCCTTAATTAACAAAAAAGGATGCTCTGAACGGTCTTTGATCTGCTGATAAATATGTATAAAAATCGTATTCACTTCAACATGCTCAATTTAATATTGCCCTGTCCTAAGATGTTATTGCACACGAACTTGATTGCTTTGAATGAGTTAAAAAATTCGACTTTGATATGACCCTCAAATATCCGAAAAAAGAAAAGGAACCATCCACATTCACCCTTTTTTCACAAAATCCCTAACATGATTGATCGCACTCTTTTTAAAGTTTCCATAGATCTTTGAAAAAAAGAAGCTTACCGGATCCCTTGTAAAGCTGATCTAAGAGGTTGAAACTATATTTTTAGACTCCCTAGATACCCGAAAAGTAAAAGCGTAAATGAGTTCTAAATCCGTATAGAAATCGTTTTCTCGATAAAGATGACGGCAATGAAGTCAGAATATGTTGACAACACTTGTATTCTTTTTTAACTAAGATATAATTTGTCCGGTTAATTTATTGACTTTTTAAAAATTTTCGCCTCACCACTCGCAGTTTTTGAGGGCGGCATAAAGTATTGGCAGGCGCCTTCAGATCACTACGTCACTGAGGCCAATGCTGGTGGTAGTTCATTTGTATGATCCAGACTTACTTAATTTTTTACGATTTCGAATATTACTGATTACTGTTTCATCTTCAATTTACGACAACGGCCATCTATAGTTGCGTCAGCCCACGGATTTATACGCACACCTGGGGTATAGATTAAAAATATATGTGTCACTAGCCTCACTTGAACGTGAAAAGTGAATAGCTGTGATTGCTGGCCTTAAATCACTTTTCAAAAGATCAAAATGTGCAGGTAATTAACTAAAAACCTTTCCATTTACATTCAAAATGGCAGCTAAAGCTCCAGCAGAATCTTATCAGAAAAGTAATTTTAGAAAACCTTTAAACCTCGGGATTTAGACAACCAATAATTATTACAAAAAGGAAATGTCGGTATTTGATATAAGTGACTTCAGGTTTGTTTTGTTTACTTACGAGTTGGCTCTTTTTGCTGCGCAAAGCATATTCACACCAGAAAGATTTTTTATTTCTAGTCACGTCATATAAAGAACAATTACCTTCGCATAAAACACAGTGAAAATGCATTAGCAAATAATAATCGGAAATATTTTTCAGTAAGAATATTACAACAACAACTTACGCAATCATGACACCTCATTTTCCCAAAAAAGGTCCATGAATGATTCAAATACAGGGAAACCTCGATTTATGTCGCTATTTGGTACCATTTGTAAGAACGCCAATTGAAAATGGCGTAAATTCGAAACTGTGTTAGTAAAACAAGTAGATGATTTATAAAGTACTAATTTTGTTTTGAATATCTGTCGTAATTAAAAAAATTAAATATCCCTAACAAAAGGTTTATCCGTTAAAATTGACGTAAATCGAGGTGTTGACGATTAACATTAACGTCACCCTGTCTGCAAAAAGTACTAAACGCACTTACGAAACTAAATTATTTCCCAACGGGATTTTTCTCATTATGTACAGTACATACTACAAATGTCAATATCATGTATAAAAACGCAAGCCGAAAATAAAATTTAACCCATTCTTTATAACGTTTTGAAAGCGGGTGTTTATTATACAGTTTTTTTTACAGTTTTTCTTTTGTTTCATAGCCGAACACGAGGTATAACTGCTACACGGTAATCCAACAAGAGGTGTCATTTTAAATGTCGGGCCTTTGTTGAACTGTGAACATTATTGCAATAATTTTGATAGGTAAAAACAAAGAGTTTATTAAATATCTATCGATAGAAACATTTCGTAGGGTTCATAGTGCTTTTGGTCATCATCAAGCGCCTTCTCGCATAGCTATTGTGCATTAAATCGATAACTTTAAACGTCTCGGACAGTTTTTTTTTTTTTAATTTTTTCAAAAAGGAAATCTAAATCCAGAGCATTCAGGTTCGGTTACGGTCCATTGTACTACCAGGCAGAAAGCCTCTTTTTGGTGTAAGGGTTGGCGAAAACAAGGTGTCATTCGTTTCGCTCCATTATTGGGTGGCACATCTTGTTGTTCCCTATAGGGATCGAACCTGCACCTCACGAGTCACAAGCCAACACACTGACCTCTACACCGTCGTCACCCCTTCTCGGTCAGGTTAGTGAAGTGAAGACTCCAACCTCTGTTCGTCCGGTAGGGTCAGGTGAAAATATCCCCGCCGTTGCTCAGAGTGTGAATAAGACGATCACACTGCAACCACTTTGCACCGCATTTCGCAGAAAGATATTGACCTACGAGTACATGCTTAAAATGTCCATTTGACACAAGAATTGAAAGCAGCAGACCACGCACAAAGGCTAACTTTTTCCACTGATTTAAAATGACGCCTCTTCTTGGATGACCCATATACAACTAGATTTAGTAGCAATTGTTGCTCAATCCGAATGGGCATCTGCGGTAGTACATATGAATTGTCTTTTTCCTCCTTACAAGGTTAAATGTCGCATTGTATATGTGTGTCTTGTGATTTGCGAAGCGACAAAAGTCAAAAAAGCGCTTCTGTGTGCTGTAATGTAATGTCACTGACCGCGTCAATATAGGGCATTAATGACCGTGAAGCAGCGTCATGAACTTTACAATTTTTGAGTGTGTAATAAATGTATCTCGCACAAATTTAGATTTGAGGGCGTTTTTGGGTGTTTGCTAGCCGTTTTTTCGTAAATCATCGAACCAAAACATATTAGAAATTCAAATAACACCCAGACATTTATTCTGAATAGATATTTTGTTCCGCCGCCCGTCGACCTCCGCTCCGTTCTTCAAAATCACTATTTCGGACTTTTCTAGAGTCACTCACAGGTTCCGATTACTCCAATGTTTTTTCTGCATCTACGGTTCTTGATCGCCAAGGCGATGAAAAAGGCACTTCTACATATAAGATCTTTTGTGCCGTAACTCATCTGCAGGTTAGTGAGACTGAAAGAAGGACTTTATCGTTAGCTCAAAGAGCACATTTATTTGCAAGCCATTGAGAATGAGACCAGTTGGAAGTTCATAGTGAAGATCTCTGAGGAATAGGACAAAATGTAAGGCACTCAGTATATATCCTTGCCGTCTGAAGGAAGCTTGATGCACTATTTCCATCTCGAACTGTTACAAGCGTTTCTCGGTACAGGTCCTGATTTCGCCAGCGTGGGTTTTGCTGTGTACACGAACAAATCTGCACATTCTCTCGATCATATTGCGTAAAAGTCCACAGTGTACACAGACGATCAAATTGACTCACTATGTTTTTGACCATGAGTTCAGGAGTGTTAGCGTGGAAAACAAGAGAATGAATTTAAAAAAAAAAAAAAACGGGTTACAAATGAGTAGTTTCAGCATATTCAATCATGAATCGCAATTAGTGTATACGGGCCGTGAGGGTGGGTTTTGTTTAGGGGCAAAAAAACTCAGTCTTGTGGAATTTGACCCAACAAAAAAAAAACCTAATCACTTTGTGTAGCTTATATACTCGTATATTTTACCCTTCCAAATATACCTTACATCCGATGAACAAGCACATAACTTATTTATGGTTCACCATAGGCAGCTTCGAACCTGTTCGAGGTCATACCAAAATTCTCAATTTATTATTTTAATTTTCAAGTCAAAACATTTAAATGCCGGAAATTCACATCCACTTGTACACCTTAAAAGTTATATTTCTCTCTGTCTTTTAGATTTTAGAAAATTATTGTCTACCTTATCTCATAAATTGTGCTTCATTAAGTTCAACTTAAGTTAAATTTAATTCAAACTGGTTGTGGTTGTTCTGTGAGCAAAATCAACACCCGATAAATCTTCAGGTTATGGACAAGATCCACTCTGATTTCAGTATGATTCAAATCGCAACATAAACATATGACGACATCAGTATTACTAGCTTATCATAACAATAATAATCTACTCATCAAGACAACGTCCCATTAAGCTAGAGATACTTGATGAATTCCATGGAAATAAGTTATTCAGTTTAGATGAGACAAAAAAAGATGTAAACGACATTTAAATTGCGTGACAAACAATTCTATATTGTTCTCGTGCGTGTTTACTTGTAAATTATCATATCATAAACGTCATAGAGCATGTCTTTTGATGTTACTTTGGTGTCGTCTCTTATATCTGAATATCTGAATTATACACAAAAAGTGCAATGGAAAATTAATGCATCTCGTACCTCTTTTAATTACCCTGCTAATGAAAAGAAGTAAGAAATGCATTAATCAATGAATATCTTGCACCAGCAACGCAAAACGTAACAACAATTTGTCAACGCTTTTCGATGGAAAGCGTTCATTTCACATTTGGAAAACTTTCTGGTTTAACTGCATGATTACCAAAGTTTCAAATTAATTTAGTATTCGATTATTCGTTGTAGGATTTGTCAAACATTAATTTATTTCTGTTTGGTTCGACAATCGAATTAAGCTTTAAGTGGCCCAGTAAATAAGCTCGCATTATGTACAACATTCATGGTTAGTTGACCTCAAGAAGCTTTTGAACTAAAACACTTTCTGTCCATGCTGTTGTTTTAAGTAGAAATTTACAGCCGACTTCAATCGTGACCGGAAACAATGTATAGTTATGGATGACACAACTTTATTCTTGCCAACCACGAAAAGTTGTTGAATAAATATATTTTTGACGCAAACAACCCATTTAATTTTTTAAAACTTGGATTGTGATTAGTAGCACGTGAAGCATTAATAAGAGATGCTTTATTTTGTCGCGTTTCGCACAGGGCTCTGAATGCAAATCGTCTTAATACCCTTTTCTATGGGTATTATAATTTTGACTCATAATTTGTTATATATCTTAATATTGCTCGAAGACCCCGAAAAGTTACTATATTTGTGATCAGCATCAAAAGTTATGTCGATCTAGCCATGTTACTTTGCGGGAGTCAGATTAAAGAGCTTATTCTTGTATTACCTACGATTACTACCAAAACCATTTTATCGGGAGAACGTCAATGTACAAAATGATTCCGTAAATCAATCCTTTCGGATTCTTATCAAAGGCAAAGAAAGAACACGTGTTGCTGGAAAATTATCACCGTAAGGACGATTTGAAGTTTTTTCGTTTTTGCGTATAAAACTGTGACAGATAAAAGTTCATTTTGTCGTGTTTCCATTTCATCCACCTAAACAACCTGAAAGAACTTCACCAAAACGCTCCCTGCCAGCTTACGACTTGGGCAGAGCGTTGTGGGTTAGGTGTTAACCCCCACAAAACCGAAGTTGTTCTATTCACTAGGAAATATAAAATTCCACACATTGATCGCCCCTCAATGAGGGGCACAAGCTTAGTCTTCTCTGATGAAGCTAAATACTTGGGTCTCATTCTGGATAAAAAGCTAAGCTGGAAACCTAACATACAGGAAAGAGTTCGGAAAGTTACTGTAAAGCAGGGGGTTATCTGGGTGGTGTTTGTAGCACTCTTCTCTTGCAAAAAAGCCTTCAACCCCGCATTACCAACTGGACATACATCTCGTTAATAAGACCGATACTTATGTACGGGGTGGTTGTTTGGTAGACTGTCTTAGACAAGGCGATAAATCGCGATAAGCTAAGCAAAGTACAACGCCCAGCGAACATTCTGCGAGGAAGGCCCCCTGTCGAAGATGAATCGATCCACTTTTACACCGATGGATCCAAAACCGAAAAGGGGGTAGATGGATGTGTGTTCTCTGACGGGCTTAACCTCAGCCTCTCTTTTCGCCTCCCTAATCACTGCAGAGTGTTTCAGGCGGAAATCATGGCGATTAATGAAGTCCTATCGTGGCTGAAGAAGAACGTGATATCCGCTATGGATATCCGAATCTTCTCAGATAGCCAAGCTAAGCTGAGAAAAGGAACCATACTGACCCTTCTACCTGACAAAGGTCCCTTAGGAATTCCAATTGCTACATGCAAACTTATGTTTATGTTGGAGGCCATTGAGAGAACTAACCGTAGGTGGACAAGTGACAATACTTATCTAGCGACAAAACAAATTTGGCCAAAGCTGGGTCTGAAAGGCTCTAAGTGTTTGATATCTCTGAACAGATTGCACATTTGTGCTACAATTGGTGAAATCACCGGACACTGTCTCATAAAATGACTCAAATGACTTCTGCAATGAAGTTGCTTGGACGAAGAGAAGGAGGAGACTATTTTCCACCTTCTCTGCACATACTCTGCTCTCTCTAAAAGACGAATCCTGCATTTAGGATCCTTCTTTTACAATGATCCCAACGATCTCATAAAAATCGACATTGAAAGTATTTCATGCTTTACCAAAAGCTCCAACTGGTTCATCGAGTAGGAAGAAGATAGATCCGTATGGTATCACAATGGAGCTTTTTATTGGTCTAAGTGTGTCGGCCTTTGCCGACTACCACTATAACCTAACCTAACCTATCCATTTCATCCATGCATCAATCACCGGTATGAGAGTATGTGTCATTCGATGTATTCGATTTTTGTTCATTTTTTTCGTCGCCTATCGGCCCTTTTGGGCACGCTGGCTTTAAGTCTTCCCATTTCGTCGAGTAGCTTGAAAGATCCAACGAGCCAAGGCAGTGACCGGATTTCGCACTCCTCACCTATAACTTTCACCGTAATTGACCATATTTCTGTTGCTAAGATACATATGGAACTCTGAACTCCCGGAAGAAAAAATATCTATTTTCATGCTCCGCCGGTTGTTGGTTTGAATTTGGTTCTACGCCGATTAGGATTCCTCACGCAGCCTTTTAAGTTTGCCTGCAGGTTATTTTATATCTATACATAACTAGCTGCACCCGCCAGGCTTTGCCCGTGCCCAAGAATCGTATTGGCCAATATCATCGAATAGACTACAAAATTATTGTCTATAGCACGTACTCGGTGTGCCCTGCTGCGCCTATCAAAAATAAATAAATGTTTTTTTTTAGTAACAAACAAAATTGCCAGGGAAACTTGGTGGACCGATATTGTGCAAATTTCACAGAAACACACTAAGTCAATACCAAAGAATGCCTGGTTTGAGCTCAATCAGTTCGGTACTTAAAAGGACTGCACCGTTTTCTCCGCATGGACTAGGCCGCTCACGCAACTTCGTTGCTACTAATTTACCTGAACATTTTTTCACTTCAATGAATTCGATGACGCTTTTATCGGGCTCTTTTCAAACAAAATTTAGGCCAATGAGAATTGTACGTGTGTTATAACACAAAAAAAACAACTTGAAAATTTGAATAGCAAACTTTCGAAGAGTTTTGATTTTGATGTTATCGCGAAAAGCATATTTTACTTCAAAGCCAATTTGTCCTCGTCCATTGCAGGGACGATCAATCCAGGTTTTAAGCATTTTTTTAATTTCTTTATTCGATGTCCTTATTTTCGGTCTGCAATTTGCCAGAGCATGTAATAAAGAATGTTTCGTGCACTTGCAAATGAAATTGCCGTCTCCGGTTTTATTCATTTGCGGTTCGGTAAAATTCCCAAAATTTGATCATGCAATGAAAGGCCACTTTTAAACAAATTACCACTGTATTGTGTGACCAAAATGGCAATCCAAAACCTCTAAAGAAATAAAACTGCTGTATTTTAATCCTTTATGAAAACTTTATAGCTACAATGCCAGACTGCTTCATTTGCTGTCACTGAACCTACCTTCTTGTAAAAATTGGCCCCAACCAAATGCTTCTCTTCGTCAATGTTCTCGACAGATATGCAGTTCAATGACTTTCCTTTTCAAAAGCAAAAAATTGTTTCGTCTCTCAAAATAATTTCACTCAACAAGATACCACATCAAAGATTTATTTTTCAAAATAACAAAGAAAATGAAAACATCGCTTTCAATTTTAAGTGTCTCAGAAAATAAAATTAATTGTTTAACAAAAATATGCGGTATTCAACAAATTTAATCTTATTACTTTATGACTTTATATTGCCTGAAATTATTTCTTATAGATATGTTTTTAAGAAACTGTTTTTTTGTTGCTGTGTGTTTCGTTCATTGTCATCAGTCACTTTGCCCCGAATTTCCTTAAATTGTTTTTACGTTGAACGTTATTTCCTTGTATTCGGTCATTAATCGTTTTTAATATTAATTTTTTTCTAATCATATAATTGTTCTGCCCACATTCATGCGTTTTATTTGTAGAAAAAATACATTTCATCAAATAAAAACGCTATTTTTGGAATATTTACACCATAAAAGCAAACGAACAATCATTAACAAGCAGATATACTTAAAATTTATTATTTCCTCTTGTTGAGAGAAGAAACAGAGATTTTATTTAAATTGCTGAATTTTGTGTGTCTTGAATTACATTTTAGTTGACCTTAAGTAACTGAATTTGTATTCCAAATGCAAAGAACATTATCCAGTTTTAATGAGTTTTAAATTGATTTAAAAAGTATTTGTTGATGTTAGCAAAATTGTGCGGCTTTTTCGTAAATTTATTTGCAAATTCGAATTTAATTTGTATTCATAAAGTAATATAAGATGAGAATGGATGACTTTTTCGAATTGGTTCTCTATTGTCAAATCCTATGTGTCATTTCAGCATTTTTAAAGTAAAAAGAATGCCAAATTAACATTTTTGTTGGTTTTTTGTTTTTTTTTTTTGAAATTTTGGTCATAAGTGAATCCAATGTTTCACCAGAGGATTCTTTTCTCTTTTTCACTAGAAATATGAATTCGATACGCTGAAGTCGCAATTCAAACGTGATTTGCCGAATTATCGAGCAATCAGAGAGGGTTGTGGAACTGGGAAAATATAAATTAAGAAATCGTTGCCAGAGCATTGGTTTGGCGTATTCGCCGAAAGACACTATTTAACTGTAAATTCAGTTTCATGTTTTCATGTGCGTTCTTTTCGAAAATGGAATATATTTGGCCCTATCTCTAGCCAATCCTGAGATTGAATTTTTGACGTAAGAGTATATCCACCAAAATGAGCATGTTTAGGGTCCAACCCATAAAATCCGTTGATTAGTATTCGTTAGCCTTAACGCATTTTACAGGAGGATCAGTCCCATAGAATCCGTCGTCAACATTGACAGCCGAAGGCACATTGTCCGCTTTTAGTATGCCTTCAGCCTAACCTATAATTACCTAAGTTCCACCGAATGACTCAACCGGTTTACGCCAAATTGTACTATTTAAACTGTATTTTCAATCTTGTGTTTTCGGGGCTAATCTTTCCTCATATGTCATCCATTTTATTCTGCATCTAACCAACCCTGATGTTTAAGTCAGTTAAACCTCTCTGAGACCTCATAAATCACATAAACCTCACTAGGCGAGGTGAATTTAATTTGATCACAACTCGCAAGTGTCATGTGATTTAAAATGTTTGTTTTACGCATTCACATATTGCAATTTAAACATTTTCGCATTGAAGTTCACGCATTGCAAACTTGAGATGAGGCACATTCATTTGTGGAAACATTGAACAAATGAGAGGAAACTGTCATTGCCGATTGACAGACATTCCCAAGAAGACATGAAAATTATAAGTGGGGTTACGTACTCCGTACTGAGAAGCTGTCAGAAATCACAATTAGAGATTCACCTTTCCGTCGTGAATTTTTTGTGAGTTTTCTTGTGAGGCATTCAGGAGAATACAGAACACGTTATCGAATCACAACAAACCTCACAAGAAATCAACATCCCAAGTTGTGACTTGTGACTGTAAAACAGTCTTTTTTGCGAATTTTGGAACATTTTAAAAATACTATGGTTGGAAGTCACAAATGCATTGTTTTTATTTTAATTTTGTTTTTTATGCTCTCCTAGTTTGTTTTAGTCGTTCAGTACAACCCCGAAATTCGCCAAAAGAAAGAGTCGTATGTGTTTTTAATTATTTCTATAACCGTAATACAGGTTAAATTTTTGCATAATTAGGATGCATTTCACTTACAGAAGAAGAAAAAAGTGCTATACGTATTAATCCTACAAACAAAAACAATTACTGCATCAATCCACCAATTTTATCCTTGTATTCTATGATTTTCAAAAGCGTATAACTCTTAAACTATATGAGAGCACCAACAAATTATTTCGTTTTTATTTTAGTTTTATGCATTTTTAACAAAAAAAAAGAAAAGAAATAGTGCCGGTAAAATAATATTTTGCCCTACCTGCATGGCAATGCCAACAACAACCACCACCGTGTCGTGTCGTCTATAAAACTTACCTTGATCGAAAAATTAAAAAAAAATGTCGCTTCACTTCATTGAAAATAAGAAACTTAATTTCTATTTAAATTGCAATGCCTTTTGCAAAGCAGGTGCCTCAACAAAAATTAAGCGATAAGCCTGTAATTGTTGCATTTCTATCCCCAACGCCTTACATAAAGTGTGATAAAATGCAATTAGTTACAATTAATGTCAAAACCATGGATGTATATGCTGTCATCCGCTGAGGTCGCCTTTTCCAAATCATGCACATAAAAATGAACATTTACAACATCAAACCATGCGAAGATGTTTCTTCGCCGATAAATGTTGCTTCCGGCGAATACTTGCAATAAATGAGAAAAATATGACTACCAGCAATCTCAAATCGATAAATAAATTGCAAATGCACTTATATAGATGTATGCATGTTTGTATACGATTGCATCCAGGGAACTGGCAATCCGAACTTGAGATCATAATTTTGCACTGTGTTGCACATTGACATTGAGAATCAGTGGTGGGCATCTCTTAAAAATAAAGAGCACACAACACCAAACAAAAAAAAGCAATGGAAACCGGGGACGGGAAAGTGCACGACATTAAGTACCGCTCATAAATTTGTACTGTAGATTCAGTCTATAGATGCAAACCCGTAAATGGCAATCAACAGTGCAACAATTTCGCATTTCAATTTTGTTACACGTTAAATTTGCACTTACCAAAGACATTCATTTCGCGTTAAAATGGATAGAGGTCTTTGAGATTGAAACACGAAATGCGTCCTATAACTTATGCCAAATTGATCCTACTTTTAATTTTTAATATCCGAAAAATCGATCATTTAAAAGTCAAGACGGTCATTAAGTAATCATTTTTACCATTGTTTTTTAAATCGTTGCAGTGCGCGCAAATTTTAAGAATATAAACATATATGAGGATGAGTTTTGTCTTAGCTAATGGTTGTGAGGTCGGGTAACTTAAAAATGGTAATCTAATAACCCAACTCGTATGTCACTGAATTTGGAAAGAAAAAGATTTTCTTCTCTGTCCTACTTCTTCGAAACGTCCGAGAGAATAGTTACATTGAAAATGCTTCATCTTTCCACGGATAACGGTTGGAGATTCTAAAGTACTATTTTTGCCAAATATTTGTATTTTTTTTAATCAGAATCTAAATCCGTCGCTGTAACTTTCGCAGAAGTTCAAAAATAATAATTAAAGCAAAAAATTGTCCGCATTCTCTTAGTTCAAAATTGTATATTGTCCTGGGAGCAAATAAGCTATCAAAAGTAAGTGTGTATGTCGTTTTTCTGTGTATTTCTCGTACTCGTGTATTATTGTATTCATTGTTTTAACAGCTGTCAGCTTATGTTACTGCTTAACTATAAGAGAAAACAACGGCATTGTTCTAGCTGTGATGTAAATGTTAATTGTGAAATTCTCACGAAAATGTCCCAAGTGAAACAGTCCTACGCATTCAAAAAATCTGGATGGCGAGCAGGTAATGGGATCAAACGGAATGCGAGACACATATTTAAGACGATGCATCAGAATTGACAGCAGCTTCATGTAAACGGCTCGACTTGCCATACCTACAGAAAGTGTTTCCATATTGCTGGAAAACCGCTCGTATTCAACCGATTTGCAAAAGAAGAGTAAAATGCATGCTTTATACGAGTAGCTGAACAGTCCATGTGCAATGACGGGCAATGAATACCACTGGAGCACCTCGGAGCACTATGGCGGTGCTATAGTTTCGTCTTTTTGTAGAGATTCTAAACAGAAAGTTTATTTGCTTAGGTCAGGTTAAGTGGGTATGTGCAATTTGTCTCCCGGGAGTCAAAAAGGCTGATTTGTTGAAACCCTTAGGGAATATGTGGGCACAGTAGCTCATTGGTTAGTGCTTTGGTGTCTCAGGTTCAAATAACGGCATTCGCAAGTATTTGGAGAAGCTCGGTTTTAAGCTACTTATATGGGCCGTTTATGTCGACATTTTTTTATGGAATTAAGTGGGACATATGAATTGATCCTTTAACCAATCTCGTAAGTTTTGATAAAGAAATATTTTCAAGGACGCCGAAGCTGTCAAAGAACGGACTCCCATTCAGGATAAACAACGCCGGCGGCACTTCTGGAGAACTGGACAGTGCCGTAAGAAATGTTTGAAAGATTTAATTTCCTCTTCGTCGGTTCAGCCTCTGCAGAAATCATTTATTGAAATATCAAGCCTTTTAGCCATTTTTTCACTGATGGTATATGCGACAAGTACATGGATCTGCTTTCTGTCAAAGGATATGAGGATATTTGATATTTTCATATCAATTTTCGGCCACTAACTATTTCTTATGGCACAAGCGATAGTGATTTTATCGATTGTTCCATAGCCAAATTCATTGTGACATATGACCGGGAAGCCTACAGAGTCGTTTATAGCTCTAAGTGGCTGAAGGCACTCTCTTACACATTTCGCAGTTATGAAACTGTAGCTAATCGCTTAAAGTGCAGCATGATTGTCCACGTAAATTTTATCGACAGTTTCTTATGAATATGCTAATGAAATGCTGTTTATTTTTGGTAGTGTTAGGTTTTGAAATGGGATACCTTTCAGTTTGAACCCTCTTTTTTTGCATAATGTATTCAGTGTAGAAAGTTATCACAAAGTTACGAGGAAATTCATTATCAAAATCGACCCACCTAACTTAAAATGTTGTGATATAATTATCTCCCAAAAGAAACATTTTTCGGCGAACTTGTTAAACATTTCAAACGTCAAAACACCAACAATGCCAAGAACTTTAGATTTCGAAGAAAATATGGCTCTTAGACTTGGGCTCTGTTTTGGTCTAGCGTCTTTGAAGAGTCAAATATTGCACAATTCAAGCTCCATGACTATTGCATGTTCGGTAATTGGGCTCGAAATATAAATTGATCCTGTGTTGTTTTGTTCTCTAATGGATTAGAGCTTAAATATTATACTTAGGTGAAACGAGTCCATAAATGCAATCTTTTTGAATATTTTAGTCAGAACAGTTTGAAAATGATTATAATGTATATACAGGTAGACCTCACTTAACACGGGGTTACGTTCCTGATAAATGCCGCGCTAAACGAAATCGTGTTAAACGATACAAGAAACTAGTGCAAAAAGAGTGGTTACGTTCCATGATTTCAGAAAACCGTCAGAATTTTTGTCCAAATATGTTTTATTCGAAGTTGTATTATTATTAAAGATGAAAAAAAATTAACAAAATAACAAAACATAACTTTCTTCCTGCATGCATAACTTAACTAAAAAGAAAGAAAAAAAAAACAATTTTAGTCTTCATTGACATAAAACAATTAAATTTCAAATGGTGAAAGTTTATTCTTCGTGAGATGCCTAAAATATCCATACGTGGCCGTTTTTGTTGTTGAAAAAATCCGTTCTTTTTGCTTAGTTATTAAAAAGCTTTCGGTAGGATTCTTTGTAAGGTAACATGCATTTTTCTAGCTCTCTTTTGAATTTTAATCGCCTTTCAGTAGATGGATCGGCATTTAAAAAAAAACGATTCTAAATTTTTAGCTAGGCTCATTCCTTTTGCCAAGTCTTTTGCTGTTAACACGTCAGCTTCTCTTTCATTCTCGTTGTCAGTGCCGCTGCAGCTGGAGTTCGGTTGATTAGGATTCGCTGCTAAGATTTCATTTAAGTCCGCTTCTGTTAGTTCTGTATCTGGCAATAAGCCTTGAATGTCCTTGATTTCCATATCCTCAAAACCTTCGCCTTCGATGGAATGAGCAATCGTTAAAATTTCTGCAAATTCAGCTTCTGACACGTCGACCTCTTGCTCTTTTTCAACTGCTGATGGCCAAAGTTTTTTCCAGCTTCCATTCAATGTTGACTGTCTTAGCTCTTTTAAAGAAAGCGATATTATTTTGAAACATTCCTTGATTGTAAACTGTTTCCATGCGCTGGTTATATTAATAGACTTAGACTCTGTTAAATTTAAAATTCACCTCAAAGAAATCTTGATGTAATAAGTTTTAAAAGTGTAAATTATGCCTTGATCTATTGGCTGCAGCAGTGAAGTTGTATTGGGTGGTAAGAACATGATTTTGACATAAGGATGAGCCAAATCTTGTGGGTGTCCTGGAGCATTATCCAGCAACAATAGAGCCTTGAAGTCCATTTTTTTATTTTTTTAGATATTTGTCTACTTCTGGCACAAAACAATTATAATACCAGTCTCTGAATACCACTCCGGTTACCCAAGCTTTTGAGTTTGCTCTGCAGAAAACTGGTAATGTGCTCTTATCTATGCCTTTGAGCGCTCGAGGACTAACCGATCTATAAACCAGCATTGGTTTGACCAGAAAACCGTTTTTTAAGATGTTCCTATAAAAACTATGTTCCTATAAAAACAGTTCATACGCGTCTACTGGCCAGAAAAATATGTATACTTGTGACATTTTTGCAAATGTCTCGCATACCGTGTTAGAGCGAGGCTTTTTTCGTGTTAAACAAAAATATGCCGCAAAATGTGAGACGTGTTAGAACGAGGCCGTGCTGTAAGAAGTACGTGTTAAGTGAGGTCTACCTGTATTGAAATTTTACCTCAAAGCATGTGAACAAAACGTCCATACAAATTCTCAAGACCATTGTCAAGTTTATCGAAACGTAAAAAGCCATTCAATATAAATCACAACGAGATCCTTCTTTTAGTTTCAATTTGATTTATGACTTAAACAAAACCATAAAACCAAACTATTTCAATTAAGGCGGTGATCCCATCGGATCGTATTTTCTAATATTGTCCCAATTTCTCCACAGTATCGCGTCATCGTGCTCAACCCACAGACAACATGAGATACTGTCAATTCATTTTAAGGCGGTAGAAATCTGGAATGAGAATTAAGCCTACGCAAATGTTGACCACAAAGAAAAAAATCAAGATGGTTATGCGGGCTGCAGACATCGCAGTAACTGTAGTATCGATCTATCCGTGGGGGAACGTTTCGCAATCCATAAGTTCAACTTCAATTTTATATACGACGTACGATCGATTTCCGTTTTTCTATTTTCAATGTAATTTTCCCCTACCAAGCTGTCACGTATTCTGACTGTGACTATTATGATGGTGATGATGCGAACGAACTTTGCAATGTAAGTGCAATCAAATGACGGAGCGTTAACATTGGTCGTTCATGCGGTTGAGGTTAAACCAGATACTTGGGTTGATTGTTGGCGTTTTCTTTTCAAGTATTACCCCGAACTGACTGAGTCGAATTAAATTTTTCTTATAGCGCGACATGTCACAGATTGCTTGTTTTGCTTAATAGAGTCACCGCTATGTGATCGATATATAACGCGCAGTATTTAATTTCACTCTGTGGCTTTTTAAGCAGAATTATCAATTGTATTCCGTCTAATAAATATGGGTCAAAGTAATAGAGGTAGTTTTGGATTTTCTTGGTATTTCGTTGGGCATTTAAAGGTCGTCTTTGTGGTTTGATAATGGTGGAACTTGTTTTTTTTTTTTGTGTTGACAATCTTTCATCATTTTACCAGCAAGTCACCTGCTGAATGTATGCAGTGTCAATGGCGTGGTACCAAATATCAACGCGCCCATTTAAGATGGCACTTACAATAAATACATTATTTTAATAATCATCTTTGACAACCATATGAAAATCTTCGGGATTTGTAGTTTCAATCGGCGTAACCTTGGTTAATGTGTTTCTAAGTTCGGTCAAATCGGTTGAATCAACCTTTTAACCATTTGATACGTAATAAAGTCAAATTTATTTTATACTATCATCGAAAAACTATTTTATTTTCCGCGTCTTTGTTTCCATCTAGTAGACCCGCCCGCCTAAGCTTACGCAATTATGCGTAAGGAAAATTTCTACGCAAAAAAACACTTCAAACTTATCGTTTAACAAAAAAAAACACTATCAACAGATCGTTTAAGTTGTTTTACAGAGTTCACAAAACAAACATTCATTTTTTAAAAACTGAAGAATTTGAAATTATACTAAAATACACACCAGTTTTTATAACCTATTCTAAGGGTATATTAATTTTGACGCATAGTTTGTAACATACCTTAATATTGCCCGTAGACCCCTAAAAGTTACTATATTTATGATCAGCATCGATAGTAATGTCGATCTAGCCATGTCCGTCCGTCCGTCCGTCCGTCGGCAAAAATTAGGCCTTTAAACTGGACCTAGAGAGCTGAAATTTTAACCATATACTCTCCAGGGTCCCGAAATAATCAAGTTTACGAATTTTTGAAATCCGCCCACAGACACGCCCACAAACTCAAAAAAACAAAATTTTGGAAAAAATCGAATTTTGAGCTAGAAAGCTGAAATTTTTTATATATGATCTATGACTCCTAAAACTGCTCGGGATAAATTTTCAAAATCCGCCCACTGACACGCCCACAAATAAATAAAACAATTCTTTTGAAAATCCAAAGTTTGAGCTAGGGAGCTGAAATTTATAATATATACTCTTTAGGGGCCCTTTATTCTCATGTGTTATTTTTTTTTAAATCCGCTTATTGACACGCCCACAATTAAATAAAACAATTTTATTAAAACACCCAAGTTTGAGCTAGGGAGCGTTTTTTTTGATAAAATCCTTTAAATGTTATATAACAAAATATGTGGAGCGTTCTTAACAATTCAACCATACTTAGACTTTTGTCACGCCCCTTATGAGGGATAGGAATAGGAATAGGGTATCCAACAGTTTGCCCAAGCGGACCCGGTAGCCCGTCCCTATGTTTTATGTATAATTTACTTACGTTAATTTTTTTTTCTGTAAATGTTACAGTACCTACGCTTATAGTGTTAATCAACACAGGGCAAGAATTTATTGTTGAACAGGAAGCAGCACCTAGCAATGGAGTATTGCATTGCATGCTTTTTTAGATGTTACTTATCTACTATTAGGATGAATAGAAAGATAGAATAGAAGTTTTTGGCGCAATTGTAGGGTTTTCGCCACGGGTAACTTGTCTAATCAACACACGTCATCTCAACATTTGTCTTAACACACGACCAGCTCAACACACAAACAACTCAACTTCTTAACTGAGGCATTCCGTGTTCTCATTATTAATTATTTTTTGATCTTCCTTTTACGACACCGTTGATCTCCAGTTTATTTGTTAGGAACTCTGCGTGCAGTGGCTCAATGGTTTTTTTCGAGGAAGACACACCAATTTTATCAAAAATTTTAAGCGCTTCAGTGATGAGGAGCTTAGACTTTCAACACTCACCACATTAGCACCAAATACCTGCCACCTCATACCGAGCAAAAGCAAGACAATCACAGAGGAAATGTTTCGCAGTGTATTCGCTTTCTCCACAGGCTTTGCAGATGGTGGTTTCGCTTCAACCCAGCACCTTAAGATGCTTGACAAAAGCGTAGTTGCCCGTAAGAACGCCAGTAATTTGTATGCAGTCTTTTCTGTTGAGAGACAACAAGAATGCCACTGATTTATTACAGATGTCGAGATGTATTCGCTTAGTCTGTCAGCACCCTCGAGAGTCATGCTATCTGCGATTGTGTTCATATGAAACCCAACCGTCTATGGAAGCCCTGACCGATGGCACAACCTCGGTTCAGGTCCTGAGAAGTCCTCCTCTGAGCACTGTCTAGCAAGCTCATTGAAGACTTGATTTCCTGTGATCCTGTTATGAACCGGGACCCAGACAAGACTTAGTGAATTCAGCTTCCAATCGAATTCAGAGGGTCTCAGGTTTAAATAACGCCGGGCCAGTAACTCCTTAACCTTTTTTCCAATGCACCACCTGTTTCGAAGGAGCATTGTCATCAGAAGATTGATCAATTTGCTGTTCGGTGTCGGCGTAAAATTGTAGGTCGCTTCCACTTCCCACACGCAAATGATTGAGGTAGTTAGATTTTAGGCCCTGTATGAGGCGTTATTGCCTTATATTTATTTTATTTTTTTTCATTTGTTTTTTACAGCTGGCACCCATGCAACACTATTTTTTAGCGCAGTTTTAATTTCATACCTCAATGCGTAAGCGTATTACAGAAGTAGATGGGATACTTTTTTTTGTCTATTTTTGTCTAATCAACTTACTTAACTTGAGGAGAATTCGGTTAGAATTTTATCTATTTTCTCGCAATTATAATTTTATTCTACGGGTTTTGCTTCATGGACTCAAGTCCGGATTTTCCTACTTGACCTTTCAATCGGCAAGCGAAAAAACTGCTACTGCTTCATTGTGACCCAGTAAAGTTATATCAATCAGAAAAACGCATGCGAACAAAATAATTGTTCTTTTGATTTTCTTTCCAAAAACTTAAAATAAAAATTGTAATTGAATATCAACAAGCTCATCATTTAACCGCACAACAAATTTATTGTTGTCGTGAAATTTTCAATTAGTCAAATAAAACAAACTGTCTCACTCAAAAATGTAACCAGTTTTTGTCGTGAAGGCTTATTTGTATCAAACTTGAACTATTACTTGACTTTAAATAAAGTAAAAAATTCAAAAAGGTGAATCCTCAATCTGCTTCAATGGATTACTAAAAACAGAAAAAAACAAGACAATTTTGTGCCGACGGGTGACCAAGAAAACTGTGTTTGGGGAACTTTATTTTTTTGAAACACTTGTCAAAACAAATACAAACTCGTGACTTATTATTCCCGCTTAAGTGCGTATTAATGCATTTTTTCCCTCCTACTCTGGCGAATTAAGGTACCAATTTAAACTGATTAGATATTTAAAAATCTATGGATATTTTGTTTTAGACGTCCATAAAACTATTTACAATTGATTATCAAAAACACGCGTAAAAAAGCCTTAAACAATAAGGCGGAAACGCAGGCAAAAAAAGTGTTAAAAATGGATATGGCAGCTGATGTTCTATCGACCGAAATGAATTCGCGTCTCCGTTTAACAACAAAAACCGTCGGTGCCGACCGCATCCGAAAGGCTAAAGACAATAATGAAGATATTGCTGTACTAAGTATGTTCCTGCCAAAATCACCGGCTGTCGACCAGAATCGGGAGTTTTACTGCAGTCTTGGAGATTATTGTCGGCTGAATGATCCAAGAAACGCAAAAGCAGGTAAACATTTTTCAAGATGGTTAAGGTTATTAACTCAATAATCTGCTGGGTAAATGTTTGTTGGGTAAATGTTTGAGTTAAGCGCAAGTAAACACATGACATTGTGCGGTGGATGGCTTCCAAGGAAGTTGGTCCGGCGTTATCTGAGATTATGACTGTGTGTGTCGAATAATCGATTCATGTGTGACAGTGAATATGTGTTATAAGTTTTATTGTTTTTTTGCAAATGGAACTGTCAAATGAAACTTACATCGTTATTAAAATCAGCTTGTGTTTACCAAAGCACAGTTAGGTAGATGGTGCTGTTATTGGCTCGATGAACAAGCCTTTAAAAGCACCGATGTTTTTTTTATTCACGTTATTTTCATAATTAATTGTCTTGGGAACAATCTGCATCTAAAATTATTGCAGAGTGTTATTTTTTCGTTTAATGATGTTAAAGCAAAAAGATATTTGTATATCCTTTACCTATAGTTGCAAGCATAATATAATTGCAATGGTTACTTACTTCACCGGGTCCCAACCCGTCGATATTTACTTGGGTTTCTTGCTGTAGAGAATCTGCAGAATATAGTGCCATCCGTTTCAAGACAAAAAGAAAGAGACTTAGTTTTTGGTAAGTGTGACAACGTTTTACAACTCAGCCCTCGATGTGGACCGTCACGAAAATCTTATTTTGAGTCCGCGCGAATTGCTCTTCACACACAAACGGTATTGTAAATATTAAAATAAAATGTTGTCGGTTATTCCTTTATATTTCACATACAAACTTTTCACAACGACGTGCGTCGCCAATACGAGTGGGAACTTCAACCTGCAAACATCTCATTTTGAGAAGTTTTCGTTTGTTTTTTAAAAGCAGCTTAAAATATCTAAATGAAAAAATTACGGAACGCTTATTGGAGGTAGCCTTACAATACCTATATACAATAAAGGGCGGGGTTAATTACCGCTCGTCCTTATCAGTTCCATGTGACTCGGTTGTTAAGTCTCTTTATAGTTTAGTCGTTCAGTTTTGTGTGTGGTTGTAATCAGTGTGACCATAATGGAATATAACATTCGTATTGTGAAATATTTCAGAGCTGCAGAAAATATACTTTTCCCAAAAAATAATCGCATATAATAATAATAATAATAACTTTATTTCATGTAAAAACGGTTCAAGCATTACATATTAGCATTATAAAAATTATTAACAAGCGTTTTAACATAAAATAGTTAGGAACATTCTATTGTCAGAAGGACAAGAGGCCAATGCACCTTTATAAAAAATTAACAAATTGAATTAATATGTCAATGGGCTATAACATAACTAAGAATCAAAATGTAAAATTCAGCAGCAATATTCTTAATTATAATAATCATAATATAATAACAGACCAATGTGTTAAATCATTGGAGTAAACAAATTTTCTATTTCGCAGCTATTGAAGGAAAACAGCCAGATGCGAGTATCATTTAAAAATGTTGACTCCTTTCTTTCGCATCTAATATTTATTGGTAACCTATTAAAGCGAAAAGCGGAATTCTTTTTTCTTCAAAAGAAATATTTAGATAAAAATATATTCTCCATAAATTAGTATTCAATTATTCACTTGTTTATTTATTCTAAATCGCAAAATTCACGACACGTTGAGCTCTTGTAACACTATTATTTGTTTATAAATGTCTGAAGTAACCGAAATGCAGTAACAGGCTTCTTTTTCGAAGCAGATGTTCGTTTTGCGTTAGCTGTGCTGTGCGTACCTAGTCCTTTCTTATATATATTTCGTTTGACTTGTCTATGTTTTGTTTAAAATAAGAGTTTTTTATAGTCTTTTCTTTAATTTTATTTTATCTAAACTATTCTTACATGTTGCCATGTGGAAAAGGTAAGTGGAATATAAATCCACTGAAATTTACCAGTATTCGGTGTAACTGGAATATTTTTGAGAGAAGCTACTGGTCACACTGGTTGTAATATGGTTTCATTTCTTATTGATTTTCTTTTTCTTTTTGTCATGAGAAGTTTCTCAAATTTGCCGCTCGAACCCGGTGTAAAATTGCACACATACACAAATGGCAGGAGATGCAAGGTCTTAGGCCCTGTATAGACCGTTTATGCCTAATATATTTTTCTTTTCTTGCGCTCAAACGTAAACGCAAGCGATTTAATATACCTTTTTAACTGTAGAAAAAGCAATTACTCGGAAAAATCGAAAAAAACGTTGATCTCTTTCGAGTGCCTCGTGGATGGGAGCCACACCACAAATGAGTCAGTAACTGGTGAGGGACTCAGTCAGAAATCGGTTAAGTTCCTTTTGAGTAGAGGGCCTTAAAGGTGCATATTCTTCGACTCGCTGTAGTTTTCTGAATGTTGTTAACGATTCTTCTCATGACAAATATACACTTGAATGATTTTGAAACTTGTGCTTTAAATGATTGTGATGGGAATCAAACCTCGATTATTCGTCTTGTGCACATTCACAACACCATTGGCGACATTATTTTGCTCACAGAAAATGCTGATTAAAAAAAATCGATTTAAAGAAGAAATATAATTATTGTAGACCTTCAAACACTTTCAATCTTTTTATCGTATTCATTGAATGATTCTCGTATTTGCAATTCGCGCCTCTTGGGATGTAATCTTAAATTTTAATTACGGCTTAACAACAACATTATCGTATATGAAATATTTCTTTGCAGTGCTGACATTGTTCTCAGAAACGCCGTTACCATATCTTGCGTTTATGTGCAGTCGTCTCCTCTTAATGTGAAGCATCTAAATTACACTATTCTACTTAAGTTGAACAATGTCTTAGCGAAGTTTGTTGTTCTGTGACATGTACGACCTCACAAATCTGTCATGAGCTTTACATACCTTACCTCTTCGCAATTCGACAGTCTCAATCTATCTATTGATTTAAAATTCAAACATCAATCTATCAACAATTTCTCGCTATTATCCTCATCAATTGCAAATGAATCTTTGATATTTCGAAATCAAATTCTTTGATCCGTATGCCAATGTCAATCAAAATAATTACGTAAGTTGTATTAAATTAGATTCGTCGATGACGCTGGTGTGATCATATAAGCGCTATGTTTTCCACTAAACAAAAAGGAGTTTATTCGTATAAATCTTTTATTTTTAATAAACCTCAGTGGGAGTAGGTACTTCAAAAATGTGATCACCAAATTCGTTGCAATTAGTCATATAATGGAAATTAATCTGAGTTGTTATGAGATTCGCAGTTACTTATGTTCTACAAAATAAAGACACCCATATGAGACAAATCGCCTTCATGCCGGTCAACTAGTTTTCTGGTGCAAAATTATGTTTGCCATCATCATCTCTTTTAAATTGCTTGGCTTAGTTGGATAATTTTCTTGTCAAAATCTAGAAAAAAAACTATCAAACTATCATTAAGTTTCATGCCTGTCAAACAGATCATTAAACATACATACATGTGTACATATGTGTTATTACATTGCAAAGTTGATTGCTATTCGAGAGATTTGTCACGCTACCCAAAAAACGGGAATGATCTCATGACATTATTTCTGCAAACTTCATATTTTCTCATTAAGAGTTGGATTTATTTTCCAAAGTGGGTGTTTCAGGAACATTTTTTTATGTCGCAACTATTATTTTGTTCTATGAGTTCTATGAGAATTATTTGCATACAAAATAGGCGAAGGGGCTTCCACATTCCCCAGAATCAAAGTTAAGAGTCACCGCACTTTTTACTACGTACACTTGAAGCATTAACTAATTATTCTTTGGAGTTATTTTTGCCATTGAAATTATTACGATTATAATGAATGAGTGTGTCGTGCATGTCAGCATAAATTAAATCGAAGAGCTTCATTGTTGGTTTTTTTCCTTAACGTTCGCAATATGGCTATGCGACGAAAAGCTAAGCGAGTATATATTAAAGCAAAACTAAGTTTGCAAAGTCTTGGTCTCAATATGATTTTTGTACGCAAAAAATAGTATGTACGAATTGCTGAAGTTTTGCCTGATATGCGTTGTCAGGTTTGCGGTAGAAACGTTTGTATTTTTCTGCTTAGATTTAGCAAGGAATGTTTTGCATACATATCATTTTAACTTGGTTAAAGTCAAAACTCTATAAAGTTTACTTTAACTACTTAGAGACTCTTATTTATAAGATGTTAGCATATGAGTACTATTTTATGGCAGAACTGTGATTTGTCATTACTCCTTATTCAATAATTATCAAAAAAAGAACCCCATTAGGTGTAATTCATGTAATTGTAGAGTTATTTGGCTTCGTCTAATGGTTTTTTTACGCTGGGAGGTGGTAATCTTCAAAAGACGAACCTGAGTCATACTCATTAACAGTGTAGGATTTTTACCCACTAACTCCTTCTTCCCTTTTTCCCAATTTCCCTGCGGACTGACGTCTTGGCATTTCATCGCGGGGCGGGGAGGAGCCAGCCTTGCAATTATTGCACCTAGTCGTTAGACCAATCAGCAATTTGTCGTTCATATCTTATATGTTTTGTATTATTAACTACAACTAGGTTTCACGAAATAAGAACGTTTTGCAGGTACCTTCCCATAAGAAGTTCCTGCTAACTCCGCAGTTTAGACGCGGTTACTTATAGCGCTTAGTGTAGAGGTTTGGTTCTTTGTAGACGGCGCATTAAATTTCTGTCATCCAAAACTTGGAGGACTGTAATTTTTACGAGACTTTCAAGACGTAGTTCTTGATTTCGTCTTCGATTGGTTCAATGCCGAGTTCTCTGTGGATATCGCTATTTCTGACATACAACAACACCTCTTAGCACTTTGTTTACAAAAGTTTGTTAAATATTAAATGTTACTCAATTTGGTACAACCCCAGAGAGGTATACCATATGTAAAGGTACACACTGGTTTTAGCACTTACTTATATAAAAGCACCGATCCTCTATATTTAGCTCAGAATATTTTCCGAGTAACCAATACATTTCTCTATATTTATTATGTAGTTCTTTGCGTTTCTTCTTTACAAGCGGGTTCCATTTCAGCTTTGCATCAAGAGTAATTCCAAGATACTTAGCCTCGTTTACAAACGGAATTTAAACCGAGTTTGAAAAGACCGATAAATTATTTATTTTCTTTTGAGTAAAATTTACATCAACAGATTTATTCTCGTTGAGTGCAATTCGCCAAACCTTAGTCCATTCATTTACTCTATCCAGAGCTTCTTGCAGTTTTTCCGTAGTCTCTTCGACCGTTTTGCCTACTGCCAGGGTAGCAGAGTCGTCGGCAAATGTTGCTAGCTCAGTCATATGCGCCCGCAGGATTTTTCCCAGGGGGGGGGGGGGGGTATACAAAATATTTTGATAAAATTTTTAAGGCAATTTTAAATTTCATTGACAATTGATTTATTTTTTTTATGGAACCTACGCACCTTTTTTTCTTTTATGATAATAATAAATACTAAAATAACGCTCATTAAAAATTTATTTTTATTGTTTTGAAAACAGTAATAGCAGTTTTCGTGGTTTTTTAATAAAACGATCTATACTTTTATTATAAATATCCGTATCTTCTTGTACTAAATTTTTGTGAATGTTCATCATGCACAACGCATCAAGCCTTTCATCGCTCATTTTTGACCTAAGCCAAGTTTTTACCTCCTCAATGTACTGAAAGATCGCTCTGCTGTACATGTAGTGGCGAGAATGGAAAGTCCTATAGAAAGTGCTGCGAAAACCGAAGGAAAAAATTCTTCCGCATTTTTCAACACATCACATATATTGGTAGGTATTTTGAGTTTGGTCAAAATTTATATAATTGTAGTTAAACCACATAACAGACTCGGCAGAAAAATTATCCAGAAAGGATCCATATTTACCAATTATCTTTTGGACAATCGAATTGAAATTGGATGAGTCCATGCTTTGCATATTTTTAGGAGATAACTGAAATGCATAATGTGGACTCATTTTCTTCTGAAACCGCTCTTTAAGGGACATTATCAGAGAATATAAGTAAGGAACGAGAATTGATATCTAAAATAATTTTCAGGTGAAGTCGAAGGAATATTCGATCGGTGAGTTTGTTTCTTTACAATTCTTGGGCAGCTCAATTCAATACCGGATTCACTCAAACATTTTTGAATTGTTTCCCAAAGCGTTTTGAAGAAGCATTCTCCCGATCTTCTTCAAAATGTTTGTTTAAGATAGTGATGTGCTCCCTTAGGTTAGGTTAGGTTAGGTTGAAGTGGCTGTCAGCAGAAGGCCGACACACTTAGACCAGGATTAGGTCCATTGTGATGCCACACGGATCGAGGGGTTTCCCCACTACTAGTTAAACCATTTAGAGCTTCTTATGAAGCGCGATAGACTTCTAACGTCAGCGTTAGCCAAGTCGTTGAGATTGTTAAGCAAGAAATCTCCCAGATGAAGATTTCTATTATGGGAGAGAGCTGGACATGTACAGAGAAGGTGAAGTATAGTCTCCTCCTCCTCCTCGTCCAAGCAACTTCTACAGAAATCGTTAGAATAAACGCCAAGCCTCGATGCATGCTTGCCTATCAGACAGTGCCCTGTAATGGCACCTATAGTGGAGCTAATATGCAGTCGGTTTAGTGAGATCAGACTCTTAGAGCGTCGCAGGTCCAGCTTTGGCCAGATGTGCTTAGTCGCTAGACATGTATTACTACCTGTCCACCTAAGGTTTGTTCTCTCGATTGCGGATAGCTTGAATAAAAGTTTGCAGGTAGCGATTGGGATACCCAGAGAACCCTTTTCAGGTAAAAGGGGGAGTTTGGTTCCCTTTTTGGCGAGTTCATCAGCCCTGCAGTTTCCTGGAATATCTCTATGCCCCGGCACCCAACAGAGGTGAATGTTAAACTGCTCCGCCATCTCCATAAGAGATGAACGGCAGTCGAGGGCTGCAATGGAGTTTGAAGATACTGAATCCACGGACTTGATCGCGGCCTGACTGTCCGAGAAGATACGGATATCCTTTGTGGATATCACATTTCTCTTCAGCCACGTCAGGGCTTCTTTTATCGCCATAATCTCCGCCTGGAATACGCTACAGTGATTAGGGAGACGGAAAGAGAGACTCAGATTTAGTCTTTCGGAGAAAACGCCGCCACCAACCCCGTCACTAGTTTTTGATCCATCGGTGTAGAAGTGGATCGCTTTAACTTCCTCAAATTCAGCGTCCTCCCAGAATGATCTGGAAGGAATAGTGACTTGAAAGTTCTTTCCAAACTGTAATTGGGGTATGGTGTAATCTATGTTTCCTGGTAGAGACTCAAATGAGTCCAGAATGGTGGTGTGGCCAATGTTATTGTTAACCCACTGCGAGGTAGCCTTAAGGCGGACAGCAGAACAGGCTGCTGTTTGCCTACTAAAAATGTCGAGTGGTAACAGATGTAGCAGGATATCGAGTGCTGCAGAGGGGGTGGTACGGAGTGCTCCACTTATGCACAAACCAGCTGTGCGTTGGACTTTGCCAAGCTTAGCACAGTTTATAGCTTTACTTAGGGCAGTCCACCAGACAGCAACCCCATATGTGAGAATCGGTCTTACGACCGATACATATAGCCAATGCGTTATGCGGGGTTGTAGACCCCACTTGTTGCCAATGGCTTTTTTGCAAGAGAAAAGTGCCACTGTGGCTTTTTTTACCCTTTCTTGTATGTTGGGTTTCCAGCTTAACTTCCTATCGAAGATAAGACCCAAGAACTTAGCTTCGTCAGAGAATACTAATCTTATACCACCAATAGAGGGTGGGTCGATGTGCGGAATCTTGTGTTTCCTGGAGAAGAGGATTAATTCTGTTTTGTGGGGGTTGATACCCAAGCCACAGCGATTAGCCCATTTTTTTAGCTTGTTAAGAGCATTTTGCATGAGTTCTTTTATAGTGTTAAGGTACTTCCCGGAGACGGCTATAGCAATGTCATCCGCATATGCAATCACCCTGCAGCCCACCCCTTCCAGGTATATCAGTAGCTCATTCACCACCAAATTCCAGAGAAGGGGGGAAAGGACCCCGCCTTGCGGCGTGCCTCTACTGACAGACCTCCTGGCGGATGAAACGCCCAGTTTTGAGTTGATAATCCGACTTGTGAGCAGTAGATTAATCAATTCACCAAGCGAACCCTCCACATTCAGTGCTGTCAGTGCATTCGTGATTGCAGATGTACCCACGTTGTTAAAGGCGCCTTCTATATCCAGAAAAGCAACCATAGTGTACTCCTTGTGATGAAGGGAGTATTCAATAGTGCGTACCAGAGAGTGAAGGGCTCCCTTACACTTAATAAATTCTGGTCAACTCCCTGTAAAATATTTGCGACTGGTTCAAGTATCGACGAGTAATGGGCCATTATTAACAAGCAGACTAAAAAAGTCGAATTAGAGAACGAGCAATAAAGTTGAAGGGCTCGTTGTTTTGTAACACGGTTAGCCTCGTCCGCCAGTTTTTGCAGTGCTTCCATTACAACGAGTATGTTTTCCCTGAATACTCGTATACTTTTGTATTTTGCTGTCCATCTTGTTTCACAGAACAGGGGGATGCTGGGAATACATTTTCTTTGCAAAGGACTTTCCCGGAAAAAAAATAATTATTTCTTTTATCGTCCCAACAGCATTTCTGATCTCGGACACTTCGCTTACATCATTTATCACTAAATTTAATTTGTGCGAGCTGCAGTGGAAAAAATTTGCCTTTGGGTACAAATCTTGTATTCTTTTCCTTACCCCACTCAATTTTCCAGCCAAGGTGGAGGACCCATCATAAGCTTATCCAACCAAATTTGGCAAGTTCAACCCGAAATTTGTTAGTGACGATAAAATTGTGTTCGCTATGGTAGCAGCATCCATACTTTCTACAGTTACAAAACCTACAAAATCTTCGCGCACTTGGAATTCACCTGTTGGCATTTTATGGACAAATCGTATTCCAAATGACAGATGTTCTGTGCCGGATATATCACTTGATTCGTCCGCTATTACAGAAAAAAAATCGATTTTTGTTGACGTCTTCAATTATTTTTTCTCTTAAAATGTCATTGCCAATTTCAATTAACTCATTTTGAGTGCAGTGAGATATGTGCGTTGCGTTAGCTGGTGAATGGAGCAAATGATCTTTCAAAATTAAGTCTGCAGCATCTTCTCTAAAATGCAGCAAGTTGTTAAAAACTGCAGTTTCATCTGTTTTACCCCTTAAGGGAATGTTGTTGGTGGCACAAAACACGATTGTTTTAACTATCGGTATGATTTTATTAATGTTTTTTTCGATTTGATTTTCTATCCATCGTGTTGATCAGTTGGTCAACACTTTTGGCCTTGTTGTCTAAAACCTTGCAAAATTCGTTAACTTTTTCTGTAGATTCAGAGTGCCACTTTGATTTCAAATGCTATTTCGTATGTTCATGGAAGTCTTTGTATCTACTAAATTCTTTCAAAATAAAGCCACCTTGAAACCCGCGATCAACTTTTGGCTTAAAAAGAACACAATAGCGGCAAAGAACACGTCTAAAATGACCAATTAGTCAAAATTCCCTATTAAGAACTGATAAAATGTTGGTAGACAAAAGTCGTAGCTCAGTGCCAGGGGGGCAAGTGCCCCCTCTTGCCCCCGCCCCCCTATATATATATATATATATATATATATAAGGCGTTTTTCATTCGGCAGTTTTGCGGGGTTAAGAACCATTATGACTTTGGCTGCTTTCCATTGACTGGGAACATATTCTAGTCTAACCGTGGCGTTTATAATAAACAGAAGCTTAATTAAAGCTTTTCTAGGTAGTGATTAAGAACCTCTCCCGTGATTAGGTCGTATCCAGGAGCTTTCTTGGGCTTAAGTTTCCTTATTTCTTCCTTGAGATCGGTTGGCGTTGCATTTCTTATTGCACTATTGACCATATACGACGTGATTATATTTTGAATAAGATGTTGCCCATCAAACGTCTTAAAAGTTTCTTTCAGGTGCGCTTTCTTTATCATGCCTGGCACATTCATTTTAATTTTTTCCAATTGGTGCGGCTTGAATTTGAGGTTTTTTAATACCTTTTAAAGCTTTCCAAAGCGACTAATAAGAACCTTTTTCTAACTTTAAACTTTCTAGGTAAATTTTTATTTCATTATTTTTAAGGTATTTTAGTTGCACGTACAATAATTTGATTGCTGGTAAAAAGACAGTCAAAATGTCACCCAGTATTGAAGAAGAAGATCTTTTATTCAGTATTAATGGTAATCTAACAAGCTTTTTCGAATTCAAATTTCGAAATTAGTCTGTCATATGGAAACATAAAAACAAACGACAGACAGTGTAACAACTGAGACAGTGTTACAACTGAGTTAACAACAACGAATTTCGGTCACTCTTGTACTAGCTATAACATTTTTGTGTCTATGTTCATAATGAAGTAATGAATCCTGTGCAAAAATGTTGGAAAATGCTAAAAAACAATAAAATCCATTAGATTTGCAACAAGAAATATACGTGCATTGTTTAAGCATGTTAGGTTCTTTAATTTTAGTTTTGTCCAACTGTACAAGCTCATCAAAATAAAGTTTCCATACGTGCTGAGTGCAATTAATTATAAAAATAGGTTTGCTTCTTTCATCCCGTCAAGTGCTAGGTCATCATAGACTATTTAAACTGTCTGCCACTGTTGTCCAGATACCATTGATATTCACCGCTCGATTTTTCGTTTTAGTGAAACCCCTTGCCAGGCCATGGTTATTAATCTTAAAATTCAATATTACTTCAGTTTGATTTGCTTTTTTGTTTTCTCCTGCAGAAAATAACTAATATTCAATATATTTGTTCACCTTTAACTTAGATTGAGAATATAAACTTGTGGGATCAATTTCACCAACACAAACCGGGCGAAATTAAAATTGTTTTTTCTTAAAGTCCAACAGTTTCTAAGCACACCACGCAATTCTGCCCAAATATAACGAATTCGAAATATAAGGCTCATATGCTACCGATGACTTTTTGCCACAGAAGAGTGCTACCTACCATAACTTTAGAAACTCTTTCTTGTATACTCGTATTTGGGTAAGAGCTTATCTTTTTTGAGACCCAAGTATTTAAATTTGTCAGAAATGACTAAGCTTGTGCCTTTGATTGAGAACGTTTTGAAGAACGTTCAAGTGCTTTCTTAAGATGGCAATTGCAAACGTCATCTTCCTCTTCTAGGCACATCAGCAGCTCGTTCACCATTATGTTCCAGAAAGGGGAGAGGACTGAGCCTTGCGGGATTCCTCTATTGACAGAAATCCTGGCAGCTATCACACTCAGTTTTAAGTTAAGGATCCGGCTTGTGAGGAAAACTGACTATAACAACAATTAGAATTATTCAAACATCAACTGTGAATGTTTCAAAAAGTGTGTTCGCTTTAACAACCCTAAAAAAGCTGTCTTATTATGGAGTCTCTATGCGTCCCATTACAATAAAAGCTAGCGTTTGGTTCTTAAAAGTCGCTGGAGCCGTCAAAGCTATTGTTGATGTTGCTTTCTAAATCTGTATCTCCTATTTATATACATTCATTTGAGTCTCGCATTAGGCTTAGGCCACACACTAACCGGACGAAGCGCTTGATCGGCCAAAAAATAATAATAATTACGTCAGAAATGAATTCAAATAGGAAATAAACATTTTGTTAAGTCCAATTCTATATATATATATAATATGTAAAAATGAAGTGGTTTAGTGTCCACATCTCTCACGAACGGCATGACGGATTTGCTTTATTTTGTTCTTTGTTTTCTGAAGGTTTTTAGCAAAAAAAAAAGTTTTGAAAAGTCGGAAAATCGCCGAAATCGTGTTTTGTATGTATACTTCTTTTCGTGTTGCTGTTTGATTCGAGATGCCAGACAAATAGCACCGAACTTAGCGGAGCAACAAATTTGTTTGGGGGGCTAAGCCATCGGGATAAAAAGGTGCAGTCCCTTTAAGTACCGAATCATTTGAGCTCAGGTCAGGCAATATTTGGTATTGGCCTAGGAGATGGGGCTAGGGATATGGACAGGGACAAGGAGTGCAGGATTACATCTGCCACGGACGCTGGTATGGACGTTAATAAAACGGAAATATTTTGTTGAAATACAACAGCTTGCAATTTTACTTCTACGAAAAATCGTTGGTGAATTAAATATTCGGCCTCGACTAAATCTTCAGTTTTTTTCGCTGAAGCCGTTTGTTTTGCCGAAGGTAGAAATTTTAGGCGAATGTTCGGTCCGACTCTAATCGTATCTGTCTATCTCTGTAGACATTATAGAGACAGCTATCGTCGAAACAAGTTCGTGCGGTCGTTCAATTTATGTTTCCCCCAGTACTTCTTTACCTATGTTAGTCAAATTAAACCCAGTAAACGATCAAAAAATGAATTTACAAAAAAATAAAAGGCCTCGAATTGAAATCGAAAGGAATATTGAATGTTACTAGAACAATGTTAACAGATTAAGGTATCTGCTTTATTGACTCCATGATTGCATGCCGCCATCGTTACAATAGCAGTATTTATAGCGCAAGAACACAAATTACATTTTTGTTAGATTTGTTATGTTTATATTAAACAGTTCAATCCATATCGCTACAAATACAACACAATCAAATCGCATAGTCTATTATACGTCGCGTCCTTGGATTAAGGAGGTCAATACCACATAAACAGTAGCATGACAATGTGACCCATAATGAAGAGCAAATTTAGCGGTATTGGCATTTGCATGAACTATATTTTGTAGTATTGTGTAGTTCTGCTATACTATGAGCTGTAATCGATAAATGTGATAAATGGTAATGGTAGATATGCTAAGTATACGCCCAAGTGCACTAGTTTAAGTTCGCTAAATAATGCTGCTAAAACAAAATGTCCTTTCGTCGAGTTTTTGGTATTTATTTTTTTCTATTTTCTGTTTCTTTTAGGTACTAAGAAAATGGAATACAAGACCCGCCAATGGCACGAGAAATGCTTCTGTTGTTGTGTCTGCAAAACACCCATTGGCACCAAATCCTTCATCCCACGTGAGCAGGAAATCTACTGTGCCGGTTGTTATGAGGAGAAATTCGCAACCAGATGCATTAAGTGCAACAAAGTAAATACATGCCTTCGATAGTGATCCAGAGGAATTCTAATTATTGTTTGTTTTCGTTTATCCATAGGTCATTACTGCTGGCGGTGTGACTTACAAAAATGAGCCGTGGCATCGTGAGTGCTTCACCTGTACTAATTGTAATATCACTTTGGCTGGACAGCGGTTTACTAGTCGTGACGAGAAACCTTATTGTGCCGAATGCTTTGGTGAACTATTCGCTAAAAGATGTACTGCATGTGTGAAGCCTATTACAGGTGAGTGTTGAAATGACATTTATTGACGTTGAAAAATCAATACATTATAAGATAACGAACGCGAAATTCAGCTTTCGTTTTGAGGTTAGGTTGACTTTTTTCTTATAAGAATTTTATTTGAATGATGTTAAATTGCGTATCATATTCATACCACTCGAGAACCTGCTCCGAAAAGCTGAGCTTTGAGCAGGTTCTCTGTTTAATGCATATCACCCGAAGGCTCTGTTCACATTTGCCGTCCGAATTTGCTTTTCATCGCAATTTTCACGAAATACTAAACAGGTCCAATAACGGCGAAAATAAAGCGCATAAGTTTTGTTGCCAAAATAAAAGGAAAAAGCACCCATAAGCTTATTTGAAAGTGAAATAAGACACACACAAGTTGAGCGAATAAGCGAACGTGTTTTTATTTGATAGATAAATGACAATGGCCAACAAGGGATCGTCTCAGGAACATTTGAGCATTTTGTTGAGCCGTATCTCACGAATGGGCACTCGATGTTGGTTTCCAAGGCTGGTACCGTTGTTGGCTTATAGACCAACAACTTCAAATAACCACACAGAAAATAGTCCAGCAGCGTCAAGTCACACGATCTTGGTCCAGGCCACAGGTTTATTTCTGGAGATAATGTTGTCATCGCACACTTTCTTTAACAACTCGATGCTTTAGCTGGAAGTATGGCATGTGGCACCATCCTGTTTAAACCATGCGGAACATGCTCACGCACTTTTGGAAACAAAAAAATTATTGATCATGGCTATGTGGCGGTGTCATTTCGATTTTACCCATATTTGAAGAAGAACGTCCTGCACCAAACAGCAACTAAAACATATCCTTTGGATTTTTCACGTTCTATATGCGATAATTTTGCTTATTAACGAAACCACTTAAACAGAAGTGAGCCTCAACTCTGAACAAAATTTAAATCCATAAACATATTTTTTTTTGAAATAATCTTCCGCATTTTGTAAACGCTGCTAGGGCGCAAGTCTTTGCATGATGCCGTCACGATTTTTTTAAGATAATGTGCTTCAATGGAAAAGAGTATTTGTCAGATTAACAATAAATTGTCAGTATAATAAACATTTCTGAAGCTGGATCAACACATTTTCGGCAGCCGGCGGCGATTGTTTGTCCGAATTCTATCGACAAATTGAATCGTTTCGATCAGGGCATGCATCAGCATACTTGATATGCTCAACTGGAAATTGTCGTTCTATAAAAGTTCCGCCGAATAAAGTTTTAAAGTTAATTCTCTCTGCAGGATTCCTCTAAACTACTTACCATCGGGAGTGCATCATATGAAAAATGTTGATCTGGCGCAGAAAGTACCTATTTTATTATGGACTTGACAACTTTTACATAAAATACAATACTTGAGATATCTCAAAAAAAATTATTGGCTTGAATTACTATACAAATATTTATGAATGGAATTCGACTTCGTTCATATGTCCTCCACGGGAACGTAATGCACCGGTCGATACGTTAAACCCGAATTTCGATTACTTAGACGCACATTACGACCGATACGGCCCCTATTTCTCGTTCAATATTGGCTCTGGGCTCCTGTAACGTCGCCGGCTTTTTGGCATAGATCAATGATTTAATGTAGCCCCATAAAAAAAAGTCTAAAAGCGTTAAATAACACGATCTCGGCGGCTAATAGACGCGTCCGTTTCTCGAGATAACACGTTCACCGAACTGAGACTTTAATAACTCGATTGTTGCACCCGCTGTGTGGCATGTGGCACCGTATTGTTGGAACCACATATCACTGAAGTGCACTTCATGCAATTGCTCAAAAAAATAACGTTCCAACATGTCTCTGTAGCGAATGCCATTTACCGTAACGTGACGGTCATTTTCATCGACGAAAAAGAACGGCCAAATGTCGCCACCGGAATGAAAACCGCACCAAACAGTGACTTTTTGCGAATGAAGTGCTGCTTCATGAAGCAGTCCAGTAATGCATATTTTGCTTATTGACGAAACCGTTTAACCAAAAATGCAACTCATCGCTGAAGATGATTTTGCGATGAAATTCTTCATCTTCTTCCATCATGTCCAGAGGTCCAATTCGAGAACGTACGTCGCTTCATATGATCAAGTGGCTTTAGTTCTTGAGTCAGCTTGATCTTGTAAGGGTGCTGGACAAGATTCTTACGCAAAATTCGCCATAATGTTGTCTGAGAGTCCCAATTCTTGAGATCGCCGTGAAATTGACTGATTTGGCTGGTTTGCGCCGGACGCCTCTACGGCAGCAATATTCTCCACACTTCGGGCTTCTCACTGGTACGGCAACTACAAGCAGCGAATATTCTAACTTACATTATTTTACTGGACTATGAATTGCTTGTCTACTGGGACAAGAATTACGGCCGAAAATTGGTGTTAACGCTCTTAAAATTGCGACTACCGACTCGAAATTTCGGTAGTAAATTTTAGTTAGTATTTGTAATCATTGTTCCTTCGTGTACTTCACCATGATGAAAACGTTGATTTTACTGAATATTTTGACATTGATAGTTCGGTAATCGGTTTAAGAGTGCGTTCACACTAAAAGTTTGAAGTTGTCAAGTCGCTAATGAAAGACCCTTTTTCACACTAAGTTTTCATATTGAAACGTAATTTCAGTTTATATATTTACAACAACATAAGGTGTCTTATTCATATTTGCATGTTCAATGCAACTTAGCTTATATACGCCAACTTTAGCGGGGATAACAGACTATCGCCGCTAAGTTCTAAGGCAGATATAGATCAGTGCTTGAAAACACCATTTTCTACGTACTCCGATAACTTTTGCTATCGAATGTCAAAACTTTAACATTTCTTACCCACTGAACTGACACATACGTCCAACTTATACTTGCGTGTGACGTTTTATTTTTAACGAAAAAATATTGAACCGCTGCCGTTTCCAAACCAGTTGTCCTATGGGGGACAACTTTATACTTTTAATTTGGAATTTTCTCGCCCTACATGGTGGAATAACTCGATTTTTAATCCGAGCAGTATTTTGGAATTTAACTTTAAGGTTCAATATATTCTAGTTTGACTTTAGAAAAGAGCCGAAATGGTTTTTTTTTTATATATAATTTGCGTGCGCAAAAGGGATTTAATTTTTCTGTGACACAGTACCCTTATAGTGGAAACCACAGCGCAGGCATTTTGTTTGTTGCTGTAAGGAGCTCCCAGCAACTGATTCATTGCTTTTTTTTGGGTGCTACTTACTGCATGAAAGAATAGAAGGATAGGAAAGAAGTTTTGTGCGATGGGATTTTTTCTCCACAGGTGGCGCCTAAATTGCTTTAGGGAGGTCTGTTTTTGTTGTGTGTATTCAATTTATAAAAATCATGGCCCTGGTCGGGACTCGAACGCACGACCTGCCAATCACTTAGTGAATACACTACCATCGCACCATTGCCACCTGCACCTGCCGAAATGTTAAAGTCACAGTCAAGCGATTTGGCACTCTTTATATCTAAGCCTACGTACGCTTGCGTAAAAAAACGCACCTATAATATGTTTTTATCTTTCCCATTTCAGGTATTGGTGGTACACGCTTTATTTCTTTCGAAGATCGCCATTGGCATCATGATTGCTTCATTTGTGCCAGCTGCAAGACAACTCTTGTCGGACGTGGCTTTATTACTGACGGGCCCGATATTATCTGTCCCGAATGCGCTAAGCAAAAGCTAATTTGAGCTTAAGATACTATAATATATCAACAGCTACAACAACAACCACAATTTAAGAAAAATAAATATGAATACTATATTTTTTAAAAATCAAACTATAATAACAATGTTATTTAATAAACAATTTTAACTCAAATAATAAATATTATATAAATCAAAACGTTTGCACCAAAACAAAGTAAACTGAAAATAAATCCGAAAGCTTTACTCAACTAGTAGTTGATGTCAATTAATTCCAGTTCCTTGAACTGTTATCTTTTTTGCTTTCTCAAATTACTTAGTAAATATAACAAAACAACAACTATTTCATCTTAATTTTATTTTATTATTTTTTGAATTGTAATAGTTTTTTTTTTTAATTAAGTTAAATTTATATTTTACTATGCAGGATGAAGAAAAGCTAATATATATTTTATATATAAATATGTTTATATTATTCACCAATTGCTTACATAAATAAAAAAAAATAAAAATCGAATCAAAATAAAAAAAAAAATTAATTATATTTACAAAAGTTTAAAACAAAAATGATATTTGAATGGAAAAATGTATTTTTCGAATAAAAAAAAAGATTAAATATGCTGTATTTTTGTTAGTGTATTATACATTCAATATAATTATATAATATACAATTATGAGTTGTTCACCTTGAAGCAATGATAAAGAAAAATAGGTTATATATTATACACTTGTTAACTGTATATTTGATAAATGAACACAAAACAAATAAAAGATCTAATTGAAAATGGAAAAAAAACAAGGAAAGAATACACCTTCTTGAGTATGTCGCTATTGTAAATGTTACATTTTGTGCCTGTTAATATATATGTATCCACGCTGCATTTTTTATTTTCCGTTATGAAGTCATAATTTGTATTTTTATTTTTAACCTTTATATATATTCTTTTGCTGGAAATAGGTAACTAATTTGCTTTTATTTTTTGTTCACACTGAAAGGTCATTTTATTATTGATATGCTTAAACTATGACAATTCACTGAATTTATTTGATTGTAATCATTTTGAATTGAAAAGTCAGAATATTTTAAATAAAATTATAATTTAATTCCAAAAATTGTTGCATGACTTTTATTTATGTACCTACTTACTTTTTAGCCAGGTCTATTGTTGCCAGGCCGTCAAAACATGTTCCCACACATAAATTCTTAAATAACCCGGGTTTGGTTCAAAAAACCAATCAACTAACTGCTGGGCTTAAGACCGGTACGCAGATTCTTAGAAACTGGTAAGGAAACCTAGTCACTGATGCACAGGGAATGGAAGATGTGTCAAATGGGCATCATGTAAAGAGCGTGATAGGGAAAGGAGAGACCCCAAGTCTCGTGAATGAAAACCCGGTTCCACCACCCGGTGAAGAAGAGTTTGGCATAGCTGTAGAAAAAAACTGAACAACATGGACGTCGGTTTGGACCATCAGCGCTCTGCAAATTGGGCGCATACCCCAAATCGTCAACCAAGTATGGTTGGAAGAATCCATGGCCCAGTCATCGGGCTATCAGCCCACATATATCTAAATTCTAAAGAATGTTTTTTAACCCAGTACTAAATTCAGACAGTTTATCTATCAAACCAATTGTCAGATTGCAAACTGTCAGTGCCATTTTTTTTTTCAGTAGTCATTGTTACAAATTTAAGAAATTTGGTTCCACAATTATGGTTCTGTGCTCTTTACATGCAGTGGCACCGAGACGCATAAGAAGAGTGCGTACTGAAGAGAATATTATATCGGTTCAGGAAAGTGTTGAAGAAGATCAAAATTTATCGGTTCGATGTGGTTCAAAGCAGCTGGATTTTTGTCCGTCCACTGTATGGAAATTTCTACGCAATGATCTTGGTTTGAAGATCCAGTTCGTGTAAGAATTGAAGCCGAACGACCAGCGTTTGCGTCGAAATTTCGGTGAATGGGCCGAAAATCAACTGGCATTAAACCCTCGGTTTTATAGTACCTACTGTTACATCCAGGCTAGGATTCGAAAGATAAAACGGTATTCTGTTTAATTAATCTTTATTAGTTCTTTATCAATGTTCTTTGTTCTTTATTAATATTCTAGTAATTCTCTTATTTAATTCAATTCAATTTTTTTTTCAATTTCAATAATTAAGTACCTTTAAGACTTGGTCTTTGAAGACTACTTACAAAACATGGTCATATCTTTGCAGTTAAACATAACGATAGCATGCAACATTTAGTTTATTATGTGAAATAGAATCAAGCTTACAAGAAACAACATCAGTGTAGGTTAATAATACAACAATTCACTTTAACAATAAATCACTTTTAATAAACAATCAAATATCTCTTATTCAGTATTGTTTCCTTTTCTCAATAATTTCCACTACTGTCATCTATCGCTAGTGTAGTGCTTTCTAAAGGGTCTTTCATTAGCGACTTGAAAACTTCAAACTTTCAGTGTGAACGCACCCTTAAACCGATTACCGAACTATCGATGTCAAAATAGGGGAGAGTGGGGCACATTTGAACACTTTTTGCTTTCAAAATTGATAAAACCTTATATGTATATTTGATTTATTGGTCTGTACATTTTTCTCACATTGAACAGTGGTATTGAACTTTGATTTCAATTAATATTTGGTTAATTTAACGAAATATTTATATTAAATTTTTATTTTCAACCAATACCTATTGGTTCTAATGTTCAAAAGTGCCCCATGTATGGGGTACTTTTGAACTCGGAAGGGGCACTTTTGAACAGCAATCTTAATTTATTTTTGGTGAATAAAACACACTTAATTTTATTTTTTAATATTTATTTTTTATAAAAACATGAAAAAAGCTTATCAATCACAAACCTAAAATTCATACTGGATACAAAAACAGCCAAGATTAAAAAAAACAAACTTAAAATTCATTCTTTGGTTATACCTATTACATTCATTTGTTAAAAGAAAACAAAAAAGAAACAAAGATTCATAAGAAACATAACAGAAAAATAGAATTTATACCATTTTATCTTCTTAGAGTAAAGTAAAAACCTTTTTTTTGTATTCAACCCAATCGGTATTTCGAAAAATCAAACGCAAAAGTTATCAAAGCGGATGTTTTTGATGTACCTGGAGCGTTAATTGGTGTATTCAGCTTGGCTTTGATTTCTAAGGCGCTTATAAATGAGTTGTCTTCTAGATCAGGAAAGTAAAACTTGAAGGATTCAGGCATCTTTTTTAAAAAGCTTATGTTGTACATATTTCCACTTTTTTCTTTTATTTTGCCCACAAAAGCCAGCTTTTTATTGCTCTTTTTGTTAGAACATTCGGCCAAAATGAAGTCGCCTTGATTTAAATTGTTATAACTAAAGTCATATGATTCCTCGTTTTCTACTGGTTCCGTTACATGCCCTTCTTCAAAGGAAGAATCGCCAGCAAAATCAAAATCGAGATCGGTGTTGTCATTAACCGAGAAGCTTTGATCTGAACCGGAGCTGGATTCCATTAAGTTTTTAGCTTTGGTTTGCGGTTTGGAGTTTTTATCTTTATAGCGTTCATTTAAAGCCAGTATCGGTGTTTTGTATTTGTATTTCTTTATTGAGTCTTCCGTTTCTGTCATTACATTAGGTTTTTACAGTTTTCTCTTTCTTATATACTATTCGGTCGGCTATAATGTATGGCCGTCTCATTCGGTGTATTTGTCATTGTGCCAACATGGCTTGTGTCATTTTTGTTATATCTCTTGCTCTCGGAGATATTTATCTGTCTCTTTTGACGGGATTGTCATTTAGATACTACAACTATTTAACCTAACTTATTCTATTATGTACAAACAAAAATATCCAATTGTGGTACGGATATATCGGTATGTGTATATGTAACCTCGCTGTCTGCCGCCCCCATCCCCGCCCGCCAACTCGGAGAGCTCACAATGGCCATGAGGCAATTGTAAACTTCCCCGAATCCGCGGCCGAGGCCGGGAGCCGCCACCAGCGAGGTACCTATATTGATTTATTTTTGGTTTTTATTCTTTTCGTTTCTTTTTGCATATTGCGAATTGTCAGTCTGACATTTTTTTTTTAAGATTTTATACATTGTTTCTTCATTGGTTTTCTTTTTTTTCGAGTGTGTTAATTAGTTACTAACATATAAATTCGATAATTTATTTCAGTCTTTTCGTTGCAGATTTTGTATGATTATTTACCTAAGGATTTCCATATGGATTTACGATTACTGTATATGAATTAGTGACTATGGATGTAGTTAATAGATAATCGGAAAGCTTTGCCCTCCAATGTTGTGTATTTTTCATCTTTTTGAATCGGGGGGGTTTTTTTTTTTTTTTCAACTTTTCGATTCCTCATTATTGTGAGGTTATTGATTTGGTTTAGATTGGAAAGCTGATGTATTGTGGATGGTAAATTTACCCGCGATTTTGGCCTCTAATCGAGGATTGGTAGAATGCTATGGGGGGTCCATCATTAGTTAGGTCGGGGTTTATCAGGAGCATACCCATTGGTGATGGATATATCGATTCTTCCCAGGATACATTGTCCTGTGATGAGTGGATTTCCCTGATAAGTTCATTGTTATTGTGAGACATTTTTTATAGGGTTTTTTGCGACAAGGTCAAAGCGTATTTCAGCAGTGGAACTAGTTTCGCTTCATTGTAGATGCGGACATTTGAAATTCGTTTAGTTCGGGTTCTGTAGTTAAGCATGACGCAGGCTCGTATTATTTTCCTTTCGAAGATCTCTAGTTCCTTGGCCTTGGAGGGAGAGATAGAAAACCACACTGGGAAAGCATAGACCAGGATAGGTCGAATTAGTGTTTTATAGAATAAGAGTTTTGTTTTCTTACTAAGCATGCTGTGCATTAAAAAAGGCATCAGCATGTTGGATATCCTGCTAGCTTTTTGTTTGGTTAAAAAGGCATGCCTATTAAATTTGAGGAGTACGTCAAAATTTACTCCCAAGTATTTTAAGCTATTTTCAAAGGGTATGGTGTGGTCTTCAATTCGGAGTGCGAGATTCCTGCTCTCACGTACTGCCCCCTCCATGCCTTTACCGCCCGCGTTTCTTATGCATATGCATTCCGTTTTATCTTTATTTATTTTGATGCCCCATTTTTTGTAATAGGTGTTGATGACTACTAAGTGTTGTTCCAGGTATCTTAGGGCAATAAGCGGATAGTCCGCGCTTGCGTAGGCCAGTGTGTCGTCCGCGTACAGGATAGCCCTCGAACGAACTTCGTTGTTTACGAAGTGTGTATGTGGGAAGTCATACATAAATAAATTATATAGTCTGGGTCCGAGGATGGATCCTTGCGGAACCCCACTATTTGATTGTGAGTACTCGGAGGATGTTTCTTGTATTTGGATAAAGAAGTTTCTATCTTTCAGGAAGCTGTTAATGAGGGACAGTAAGTGTGGCGGGTATTCGAGTGTTGAGAGTATAACAACCCATCTCTCCATACATTGTCGAATGCCTTTTCTACGTCTAGTGAACAGACCGTTGTGCATTTCTTATCCCTTAGGTTTATTGTCACGTCATTATGTACTTTTAATAGTGCGTGTACTGTGGAATGTTCCCTACGGAATCCAAATTGGTATTCCGGAATATATTCTATGCTGTCTTCTACGTGATTGTCTATTTTGTTTAATATGACCCTCTCTAGTATTTTCCCTATGTTTGACACGAGTGAGATCGGTCTGAAATTACTTATTGCACAGTTCCCTTGCTTTTTGAGAACAGGAATTATTTTTGCGGTTTTCCATGCTATTGGGAAGTATCCGTTATTTATGCAGTTGCTCAGGACGATGGCGAGGTACCTTACAGCATTAGGTGAGATCTTCTTAAGAACAAAGTTTGATGCCTTATCGGGACCCGATGATTTTTTTGTGTTTATTTCGCGCAGGATGTTAACAACATCCGCTGTGGATGTAAACATGTGTCTACCTGGGGGGCTCAGGGCCGATTCCTGGCTATTAAAGTTAAAAATTCTAATGGGGCTTAGTCTGCGCATACTTTCTAATGCCGTATGCACCGTGTCTCTAATGGTTGGGTCGAAGTTAGGGATTTTTTCACTGTAGACGTTTGTGAAATATTCCTTGAAGGCGTTAACCTTCTCTTGTTCTCCCGTGATTATTTGTTCGTTAACCGAGACTTTCTCGCAGCCGAATTTGCTCTTTTTCCCCATGAATCTAAAGGCTTCCTTAAATGCGTAAGGTCCAGGTTTAATTTTGCTGAGTCTATTATCTAATTGCTTGCCTAGCCAGATTCTCACTTTATCATCGATGATCTTTTTTAGTAGTGAAATCCGAGCTGATAATTGTTTATACTCTGTATTGATTCTGTTAAAGGATCTGTGAAATATTTGCTTCAGTTGCTTCTGCCACTTGTGTTTAGCTCTTAAAAGAGCTTTTATATCGTTAGGAAGGGATTTATATTTCCTGAATTCAACCTGTGTTTGGGTTGTGTGTGTATTCACTGTGTTGCACAGTGTGTCGCTAAAGGAATTTATGTATTCATCTATCTCGCTATTAGACAGGCAAGTATGAGGTGGGGGGGTATGTATTTCTATGCCTAAGTCAAGGTCTCTCCTGAACATGGTCCAATTAGTGTTTTTGAAGGATTGTGTGTGGTGCTGTGTTGCAGGTGTTATTTCGAGTTATTCTATGTCTAATTTCAATTCTACTGGGAAGTGATCTGAGAATGTGGGTAGCGTTATTATTGAGTAGTTTGATGCCAGTTCACTTATCAAGTGGGTTGAGATTATGAAGTGGTCCAAGTGAGAGGCTCCTCTGGGAAAGGTTGGATCATGGGCTGTACGGTTGACTATCGATGGAGCGTTTAGTGATAACCATCTTTCAAGCGCGTGCCGTTTTGGTTTATCATCGCATCTCCCCATTTGGGATGTTTCGCATTCAGGTCGCCTCCCAATATGAAGCCGTCATAGGATTCTGCAAGTATGGCTATTCTAGATAACTCTTCCGATATCCAGTTGGGTGGGCTGTTACAGGGAATGTACGCTGACCCAGAGAGAAGTGTTTTAGAGTTGCCACTTGTCTTGATGTTTATTGATACGAAAACGCTTGGGAATTTGCGATTGGGTAGATCAACCGGTTCGTAGTGATATTTATCTTTGATGATCAGTGCAGCCCCCCTTCCTACGTCGCTACGCAGAATATTATATGAATCTAGAAAAACTCTATGCCTACTATCCAGCCTGGTCTCCTGGATGAATGCTATCGCGCTGTTATTAGCGAGAAGGATCTTTAGTAACTCGATCCTTCTGCTGTGTTTTATTAAGGACGAAATGTTAAATGTTAATATTTTTAGAGACATTATATTGAGCTGAGGTTTAGCTGGTTGAGAAGTCTAAGGTACTCAATCCTTTTTTGCTGTGGTGAGACGCTCGTGTTTTTAATATTTTTGACAAAGTTCTCAATTTTTGACGTAAGGTTCACTATGTCTATTCCAAATAAGTCTTTGGAGAGATTAAGGAATTGATTAATGAAATCTGGTTTGTCTTGTGGCATACTTGCTGTTAATGAAGTGTTAGGTGCCATTATGGTGTTGTTTGTGGGTATGTCTTTTCGTAGGAGACTTGCGAATGAGATTTTAGGTGAAATCAGGTTTCCAACCGAGTTTGCATTGGATAGTATTCTACTCTCCTCCCTTTTCTTTATTGCTTCCCTAACTATTTGCTTTCTCCTGTCCTGATAGGCTTTGTATGTCTCGCACCCCCTATAATTAGCCGGGTGTTCTAGCCCGCAGTTGACGCATTTAGGCTTTATTTCCGTCTCTTTGTTGTTATGGCATTCCCCAGGCCCGTGGGCTTTGTCACACTTGACACATCTGTATCTATTGGCACAATTCTTTGCCAAATGGCCGAAACCCTGACATCTCCTACACTGTAATTCCCCCCCGTTCCCCTTTGGTTTCTCCCAGGACACTTTGGTATTGAAAATATATCTGACCTTTGATAATTCCGTCGCAGGTATCCCTGGTCGTAGTCGTACTGTGTATAAATTATACGTCAGTCCTTCTTTTTTTGATTTGATGGTTTCAAATCGTAAAACTTTTTCTATTGTTTCGGGTGCTAATTCATCAAGTTCTTGGTGAATTTCTTCTACCGAGTAATCAGCTGTTAGTCCCCTCATGATAAGGTTCACCGTCTTGTTCTCCTTGAGGGTAAAGGAGTGCGCCTGAACCTCATCATTCTCCCTTAACCCCCTCATCAACTCCTGATGGGCCCCCGGGCTGTCTACATACAATTTGGTTTTATTACTACTACAGTTTTCCAATCTGAACCTGAATTTTAATTCTACCGATTTTTCACGTAAGTCCGCAGCAAGTCTGCGGACATTCGCATTATAAAAGACAATTGGAGGACAAAACTTACATGGTTTCTTTAATTGCTTGTCTTGTGTGTTTGCGTTAGTTCCCTGTGACCTTCCCGTCGTTTCGAGAGCCTCTTCGCTGGTACTGCTGCTGCCGCCGTTGTTGCCGTTATCGCCGGTGCTGTTGTTGTTGGTGGTGATGTTGGTATTGATGTCTCTGCTCGTGTTGCTGGTGGTTCTGCTTCTGCTCATATTTCTGCTGTCGTTGGTATTGTTGATGCCTTTGGTACTGGTGCTACTGTTGATAATGTTGCTGCTGTCGATGCTTTTATTCGTGTTTTCAGTGGTTTTGTTACTGTCGCTGGTGTTGTTGCTGCCATCGCCTTTTGTCTGTGTAGCTTGCTTCCCTCCATTGTTTTTAGTGCCACTACCTTGTATGGTGATTTGTCCTAATATCGCAAAGCGATTGCTGTTTGTTTGTTCAGCTGATGTGCTGCCTGTCCTCAGGTGGCTGTTGGGTTTTCTGCCGTTCTTGACCGTCACAAATTGTTGATTTGGTGGTTGTTCGTCTTCAGGAGTATCCATTGGTTGGAGCCGTTGCTTTTTTGGTGCGCTTTCTCTTTCGTTGTCTATTAGAGTGATGTTTTCGGCGGGAGGTATTATAACCTCTGCTCCGCTTATGGGGTTTCCTTTTTTTAGCGCTAGGAGCCATTGGGCAGCCCTGATTTCCCTCTTGGCGTGCGCTAGTGCTAATGAGCTCACTTGCGTCTTTGTATTTTTTCTTTTATTTGCCCCCATTGGGACAATTATAATATTTGCGACTCAATGTGTTCACGTGGTCTAACACAATCTATCTATATCTGCCTCGATTGGTGGCATCAGTTATTATAGTTATTTTTTTTATTGTTGTTACGTATTTGCACTACTGTCGTTATATTTATGTTGGATTCGCTTTAGTTTTAATTAAAATTGTCTTTCTTTCTTTTTCTCTATTGGGTTATATTCTAACCTTGAAATTCCGTATTGGTGTTTGTTTCAGACGCTTTTGACGTTTTAAATATGCGTCTTCAATCTCATTTTTTCAGGGGTTTTGGTGAGTATCCGCGACTATCCTTTCTTTCGCCCTCCAGTGTTGGGTTTCCTTGGCGCAGCTTTCGGATAAGGTCGTGCTATTTCAGGTGAAATGATGTCAGTTGGCGTTATAACAAATTCATCAGTTGGCAGATCAGCTTCATCAGCTCTTTTATACTTATATACTATATAATACATTCCTTGAAAATAGAAAAATGCTTGGCTTGGCAAACCCAGAAGTTATATTTTTTGGAGTGAACGCATTGATATACGCAGTATTTGCAATAGACGGAAGGTTGTGTATTCTTATTGTTTTGCCAGGGTTGTTAAGAAGCCAGTCATTTTGTGCTACCGATAGTTTTTGCTTAAAGGGTCCTAGGACAGCAACATCAAGTGGCTGAAGGCGATGAGTGCAATGGGGAGGAAAAGTAACAAGGACGATACCATGATCACGGCAAAAGTTTATGGCTTCAATTGAGCAATGGCTTTCGTGATTGTCCAATAAAAGTAATATCATATCTGTTTTAGTGCACCTCGTGGATCTCTGAATATGAATGTGTACCATTATTCACATAAAAAAAAAATAAGCAGCAACAGATTTATTGAATGAAAAACATAACAGTTTCTTTAAAATGTAAAAACATATGTAAAAAAAAAACTGATCGGGGCAGTTTTGAACATGTTCAAATGTGCCCCAACACACTTGTTCAAATCTGCCCCAACTGTTACAGCGACATAAAATTTTGCATATATATTAAACTTTAATATATTCATTCAAAAACTTAAAGTGATTTAATTCCAAATTTATTTTCACTTTACGATAATTTTCTTCCGTTTTAAAATAGCGCACCAAATTTTTTTTGCACTCTTACAACTAAAAAACGAAAATAATGCACTATACTGTAAAAACCACCTTTCACATCTAAATCTGAGAGACAACTGAGGAAATCATGGAAAGTCAATGACGTTTACGGATATAGTATTGTCAGGTTGAAATATTGAATTACTTTAAAAAAGAGTAAAAAAGTAAAATTTTATAAGCAGTGTTCAAATGTGCCCGTGTTCAAATGTGCCCGACTCTCCCCTATTCAGTAAAATCACCATTTTCATCACGAAGGAACAACGTTTACAAATAATTAAAATTTATTACCGAAATTTTAAAAGCGTTAACGCCAATTTTTGGCCGTAATTTTGGTCCCAGCAGACAAGCAATTCATAGTCTAGTGAAAAAATTTTAGTCAGAATATTCGCTGCTTGATGTTACCGTGCCAATGAGACTACGTTTTGCCCGAAGTGTGGAGAATATTGCTGTCGTAGAGGCGTCCCCGCAAACCTGCTAAATCAGTCAATTTCACGGCGTTCTCAAGAATCGGGCCTCTCCCAGGACACATTATGGCGAATTTTGTGTGAGGATCTTGGTCTACACCCTTACAAGATCAAGCTGACTCAAGAACTAAAAAAAGCCACTTGATAATATGAAGCGACGTACGTTCTTGAATTGGAAGCATTTCATCGCAAAATCATCTTCAGCGATGAAGCGCATTTTCGGTTAAACGGCTTCGTCAATAAGCAAAGCATAAGTTACTGGAGGGGTGAGAATCCTCATGTGCTTTATGAAACAGTACCCCATCTGCAAAAACCAAAAAGTCACTGTTTGGTGCGTTTTTCATGCCGGTGTCATCATTGGGCCGTTTTTTTTTTCGTCGATGAAATTGGCCGTCACATTACGGTAAATGGTATTTGCTACAGAGACAAGTTGGAACGTTATTTCTTTCAGCAATTGCATGAATTGGACATTAACATCAGTGATATGCGGTTCCAACAATACGGCGACACAAGCCACACAGCCTGTGCAACAATCGAGTTATTAAAGTCTCAGTTCGGTGACGTGTTATATCGACAAACGGACACGTCTATTGGCCGCCGAGATCGTGTGATTTAACGCCTCTAGACTTTTTTTATGAGGCTGCATTAAATCATTGGTAGGTATATGCCAATAATTGCATTATATTTAAAAAAGAAGTTGTCAAGTCCTTAATGCAAGCCCCTTTACTTCTTCGCTGTTCAAAAGTACAATGTCTTGGGTGCTCCTGCAACATCTATTTATACAGTACTGTAGCATGCATGCTCAAATAGTGAAACTCAACGCCATTTGGTCGAGAGGTACATAACGATATTTGAAAGTAGACGGTTGCTCAGATTGACTATAAGCATTTATACCATTCACTATTCTTTAATAATCTCCTATTATACAGCAACCATGGGGAATATTCCAGCACTTCCAAAAAGCAGTCACTGGGGTGTCGCAGCCCAGACATTGTACTTTTGGAACAGCGACGAAGTCATGCGATAGAATAGTGAACAGGAAGAAATACTAAATAAGATATATGATTTTTTAACTAAGGAATTATTTAATAAGAGATTTGTTTATTTATTTAATGTTTTGATTTAAAAATGAATTGTTGTATGAAGTAAGTGAATTGCCAGAATAATAGAGATCAAAGATTTTGAAAGAGAACTATTAAAGAATAATTAAATAGAATACAGTTTACTCTTTTCGAATCCTAGCCTGGATGTAACAAAAAATAAATATTAGGGCCCTACGGGCCTAAAATCTAGGTTCCTCAACCATTTGCTTGTACGAAGTGAAAGGAACCTGCAATTTAAAGTCGAATCCGAACAGAAAATTGAGAAGCTTCTCATTGCAATTGATACTCTTGGATGATTGTCAGACATTCGCAAGAGGTGGGGCAGTGGAAAAAAACGTTCAGATGTTACCTTTATGCGGCGGAATTTGAACCGGACATGAAAATAAAATGAATTTTGTTGTAAATTAACCGGGATTTTATATTTTTATTGTTTGTTTACACTGTGACTAGTGATGAAACTAACGAGCAGTTTGCGTTTCAGTATTATTCGAGTGAGAAAAGTAAATGGCTAACAGTTTTCTATTTTGTATATACATTATAATTGTAATTTACTTTAGGTTTTAATAGGGAATTTATATAGAAATTAATAGAATTAAGCCCATATATATTGTATTGATTCGAATTGAAATGTTCGATATATGTTCGTACTTTGCATTCAATTTGTTGACAAAAGATGGTCGAAGGTCAAAAAATGGCTTTAACCACAACCTAACACACCAAACTACCAAGTCGACAGTTCGCATGCAAGACAAGAGCAACCAAATCTAAAGCTACAAAAAAGTCCGGAAAAAAACTAAAAAATAACTTGGAAAATTATTGAAAATTGTACTAAATAGTCGCCTTAAAGTATTAAATGAAGTTTGAAAAGCCCTAATAAGACTTACACAGACTGAGTTAGCAAATTGAAATTTTAAAATGCTCATTCATTTGAAAGTTATTAACAATAAACGTGAACCCCCTGGCAAAAATCTGTTATACTATATATATGCATATTATACTAAAACAGGTATTTTTCATTAAATTATACAAGCAACCTGGCAATATGATGGGGCGATTTGTGGTTTGTGTGTGTATGAAGCGTATCGACTTCATAATAAAAACAACAACAAGAAAAAACCTCCCCAAACTTAATGACACAGTAAATTACCCACTAGCATTTTGCAATGGGATATTTAAATGCAGCCAATTAATAAAACCTTCGCCAACGATCACAACACCTCGTTGACTGCAGCAGAAGCTCATTGCGGATGTCATGTTAGCTGAAGTGCCAATTATATTTGTTTGTACATATATCTGACAATTTCAATTTCAGCAGCCCATAGTGAAAAAAAAATGGTGAAAATCTGCACTGTGGATTGTGTATGCTAGTTGTGCTACTATTATGCTACTTCAGAAATCAATTTTTTGTAGAAAAAGGTATTCTTTTTTAAGAAAACAGTATTGAAGAGTGTTCCGAGGTTTTAAGGTTTTTGTTGTTTGGGATTTGAACTTTTTGTATTTAAAAACAAAAAACTGAAAATTTAATAAAGTGAGCGTGAAGAGTTGGTAGCGTTCCTTAACGAATTTAATGCCTTCAATGCGGATGTGATAAATTGAACAATTACTATTTATGATTTTCTATCTTGTAACTTATGTAATAAGAAAATATTAAATAAATGAATTTCTTACTTACTTACTTACTTACTATTTATGAAGTTAAGCAGAAAAAGTAAACTGAAGAATTAAGTTTCTCCGGCCGCATCTTTCGTGTCTGCATTTAGAAGTTTGTCAAATCAAACAAACCATTTAAATATTACCACACGTCACTCAGCGCATGGTGTGTAAAAAACCAATTGGCAAACAACAGACGCCAAAATATTTATTCACATAAAGCCAAAGATGGACCAAAAAATACATATACGGTCTCAAATCAAGTCACTCAATGCATATTTAAGTTAATTTTATTGGAGAATCATATATTTTGTTGAAACCAGTTCTGATTTCAGAAGAAAGAAAGTTTTGACTGTAGCAGTCATATGAAATGTTCTCCGTTCAGTGTTAACGAGGAATTGAAATTTCGAAATTTCAAAATGTTGAATTTCGGGTCTGTGTTAACGTAATATAAGAGCCAAACCAGAAGCAAATCCAGTATGTCATTCGGTTCGGTTACGCGCCAAAGCGTGATTGTAGTTTAGGCATCACGTTTTGTCGCAAGCGTTGCCTTCGTTACGTCCAAAGGCTTTACGCGCACTTTTACCTTTGACTCAAATCAAAATTTCATTTATTTCGAAAGACTCGTGTCCTATACCAAGTAAAAGCTTAACAGTTCATAATTTTGTCTACCTCCGCTTTGACAAACGGGACTTTACAGCAACGTTATGAAGCATTGTGTTCTGTTTATACGTATCATTTTGAAGTTGAATAGCAAAGCAGCATTCTGATAGGTTTTCAGTGATTTCCTATGATTTAACTAGATGCGTTTGCCAACGCAAAGCTCCAAAGCATGATTGTGTTTCAGGCATAAGGCACATGAACACAGGCACAGCGCAGTTTGAGGTTTTCTCTTGAGGAGTAGAACAGATTGGTGTCACTCCACAATTTGGTGGATCTACCACAAAGAGCGAACGAAACAAGTCAAAACTAATTGCATCGCATCAAAATCCGTGATTTATATAACTAGGGCTTTAGGACAATACGTAAAAAGTGGAGCAGTAAACACATTGAACCGAACACATCATAGGAACGATTTGTATCATGTCTGTACATTGACTGAAAGGTTGAACACATACATACACACACTTAAATAATTCATAAGCAACATTTTTTGGCAAAGATTGGGGCGATATATTTGTTTTAAGTGGACATAAAAGCGTATCAAAATGTTTAAGTTTGCATTTTGCGTAAATGGATTATGAAACTCAGTTTAAAAAACTCTGAATTTGTTTCCGTTATTATTTGACTTGTTAAAACACTTTTGTTATTTATTTTATTAATGACAGCTGAGAGCTAACTTATCGCATAGAATTATGTTCTTATAAGAAGCAGTTCGCCGCGTCGGCAAAATAATATGCGTCGCGTGTTAAAGAATATGATGCGAATGTCTTGACTGGAAATAATTTTGATATATATGAATTTTTTGGGAAGCTTAATGTTCTCATAACTTCCCTTTCGAACTTGGTTTCCATTGGTAACTTCAAATTTTGCCCTCAAATTTCAGTTTTTCTGTTCCCAATGGAAAGAAAACGAGATTGTTATGTTTTCGTATTTGTGTGTGAGATACTTGAGGCCTCTTTCTTTGCAAATTGGATGAGAAACAAATATTTTATTTCTTTTTTTGCCATTACCGAAACCACACTTAGTTTATTGTTAAAAAATTTTGTTTCACACAGAAGCTGGTAAGCTATTTTCACAGAAGTAAGCCATCACAATTATTGTACAATATACAATTACATAGTTTGATCTTGGAATCACCTCTCCACAGGAGCAAGCAACAGAGTATTATATGTTTTATTGTTTTTTTTTTTCGACAGAAGCTGAAATACAGTATACTATTAATAAGTAATTTTATTTTCCACTTGCTTCTGTACAAAGACAAATATTTAAGTTTTCTTTTCCGAAGGATTAAAAAGACGTCGAAATGAAAAAAACAAGTGTTCTTAAATCTGAAGAAGATTGCTTTTCTAACCAATGGAAAGCGACATTGTACTCATAACAAAAATGTTCCTAATGGCGGTTTTTATTATCATATCATTGAAAGATTTGCTCTATAATATACCAATCCATACAAATAGCCTTGCGTCAAACTTCAAAGTGAGGAAAACGAGGTTTTGTTTTATTGTGAAATAATTTTAGTAGGTAGGGCGGATACTGTGTGTATGCTACGTATACTCTCACCCTCAACAATACTAGTAAAGTCAGCTGATTATAACCGAAACATGTTTCACTGAAAAGAGAAATTCTAGAATTTGAGAGCAATTCGGTCGATTTTTAATGATATCTCTATAAATTTCTCTGCCATCTGAACAACTCGTTAAACACTTTGCTTTCCTGGATACTGCCATAATTATCACATCCAACTTCACTCATAGAATAGTCATCTTGTTCTTTTTCGAAGAGGTTTGACACCCCGACGATTACCCATTTGCGGTGGGTACATGTGTCAATTTTTTCACTTATTAAGTTTTAAGAATTTTATCAACGTTACCACGTTAACTTTACTTGAAAAAAGTAATTAATATTCAAAGTTTATATTACGAAAATATAACGCAAACAGTATGGTTTTGTCCGAAGTTGAAAAAGTGAGTAAAGCAACATTATATTAAAAATAGAACGCTGCCATCACAGCGCAGTCGAAGAACAGCTCGAGGTTGCAGCAACAAGAGGCACGACGTAGTGTGCATTTCCAAAAAGAATTTTGCTAAACAAAATCCATATCCACTGGCAATTTAAATTAAATAAGCCGCCGTCTGTTTTAAGTGAAAGTGAAGTCAGTTTTTGTACTTGGGTGATCGCCTGCATTTTTATTTGTGACGTCAAGAATAGTAAATCATGGTAAGCGAGCTACAAAAACCTTCATTTTTCATTTATACGTCTGCTCTCTATCGCTGTCTCTTGTCCATCTTTTTCGTAAAGGTGTTGCCAATTTTTGTTTCTTTATGGAATACGAAAAATTATAAATTAGTGTTGGTGTTGAAATAAAATAATTCTAACTTTTAAATGTGGAAAGACCAACGCACCAGCATATGCCATGTCTCCTTAAAAAAAATAGTATTTTTTTAAATGTTTGCTTATAACACAAATGGTAATTTTAAAGCGTTTTCAAATGTGCGCGTCACTTTAGGTACATTCTTCCTAAGGGATTCGTATTTAACTACTTTAATGGCTAAGACACATCGAACTTAGTTAATTTCTAAGCAGTCTCTATTAGAGGTCTGAAGAAATGCATTAATTTGCCTTCTGTTAACGTGTATCTCTGACTGTACACGTTAAGATAATTACCGGCTACTTGTGGCTTATTCACTCAAATAAATCAAGTACATACATATATACATGTCTTTTACACACCGAGTACATTGAGTACAGCGATTGAAGTAGGTGGGTAGATTGTCTTTGATGGAGCGTAGGTGAAAAGAATATTTTGAAACAACCGTTTATAAGTTAACTGTAACTTATTTGATAAAATTGAAATATATGATGTAAGTTAATTTGCACAGTTTTGTGCAATGAATAAGGTACTCGAAAAAATATGAGTCGTACGAAACACCCAAGTGAACTTTCATCTGCCTTGGATAAGATTCACATCTCGTGCCTAGCAACACCGATAATGACACTAGGGTATACAGTCTCCCTGTTTTTTTTTTCTTGTCGGGGTGCGAGACTACACTGGAGCACTCAGACTCAATACTGGTCCATTGTACTACCAGGCAGACACACCACATTTTACCGTGAGAAATTACCTAAGGAAAACGAGAAGGCGCTTCAATGATAAGGAGCTTAGGTTTACAGCACTCACCATATCCGCACCAAATACCTGCCACCTGATACCAGCAAAAGCTTTCTCCACAGGCTACGCAGTTGGTGGTATCGCTTAGGCCTAGCACCTTAAGGTGTTTGGCAAAAGCGTAGTGTCGACACCAGTAGTCTATCTGCAGTCCTTTCTGTTGACAGACAACAAGAATGCCGCGGATTTCCTACAGACGTCGGGGAGAATTTGCTTAGTCTGTCTGCACCCTGGAGAGTCATGCCAACAGCGATTGTGTTCATATGAAAGCCCAACCGTCAATGGAAGCCCTGACTGAGGAGGCAGGCCAGAGAAATCGCTTGTTCAGGTCCTGAGAAGTCCCCCTCTGAGCCCTGTCTAGCAAGTTCATCGGAGATTTCATTTCAAGTGATCCCGTTATGACCCGGAACCCAGACAAGTCAGCCTTCCGACCGAATTCAGAGAGATCTTGCATTCACGAACTATCTTGGAGGTGGTTAATGGGTTGAGCAAGGCCTTAGGCGCAGCCTGACTGTCGCTACAGACGCAGATACTTCGCCCCCTCCACCTGTCTCGAAACATAGGCCATGGCCATTAGGATAGCATAAGTCTCTGTTTGGAAGACTGACGCATGTTCGCCTAACGAGAAGAAAAGTCTAATGTTGTTGCTCCTCATGAAAACACCAGCACCAGATCCTTGATTGGTTTTGGAGCCATCCGTGAAGATTCGACTGCATTCCTTTCCAGGCTCAGAGTCTGGCCAGGGCCAGTCCTGAACACGAGGAAAGTCGACTTCGTAGATGCGCTTCAGTAGATGGAAAACTTTCCGCCAGTGTATGCCATCTTCATCCTCGAACTACCCATCTACTGCATTACGCCTCGTTTTTTCAAGGTCATGAAAACGCTGACGATTAGTTAGCATATCCTCATTCTCAAATACTTAAGCTAATAATTGATCGGCATTATGGCGTTAGTAACAAAATGGCCGCTACTCATTTAATGATCTATCTCTCCGTAGACCAAATTGAAGCACTAATGTCGTCTGCGAAGAAGGGGCCCCTATCCACACCAAACGCAAACAAAAAAGAAAATATTAGGTATTAACGGGGCCCATTGAAGTCTTAAAAGCTAGCTTCGCCAACCATTTTCGTGTGCGAAGTGAGTGGGAACTACTATTTTACGCCGACTGCGAACGGCATATTTGAAAAACTTGTCATGACTATTGATACTCTTGGATGTTTATCAAATTTTCTTAAGGTTAGTGGAAAAAAATTAAGGTTTTACTGATTTGAACCCGAGACCTCTCGACCAGTAATTCAACGCACTAGCCACTGCGCCCACACACAATAACCAACCAACAATGAAATCGGCAGGCATGGGGAGGAAGAGGAGATATTCCTGCACTTCCTGGTCACGCATTCGCCAACTTTATTATCCATTTTTTAAAGGATGTCAATGATGTTCATAAGAATGCCTGCACGGCTGATACTAATATCTTCGAAAGGAAAACCAATTGGTACTAAGAGCAGGCTTGGTGGCCAACCTTCTCCTTCCCAATGACCCTTTACAGTGTACTCTTGTACAGCTCGAAGAGTTCTCTCTTAAATCTTCTCCAAAGCTCGTCTACGGTTCTTTGATATTGTGTGTTCCTTGTTGTTCACAGTATTACGCGAATATATATTTGGTTTGCATGGTTTAACCTATTTTTGCTGAAAGGCGAATATACTTTTGCCTGAAGCATTATTGCCTATTATCTCGATGTGGCTCAGCCAAATTAGGAAGCGTATTTACCTTTTTTAGACTGCATTCATATTGCACATCAAAACGGCGTGTTTTCAGCGACACAGCGAGATTAATTTTGCCGGGAACCCGAATCCGCCCATCGTGACCTTCGTTAGTCTGTTGCAGAATTTTGCTAGATATCCTATCTTCCTTAACGTCGAGGCTATGATCCTTATTAAAGCGATAACAACCCTCAAACTTCAATATTTGTCCGCCTGAAGTGTTCGCCGCCTGGACCTCAAAAATGATAGATGGACCTGCCGTTTAATGCCTTTGTTGTTGCATTTGTGTGATCAAGGAGTTTTTGGCTTGCCCATCTATTGCGATTGTATAGGAATGTTAATTGATATTGTCTTTTTGACGGGATTCGTAGGATATTTCCTTTGAACATGAAATAAGTACCAACGTGCTCCATTCTGCTGGTAGATTTTAACATTTTTTAAAGCTAAGCCAACCTTACTTTAAACAATGACAATGGCAACACTTTTCCCCTAAGATTCTTCACACCCACACGCAGTTTTCAATTTACCGTTGAGTGCATTTTTTCTGGCAATAAAAGAATTGGAATAATGCAGTTAGCCACACTTGCATTTAATACACAACAACTAACCAAAGAAGAAAACCAAATACCCCAGCCGACACTTTCTCCCATTGCAAACAGTTCGCACTTGGCACTTGAAACGCAAGCTTATCGAATTCACTGAGCTTATTGTCACGGTGAAAATTGAATTTTTCAAATGAAAACTTTTCGATAACCGAACGAATTTATTGTGTTTGTTAAGAAAAAAAATTCAACTAAATATTAGAATCAAAAAAAAAAAATCGAAAATTCACTCATCCCTGTCCTCGTTAATAAATTTAAATCACATATATCGTCTACCTTTGTTCCAAGTTTGTTGTTAATTTTCAAGAAACGCTAAAAGAAACGGGCAAGTTTGCTTGATTCAACTGACTGTTCGACTGTTATTTGTGTGTCTGTGGTGTGCGTTTTAAGTGAGAGTACGAAGAATATGATGCATTCAATGTTCACTAGTGAATTTCAAAGGAAAAAACATTTCGGCGGTCCAATCGGTCCCTTTAATGTAAATTTATCTTGACCTCACCAATGGTCTACTTCATAACTAAAATAAATTGAATATGATTGTTTTCTTTTGCCTTTTCTATTCGCAGAGTGGTACAGAAAAGACAGCAACAGTTCCGCCCGCCCGCGAAGATGAACCGAAAGATGAAGCCAAAGACGGTGAAATCGTTGAAATGCGACCGGAGCATTTGTTTAAGCATCCGCTTCAAAACAAATGGACATTATGGTATTTAGAGAATGACCGAACTAAACTATGGGAGGATTTGCAAAACGAAATCACCAGCTTTGATACAGTTGAGGACTTTTGGAGGTCAGTTCGACCTCGTCTGTTGGGCACGGCTGCAGAACTTTTTAATTCCCAAATATTCTCTCTTTTTCAGTCTATATAACCATATCAAGCCACCATCTGAGATCAAAATTGGCAGTGATTATTCTCTGTTTAAGAAGGGCGTTCGGTATGTGTTTACATAAAATAAATTTAATTTCATATTAATTTTTTGTTCTTTAGTCCAATGTGGGAGGACACCGCCAACAAGCTGGGGGGTAGATGGGTTATTTCATTGAATAGACAACACAAGGCATCTGAGATGGACAATCTGTGGCTGGATGTTGTAAGTAAATTTCTGTCTATATTTTTTGTAAAATTGTCAAGAACTGAATCATCCAATTTAACTCGGAGTTTTGTTAAAATATGCGATCAACCGATACTACGAAGGCTCCGTGCCGATCTAGCTTTTACTCCCTCGTTTTCCTAAAACATCTTTATAACATCTCAGTGAAGTAACTCGAGCTTACATTGAGCGGGCCATCGCACCACTGGCTTCAAACGTGCGTTGAATAGGCCTCTTTCTTGCACCCATGTTTGGTTTATTAGGTGCATGCGCTCTACCAAAACATCACTTCTGTATTTGAAGAGTTCCGCTGGTCAACCAGCAGAGGTTGCTTGTTGATTTTTAGCTGCTAGAATTGTTGCTTAAACACATCTTCTATTCCCTATGCTTCGGTGCCGAGGTTTCCTTATCTGATTCGAAGAGCCCGATTTTCGGTCATCAAGCTAGGAAGCAGTTTTTTTGCATTTATATAAAACTCCTTTCTTTCGATTCTTATTCTAAATTATTGGTCCTTATGCGGACGCTCTAAACTTAACTATAACCTTATAATTATTGCCTTTCGGCCTAAAAACTATTTTGTGTCTGTAAATTTTATATTTTTATACAAAACAAACTAGAAACTACCTACACTACTTAACTATTAGGATTCTGAGCACTCGTGGTCAAAATCCCAATTGCTTTCCGGGATCCTTACGGCTTCAGACACCTCCTGAAAGCACCACCACAATTTGGCGAGCCCGGCCTCTCCCAGAAACGCCCTAGCTAGCTTAACCTAACTTATAAACTAAGGGGATGTTACGTAGAGGACCGTACAGTCCTGGGAGGGCCGACATAGTGTTTTATTTCAAAGAAATGGACGCAATTTAGAAGATGATAGTTCATCCAATTTAGAAACAAACAAAACACGATTCAACAAACTACACTTCGTACATTTGACATCAAATAAAAGCAGAGATTTGTTTCTCATAACAATCAGAGTTAATAATTTTTTGTTGATTTCTGATTTCTGAGCAAATCCGCTCATGCGACGCACAACTGAACGTCAGAAATAGAATCATTTTGTTTGCTGAGCGCCGACACTCTGCCACTCGGAATTATCGCCTGCCGCTTAGCGTTGTCCTGGCCTCATCTTATAATAATAATCGCCCCAATCATAGAATCCAGCGGATTAGCTGCGGAGGGAGTAGCACATCAATTTGTAAGCTTTGCTATCATTGAAAACGCCGTAATGTAAGTGATCGGATGTCGGTATGGAAGTTTTCGAACATAGGTATCATTGTAAACGCAGACCATCCGCAGCTCATACACTTGTTTATGTTTTCAATCCGCACCAAAGTAGCTGCGGATTTCACAAAAGAAGAATTGTTTTTTATTGCTTAACTAAAAAAATGAACAGGAAGTGAGTAAATGTGTAAAATGTTTGCAAGTACAGATCAATAACATCCTTTTTTTAAGGAAACAAACAACTCGTCCACAATTCCTAGTGATAGTGAATCACATGAAAAAAAATCCTGACATTGCTAGGAATTTGACAAAAAATGATACGGAGACAATGCAAAAGTTTTGGGAAAATTTAAGAAACAAGCTGAACAGCTTGGGACCACCTGCTAAGGAAGTTTCAGAATGGACCTTTCCGATTGTAAAAGAGGTGTGTGTTTTTGCCAGTGGGCTTTGAAATTTGTATCATCAACGCACATTACGATCCCTGGAATTCCTGACTTCTCGTAAAAATAAAATGGTATTTGGCTTCCATTTTTTCCTCCTCTGATATTTTTAGGCTTTTCCATTTGGGATTGGGACATAAACTATCCCTTAAATTGTTTAAGACTTCCGATATCGTTGTTGATACTGTTGATTGTGCCATTCCAATATTAAAGTCTTGTTCAGTACCAGTTTGCAGTTTGGTAACCTCTTTCTGACAGAAACCTTAAACACGCCACTAACTTACATTTAGGTGTAGATGAAAATGTAACCAGTTGTGGAAGTTTGCTTTCTAACTCACTTAAAACATACTGGAATGCAGATTTATTGAGCCTGAAGTTTTTAATAAATCTAAAAATAAATTGTGACGTAATGATGGGAAATAAATTCTTTATTTTCAATTTACGTACTGAGTATCAGGTAACTGCAATATGTCCTCTGCTCGCATACTTATGCTCCTTCGAATGCGTCTGCTATCAGTTTCATTTTCACTTTCCAAATTTAAATAAAACCCAACAGTATCCACTTCGTCTTTAAAATTTATAAAAAACCCCAACAATATTTTTTTGAAAATATCTCCATTTGACAGCAGACCAGCTGATTTCGAATTTTTCGATAATCAAGTTTAGAGGACCGGTACTGCAGTTCATCCGGCGGTTTCTATGATAGGGCAAGTATGCGAATGCGGATCGGATTCAATCCGCCGGATTCTATGATTGGGATGAATAATAATAATGTGTTATTTTATTTCATCAGTAGTTGCATAACTTTACAAAGTTCACATTATGAGCATTGGCAGTTTGCCGTCAGCCGAATAAGAGAGAAAAGAATATATACAAAGTTTTTTTTACAAATTTTATTTTGTAACAAAATTAAACCAAGATCGTTGACTCCAAAAGATTTATTAACTGCCGGTATTTACAGGCAGACTTCAGAGAGCTATACAGAAGACTCCAGTATTGACCATTTAAGATAAGGATGACTTCACTTTCCGAAAGCGTATCTTTTCCCCAATAAGCTCGCTTTATTTCGTATAGTATTGTGCAGATTCCGACAAAATGATGTACATTTTCTTTCAGTCGCATGTTACATAAAGTGCATTCCGCGTTTTCCACGGCTCTATGTTTAGATTAAGCAGTTCACATCAAGATTGAAGGGTCGTGGTAGTAATTCCTTTAACCGAGATCATAGTTTAGCATCCGATATATACATCTTACCTCGCTTTTACGCTAAATCTTTCACGGGTTGAATCCTCAACAACAATCAATAGCTTTTGCGTAGTATGCTTCCAGGTTTGTGCATTGTATTCTAAATAGAGGGATACCATATTCGTTGCTTAATCTGGACCATTAACCCAAAAATTGCCTATTTCTCTGTATTAAATGTTGCGCTACCATATGTTAAAGGCGGTATTTCAGATAATCGGAACATTTCTCCTTTTTTTTATTGCCGCTCAGTGTATGGCCGCAGACTAACGGTATAAGGGCACTGGATATCATCGATGTCGTGAACGGAAGACTAAACAACAATCAATAACATGAACATGCTCGTGCCGAATGTGCACAAATCAAGAGGCAGGTTAAAGAAACTCCTGGATCAGACAAATGCAACAGCACGAGTAACCGTCAGCTAATGAAATATTTTGAATCCCAAAAACTTTTTAATGACTGGCAGTATAGTTTAGTAGCAAAAGGTTCACTTGTGATTTGATGACATCTAACCGAAAAGTGGAACCAATCTGTTCCAGTTGTTGTTTGCCTCTCGTCGCGTGCGGACGCGTTGCCTCTTTTAAATGCAATTTCGGTGCCACTAAACCGACAAACATAATACCTACCGGCTCGCCAATACGTTTCGCGAAAAAAAAAATACAAAATCGCGTGTGTGTGTGAAAAAAGAAAAAAAAATCCACATAGAGCCAGTGCCGTTGGCCGGTGGCAGTGATAACGAAAAAAGCAACAGCGTAGGGTTTTCCTTCCGTTCCCCATCCCACTTCATCACTGTTGCTCTTTCTTGACTATTGCATTTGTCGATCGATTATCGTTTGTGCACTTGCAATGTTTGGGTAAATGCAGCATCGGGCGAATAGCGGGTCGTGAGTTGTTGGTTCTGTTGGTGGACCAAACAAATTACCGTACGGGCATAACACCTGCTGTAGATTGTTTTGGAAATCTAACGTATATTTTCAATTCACGGCCTATGCTTAGTTAGCGTCGGAGTTGTGTTTTTTTTTATGTTTGTTTTTTTATAATGTGTAGGAATTTCGTTGTGGATGTCAGCAACATTCGTGGGTTGAGAAAGAATTTTTTTTCATTATACGACCATGTTTTTCACAACAAACCAGCTGTTTTGGCACTTGGTGAAACCCAGGTTAGCGTTGGCTCTGATTTAACAGAGTTTAGTCTACTTGGGTACAACTTAGTGCCTTTATTCTTTCCCCATCGCGGTATCGCCGTTTATATACGTAGTGACGTAGCCTACCAACTTCAGCCTCAATATGGCCAATGTGCCAACCCAGAATTTAATTTCATTTGGCTAAAACTCCATGTCCGTAGGCAATTAATACACTACTGTTTTATTTACAGAAGCCCCAACTTGGACAGACATTCAACTTATAATGAGTTTGATGCCCTGTCTGATTCTATTACAAGAATTGTGACCCTTCATCCTCGTTCTGAAATCGTTATTGCGGGCGATTTCCATATACACAATTCAAGCTGGCTTCGACATTCTGGTCAGACAACACCCGAAGGAAGGTACGTCGAGATCTTTGCTGAGGTAAATAACCTGACTCAGCTTGTAAATGAGCCGACACGAATACCGGACATTAGCAGCCAACACATTGGACTTGTTTCTTACCTCTCACCCTGATAAATACGCTTTGAACGTATTATCGCCTCTAGGTTCGTCAGACCATTGCATCATATCAGCAAATTTCTCGTACTCCAACCACATAGTTAAAGAACAAACTCCTAAAAGAACCGTATGGCAGTACGAGAAAGCCAATTGGGAAAAATTAAACGGTTTCTTTAAGAGTTTTAACTGGTCGCTGTGCTTCCTCGACAGCGACGTGGATGCTGCTGCTGATATGGACACAAACATGATTCACCTGGATATGACCCTAACAGGATTAAAAGTATCAAACCCAAGGTTAACGCGTGGTGTGACTCGAGCTGCAAAGAGGCTATCAGGTTAAAAGAGGTAAGTTTTCGGCTATTCAAAGCCAACCCATTTGAGGAAAGCCGTAAAAAGTTTAAACGAGCCAGAAATGACTGCAATGCCCACATTAATCGTGTCAAATTCTCCTATGACCAAAAGTTGAGGCAAAAAATACTACAAAGTCCCACTGGTAGTAAAAACTTTTGGTCATTTGTTAAAAACATCAAGAATTCGGCCTCGTCATCTATCCCGACACTCATTTACAACGACATTCCAGCTGTCAGCTCTACAGATAAGGCCAATCTGCTTGCTGCTCACTTTGCAGTCAGCTCAACGCTCCCAGATTGTGCTTTGTCTCCCCCTGTACTCGAGCGCGTAGAATTCTCTATGGGACCAATCCACTTTCGCACTCGTACAGTGGCTAGAGTACTTCAAGATCTTGACGTTCACAAATCCGCTGGTCCAGATGGTATTTCCCCTATCGTTCTGAAGAGGTGTTCTTCTTCGCTGGCAAAACCATTGCGTAAGCTTTTCCATCTGTCCTATTCGTCAGGACTCTTCCCGGGAAGATGGAAAACAGCATTTGTCCAGCCTGTACCAAAAAAAGGCGAATCTTCTCCCTCCTCCTACCGACCAATTGCACTTACGTCCCTTCTTTCTAAGGTCATGGAGACGCTGATAAACCGTCAGCTAATGAAATATCTTGAATCGCGAAAACTTTTTAATGACCGGCAGTATGATTTTCGCAGCAACAGGTCACTGGTGATTTGATGACATATCTAACCGAAAAGTGGAACCAATCTCTTCACCAAGGTGGTGAAAGTAAGATCGTTGCGCTTGATATTTCAAAAGCATTTGACAGAGTTTGGCACCAAGCTCTCTTGTCGAAAATGCGTGCATTTGGAATCGATGATACTCTTCTTCAATGGATTAGAAATTACCTTTCGGACCGTTCAATTCAAGTTGTTTTGGACGGCTTCAAGTCTGCAACTCACCAAATAAATGCTGGTGTCCCCCAAGGCTCTGTTCTGTCCCCGGCTCTCTTTCTCATTTTTATAAATGATCTACTGTCTGTTACTTCTAATCCAATCCATTCCTTTCCTGATGACAGTACCCTCAGCTTCTCATATTCGTTTCTTGGGTCACGCCCCTCATCTTCGGGTGTGGACCTGGAACGGCAACGTATGTTGAGCTCATTTAATTCCGATCTTAACAGCATAACTTAGTGGGGTAAAACCAATAGAGTGGAATTTAATGCTTCCAAATCTCAATGCTGTCTCCTGTCATTAAAGCAAAACCCACACACACTGCCATTATCTATGAATGGCACTTACATCGCTGAAACCGAAAGACTTTCCATTCTCGGTATGTGTGTTAATGACAACCTTCGTTGGAATGACCACATTTTCGATGTCGCCAAGAACGCCGCGAAATGTCTAGGCTTCCTTAAGCGTTGTAAGAAATATTTCATCCCTTCTGATCTGGCTACAATTTATAAGGCGTTTATTCGCCCGAAACTCGAATACAACGCTCATATCTGGTCCGGTGCACCGGGTGGCAATGGTGCAGTAGTTGTGTATTCGCTTACGGAATGGAAGGTCGTGCGTTCGAATCCCGGCCAAGTCCATTACTTTATACCGAATACATGAAATCGTAATCTCCCTAAGTAACTTAGACACCACCCGTGGAGAAAAACCCTACAACTGCACCCAAACACTTGTTTCCTATCTCTCTATTCTTTCTAATACCAAGTAGCTTACACTGTGTTCTTAGCATTATAAGGGTACTGTAACAACAGAAAAAAAATCCCTTTAGCGTAAGCAAATTATAAAAAAAAAAAAAAAAATTACTTATTTGGAGCTACTTGACAGGATCCAAAAACGCGCAATAAAACTCATTGGCGACCGAGACATCGCGAGATCGATTGACTCTCTTAGTCATCGTCGTAATGTCTCCTGCCTGTCGTTATTTTATCGTTATTTCCACCATAAGTGCTCAAACGAAATAGCCAGTTGCATTCCTCCCCTTGAACATTTCAACCGCAATACCCGCCATGCAGGGAATGCTCATCAGTTCACCCTCACGCCTGTGTTCGGACGTACAGTGAAGTTCAAAGAATCTTTCCTCAGCCGTACAACACGAATGTGGAATGCTCTTCCCCGATCCATTTTTCCTACACATTATAACCTACAGACATTCAAAACCAACGTGCATCGGCATTTCTCCTTTTCCTCTCACCCTAATTTCCTTAACGCCCGCGCTGTGTAGCTAATACATTATAAGGGTCACAACAAATCCCTTTAGTGCGCGCTTATTATAAAAAAAAAAAAAAAAAAAAATCTCTTCAATAAGGTGGTGAATAATGCTTTCGTTGCGTCAGAGTTTGGCATCAAGCTCTCTTGCCAAAAATGCGTGCAATTTGGAATCGATGATGGACTTTTCGGACCGTTCAATTCAAGTTGTTTTGGACGGTTTCAAGCCTGCAACTCATCAAATAAATGCTGGTGTTCTCCAAGGCTCTGTTCTATCGCCGACTCTCTTTCTCATTTTTATAAATGATCTCCTGTCTGTTACTTCTAATCTAATCCATTCCTTCGCTGATGACAGTTCCCTCAGCTTCTCACATTCGTTTCTTGGGTCACGCACCTCTTCTTCGGGTGTGGAACTGGAACGGCAACGTATGTTATGCTCATTAAATTACGATCTTAACAGCAGTGATGTGCAACCAATAGAGTGGAATTAAATGCTTCTAAAACGCAATGCTGTCTTCTATCATTAAAGAAAAACCCACACACGCTGCCATTATCCATGAATGGCACTTACATCGCTGAAATCGAAAGACTCCATTCTCGGTATGTGTGTTAATGACAACCTTCGTTGGAATGACCACATATTCAATGTCGCCAAGAACGCTGCGAAATGTCTAGGTTTCCTTAAGCATGTAAGAAATATTTCACCCCTTCTGATCTGGCTACAATTTATAAGGCGTTTATCCGCCAGAAACTCGAGTACAGCGCTCATATCTGCCCTGGTGCACCAATAACTTATTTGGAGCTACTTGACAGGTTCCAAAAACGCGCGATAAAACTCATTGTCGACCGCGACATCGCGAGATCAATTGACTCTCTTAGTCATCGTCGTAATGTCTTCTGCCTTCCGTTATTTTATCGTTATTTCCACCAAGTGATCAAACGAAATAGCCAGTTGCATTCCACTCCTTGAACATTTAAACCGCAATACCCGCCATGCAAGGAATGCTCATCAGTTCACCCTCAAGCCTGTATTCGGACGTACAGTGAAGTTCAAAGAACCTTTCCTCAGCCGTACAACACGAATGTGGAATACTCTTCCACGCTCTATTTTTCCTTCGCATTGTAACCTACAAACATTTAAAACCAACGTGCATCGGTATCTCTCCTTTTCTTCTAATCCTAATTTCCTTAACGCCCGCGCTTTGTAGCTATTACATGATAAGGGTACTAAAAAATCCCTTTAGTGCGCGTGTATTATAAAAAAAAGGATTAGTCTCAGTGACGAAGTGATCCGAAACTGATTGCGTATACTTTCTGAGCACGAATCGGCAAATCGCACAAGTGAATCAGTCAGGAAGTAGGAAAATGGGAGTGATATTCGACCCTATCGAGGTATCTGTCGGAACGGAAAATTCTCCGCAACGCATACTCCTTCGGAGACTCTAATTGCATTCGAGGTATCTGACTTCGGAAGGAAAGTTATATATAATTGCGATGGCGCACCGCGTCGCATTGATTTGATATGCGACAGACTTAAGGTTCTAAAAGAGATGTGTAAAGTACATTTAAATATCGATAAGATGAAAACAATTGTCTTCATTTCTCTACTGAGGAAGAGACTGCAGGCATGGACGATTCTGATTTCTGAAGAAAAAGAGAGCATTTCAGAGGTCTTCACATCATAGTAAGGCCATTGCAACGAGAAATGAAATATTGATGCAATTTGAATAACATACACACACACATATATATACACTTTATTTTAATAAATAAATAATAAAAAGAGTCAACAAAAACTTGCCTTCGTGACATACATAAAAGTTTTAGGTTCATTTCACTTAACTTATATACACTTGTACTTGGTGCTGCAATTAGGTCGTCTTCATCACTGTTTTCAAATGATTCATAACCAAGTTCCACATTTGCCGATGAACTGTTTTCCTTTCTATGATCATTTTCATTGAGATTAGACTCTGAAAAACTATTTTTCTTGGCATCGGGTCCATATGTCCTTGCTCCAACTCCGTTTATGCTGTCCTTCATATTGATGATTGCTATCACCGCTTCTTCAATGGAAGTAAAACTTTTTACTTTAAAAAGTCCACCACCTGTAACCGATGCTTCTTTTTTGTTGTCTGCCAATTTTTTTTTATATATGTTTTGTAGTCGCTCCAAACCTTGATTAAAAATTATAGTTCTTTGTTATATCGCTTTAAGATTTCAATTTTATATACCTTTTTCCAACCAATTACATCTCTAACTGGTGGACCCAACAAATTTAATTCAGTTGCGATGCTTTCCCAAAAAGTAGCAACTTCCTCAGACGGTCTTTTTGTTAAATTGCGGGCTATATCCACTTTGGTAGATAGCATTTCTACCAATCGCTCTTGTTGAGCCCTCGTTGTTGTTTTCTTTCTGAAATAAGACATCACTGAAATAAATTCTAACAAACATTTATTTTTAGTTTCATTACTTATAATTTTGATGGAGTTTCCATAGTTTATTAAAATATTCCGCAACGATTGGTTGTCGGAGAGCTTCGGAGAATATTTGCCGTGTATCTGTCAAAAGTAATTGACATAAACGCGGTACAACGCAATGCGACAAGGTGCGCTACATGTCATCGGAGAATTTTTCCCAAACTTGTAGCGGAACGGATACCTCGAATGAAATTTTTCCGATTTCCGATAGGGGTGATTATGATACTCTTATTCAGTTCTGTTTTGTGGCCACGAGGTATAATTGAACTCTGATCTTCGAAACTACGTTCAAACAACAAAAGTCTTGCCAACACTGACTGCACTGATTCTTTAACTAATTTTTGCTCGAGATAACCTGAATATCAGTATAGTTCTTTTGCAAAATTGTTAGGGCTACAGTTTTAAATCTATTTAATGTGATGACTGCACTCATACAAAGTCAGCATGTTGTATTGAATTTTTTGCGACGTCAGGGAATTATTTAGTAATAAACTTCTATGCCGGTGCTTGTTTAATCTGCAGCCACTTCAAATGAATATGTAGATAGGAGGTTTTGCGCCCACATCAAATCCGAAAATTTTATTTATTGCCTTGGATCACATCTTTTCGATTTATTTGAACTAACTTGGGATCCCAACCCGTGAAGAGTCTCTGCCGGAGACAATGCAACCTTCCATCTCTGTGATTCCGGGCATACTGCTTCCAGTTGTCCAGACAAAGAGCACTGGCATCCGCAATGGCTTGGTCTCTAAGACAGAGGTCTTCTTTGTCTTCTACCTGGGGGCTCGGAGTCGAAGATCATCTCAGATGAAGCATTATTGTCCATTCGCTCAATGTGGCTGAGCCAACGTAGTGGACGTTATTTTGCTCTTTTTTTTGCTTTTGGGCTACATCCACATCCACATCTTGGCACAGGTCATAGAGTGTGCGGTTGTAACGTTCCTCCTTTCGCCCTCCTCGCATACAGGACCAAACATCCGACGGAGTATTTTGCTTTCAAAAAAACCCAATATTAGCTCTTTGATAATTATCGTCCAGCACTCAGCACCATAACACAGGACTGTAGGAATATGGTTCGATACATCATGCATATTGTCCTTCGAACTTTGAAAGGTGTCGTTCGTGAAGTTGATGTTTACTCCAAGGTATATGAACTCCTTAACTTCCTGGAAGTTATTGCTTTTAATAGTGACGTTTTGTCCTAGGTACGCTAGGAACAACCGATGATATCGATACCGTCTGCATACCCCAGTTGCTGGACGGATGTTTTGAAGATACTACCTACCATGCGCACTATTTCCTCCAGAACAAAATTGAAATAATCAAATGATAGCGCATCTCCTTGCCGAAATCCGTTGCAATTTTAAGATAATTCGGAAGAGCTGCTTTCAAACTGCACATTACACCGCGTGTTTTCCATATCACGCGACACTGATGGATCACTTGGATCCCATATTCGGCCATCGTCATGTAATGCTGTCATATTCGGCTTTAAAGTCGATGAAAAGATGGTGAGTCTCGATCTTCGAATCAACAGCTCCAATAAAAAATGGGAACAGTTTTCTCTTATGAACATTTCAATAACTGTAAAAGTCACAACTAGGAAAATTCCATATGAACTGATTTGAGAAACGTGTAGCAATATGTTTTGTATAAAGATTGCCTTATAATCAAAACAGTCGAAATAGCAAAAGGGTCAAACGTTGGACAAATTGTCAAACAATCTCATCATTATGTTTCTAACATTTACGAGTAGGTACTATATTTGTATTGTTTTCTCTTTCTACAGCTGCTTTGCTTAATAGGCGAAGCTTTCGATCATTCAGACCAAATTTGTGGTGCCGTCATCAACATTCGTGCAAAGGGACATAAAATTTGTAAGCTTTCAACTATTAATAAAAGCAAATGACAATATGACAAGTACTTTTAACTTTTTAGCCATTTGGACTGCTGATGGTAACAATGAAGATGCTGCTCTAGAAATCGGCCATAAGCTGAAAGAGGCCTTACGTTTAGCCCGATCAAGCTTACAATATCAGCTACACAAGGATACCATGGTGAAGCAAGGCTCAAGTGTCAAGGCCATCTACACTCTCTAAGGAGTATCAAGCATTTCTGTTTGAAGCAAAACGAATTACCACTCTTTGTACCAGAAGTCATCTCCTATGTTAATTATTATACTTTTTTTCACTTTAGCTCTATTTAATATTATTACTCTGTAAACATTGATTTATGAATTACACCTTGTAAATTCCCATGCAATCAGTCGTCGTGAAAGCTGTCTAATGAGTTGAATATTAAGGAATAGAAACACGAACTGATTTAAAGAGGAAGAAGTGGGCCTTTTTAAATACGTATACATATAATATTTAATTTTTTCTTTTTTTGACAACAATCGACTGCGAGCCGAAAAGTCATGCAATAGTCATTGATACATCTTTCGTATTTTCATCAAAATCTATATTTAATTCTAAAGAAATTGAATGATTTAACATCAAATAAACAAAACTATAACAACGACCTGATGGTGGTTAATTCAATGTTTTTATTTACAACAAGGGTATTCACGATCTAATGCAAAAGGCCTGGTAAAATTGCTAAATTTTGTTTTTTTTAGAAGATCCTGAACGCACTTTTTCTAATCTGTAGGAACACTGAAGCACATGTTTTTTTGCTGGTTTTCCCTTTGGCGACGTTTAGTTGTCCATTGCCTTTTGTATTTTAATCAACAAATTTAAAAAAAAAATTAAATCTTATATCTGCGACTTCGCGTGCAGCAACAATAACAATGAATGAAGGAATGAACTTTATTTAGGTTTGAGCCATTAAATTTACAATTACAATTAACAAGTTTAGTTAACAAATTGTTATATTAATACTAATACATATGTACATACATCGATTGAATATATTCTTTCATTTCTCTTTTAAATTAGATTTTTTAATGTCATTGCGAAGTGTGTTGTAATCGCGGAAACCTATATGCTCTTTGTATTTGTAGGTCGCTATTATTTCGTAATAGGTACTCAGACATTTCATTTGTACGTACATTATCAATGACATTTGGTAAGCTGTCAAAAACATTATATTTACTTCATTGTATTTTTCTGTTGCAATAGTGTTGGGGTATAATTAAAGTGCCAAACGTTGCAACATTTAAGTCATTGTATTTTGTTGTTGTGCGAGAACATGTTTCACGTTCGCAATGATACAAGACCAGTTGCATCGGCTCGTGAATACTGTGTCCGAGACCCAGCACAGCACAGTGAAATGTTACATCTGTCAGCGATCTCATTAAGAGATTCGCTTCATTGTTTTACCAACTTTGATATTGTTGGTGGTGTTTCTATGGCTTTTATCGCTGCCTGACTATGTAAATCAAGATAGTTCTGCTGTCTATCGGGCTCATAGAGTCTGCATGCTGATTCGCGTATTGCCACGACTTCCGTCTAAAATACACTGCAGTGGTCAGGAAGTCGTAGCGGGACATTGAGTACAGGGTAATCTGAGAACATGAATGCCCCGTGCCGTCCGCTCTATTTGACCCGTAGGTGTATACTTCTATGACGTCTTCCTTAGATTTGATCTTCCTCTCAACGCAGCCCGTACTATTTTGAATCTTTTTTGGACAATTAAGATACTCACGTGTCGAATGCCCTAGCTTTGCACCATATGCGATTTTCTGTCTGAGGGCTGCCTTCTAAGCTACCACCTACCCAAAGATATCAGCGAGGAGGAGGTTAAGCTTAGTTTCTAAGGCTGCCGTTGGCATGGACCTTAAGGCACCTGTAATGCAGATGCGGGCTGACTTGGACTCGTTCCAAAGCGCTCGCCATAAGATTATAAGGATAGGTCTCGCAACCGCCAAGTACAATAGACTATCATAGGCTTCAGACCCCACCAACGTTGATCCAACGGAGAGCATTTATTTATTTTTTTAATAAAGTAAGTAGGTTTACTCTCTACTTGGAAAATGAAAAAAACTACTGTACTTTCCGGCTTAAAATTGTAGGGATGTTTTTTGGGTGATAACGAACATTTTGCAAACAGAGCCAAATCGTTCCAGACGTTCTCAAGTGATGCGCTTACCAACAAATATTTCATTTTTATTATATAGATTGATATCGAGCGACTAAAGGATTTATGCCACTCTCATTATCTTTGGGGTTTCCAATATCACTATCAAGCCTCAGTCATCTTAAGAAGTGATTGATTCTATTTCCAGGGCATTTAATCTAGCAACAAGTGACAAAAAAAAATATTTATTTTTAGGTAAATACGAAGGCTTTTACCAATACAAAACAATAATAAACAATTAAATATCACATTGTGCTGAAATAAACTTAGATTTAGTTACGCATTATTTTCTGAGCGTCACGACGGATATCCTTTCTTTTGCATCGGTCCAATGCCTCACATAGAATGTCATAGTGCTCCCGTGGATGATGGCGTGAATCACTTTCGAATATTTCAAATATTTCATAGACTCTTGATTGCAGGTCAGAAGGATGTTTAACCTCGATTCTGTCTAAATCACCTGCTCGCACAAGCAATTCCCGACCTAAACTACGCCAATTACTGCCGATATCCTGGGCAATAAGTTTGTAGATATCATTACGTTTCTTTTGTGTAAACTCAAAAATTATTGTGGTTTTCCCCCCATTTTCCGATGGTTCACTTTGAAGCTTGGCCTCGATTTCATTTTGCTCCTGAAGTCTTTCTAATGCATAATAATCATGGTATGACGGTATTGGTGGAACATACTTCTCCAAAGCCATGTCAAGCTCATCATCGGCGAAATTCTCAGATAATATCCGAAGAGGTTCAATGTTGTATTCCGAAAGAGCATCACGTCTCTCCAAGCAGTCCAGCAAATCGTCAAGGGTTTTAATGCGGGCATAACTTCTTACGGAGTCGATCTCTTCCTTAAAACGGTTTTTGTAGTTATCCAAAATAAATCTTGTGATCTGTTTGTTGACAATTTTTGATTTTAAAAAATCGTAGGTGTAGGGTCCACTTTTCAACATTTAACAATTCCAACTTTGACTTAATGGTAGAAACACATCAACACTTCAAAGTCGCCTTCAACTTTGACAACCACGTCGCACGTTTTAGAACCAATGCTTTTTAATGGGATGGAACACATTAGCACTTCAACCTCAACTTCACCTTCAACGTTAGACCTAAATCCTAAATTCAAAATTGAAGTGCAAGTCCCACCAACCTTGAAGCGATGTTTTCAGTTTTCCCAACATGCAAATGTTTATATTTTGAGCGAATTTTCTCGCTTGCTTGTATTTTGACATAATTTTCTCTTTTCTTTACAACCATTCTTTGTTTTGCTCTTGAAGTTACATTTTTCATTGTGTTTGACTCAACTTTAAACGCTAAAGTTCTCGCTCTTGTCAAAGTCCAAGTCGAAGTTGAAGTGTTGATGTGTTTCTACCATAACTCTATTTTTTAGTTTGAACTTTGAAGTTCATGTCAGGCTACACGTTTTTTAAGCACTGTGAACTGGAACGTTGGCTGACTTCAGTGCATACGAATGGGCGCATTCAAACTACTAGTTTAACTTTCCTCATTGTCAAATAACTCACGTGACCATAGTTTGGCAAATGATAGAAATTTAATTAGTAGGGAACTCGTAGTTGCCTTGCAAGTTGCACTAGCCGAATGTAAACATTAAAATGAGCTCATTCCGTCAGCTTCGTATGCCATTTTCGCACATTTCGATACATTCATCAAAAGTTTTCCCATACATTTCCGGTTTTCAAAATCATTTGCTTTCCGTTATTTTATTGAAACGTCCTCAAAAACATACATTTTTCAATTTTCGAAATCGGTTCTTTTTATTGAATCCTCGAAACCTACTTGCAATCGTACAGTTGTTGCAGCAAACACATATTTTGAAACGTGACTGTTCACCCCTGTCGTGTTTAGAACTTAGGTTTGTTAGGGATTTTCGATATTTCAAAATTCGTTAAATTTGTTTTTTGTTCTTTGGGTTATAGAGTTATTTATTAAATCAATTAAGTTGGGTTCTTCTGTGGTAAACTTCTTTGAAACAAAACTAATTTGTGCAATAGTTTTTTTTTTATAACATCTTGTAAAAGATTTAACCTAAATGCCAATATGGGGACACAGGTCTTAAGCACCGCTACTTTTGTTTGTAAATTGGTATAGATTTTACTTTACGGGCACAAGTTCAAAAAACAATTGAATTGGAAGGTGATGAGGATCATAAATTAAAAGAACCCTAAAAAATTGCTAAGTTTAACATCTTTCTTTCAACTATGTATTGACTTTACTTACTTAACGGGCTCCCGACCTTGAAGAGTCTCTGCCTGAGGCACTGCAGCCTTCCATCCTCTGCGATGCCGGGCACACTGCTTCCAGTTTTCTAGACCAAGCGCACTGGCATCCGCGAAGGCTTGGTCTTTCAAACAGAGGTTCGGTCTTATTTGCGTTCACGAACCAGTGGCTTGCAGCCGAATATCCTTTTGGCTGGAGTATAATTGTCCAATCCCTCAATGTGACCAAGCCAATGTAGTCGACGTGATTTAGCTTTTTGAACTACATCAACACTTTGGTAGAGTTCGGTGTTGTATCCTCTTCTCCATTCGCCCTCCTCGCACACAGGACCAAATATCCGACGGAGTATTTTTCTTTCAAAAAAACAAAATACTCCCCTCCCTACTTTCTACTTATCGTCCAGCACTCGGCACCATAAAGCAGGACTGGCAGGATTGAGGTTCTATACAGCATGCATTTTGTCCTTCAAGTGAAAAGTTTTGAACCCATTTGTTTCGCTAAACCGAAGTAGCAGCTGTTTCATTAGGAAATTCTCCGCCAGATCTTCACTAAGTTGTCATTCGTGAAGTTGATGTTTACTCCTAGGTAGATAAACTCCTTAACTACCTTGAAGTTATTGCTATCAACAGTGACGTTTTGTCCTAGGCGGTGGACAGATGTTTGTTTTTTTGACAGCATGTGCTTGGTCTTATCTTCATTTACTTCAAGACCAACCAATTTTGCCTGTTCTTCAAACGCCATAAAAGCCTCTAACACGGCACGCTGATAATGGCCGATGATGTCGATATCGTCCGCATACCCCAGTAGCTGGACGGATCTATTGAAGGTAGTGCCTTTCGTGTTGACTCCTGCCCTTCGAACTATTTTCTCCAGAACAATATTGAGGAAGTCATATGATAGCGCATCTCCTTGCCGAAATCCGGTACAAGTTTGGAGTAATTAGGAAGAGCTCTGGGGTGGCTGATAACCTACTTTATCTCTGATGAAAGTCCGTGTTTTTTTGTTATAATTTAGTGCTATTTTTTCAATGCTATATAGTAAGTTTGTCCTTTTATTGTTATTTTGTAAATTGTTTTCTTTTCTATTATATACTCAATAGTACTTAGCCTAGCCGTAAGTAATATACGAGTACCTATAATAAAATATATATAAGCCCAAAACGATACAAAAGTCCAGTCACTTTTTTGCTGAACACGCTCATTCAGCCAATCGCTGATAACAACATGCTGAAATGCTACTCGATAGGTCCTCGCCCAACTCGTTTCAAATTGCTTTTTGTTGACTTTTTTCGTCTTTTTTTCATCTATCTTCATTCGCATTTGCCTTCATTTGCGAAATAGAGTGAATAAACGCCAATTACGTTTTTGAGTCAAGATGATTTTATTTCGGTTACGCTGTTTTTAGTGTGCAATTTCCAATAAAAAAAAATTTCTTTTTCAAATGGCACACCATTAAAACTTCAACGTCCGCAACAAAATATCTAGGTGCTATCGTTTTTACTAAAAAGTGCTTCCACTTACATAATTTAAACAAAAGCCAACAAACAAGGGGAAAAAAATGTCGGTGTACAGTTTTAGATGATAGTCGGTCCCCCCAAATGCGTATCAGAGGAAACAAAGAGAAATTGAAAATTTAATTTAAATACGTTTTCGAGTGCGGCACCACCAAAACGGACAAAGATAATACAAAAGCCATGTTTTAAGAAAAGAAAACATTCCAAATGAATTTTTTTTTGTGAGACCGTTTTCTTTATTGTAATTTCCTTCTTACCCTCCGCCTTATGGTACGCTATTTGCATTTTCTTTTCTATATCTATATTCTTGTTTCCATTTTTTTTATTTATTTTTGTTTTGTTTTTCTGTTGATCCACCTTCGCAAAACGTTTAACTTGGCTAAAAAACAGTGAGTGCGGTTCGAATTAAGTTTCATCTTTTACCATAAAGTGGGCAAGCACAGTGAAGAAAAAAAAGGTTTACATATATACATAGGCATTAAAACAAAATCCAGGAAAATGCCATGTGATATCGGGAAATCGTCTGATATCGAGAATGTCGACTGGAGTACCGGCACCGGATCAGGCCCCCACTACACCAATGTTGTTCGGTGAGTTCAAAAAGCTTCTTGGGTTTCAGCTCCCATGAGCATGTCAGGTAGTGAGAGGCTGCCAGTTGCAATTACGTTATTACACAAAATTTTATTTTATTTTGAGAATTGAGTTTCGGGGGTCTGTCTTAAGGTTACCAGGAAGCACCCACTTTTAACCCGAAGACGTACAAATTGTTCGTTCATTTCTCCAAGGGTGATTTTAGGAAATGTCGACACAAAAGTGTACGAATTGTATTACAATGCGTATAGCTTCCACAGCGAAATTTTGAACTTTGTTTATATAAATTATGCAATACATTTTGTTTAAAACGAGACATCAAGCTAATCGCTATTAAGAAGTGTGCAATTAACGTATTTTAAAACGTGGAACAATTTAAGTTCTTCGTTGTACTATTTACAAAAAACAAATTAACAATTAGTCTGTTCGCTTCGGGTACTTTTATTTAAAGAAAAAAAAAACTGTCAAATTTCCAAAATAGAAAGAACATCCTGCCTGGCTGTCAAAAGTTTAATTGAGCGAACTTTTTAGTTATTGTATTTCTTTCACTAACAACTTTATTTGCCTTTCATGTATTTGAAAAATCAGTAAAGTCCCCTGTCAGACTAATTCCAAGTCGACTAGTGCGAATTTTGATATTGTTAAACAACCTATGTATTAATTTGTACTAATTTTAGTCTCAATAAAGATGTTAAAGAGAAAAAATCTTGTAATTTCAAAGAAAAGTACGCGAACGATTTCGCAGAAAAAAACGAAAAACGTCAAACCTGTTTCTGTGTAAAGAAAAATCGAAAGTACATTTTATTTTCGTTCATCTTTTTACCATTTTCTCAGTTGGTACCTACGCGAAGCGAACGGTTTTGTGTAGTTTCACATGAAAGTTTATATGTATAAATATACGTTTCCAAATAGTACGCTAACTACTACATATCAACCTGTGCTGCACAGAAAATTACAGAATAGTTCAGGAAAATGTAGGAATTGGATTCCCATAACTAAAAATATTGCCTCCAAGTGTTTTACAATGTGCTACTTTTTATTGCATGAAACTTATGAAACTTGTTTTTTTTTTTTTCAGATATAGCAGTTCTTAGTTTCATGCAACATTTATGCGCATATTAGAAATCAAATTAACAAAAAAAAAGGAGATGTTCAAGCTGTTATCAATCATCAAGCCAAAGTTTGATTTTACAACGCTTACATTTCTTCTTTTCTTTAACGACAAGATTATGATCTGAACTAAAAGGTTCATAATCCTCCCACTCCACTACATCCTTAGTGGTGCGCTGTGGGTCTCGCCGGTTTGACCTTAGAAAGTATTCGCAGGCCTCTCGATTGCGAAATACTTCGCTATTGAGACCAATCAAATGCTGCTACTCTTGCTTTTGTGTGTACCAAGAGTTTTTTGGCCTACCTATCTTTCGCTATTGTATAGGAATATCTCTCCCCTGAACTCGCGCTCCATTTTCTTTGATAGTTTTCATGCGAAGCATATTCATCTCAGCTGCCATTACTTTGTCGTCATACTTTTTCACAGTATGTGAGCACTGGGTGCATAACTGCCGTATAGAGCCTTCCTTTCACCATAGGTATTCTGTCAGACCCTTATAGATGCAATCTTTTAACCTGGTATCTTCATCATCCTTAACTGCGAAGACATGATCAGGATTAAAGGGATCATAACCCTCCCTATTAACTGCATCCCGCCTGGTCCGCCTGTGTAGTTTCGCCGGTTCCCCCGCAGGCCTCACTGTTATGGATCAATTGTTAAGCAGATGGTATAGATGCAGTAACATTTGCAACAGCTGCTAAATGGGCATCATGTAGAGAGAGTGATAGGGAAAGAAGAGAACGCACGTCCTGTCAATAAAGAACAGATTTCATCACCCAGTATAGAAGAGGTTGGCTTAGCTATATGACAAGACGTCACTGTTGATAACAATAACTTCGAGGTAATTAAGGAGTTCATCTACCTAGGTGTAAACATCAACTCCACGAATGACACCTTAGTGGAGATCCGGCGGAGAATTACCTTGGGAAACCGTTGCTACTTCGATTTAGCAAAACAAATAGGTTCAAAACTCCTCATTTGAAGGACAAAATGAATGCTTTATCGAAGCTTAATCCTACCAGTCCTGCTTTATGGTCCCGAGTGCTGGACAATAAGTAGAAAAGGGTAGCTTACATTGGGTTCTTTTGAAAGAAAAATACTCCGTCAGATATTTGGTCCTGTGTGAGAGGAGGGCGAATGGAGGAGCCAAAAAGCTAAATCACGTCGACTGCATTGGCTCGGCCACATTGAGCGAATGGAAAATATTGCTATAGCCAAGAGGATCTTCGAATCCCAGCCACCTGGTTCCAGAAGGCAAGGAAGACCGAACCCCCGTTTTAAAGACCATGCCATCGCGGATGCCAGAGCGCTTGGTCTGGAATCAGCGTTCCCGGGATCGCAGATGATAGAAGGCTACAGTGTCTCAGGTCGGGAGCAAATAAAACCCATTGTGCTGCAAAATTAAATGAACTTTATTCTAGTGGAAAACACAGGCTATAGGCACGGTTTCTTAAATTATAGAAGTTTATATGTTTTTAATTTCATTCCATATTTCTGTTTACAAAATCGGTTTTTTTTCCTTAACATTATAGCACACAATAATTAAAAAAAAACGCTGTTTAATTGATGGGTTGCTCCGATAAATACTCTTAAATATTATTATGTGGAAGATGAAAAACAGCATTTGTCCAGCCCGTTTGCTGTTAGGTATAACAAATTCGAGGGACTGAAACGGCTGGGATGAAGCGTATGCGGGTGAAAATTGTTTGCGTGCATTTGTAAATGGAAAATGAGAGAGTTGTTATTTGTTTGCTTCCCGTTTAGTTCATTCGGTCGTATAATTTATTAAATATGAATAACGTCTCCAAGACAATAATGCATACATTCTCCTGTTCTTAAACAAAACACAAATGATAATGGCCATACCACCATTATCTTACATGCAGAATCGTATCCATTGGAATTCATGGCAGGTATTGGATCTCACCGAATTAAGAGATTGGATTGAATTGAATAGCCTTTGTTAGTGGCGATAAAAATATCAGTCACATGAACACAAAAGAGGAAAACAAAAATGGCACACACACACACTTTCTTACTTGTCTACCGCGATCTTTCAATTCGGGCTTACATGCTGATTGTCAATCCAATCACAGAAAATTCGTGATCGAATTGAGTGAATCCTGCTTCGATTCAACCTGCATTTACATGGAATTCAATCCGGATTGCCTGTGGTGTTCGCGGGTTTGACCATAAAAAGTATCGGAAGGACTTTATAATTGGAATCACTTTGTGACTGAGGCCAATCAGGCATTTTAGGATTTGTCTCGGGTTGTATCGGACACCTGTATCTATACTATCACAACAAGGGCCTATTTACGCTAAGGCTCAGTCGCATATAATTGACCATTTCCTAATTAAGGTTATATGAAGTGGCGATAATCAGCGACAATAGCCTGATCTTCGGGGCTTTTACTACCCGAACTATATTTATCACGGGAGTACTCTACTCTGCTATTGCGGAGAGGGCCATAATTGACACTGTTCACCGAATTCTACCGCCTGCGTAGTAAGGGGAGGTTTCACATGATCTCCAGGTCGATGCGTTATCTACAACATCCTAATTTACTTACGTAACGGGCTTGGTCTTTAAAATGTGGATTCGTTGTTCCTTGTCGTCACGAACCTGGGGGCGTATGTTAGCGTGTATTAAGAAGATGCCCGTTTCACGTGCTACCAAGGCATTATTTACGTCCAACGGCCTTTGTTAGCCCTTAGCGTTGCGTGTCAGGTGGCCGAAACTTGGATCGAGTACCCGTGTGAAAACTGCATCTATGCGGTATTTATACTACATTGATGCAAAGTTTAACGATATAATACTTTAAGTTGATGAATTTAACCTTTTTTCGATTTCTATACATTTCATCTGCTCTCTTATTTTCCCTTAATCTAACAAAAACAGTATTGTGGCTGATTGCTTTTTAATGTTCTCATATTGTACATATATGTAGATTATCTGCTTGCGATAAACACAGGCACAGCGACAGTTTTTATAAAATTGGCAAAAAATTCCCTCAATGTCAGGCAAATTTGAGAAATCCGCAAAATAAAGTATGAAAAAGAAAAAATGAATTTATTAATCGATGCGGTATTTGCTTGACTAATGCATACCTATAATATGCAAGCAGGATGCGTTATGGAACTGTTGATTTGTCGCGGATTCGCGCAAATTGCTTTGGAACAGTTGACATTGCATGGAAAATACATCGAAACCTTTTGGAACTCAGCCGCAACGGTTATTCGATTCATCTCACAGTTCTAACCAAGTCGATTTTGTTTTTAAACATCTCTTAAAATTCTAAATAAAGCCCAATTAAATCAGACGCGCCGAAGATCATCATGTATAAGCAACTCAAGTAACTTCAACTACATTAACCGGCGGCTACATAAGTATCTATATATTTTATTCAGACTACATAAAACTTGTACAGAAGCGTATCACTATATTATCAGTTAAATTGGAATCACTTTGTGACTGAGGCCAATCAAACTGGTCTTTCTTTATTAAATTTAGATAAAAATCCTGGTATGGATGGCATCCCGCCAATTTTACTTCAAAAGTGCTCTTTCGCGTTTTCTGTACCTCTTTGTTTAGTTTTTAATTTGTCTCTCCGGTCTGGACACTTTTTGAAAAATTGGAAGAACTCATTTTTAACGCCCATATATAAATCTGGGTCGAGACATGATATTACTAACTATCGTCCGATCTGTAGGATTTCTACTATTCCTAAGTTGTTTGAAAAACTGGTTTGTGACAAACTTACACCTCTCTTAAAGAGATTTATCTCTCCGTTTCAACATGGATTCATCGCAGGTAGATCTACTACCACAAATCTCTCAATTTTTTGTAACTCTGCCTTGAAATACCTTGAGAATGGCTTGCAATGTGATGTAATATATACGGACTTTGCTAAAGCGTTTGATCGCGTCAACCACAATATATTAATTTCCAAACTAACTGGCTTAGGACTTCACTCCAATTTCCTAAAGTGGATTCATTCCTACTTAACGGATCGTATCCAGTATGTTCGCATAAATGACACGTTCTCGTCACCAGTTTATGTTACCTCTGGAGTACCTCAAGGTAGTCATTTAGGCCCTTTGCTCTTCCTTTTATTTATTAATGACATTCCTGACTTGTTTTTGAGTTCCCAGTGTCTAATGTTTGCCGACGATTTGAAAGTGTTCCGACCTATACGTTCAGTTCATGATTGTATTCTTTTACAGGAGGATCTTGAACGACTTTCCATATGGTGTCAAAATAATGATCTTCATCTCAATGTCTCTAAATGTCAAAGCCTTTCTTTTTACCGTAACCTCTCTCCAATTCACTTTACGTACGTAATCGATAATACCTCCCTGTCCATTATTTCGTCCAAAAAAGATCTTGGAGTAATTTTTGACATAAAACTTAGCTTTTGTAAGCACATTGAGTCTTTGGTTGCCAAAGGTAATCAGATGTTAGGTTTCATACTGCGGAATTCTAAAGACTTTCATGATCCGCATACTCTCAAATGTTTATTTTTTGCATTTGTCCGGTCTCACCTTGAGTACTGCAGTATAGTTTGGAATCCGTTTTATGAAGTACATTCTATTAGAATAGAGAAGATCCAAAAGCGTCTTACTAGAGTAGCTGTTCGTAGACTGCGATGGAATATTGAAATGCCATCTTACGAGACCAGGTGCAAATTATTTGGTATCCTACCTCTTTTTAAACGAAGGCAATATTTTTTAATTATGTTTATTCGTGATTTGATTAATGGTCATATCGATTGTCCTTTCCTATTATCATTAATTGGATTTTATGCTCCTTCGAGAACTCTAAGAAATCGTCTTTTATTTTATGTACCTTATCATAGAGTTAATTATGGATTCAATGAACCAATTTCTAGATGTCTTAGAGAATCAAATAAATATTCTAGTATATTTGATTTTAATCTTAGTAGGGATTCATTTAGAAATAAAATAATTCTGTTGTTAGGCTTTGGTGGTCGTTTTTAAGTATATTTTTGTGTTAGTAAAAGTAATCTAGCGAGAACAGTAGATGTACTCATTTGATTGATTGAAAAAAAAAAATAAAATTGATCACAATGTACTTGGAAATAAGCTAAGCCAATTAAATTAATGAATTTTAAACAAACATACTTTAGAGTGCCTATTTGATAGTTTCTTTAACCAATTGTTTAATCCAAAGTCCTGGGCCCTGATTGCAAATTACGAGACAAGAGTAACGAATTACGATTTTGCCGCAACGATACCTATGCCCTACAAATTACCGACATGAACAAGTTGGCATTCTAAATGTGAATAAAGCTTAATTTTCCGTCATTTTGAACCACATCCACCTTTCGAGTACGAGAATATGATATCATTAACAATGCAATATCGATAACATTTTGTTGTTGATACTTTTAAATTCAAGAAAATGAATGTTTTTCCTTATTATTTGAACAAATTGTTTGTACTTTCAAATATTTGAAAATAAAAACGACAGCGCAAATTGTGTGGTAAGTCGAACGATACCTACCTGTTTTTCGGCAGTAACGATATTCAGGCAACGAGAATCGTTATTTGTAATCAGCGCCCTGAACTTTTGCATTTAATTCTGTGCAATAACCTTGATACATTCTTGAAAGTACATACAAATGTTATCACGCAGTAAAAGTGTTAATCGCACGCCTTTAAGCTTTGTTTGTTGGGTAAATATTTTTATTAAACTCTGGGAAAGTGCAAGTGCTAATATGTATTCGTATATTTCGCGCAACTAGTACACACCATATTATCTTTACCCAACGATTAAGTCGACAAAGATTGTCCCTATCAGTACTGAGGCGATAATTCCGCATGTTCGACAATATACAAAAATAGAACTACATCAACTTTTTACAATACTTGCGTAATTTATTAGTTATCGACTTGAAAAAAGGATTGGATTTTCAAGTGAGTTTGGGCGGTAAAGGGTAACCCGTTAAGACCGCCTATTTTGAATCGGTCGTATAGCGTTGTTGTTTGACAGCTGTCAAGGTTTGGTCATGGAGAGTAACACGGACGCACAACGCATAAAAATAGTTAGAATCCACTACCGAAATGGTGACAATTTTGCGGAGAACGTTAAAAAATATACCGTTAATGGATTTGATCATGACAACATAGCATATGTCTATTATAATCACTAACTTGCTTTGGGATATGCTCATTCATCTTTTTGAATGCGTTCTCTACAAAATGAAGTGCTTATTTCCTAATGGTTAATTGAAAAAACTATGTAGTTTACTTACTCGATATTTTAGCAAAAATATAATTTTTCGTCAATTACATATTTACCTGGAAAAATAAACCACGCCGAATGACACGAACAATTAAAAAAAATGCATAAATTATAACTTTCGACGCACTCAAAGCAGAGCGAGTAGTTTTTTTTATCGTTTTTAATTGAATTGCAGTTTTTAGAATAATCAATAGGGTGCTTCTTAAAAATTAACATTTAAAATGTTATACCCAGTTATTTTGTTCTCGATGTCTACCGGTACAACCCTCACTCTTTCGAAACTCGTTCTATTGCTATACAAGGATTTGTCGACGGTTGTCTTCCCAGTGCGTCCTCGTTTCGCTTCGGATTCGGAGGAGGTTATTATCCTTAGATCGCATACGCCTCAATTCAGGGCCCCTTTGACCATCGTTGCTTTCGCATGGTTTCGTCCGATAGTACGCTGTTGCATAAAGTACTAGATTCTGAGATAGTGACCCTATCTCAAATCTAGCACTTTATGCAACAGCGTACTATCGGAAGATGAGATAAGTTCTCTTCAAGTTCCCCAATTTCAGAGTTGAAGATTGATGACTCCGCCCAATAGACAGATGTCGTGTCGTCCTCGACAGTGTGTTCTAAAACATCCCTAGTTGATGATGTAATTTTAAAGGCATCATTGTCTATTTGTTTTTGTTTTTTTGTATCTATTTTAATTTCCACGAGTATTCGGGATAATGGATTGGCCGTGGTCTACCCGTGTAACCACAGGAAGGCTATCTTAAAGTCGGGGGTCGCCTGGTATCCGAATTTCGTAATTGAACGACTAAGCTCCCATTTCGACATGGACCCTTTGGCGTTTGGTTTTCCACCTTAAGATTAGGTAATTGTTGACGGGTTTTAATCACCGTATTTGCTTACGAGGTTTAATCCTTGTATCCCCAGGTCGGATAACCTTCCCCCTTTATCCGGGCTTGGGACTTGATTTTTGATTTGATTTGATTTGATTTCATTAAAAATAATGTACAAACGATTTATAAAACTTTTTTTTGTAACAAAGAAAGATTTAAAAACTTTAAAAATGTTGCTTTACATAAATTAATAATAAATGTTTGTACGTAAACACATTTTCACAATTTTTTATGTTGTACCTAGATATACCAATGTATAAGTGCTCTGTTTTGTCCGCTAACAGTATGATGACGATCCAATCTGAAGTCCTGGGGTGGAATCGGCTAAGGTGATAGTTGATAGTTGACAATCAAAATCATACCTTTACGTCCACGTAAGGTGATTATGAAATTGACAATCACCTTTTTGCCATCAATTTCATGTGACAGCAATTTAGGTGTTTTGAAATACAAATCATGAAAAATAAACACACATCAGCTGCTCGGAATGACAGCGTCGACAAGGAAGTGACGTTCAAAACTCTAAGTGCTGCCAATAATCAATCATTTTTTAGTGATCGCTTTACGCAGAGCAAAAAGGAGTTGATAATCAAAAACGACAATCAAAAAGCGACAATCAACTATCATCTTAGCCGATTCCAGTCCTGGTTATTTCTCAGGCTATAAGGTTGTAGCTCCCCAACAAACTGTATGTTCTCCGTTATATAGGATGGCAAACTACTGGTTTTACTCTTGAATACAAAAATTAAGACATTAAATATGACTCTTTGTCTGATGCTTAAATACTTAAGCGTTTCCAACATATGTAAAGTTGACGTTAAGAGGGACATTTTTAAAATAAATACAACGCATCGCTTTGTTTTACATTTTTTGCAATCTGCACATACTTTCCGTCGAACATTGCAGAAGAACCGTTAAACAGTATTCAAAATGCGGTTTTATGATCCTGTTATACACTCTGATTGCGTTCATAAGTGTCATTTTATCCCGAACCCTACTCAGTCGTTCCGCAGCTCTCTTCGAGATAGGGCGGCTAGTTAGTGTTCAGCGGAAAAAAAAGGAAAGTGTATCCAATATAAGCGATTTAGTCAAGCGATTTTTAAGTCCGAAGTTGGCTTAGTAAGCAAGGTGCCCCGCTCTGACGCCGGAGGCTCGGGTTCGATTCTCGGTCAGTTTTCAATTTTTAAATTTTTTTCGGGAAAATAGTGATAGAGACACAAAAATAAACAAAAAAAAAAAAAAACAAAAGTGCCGCAACGTATCAGGCGATGGACCCCGGAAAATCGGTGGTCTCGCTTACGGGTGTGGGTGTGCCGTTGCGACGTGTTGTGCGAACACGTGAGCCGGCAAAAAAATCAGCAGCAACAATAGCAGTAATAAAAACAGCGGCAGCTTGTATGCCAAGGGCAGCTTTAAATGCCATTAAAGTGACACCAAGTTCAACAGCGGGTTCCGCGTTGCCCAGGCGGGGGTCTACGCAGGCAACACCAGCTACAACAACATCAACAACAGCAACAACAACAACGCCAACAATAAAAGCTCTCGCTACAACGCCAGCAGTAACTGTAAGCGAGGAGTATAGGACAGTGGAAAAACGCCGGCGGAAGTTAAATCCGAAGCCGAACCTTTCAGCCAAAAGAAGGTTAGACTTGGCAGGCCATAGTGTGGCATCATCGGTGGCTGCATCCGATGATGACGGAGCACACTCCAGCTCTTATGAGTATGATGGAGGAGAGGGCCGGTACGTCGGAGAGGGAAACTCCTTCAAGGACTTACCGGTCGATGACGAGGAAGTCGTCCAAATGGACGAAGAAAAAGAGGATGATGAGGAGGCGCAGCTGGACAAGCTCATAAAAGAGCTGCTGGAGAAGCGCGACCAGTTGCGCAGTAAGAAGCTGCAGCAACAGCAACAACAAGCTGTGCTCAAGCAGCAAGTGCAACAACAACTGGAGGTGAAGCAACAACAACGGCAACATCAACAACAACAACACCAACAACATCAACAACAACAACACCAACAACAACAACAACAACAACAACAACAACAACAACAACAACAACAACAATCTAAACAGTCGCGGAAGGACAAAATACCACCCATTAACGTGAGTAATTTCGACATTGTAGATAGCATTAGGATTTGTAAATTAATAACAAAAAATTTCCATGTGAAAAGGCTTTCTGCTAACAATCACATAATTATATGTGAAAAAATAGAGGAGTACCAGAGGGTGCGCGCCGCTTTGGGAGAGGTGAAAACCGAGTACTTCACGTACACCCCAAGGCAGCAAAAGTTAAAAACCGTGGTACTGAAGGGAATCGATCCCTCAATTAAAACGGAGGAGCTTGAAAGAGAGCTAAAGAATTTTGAAAGCGACGACCTCCATTTCGTGGGGGTCAAGCCGTTTTCCTCCGCTGTGGCAAGGGGTGGTAACCGTCACTTACCATTCTTCCTAGTCCAGCTTACTCCCGACAGCAAAATCGACAGGCTGCGAAATATCCGCTTCCTGTACTACCATGCTGTAAGGTGGGAGAAAATAAAGAGGTCAGATCGCATTCTTCAATGTATGCGCTGCCAAAGGTTCGGGCACGCCGCAGCTAACTGCAACATGCAGTTTAGATGCGTGAAGTGCGATAAGGACCACATACATGGTGAATGCTCTCTAGGTAAGGAGAGAGTCGAAGACCGGAGTGTACTCTCCTGTGTGCTCTGCAGGAACTCTGGACATCCCGCCAACTTCAGGGGTTGTCCAAAGTACCAAGAATTGAAAAAGAGAGTCCAGGCCCGCAAACAGCAGTCTGAAGATGATAGGCGTCAGAGGAGTCGCTCGTTCGCAAATTTTGTGGCACCCAACGTGTCCTTTGCCCAAATGGCAGCTGGACCGGGTCAAGCCCACATGACATCAAACCAACCAAAGGTAGCCCAAAAGGCACCAGAGGTGGATCTGGACTTAAAATCGATCCTTCTGTCTCTGCACGGAAAGATCGATAAGTTCCAGAAACAATTAAATGAACAAGCGGCCCGAATTGACTTTATCTATTCGGAGCTGTTTGTGGGGTCTGGTGTGCCATAAATCTAATGGCTACGCTGGATGAGGGAAACTTAAAGATCCTTGCTGTGAATGTTAATTCACTAGTCAGGATCGAGAAAAGAACGTCACTTGCCAACTTGTTGAAAACCGAAAACCCGGATGTGCTTTTGGTTAGCGAAACTAAGCTAAATCAGAAGCACAAATTGGGATACAAAAACTATCATGTAATAAGAAGAGACCGGCCTCACTCCACTCAAGGAGGTGGGGTTGGAATCTTAATTCGAAAAGGCCTGCGCCATAGGGTTATATATAGCGGGGACGTACGTAGGTTCCAGTTGTTGGAGGCATGCATCATATGCATTCCTCTCCATAGCCGGAGGAGAATGTATGTGGTGTCGCTTTACGCACCTGCAGCACCTCCACCAAACCAATTTATGACAGAGCTCGAGACACTTTTTCGTGGTCTGCAGCTGAACTCGGAGGAGAATTATTACTTCTTGGCCGGAGATATTAATGCCAAACATGCGGCATGGGGAAATGTTACTGCAAATCCCAGGGGCAACCAGTTTCACGACTGGTGGCGCCTCAATATGATTGAGTACAACCTCGAGTTGTACGCGACGGATATCCCTTCTTTCCCAAGAAGCGGTGCTTTCCTGGACTTGGCCTTAACGGACGCAAGACTTCAACTGACGAACATAGATCAAAACACGCGGAACTGTTTGCGTGCGTTTGAGTACGATAGTGATCACTACGGACTCGCCGCCGCAATACGGATCCCGAACGAGCAAACGCTGCTGGAGGAGTACGAAGCAGTGTGTTCATTCGATTATCGGAGGGCACAATGGTCGCGCTTCTCCAGATTTTTAAAGCGAGATATACGTTCGAGTGGGATCGACCCACCGACAAACAGTAACATGACAAATGATGACATTGATCGGCATTTATTGCAAATGAACGACGCCATCAAACGAACTATGGAACGAACTATTCCTCGAGTAGGGCGTTCCGACGACGACCAGACAGAAAAGTACAGAAACCCTACAATCGACGCACTATACCGACAGAAAAGTAGACTGCTCTCGAGGCTTAAACGGCTGTACAGGCAATTTACTGATCGCAACGACCCGGAGGTAAGGATGCTGAATTCAGAGATCCGAATCCTGAAACAGCTGATAAAAGAAAATTACAAAAAATCTGTAAGTCTGTATTGGGGCAATAAAATTCGGGCTATTAAAACCTGTAGTCCGAATATGTTCCCACAGATAAATAAGTTGTTCAGGAGGAAAGATCACAATGATATTCCTTGTGTTCGAATCTCCCAGACAGCAGAGAACAGACAGACGGTACTGACTGCTGGAATAAGTCCAGAAAGTGTCGCTTCAAACGACGATTTTTTCGTGGTCGAGGACCCACAGGAGAAGGTGGATTTGCTAGGCGCTTGTTTCGAGGCCGTGTATACGGTGAACAATCCTGTTCGCCGTAACCACGACATTGAGAATAGGGCTCTGGTGAGCCACTTCGATCTGCGCACCGAACTTGAGAATTGGCGATCTGAGAATAACGGATTCACCGTGTTCACTGATGAAAACCATGCTAATGCAGTTGTCGCCAATGGCCGAGATGCATCGCACTTGTTCGTGTCGAGGGATGATCTTCTGTGCATCTTCGAGACACTAAAGAATAAAAAGTCGGCGGGGATGGATGGTGTCCCAAACGTCGTATTGAGACACCTGCCTCTGGAGGCTGTAGATATTTTCACCACGCTGTTTAACAATGCGCTGAATAATGCATATTATCCGGCGCATTGGAAGGTAGCTGTGGTACACCCTATCCCGAAAAAATGTAAAGATAGGACGAACCCTGCCAATCTCCGGTCAATTAGCTTGCTTCCGAATATTAGCAAGGTCTTTGAAAAGGTTGTCAATAGAGCCCTGTTAAAGTGGGTCGAGGACAATAACATAATTCCGGACAACCAGTTTGGTTTCAGGGCGAGGCATGACACTATTCATGCCGCGTCGAAACTGGTTTCCGACATTCAGTGGAATAAATGCAAGAACCAATGCACGGGTGCTTGTCTGGTTGATTTTGAGAAGGCTTTCGACACCGTATGGTTAGAGGGACTTTTCTACAAGTTGACCAGGCGGGGGATGCACAAACCTTTGCTATATGTAATTTATAATATGCTTATGGGAAAGAAGTTCGTTGTCAAATGTGGCAACGTGACTTCGAGCAGAGTCTTTGAAATTAAAAACGGTTTACAGCAGGGGGCGGTCAATTCTCCGATCCTGTTTAACATTTACACGAGTGATCTGGTGGGTTCACTCAGCCATGCTATAGCGTATGCCGACGATTTGGTGGCATACAGATCAGGTCCTAAAATCGAGGTCATTAATATCCTTTTGCAGCGTGACTTCGATCAAATTAAGCGATATTGCGACGACTGGAAGTTGAAAATCAACTTTCAGAAGACGGAAACAATCTTGTTCAGAACTCCATTGGCTGGGGCCTCTAGGGATACCAGAAAAAACTGGAAAAAATTGGCCATTATTGGACAAAATGGGCAGCCATTGGCGGTGAGAAGCGCAGTTAGATATCTAGGTATCTGGCTTGACCAGTATCTGTATTTCGATAGACATATAGTTGCTTGTCTTGCTGGGGCCAAGAAGGCTTATGCTCTAACAAGGAGACTGTTTCATAGCAGTCAACTTGACTCCAGAGTGAAGGTCATTTGCTACGTGGCCCTTATAAGGCCGATCATCGCTTATGGTTGTCCATTATGGTTTAATATAGCGCCTAGCTATATGGAAAAGATTCGGGTTTTGGAGAGACGATGTCTTAGGACCTGTCTCCGGTTGTTCCGAACGCCTGAATCCAACTATATAAAATACTATCCCAACAAGGTCCTATACGATGGGGCTCAGTTGAATAGGATTGACAATTTCCTCATTAAGGTCACTCGAAGGCACGTTGCAAGGGCGATGGCCAGCGACAATAGTCTGATATTTGGGGCTTACTACCCCAATGAAATGTACATAGAGAGTACGCTCCGGTCTGGCTTTATCCCGCCAGAGGCATTTATCCATATTGATTCAAAAGGGCTGGTACAGACGAGGGATGGTATCCCGGTCTTATACCATCGCTACCGCAGCGCGAGAGATAAGCGGCTCCTCCATGACGGGGACGTCGCCAATGCTCATGAGCTCCTCCGTTTTAGTACCGCAATATCGGAGAGGGATAGATTCGACACGGAAAAGCAATTCGCCGAATTTTGGTGGCTTGTTGAGGGGGGAGGGGTCAACATGCCCTCCCAGGACGGTGCGTTACTCTAGGTAACATCCTCTTAGCTTATAAGTTAGATTAAGTCAGCTAGGGCGTTTTTGGGAGAGGCCGGGCTCGCCAACGTGTGGTGGTGCTTCCGGGAGTTGACTGACGCTGTAAGGCTTCAGTCGGCTCACGGCGGCGCGTGTGCACGTTGACGACTGCCAGGCGCTCGGAAAGCAATTGGGATTTTGACCACTTATTGCGCCAGGCAACGAGTGCTCAGAATCCTAATTATAGTTAGAATACGTTAAGTAGTTTAAGTAAGTAGAATAGGTAGTTTGTAATTTGTTTTATATAAAATCTCAATAATGATACCGAGTTTTAGTAAATTTTCTCGAGGAATATATATGTAAGATTAGTTCGTAAAATAGTTCGTAGGCCGAAAGGCAATAATTCTAAGATATAGTTAAGTTTAGAGCGTTCGCATAAGGACCAATAAATAAGAATAAGTATCCTGTTAATTTTAAGTTAGGTTTAATCATTTTTGTCTAGTATGTAAGTAGATATTTATCAATGAATAAAAAAATGAATTTCAAAGTCAAAAAAAAATCCCGAACCCTACTAAAAAACCCGATTTTTTTGACACCTTTTTACACAAATAGTCAATATGCTCCTGGAATTTAAGTTTTTTGTCTAATATTATGCCTAAGTATTTAATTTCAATTTTTTCATTTTCAACAAATAAATCCTCATCTAGTGATCCTCCTAAGATCATACCTTTAGTCTTTTTAGCATTTAGTTTTAACTTGTTTATTTGCAGCCACTTATTTAACGATTCCAAGTCAATTTTAATTTTATCCGCGCATGAATTAATTTCAACACCAGAAACATATAATAAAGCGTCATCGGCAAACAAACACAGATTCGAGTACTCCACAACCTTATTCATATCATTTATATATACAATATAAACAAAAGCGTTCCTAAAACAGAGCCTTGCGGTACTCCTATTTTAACTTCCATGACATCTGAATACGCATCATTATAAATTGTACATTGACCGTTGCCTTAAAGCTTCTAATTACGTATAAAATATTAGAATAACGAATATATATTTATTAATTAACTGAAGTATCATTCAAAATAAAGTTTTTTGATAGTTATGAAGTGGTCATCACATTTATAACTTATTAAGTCAAATCGCTAGATGAACTCATTTATCATTGCATTTGGTACGCACACGCTTATACTATAAAACGCATACCCAAACCCATCATGAAACAATGCGAAACATCATCTCTCCTTTTCTCACGATTTCCGGCTTGGTATTTTGGACGAATTAAGTGTAGCAGTGAGATTTCCAATTCAAAAAAAAAAATGAGTGTGCTTAAGAGAAGACCACACGACTGAAGTAAAACTTCTTTCGCTCCATCTAATTTAAATTGTGGGCGTGTCAGTGGGCGAATTTTGAAAATATTTACACATGAGCATCAAGGGCCCCTGGAGAGTCTATTTTATAAATTTCAGCTCCCTAGCTCAAACTTTGTTTTTTTGCGTTTTCAGCTCCCTAGCTCAAACTTTATTTTCTTTTGTAAATTGTGGGCATGTCAGTGGGCGAATTTTGAAAATATTAACACATGCATCAAGGGCCGCTGGAGAGTCTATATTATAAATTTCAGCTCCCTAGCTCAAACTTAGTTTTTTTTTTTTGTAAATTGTGGTGTCAGTGGGCGAAATTTGAAAATATTTACACATGAGCATCAAGGGCCCCTGGTGAAGTCTATATTATAAATTTCAGCCCCCTAGCTCAAACTTTGTTTTTTTTTTTGTAAATTGTGGGCGTGTCAGTGGGCGAATTTCGAAAATATTTACACATGAGCATCAAGGGCCCCCGGAGTGTCTATATTATAAATTTCAGCTCCCTAGCTCAAACTTTGGTTTTTTGCCGTCCAACCTGAAAATCTGACGATGACGGTGACGTTCTATATTTCCAACTAATGAACTGCGATTCATGGACACAATGACTTTACTCACTTCCGGTAAATTCCATCTGTTGGCAACTGTTTTAGATATAGCTTTCTCCTTTGGATCGGTTTGGATAGATGATGAGCTTATTATTGCCCTCTATTGAGGAGATTCAAGGGTGTTTACCCATTCCACGAACCTTTCGCCGACTAAATTGTATGGGTTGTAACAAAAGAGTGTACGTTTGTCTACACTTCGGTATTGCCAGAAGTCTACGTTTGTCTACACTTCCGTTACACCATAAGTCTACATTGGTATACACTTTCGTTGCGCCAGAAGTCTACATTGGTCTACACTTCCGTGTCGCATTCACCAGCTTACTCCCCAAGTCAAGCGTGCGTAAAGAAGTTTTACTTCAAAAATACCTTTATTCGTTTAATGTTCACAACCAAATGCAACTACTTTTTTGGTGATCGACCATTTACTTATAATAAACTGGGATCAGATCATTTTCCTGTTAATATTAATGTTAATCTTACATTGAAAATTCAACAGCCTATATTATATCATAAGTATTCGGCAGCCGAACAATATTATCGTTTTAATTCGATTTTTTCGATGTTTTTTTTTGAGTTTGGTGAGCGGATTTCAAAAATTCCTAAACTTGATTATTTGGGGCCGCTAGAGAGTATATGAATATAAATTTCAGCTCTCTAGGTCCAGCTTAAAAGCCTAATTTTTGCTGACAGACGGACGGACGGACGGACGGACATGCCTAGATCGACATTACTATCGATGCTGAAATAAATATAGTAACTTTTAGGAGTCTACGTAAAATATTAAGGTGTGTTACAAACTTCGTGTCAACATTAATATACCCTTAGAATATGATATAAAAAGAGGTGCAAGTACACCTCGTCTTAAAGTATGTACAGAATAAACTGTATATAGCTGCAAAGGATAAAGCTAACCTTTTTTACTGTCACTGATTCGTTGGTTACTATTTCAGAAACAAACTCTCATCTGTCTGAATTGAGTGTCTCTCTTGATACAATAGAGAATATAATTAAAAACTTAAAAAGTAAAAAATGTCCTGGATTGGATACTATAAATAATAAGCTTTTAAAAGTTCTTCCTACATCAGGACTAAGTTACTTAACGGTAATCCTAAATGCTTGTTTGAAACTTAGGTACTTTCCTGACTGCTGGAAAATAGCAAAGGTAGTACCAATCCCAAAACCAGGTAAGCCTAAAGACGAAATAAATAGCTACCGACCAATGAGTTTATTAAGTTGCGTAGGCAAACTTCTCGAAAGAGTTATAAAAGAATATCTTTTAACTCGAATATCATTTAAATAAAAAAAATTTGTAATATAATACCTGATTATTATCAGTTCGGTTTCAGACGTTTTCATAACACATACCATCAAGTACTAAGATTAAAAAGCATGTCAAAGATAAGTTCTTATCTAAAGAATCAACTCCTTTAGTTTTGCTTGACATATAAAAAACATTTGACACCGTATGGCATGACGCACTACTACAAAAGCTTTTAAAATACAATTTTGAAATCGAAACTATTAAAATAATTCAAAGGTTTCTTAGCGTTTTTAATGGAAAATTAAAGTTAACCCTACTAAAATACAAGCTATTTGGTTTACACGTCGACGTAAAGATTGTTTCTTGTCAAATAATGTTCAACTACAAATGGGCGGATTTAATATTGATTGGTCCGAACACTGCAGACATCTTGGCATTACGATAGATACAAAATTTAATTTTCAAAAACATATCTACAACTGTCGATAAAATTAACAAATATATAAGAATCTTATACCCTCTTATAAGTTAAAATTCTGGCCTGTCCATAGCTAACAAGTTAATATTGCACAAATCTATCTTTCAAACCGTTCTGCTCTACGATGCTCCTATTTGGTACGATTGTGCGAAAACACACAAAAATAAGCTTCAAATATGCCAGAACAAAATTTTAAAAATGACGCTTCGTCTGCCATAGCATTTTTCTACTCTACCTAGCTAATATCAACTTTTTAGACTTACTCACAGAAAAGGCTACTCAAAAGTTTTACGAAAAATTTTATTTTTCTGATAATGAATTAATTAAAGAATTATTATTGTCAGTTTAAATTTTAGTTAAAAACGAATCTATTTTTGTTATAATACAAATAATTCAAATAATTATGCATATTGTTGGGATAACTGCAATATGAGATATAACTGTTAAATAAGAGTTTTTGATTGTAGCTTACCCTTGAAAAACTAAATTAATTAATAAATCAGTATTTCATTCCATCATTACTATATATAGTTGTAAAGGAAAGCATACATACATACATACATATTATGCCATTAACGGCCCATACAGGGCCTACAACCTAGCTTCTCCAACCACTTTCATGCGAAGTGGAGGGGACCTACAGTTTTACGCCGAATCCGAACTGCAAATTTGAGAAGCTTCTCGTGACAATTTGATACTCTTGGATGTTTGTCAGACGTTCGCAAGAGGTGCCCAACAACACGCGGTATTCCCAAGTGGTCCCCCATCTAAGTACTTACCACCCCCAACGTCGTTTAATTGCGGTGATCGAACGAGAACCGAACAACCGATTGATTCGACGTGGCAAGGTCGTTGGTAGTAAAGGAAAGCATGAATCCATATCTCTAGATAACTTTATATTCAGAAAATGTAAGTAATTATTTTATGCTACATAATTAAGAACTCTTCGAGTTTTTTTTTGTACTTCGTAAACTTTTTTTTGGCTTTATATTTTATTTTCAAAAGGAAATTCAAATCCCAGAGCTCTCAGACTCGGTAACGGTCCAATAATAATGCAACTACTTAGTGTGAGCCATTGTTTTATGGAAATCGTAAGATAGATACATCATTTTTGGTGTGAGAACGGAAAAACAAAAATGTTCTCCCACTTGAAATGTTATAGAGAAAAATAAAAGAGTAAAGTTACTTTGAAATGCAAAAATATGAAAAGGGTCATGTAAATAATACAAGGTGGCGCAAAAATAACCTTCCGATGTTTTTTGGCTGTAATTTAAATTATTGCTCAAATAAGTAGTCACCAATATTCCGCGTTCTGGAGCAGTGTAGCGTAACATTATTTATTAACGTGTGTTTCGCATGTGTTTACTACACAAATGTCAAAACAGAACTGACATTAGGGGCCAATCGCAAATTTTATAGCATTCTCTGATAGGAGGATTACTTTTGCGCCACCTTGTATAAAGGTTTTCAATTTCAAATGCAAAGGAGACAATAATCATCATTATGTTTGGTTGATTGTTTGATCTACATAAACTTAAATTTATTTATTGAATTGTAGAGTTATTAAAAACTATGGTTTATAATAATTTTAATAGTAACGAAAAAGAGAATTATTGACCTAATTTTAATTTGCAATTCTTGTACACCTCAGAGAGCACAGCTATAAGGTTGTACATAACATATACGATAAGCGCAAAAGTTACAGCTATTAGTTTTCTGACAAATCTAACATTTAAAAAAGCGGCCAAGTGCGAGTCGGACTCGCCCATGAAGGGTTCCGCGCGAATTATAATTTTTATTTACTTAGGCACCTATTACAGATTTATTATTAGAAAATAATGGTTCACGGTTTACGCATAAGGTTTATGTTTATTAAATTAAATGTTTTTTTTTTATATTTGAGTTGATTGAATGAAAGGTAAATTGCGGTTTACGATTTATGACGTATTAAAAAAAAACTACTTACTAGATCTCGTTCAAACCAATTTTCGGTGGAAGTTTGCATGGTAATGTACATCATATATTTTTTTTAGTTTTATCATTCCCTTATTTTAGTAGTTAGAGGGGGGGGGGGGGGGGGGCACACATTTTACCGCTTTGGAAGTGTCCCTCGGGCAAACTATTCAGTTTAGAAAAAAATGATATTAGAAACCTCAATATCATTTTTGAAGACCTATCCATAGATACACACGTATGGGTTTGATGAAATTTGTTTTTTTTTTTAGTTTCAGTTCCCCCCAAAATTTATTGTTTTTTTTTTTCTATTTTTGTGTGAAAATCTTAATGCGGTTCACAGAATACATCTACTTACCAAGTTTCAACAGTATAGCTCTTATAGTTTCGGAGAAAAGTGGCTGTGACATTCCCGGACAGACAGACAGACAGACAGACATGACGAATCTATAAGGGTTCCGTTTTTTGCCATTTGGCTACGGAACCCTAAAAAGGCATTAACTGTAGAGGTCAGGGGCCTAAAACCTATAGCTTCACCAACCATTTGTTTGTGCGAAGTGGAAGGGACCTACAATTTAAAGCCGAATCCGAACGGAAAATTTGAGAAGCTTCTCATGACAATTGGTACACTTGGATGTTTGTCAGGCGTTTGCAGTGGAAAAAAACTTGAACTCGAGACCTGTAGATTAGTAGGCCAACACTAACCTCTGGGCCCACTACTCTAATAATATAGCAAGCATATTAAACAAATCTTCATTTTGTCAATTCCGTGAAACTTTGAATATATTTTGGTATCGATATCACTCGAAGCCTTGATTCCTGTGCTTCTTCTGAAAGTTCTCCTCTTGGCAAAATTTGATGTCTTATGATTTGCCCACCATGGGCTTGAATTTTGTGAAGTTCAGGTTTGGTGTCAAGAGCTTATGACTTACAGCAGATCCGTAGTTTTTTTTTGGTTTAAAATTTAAAGTTACCCACATTAATAGCTTATATAGATGCCCGTTAATTTAAAATCACTTACGTTTCCTTAATAAATTCTTCATCTACTCTGATTATAGCCTTATAGCTGATGTTATTTCTGGTGCGTCAACAAGTCTTTGTGAAGTATTACTATCATTTGTATTGCAAAATTCTTGTTTTGGCGTATCAACAATTAACCAAATTTACTCTGTATGTCCGCTTTTCTTCGATTTCTGCTTATTTGTCGTTGGTGTATGCAAAGGAGAATATAACAATAATGGTGAACTCCATACATCTTGTTCCAGCGTGTGATGGGGAAGTTCTATATTCGTAATTTCATATTCATTTGTCGATTCGTTTACTGTCCGAACATTTTGTTGTATCTTCTTGCAAATTGGTCATGGTAACGTATGATTTTGTGTTTGTTCTTTTATTTAACACTTTGTTGACTATCATTGTTTGAAAAAATTCATTCCGAACCATTATACTCTTTTGCTCGTAAATGGTAACTACTACCCGAAATTTGGTCCCGTATATTGATAATGGTTGTTTCAATAACATCTGAAGACTCCTTTGCGTATTTAAATAAGATCAGTTTGCAAATATTAACTGATGACCTTGGATTTTTCCAATGTTCGGTAAATTCATCCTTCAGAAGGGGAACAAGAGATGCCATAAACATGTTCGCATCAGATACAATTTGGCCATCTTCGGAAAGTATTTTTTGTCAGAAGATCCATCGCATCGTTATATCAAAAAAAAAACTTGTTTAAATTTGTTGTTAAATATTGTAATTTTCCAACATCTTTAAGCTAGACGGAGTTGCTTCTATTTAAGCTGCCACTAGAACTTTGTTGCTTGGGAAAACGGCAACATTGTGGCTTCTCACTGATTTTCTCATCGATTTGTATTTTTTCTTAAAAGGCTAGCCTGGTGAGGCCATGATGTTTTATAGGATCCCCTAATGGTGTAGAAATACTCTCCCTAATCCCATGAACTCGTTTGGAACTTGCACCGAAAATTGTTTTTTTTTATATTCGCTTTAATCTGTTCGTGATCTTTGTTGTTAAACTTAAAGCCATGGAAACATTTTCAGTTGATAGATTCTGATAGTTTCATCTTTTTAGTAAATATATACGTATAGCTTTCAAACAAGGATTTTAGTAGCCTTCCTCTTAATAAGGCACGTCGCTGTCACTGAAGAGGCGTTTACTCAAAAATTGGATTGGAAGTGGGCGAATTTCGGACATTTAAGAAGATGATAGAACGTATCCCATTTAATCTTCCTTACCAGTTTTACATTTCTAGCTGTTTTCAGAATTGCAATAACTTCAATTAAGCACCAGTAAATTTACTTTTAAGACCAAAACGTCAGTATAAAAAACATGTATTTGTTTAAAACAAATTCCAGTTTCTCAGAAAGGAGCAAAAATGAGCAGCTTCAATTTTGCAAATAGTTCAATCAATAGTTCCTTTTTTTACTCTTAAACATTATAATTACTATTATTTATTAAACTGTACATATGTACAGAGTAATTCCTAAAAATTAGTTTAAGCTACCAGGGCTTACGGCTTATACTCTAAAACAAAAATGTTGACTTTCTATAAATAAACCAAACGACTTATCAGGAAAATATTTTGGTAGCTGTTTTTGAAGCTCTGTTTATATTCATATAAGAAATTAAAAACTTAGTGCCATATGGTTGGTCCCAATGAGCTTGTTTCTAGGGAATCCGCGACGGACGGCAGCAGTACTACGCGATCAATGATAAACATTTTGTGCAGCCAGCGTTCCGGACTGCAAATCTGTCACATTAATGCTCAGAGTATATTACCCAAGTTGGATGAATTTAGATACTTATTTGAAGGCTCGAAAGTTGATGTAGTATGCATTTCCGAAACTTGGCTTACTAATGATTTTAGCGATAGTTCTTGTTGCTTGAACGGTTTTCATAAACCTTTTCGATCGGATAGGGTTGGGCGCGTTGGGGGAGGTGCAGCAATTTTCGTTCGCAATAACTTGCAATGTAATCTGACATGTAAGGCTCCGCCGGGTAGTGAAATTGATTACGTTTTCGTAGCAATCACTTGCAAGCTTAACAAAATCTTACTAGGATCAGTTTACAGACCTAACGCGAATATCAATACTCTACCGCTTATCAATATCTTGGATGAACTATCGTTTATATCTCCCTTTATTGTAGTGGTGGGAGACTTTAATAGTAATTTACTCCAAGATTCGTTAGGCCAGCGTACTTGGGCTGCAAATTCTAGTTCATTTATAGCAGGACTTTAGCTACAGAATTACAAATTGCGTTCCCAGCAACCAACCTAGATCTTTTAAAATGTTTTGTTTTAGGTGGAGATTATTGTTGCGGTGTGTTGAAGACATTAATTTGTTCTTCAATCTTTCAACGAGATAAGCCACTACATGATTAGTTGAAGCACGAAAACGTTTCGACAAATATAATATGTTCGTTGATTTTGAAATTAATTCGAGGCTTGTAAACTTAACATACGCGATGTGGTTCTTCATCTTCATCACTGTCATCCGAGTTGAAAAAAACAACTCGCATGTACCTCTCCGTGTATTTATTGCACTCGGAGAAAACAAACATTTTTTACGAAAAATGTACTGTCAAAAGTCAAAACAAAATGGTTGCTGGACTTATTACAATCTGGTTCGCCCCAAAATTTGGGAATTTTTTTAATTTTCTAGCTGCTGGGTTTTCTTTCAATGCATCCAAGTAGTTTGAAAAGGAAAATATGATAGGAACATTGCTCGACGAGTTTCTTTTCTAAATTGGTACATCAGTAAGGCTTAAACGTTGGTACTGTTATAAAACGACGAACCATTCAAGTTTATGTTTGAAACCTTTTAAAATTTGACTTGACCTTAAGGATATTTCATTTGCAGGTTGAGTTTTTCAAACAATTAATGGTTTGTTAAATATTTTCTACACTTGTAGCTTTGTGGTACAGAATGTAGGAAAATTTCCAAGTGGTTTCTTGTACAATTGTTAAGTGTCGTCTTTTCTTGTAGCTTTGTGGCACTCAAGCAATCGTAATTTATTAAAAATCGCCTCTTGTACAAGACTTGTAGTTTTCTGGTACAGGGCCTTAGAAGCCGTATTTGACACGGCCAGGTATTTCATATACACGATACTCAAAATGTGGGGGTATAAAAAAACAACATCAACGGAAACAGATAAAAAAGACATTCCGTCCAGTGCCCTCTAATCCTGTTGTATGTTTTGCAAATAACCGAAATCAAGCAATTATTTAATCATTACTTTATTTTTAATGACACAAGGCACGCATCAATCATTTTAAAACGTAAATTAGGTGAATGCATTAAATTTAAAAGGTGCCTACTTAAAACTTAATGATTAAATTTATATTTTGTTTATTAACAATTAAATTCAGGAAGTTGACATAACAGAATTCGAACTTTAATTTATCAGGCTTATTTTCTATTGTGAACTTCATTTAAATTTAAGCAATAATTTAAACCAATGTAGTGACATCGTAAGATGCTGTTGTTCATCATCTGTTGTTCGTCCATTTTATATTTTTAAAAACAAATAATAGACCAACTATTTTGCATCCAAAAGAGTGTGGAGTGGACCAATTGTTGTGCTCTTAATAGAGGAAATCATACATTTTTACCGTATGCTTTTAAAGCTTTTTTTTCTAATTAACTAAGAAAAACTACATCATCACAATAATATAATTTTTAACATTAATTGATGCTAATACCTAAAGGGTGGTGGTCGCAACTTTAAGAGCGTTAACGCCAATTTTCGGCCGTAATTCTCGTCCCAGTAGACAAATTCATAGTCTAGTGAAAAAATTTGAGTCAGAAAATCGCGCTTGATGTTGCCGTGCCAGTGAGACTACGTTTTGCCCGAAGTGTGGAGACAATTGCTGCCGTAGAGGCGTCCGTCGCAAACCAGCCAAATCCGCGTTCTCAAGAATTGGGCCTCCAAGACGACATTATGGCGAATTTTGCATAAGGATCTTGGCCTACACCCTTGCAAGATCAAGCTGACTCAAGAACTAAAGCCACTTGATCATAATTAAGCGACGTACGTTCTCGAACATTGGGCTCTGGACATGATGGAAGAAAATTAAGAATTTCATCGAAAAATCTTCTTCAGCTATGAAGCGCATTTTTGGTTAAACGGTTTCGTCAATAAACTACATTTATGCGTTACTGGACAGTTGAGAACCCTCATGTGCTTGCACTTCATCCGCAAAAAGTCACTGTTTGGTGCGGTTTTCTTGCCGGTGGCGTCATTGGGCCGTTTTTTTCGTCGATGAAAATGACCGTCATGTTACGGTAAATGGTATTCGCTACAGAGACATGTTGGAGCGTTACTTTTTAGAGCAATGGCATGAATTGGACATCAGTGATATGTGGTTCCAACAAAACGGTGCCACAAGCCACACAGCGGGTGCAACAATCGAGTTATCAAAGTCTCACTTCGGTGAACGTGTTATCCCGAGAAACGGACCCAGATCGAGTGATTTAACGCCTCTAGACTTTTTTTATGGGCCACATCAAAACATTGGTCTTATCCAACAAGCTGGCGAGAGGAGGAGTTCAGATCCAATATTGAACGAGAATAGCGGTTCAACGTATCGACCGCTGCATAAGTTCCCGTGGTGGAAATATGAACGAAGTCGAATTGCATTCATGAATGTTTTGATAGTAATTCAAGCCAATAATTTTTTTTCTTGAGATATCTCAAGTAGTTTGCATTTTATTTAAAAAACAAGTTGTCAAGTCTTTAATAAAAGAGACTTTAGTAAATTTAAGAGAAAAAAACATTTTTCGTGTTAAATGACGAGTAGACCAACTATTTTGCATTTGAGTCGTTGCACTTTTTGCGTACTTTTTGATGCTGAGTTCGTGGGTATACCTCTTTGATTGAAACGCTTGTTTTTTCGGGCATAAACAGAGCTAGTATACGTATAACCACTATGTTCACATAGTTTGTATACCTTCACTCCGTATTTGTGCGACTTTCCAGGATTATATTGGCGGAACTGTAGTCTTCGCCTGCAGGGAAATATAGACTATTCACACAACACTTTTATTATTTTAATTGTCCTTAAGACATTGAACAAAATAAATAGAAATAAATAAAAAAAAAATTATTCACTTCAAAAAGGATATCTAAAAAATGGTTTTCACATTATTATAATTACTTAAAAAAATCTGTTAGCACTGTTTACTTTTTTTGTGATTCATTTGCAACGGGTTCGAGTGTGTCATCTGAAGTGCTTTTCCATCATTTTTCTTTGTAAAAAATAATTTGAGTTGTCCAACTCCACTGAGTGCCTTCTTGTATGAGCTTATAGTAATTTCCTTGAGTTGCAGTGGATCTTCTTTGTCATCTTCAGAGCTGCTACATATTTCGATGTTTCCAGCTTCTGCATCTGCTGTGAAATCATCATCTATGTTCACATACCCATCAATACGTATAAAATCTCCTGTATCAACATCAGATTGACACTCTTGAAGTGTTTAAATTGTTCTTAGGCCTGCCAATGGTAAATCATCTTCTGGGTCATTCTCCAAAACCAGATTTTTTAAAGCAGTTAACAATTATTGCGCTCGTTTCTACTTGTTCCAATGTATTGTTTATAAAACAGATAGTATCCACACGTTTGCAGTTTTTAGTAGAGCGCTTACATTCCTAGGGATATCAATGCTATTCACAACATGCTTCAGTATTAGTGAACGGTAATGAAATTAAAAATGGCGAATTACACCTTGGTCAAGAGGCTGGCAGACTGATGCGTTGGGTGGAAGATAAATAATGTTTGTATTTTTAAGTCGTAAATTCTTCGGTGGGAAGATGCATTGTCCAAGAAAAGGAACACTTTCATCTTTTTCAGTCCCACTTTTTTGTCATCAGATATGAGCCATTATTGAGGTCATTATTTTTGGGTCATCCAAGCGTTGTTATTGTGTCTCCATTATACTGGAAGTTCGTCGTGCTTCTGGTTACCAGAAGCGCGCGGGCGAAATGATTTGCCTATGACTAAGAGCTTTTCTTTTTCGCCTGCAATGTTTGCACATTGTAAGACCATTCTCCTCCTCCTTTGAAAATGTTTCACCTGTATATGTTTGTCCTTTAAGAGACATCGTCTTAAAAGGTAGAGCCCTGGCTCATTGACATTGAAAATGGAATCCGGAATATAAATTTCAGTAGTTGTAGGTAACTTACTCGTATCTAAAAATGATTAACATCTGCCGCTTCACCACATCGAACCCGAACAAATGGTTTTGTATGCGATTGCATCATTGTTCCAGAAATAGGAACATTTTTATTTCTTACCATTTTAAAGCACACAGATACTTTTTCGTCAACAATGCTCCTTCCAGATGCAACAAAGCGCCGTCTTGTATGAGTTGTCAATGAATTTGATTGCCATAGTTCCATTAGTTATTTTTTTGAAGTAAAACTTTTTTACGCACGCTTGACTTTGGGGAGTAAGCTGATGAATGCGTCACGGAAGTGTAGACAAACGTACACTTCCGGCAAAACGGAAGTTGAGAGGGAAATATAAGTTAGTGAAGATAGAAAGAGAGAGAGTTACTTTTCGTATCATACACTCTTGTTACAAGTACAACCCATAAAATTTAGTCGGCAGAAAGGTTCGAGGAATGGGTAAGCAGCCTTGAATCTCCTCAATAGAGGGCAATATAAGCTCTTATCATCTATCCAAACCGATCCAAAGGAGAAAGCTATATCTAAAACAGTTGCCGACAGATGGAATTTACCGGAAGTGAGTAAATTGTGTCCATGAATCGCAGTTCATTAGTTCGTCTTTTTTCGTACAGATGGCCCTCGAATTAAACAAACATAATGGAAGTTGTTTACATTTCGCCCAATAACACAGTTAATAATATAAAGTTTTTATATAAAAGACTTATGATTTACGGTCGAGTAGGCTCTGAAGAATTAGGAGAAAACTATCATACGTTGCCACTAATTTCAGCAGGGGATTTCAATATTATTTCGCGTCCAAAGATGAACAACTCTTGGTTAACTGTCTAGAAGATAAATTAGAACTACAAATGAATAATAACTGAAATGCACAAGACATGGAATAACCATCGATGCAGTTATCTTTCTAATTTTCATTCGAAAACATATGTATCTTATTTCTCATACCATAAGAATATTGAATCGGTCTTACAATCAACCGCAGTAATTACTGATATATCCGATAATGAAAATAATGAATAAAAATAAAAAAAATCTATTCAAAAATATTAATTTATCAATAAAATCCCATAATAAATTTAAACATTTGTGAAAAATTAATATATGTATATGTATATACATACATGTATATATATTAACATATTATATACATATATAAACATGTATATGTACATATAGATAGAGCAAAAGAGGTTTTACTTCAGTCGTGTGGTCTTAAGCACACCAATTTTTTTTTAAATGTCCGCACATTTTGTTTTATTTTGTAAATCAGAATTTATCAAATGTATCTTTTCTTTCAAAGTCAACATCTTCCGTTTTAGTACATAATTACAGAAAGCTTTTGTCCGCCTAAATTAATTAAATTTAACAAATTACGGCTGATATTCTTGAGTGTCCGTTTCAAGGAACATAAAATGTATGGAACTTAAATGCTAGATCCAAGGTCGCGAGAATTTGTTCGCTGAAGAGATCTGTCCGCTTAAGGGAGCTGTCCGTTAAAGGAGGTTTCACTGTAATAAAAAAATCCAATTCTTGAGTCACCTTGAGAGAAAATAAATCAAAAGGCGTCATGGTTCAACTCACACCAGTGCCAGATTCAGTAGTTTCTTCAAAATCAAATACATATGTTCAAAGAACTTCCATCAAAAGCTTTCCATATATCAAATATAGAAACCTCATCCGCATCTCTTTCAACGTCAGAAGCAGAAGGAGTATACTCGTGACCCTTCAAAATTAACATAGTCGATGTCCGAAGCTTTATTGTTAGAAAAATAAAATCGTCTCTTATCATTTTCTTATCTTAAATGAACCGTGCTTTTTTAGGTAAAAAAATGTTTAGAAAGGAGAAAAAGAACGAAATGAAAACAAAATAAAACGTTTTTTTACTTTTTTGGTAGTATGACCAACGGTGGGTCATGTGGTCACCATACACGTGTTATCAAGGTGCTATGTAACCCACCTGTGGTGGCAATATTTGTTGATTTGCACGGGCACTCAACGGACGGTACCGATAATAAATTTAATGTGAAGCTTAAATTTGTAGTCCTTTTTACTCCTATGCAAAAGGAAATTTAAATGAACGGGACCACTTATTTAAACTCTGCATTAAATTCGTTATTGGTAAGGCCCAACGTGTATTAATAATGAAACAATTTCCAACAATTTCCAACAATTAAATGTTTTTTTTTTCTTATTTCTAATAATTCAAGGTGCCTTCTCAGAAAAGGCAAAAACTATATAACGCTCGAGCTGCCTTAAGTTTATAAGATACCGAAGCGGTCCATTCACAGATATCGGTAGAAACGCGGTAGCGGTATATCACTTATCCGTTCATACTAACGCGGTTTTTGCATTGTTTTACTTACTACGAGTACCTTAGTTTAACACCATTATTCAGCTAGGTTCCACATTTCACTTTCGCTCGAAATGAAATTGAAATCGATCGAAAATCATATTTGGTGTTCTACATTTCACCATTATCGATTTCGATTTCAAATTTTTCGAAATGGAAACAAGTAAAATTGTTGTGTTCCACAATTCGATTTTGTCGATTTCAAGGTGATTTCAAATCGATCTTTTCTTTTGATGTGAAATAGTGGAAGCAACTGATGGGATTGAAAATGTAATTAAAAACCCAATTAAAACAAATACCTATATTAATATACAATTTAAATATTTTATTTAAACAGGGGTAAACATAAAAATAATGCTCAAGAAGCAAATATATTATGGAGAAATATAAAGACCTCGCAAGAGATTTCACAAAAGGGGACCGCGTAGCGGCTGAAGCCCTGTGGGAGGAGTTAAAAAATAATCTAAACAGCAAAATTATCTCACAGCAAGGCTGAGGACGTATCAACAGGTGGTGGACCGTTCAAAAAATTTGCTATATCGGCTACAGAGGACACGGTGGCCAAAATATGCGGAATATACACCGTTGTTGAAGGGATTACAAACACGGCCGATTTTTGTTCAACAGAAGTAATATGTGACGAGAATGCTTCAAACAACACACCAGATGTTTTGGAAGACGTAGGTGAACCGTTGAATGCTCACAGCATGAGCAGGGTTCATTTAATGATAATTTAACCCGAATCATCCTGGCGTGTCCATATGGCAACGCAAGACTTATATGCACTTTAGCGACTCTCAACCGGTAACAAATACACATAGGTGTGCATGCTTACATTTTTTTTCATCGCAAGACATCTGCGTTGCATATTGGGTAGTCAGTTTTATTGTGTGCTTTGTTGTTCATGGTGAGAGTGTGCCAAATTTGATAGTAACAAAAAAAATTGTTCAGGAATTAGTGTAATGGCTTACAACAAAAAGTAAGTATATCAATATTATTTTTAGCGTACATAATTTGTAAGTGGAGTATTGATAGTATTTTGGATGTACAAAATGTATAAAAACTAAAAACATAAAGAAAATGTTTGCTTTTGTGCTTTTTTTCAAATTATTGACAATGTGTCCATATGGCAACCAGGAGCAACAGGGTACAGTATGTTTTTCTAAAATTCTGACAATGAAAAAAGTCCTAGATTACTTAGAGGAGCTTAGTTCGGATGATGAAACTTGTCTTTCAAACAACCTCCATATATATATTCAACTACCGGAAAATGAAGGTGATTTGAGTGGGCAAGACGATGTTGATCAAGAAGAAGAAGGCGGTATCCCAGACAATGTTTGCCAGCGCAATTGCGATCGGGTTGTGAAATCGTTTTTTGAAAATGGCCAAAGTTTTGAAGAATTTGACGATCCCGGAGAGACTTTGGGTGAAATACATCCAAACTTCTCTCCATCAGCAGGAAAAACATCAGCTCTGTAATCGGAGCAATTACCGGCCACTGCCTTTTAGGCAGACATGCCACCTGATTGGGAGCTCCCTCAAACGACTTCTGCAGAAGCTGCAGAGACGTCGAAGAGGAAGAAAACACCACACATCTCCTGTGCAACTGCCCCGCACTAGCCAACTCAAGGAAACAAATTCTTGGCAATTATTTCCTCGATGATCTAAGCGATCTCAGTGAGACAGATATTGGCTGTATCAGCAAATTCGTCACCAAGTCCAAATGGTTAAACTAAACTAGAGGACGGTTTGGACGATGACTTGAGCCCCTCCCGTTCCCCTCCTGCAGATCACCCCAAACCGATTCCCCTGCAAAGGAAAAGAGATCTCACTGTAGTTAGATTGTATCAGTCACTTCAGTCAGAACTCCACTCCGAGGGCGAGACAGTAACCCGGCGGATCGACTGAAATGGTCTCCCCCGGTCTTGCTGCTGCAGTAACAGTCACCACACTCTGCTTCTCTCCCATGCCTCAAAACCTGCACCACTAAACCCCCGAACTGAGTCATCATAATTCCAAATCGACTATCAAGGCCGCCCCTCCCTGCTCCCTTTCCGCGGAATGGTGTTACTTGAGGCTCACATTCGCCACAAACCGCACCCCCCCCCCCCCCCCCCCGCGCGATGCGTGCAGCAGGGTCGGACCACCTTCAGTCACGCCCTCTAGCACAGTTTTGTAACCAATTACTTGAGTGTGCAGCCGGTACACCCCGACCCCCCCTCCAAGAAATGTAATAGCTTGCTCGGGATTGACTGTATCGGTCTCCCTGGCATGAGATTGCCTGCAAAGAGAGTGAAGAGTAGTTTGAGATTCGATTGTAACAGTCATCTCAAAAGACTCTTCCCTCCCCCGGTGATCAGGAGGCAATATCTTCCCTCCGCGGCGCAGAAATTGAGATCGACCTGTGGTTTGATTGCATCAATCACCTCATCTCGATCACAACCCTTGGTTCGAATGTCGGGCGAAAGCCCCTGCACTAGTCACTCTAACACATCGCAACCCATGCGAAACACACCCTGACTCCTTCAGGAGTATCTTCCCCCCCTAAAACCACTACCTCACAGGAGGCAATTACAGAAAACCCAGTAGGCCGAGCGACGACCAACAGAACACCCCCCCCCCCCCCCCCCTTTTTTGTGGTATCACAACGGGTCGAAACTGCGGCCTAAGTGTGCCTGGGCTCACGCCCCCGCAGCCACCTTACCTAACCTAACCTTGGGTGAAATTGTCTATGATAATGTTTTAGCGAGTGTTCTGGATTACTCATCTCCGAATTCACCTATAAGCTTACCAGATGCAACATACCCATTCAACAAACGAAATTTATAAGCCTCCCTCAATCCGGTTGAGTTGTGTTCAGCAATCTACCTCCAGCTACCCTTTGCCAACATCCAATAAGAATACAACTTTCACTTTTCATGGTCAAAAGATGAGTCTTGCGCAATGATATGAAAGTATGATCGCCTATTTCGGGAAGCACGGATGTAAGCACTTTATAAAGGAGAAGCCCATACGCTTTGGTTATAACTTATAAGGTATGGTCTTTGTGCACTCCCAAAGGTTACCTACATGATCAATCTCAAAGTGTATCAAGGTAAGAATCCGCGATCAAACTCATTGTATGAGGAGTGATTCGGCAAATGCACCGCTCCTTTAGTAAATTATGATCGACGATTTTTCCGAGAATGTTCAGCAATTGCCGTTTTCATTCTACTTTGGCAATTTATTTACTAGTTTCCATTTATGTGCTTACTTGAAAAACCGTGGCTACAATGGAACCGGCACAATCCGTGAGAATCGAATACCGAAAAGTTGTCCAATCCCATATAAAAAAATGTTGAAAACAAAAAAACGCGGATTCTACAACTCCATAAAAATGAATGAGACTGGTATTCGTCTTACAAAATGGCTTGATAATTCCGTTGTCTGTATGTTGTCTACTGCCTTTGGATCCACACCATTATCTGTTGCATCGCGCTATTCCAGAGAAGCTCGAAAGAAAATTGGAGCTCCTCGCCCGTGTGTTGTGTCGGAAAATAACTAATACTGTGTGCTGTGTGGTGTCGATAGATTCGACCAGAATGTTTCTGCTAACCGTATTGGATATCGTGGCAAGAAGTGGTGGAGCTGCATTTTTACTTGGCTTATTGATGCATGCGCGCAAAATGCATGGTAGCTTCATCGGCATGTCGATTCGAGTACACCACAAAAACAATTCAAGCGAGAAATTGCAATTTCTTATTGCAAACATTTCGGTGATCCACCAAAGTCACATAGCAGTGTTAAAAGGTAAAAATGGCGGTTGGAAGCTGGGTTGTTAGCTATTACTCTTCGCTATGACTAAAAAAGACTCATCCAGTCGTTCGCTTAGAAAAGAAGAGACGCTGCTGTGATGGACACTTTTGCCGTTCAATTGTTGGAACTGCTTGTGCAAAGTGCGATAAAGGCCTTTGCCTGAAATGTTTTAAGCCCTATCACACAGCCGATTTATAATTTTAAATGAAAAAAATATAAATTTAATAAGAAAATGACGTTTTATTCAGTTTTTGGTAATTTTATATGTGAGTACAGACGTGTACCCTGTCGCTCCTGGCGTTGCCATATGGCTACAGGATATTTTCGGAGAACAAGGACCTCTATTAAAAATTTATTGATACAGATTTTCTATTTTTGCTCTTAACAAAGCGCACCAAAATTTTTTTTAAAAAATTCGACAAAATAACGTTCAGGATGATTCGGGTTAAATGATTTTATGAACCAACAAAATGAATCTATTGAATATAAATGTTGAAAGGAAGAAATTCTTTTGAAACAAAAGAAACTTAATTAAAGGAAATGAAACTCTAATTTTTACAAGGCAAGGTTTAAACCTCGCACTACTCAAAATTCAACACAAAAATGTGAAAATAAAACAAATTACTCAATTAATATAATTGTGTAGTATCTCTTTGACAGATATCAGCTGTTTTTAATTTCACGTGAAGTGATTTCGAAAAAGTTTCGAATATTATAAAATGGGTGAAATGTGGAACACAGAAAACAAATTCACTCGATCTACAATTTCACTTTCGATTTCATTTCAGTCGTTTTCTGGAACCTAGCTGATTATCTTCTTCTTCGACGACGATCTGAACTAAATGATAAATGATAACCCCCCCCCCCCCCCCCCCCCCCAGTCTTCGCTCTTTTCTTTTTTTCGGGAATTTTTGATTTTCGCGTGATTTTATGTCGCTTTCCATTGATAACTTCAGTTTTTGATCACAGATTTCATATTTTCCGTGCCCAATGGGAAGCAAACGAGATATTTTTTTTTGTAGCTGTGTGTGTGATACTTAACAGCTCTTTTGTTTACAAATTGGATAAGATACACATATTTTGTTTGTTTTTCTTTTCTCCAGAACCAAAACCACACATTATTTATTGTTAAATACAGTGGACGTTCAGTATAACGAATGCCGATATAGCGAATTTTCGATATAACGAACGCTTGCAAATTTTACATTGACATCTCTATATAGCGAACGTCAGCACAAATTTGCTATGCGATATAACGAACGTTTTTACAACTGCTCATTATTTTCACGTCTATTCTTATTCCATGCAGTCCGTATTATTGTTCTTGGTCCCAAAAAATGCGGATATGTGTCCATAAAATAATTATGAACATGTTTCGTCCTTTTTTGGTCGTATTCTAGCAGTTAATTGTTTCTTTTCTTCATTTAAGAAAGCGTGCCAGTCTCGTGCGGTTGATTTTAATTTCTTTTGTGTTTCTTGTTTGTTTTACTTCTAATATGAATTCCAAAACTCAATGTAAGCGACTTACATTAAAAGAAAAGGTCAAAATCATTGACTTTTGTAATATAGGCCTTAAACTTCAGGAAATTTCTCTCCACACTTGGAATAGTGCTGAATCAAATTTACAAGAACTAGCGTGTGATGACGCTGTTGAAATAAGCTCAACAAGTGAAGATGAGGTTGGTGGATAATCAAATGCAAACTCATTTTTCAATTAACGTCATATGTATCGAAAAGTAAAAAAAAACGTTCGATATAACGAACACATTCGTTTTAGCGAACGACCTCAAACATTATATCATTCGTTATACCGGACGTCCACTGTACTTTTAATTCCCACAGAACCAAGCAAACATATACTAGTTTATTGTTGTTTAATTCTTTTATTTTCTACAGAAGCAATAAAACACAAATGTGTACAAAGTTTGATGTTGGAATCCTAACTTCCACAGGAGCAGCCAACAGCATAAATATTTTATTGTTTTTTTTTTTCAACAGAAGCAGAAATACACTAAGTTATTGTTAAGCAATTTTATTTTCCACAGAAGCAAGTAAAAACACAAATATTTAACTTTCTTTTACTAAAGAAGCAAAAACACATCGACATTACAGAGTGACAAATGATTTGGTATTAGTGCAAGAAAGTGTAAATTTCGCTTCGAATCCGAGATTTGCAAAAGTGCTCTAAAATCTGAAAAAGATTGTTTTTGCCCAAAGGAAAGCGAAAAGAAAAAGCATAAAAATGCTCTAAAACAAAAGATTGCTTTTTGTACCCAAAGGAAAGCGATATTAATGAAATATGTATTTGAATATTTTTTCACAGACTCCGTCTCACTTCATTACGTCGATAGTATAGGAAAAAACAAATGCAATATGTTATATTATGTTTATGTTGTTGCATTTTTATAATGCTTTTCCCTTTTCCCAACAAGGTAATAAAAATAGTACTTTTTTCGTCTCACCTGATTACGACCAGTAACTAAATCTACCTGTTTAGTGCTTAAAGCGTAATAAAACAACGCATTTTTTTTGGAATAAATTAATTTGGGTTTTACTAAGATTATAACTATAGTTTTTAATAATGTGTACTATCTCCCGATCGCTGTATCACTTCAAGAAGCCTTTTTATAATTCACCTACGCTAAAGGGTTTTTTGTTTCTCTGTATTTGTACAGACCCTTATAGTGTTGGAACACAGTGCAGGCAGTTTTTGTTGAACAGTAAGCAGCACCTAGCAATGTAGTATTCCATTGTATGATTTTAGGTGCTACTTACTATTCGAAAGAATAGAAGGATAGGAAAGAAGTTTGGTGCTTTTTGCAGAGTTTTTTCTCCACGGTTGGCGCCTAAATTGCTTAGGGAGATCTGTATTTACGTGAGTATTCAATTTAAAAATCATGGGCCTGGCCCTGATTCGAACTTACGACCTGCCAATCATTTAGTGAATACACTATCATTGCACCAATGCCACCCGCAAAGCCTGCTATGAAGAGATTCATACAGTTCTTTCAAGTAATTAAGTGGAATTTCGGACGAGGCTTGTTTTATGGCTTCCATTCTTTCACAAAGAACATGCAACCCAATCCCAGATCAGCAAACTAATGCTGCTTCAACACAATCTGTAAGCAGAAGAATTAGCAATTTCAGTCACCTGCTTTAGAATAAATATGTAGATATTATTTACCTTTTTTTCGCAAAGTAAATTTCAAAACAACAATTGAAAATTCCGAAATAAAAAATGCGTGACGGAGATATGTATCTATCGTTTGCTGTCAGACAGATTCTCTTTACGATTCGTACACATAATGTACACACGTTAAACATCTTAATGCGAGCTAGAAAGAATCCAACTGCAACTGGTCTTTTTATCTGTTTGTATTTATTTATTTGATCGCTTTTATCATTGCATAAAAATGAAATATGTAGTAGATGAGGCATGAAACTAGTAAGCACGTAGTTTTATCGTGTACTGCATATCGAATTACCAAATGGATTGCATTAAGCGAAAACCGATCAGAGCAGCGACATGGCAAGGCAAACAAAAAAAAACATCCAGCTATAGCGAAATCCCACAGCTATCCTAAGGATGTTGTGATGTGCCTCCTTTGACGTGAAAAATATGGCAACGCAATCTCAAAGCTGGAAATGATATAACTGGAAGCAGCAGAAATAAAACTCCTCAATAGGGCATTCTCAGTTTGGATGTGAAAAAAAAACTGGAGAAAATGGCATAGAACCACTGCCGCCACCATGTTGCGACGCATGTCAATTTAATGTGTGTCCATTGATACCGCCACCGTGTCTCAGTAGCTGGAGGTGGTCTTGATTTTACCCACTGCGACTAAGTTTGCTTTTGTCGCTGTTAAACGCTGCCGATAATGATGAGAGGACGGGTGCCATGGCGAAATCAATAAACCCAGCACTGGCTTTGGAGGACATCGAAAGACAACAAGTGCTCTGATCTGCATATACATTAAACAATTTTCTTCATATTAATTTGATGTAATGTCCCGCTGTTGTGTTGAAACAATGTTCTGGATTTAGCCTAGGTATTTATAAAGGTACTGGGGTTTTTTCCCGGTAGGTGAGGTTACTTATTGGCATAAATATTTAATACAAAGCTTCAGAAACAGTGTTATATTTCTGGTAACAGTATATGTGCCAATCGATGTTTAACAAGCTGCAGTAGCTCCTGTTTATTCTGTTTCTGTTATTTCGATTCAAAATAAGTCTCCTCTGACCGAATAAAATAGATTTGTCTCGTAGATTTGGTAGGTAAAGGGCCTTTCATTAGCGACTTGACAACTTAACTTTCAGTGTGAACGCGCTCTTAAACTGATAACCGAACCTCAACGTCAAAATATTCAGCAAACCCAATCAATCAAAATTACACGAAGAAACAACTTTTACAAATAATTGAAATTTACTACCGAAATTCCGAGTCGAAGGTCGCAACTTTAAGAGCGTTAACGCTAATTTTCGGCCGTAATTCTCGTCCCGACCAGCAATTCATAGTCTAGTGAAAAAAATTGAGTCTGAATATTCGGTGCTTGATGTTGTCGTGCCAGTGAGACTACGTTTTGCCCGAAGTGACTCAAGAGTCAAGAACTAAAGTGACTTGATGATATTGTCACATCCTATTGTAAGCGGCACCCCCGCAATGCATACTGGGCACATTCCTGCATGTTTATGCGGAGTTAGATTTCGAGTCTGTTTACTAGAAATCAGATTCCGCCTTTTCCAGGAATTGCCCACGCGAATTCTTTTCTCGTCTTGATCTTTGTGGGAAGATCCAGATAAGAGAACTGAATTTCGCATTAGATTTAAGTCTCTGTTTATTGTAACAATAAATGCTTTTTTCAGTTGTAATAAAGATCTTAAAGCGACCGGAAGAGTTTGTATTTAGTTACTTTACTGGCGCAGTCGGAAATAAAAAATAATAACATTAATCGAAGAAGATTATAAGTTATTTCGTCACAGTCGCGAAAGTAAATAATAACATTAATCGAAGAAGATTATAAGTAATTTCGTTTAAAATACAACACAGTCGCGAAAGTAAATAATAACATAAATCGAAGAAGATTATTAGTAATTTCGTTTAAAAATACAACACTGTCGCGAAAGTAAATAATTACATAAATCGAAGAAGATTACAGTTTTATTTCGTTTAGAATAATAACTCCCAAACGTTTGCCCACGCGACTTCTCAGCCAAAGATCGAAGAAGATTCTTATGTAGGTACATATTTTCCCTTCGAAACAAAGTGTCTGTGAAAAGTACAAGAAGAATTGTTACAAAGAAAACAAAAAAAAAGAAGAAATAACTTAGATTTCTACATTAATATACATCTGCATCATCATTATCTACACAACGGCAGCAGCCCCATCATCATCAAGTAAATTTCATTTGGTTAAAACAATTATTTTATAAAATATATAAAAGTGTTATTATTTATTATGGAGGTATTTTCAATTCTAATTAAATGCATAGCCAATATCCAGCCATTCGATGGTAACGGAAAAAACCTCATAAATTTCATCGAGCGAATAGATGCGCTCATACCATTGATAGAAACACTAGACGTACACTTCAAACGAATAGTTTTAGGACATGTACAAGACAGACTAACTCACAAGGCAAGAGACACTATCTTGAAAAATGGCCAAGTGGAAATTTGGAACCAGCTGAAAGCAATTTTAAAAATAGCGCATGGTGAAACTACACCAATTAATACACTACTTGACAACTTAGCTCTATGCCGTTGCACTAGTACTGTAGATCAGTTCTATAATCAACTTAATGACTTATTCATCCGATTGAACAACGCTTACTTACTTGCCGAACAGTTGACAAACGAACAGATAATAACAAATAAAAGAATTGTGCTAAACTATTTCAAAACAAATTTACCTGAACCAGTAAAAGGAATTATAATTGGAAGAAATCCTACTACGATGGAGGATGCCTATAACATAATTGTAACTAACGGCTATTCTTAGCATACACATTCCTATACATCATACCCCATTTCATCCAATAATTACCAAATAAACCAATACAAAAACTTCAGACCACAAAATAATTATAGGAACCAACAAAGATATAATGAGCAAAGAGAATTTCAAAACTTTAACAGGCATCCAGGTTATAACAATAGAAACAACTTACATTTTAACAGTAATAGGAATAGGCAAAATGATTTTATTCAAAACAACCCAGCTATACCAACCCAAAACTATGACAACAATGTTGAACCTATGGATTATAGCGTCCAAAGTCGACAATCAAATAGGTCTCATAATAACACAAGTAATTCTAACAGTTATCAGGCAAATAGACGAGACATTCGTACACCGAGCCAACATAATAGGCGAAACCAACAATATAGTAGTTTCAATCAGGCTCACAATACTCGTAGAGAACCCATGCATATTTCTACAAACGAAATTTTAAACGGTCTCGAAAACCACCAAAATTTTCAGGGGGATATACCAAACAACTTCCTTATATAACCATTCAATCCCCAAATAAAACATTTCGATTTATTATAGACACAGGGGCAGAATTTAGTATAGTAAATGGAAATGTCTATAATCCAAAATGGAAAGTACCATTTCATTCTCAAAATTTAAAATGCTTGGGAAAAAGTGTTACAAACAACCCAGGTTAAATATAAAGTACCGATTCCAGAACCATTTAAATTTAACAATTTTTATGTAGAGTTTTTAGAGGTGAACTTTCACAATTATTTCGATGCACTTATTGGAAACAATATTTTGACAGAAATCAACGCCATAATTGATTATAATAATAGGATCCTCAAAACCGAACAAGCGGATATACCATTTTTTTTTAAACGCCGAAGAAGAATTGTATTTTAAAAATTGCTACGACGATGGTTGCTCTTACATTTTCTTTTCTGATTTCGGAAATAAAACAGTTAATTTAGCTTCACATCTTAGCTCTAATGACGTTAATCAAATAAAATCACTTCTCCATTCTTACAAAGATTTATTTTATTGTGAGGACCAAGACCTCACTTACTTACTCACTTACCAGTGAAATAAAGCATTCTATAAAAACTAAGAATGAGATTCCTATATATGTCAGATCGTACCGATACCCTGAAGTTCATGTCTACGAAGTAGATAAACAAATTAACGAAATGCTTCAGCAAGGTATTATTAGACACAGTAATAGCCCATATAATGCGCCCAAGAAAAATTCAGACGGATCAAAATTACAAAAATACCGCGTCGTAATTGATTATCGGAAACTAAATGACCAGACCATCGACGATCGATTCCCAATGCCGAATATATCAGAATTATTTGACAAACTTGGGAAATGTCAATATTTTTCAACGATAGACTTGGCTAAGGGATTCCACCAGATTGAAGTGAATCCCGAAGACCAACATAAAACTGCATTCTCTACGCGAGGCGGTCACTTCGAGTTTGTTCGAATGCCGTTCGGCCTAAAGAATGCGCCGGCGACGTTCCAACGCCTCATGAATACAATCTTAGAAGAATACATTATCAAAATTTGTATCGTCTATTTAGACGATATATTGGTTTTTTCGACAAGTTTTAAAGAACATCTCGATTCACTCCAAAAAATGTTTCAAAGATTGCGGCAGTGTAATTTGAAATTGCAAGTCGAAAAATGTAATTTCGCGGCACTCGAAACCGAATATATGGGACACGTCATATCAGAAAATTCTATTAAACCCAATCCGCTTAAGATAGAAACCATAAAACAAATTAAAATCCCTACAACTCAAAAGGAGATTAAATCCTTCCTCGGTATTACTGGATATTACCGAAAATTCATTAGGGATTACGCAAAAGTGGCATATCCAATGCTAAAATTCCTTAAAAGAAACTCTAAAATAAACATAAAGAACAGGGAATATATACAGGCATTTAACAAGCTTAAAGAACTTATTACTAACGAACCTGTATTAATCAATCCTGACTTCAATAAAGTATTTACGCTTACAACAGATGCGTCTAATTTCGCAATCGGAGCAGTGCTGTCGCAAAGTGGTCATTCGATAGCGTATGCCAGTAGAACGCTTAATGACCACGAAAAACACTATAGCACAATAGAAAAAGAACTCCTTGCAATAGTTTGGTCTACTAGGTATTTTAGACCCTATCTATTTGGCAGGAAATTTATAATCAAAACCGATCACCGCCCCTTGGTATGGCTATCGAATCTTACTGAGCCAAACAGTAAACTTCAAAGATGGAAAATCCATCTAAATGAATTTAATTATACTGTAGAATACGTAAAAGGGAGGGAAAACAGCGTAGCCGATGGGTTAACTAGAGTTAACATCCATCAAGCCGATCATAATGAGACGCAATACAGAGATAATGAAGTTACATTACTTAACCTCTTTAACGAAAATGATGAAGAAAGTGAGATTTCGTCAACTGGTGCAACGATTCATAGTGCACAAGAAGATTCTACCAATCACATTCCTATTACAGACAAACCTATTAATCTTTTTAAGAACCAAATCTACCTTACACGTGGAAACAAAGAAAAGGTGACACTAAAAATAGTTCACAAAAAGGTCCAAAACTACGTTCAAGTAGTAGAACGAACTGACTTATTAAAAATAATGAAAAGAGTCATTGTTGATAAGGGACTTATGTGCATTTATTGTGATGATTCACCCCTTTTCCTACAGTTTCAAAACATTTATGTAAAGTATTTTTCCAACAATCAAAGTCGTAGGATACTTAAATCAAGCATAAGATTAAGGGATATAACCGACAAAAACGAAATAATAACGTTGATTGGAAAAGAACACTTAAGCAAGAATTACAGAGGAATAAATGAAGTTTATTCCGAACTACGGCAACTTTATTTTTACCCTAAAATGCAAATATTAGTACATAAATTTATTAATAACTGCGAGATATGTCAATTAGCAAAGTTTGACCGTACTCCAATTAAAATCCCTTTTAACATTACCGAATCACCTCATCATTTTAACGATATAGTACACATGGATATATGGCACCCCTATCGGAACATTATGTATATAACTACAATAGACAAGTTCTCGAAGTATGCAACTATCCATAAGATAAATGATAGGACATGGATTTCCGTTCTGAAAGCTTTAAAAGAGAGAATTCTATATTTAGATAAAATGAATAAACTTGTCTCAGATGGTGAAAAATGCATAATCCATAGCTTAGTCGAACAGTTTCTTAAAGATAACAACATAACATTTCATCAAACTACAGCATATAACAAGACAGGAAATTCAGACGTGGAAAGGCTCCACGGAACCTTAAACGAACATTTACGAATTTGTAAAGTCAGCACTCAAGTAAATAACGATGACGATACCCTTGACGAAAAACTTTTCAAAATTGTAAGCATTTACAATAACACCATTCATTCAACGACAAAGATGAGACCCATAGATTTCATTAATAAAAACCTTGACAAAACAGATATACAAAATTTACACCAAACGTTTTCCAATGAAAAGCAAAAGCGAATTAATAAACTGAATGTTGCTAGAGACTACAATTATAAGCAGGAATGTAATATTGTGAGAAATAGGGACATAGCAAAGAACAGCGCTAAGTATAAGAAATTAAATAAGTTCATAGAAGAATCCAATTATTTGATTGATGATAGCAATAGAAAGCAAACCAAATACTGCAAACAACAACTAAAACGTCGCTACAAATATCGATAACTCTTCTTTAAATTTTCAAATTTTCTTGCAGGAAATGAAACTAATAACACTTTTCTTGCTCATTGCAAGGGTATTTGGGCAAAACCTGCAAGTATTGCCGATTCTGACCGAAAACGGATTTATGATGACGACAACAGAGGAAATATTAATCATACAGAACTATACAAAAGTAGCCCACATCGTCAACCTCACCCAATATGCTGATATAATAGACACATTATACAATAATCTTAACCAACTAAAATTAAGTAATGATGACATCAGCTATCAAATGCTGCATAGAGAAATTTCTACACTGCATAACCATTTTAACATTTTAGTACCTAACATACACAAAGAGAGACGTAGTAAACGGGGTTTAATAAATATTTTTGGGAAGGGACTAAAATTTATAGCAGGAACAATGGATAACGATGACGCTGAAGATATATACAATCACTTGGACAATTTAGACAATAACATGAAACAAATTACTGATCAATCCAACAATTTGGTTATAATTAATAAAAACCTTATCAAAAATATAAATGATATCTCAGAACACATTAATACACAACAAAATAAGTTGAGTAAATACCTTTACGAAATTACCAATATAACTGAAAAAAAACATATTTCTGCCAAATCAATTCGAATATGTACTGCAAATGTTTGCAGATATAACAGCAATCGACAGACAAATAGAACAAATTAAAGAATAATCCTACTAAGCAAACTTGACGTATTGACACACGACATACTGACCGATGATGAAATATACAACTATAAAATAACAATAACTATGATGCCGTATCTTAAAAATAGCGTAATATTTAGAGACGATCTTTTAATTTTTGTACTACTCATACCAACATTTACGGATTAAAAATTTTCAAAGGCAATGGTTATACCATGCCCTAATTCTGCATTCGAAGAGCTGGATATTGATACTCAGGAGGTCATTATTAAAGATAATATTATTTTTAAAACTATAAGTGAGTTAACAATAAAAAAAGAAAACTTAAAAGTCCACGATAACCAGTGTATTAGAAATCTATTGTCAACAGACAATAAATGCCCTTATAGAATAAATAAAGAAAAATCTGTAACTCAAATAAAAGAAAACTTAGTTCTAACAAAAAACATGCAAAAAACGAAAATGTCTCAGGATTGTAATAATGATGATTTATTTGTCGAAGGAAACAATGTAATCAAATTTAAAAATTGTTATATAGGTTTAAGCAACTATAAATTTTCAAACAAAATTAAAGAGTTTAAAGATATTATTATCCTACCTTCACTAAAACTTAATTTAACAAAAATAAAAAGTAACTTAAATATACAAGAAATACAAATACAAACAATCGAAAATAGAGAAACTATTAAATACATCGATTTCGAATCAAAAATTAATAAGTACACTTCTGTATCGTTTATAACGCTGGTAATAGTTATAAGTCTTTTTATTGTAATTGCGAAATGCAAAACAAAAGAAACTAAAATTGTCGTCAAAGCGCAACCAATGACAGACCCATTTAAAATTTAATTTCAAGTTTTGGCGGACCAAAAAACTTATGGGGGGAGGTGTCACATCCTATTGTAAGCGGCACCCCCGCAATGCATACTGGGCACATTCCTGCATGTTTATGCGGAGTTAGATTTCGAGTCTGTTTACTCGAAATCAGATTCCGCCTTTTCCAGGAATTGCCCACGCGAATTCTTTTCTCGTCTTGATCTTTGTAGGAAGATCCAGATAAGAGAACTGAATTTCGCATTAGATTTAAGTCTCTCTTTATTGTAACAATAAATGCTTTTTTCAGTTGTAATAAAGATCTTAAAGCGAGCGGAAGAGTTTGTATTTAGTTACTTTACTATATGAAGCGACGTACGTTCTGGACATGATGGAAGAAAACGAAGCATTTCATCGCAAAATCATTTTCAGCGATGAATCGTATTTTTGGTTAACCCTTTCGATCCGGATGGGACATCCAAGGTATAAAAACACCTTTGTTCTATGTCCCATCCGGATCGAAAGGGTTAAACGGCTTTGCCAATAAGCAAAATATGCGTCACTGGACAGGTGAGAACCCTTATGTGCTCCATGGAACAGCACTTCATCCGCAAAAGGTTACTGTTTGGTGCGGTTTTCATGCCGGTGGCGTCATTGGGTCGTTTTTATATATTTTTTACATATAATATTTACTCATAATTCATAATATTTAGTCATAATTCATAATATTTAGTCATAATTCTATCTTTTAAACTGACAGGGTGAGGGCGAAGTGTCGTTCTGTATAACACCTAACATCCCTGTATTGTTTGCCTGGTAAAGTGTCATAACGTCAGTTGCGCCTTGATTGTCGGAGTGAGTGGTTGTGCTTTTTAGTGTAAAACGTTTTAATCCAAAAAATGTCAAAATACAGTGAGATAACCCGGTAAGTTATTTTTCTCCTTTTTGACACTTTTTTATATATAACGCTATTCTAGTAAGAAATACATGAAACTCTGACAAATAATTTCGGAAAAGTGACACTTCCTTCTTGGTGTGATTCTGCTTTATAATGAGGGTATTATTTTTTTTATTGGCAAAACGTCACATTTGTATGATGTCATTTTACCGCGAAACCAAAGCAGTATTGAATATTTGACAAAATGACATTTCTCTTTTGTGTCAAAAAACATATTTATTTCTTAAGCTCCTAAATGTCATAGTTCAAAAAGTGACATATTGCCTGCAAAAACTGAAATGATCACAGTGTTAAATTTTCTGTAATCACTGTAAGATGTGAAAACAACGTTCCAATGGTCCGAGAATGAAATCGGCCACGCATCTATTCTTAAACAATTTAGAATCCTCCCTAGCAACATAGACTACACCACCCCTCTGACCCTTCTTGACAAAAACTTCAAGGTCAAGATCCCTCACAGAACATTCTGGCAAGTCGAAAATAAATCGTTCCTATACCGATGGATCCAAAACCGACGAGGGGTTGGAGTTGGTGTGTTCTCTGACAGGCTGAACCTCAGCCTCTCCTTTCGCCTCCCTGATCACTGAAGCGTATTCCAGGCCGAAATCTTGGTGAAGAGGAACGTGATATCCGCTATGTAAATCTGGATCTTCTCAGATAGTCAAGCTGCATTAAAATCCCTGGATTCTGTGTCCACAAACTCTATCGTAGTCCGTGACTGTCGATCATCTCTAGTTGAGATGGCGGAGCATTTTAACATTCACCTATGCTGGGTGCCGGGACATACAGACATTCCAGGGAAATGTAGGGCTTATGAACTCGCCAGACAAGGAACCATACTGCCCCTTCTACCTGATAAAGGTTCATTAGGCATCCCAATTGCTACATGCAAGCTCATGTTTATGAGACAGACCATTGAGAAATCTAACCTTAGGTGGACAAGTGGCAACACTTGTCTAGCGACAAAACAGATTTGGCCAAAGCTGGATCTGAAACGCTCTATGTGTTTGATATCTCTGAACAGACTTCACATCGGTGCTATAATTGGTGTGACCACCGAACACTCTCTCATAGGCAGGCATGCCACAAGGCTTGGCGTCCACACAAATGACTTCTGCAGAAGCTGTATGGACGAGGAGGAGGAGGAGACAAGTCTCCACCTTCTCTGCACATGCCCTGCTCTCTCTCAAAGACGTAAACTCCATTTAGGATCTTTCTTTTACAATGATCTTAGCGATCTCATTAACACCGACATCAAAAGTCTGTCAAGCTTCATCAAAAGCTCCAACTGGTTCAACGAGTAGGAGGATGATACATCCGTGTGGTATCACAATGGAACTGTCATTGCTCTAAGTGTGTCGGCCTCTGCCGACTGCCACTATAATCTAACCGAACCTACTGTTCGTCTGGTAGCTCATCAGGAAGTTCAAAATTTTTGCCAGTCTCAAATGAGATACCGGTCGAGCTGAACTCCGATGCCAAGGAAAAGTTACGTGGTAAAAAATGAAAATGTCTGGGTTCTATTTGTAAGTATAAGCTCAACTATTCTTAAAAGACTGCTGAACAGTGATTTAACTTTTTAGGTTTATGTTTAACTTTATTTTTATATGGTTTAAATCAAATATAAGCAGTAATACTTAAGTTTTAGAAATAGGGCAGGTGAACATTGATTTAAGGTAAAATATATTAAATATACTTTTCTTTGTTTGTTTTTATAAAAAAAAATATTTTAATTTTGTGTATGTTAAGACATTTTTTGAGCTAAATACAAAGCACTGCTGAACAGTTTTTTATCTTTAATATTTTTATTACTTTTTATATCAACACGATAAAAAATATTTAAGCAGAAACTTTAAGTTAACTCTTACACTCAAAATAAAAAATGAAATTTGATATTAATCATCAATGGATTTATTTCTAAACAAAACGACACTTACTGTCTAAATTTATTATATATTATTTTCCGTTTTTTGTGCTAAACTACATAAGTCGAAATCAATTTTCTTAAATTACTTTATTTTGGATAGTTTCACTAGTCCATTTGAAAGAATAAAAAAAAAAAAATTTACCATAAATAACTTTTAGGTTTTCGTTTAATCACAATGAAATAATTTTTTTTCTGTCAAAAATTATATCAAATAGCTTTTCTGAAAAACTGCCTTTTTTTACTTATGTCACTCTGCTTTTAAAGCGACGATGAGAAATATTGGGAAATGCATGCATGCAATTTTTTGGGCACGAGTACGATAACTAGGGCGTCAAGAATTGGTAACGGTTTTTTTGTAGAAGCGTCAAAAACAAGAATTTTGTACTATGGAAGGGGGGGGGGGGGGGTCTATCTCGCTCCGTTTAGGAGTAGGGGCAATTTTAGAAAAAAACATAGGGACGGGCTACAGTCCGCTTGGGCGAACTGTTGGATACCCTATTCTTATTCCTATCCCTCATAAGTGGGCGTGACAAAAGTCTAAGTATGGTTGAATTGTTAAGAACGCTCTACATATTTTGTTATATAACATTTAAAGGATTTTATCAAAAAAAAAAACGCTCCCTAGCTCAAACTTGGGTGTTTCAATAAAATTGCTTTATTTAATTGTGGGCGTGTCAGTAGGCGGATTTAAAAAAAATTAACACATGAGCATAAAGGGCCCCTAGAGAGTATATAATATAAATTTCAGCTCCCTAGCTCAAACTTTGAATTTTCAAAAAAAAATAAAAAATTAATTGTGGGCGGATTTTGAAAATATTTACACATGAGCATAAAGGGCCCATAGAGAGTATATACTATAAATTTCAGCTCCCTAGCTGAAACTTTGGATTTTCAAAAATTAATATACCCTTAGAATAGGGTATAAAAAAATTATTTTATTTATTTGTGGGCGTGTCAGTGGGCGGATTTTGAAAATTTATCCCGAGCAGTTTTAGGAGTAATAGATCATATATAAAAAATTTCAGCTTTCTAGCTCAAAATTGGTTTTTTTGATTTTGTGGGCGTGTCTGGGCGGATTTCAAAAATTCGTAAATTATTTCGGGACCCTTGGGAGTATATGGTTAAAATTTCAGCTCTCTAGGTCCAGTTTAAAGGCCTAATTTTTGGCTACAGACGGACGGACGGACGGACGGACATGGCTAGATCGACATTACTATCGATGCTGATCATAAATATAGTAACTTTTAGGGGTCTACGGGCAATATTAAGGTATGTTACAAACTATGCGTCAAAATTAATATACCCTTAGAATAGGGTATAATGACTTAAATTTAAAAAAAATTTATTAAAAAACAACGGCAACACTTACAATAACGTACTATACCGATTTTGAAAGCCAGAAATCTGTTCTATAATCCTGAATTTAAATTAAATTATTTATGTCTAAGGTTTTTTGTTTTAAAATTCGCATGCCAACTCAAAAAAATGAAAAAAAAAATTTAGACCAATTTTATTCAAAATTGTGAAATGAAGTGCTAAATTGGCTTTTTGTGGTTAATGTTACTACCAATTCTGAATCGAACACAAAAAACCATGCTGCCTCCCGCAACCCCCCTACTTGGTCTCACTATAGGATTTGGGGTAGGTGCGAGGTTTTGTGTATGCAAAGTTCCTTTTACATTTACGGAATCTGGATTTAAAGAAACTTTGAATTTATCCTATATATCCAATGTCAACTAAATATATGTACTCTACATATACGTAGCCGAAAGTTGCACATTTAAAATTTTCAGACATGAAAATGTAATGCATTATGAAAAATTCACCTTACCAAGGTACTACTGTACGACTGCAGCAAATTTGTATAAATTCTTAATATGTGTGTTTGTGTGCTACATACCTATATAATGCAAATGTAATGTTCAAAGTATACTTAGATCATAAAAAAAATAAAAAAAATATTCGAATTTTGTACCTTTGTTTTTATACCCTATTTTAAGGGTATATTAATTTTGACGCATAGTTTGTAATATACCTTAATATTGCCCGCAGACCTATAAAAGTTACTATATTTATGATCAGCATCGATAGCAATGTCGATCTATCCATGTCCGTCCGTCCGTCCGTCCGTCTGTCGGCAAAAATTAGCTAGAATGCTGAAATTTTTTTATATATGATCTATGACTCCTAAAACTGCTCGGGATAAAAAATTTTCAAAATCCGCCCCCTGACACGCCCACAAATAAATAAAACATTTTTTTTGAAAATCAAAAGTTTGAGCTAGGTAGCTGAAATTTATAGTATATACTCTCTATGGGCCCTTTATGCTCATGTGTAAATATTATAAAAGTTACTATATTTATGATCAGCATCGATAGCAATGTCGATCTAGCCATGTCCGTCCGTCCGTCTGTCGGAAAAAATTAGGCCTTTAAACTGGACCTAGAGAGCTGAAATTTTAACCATATACTCTCTAGGGTCCCGAAATAATCAAGTTTACGAATTTTTGAAATCCGCCCACAGACACGCCCACAAACTCAAAAAAAAACAAAATTTTGGAAAAAATCGAATTTTGAGCTAGAAAGCTGAAATTTTTTTATATATGATCTATGACTCCTAAAACTGCTCGGGATAAAAAAATTTCAAAATCCGCCCACTGACACGCCCACAAATAAATAAAACAATTTTTTTGAAAATCAAAAGTTTGAGCTACGGAGCTGAAATTTATAATATATACTCTCTATGGGCCCTTTATGCTCATGTGTTAATTTTTTTTAAATCCGCCTACTGACAATTAAATAAAACAATTTTATTGAAACACCCAAGTTCGAGCTAGGGACCGTTTTTTTTTGATAAAATCCTTTAAATGTTATATAACAAAATATGTAGAGCGTTTTTAACAATTCAACCATACTTAGACTTTTGTTACGCCCACTTATGAGGGATAGGAATAAGAATAGGGTATCCAACAGTTCGCCCAAGCGGATAGCCCGTCCCTATGTTTTTTTTATGCAAATGTGGTACAGGTTATTGTTTACCAAAGTCATTCGTTATTACAAACATTACATACATTTTTAATACATTGATGATTGAAAAATTTACTTGACTATTTTTAACTAACTCCTGACTTGCTCACAAACTGACTGACTGAGACGCGTAATGCCATGCAATTCTACCTCCTCATGGTGCATTCTGGGTAACGCTAAATGAATTGCTGTACTTTACTTACAAAGATGAACCACATTAACATTAATCCTCAAAATGAAATCACCGTAAATACCTCATAAAAACGTAGTTTTAGTAATTTTCAATTTTCTCAAAAACTAGAAGACATAAAAACATTCGGCTTTTTGTGTTCGATTCAGAATTGATAGTAACATTGCCCACAAAGCACATCATTTAACAATTTTGAAAAAAATCTAAATTTGTTTTTTCATTTTTGTAATCAACATTTTGAGTTTGCATGCGAATTTAAAAAAAAAACTATTGACATAAATAATTGAATTTAAATTTAGGATTATAGAACAGATTTCTGGCTTTCAAAACCGGTATAGTACTTTTTTGTAAGTGTTGCCGTTGTTTTTTAATATATTTTTTTTCAATTTTCCTTTTTTCTAAAATTGGCCCTACCTCCTAAACGGGGCGAGATAGGCACCCAAGTTATCGTACTCTCCCCATTTTTTTGCATTTTGGAATGCAGTGAGATACAAAAAAAAAATATTTGTGATGGTAATGTGATTTGAAAGTACATAGTTCCAATTTTTAGATCCTTTTATTAGATATGGCCCTTGGTTTTGACGGGAAAAAGCACAATAACATCGTTAGTCAAGAATCGTGAATTCGTTTGACCTTGTAAAGGAATGAACATAGTTTATTGAGGAAACAAATGGCGACAAGTGTTTTTCGAAAATAATAAACAAAATAGACCAGCACCACAGAAATGAGTCCGATGATCGACCTTGACAAGCTGTGAAACAACGATGGAATTCCATTGTTTGATTCAACCATTGTGATAATTTGATAATTTATTATATTGTTTTAAGATATTATCTTGAATGTTTCGCAAAAGAGTTACTTCATGTTCTTCCCTCGTCATAATGACTGTCCTCAATTTCGAAAATAACCCATCTCCGTCTCGATTCTATTTTGGACGTAATAAATTATGCTTGCTGCTTTAACCCGAAACAATGTGATATATACCTGTATATTTTTACATATATATATTAGATTTACCTTCACATATCGCATGTTAAATTACTAATTTAAATTCCACACGGCCGACCAAAAACGTAAACAATAAACATTCGGACAACGCCGATGCATGATTTCGCGAACATCTGGTTGGACCTTTTTTCAGAAACACAACCAATAAACTCTTTACTTAGGTACCATTTTTAGATTTGTTTTTAGTAAACGTTTCTTAAACACCCACCAGAATTAATTATCACTACTTGTGAACGTACTCACCTGCCTGGCTCTGCCGAAGAGTACTTTTATTTAGGTAACCAGAGTTCACGGTAAAATCGCGTTTTGACAAAATAATGGAAATGTGCACGTGAAATACGTATAGGTATGTCGCATAAAATCGGCAAACAATATGGGTTAATTTATATTTGGATAAATAATAATGATTGTATATGAATAAATAAACATTTGTTGATTTTGGTGGTTATTGAACGTGCATAATAATTAATTCATTACCAATTCCGTCTCAGATGCGGAAATTAATTTGATGTGCTTATTTAATTTACAAGAAAAACTAGGATCGTGTTTAACGTATTATCTTGATTCTATTGTTTAAATTGTCTCTTGATGATGTTATTAGTGTTCTAATGTTAATTAACTGATTCAACGTCGACAAAATGCTAAGCGATTTAGTCAAGGCAAATCGAAAAAAACTGATTGCATTTAAGTTACTTAACGGGCTCCCGACCCGTGAAGACCAAACTACCATCTGCCTGAGACAGTGCAGCCTTCCATTTTCAGCGATCCCGGGCACGCTGCATTCAGTTCTCCAGACCAAGCGCTCTGGCATCCGCGATGAGTGGGTCTTTAAAACGGAGGTTCGGTATTCCTTGCCTTCCCGAACCAGGGGAGTCGAAGATCCTCTTAGCTATAGCATTATTTTCCATTCGCTTAATGTGCCGGAGCCAATGTAGTCGACGTGATTTAGCTTTTTGAACTAAATCCACATCTTGGTACAGCTCATAGAGTTCGCGATTGTATCTTCTCCTCCATTCGCCCTCCTCGCACACAGGACCAAATATCCGACGGAGTATTTTTCTTTCGAAAGAACGCAATATTAGCTCCCCTCTTCTACTTGTCGTCCAGCACTCGGCGCCATAAAGCTGGACTGGTACAATTTAGGTTCGATAGAGCATGCATTTTGTCCTTCGAGTGAGGAGTTTTGAACCCATTTATTTTGCTAAACCGAAGTAGCAGCGGTTTCCTAAGGTAATTCTCCGCCGGATTTCCACTAAGGTGTCATTCGTGGAGTTGATGTTTACTCCTAGTTAGATGAACTCCTTAACTATCTCGAAGTTATTGCTGTCAACAGTGACGTTTTGTCCTAGGCGGTAGACAGATGTTTGTTTGTTTGTTGATAGCATGTACTTGGTCTTGTCCTCATTTACTTCAAGACCAACTAATTTCGCCTGTTCTTCAATCGCCGTGAAAGCATCTAATACGTCACGCTGTTAAAGGCCGATGATGTCGATATCGTCCGCACTCCCCAGTAGCTGGACGGATCTATTGAAGATAGTGCCTTCCGTGTTGACACCTGCCCTTCGAACTATTTTCTCCAGAACAAGATTGAGGAGGGCACATGATAGCGCATCTCCCTGCCGAAATCCGGTACAAGTTTGGAATAATTCGGAAGAGCTGCTTCCAAACTGCACATTACACCTCGTGTTTTCAAGTGGCACGCGACACAACTGGATCAGTTTTGCCGGGATTCCAAATTCGGCCATCGATCGCCACGTAGAGCTCCTGACGATGAATGCTGTCATATGCGGCTTTAAAGTCAATGAAAAGGTGGTGGGTCTCTACTTGGAATTCATTGGTCTTTTCCAGGATTTGCCTTAGTGTGAAGATTTGTTCTATTGTCGATGCCACACTGGTGTGTTGCAGAACGGCTTCAGACGTTCATACAGTACGTTGGATAGGATCTCATATGCGACATTAAGCAGATATGCTTCGATAGTTCTTGCAAGACATAGGATCGCCTTTTTTGAAGATGGGGCATATGGAGCTGATAGTCTAGTCATCGGGCATGCTTTCTTCCACCCATACTTGGTTCATGATTTGGTGCATGCGCCCTTCCAAATCATCACCTCCATATTTGAAGAGCTCCGCTGGTAGGCCATTAGATCCGGCGGCCTTATTGTTCTTTAGCTTTCTTGTAGCTAAGCCACCCTCTTCTATACTGGATGGTGAAATCTGTTCTTCATTGACAGGGCGTGCGTTCTCTTCTTGCCCTATAACTCTCTCTACGTGATACCCATTTAGCAGCTGTTGGAAATGCTGCTTAAATACATCTACTATTCCCTGCGCTTCGGTGACTAGGTTTCCGTCGCTGTTTCGAAGAGCCTGCATTCCGGTCTTAAAGTCAACCCCTTCGCTTCGCTTCGCTTTCTTGTGAAATCTCCGGATGCTGTTTCGATCGCGAGACTCTTCGATTTCCTTGAGCTGGGAGACTGCATACGCCCTTTCTTTCTACGCAGGATCTTCTTCTCCTCCCTTCTCTTTGCAATGTAGAAATGAATTTATTTTGCATGTCCTTAACCTTATAACTAGGGACAATAATTTATAGTTTTTATGCGTGGCTCTTTCAGCGGTGACAAAAAAGGGAAGTAAAGCAAATCACTTATCAAATAAACCACGTATATTCTACATCCCGCCAGCACAGAGTTGTATTCAACACGTAATTTATAAAAGCCTAAAATTGTATAGCGGCTGCGTACACAATGCCAAAAATATTCCGGTAGCTGAGATGGCTGCTTTCTCGTTTTGATGCTACGTCTCACGAGAGCTAGTTTTTTTTCCTTCACGCTAAGGATATTTTCAGCATAAAAGTGGTCAAACCCTCACACTTCACTGCCTTCAATAGAGGTGCATACAGACACCCTCAGAAAAAATTGGAATAAGCTGCAGAAATTGGTTGTTAAGTAACCAATTGCAATATTGATGATGAGCACATCATAAAGTCGGCTAGCGACAAACAACAGAAAAGCATTGATATAGAATTCAGTGCGTTTGACAAAAAAATAGAATCAACATCCGAATATCATTTATTTTAGCAAATGGATCATAACTATCCCACTTTACTGCATTCCCGCACTGGGTTTCGCCGGTCCGAACTAGATGAATATCGGCAGGCCTTTCGGCTTCGGATCACATGATAGCTGAGGCCAATCAAATCCTGGGGTTGTAGCATTTGTGTGATCATGGAGTTCTTATGCCTGCATATGTTTTTCTTTTTCCGATTTCGACACGTGCATGCTCCCGCAATTGATATTGTTTGATCTTCCTTTTACGACACCGGTGATTTCCAGTCGTACTAACCCACGAATTATCATGCACACTTGCGGGACAGTTTCAAGATATTAAATGTGTCACCAGACTCACTTGAATGGCAAAATTGTCTAGATGTGATCTCGCCGCTTTTATTAGCCCGTCTTGCACGGACAAGAAACCAGTCGGGAATACTACTTGTTGAAATGTACAAATTTAGTCGCTAGTTTTGTTTGGATTTATATCTGAAAATGTGTGTGTTTCTCTTTCGGGTTGCTAAGAGAGTAATAACTCTAAAGCTTCGGCAATCGGCACCCTTTTGGTATCTAACCTGACTCGAAAAGTTAGTAGAGCGAATCTTCGCTTTTCTTTTCTTAACATCCAAAATTTATTCAATTCAATTTATTGGCAAAGAATTACTTGTTCCAAGTGTCTTTTATAGTACATTAAGAATTTAAATAAAAGAAAAAACATAGGTACGAGTACTAAAAGAAGTTCAGGTTTAAAATATTAAATGAATATTAAATGATTATACAATTTAAGAAATTTAAATACATGTTTGGAGAAAGGAGGTACTTCGTTAACAGGAGAAAAGAAAAGAGAACATTAGGAAAGTTAAAGAATAATAGTTCACTCTAGTAAGCGAGAAAAGAAGAATATGCCGTTATTACGATTAAGCGAAGTGTGCAAATAGAGTTCTTTTAAATTGGTCAGCTCCTATTATCTGTTTTACGGCGACATGTGGAGAGTTCCAAAGTCTGTCAGTGTGGACTAGAAAGAGGCGCGACGTATTCAAGTAGTTGGAAGACGGCGGTATTTTTTTTTATTTTTTTTTTTTATAATTTGCGTGCGCTAAAGGGATTTCTTTTTTCTGTAGTACACAGTACCCTTATAGTGGAAACCACAGCGCAGGCATTTTGTTTGTTGCTGTAAGTAGCTCCCAGCAAATGATTCATTGCCTATTTCTGGGTGCTACTTACTGTATGAAAGAATAGAAGGATAGGAAAGAGGTTTGGTGCGTTGGGATTTTTTTTCTCAACAGGTGGCGCATAAATTGCTTTAGGGAGATCTGTTTTTGTTGTGTGTATTCAAATTATAAAAATCATGGCCCTGGTCGGGATTCGAACGCATGACCTGCCAATCACTTTAGTGAATACACTACCATCGCACCATTGCCACCTGCAAAGATTAATGTTCGCTGCGACTGAACAAATTTCACTTTCTGGAAAAGACAGAGCGGTGAATGGTTACCTACGAGTATGATATTTAGCACGAACACACAACATCTTATTCCCTATAAATTCTGAAGTGAACAGCCAACGGCAAGTTTGTCGTAAGTCGATACCTATATGTATTTTTTTTTTTTTTTTGTCGGGGTGTGTGAGACTTTCTGCACTGAAGCACTCAGACTCAATACTGGTCCATTGTACTACCAGGCAGACACACCACATTTTACTGTGGGAATTTACTCGTTTTTCTAAGAAAAACGAGAGGGCGCTTCAATGATAAGGTGCTTAGGTTTACAGCACTCACCATATCCGCACCAAATACCTGCCACCTGATACGAGCAAAAGCAGGACAATCACAGAGGAAATGTTCCGCAGTGTCGTCGCTTTCTCCACAGGGTTCGCAGTTGGTGGTGTCGCTTAGGCCTAGCAGCTTAAGGTGTTTGGCAAAAGCGTAGTGTCCCGTAAGAACGCCAGTAGTCTGTCTGCAGTCTTTTCTGTTGAGAGACAACAAGAATGCCGCGGATTTCCCACAGACGTCGGGGAGCATATGCTTAGTCTGTCTGCACCCTGGAGAGTCATGCCAACGGTGATTGTGTTCATAGGAAACCCAACCATCAATGGAAGCCCTGACCGAGGGCGCAGGCAGACAGATCGCCGGTTCAGGTCCTGAGAGGTCCCCCTCTGAGCCTTGTCTAGCAAGTTCATCGGAGATCTCATTTCCCGTCATCCCGTTATGACCCGGGACTCAGACAAGTTTAAGTGAATTCAGCCTTCCGACCGAATTCAGAGATATCTTGCATTCACGTACTATTTTGGAGGTAGTTAAGGGTTTAAGTAAGGCCTTAAGCGCAGCCTGACCGTCGCTACAGACGCAGATACTTCGCCCCCTCCACCTGTTCCTCGTAACATAGTCCATAGCCATTAGGATAGCATAAGTCTCTGTTTGGAAGACTGACGCATATTTGCCTAACGAAAAGAAAAGTCTAACGTTATCGCTATCCACGAAGACACCAGCACCAGATCCTTGATCGGTTTTGGAGCCATCCGTGAAGATTCGACTGCATTCCCTTCCAGGTTCAGAGTCCGGCCAGAGCCAGTCCTGGACGCGAGGAAAGTCGACCTCGTAGTTGCGCTTTAGCCGAAGTTCCGGTGTCATCGCATCAGACGGCATATCCATAAGACAGGAGTCGAAGGACAACCGTTGCGCAAGTTCATTAAAACTCCAGTGCGAGTTATACCAAAAGCCACCTCTTCTTAGACGTGAGATAGCCTTGATTGTACAGCCCATGATGTAAACATCACGGGGCGGAAGGTTCAATAGTGCATCTAGCCCGGAGCCAGGAGTGCTGGGGAAGGCCCCCGTGCAGCCGAGACATACCGGCCTTTGGAGTTTGGCAAATTCAGCAGTGACGTATTTACGTGAAAGCTTATTCCACCAAACAACCGATGCGTATGCTATAAATGGTCTTATCATAGCCGTATAAATCCATAGGACTCTTTTAGGTGATAAGACCCATGTCTTGCCGAAAATGCCTTTGCACTGCCAGAAAACAGACAGCGCCTTGGCAGTCTTCAGCTCAACATGTTTGGACCAAAGAAGTTTGCTATCCAGGATGACTCCCAGATACTTTGCTTCATTGGAGAGTTGGATTGTGACGCCTTTTAGCACTGGCTGAGTCAACCCGACCAGCTTCCTCCTTCTCGTAAAGAGAACAACCTCAGTTTTAAGAGGATTGACCGAGAGCCCATTCCTAGTGCACCATTCGTCGATCACGTCAAGGGCCGCCTGCGCCTCGATATATGTACGAGTATGTTCATATCTTCTTATTCCAAAGACATATCGCACCATATCATTAAAAGCAACAAGTAATTTGCACTGAGAACGGGAATCTAATTTGGGGTACACAACGATGGCATAGTCAACGATTGGAATAAATAAGGACTAAACCAACCTAAATTTAATATCAACGGGTGTGAAACTAGAAAATAAATACAGTTTACGTAAACCTGCATAAATACGTGCCACAATATAAGTTGATCGAGAATATTTTTGGTCAACAAAAACCCTTTGAAAACGTTTTGAAAGATAGTTTCTTATTAGACACAGAGAGTGCTCGCTAAAACCAAAGTAAAGCTTTAATTTCATAAAGGCTTTAGAGAAGTCAAGTAAGCAGAGACGCGTAAGATAGTCTGATATCGTCAAGAATTTTGACCAAAGCCGTGGAGCAGCTTTGTTGGGTACGGAAACCACACTGCACAAGCGTAAATAAATTAAAACGATTTAGGTGACAGGAAATCTGCTTGGCAATGGCAATGATTTTTTCGAAAACCTTAAGACAGGTATGGTAAATGCTTATGGGACGGAAATCGGAGGTCGATAAGGCTCTGCATTTTTTCGGCACAGATATAGTCTTAGCCCTTTTCCAGCAATCAGGGAAAGTAGAAGAAGTTATACGCAAACTAATCAAGCGTGACACAATATGAGGAGGAATATGAGGACGTGAAATTTTAACGAAGCGCAGATGTAATCCATCCTCAGGAATTGCATTCGACTTAAGATATTGAATATCATGTATCACATCCGCTTCCGTGTCAACTTCAAAATCCAAACCATGAGGTGAACCAACAAATTTTTTTTTGAGATTTACGCTGTTGTTGTTGTCAGAGAAAAGTGAATCATTCTCTAGCTGAGCGAGTGAAAAACCCGTATTCGCCCGTTATTCGCCCGAAAGGCAGCAAGAAGGTGCGCTTTGCTCAGTTTCTGATGAGAGTCTGACCAGCCACGGGCTACTTTCATTTTTGGATTTGTCTGCATCAAAGTGGGAAGTGATGTTGTAGTTGAGTCTTCCAGCGATGATTTTAAGCAAGTCAGTAGGGTGTTCTCTTAGATTTTGTAGAATGCCACAAACGATCTTTCAACGTTTCTCTAACTTATCCATTTAAATTCTTTCCCTCATTATCCACTCCCTTTCTTTATTTACTCTTAAAGCCAGCTTCTATCCTATTATTAGATTTAAGTATTTTGAATTATTATAACTAATGTGTAAAATACTAAGTACTATAAAAGATCATATCTTAATGTACAAACCATTTAATAAATGAATTGAATTGATCACATCACGGAGACGCTCTTTCCGCTGAATGTCTTCTTTTAGTTTGCGCGGTTTTTATCTCGTAGTTCCAAAAGCGATGGTTTTTTTTTCTGATGGCTTTATAGATTGTGTCTGAGATTTGGTTGGCTGTTACCTATTGGAATTTATCCGGGGTCAGTGCAGTAGCCAAATTGGATTTCTCCTTAATAGTTTGTTGGTGAGTAGTTGACATGTTGATATGTGTTGAATAATAATGCCACACTGGTCACAGATAAAAAATGTATAAAACACGTTTCTCGGATAAAGTTTGCACGTTAAAGATTGTAAACAATGCAAATAATTATTGGTCTCTATAAAAGCAAACGTGTATAAGTTGTTTTACAAGAATTGGTTAAGAATTTTGCTTTAGGTACTGAGCGATTACAAATACGTCTATTCACTTAACATTTCTCTTTGAAGTCCTTTGTTGTACTTCTTTTCTGCTTCTGAGCCGGGATTTCTAAAAGGTGTCATAATCTCCTAATGTGTAATGTGTTACCGACACCTTTGATGGTTAAAATCAGACTCAATCGAAATCCATGATTTCAAGTCGAAAAATGGGAAAAAGTACACTCAGCGCTTACCGGTGCCAAATACAAATGTTAAACCGTATTGCTGCGTAGGCTTGTGCAATTCGCAGTAATAGTTTTTGGACACAATGCAATGACCTGAGTCAGTCCAACCCAGTGAATAATAAGTGGGCTTTGTTATTGAACCACTGACCGAAGGGTTGTCAGGTTCAAATCACGTTCGAACACATTGACACCTTACGTTTTATTTACACTGCCCCACCTATTGCGAATGTCTGTCAAACTGCTTAACATCTCTTATTTTATTGATTGGGTATGGAAATCGTAAATCGATGAACTCTTATGCCCTTATCAACTCCATTTTGGGATGCCGAGTCAACAATATATCAATTGAAGATCTTCATCTCTTCGAAATTTGGAATCAAACAAATGATTACTCAGCCACCTTAAAAAATTGAAATCTGTAAAGCTATTCAAAAATTTATTACCGAATGAACAAAACGCCCAGAACAATAATTTTTTGTTTTACGCAAGTGTACGTTGGTTCTTGATATATTATTATTATTATTATCTTCTTCTTTATTTTTCCAACGATAAAAAAGTGAACAAGGTATACTTTGCTTAAGAATACGGACATGGCTATTCTGCCGTCTACTGGAAGTGACATTATAAAACAAAAGTAATAAAGTAAAAAAGAAATACGAAATAAAAGAAAGAAAGTGGAAAGTAAATATCAATGTTACGAGTACAATTTTTTTAATAGAGAAAGAAAAATGGAGTAAAAATTGATGAGTAAAGCGAGTTTTAACAATTTTAGTGATTTGCAACATAAAGAGGTTACAATTTTGGAGTGATTTGAAACACAAAAAGATAATAATTTTATATGATTTGGAACATTTAAACAATAAGAGGCATAAACGTGGTTTTTCAAAAGCTATTACGATAATATGTTAAAGCATGTTTGCAGTAACTATATAGGATAGTCCAACCTCGAGCACCATTTAATATTTAGTAGAAACTATTAACGGACAAAGAACTTTCTTGGAAAAACAGTCTTCGAATCTTTTGTAAAACTAGGCAAACTGCAATAAAATGGTAAATATCGTCTAACTCTTTCTTCTGTTACACAGATAACAAATTTGCTGAAGATCGACTCTATGAGGGATGAAATTTAGGTTAAGGATTTCGATTCTCGCTTGGAAACCATGCTTATTTTGTACGATAGATTCTTTACATTAAAGAAGCTGTCTTCAGTAAGAATTCGATGATTAAGATTTCTTTAGATAGTTCTGGAAGTTGACGATGATGCCCTGGTTAAGTGTTCGTTGAAAATCGGGTCATCTATTTTCGAAAAAATTGTCGCATATTTATCAGGCCAGTCATTAACATTGCTTTCTGTTAACGACAGTGAGAGGTCGTGGGATAAGGCCAGCTGTTTCCATACTCTGAAAGGTGATGCATTTGTGGAGATTTGCAACACTTCTACTCATCACTCTAACACAGTAGTCAGAATTTGCTTTCAGGTTTCTTATGTAGATTGGTGGTAGTCCAGACTCTACGTGTATTGCATAAGTTGGTGTGTAATTCGGCAATCTAAAAATACTTTTTAAGAAAGTTCTTTGAACCGCCTCAAATTCTTCAAAGGGAGTAACTCCAAAGGCGCGTGTACCATAGCACTTACAGGTGTTGACTGTTGCATTGAACACTTTAAATTTGGATGAATGGACAAATTCTGTTTAGCGAAAAATGTTGGACACACCGCTTTTTTCTTTAGCATGTTTTATAAGATTTAGATTATACGTGCATAATACTCCCAAATACTTAAATTCAAGTACTGTACCAAGTTACCAAGTCGCCAAGCTTCTCCAACAAGTCTTCTACATTTTCGGCTCTCAAAAACCATCGCCTTATTTTTTTCAGTTTAATTTTTCAAATATTTTGGAGTCGTGTTCAGGCAATTTATCCGATTCCACAGGTAAATAGGTTCTCTCTCGATTCCCTCCTGGGAAACTTACGATATGAAAAGGTTATTAAGAAGTGACACACGGAAAAAAATCAACCAATATTAACACATGAAGGCTGGAGGGAAAATAGTATTATTATTGTTAGTAGAAATAACAGTTGTGAAAAAGTAAAAGCCGTGACGTACCTACATTTTTTTATCATGTTTCCCTCCTGTCTCCAAAAAACGTAAGTTAAATAATGTGTTTATTTTTAAAAAGTTAAACTTTCAAATCGTTTTGAGTTAACAGTACGAGATTTTTTGAAGCAAAGACAGAAATTATGCTATCAACATTTATATCCTCCACCAAACTGACTTATATGTATAAAAAAGAGGGCATTTTTTTCATTTGTTTAAGTGTCATCGATCTCAAAAAAGTCTTAATTCGTTTTAATGCCCAGAAATATCGATCCGCCAAACAGTTTGTTGGAAAAATAGAAAGGTAAATTCTAAAGGCGATGTTTGTCCGGATATAGCTGTTTTCATATTGTCACACCCACATAAGCACAAGCATGCTGTTAACAAAGCTTTTATAATTTTATGAATTTTTATGAATGCAATTTGTCTCAATAAAAGCTTAGAAATCTGTGCACTCCGATAAAAATGAAACCATGTTCAGCATTTATTTATATGAAGAATGTTTTAGTCAGCTAAATTCGTTAAGACTCTGAACTTCTCAAAGGTGTTTTTATATGCTGTACGGCATAACAGCCATGCCCGTATTCTTAAGCAAAGTATACACTTTTTTATCGTTGAAAAAATAAAGAAGAAGATAATAATAATAAAATAATAATATATACCGTAATTGGCTCTAATTTGACCACCTCGTAAACGAGCCGACAGGAAAACCGAGCATCGGTAGTCTAACTGCAAAAACACTGTACTTGTTTCCTACCTCTCACCGTGATAAATACACTATAAACATATTATAATTTATAGGTTCGTCAGGCGGTAACGTGACATAAGGCTTTATTTTGACGAATGGCTTTATGTCGGTTTGCGAAAGCGGTTGGTTGGTTGGTTGGTTGAAAACGGCCCTCGGTGAGGATGCACTTAGACCAGAAGTAGGTCCATTGTGCTGCCGATGTGTAAGGTGGGTGGATCACCCTCTTACTCAGGGAACCATTTGCTCCTCTGAATGAAGGAGCTAATCCTTGCTGTGCAGGCGTTGTTAAGATCGTTTAGATCATTGAAAAGGTATTCACCCAATGTAGCCTTCCTAATGTTGGCGAGTGCAGGACACGTGCAAAGGAAGTGACTGATGGTCTCCTCTTCTTCCTCGTCCCTACAGCTTCTACAGAAGTCATTGTAGGGGATGCCCAGCCTTTGGGCATGTCTTCCTATAGCACAGTGCCCGGTGAGGGCATTTACTAATTTCGAAAGGGTTCCTCTCTTATGCCTCAGAAGTCCGATGGACCTGGATTTGTTAAATGTCGGCCAGAGTAGCCTTGCGGTTTTGCACTGGTCGAGTTGGTGCCAACGACGGTTGGCTTCGTTCACCGCATTGGTGTCTATGAGGTTTTTAGCATAAGACGTTGGCGCCTCGATGTCGGTGACGCTTATGCTATTTAAACCAGAAGAGCCTCGTCGGGCCAGTTCGTCAGCTTCACAATTCCCTGGTATGTCACAGTGACCCGGCACCCAGCAAAGGGTGAGGCTATACTGACCGGCTATCTCGTTAAGAGATGCACGGCAGTCTTTCACTGCCTTGGATCTTGTAGTGCTGGATGCAAGGGATTTGATGGCCGCCTGACTGTCGATGTATATTACAATATCTGATTTCGATATCGTATTAACCGACAGCCAGGCAGCGGCTTGGCGGACGGCGGTGACTTCGGCCTGAAAAACGCTGCAGTGTTCTGGAAGGTTAAAGGAGAGGTGAATGTCCAGGTCTTCAGAGAAGACTCCGGCACCGACTCCGTCCTCCGTTTTGGACCCATCCGTAAAAAATGACAGCGATTCGTGGTGTAGGACATGACGTTGTGTCCACTCGGTTCTGTCTGGGATTAGATGTTTGTAGCCCAGGTTGAAGTTGTATTCAGTGGGCAGGTGGTCGGTGACCTTAGGGAGATGTCGATACATCGATAGTACATTGGCATGTCCAGTGTGTTGCTCTTTCCATTGTTTGGAGCTTCTCAGTCTTATTGCTGAGCTGGCAGCCAATTGTTTGCCGACGATGTCGGTCGGAAGAAGGTGGAGCATGGCTTGGAGCGCCGCAGTGGGAGAGGTTCTCAGCGCACCGGTGATGCTGAGGCATGCAACTCGTTGAGTTTTGTCCAGCAAGGTTAGGTTGGACTTCTTCTCCAAGGCGGGCCACCAGACCAGTACTCCATAGAAGAGAATCGGTTTAACTACCGACATGTATAACCAGTGCATAATTTTTGGTTGTAGGCCCCACGTGGAACCTACCGCCTTTTTGCAAATGTAAAGAGCAGCTAGGGATTTCCTGGCACGTTCGACTACATTTTCCCTCCAAAGTAGCTTGCGATCAAGCTTCAGGCCTAAATAGCTAGCGCTATTTGAGAGTGCCAGAGGAGTGCCTCTAATCTTCGGGGTGGTGAACTCAGGGAGTTTATGTCTTCGTGTGAACAGGACCAGCTCAGTCTTTGTTGGATTAACGGACAGGCCGCATCTTTCGGTCCAACCTGTCAGTATGTTGATAGCAGATTGTATGACATCGGCCAGCGTCTGCGGGTATTTGCCTGTTACAAGTATTGCGACATCGTCTGCATAGGCGATAACTTTACATCCAGTGTGTTCAATGTTCAGAAGGGCTTCGTTGAGCACTAGGTTCCACAGTAGCGGAGACAATACTCCCCCTTGGGGAGTGCCCCTGTGTGCACGTCGTTTGACAGTGCTACTTCCGAAGGATGCGGTTATTACCCTGCTTTTGAGCATGTATTCCACAAAGCAGCAGATTGAGTCGTCGATGTTGAGCCCGCGTAGGGCGTTGGTAATCGAATAGGTTTCAACGTTGTTGAAAGCTCCCTCTATGTCGAGAAATGTCACTAAGGCAAGGTCTTTGATAGATAGGGATTTTTCGACGTGGTAGACGATGGAGTGCAGGGCCGTTTCAACAGATTTACCTTTTTGGTAAGCGTGTTGTGATGTGGATAGCAAGTTGCTATCAATGGTGGCCTTGATGTGAAGATCTAGAATTCTTTCTAGAATCTTGAGGAGGAAGGATGTTAGGCTTATGGGTCTAAGGTCCTTCGGGGAAGTGTGCGATGTTTTTCCTGCCTTGGCTATGAATACCACTCTTACTTCAGTCCAGGCGGCCGGCATTGTTCCTAGCATCAAGCAGCCCCTCATGATACGGGATAGGTGCTGCCCCGTTATGCTGAGGCCCGCTTGAATTTGTGCCGGAAAAATGCCGTCTGGCCCCGGGGACTTGAATGGCTCAAAGCTGTTCACTGCCCATTTCAGTTTTTCCTCGCTTATGAGGTCCGGAGGTGATGGTAGGCGTGCAGCGTTTACCAGGGCAGGGTTTTCGCTAGGTATAGGCGTGCAGCCGGGGAAGTGGGTGTCCATAAGCAGACCAAGCGATGCTTCATCTGATTCTGTCCATGATCCGTTGGGATTCATGAGGACACTTGGTATGGTTGGGTTTTTGGAAAGGACTTTGCGTAGCCTAGAGGATTGAGACGTATTGTCAATACTCTGACAGAAACTGCGCCAGGATCTACGCCTGGCCTTACGAACTTCCGCTTTGAAGCTCTTAAGGCTTGCTTTGTAGATATCCCAGTCCAGAGGTAGCCTCGTTGTTTTGGCTTTGTTGAATTGCTTCCTGCTTGTGTGGCGAAGCTTGTTAAGTGCTGCATTCCACCACGGTGGACGATTGTCTGCCTTCCTCGTAGTAATTGGACAGGATTCGTCGAATGCTACGTTTAAGGCGGAAGTTAGAACAGCGTTAAGCTCATCTAGTTCCAATTGTGTTTCTGGAGTCTTAGGCACACGATTGGACAGTTCAGCAGAGAGGATTTCATTGTGTTTACACCAGTCAGTTCTTCGATGATTGCGAAAAATTGCTGGTGAGGTGTTATGGCGTATTTCTAGTTCATATTCCAGATAGCGGTGATCGGAAAAGGAGTGGCTGTCAGATACAGTCCACTTAGAAATCGCAGGGTACAAGTTAATAGAGGCGAAGGTAACATCTAGTACCTCTTGTCGGGTTCTGGTTATAAAGGTGGGACTATGTCCCCTATTGCACACTATTAGGTCGGTGCCTACTAAGAATTCAAATAGGGACTCACCTCGGGGGTTAGTGTCGGTACTACCCCACAATTCGTGATGCGCATTTGTGTCGCATCCCAGCAAAATTTCTTCTCCTCTCTTCCTGGCTTCTTCTACCACTACTCTCACTCCCTCTGATGGAGCTGAGTTGGGGTCATCGTAGGGTAGGTATCCTGAAGCTAGCCAGATGTGGGCTTCTGCAGATTTTAGCAGTGTTACTGCCAGGTCATTCGTGCTGCGGTGAGGAAGAAAGGTTAAGTTTAGTGTGGATCTAGCGAGAATGCAAGCTCGAATGTTACCTGCGTTCTTGGTGTGGTATAGCGTGTAGTGTGGGTCCCTCAGTCCCATGACGATGTCATTTCTAATCCAAGGTTCTTGGATGAGGGCGATGTCGAAGCCTCCTTCATTGAGGCGGAGTAGTAGGTTAGCGGATGCTAAGGTGGAGTGATGGAGGTTAATCTGTATCAGTTTCAGCATCATTGCTAACTGATACAGACCTCTCCACAACGGTAGCGTCCAGGTTCTCTGGCGATGATGGATCATCATCGGAGATCTGGTCGCGGGGGGAGGCGGGTGTCGCGGGTGTCGCCGATTCAGAGGGGCCAGCAACGGTGTTGCGGTCCGAAGCAAAGAGTCTTACTTTTACCTCTTTAAGACCGCATCGGATCTTAAAGTCCTTAGCCCGGAGCAAGGGGAGAGACTCAGTGGTGAGCGAAACGACCAGCGAACGGCCAGTTTTCTTCGCTTCTTCCGGTTTCTTGGAGCTCGGTGTCTCTTCGATAAACTTCCAGTCTTTGACTGGAAGATCCGGATTTTGGTACTTGACTAGACAATGTAGTTTTAGTGCGAAAGCGGTTAAAAAAACAAAAAGTCCATGTGAAACCTAGCCCAACCTCGCATCTAACCCAATTCAACAGTGACCCCAAAGAGGGGGCCAATCAAATTGCATTGTTTATGGGATCTACCATAAATATCACAAGTAGAACCCAATACATAACGCATCATAACGACGCCCTTAGCATTCAAATATGAAAATATATTTATTTTTTTTGTGAGTCGAAGAGGTGTGCAGAGTTTTTAACCCTTTTACCCGCGAAGCAGGCCACCCAGGTACACTTATCTGTTGAACTATTTCATACCTTATGAGCTTTAAAGCACGCCTCGTAGTGGTGCCCTGAGCCCCTGCATATGAAGTTGAAGGCCGGCTGGTGAATAAGTCGAAGAGGTGTCCAGAGTTGTTAGACCCATTTATGTACTTTATGTCTTGAAAGTGACATAAACCCATAATGGCCTTATGACGCTTTCGCAAAGCGACATATAGCCTTACGTTAAAATATAGCTTTATGTCAAATATCCTCTCGTCAGAACATTGTATGAAATGTCGGCGAATTTATCGTACTCCAACCACAGAGCTAAAAAACAAACCAAAATGTCATGTCAATAAGAGAAAGCCGAATTGGGAAAAAGTAATCGGTCCCTTTACGAGTTTTGACTAGTCGTTATGCTTTCTCGATAGCGATGTGGATGTGCTGCTGCTGATATGATAACAAACCTAATTCACCTCGGTATGAAATTCTTTAATCCTACCTGGATAAAGAGTATCAAAATGAATTATCACTTTTTGTGATTTCAGCTGCAAAGTGCTATAAGGTTAAAAGAGGAGGTAAGCTTTCGGTCATATGTATAATGCAAACTTAACTGAAAATAACCGAAAAAATTTATGTTTGCAAAGCCCACATTAATCGTGTCAAATTCTTCTATTAACAAAAGTTGCGACAATAAAAGGTGCAGAGTCGTACAGATAGTAAACACTTGATCTTTTGTTAAAATTATTGAGAATTTGGTCTCGTTATTTACAATGACATTCTAGCTAACAGCTCTTTAGATAAATCCAATCTGCCTGCTGCTCACTTTGCAGCTATATAGCTCATCGTTTGCTACTGCGTTAGGTTCTTTGTATCCATCCTATTCTTCATGACTCGTTCAGAGAAGATGAAACAAGCACAAAAGGCGAAACTTCTTCCTACTCCTCCTGCCGACCAATAGCACCTTTCCAAGGCCATGAAAACGCTGATTAACCATCAGCTAATGAAAAATCATGGATACCGAAAACTACTTACTGACCGGCAATACCTTTCCAAGGCCATGAAAATGCTGATTTACCATCAGCTAATGAAAAATTTTGGATACTGAAAACTTCTTATTGACTGGCAATGTCTGGGCTGGTGCCCCAATCGCATATTTGGAGCTACTTGACAATTGGAAAACACGTGATAAAACTCTATGGCGATCCAGACATCGCGAAATCACTTGGCTCTGAATCATCGTCGCAATGTTCATCCTCAAGCCTGTATTCGCACGTACAGTGAAATAAAAGGAGTTTTTCCTTAACCGAACCACTCGCTCGTAGAACGTATTACCAAATCCTATTTTTCCTAAGCATTATAATTTACAAACATTCAAAACGAACTTGCATCGGCATCTCACCCTGTACACTGATCCCTCGCTTCCTTAATACCCTTTTAGCGAGTGTTCATTATAAAAAGAAAAAACCAAAAAACTTACAAGTCTTGGTGCTGTAACCTCAAATTATCGTCTGATAAAAAACACTTATGGTGAAATTAATAAAATTCGTATTGAAATACATGTAGTTATTTACAGCTATTATCAGTAATTAATTTTAAGAGCCAAGTTATATTTACAGCATTTATGGGAAGTTAGTTTATCAGCACTTGAATAAAGTACATAGTACACACTTTGTGGTATAAATAACAAGTACATTACTATGTGTGTGGACTGTATTTATATGGATATAAATAGATATGAAAGAAAAAGTATGTACAACAATTCCTCGAATAGCTCAAGTTAATGTTTTATTCACAGGTTAATCCGCTGAATATATAATTAACCTTGTTATGAACTATAAATGAAAATAATGTGCCATAAAATAATTGAAATCGAATGAAAGGCTAATGTCTCGGGTACAGTCTTTGTCAATTTTAATCGCTTATTATTGTGAAAATTTGTTTGAAATCGTTATACACATATATATATAGCATTAGTTTGTCATTATAAAAAAGTTTTGTGAACGTGTGAAAATCAATTGCCGCCGTTTGCATATTTAACTCATAATTTCGGACTTTTTTTTTGGAATTACATATTTTAATTTCCAATATGACTATTGAAATTGATAGTCAAACTTACTTGTGACAGCGACCTCTTCTCAGTCTAAAGTGTCAAATCGCGCCTGTTCATACGATGATGCATATTTTGCCAGAAAATCTTCAGTTTAATGCTTACTTATAGATGGTTACTTTCCATGTAATGATTACACATTAGAGTGGAACAGCTGAAGCTTAGTCTAAGAGCCGGTTGCAGAAAAGAAATAGAAAGATTTAGTTCAACATAAACAAATCGCATCAGCATATACCTTACGTGGAGCGGTATTTATCAAATGCAAAGCGAACCAGTCAGCTGTGTTAGTCGACTGCATTGGAACCCTGGAAATAATTGTCAGCTCAGCAGAAGTGAACCCTGAAGGTGTAACCAATGAACAAGGAGTTACCATATAAGATATCTTGTTTTCAATTATTCATTTTCTTATTTTTTCGTTTAGTTTTTTTTTTATTTTTGAATTCATATATTGCCATACATATTACATATTATAAGCTTTAAATTCAATTATTTCTTTGCTTTTCTTGCTATTTTGAGTTCTTATATTTGCCATACAATAGCTTTTTATTTCAATTATTTCTTTCATTTTTGAATTCTAATATATACATTTCTTTTAACGCGTCACACATACGCACATTAAACTCTGCTGTATCATATTTTTTTTATATACATTACATAACTCGATGGTAAGAGTTTTAATTAATCAAAAGAGAGGTCTTAAAGTCTGTCACATAAACGCTCAGAGTCTGTTTCCAAAAATGTATGAATTCCGTGATTTCTTTGAGGGTTCCAACATCGACATCGTTTGTGTCTCCGAATCGTGGTTAGCTGATCACGTCAATGACGAGATGTGTTCTCTAACGGGGTAAAGGGTTTTTCGGTCCGATAGGAAAGGTCGGGTTGGTATCCTAGTAACCTATCCTAGTAACCTATCAATACACGAATTTTAGGAGTATTAAGTATCCTTTACTGGAGGATCATGCAAGAAGTGTAATTTGGGAAAATATTTATTACTTGTCAACTAATGAACAGCTTCAATTTCTCAACGAAAACATCAAAGTTTTGTACAACCGTCATGTTGCCTTAAAAACTAAATTTGTTCAGCACAAAAGTCAACCATGGTTAACTGCACATATCTGAACACTTATGTTGCAACGGGATCAAGCATACCTATAACCGTTGGAAAAGATTTCGTCTAGATAAATTCCGACGTACTTACTGCTCCCTTCGCAACAGGGTTGTTATAAAGATCCATAATGGAAAATCTGAAGTGTTTTCAAATAGGCCAAGCCCCGCCCTAACCTCCGCAAGTGTAATTTGGGAAAATATTTATTACTTGTCAACTAATGAACAGCTTCAATTTCTCAACGAAAACATCAAAGTTTTGTACAACCGTCATGTTGCCTTAAAAACTAAATTTGTTCAGCACAAAAGTCAACCATGGTTAACTGCACATATCTGAACACTTATGTTGCAACGGGATCAAGCATACTCATAACCGTTGGAAAAGATTTCGTCTAGATAAATTCCGACGTACTTACTGCTCCCTTCGCAACAGGGTTGTTGCTAAGCCCTGCCCTAACCTCCGCAGCATCTGCATATGCAAGTCTAAGTATGACTCGACCGATAAATTGATTGCAATGCTCTCAATCGCAAATTTATATTTGCAAAATCACAACCGCATAATTCTATGAGGGCTTCTTCTAGTCTTCCAGACAGTGAAACTTTATCGCCTCTAACAGAGGACAGTTGTACCACGGCCTTAATAAGTGTTACTGAGGGTATACGACAAGCTATCGATGAAGAGAAGGTGACCTTTTTACTCTTGCTTGATTTTTCCAAGGCGTTTGACACTGTTGTCCACTCTCATTTGTGTGATAAGTTGTTTAAACTGTTTATTTTTTCCACCAGTGCAGTCAAACTGATTCATTCCTACTTATCAGGTAGAGTGCAAGCCGTCCAATGTGACAGCATCCAGTCGGATTTTCTAGAAACTCTAAATGGTGTTCCACAGGGATCTATTTTAGGCACACATCTCTTCTTTCTTCACATTAATGACCTTAAATCCTTTGCTTAACAAATGTACATGAGCTGCCCACTTGGCCTTATCGAATATTGCGTTGCCTGCGTCAATGAGGACCTCGAGAATATTGTGCGTTTGTCTAAATCAAATGGTCTTTTGTTGAACCCTACAAAATCCAAGTGCTTAGTTGTCTCAAGGTATCCATTAGACGTCCTATTTTTCTCCTGTAGTCTTAGGTAATGCTCCTAATAAATGTGTTGAAAGGGTTAAAAACCCTGAAATGCTTTTTAGCCGCAGCCCGACCTGGGATAACCATATAAACGCCGCGATCGGAGAGACTCATGGTGTACTTAGAACTTTGTGGGCAACTCAATCCTTTACTCACTTTAAGACCCGTATCATGCTCACTTTTAACATTACAATTAGGTACGTTTTTGGACTACGAAGGTGTGACCATGTGTCAACCTATTCCAGACTTATTTTCAACGTAACATTTGATAGCCTGTTACAGTTTTGCACGGTGACTTTGCTCTTACACATCCGATATCTCCATGAGAAGCTAATAATGGCTTCCTCAAACAGATCTGGTCACTTAATTCATCCACGATACTCTTTCCTTACATCCGAGCGTCAGTTTTTTATAATTGCTATCCGCTTATGGATTAGACGGATCGAAAACGCAGCAAGGTTTAAAAAGGAATTAATTTTTTATTTTGCTCAAACATAGTTAAACAATAATGTATTCCTTTTTAACTTAGCTCCTTCTTTTCTTGTATTATATTTTCAAATCATGTAATCATGTTATATTGTAGCTTTTATCTGCAGGCTTAGCTTATTACTTATTAATAAGATAATTTATTTTACGGTGTATAGGCATTACAAAATAAAATAAATAAATAAAATAAAACTTAAACGTTTATGTGACATTTTAGGCGGAGGAAAATATAGCATACACAAGCGTTTATGTTAAACATAAATATTTATGTTCCGTTTCAGCAAACGTCCCTTAATCACTTATCTGGGGCCTACAACACAATACAAATGAACTCAACATTAAAATTTAATTGTTTTGTGTTACAGGCCCCTTGGTCTCCGTGTTCTCCAAAAACATATGTCCTAGATAACTTCGGGCAACATTTTTCTATAAACGCTACATTTAGCACCTTCATAATTTGTCTACATAACAGATCACACAGAAAACTACGTATGCTCTCCGTATTGCTTTACCCAACTGTTGGTTTTTGCGCGACTACCAATTTTCAATCTTATATACAAGGTGGCGCAAAAATAACCTTCCGATGTTTTTTGGCTGTAATTTAAAAAAAAAATGAAAAACTTTGATTCTTCTTGTGGATTATTTTTATTTGGTCTTTTAATTTTTTTTACATCAAAACGAGAATATGATGTCATGTAAATGGCCGCCGCCACAGTTGATTGTCATTTGAGCCCTTTTTATGGCATTTTCCATCACTTTGGCCAAAACTTCCGGCGATAGGTCCTCGCATTGTTGACGGATATTGTATTTAAGAGCTGCAAGAGTCTGAGGCTTGTTGACATAAACCCGCGACTTCAAAAAGCCCCACAAAAAGAAGTCTGGAGCGGTCAAATCAGGCGATCTTGCTGGCCAGTGCAAATCGCCAAAACGGGAGATTAGGCGCCCGGGAAATGCATCCTTCAGAATATCGGTTGTGGCATGTGCAGTGTGTGCCGTTGCACCGTCCTGTTAGAGCCACATGTTTTCCAATCCCAATTCATCAAGTTGCGGCAAAAAGAACTCGTTGATCATTGCTCTGTAGCGCTCACCATTCACAGTAACCGTTTGGCCCGCGACGTCTTCGAAGAAAAAAGGTCCGATGACTCCTCCAGCGAAAACAGCACACCATACAGTGACTTTGAGCGGGTGTAATGGCTCTTCGTGGGTTACACGCGGATTTTCAGTGCCCCAGAAGCGTAAATTTTGCTTATTTACGTACCCGCTAAGATGGAAATGGCCCTCATCACTCATGATTATTTTTGATGAAAAATCATCTTCCTCTTGGTGGTGATTAAGGATGGCTTGAGCGTATGTTAGACGCGATTGGCGGTCAGCAGCTAACAGCTGATGCACCGTCTGGACTTTGTACGGAAACATCTTCAAATCTTGTACCAAAATTCGCTGTAAAGACCGTCGACTGATACCCATTTGCGTGGCACGTCGTCTGGTCGATGTCGACGGCGCTTCCATGACATCTTCGGCTACAGCAGCAATATTCTCTGCAGAACGGCTACTCCGGGGTCTGCCACGCCTGGCAGCATCTCGTGTTGTGCCAGTCTCTTCGAGGCGAGCGGCTAAACGTCGCAGTGTTTCACCAGTAGGCGTTGGACGGGTAGGAAATCTGCGACGAAATTCACGTTGTGTCAAAGTCACCGACCGATTATTGCTCAAATAAATAGTCACCAATATTCCGCGTTCTGGAGCAGTGTAGCGTAACATTGTTTATTAACGTGTACTTCGCATGTGTTTACTACACAAATGTCAAAACAGAATTGACATTAGGGGCCAATCACAAAATTTATAGCATTTTCTGATAGGAGGATTACTTTTGCGCCACCTTGTACTACTTCAACTAAACAATAGGATATAAATCGAAAGTCAATATTCAAAAACACAATTTCTGAAGTCTACTCGAGGTAAACCAAAATCATCTTTGTTTCAAAGTTGATTGAACTTGTAATTGGGTCATTATTGTCATAATACCATTTTTTTGTATCTTTTGTGAGTAAAGGAAATCTAAATTCCAGAGCACCCAAACTTGGTTACGGTCCATTGTACTACGAGGCAGAAATCCTCTTTTTGGTGTAGAGGTTGGAGAAACAAAGTGTTATCCATTTCTCTCCTTTAATGGGTGGCGTATGTTGTTTATCCACATGATTGAACCTGCACCGCACGGGTCACAAGCCAACGCACTACCTCTACACCATCGCCACCACTGTCATAATACCATAATTCTATCTACAATTTGCCCCATATTCACGTTGCCAAATGCCTGTTGCCCGTGCAGGGACAAAGAGCCCTCCAAAAAAGCGCTTGTCGTAAAAGGCGACTAAGAGCAGAAATTCTATATGGGCACATTTACTATTAAGTGAGCAAAGCGGCACATTTAGCATCCTAAAACTATCCCGCAAAGATACTCCCTTGCACGTGTCGAAACCAAAAAATATAAGCAGGCCTAAAAACTCCTTGACTATTTTAAAGAAATTGGAAAAAAAACATAGGGACGGGCTACAGTCCGCTTGGGCGAACTGTTGGATACCCTATTCTTATTCCTATCCCTCATAAGTGCGCGTGACAAAAGTCTAAGTATGGTTGAATTGTTAACCCTCTAACCGGCCAATTTTTTTTCTAATGAAAAAATTCTAACTGACTAGTTTGTATGCTAGAAAGCCGAATTTGAGGTCAGATTTTCAAAAAAATCGATAGTTTATCTCTTTGGGCCGAAAAAGACTACCCCGCCTTTAGGCGGACTTGCCTGAAAACCAGTACTTAAACATAGAAAGCTTATTATTATTATTTTTTTATTATTATTTTACTTTTTTATTTTGTGTTATTATACAATATTTTATATTATATCTAATATTTTATTTATAATTATAATTTATTGTTTACAGCAAAATAAACACTTTTAGCTATAACGGTACACTGCTGTCATTCACATCTGAAAATTTTCTATGGTCGCATAAAGCAAATATTTTATGCTCCAACAGGCAAGTCCGCCTTTAGGCAGGGTGCGATTAGCGGCTGTTAAAAGTTTAAATTGAATCCAAATTCTAAATTTATTTCACAGATTCTATTCTACAATAATAAATCTACTTACCGATAATTTTTTTCTCTTGAATCGGAACACTGGAAAACACTTTTTTTACACTTAGCAAATTCACTTGTTGCAAAAATATTTTTTGCGTCCAATGCGTGTCAATTTTTCAGAGATAATAATTATAACGGTACACTCCTCCCATTCACTGCTGTAAATTTTATATAGTCGCATACAGCAATTATTTTACGATATAAAAGAACTAATTTTTGGAAAAAAATATTGAAAGTATAGCTATTTTAGTGATTTACCTTAACCCCGCCTAAAGGCGGTATTGCCGGTTAGAGGGTTAAAAACGCTCTACATATTTTGTTATATAACATTTAAAGGATTTTATGAAAAAAAACGTTCCCTAGCTCAAAATTGGGTGTTTCAATAAAATTGTTTTATTTAATTGTGCGAGTGTCAGTAGGCGGATTTAAAAAAAATTAACACATGAGAATAAAGGTCCCCTAGAAAGTAATATATTATAAATTTCAGCTCCCTAGCTCAAACTTTGAATTTTCAAAAACAAAAAATTAATTGTGGGCGTGTCAGTGGGCGGATTTTGAAAATATTTACACATGAGCATAAAAGGCCCATAGAGAGTATATACGAGTATTATAAATTTCAGCTCCCTAGCTCAAACTTTGGATTTTCAAAAAAATTGTTTTATTTATTTGTGGGCGTGTCAGTGGGTGGATTTTGAAAATTTTTATCCCGAGCAGTTTTAGGAGTCATAGATCATATATAAAAAATTTTAGCTTTCTAGCTCAAAATTCGATTTTTTCCAAAATTTTGTTTTTTTGAGTTTGTTGGCGAGTCTGTGGGCGGATTTCAAAAATTCGTAAACTTGATTACTTCGGGACCCTAGAGAGTATATGGTTCTTCTTTCCTCACATCGTGGAAGTAATAATTAAACCCATCAGGGCCATCAAAATTGAACTTCTTCTCATCCGAAAAAGCTACGTGACGGCATTCATTTTTAAAACTCATATGGAGTCTAAGCGCATACACTTCCGTTTCTCGTTAAGTGGTGGTTTCTTTTGAATTTTTAACCGTTTTAGATGTTTGGCATTATTGATAACCATTCGCACTGTTGAAACGCTTGCAGTAACACCGGCTTTCTGATTTATTTTTGCCGCAGAGTCGCAGGAATTGGAAGCACATCTTAGAATTGCTCTTCGATCAACCGCTGTTGTTGCCGTTTTTGACCTCCTTTCATGTTTTTCTGTGCGTATCTTTGCTTCTTAAATAAGAATAGACCACACTAGAACTTCGTAAAATTTTGTCAGCGATAGAACGCCCGGTTAGTCCTTGGTCTTTTAGTAAATCGATTTGAGCTCTTTCAACACTATTTAGAGATTTTGATCTAACTGTTTTTCTTTGAAATACAATTAATCAAATAAAATTCACTTAAAGCACTTCAACTGTTGATCTAATGAGTCAATCTCCACAGAATACTCATAAGCAGTGAAAATAATGACCTTGTGTCTATTCAGTTGACGCAAAATAAAACTGAATTTTTCCATATTGAATGCTTTGCAAGGGAACCAGGGGATAAATAGCGGTACTTTTTGAATTATTCTTTCCGATTTATTTTCTCAACATCATACGAGTACGCAAACAGTTTGCATCATCAAATGAAATATTACGGCACAAGGTTTTAAAAAAATGGACAACGTAGCTTAGAAAATGTTTGTGCTTATTCAGTTGAAGCAGAGTGTATGAGTATTAAAGAAAAAAAACCTCCTTTTTTAGTAAACAATTTTTAGCAATTTAAAATAACAGCTGTCAATTTTAGTACGTAGAGCACCAAATGACATTTCAGAATGAGAGGTGCTGGCAATGATCAAACATTTTTCCGCATCGCTGAATAGAGCGAAGACAAGTTCATTATCCAATAAAGCAGCAATCAACTATTACTTTAGGCTATGTCACCCCTGATATGGACGCATCGCTGTTTATATGATCGATGAAGGGCGATCTTAAGCACATACTCGAAATTGAAACTGAACAAATCGGTGATTCTGTTCAGTGTTAGAGGAACATACATAGATATTCTTTAATCGCCGGACTAATTTCCTCGCCCAAATTCGTTTCTCTTCTGTTAACTAGTAAACACGAGGTACTCGTGGACAGAATATTATGTTTGGCATTGATTAATGAAGAACAGAAACTCAGTTAATCGTTACTCTAATTTTATGCTTAATGAAATACTAAACCGAACCGTCAAAGTATCGATTTCAGATATAAGTAATAGTCAGAACAATGCGACTCTGTTTCTATCTCCTGGGAGTCTATCAAAGCTTGCTTTAATTATCTGCAGTCTCCCACCACACAAAGCGGACTTTGTTTATTGTAAGTGAACAAAATTACCCTGGCAAAAGGAAAAAGTAAATCCTTGTGTTAAAAATAGAATACATTATTACATTGAGAGCGCCAATATCATCTATGCATGGTATATTTAATTTTTATTGCCATCAGAAGTGTCTTTGGGTAATTAAAAATTAATTTAGGAGGTGCATTGAGTTCCGTGGACTTACGAGTAAATAGCATCCCCCTGTGGGATGTGCCATTTTGGTGGTCTATTTGCGAAAAAGAAAAAATCCGCAACAATCATTTATTTACCGAAGTGTTGCAGTGCTTTTGAGCAAGTACGTATGCTAAAATCGTTAAGGCAATAGATTCAACATTTTCTGACATATCGAATTTGACTCGATTAGATACGGTTTAGATAAGGATTCATATCGCAAACTCGAAAAATTTCGTTTCAGACCTAATACATGGACAGTCCCGTAAATATGTATCTTTTTTGCTTTATCAAGCTTTTGACAGGCATTCAAATCAAATATAAGAAATTATTGTCATTGGTGTGGTGTGTTGAATCATATCGTTCTTTTGTATTATTTTCTTCTGATGTTGTTGTGGATCATTTCTGTTATTTTATGAGCGACTTCATATGCGGCTGGTCACATTTATAAATAGTGAAATAGACCAAAATGGACCGCAGTGAGTACTGCTGTCGGCGATTATTCATGTTCGACTTGTTTGTACTTTTTTTTACCAAGAGTCCTTTAATTATATTTTGGATGGTAGGTATGTGGTTAACATACTCGTGTGTATATTTGTTAGATACCATACTGGCCATTCCACTCGCTCGGCTCACACGAAAGGGTTATGTCCTCAAATAGATAATGCATGTCCCTGAAATTGTTCCCTCATTCGATCGATAAAACTGCCAGCAAGCTTGTGGATAAATGTGCTTAGATATGAAAGAATTTGTTTTCGGACTTTGCGAAGTCATTGGCAACGAACTACGATTTACCCGGAATTGTCCATTTCAGTTTTTAGGCACATTCTAACCTAATACATTATGTAGATAAATTGCGGTTGCTCGGATAAGAACACGTGTATGTAGGAGGATTTTAAATACATAAGGTTTGGCAGAAAGAAATAAGCATGCAAATTTGTCGAATTCCAATAAAACTGAAGGCCTTAGGTGGATATCACAAAATGCCAGTCCATGACTAATTGTAGACTTTATGGTGTCTAAATGCTTTTTTTGTTGTGCTTCACAGAGTTTTATCAAATCTGTATAAAACGACTGGATGCAGTTTATTTACACAAAGCTAAGGGTGTTTTTTGATAAATGTTATAAGATAAACAAATTCACCTAGATCGTTGTGTGCGTCTTACCTACCCCTTTCTCATATATCATTTAGTGTGCCGTGGCACGGCTTTTACGCCGATTGATGAACAAGTAAAATTGGTTATACTCTATCCAACAAAAATTGTCAGTACAGGCACGATAGAATGTTTGTCTCTCAGTCTGGTTGCAATGACTTACATAAATCGGTCCCTCTTTAAAGCTCTCACAGGGTCGCCGTAGTGTGTATGATAATTCGCCATAACTCAGAGAACAATTCTATTAGGGTTACCATCTTCCAATTTAAAATAAAATTGCGGAACGAAATAAATTCCGTTTATCTTTTTCCTTTTCTGGTAAGATAATAATAGGCGCGTTTTTAAGGGTATCTCCAGTAGACCAACAAAATATATAAATTTCGTAACACAAAAAAAAATCAAAACGAAAAATATATCACTGTTATCCAATTTATTCATTATAAATATAGTAAAACATAAAATACTAATTTTCTAATATCACTACTCAACTAATCCGATGAGTAATTACTGCTACTGCTCTCGTTATTTAGGTCTATAATTAACCTTTCCACTGCTTCCTCGGCAAAAACGTCCATTTCCCACATATTTGGCTCAACAACCTATTCATTGTGTTGGACACATCGATGCCATTTTTCCTTGTCAACCCTTGTAAGTGCTGTCGTTAGTAAGTCTCTTATTTCAGCCATTTTGAATGACTTGTTTTGGCTTCCTACAAACCCTTTCACTTAAGCCCAAACCAATTCTATTGGATTAAGGTCCCAGTGATAAGGCGGCAAGCGAAGCACTATGTCCCGCATTTTGAGCCATTTCATCCACGACGTATGTTTCATACTTGCCTTTGTAACGTTTAACGATTTCAAGCAACTCTGCTTTAACCATATCATCCTCGAAACTTATCGCATTAGACCTCAACCACTTGTTTATTTCATCTTTTCTCGTGGAAGTGAATATGCTTTATTTTAGTTGGGTTCTAGGCGTATTAAAATATCTTTAAACCGTTTCTCGTACACATCAGCGTTCATGCCCTCGTGGTAGTCTCCGGTTTTTCCCGAAATGAAGCATAAAAGTCCTCCATCGGCGAAACCTGTAGAACTTCCAATATGGGTTATAATTAATGTCTTTCCTTTTCCAGATGGTGATCGCAGTCCTGTTGACAATCCTTCATTAAACGCCTGTCGTGGTGTTGTAATAGTTGGGTCTATCCATATTTTTCCTCGAGTGTGGCCCTCGTTAAGCCAGGTCTCATCATTAAAATAAATTTTTCTTTTCTCTGCTCTAATTTTTTTACTTCGCGTAAATATCTTCGTCTCCAAGAAATAATGTCACTTCTTTCCAACAACAGATTCTTTCACTGACGTTTGACGAATTTAAGTCCGAGATCTTTTTGTAATATTGTATGCAAAGTTGATCTGCTTATTTGTGTTATATTTGCATTTTTTTTGTACTTCCAATAAAATCTTGTCTAGCGTTGGAAGGTCATTATCCATAAAAAACTGATGGACTATCCGCCTAAACAGATGAAAGGATGTATCTACGTTTTTTTTATTTAAACAGTTTGCGACATAAACTCAATCAGCAAGATTTTCTAAAAACATTTCCCAGCCCTTCCGCTATATGTATATTGTGAAAGGTAGACACAATCAGGCAATTAGAATACAAAACTAAATAACCTCGACGCAATGTCCTATACCTAAACAGATGGTTCTTTGACAAAATCCATAGAAAAACCCTTAATGATATGCTTCATTGTAGAGATGGTAATACTCTTTTGATGTGCTTCAGTCACAGACACTGCTTATTTTGGTGGATGATAATAGCAAGCGAACACAAGACGATCATGCTCATTCTCATTCGGCTGTGTGGGAGACTAGTTGTGGTGGGTTGTATGCGAATTTTAGGAAAATTACAACAACAATTCCTTGGTATGACAGTGGTTTGGTTTTTATTTCAGTGGCAATTCTTGCGTTTGAGTGCCGTGAGAGTATCTACAGAGACTACTTGTAGAAAAAAAGCTCCTCCATAAGGCCTGTACTGACAATTTTTGTTGGATAAAGTATAGTGTTGAAGTAAAAATCATGCTTTCAATAAACACCAACAAAACTTCATTTTTGATAGCAGCAACTTCGAGATAGTTAGGAAGTTTATTTACCTTGGTAGAGATCCGACATAGAATTATCTTGAGAAACCGCAGCTACTTCGGTTTGACAAAATAAATATGTTCAAAACACATAGCCGGATGAACAAAGTGCATTCTTTCAAAACCACTGTTTCTGCCACTTCTGCTTTTTGGTGCCGAGTGTTAGACAATAGACCAAAAGAGAATCAGATTCTGGGCTTCTTCGAAAGAAACAAATTTCGGATATTTGTGTCCTGTGTGCAAGGAGGGTGGATGTATGAGAAGACACAATGACATAACGCACAATATCGATAGATTGGAAATCCATGAGGATTTGAATTCTAAGCCCACAGTTTCTGTTTTCAAGACTAAGCAAAACGAGAGTGCTTGGACTAAACAACTGAAAGCAGCATGCTTTCAAAAATAGACTGTTTGTGTGGCATATGCATTATGGCACGATTCTACTTCAAGCACATTTCCTCCAAATCAATATCATGCCGATTCAAAAACACAAAAAATGGTTCTAAGTTTTTGTCACGGTCGCTATTGACGATTACATGGACACCATACTATAGTTTTTTTGCTGCAATGTTGTTGTTTCTTTTTCTTTGCAAAACGTAAAATTGCTAGTTATTTTATTGCATCAAGTATTATAAATTGCTTACAGAATGCTTCGAAGTTCGTTCCCCTCGTGATACCTATTTCCAGCATTGAAAAAGTTTATTGCTGACTTGTCTTGGAGATCACAAAATCTGATTGCAACTCAAATTCCTCGAAGAACATGTTTTAAACTATTTCGTTCGCCTTGTTTAGGGGTATCAAACTCAAACTTCGTGAAATTTGTTCGGGTCATATTAAAAAAAAATCAAATGCAATAGGTACTAAGTATTAGTATGTTTATATAAAAAATGATTTTATTAAAGAATAAAGTTACATTATTTTTGAAGTAGATATTAACGTATTTAGCTGAAGTATTATTTTCATTTTAAGGATCCAGAAATTTGACTCTTTAGGCTTCTTCATCTCCTCGATTTTGGTGTAAACGATGTTGTTTTAATTTTCAAAATGGACTGAAGATGTTGTTCTGTAAGTCTTGAACGGTGTTTTGTTTTACTAATCTTCATTGTTAAAAATATCTGTGCACATACATATGAATTTCCAAACATTCTTAAAATGCGGGCAGCATGAAAGATAATCATATTTTTTATGGCGTAGAAGATAATCATACGTCTCAGAGACGTGTGGCACTTTGTTAGTTTATTTAATTAAACCTATGAGCTTTTTAAGAAATATTAATATTTTATTTATTAATATAGTCCATATTAAGAGAGATAAATCAATGATTCAGTAAAAATAAATATAAGTTAAAAGATAAAAACAAAAAACCTAAACTCCATTACAAATCAACAAAAAACATAACTTATTTTTTAAATGAACCTTGAAATTGACTTTAAGTTCTAATAGTTGCCAAATTTGCATTTTTTGGTTTAAAATAAGTCTACTAATAAGTCTTAGTAATTTTTAATCACATACGATTAAATTAAATGAAGAATGACAAACGTCACACACGTTTCCCAGACGTACTGTTTAGCTATAAATTGTTACCGCAGGTACCAACCGTCGCACCATGACCGTCACGGGGAAGCTCCGATCACCGGCTGAGTTAGATTCGGCAACCAACCTGATGCGGCTTACAGTTAAAAGGATATATCAATTTTTTCGCGCGCCATACGTCTCACAGACGTAGATTATCTTTCTAGGGTTAAGTTGGGTTAGCTAGTTTGATTTTTAAAGTTCGTACTTTGTATAAAATGTCAAATGTTCAAGTTTTTCTTCTTGAACGCTTGAACACTTATTTACAGTGGTGTAGGGACTACATTTTTTCCTTGAAGTTTAACGTTCAAATTGTTTAAGAGGTCCGTCATATTTACTAAGAATGCAAAGTCAAGCCGAATATTCATCATTGTGTTCCGTCGGTTTGCTATTTTATATTTTTCGAAAAATCCGCGACTAAGCCACCGAACTTCTGCAAAGTAGGGAATTTCTGAATAGTGTTCATCAATATTTAGTCCTCTACTTCTGCTAAAATGAACTGTTCTAATTGTGGGATTCATCACATGAACCATTTTCAGCAATCAACAGGCCAAGGCTTCTTCCAACGATTGTTGGATTGTTGATTGTCCACTTTTAAATTCATTTAAAATTTTGTGCCGTATTTTCTTCACAACACAAGCATTTTTACCGATCATGGTATAATACTGCAGAATTTGCTCCAATGCAACTCATAACTTGGTACTAATTGCTAGTAGATATCTTGAGCTCTGCAAGCAATCTTCAAAGGTAAGCACTGCAGCAACTTTGAAATAAACTTATTAATTCGACTAAATACAGCATAAATACATCAAGCCGTCGCGGGCCGTAGCTTGACATGCCTGGTCTAGTTCAATGCCTCCCAACCGGTGTTCCAACATAAATCTCAGTTAGTGCGTGGCACTTTCCATTCCCAGCATCAGGGCGCGTTTACATTCAAGCCCTACACAATCATACCCTAACATACTATTCCGTTGCATGTTTAGGTTAACGCAAAAACGTACCAATTTAGAGGCATTATCTCTCCCTCTCTCTTTTTACCTACCGTTAAAAGTTACACATTGAAAATTATCAGTTTTATAAGAATAGACCAGAAAAGATTCATTTTTGAATTTTTAGGCGTAAGACGAATCTAATACGTGTCAAGCTCGTGTGCAGAAGGCCTAAGTGGCCACGTTTACACCGGGACTATAACCCGGACCAGGACTAAGCATAGGTATAGTGTAAGCATCGAAAGAGGCTAAATTATTAAGGTCAGTCCTCAAATCGAATTAAAGTTTCACGAAAATTTTATCGAAATGTCATTCATTTTATTTCTGTTCTGGATAACTGAGGCTGATGTTTTAGAAACTGCATAACAATAATTTAGTGTTCTCTCGCAGGGATGGGCTAAGAATATCACTGCAGCTCCCAAAAAAAAAATAGCGCTTAATGTGAAATACGATTTTCTTCTTTTTAATTTTAAAACTGTTGAACTTAACCAACGACCAATTGAAGGAAATAAATCACTCTACCGATGGTTGAGATATTCCCGTGTTTCGATATTCCCGTACTTCGATAGTATCGTTGTTTTGGTCTTCTGGAAAAAACATCAACAGAGATCAATATCGTTAAGGCCGTTTTTGAGAAAAGTCAAACTTTTAAAATTTTTAGAAACATATTTTTTTATTATAAAGGGTGGTTAAATTTTAAGGGCCGATGTTGATTTTGAATAAAACACAAATTATTTAGGAAATTATTGTTTCTTTTATTATGATAATATTATAATATTGGTATGGTTCAATTATGTATGGAACAAAATATCGGCCAAATGGCCGCGGCGACTTCGGCGGCACACCTCCATCCGATGTTCCAAATTTTCGATGACGCTGAGGCATAATTGAGGTTCTATGCCGTTAATGTGCCGAATTATCTCATCCTTTAGCTCTTGAATTGTTGCTGGCTTATCGACGTACACCTTTTCTTTCAAATAACCCCAAAGTCCAACGGTGTCAAATCACATGATCTTGGCGGCCAATTGACATCGCCACCACGTGAGATAACACGGCCATTGAAATTGTCGCGCAAAAGAGGGATTATTTCGTTAGCTGTGTGGCAAGTGGCACCGTCCTGTTGAAACCACATATCGTCCACATTCATATCATCCAATTCGGGCCAAAAAAATTTAGTTATCAGCTCACGATAGCGAACACCATTCACAGTAACTGCCTGACCGGCATCATTTTGGAAAAAATACGGCCCGATGATGCCGCCAGCCCATAAACCGCACCAAACAGTCACTCTTTGTGGGTGCATTAGTTTTTCGACAATCACTCTTGAATTATCATTCGCCCAAATGCGGCAATTCTGCTTATTGACTGAGGTGAAAATGTGCCTCATCACTGAAGATGATTTTCTTCGAAAATTGATGATCCACTGTTGCCATTTCTTGCCACCATTCTGACCATTGACGACGCTTGAAATGGTCAAAAGGCTTTAGTTCTTGAGCCAATTGCACCTTGTAAGCGCGTAAATGCAAGTCTTTATGCATATTGTTTATCAACGACGAGCGTGAGAGGTGCAATTGTTGGGCATGACGACGAGTTGAGGTGGACGGCTCTTCAGCCACACTATCGTGAACAGCAGCAATATTTTCTGCAGTACGAGCTGTACGAGCCGAGCATGCAGTGGTGTTTTCACATCTCCTACAGACCCGGTTTGCTCACATTTTTGCACGATTTTTCCGATTGTATGCACATTTGGACGATTAAATTGACCGAAAAAATCACGAAGTGCACGATATGCATTTTAATTGAACGCCCATTTTCATAATAAGCCTGAATAACTTTAACGCGTTGCTCGATTGTGTATCTTTCCATGGTTCAAATTGAGTCAGTCGTATTTGACATTCAACATCGGCCCTTACAATTTAACCACCCTTTATTAAAAACCCAAAAATCATAAGAATCTTTAGGGCCGATTATAAGAAAAGTGATGTTTTTCAAAACGTTAGTTGTTGTTTGCCTCCCGTCGCGTGCGGAAGCGTTGCCTCTTTTAAACGCAATTTCGGTGCCACTAAACCGTCAAACATAATACCTACCGGCTCGCCAATACGTTTCGCGAAAAAAAATACAAAATCGCGTGAATTTTAGTTTTTGGTATTTTTTATTTTAAAAAAATACTTTATTTTTTCATATAATACAATTGATGGTTTATCTTAGACTAACTACTGAACACTCTGACTCCTGACTCTCGACTGCCCACTTGGTCTCCTGTCTTTATGTCATCCCATTTGTCTGCTTACGTTTGGGTGCGTCCTTTTCTTTATCTGCTGACCATGTGTCTCCTTGGGTGGTTTTACTGATTCAGCATGTGCGCATCCGTAGAGTACCCTGAATGCATCTTTTTATGTCAGTCTATTAATAAACAATGGTTTCGATGGGCCATGTGTTGAACGGTCGATCTCTTCTTCGGTGGTGGTCTCATATGTAACTCTCCCCTCCTTAAGGTTTGGCTTCTCCTGGGTCAAACTACAGGGTCTATATTTTTTATATAAGGTGTATAATACAATAGTTACAATAATAATGGTAGTACTAATACTCGTATTAATTACAATATTTGTTTTCGAGTGACTATATGCTATTTCGTGAATTTCTTCTAAATTATCTATATTTTCGATTTCTTTATCGGATAATTCGAATGGTGCATTTATAAGAGGAATTTGGAATACATTAGTATCAATGCTGAAGGGTTGCCTTCTTAACTGTTTGTAATTTTCAAAGATTTCGTTATTTATTACAATGTTACAATTTTCGAAACTTATCAGGGTATTTCCCTGTAATTTTATTGATGTTCTTTCATCACATGTGTTATTTATTTTTCCATTACTTTTTATAATTACAATTACGCCTTTTCCTATTTGTTTTACAATATTGTTTTCAGTAAATTTGATCTTTTTACAAGTTTGTGATATGCATCCTTTATATTGTTTTAGATGTTTCAGTTCTTTGTTTTCCACATACTCATAAAATGTATTGTTTTTACTAATTAACTTGGTTTCTCTTATCTGTAGTTGTTCATTTAAATTGTTTGGGATAGGTAAAATGTAGGATTTAGGAAAGAAAATGATTTCTTTAGGAATTTGAACTATAAATATAATTATGTCGTGATTATACTGGGCTGAGTTAATTTTTATATTTTTACTTTTCTCAAAGCCTATCTCGAATTCTAATATTTCCTCTATAGTCAGAATATTTTCTACCATCACTCCTAATCTACTTGATAGGATGTTGGCTTGGATTTTTTCTACTATATTTTTTAGGTTGTTTAATTTATTTTCAATTTCTAACACTGTAATTCTGTATATAATTGATAATTTATTGTTTGTTTGGTCAGAACCTAAATTTTCCTGATGTTCTCTTTCGAGTCTAGCTTTCATATTGTTTATTTGATTCTGAAGTTGGTTATTGATTTTTATTTGTTTGTTCAACTGTGTCATCCCCATGTGATTATTTTCAGTAATAACTCTGATTTGGTTCTCGATTTCGATTCGATCTTCGCTGTCCATTGTCCCAAACAGAAACTTCAGAACTCCTCCTCCGACGTCTATTAGACTTCTTTTGGGTCTGTGTTCGCTGATGGTTTGAATTTCACTTCGGATAGTTTTTATTTGGAGATAAACACTTTTTGGTATATAATTGTTTACACTTTGAATATTAGTTTCTATTGTATTTAAAATGTCTTCTATTTCTTTTATATTTATGATATGGATAATATTATTGTATTCGTTAACTATGCCTACCGGCTCCAGGTTTATCAAAGTATACCCGTTTTCACTGTCTATATTTTCTAAGTTTATTCTAGCGTACACACTAGTTGAAACAACTGATAAGAGCATTAAAAACTTCATGCTTGCTGTTGAACGTCCTTCTGTTTATTCACTAATTTTCTAGTTCTCTCTGCTCTAGTCATAGGCCTCTTCGTTTTCGGGATATTTTCTTTATTATGGAATTTACTGTTCTTGGGTCTTTGTATTTGTTCTGGGTGTTTGTTTTCAAGTGCGTCGTATTTGAATCGCATTTGAGTTTTATGTCTTAAGGCTAATGGGTTTTTTACCATTCCCTCTTCTCGGGTTTCGACATAATCTTCTCTATGTTCATTTATCTTATCTATTATGTTATTTTTATTTTTAGACATACGCTCCTGGAATATGGTTTTGTCAAAAGTGGTGTATTGAGCGTCGTATGGGGTCATCTTGGTTGTGCTATGAATACTTTTGTTATAGAATAATATGGCTTTGTACATACACATGGTTATCTCGTGTATTGTAGGTTTTTTGTTGTTATCTTCTAATAATATAGTTCGAATTTTATCTCCTAAGGTTCTATGTAAAACCTCGATGTCTGCGTTTCCTGTATGTGAGCCTACTTTTGTAAAGTGGTATTCCATTCCTAATTTTTCGTATAAATTTATTATTCTAGGTATGTTAAATTCGTTGTCTGATACCATTTTCTTGACCTTGCCTTTGGTGGATATTACGGATAGCAATGTTTCTTCTAAAGTATCGTAAGATACATTAGGTAGGTATGTACCTGTTGCTAGTTTAGAAAACTTATCCACTGAAGTCATAAATTTTGCACCCCCTATAAAGAATACATCTATATGAACTATCTCATTAACATCTTTGGGTGTCTCTGTCACTTGGTACTTGGGTTTGATAGGTTGTCTATCATATTTAGCCATCTTGCATATGTTGCAAGCATTAATTACTGAGTTAATTAATTCCCTAAGATTTGTATAATATATTTTGTTTTTAAGTCCATTGTAGTTTTCGTCTACACCTGAGTGGCAAGTTTCGTTTTTATGGTATAACTTTATTTGCTCGACAGCTTCTTCCTCTGAATTCATGTCTTTTGCGTAGAACATGCATTTAATAAATTTTATTTTATTTCCGTATAATCTGATTAGTTTTTGTTGTAGTATGTTAAAATCACTTTCACTTACTACAGGGTTTACATATATTCCCGTTACTTTGGTTTCTATTAGAGGTATTACTTTGTCTTCTAGATCTTCCTGTTTCAAAGAATCTATACCTATGAATATTCTACGTTTTTTATTTAACATCTTTAGTTTCGCTTGATTTCCTAATGTCAGTATTATTTGTTGATTATATATGTTTATACAAGTCTCCTTTATGGGAAAATGATCATTTGCTTCTTCGTGTTGAGAATGGATCGTTGCTTTTTCAGACTCCAACATATTGGTTTCTCCTATTGGGCGACTAAGAAAGTCTGCGACGGTGTTTGAAGTACCTTTTAAGTACTCAATTTTCATACTGTATTCGCCTAAGTGAAGGATCCATCTTTGTAGCCTAGGGCTTATATCTTTACCTAGATGTTTTGTTTGGAGCCACTTAAGTGCTTGATGATCAGTTTTGATAATAAACTGCTTTCCATAAAGCGATGGTCTGAGATATTTACATGACCATACAATGGCGAGTAATTCCTTCTCCGTTGTTGTGTAATTTTTCTCATGTTCGTTGAGGGTTCTCGATATATATGTGACTGGATGTCCGTCTTGAGAGAGTACCGCACCTATCGCATAATTACTAGCGTCTGTTGTCAGGGTGAATGTTTTGTTGTAGTCAGGATATTGAAGAATGGGTTCGTTTTGCAGAGAATTCTTTAAATCTTCATATGCTTTGATATAATCTTGGTCGTTTATGTTGATCTTAGAATCTTTTTTTAGTCTTCTTGTTATAGGCTGTGCTATTTTTGCATAGTCTTTGATGAATTTCCTATAGTATCCGGTTATACCGAGAAATGACTTTATTTCTTTTGGAGTTTTAGGTATGGTTATTTTCTCAATAGCCTCAATTTTATTTTTGTTGGGCATAACTCCTTTGTTAGTAATAGTATGTCCTAAGAAGTCTGTAGTTTTCCTCAGAAAATTACATTTATCGATTTGAACTTTCAAATTGAATTCCTTCAGACGATCGAATACTTTCCGTAGATTGATCATATGTTCGTGTAAAGAAGTAGAAAATATTAGTATGTCGTCTAGGTATACGACACAAATAACTCCGATGAGTCCTTCTAATACCTCATTCATCATCCTTTGGAAACTAGCTGGAGCATTTTTCAATCCAAAGGGCATTCTCAAATATTCAAAATGTCCAAAAGGTGTAGAAAATGCTGTTTTCTCGACGTCATCACGATGCATGTGAATTTGGTGAAAACCTTTAGCTAAGTCCAAAGTGGTGAAGTATTGAGCCCTCCCAAGTTTGTCTAATATATCATCTATATTAGGTATGGGATGTTTATGTTCGATAGTCTTTTCATTTAATTTCCTATAATCGATCACCATTCTCAATTTCTGTTTACCTGAGTTGTCCATTTTCTTTGGAACGACCCAGACAGGGGAGTTGTAAGGTGAAACTGATTTTCTGATAATGCCTTGTTCAAGCATCTCGTTCACTTGTTTCTTTATCTCTTCCTCATGTACTTTGGGGTAACGATAAATTTTTGAAAAGGTGGGGTGATTGTTTTCTGTACGGATACGATGTACAGTTTGCGTGGTTGCGGACAATATTTGTCCTTCTTGGAAGAAAGTTCCAGAATTGGATTTAATAAATTTTTCTAATTCTTTTTTTTCTTCTAAATTTAAATCACTTGGGATGAGATTTTTGATAGTCAAATGGTTTGCATGCATTTGATGAATCTCTTCATAATGATACGGACTTTTTTCGTTTGTGTCCAAATTTGGAGAAATTTTCGCGAATGGGATTCTATTATTATTTATTTCAATAATTTCTTTTCCGTTGTCTATAACGGCTTTCATGGGTTTCAAAATATTTTGACCTAAAATTCCGTCAAACTTTTTGTTGTTTATGGGGGTCAGTTTCCAGCACATTGTGGAACCTGGTTCATTGAATTCAAGAGGTAATTCTGTAATTATCTCCTGTCTGTTTTCTATTTTACTATGCAGGGTATTCATTGTTATGGGGATTTTTGTGACTTTACGTTTATAATGTATCAGTTTTCTGTCGTCTAAGATGCTGGTGGTTGATCCAGTATCTACAAGTAGCCTTAAGTCTTCGTCATTTACTTTTACTATTATTATGGGTAAAACTTCTGATTCCCTAGCATGAGAAAATTTACTTCTTCCTGATTCATATTGTTTATATCCATGGGTTCTGGGTTCTGCCTAACTTGCCTTGGATTATTATGTCTATTTTGATTAGTATTTGCGTGATTAAACCCGAACCTATAATTATTTCTTGGGTTTCCTAATATATTGTTGTTGTGCTGTCTAATTTGTGCACTATTTTCGAAACTTAAGTCCCTGAAATTTCTCCTAAAATTATGGTTTTGATTGTTACGATTAAAATGGTTATGTGGATTTGTCCTAAAAGGATTCGCTGTGGGATGAGGGATAGGATTTAAGGTTATATTCTCGACTGGTACCAAATTTAATTGTATGAGCAAGTGATATGCTTCACTAAAATTATGTATGTTCCTAGCATGAAGGATACTAGATATATGTGGATCCAAACAGTTCTTAAATTTATCTAGCACTACTTTTTCATTAAATGCAGGATTATATAAAATATGTGGTTCAAAGCAACATTTCTTATTTAATAAATTTAATAATGTTTGTAGTTCGTTATAGAGGATATGAATATTTTTATTGTTTTTAATTTCTAAGATTCTATTGAATAAATAATCATACCCTTCACGTATTCCATATTCGGATTTTAATTTTTTTTTGATGTCAGTCCATGTTGGGTTTACAAGTCCTCGCATTTTTTCCAACGCCGACCCTCGTATTTTGCTGATTACTCTGCGGTATATGAAGTCTCTGGTGTCTTCTGGTATAAATGCTATCAGATACTCCACATCGTTGATGAAAGTTAATAAGTCCTGCTCATGTTCCCTCCCGGTGAAATCTCGAATGTTGTCTACCTGTCTGAGGATCTCCTTAGGTGTGGTAAAGAAATTCCTTTGAATTTCCTGTGCCCGTCTATTTTGGTCCATTTCTTGTTGTAGTCGATTTTGTTCGGCTATCATTTGAGCTTGCTGATCTTCCATTGGGATAGTCTTTGGTTCCTCCTCTAGGACAATGCCTGCTCTCAAGATGAAGTCGCTTAGTCTTTGACGTGTTCGTCGCTTCCGGTCCAGATTTGAAATGATTGCAAAACTTTTCTGCCCTTCCACTGAATATCACCGAATTTGTATTATAAAGAAAAAAAAATGTTGTTCAACTCTCTCTACGAGATTGTGTGCATTGGAAAATATAATTGATTAATTTTTCTTTGAGCACTGGTTGAACTTGTTTCACGATTTTGTCTTTTATTTACACTAAAAGTTTTAAATCACGATTCGTTTCACTGGATGTCTATAGTGGTTTTTCATTTACTTTGAAAACTTTTTAGAGCATCCTACCGACTGCGCCAATTTTAGTTTTTGGTATTTTTTATTTTAAAAAAATACTTTATTTTTTCATATAATACAATTGATGGTTTATCTTAGACTAACTACTGAACACTCTGACTCCTGACTCTCGACTGCCCACTTGGTCTCCTGTCTTTATGTCATCCCATTTGTCTGCTTACGTTTGGGTGCGTCCTTTTCTTTATCTGCTGACCATGTGTCTCCTTGGGTGGTTTTACTGATTCAGCATGTGCGCATCCGTAGAGTACCCTGAATGCATCTTTTTATGTCAGTCTATTAATAAACAATGGTTTCGATGGGCCATGTGTTGAACGGTCGATCTCTTCTTCGGTGGTGGTCTCATATGTAACTCGTGTGTGTGAAAAAAGAAAAAAAAATCCACATAGAGCCAGTGCCGGTGGCCGGTGGCAGTGATAACGAAAAAAGCGAAAAAAAAGCAACAGCGTAGGGTCTTCCTTCCGTCCCCCATCCCACTTCATCACTGTTGCTCTTTCTTGACTATTGCATGTGTCGATCTATTATCGTTTGTGCACTTGCAATGTTTGAGTAAAGGCAGCATCGGGCGAATAGCGAGTCGTGAGTTGTTGATTCTGTTGGTGGACCAAACAAATTACCGTACGGACATAACACCTGCGGTAGATTGTTTTGGAAATCTAACGTATATTTTCAATTCACGGCCTATGCTTAGTTAGCGTCGGAGTTGTGTTTTTTTTATGTTTGTTTTTTATAATGTGTAGGAATTTCGTTGTGGATATCAGCAACATTCGTGGGTTGAGAAAGAATTTTTTTTCATTATACGACCATGTTTTTCACAACAAACCAGCTGTTTTGGCACTTAGTGAAACCCAGGTTAGCGTTGGCTCTGATTTAACAGAGTTTAGTCTACCTGGGTACAACTTAGTGCCTTTATTATTTGCCCATCGCGGTATCGCCGTTTATATACGTAGTGACGTAGCCTACCAACTTCAGCCTCAATATGGCCAATGTGCCAACCCAGAATTTAATTTCATTTGGCTAAAACTCCATGTCCGTAGGCAATTAATACACTACTGTTTTATTTACAGAAGCCCCAACTTGGACAGACATTCAACTTATAATGAGTTTGATGCCCTGTCTGATTCTATTACAAGAATTGTGACCCTTCATCCTCGTTCTGAAATCGTTATTGCGGGCGATTTCAATATACACAATTCAAGCTGGCTTCGACATTCTGGTCAGACAACACCCGAAGGAAGGTACGTCGAGATCTTTGCTGAGGTAAATAACCTGACTCAGCTTGTAAATGAGCCGACACGAATACCGGACATTAGCAGCCAAACTGCCAACACATTGGACTTGTTTCTTACCTCTCACCCTGATAAATACGCTTTGAACGTATTATCGCCTCTAGGTTCGTCAGACCATTGCATCATATCAGCAAATTTCCAACCACATAGTTAAAGAACAAACTCCTAAAAGAACCGTATGGCAGTACGAGAAAGCCAATTGGGAAAAATTAAACGGTTTCTTTAAGAGTTTTAACTGGTCACTGTGCTTCCTCGACAGCGACGTGGATGCTGCTGCTGATATGGTCACAAACATAATTCACCTGGGTATAAAGACTTTTATCCCTAACAGGATTAAAAGTATCAAACCCAAGGTTAACGCGTGGTGTGACTCGAGCTGCAAAGAGGCTATCAGGTTAAAAGAGGTAAGTTTTCGGCTATTCAAAGCCAACCCATCTGAGGAAAGCCGTAAAAAGTTTAAACGAGCCAGAAATGACTGCAATGCCCACATTAATCGTGTCAAATTCTCCTATGACCAAAAGTTGAGGCAAAAAATACTACAAAGTCCCACTGGTAGTAAAAACTTTTGGTCATTTGTTAAAAACATCAAGAATTCGGCCTCGTCATCTATCCCGACACTCATTTACAACGACATTCCAGCTGTCAGCTCTACAGATAAGGCCAATCTGCTTGCTGCTCACTTTGCAGTCAGCTCAACGCTCCCAGATTGTGCTTTGTCTCCCCCTGTACTCGAGCGCGTAGAATTCTCTATGGGACCAATCCACTTTCGCACTCGTACAGTGGCTAGAGTACTTCAAGATCTTGACGTTCACAAATCCGCCGGTCCAGATGGTATTTCCCCTATCGTTCTGAAGAGGTGTTCTTCTTCGCTGGCAAAACCATTGCGTAAGCTTTTCCATCTGTCCTATTCTTCAGGACTCTTCCCGGGAAGATGGAAAGCAGCATTTGTCCAGCCTGTAGCAAAAAAAGGCGAATCTTCTTCTCCCTCCTCCTACCGACCAATTGCACTTACGTCCCTTCTTTCTAAGGTCATGGAAACGCTGATAAACCGTCAGCTAATGAAATATCTTGAATCGCGAAAACTTCTTAATGACCGGCAGTATGGTTTTCGCAGCAACAGGTCCACTGGTGATTTGATGACATATCTAACCGAAAAGTGGAACCAATCTCTTCACCAAGGTGGTGAAAGTAAGATCGTTGCGCTTGATATTTCAAAAGCATTTGACAGAGTTTGGCACCAAGCTCTCTTGTCGAAAATGCGTGCATTTGGAATCGATGATACTCTTCTTCAATGGATTAGAAATTACCTTTCGGACCGTTCAATTCAAGTTGTTTTGGACGGCTTCAAGTCTGCAACTCACCAAATAAATGCTGGTGTCCCCCAAGGCTCTGTTCTGTCCCCGACTCTCTTTCTCATTTTTATAAATGATCTACTGTCTGTTACTTCTAATCCAATCCATTCCTTTGCTGATGACAGTACCCTCAGCTTCTCATATTCGTTTCTTGGGTCACGCCCCTCATCTTCGGGTGTGGAACTGGAACGGCAACGTATGTTAAGCTCATTAAATTCCGATCTAAACAGCATAACTCAGTGGGGTAAAACCAATAGAGTGGAATTTAATGCTTCCAAAACTCAATGCTGTCTCCTGTCATTAAAGCAAAACCCACACACACTGCCATTATCTATGAATGGCACTTACATCGCTGAAACCGAAAGACTTTCCATTCTCGGTATGTGTGTTAATGACAACCTTCGTTGGAATGACCACATATTCGATGTCGCCAAGAACGCCGCGAAATGTCTAGGCTTCCTTAAGCGTTGTAAGAAATATTTCACCCCTTCTGATCTGGCTACAATTTATAAGGCGTTTATTCGCCCGAAACTCGAGTACAACGCTCATATCTGGTCCGGTGCACCAATAACTTATTTGGAGCTACTTGACAGGATCCAAAAACGCGCGATAAAACTCATTGGCGACCGAGACATCGCGAGATCGATTGACTCTCTTAGTCATCGTCGTAATGTCTCCTGCCTGTCGTTATTTTATCGTTATTTCCACCATAAGTGCTCAAACGAAATAGCCAGTTGCATTCCTCCCCTTGAACATTTCAACCGCAATACCCGCCATGCAGGGAATGCTCATCAGTTCACCCTCAAGCCTGTGTTCGGACGTACAGTGAAGTTCAAAGAATCTTTCCTCAGCCGTACAACACGAATGTGGAATGCTCTTCCCGCTCCATTTTTCCTACACATTATAACCTACAGACATTCAAAACCAACGTGCATCGGCATCTCTCCTTTTCCTCTCACCCTAATTTCCTTAACGCCCGCGCTGTGTAGCTAATACATTATAAGGGTCCCAACAAATCCCTTTAGTGCGCACTAATTATAAAAAAAAAAAAAAAAAAAAACCTGTAATTTAGAAAATATTTCGAAAATCTGAGTATGCAGATTTCTTCTGCATATTTGTATCTAATAGTTTATAATTTTTTATCAATTTCCTTGACCGTTAATCGAGTCTTTTGGAAAAAAACTAAGTGAGCCATCTTCTGACACTTAACCCAAGTATTCAAGATATTAAAATTGATCAAAATCGTTAGACCCGTTTTTGAGAAAAGTGAAATTTTCAAAAAATTCAAAAAACTTTAATATGAGTAAAAAAGTTATAGTAAAATAACTTGACCCGTTTTTGAGATATTATTATTTTTGTAAAATACCGTTTTCGACAATTTTCGCAAAAACTCAGTAAGCCGTTTTCTTACGATGTGACATCTCTATCCCGTACAACGACAAATATATAACAGTTTTCTCCTTGCTCTCTTTTCTGCCTGTTTCTTATATGTATTATACAGTGAGCTTTGTGCAGTCGCCGTTCGCCGAGACTATCTCGGCATAATAAAGGGTTAGGAGAGAGCTATTGCCACTAAACTTCGTGCCACATAGAGAAGACCTCCTGGTTTTATGCTCATTGTGTAACATGTCTCAGAGGGAAAATATAATGCACTTTATAGGTATTTGTCCTATCTTCCGCGATATCAGAAGGTTCTGCTTTGGGAAAGCCATCTTGTTAACCGAAGAAATACAGGAACAACTAAACGGGTCCAATTTGAAAGCTCTAACATTATATTGTGAAACAACTTTAGCTTAGCTAAAAAAATTATGGAGGAAGATTTTTAAATGAAATTTATGTATGTTGACAGTCTTTGGCAGACGGCTACTAGCCATATTGTTTAAGATAGATTTAATATTTCTCTTTTTTTGTAACTGAAATGAAATGAATAAAATCTAAAATAATCTAAAAATCTAATCTAAAAAAAAAAAAAAAAATGGTTAACGAATATAGCAGCTCTCGTCTAATTAATCGATTAAAAATGTACCTACTTCCAGAGTGATAGGCACTTCTACATGATCCAACAAGAGCAGAATAACGTAAAAATCTTAGTAAAAATAATAATAAAATATTTGATTAAATTGATGACCAACGGATTTGTTAGTGTAAACCACTTGTTTCTTCGATGTACGTTACATAACTGGTGACCCAAGTAGAGGTACTTTTTTCAATTGCCTTTTTTGACAGATCACGTGTGAGTCGTGTCATGCTGTCATGTTATTATACCCTATTCTAGGGGTATATTAATTTTGACGCATAGTTTGTAACATACCTTAATATTGCCCGTAGACCCCTAAAAGTTACTATATTTATGATCAGCATCGATAGTAATGTCGATCTAGCCATGTCCGTCCGTCCGTCCGTCCGTCCGTCCGTCCGTCCGTCCGTCGGCAAAAATTAGGCCTTTAAACTGGACCTAGAGAGCTGAAATTTTAACCATATACTCTCTAGGGTCCCGAAATAATCAAGTTTAAGAATTTTTGAAATCCGCCCACAGACACGCCCACAAACTCAAAAAAACAAAATTTTGGAAAAAATCGAATTTTGAGGTAGAGAGCTGAAATTTTTTATATATGATCTATGGCCCATAAAACTGATTGGGACATAAAATTTTCAAAATCCGCCCACTGACACGCCCACAATTAAATAAAACAAATTTTGGGAAAAATTGAATTTTGAGCTAGAAAGCTGAAATTTTTTATATATGATCTTTGGCCCATAAAACTGCTCGGGACATAAAATTTTCAAAATCCGCCCACTGACACGCCCACAATTAAATAAAATATTTTTTTTGAAAAACCAAAATTGAGCTAGGGAGCTGAAATTTTTAATATATACTCTCTAGGGGCCCTTTATGCTCATGTGTAAATATTTTCAAAATCCGCCTACTGACACGCCCACAATTATTTTATTTTTATTTTTGAAAGTCCAAAGTTTGAGCTAGGGAGCTGAAATTTATAGTATATACTCTCTAGGTGCCCTTTATGCTCATACTTAAATTTTTTTTAAATCCGCCTACTGCCACGCCCACAATTAAATAAAACAATTTTATTGAAAAACCAAAGTTTGAGCTAGGGAGCGTTTTTATTTACAAAAGCTTAGTTTTTTCGATAAAATTCTTTAAATTTTTGTCACGCCCACTTATGAGATATAGGAATAAGAATAGGGTATCCAACAGTTCGCCCAAGCGGACTGTAGCCCGCCCCTATGTTTTTTGTTTAGTATTGTTTCTGTTTGACATTTCATAATGGAAAGACTTACGCCTGAACAACGTTTACAAATTGTTCAACTTTATTATGAAAATTCACGTTCTGTGAGGAATGTGTTTCGTGCACTTCGCTCAACTTATGGTCAACATAATCGGCCTACTGAGCGTACTATTCGCAACACCATCACCCATTTTGAGACCCAGCATTCATTATTGGATAATATTCGAGCGAATAGACCACGTCCAGCACGCTGTGAAGAAAATATAGCGGACGTAGCTGAGAGTGTACACGAAGACCGTGGAGAGTCGATTCGGCGCCGTTCGCAGCAACTCGGACTGACGTATGGAACGACTTGGCGCATTTTACGTCAAGATCTTAAATTGAAAGCGTACAAAATACAGCAACCAACATTTGATAGACATAATCTTCAAAAACTAAATGCCAAAGAATGTTCTTTCAAAAGTTCTGGGAAAAATTGAATTTTGAGCTAGAAAGCTGAAATTTTTTATATATGATCTTTGGCCCATAAAACTGCTCGGGACATAAAATTTTCAAAATCCGCCCACTGACACGCCCACAATTAAATAAAATATTTTTTTTGAAAAACCAAAATTGAGCTAGGGAGCTGAAATTTTTAATATATACTCTCTAGGGGCCCTTTATGCTCATGTGTAAATATTTTCAAAATCCGCCTACTGACACGCCCACAATTATTTTATTTTTATTTTTGAAAGTCCAAAGTTTGAGCTAGGGAGCTGAAATTTATAGTATATACTCTCTAGGTGCCCTTTATGCTCATACTTAAATTTTTTTTAAATCCGCCTACTGCCACGCCCACAATTAAATAAAACAATTTTATTGAAAAACCAAAGTTTGAGCTAGGGAGCGTTTTTATTTACAAAAGCTTAGTTTTTTCGATAAAATTCTTTAAATTTTTGTCACGCCCACTTATGAGATATAGGAATAAGAATAGGGTATCCAACAGTTCGCCCAAGCGGACTGTAGCCCGCCCCTATGTTTTTTGTTTAGTATTGTTTCTGTTTGACATTTCATAATGGAAAGACTTACGCCTGAACAACGTTTACAAATTGTTCAACTTTATTATGAAAATTCACGTTCTGTGAGGAATGTGTTTCGTGCACTTCGCTCAACTTATGGTCAACATAATCGGCCTACTGAGCGTACTATTCGCAACACCATCACCCATTTTGAGACCCAGCATTCATTATTGGATAATATTCGAGCGAATAGACCACGTCCAGCACGCTGTGAAGAAAATATAGCGGACGTAGCTGAGAGTGTACACGAAGACCGTGGAGAGTCGATTCGGCGCCGTTCGCAGCAACTCGGACTGACGTATGGAACGACTTGGCGCATTTTACGTCAAGATCTTAAATTGAAAGCGTACAAAATACAGCAACCAACATTTGATAGACATAATCTTCAAAAACTAAATGCCAAAGAATGTTCTTTCAAATGATAATAAACATTCTCCATTAAATTTAATTTTCTGTGTTTTTTTTTTTCTTTAAAAAAGTAGGGAACCTCGAAATGGATCACCCAGTATAATAGATTTACCTACATAATTGTTGTAAGTTGTTGGTGGGTCGTTTGGCTATGCCTACGGATAGATACTAAAAATGTTTGTTTCACGCATTATACGATTGCGGTTTTTTTTTGGCACTAATAGTAACAGTACGCGAATCGATTAAAAAAAAACTTTCCTTTTCCCAAATTCGGCGCGTATGTGATTGCTTACTGTTGTTGTTAGTTGAAGTTGTTTATTTTGTTACGACTAGCAAAATCTCTTGTTGCTCAAGCTCCAGTTGCATTTCGGGTAATTTCAAAAGGTGAAAAAGCGTCCCATTTGCAAACTGTGCTCTCTGTTCATCGAAGTTTGTTGATGGTACCTTCAACAGGGAAGGATGTTTGCCTATCTTTGACATCCCGGACAAAGGCAAACATACAACATTGTTCTCTTTGCTCCTTTTATAGAAATTTTCGTACAGTCGCCGCGACTATCTCGACAAAATAAACCGTTAACGACTATAACTGCAATCGTCTTATTAATCGATTAAAAATGTACTTTCAGAGTGATTGGCACTTCTGGAATTTTAGAATTATATTGTAAAGTAGATTCAAACTCAAATTCAAATACTGATTCACTATTCATCATTATCACACTTTTGTTCTTTGTATTACGACGTTTACACAGAGTTACAAAAAAGTGGCGCACTTTGAAATTTTCCAAAAAAAAAAAATTAATACACTTGAGTATTCTTCTTCTCAATTAATGGCGGGGAAGCTATGATCAGAATTAAGGGGATCATGACGGTGAAGCTATGATCAGGATAAAAGGGATCATAACCCTTCCACTTAACTGCATCCCTACTGGATCCACTATGTGTTTCGCCGGTTCTACCTCATAAAATAACGGCAGGCCTTCCGATTTTGAATCACTTCGTCGCTTCCTTTCAGCTTAGTGGGCATTTTTCGGTCACAGAATTTGGCAGAGTTTTCCTATTACTTCATACACCCAACGCTTACGCGATGTTTATTGTCATGATCACAGCTTACTTCGCTATTGATAATAGATCCCAGATATTTCAACTTTGCGCACTAAGCAATCACTCATTCATATAAATGTCTGGAATAGGTCAGAGTGGATTAGAGAACGGGCAGCACTAGTATTCTGTTTTTACGGGGACTTTTGATCCTCGCTAATGATGACTCCATCGTCATCTAAGAATAACTGATGCACTTTTGGTTCCGTCACTTTTCCTTCAAGCAGATAGTCAATGATTGTAATAAACATCAAAAGATTTAAGACGTTTATTGGCATACACTGACTTTGATTGCGAACTCTATGATTCGTCTGTACGTAGGTTTGTGGAACTCCTCGTTGTCTTAGCGCCACCCATAACAGATCCCTTGGTTATCTATCAAAGACCTCCCAAAAGCAACCACCACCATATGCAATAATAATAAACTTGATCCTTAATATAAAAATAAGTTATTCATGTCGAAAAAAAAAAATAAAAAGGAAGAACATAGAAATCAAATATAAGTTAAATAATATTAACAAAAACTTTATATATTAACACTTTTTTTAACGAGTCCTCGTTCCTTTAGTAGTGGGTATTGCCTCCTAGAGCATTTAACAAAGCATTAATTCGCCATATCATACCTTGGATAAGGTTGTCCCGTTCCTCGATCAGGACAGATCCCAGGCCGCTGAGTACATATGGAAGGGCAGGTCTCAAACGTGTTCAATGGGATTCATGTCCGGGTTCATCGCAGGCCAAGCCATCACGTCGATTTCCCCTTCTTGCAAATACTCGGCAACGCACCCCAAACAATGCGAATGCAACCACATATTCCTACAGGATTTTGTTGATGTAATAGAAGGAGTTCGCCGATCCTTTCACGGTGCATAGTTCGATTTTTCCACGCATTGGAATTCCAGTCAGTAACTCCGCAGAAATATTCCCGCTGCCGAAGAGTATCTCTCAGTATGCCCATCTATTGAGGGCAGTCGACTCTACCCCAGTTGGAATCTGTCCAATCCTGGTGAACGCGAGCAAATTCCATTCGAAGTCGCTTAGGCTACGTACACGACCAGGTCTTCTTGCTCTCTGGCTACTTTCCACTAAATGCCGCCTCACCGGGCATTTACAGCTGTCCCTCAATGGTAAGAAATCAATAAACAGCCCAACCGTTATTCGGTTACGATTTTGAAGCACCAAATATCGGTTATATCTTGCATTAGGTACTTTGGGACGACATGATCCTTGAGGCTGGGGGAAGGACTTGGTTTCCTTGTATCTTTTAATGTCTCCCTGAACGTCGTTCCTAGTTCTCTCATTAGGTTAGGTTAGGTTGAAGTGGCTGTTAGCAAAAAGCCAACACACTTAGACCAATGAGGTCCGTTGTGATGCCACATGGATCGGGAGTTTCGACCCCTACTCGCTAAAACCATTTGGAGCTTCTAATGAAGCGCGATAGACTTCTAACATCTGTATTAGCTAAGTCACTGAGTTCGTTGACGAAGAAGGCTCCTAGGTAGAGATTTCTTTTATGGGAGAGTGCAGGACATGTGCAGAGGAGATGAGACGTAGTCTCCTCCTCCTCCTCATCCCTGCAGCTTCTGCAGAAGTCGTTTGAGTAAACGCCAAGCCTTGATGCGTGCCTGCCTATTAGACAGTGTCCTGTGATGACACCTATGACAGAGCCAATGTGCAGTCTGTTGAGTGAGATCAAACTCAAAGAGCGTCGCAGATCCAGCTTTGGCCAGATTTGCTTAGTCGCTAGACATGTATCACTACCTGTCCACCTGAGGTTTGTACTCTCAACTGCGGATAGCTTGAACATAAGTTTGCAAGTAGCGATGGGCATACCTAAAAAACCTTTCTCAGGTAGAAGAGGTAATGTGGTTCCGTTTTTGGCGAGTTCGTCTGCCCTACAATTCCCTGGGATGTCTATATGCCCAGGCACCCAACAAAGGTGAATATTGAACTGTTCTGCCATCTCTTGCAGAGATGAACGGCAGTCTAAGGCTACGATGGAATTGTGAGAGACTGAGTCCAGGGATTTTAGCGCGGCTTGACTATCCGAGAATATGCAGATATCCTTAGCGGATATCACATTTCTCTTCAGCCACGACAGGACTTCCTTAGTCGCCATGATTTCCGCCTGGAACACGCTACAATGATCAGGAAGACGGAAGGAGAGACTGATATTTAGTCTTTCTGAGTAAACACCCCCACCTACCCCCTCGCTAGTTTTTGATCCGTCGGTGTAAAAGTGGATCGATTTAACTTCCGTGTAACCAGCATCCTCCCAGAATGATCTGGTGGGGATAGTGATTTGGAACTTCTTTTCGAACTGTAGTTGGGGTGTGGTGTAGTCGATGTTTCTAGGTACGGACCCAAGTGAGTCCAAAATGATAGAGTGGCCAATGTTCGAATTGATCCACTGTGAGGTGGCTTTTAGGCGAACAGCGGAGCAGGCAGCCATCTGCCTGCTAAAAATATCCAGGGGTGTCAGATGCAGTAAGATGTCCAGTGCGGCGGAGGGGGTCGTACGGAGTGCTCCGCTGATACACAGACAAGCTCTACGTTGCACCTTGCTTAGCTTATCTCGGTTTACCGCTTTATCAAGAGCAGTCCACCAGACAACCGCCCCGTATGTCAGAATCGGTCTCACTACCGAAACGTATAGCCAGTGAGATATGCGGGGCTGTAGGCCCCACTTATTACCGATGGCTTTTTTGCAAGAGAAAAGTGCTACTGTCGCTTTTTTTACTCTTTCTTGTAAGTTGGGTTTCCAGCTTAACTTCCTATCGAGGATAAGACCGAGGAATTTGGCTTCATCGGAAAATGTTAAGCTCGTACCGTTAATGGAAGGAGGATCGATGTGAGGGATTTTATATTTCCTGGAGAAGAGGACAAGTTCGGTTTTATGAGGGTTAACCCCCAACCCACATCTTCTTGCCCAACTTGTCAGCTTATTGAGAGCATTTTGAAGTAGCTCTTTTAGGGTGTTGAGGTATTTCCCTGAGACGGCAATAGCAACGTCATCCGCATAGGCAATCGCCCTGCAACCCTCCCCCTCCAGGCATGTCAGTAGTTTATTCACCACCAAGTTCCACAGAAGGGGGGAAAGGACACCACCTTGTGGCTTACCCCTACTGACAGACCTCCTAGCGGATGAATCGCCCAGTTTCGAATTGATAATCCTGCTTGAGAGCAAAAGATTGATCAGTTCCCCAAGCGAGCCATTCACATTCAGTTCTGTCAGTGCATTTGCGATTGCAGATGTGTTTACGTTGTTGAAAGCGCCTTCTATGTCTAGGAAAGCAACCATAGTGTATTCCTTGTGGTAGAGGGAGTATTCAATAGTGCGTACCAAGGAGTGAAGGGCGGTTTCCACCGATTTACCCTTATTGTACGCGTGTTGGGCCGCAGACAGCAGTTGCGGGTTTATGTTCATACGAAGATGGATATCAATCAGACGCTCCAGTGTTTTGAGGAGGACAGATGATAGACTGATAGGTCTGAGGTCTTTGGGATTAACATGGGAGTATTTGCCTACTTTGGGTTTGAAAACCACTTTTACTTCTCTCCAAGCCTGAGGAATGTGAATCAGCTTTAAGCAACTTGTCAGAATCATCTCCAGAGTTGGAAGGATGATATCCGAAGTCATCTGAAGTTCGGCTGGTATTATGGCGTCAAGTCCTGCAGACTTGAAGGGCTTGAAGCTTTGTAGCGCCCAAAGGAGCTTGTCCCTAGTTATCAGACTCTGACTCTGAGAATTTGTTACCTGTGAAAACATAGGTGACCTGTTTAGGTTGCTATGATCGGTAATATTAGAGCTACCTGGGAAATGTGTATCAAGTAGCAGATTAAGCGATTCCTCGCTAGATGTAGTCCACGAGCCATCTGCTTTCTTTAGGCAGCTGGGCATAGTTGGATTTGAAGCAAGGATTTTTCTTAGCCTTGATGCCTCCGAGGATTCTTCTATTTTGCCACAGAAGAGTCTCCCCGATGATCTTTTAGCCCTCCTAAGTTCTTTTTTATATGCTTTGAGGGATGTCTTATAGGAGTCCCAGTCAGTGTTGGATCTTGAGCTTTTGGCGCGATTGAAAAGTCTCCTGCAATCATTTCTCAGTGGTCCTAATACAGGTAACCACCAGTGAGGCTTCTTTTTTCCCCTGGGTAATATGAGGGGGCAGGAAGCAGCCATCGCTAGATTAAAAGCCCTGGTGAGCTTATTAACCTTGTCGTCAAGCTCGCTAGGATTGCAAGGGGGACTTAATAGTTCAGAGGTAATAAGTTCACGCATAATATCCCTGTATTTGGGCCAGTCTGTTTTCCGAGGGTTTCGGAATGCTGATTGGCGAGGGGTGTCCGCGTTGTCAAGGTTGAAAGTGAGATATCGGTGGTCGGAGAAAGAATGGTCAGCCGAATTTTTCCAACTCGATATCGTTTTGTGGATGCTTACGGAGACAAGAGTAATGTCTAAGACTTCTTGTCGATTTTTAGTTATGAAGGTGGGTTCATTACCCGTATTGCACACAATGAGGTTAGTTCTTAAAATATATTCATAAAGCGACTCACCTCTATTGTTAATATCAGTGCTGCCCCATGCAGTGTGATGCGCGTTGGCGTCGCATCCGACGATGAGTGCAGCTTTTCGCCTCTCTGCTTCCGCGATAAAGCTCTCCAGGTTACCACCAGGGAGAGGTCCCATGTTGTCGTGGGAAAGATACGCTGATGCCAACCAGTATATGCCACCAGCAGTCTCTAGTTTGACAGCCGTCGTATCTCGATCGCTGAAATTAGGGAGCAAATATGCATCTTCACCAATATGCACGATCTAGGTTTACCTTTGTCGGACACATATAGTGGGTAGTATCCAGGGGTCTTAAGTCCACGAACCAGGTTGTTGACAACCCAGGGCTCTTGGACCAAGACTAAGTCTTCTCCAGTTTTTGTTAACCGGAGAATAAGGGCGGCCGAAGCCTTAATGGAGTGTTGGAGGTTAATCTGTATGATCTGCAGCATTGTTGCTACAATCTTGCAGAGAAACCCCCACCACTGTGTTGTTGAGGTCCTCCAATTCAGAGGACGAGCTGAGAAGCTCATCCTCACTCAGAAGATCCTTGCTGGACATGTCTTCCAATACAGAGGACGAACTCAGGAGCTCGTCTTCCCTCAGAAGATCCTTGTCAGGAATTTCGTCCGTCTCCATGACCGACTGAGAGTCGATCACAGGGATTGAAGACGTGGTAGGTTCTGTAGAGGGCTCGGGAATGTCAACCTCTAAGGGGGGGAAGGTGACAGGTGCGCTAACACCCGACACAACAGTTTCCCAGGGATGATGAGGTCGCTTGTCAGCGTCTACATCGTCCTTCTTGTAAACTCTCAGCGTGATGTCGTTCCATCCGAACCGAATCACGCCCGCAGTCGCCGCCAGAAGAGCAAGGGATTCCTGATTGATGACAATGACAGCACATCGGTAGGAACCCCTGTCGGAAGGGATGGATTGCTGATTATGATCAGATGGAGAATTCTTTCAGGGGATGAAGGGCTCACTGGGATCCAGGCACGCGATCTAGGTCGGCAGGGGATATCCTCTCTCGCAACAAACTCAAGCTTGGCCCCTGGCCATAGCTCACCAAGCTTATTGATCTCGAGCTTGTAAAGATGCAGTGATCGTTGATCATCGCAGGCGATGAGTTTTACGCGGCCCTGATGCCAACCGCCATCGTGAATTATTGGCGGTGGTCCGGGGATGTCCTTATAAAAGTCGGCGAAGTTTTCGAGTAGGGTGAGCATGATGAGATCCCACCGTTCAAGTGAGATCCTGCCGTCGGCGTCACTGCGGTCGATGACTGCAACCACAATTCCTTTTTTGAGGACATCGCTGAAAGACTTGTGAGGTTTAACGATGGACGCGTTAGGAGGAATGTTGGTGTTGTGCATCCTCAGGCGCTTGGAGGCCGAAGCGACCTCCTCCACCGATCTCTGTCGCTTTGACGCAATGTCTCCGCTGGTCTTGTCGTCACCTGAAATGATGTTTTGTGCCCAGGCCAGCCTGCTGATCTGTGCAGGGGATCTATCTATCTCAGGGATAGCGCCGATGGAGCCAATTATACGATTGGCATTGCGTCTGTTTTTGTAATGCAACTTGGAGGGGTTGCGGTGAGGAGCTCCTCTACTGCAAGACGCGCCAGTGGAAGCCGGACCATGTTGCACAGTCCCACTACCACTAGGAAGGTGTTTGTGTTTGGTAGCATCCGTGCGTATACTGCCAGTGGAAGGACCATGCATTTCCACAGTCTTGCCCCTGACAAGTGTAGCAGGGGTGATACCAGGGGGCAGCTTAGGAGCACTGCCTGGGGGGTGCTGCCAGCAGAGGTGGGACCATTATACACAGTCCTGCTTCTGCTGGAAAGATTTTTGTTTTGCTCGCAAGTACTGACGGAGGAACCACGATTATCCACAGTTCCGCTATCAGCTGCCATATGAGCATATCCGGTAGACAGCTTCGTCGCCGTACTACCGTCCGGTTTTAAAGGGATACCGGCCTTAATATTTTGTTTTTGTTGTTTTTTGTTCATTATTATGTTCCCACGAGTAGCGGAGAAAGGAAGGTCCGTCTGTACAGAGATCCGCATTGTACAGATAAGGCTAGCTGATCCGGAGGTCGCCAGGTATCCGGATACTCCGTTCGCGACTGAGCTATTTATTAAACTGGGCCCTCAGCCAGGCTGACTATCGGCACGGGTCGAGTGACACCTTAAGTCCAGCCCAGTGGATAAAGGAGGGGAGATTGAGAGGAAATGAGAGTGAGAGGAAGAAAGGAGAGTGAGAGGGAGCTAGGGGAGGGAAAGGATGGGGGTAGGGGGAGTGGGATCGGACGGAATGTCCTATGGGCAGTTCTTAGTAGATGCTGATTCAACGGCCAGCCTGCCATGGGTGACCCTTCTGACGACGGAGGTCGTCGACATTGTAGCCCGTTGAATCAGCATCCTTAAGCCTCCACACCGGCACCATTCAGAAGGAATGGTACTCTCGACAAGGTGACTGACCCTTCGTGGAGGTAGTTCTCTCATTATAACTGCGGAATATCGCACACTTCGGCCATCCTCAACCAAAAGCCAGCGTCATAGCAACTTCTTTAAGTTTTATTTGCATATTTTTTCACAAAAAACACTGACAACTAATTAATAATCAAATTAAAACAAATCCATAACAATAAACTTATTAAAATACTTACGGGATAACAAAAGCCACAATTGGTATATCTTACGTCTTGAAACGGTCCCGGTTGATTAGCCTCAGTTATGAAGTGATCCGAAAGTGTGAGGCCTGCCGATGTTTTTTTGAGGGCAAGCCGGCGAGCCCCACATGCGGACCAGTAGGAAGGAGGTAAGTGGGAAGTGTATAATCCCTTTAGAAGAAGCCTTCTTTAAAATTCTTAAGGAATCCCGAACCATCTCTTTTTTATTGATAGCACATATTTATTCTGTACAGTATTACAAAATTTAAGTTAAGTACATTGTTATCTGGGATCATCTCTGGCGCTAGCTAAGCGTCATAAGTTCGTCTTTCCTGAGAGAAGGAATTTTATAAAAAAAAAATAAAAAATATGCGGCAATATGACTGATTTTGTTTTTCGTCTTTTTCAGTTTTGGTTCAAGTAGCAGTCAAGCATCACAGAGCAGTGGTGACATCTGTCGAATATGCCATTGTGAAAGCGACCCACAAAATCCACTACTAACACCTTGTTACTGTTCGGGTAGTCTTAAGTACGTCCATCAAACCTGCCTACAGCAATGGCTGACCGCTTCCGAAACGAATGCCTGCGAACTATGCAAATTTCCCTTCATAATGCACACAAAAATAAAGCCTTTTAATGAAGTAAGTCTATTTATGAGAAGTTGCACAGTCTTTATTCATTATTAAAAATTTGCTTTTGTTTCAGTGGCGAAGTCTTGATATATCGGGCGTCGAAAGGCGACGTCTCTGCTGCTCGGTGTTGTTTCATTGTGCTGCAGCGTTATGTGTCATTTGGTCGTTATGTGTACTCATAGAAAGAGCTGCTGAAGATGTCAAACGCGGAATTATCGGTAGGTTACCTTATTTTTGTGTCAGCATCTTAAAAGTTATGGGTATCCTTTTTTCGCAGATTGGCCATTTTGGACTAAATTAGCGGTAGTCACCGTCGGACTCACTGGCGGCGTGGTATTCATGTACATTCAATGTAAAGCATACTTACATTTGTGCCATAGATGGAGAGCTAGAAATCGGTAAGATTTTCAAACAAGATTGTTTTTATGGTCATCCACACTTTTATGTATTGGTCGCCGAATGGTTGATTCGATATTTCGAGCAAGTTGAATTGATTTCGTCTGTTAGTTGATGATATAGAAGTAATACAAGTCTTACACTTGTTTCTGCAATTTCTGGTCTGTTCAGAGAAAACAGACAGCTTTTCGTGTCCAAGAAATAGCATTTAAAGAGTTCCAGTACGTGCTTGATGCGGTAATATTTACTCATATCGAATAAAATTTAACTTTCTCCATCAGAGTATATTCATACTAACAAACATTTCTTTCTAGCATTCTCCTCATTCAAAATGCTCCAGAGAAAGTACATCCGCTATCGCTGCCATCGCCAGTATTGGCTTCCCGCAGCATTCCACACAACAGCAACGCACTGGTTTCAAATGCGAACACAACGAACAACTACAACTACAACTCCTTCAATTATCCGAGTTTAGTTTCTGCCGCTGCAGCCGCTGAAACTGGCACCCGCACTGTTGAAGGTAGCGGCGATGTCGTTGATAATCAACCAACTTCAGCGAGCAATTTAACCAATCCATCAGCGTCGAACGAAACCGGTCAGTATCCACATATAGGTCAACACGGACAAATTGTTGCAAACATCGAAAACAGTTCGCACAACTACGATCGTGATTGGACATTGGATGATGTGAGTCAGATTTCATCATTTCGGCCTTGTCCCCAGGGTTCCGGGAGCATGACACCATTCCATGACTCCATTCATAATGTGCTGGAGCACTCACAAAGCGAAAGTAATTCTGTAAATGGATCTCGTCAAGATCTTAGCACATCGATAGCATCCGGAGCGGTAATAGCACATCCATTACAACCGCACAACGCTACCAGCCTGAGCAGCAATAGTGAGACAACGAGTCGGACCACCAATTCATACGTCTTCAAACCTACCGCTACGACATCGTCCGGTTCCATATTCGCACCTGCTAATCCACATCATCATCGGTATTCAAATTCCTCAGTGTTTCTTGAGAATCGTGACATTCTCAACGATTCCGGCTATCCAAAGATTAACTATAGGCATTCGAGTGTACTTACATCGCCCGACATCAGCGATAACTTAGATAGGTTCCTAGGTAAAGACCTTCGGCGCTATTCGGACACAAAGCTTCTGGCCAGTGATACTGATATCATAAATCCGATATTCAACGTTAATCTGCATACAAATGAGCCTTATCAGTCAACTGACGGCAGTGCGACGGCTGCCAATGCAGCTACAACAACAGCAATCGTTGGCCGAATGGATCAGCGACATAGTGTGATCCGTCCAAATGATTCCCCGGATCCTCGAAGCAAATTGAGACTTTCATTAGGCAAGATCGAAGATGGTTGTGGTCTAGCAGGTGGTATTAGTGTAACGAAAACAACGGCTGAAGGAGGTGCCACTAGCGCAAGTGAATGTGCCAAGAGTGAGGAACAGTTGATTGACAGAAATCGTCTTTTCTTCAAGTCATTGCCAAATCTGAGCAGCAGTTGCGAAAGCCTTATTAAGAAGTAAAAACAGAACAAAGTAACATTTTAGGGAGTAAAACGCTTTCATGTCCATTTATTTGCTGCGTGCATGGTATTTATCTTATACTTGTTAGGATGACTGATCATTTTCTCTTTGAGGTAAACAAAAATAATAATGTGTGAGAAGTGTGCCCTAGCTGGTGCCGGCCAAACATAAAAAAAAACTATAACAAAAGGCACTCTGGTTGTGCTACTAAAATTGTTACTAAGAGAATAAATTTTCTTTTTGCATAAATAATTCTTTAAGATAAAATAGTAAACAATGAAATTATCATTTACATCCAATTTCAGCCAAGCCATTGATTTTTTTTCACTCGCTATTGAAAAAGATTGCACATTTTTAAACGGACGAAAAACGCTTTGAGTTCAATTTGAGATTAATAAAAAAATCGTTAAATGTTAGCAGGGGATTTGGATCGATCGATTAATTGCATCATTTAGCTCAATTTGGACTAAATTGGAATTGGATGGTTAAAAAATGTTCCATCGGGTTGCGTAAGAAGTTAATTGGATATTAAGAAATGCAGATTGTGCACTTGTCTGATTAGTATACGGTATACCATATGCACAGTCTTCCACATAAAAACAGTCGTTTCGAGCATTGCGAGCATATCATATACTACAAAGAATTATAGGGCTGAATAGACAACTCTCCTTAGAAATCATATTATATTTGCTAGAATACCGCTGAATATGGTTTGGTGCGATTTTGTTTTTTTCTTTTTGAGTAAGTGTTTTGTCCACTTGTTGGTATGCATATTGAGTGTAAATTGAAGTCATACTCATACGTCATACCTAATGTCTAACAAGATTTTTTTAATCGAATGAACATAGATAGAGGCGAGATTTTTTTTTGCTTCGGCTGATCCAAGGGTTACACTTTCAATCTTTTTGGTGCCAAAGACAATACCACTAACTTATGCTATCTTTATATGAGTAGGATAAGAAATATCGATGTAATAAGTGTTATTTTCGAAGTGATACGCAGCAGTTGCAGTACTCTGACAAACGTTACACCATACCTAAAATTTCTGAAAACTTGCTCTTATTTAACGACGAGGTTATGATCTGGACTAAAGGGATCGTCCAAACGGGTGGGCTAGGTGGGTAGAGTTCGCAATATAAGATTTATACTTTGAATCTGCCTATATCATTGTCCAGACTAAATTATTCAATATTAAAAAATCTGATTTGAAGATGCCGCATGAGTGCTGTACCTTAAGCCCCAATTATTGACCCTCAATTAAATTCAAATTCTCAATTAAGAAAGGAAAATAGGTTTAAAGATTCAATTAACTCGATTAGAGATTTTAATCGAGGCTGCTGCAATTAACTATTGGCGCTATAGATTTAAATCCTATGCTAGCTAACAGGTCGAAGTCCACCATTTAAGACGGATTTTTTGCGCTAGTTGAGAATTAAAAGACAGTTTCAATTTATAACAACAATAAGAGTTGCCAGAAAGACCACACACAGATTGAAGAAATTCGTGTATATATCAGATTTCTTTATTTTTATTTGTGAAAGTGCGTTATGGACAATTTCTCCGATATTTGTTGGGTTAGAAAGATACGACGAAAAGACACATGCGTCGAACGTAGACAATACAAAATGGCTGAAAGAATGAGCGTGGAATATTGGAATGATGAAGATTTCTTCCAACGATTTAATTTGACCAAACCTTCCAATGGCTGAAGTACTTGCTATTATTTTCAAGTTAAAGCGCTGGCTCTCAATTTTCTGCAAATCCAATTTAGAAATAGTAACATGAAATAAAACCAACTTCTTCATCAAACGTTATAAAAAAGAGTGTTTTTTTTCACGATTTGTGGTAAAGGATTTTCGATACCGAATAATCGCATTCATACGAATACCTTTGGTAGATCTTTAGGCGGCGCATGATATTGGCTACCTTGACTGGTTCTGGGTCGTCAGATTCAAAAATGTCCTTGTGGTCTTTTGCGTTGATCGAGACACGAAGTGGTATATTGTCAGTATGGGGTCTGGGCAAAAAGAGAAAATTTGCCTCCAGAGGTTTTATACATACCTCGGATGGCCGACAGGAGATCTTGGCCTTTGGAACGGCTGCGGCCTCAATCGGTGCTCTGGCGACTGCTGCTGCTGGATGGACGGTTTCGGGCCGTGGTGAGATTCGAAGAGTGCCGGCTAACTTGTGTACCTCATACATATCCACATCTACATGTCCGACCAGTGTCTCTCCCTCAAATGCAAAGCGCTTGATTATCATCCTATTGAACGCTGCTTCGCAAAGAATGTGGTTGATTGCTGGTAATAGGCAAGGAGTGGTTCTGGATTGCTCATAGAAGGGTGTACGGACACGGAATGTGTTGGTTGAACGGTCCAAGAGATCTATCCCAAGCCCTCTAGCCTCATCTTCTGTTTGTTGGTCAATAGAGCTCTTGCTCTCTTCTCTGGTTCAGGAGAGTCTGATGAGGATTCCGATAGAATGGAAGATGCTGCCATACGTGCCGTTAGATCAGGCTTTTTGGTGTGATCCATGTTCTCTTCTTCTAGCCGGGTTGCCGGAGATGGCTCTGCACGCGGACCGATTGGAACTGCACCTTCGCCTGATACATCGGGTGCTCCATATGCTCTTCCGATATGCTCGCTTTTGTTGACCGAATCATAGAATCCTTTCAACTTAAGATACCCCTTCTCTTTGAGAAATTCTGCAATATTTGCCCCGGGACAAGGAAGTTGAGCTGGTGTGGTCGAGCGGGTGCTCCGAGCTGGTGCCTTGGATGTGCTTGCTTTGTCCGTGCTCATAGTATTTGCAGATCTTTTTTCTGTGTTCGTGAGGATCTGTGATGTGTTATTCGAACAGATTTGGAGTACTCTCTAGAAAGATAAACGTTCACATTTTAAGCGCTACTCTGCAAATTAATATAACATGTCCTTTCTATTTATTTTTCTCATTGTTTCACCGACATCCAGCTTCCCCTCTTACATGTTCCAGTCAGATACATACAGATATATATTTTTTCGTCTTTCTCACCGCTACAATTCGGCTATCCTGACATTGTTATCGCCCCGATTACACTTAGTAAATAATTTATTCAAAATCCATGGTTTGATGTTGGCCGCTTCCCATATGACCTCATACGGTATCTGTGCCAATTGGAAGCCTTCTATGTCCCTCAAGAGATACCTATCATTTGGTGTTACTTTAACGACTTTATACGGACCTTTGAACTTAGGAGCTATTTTGTTTGCATGCACCTTGTTTTGAGATAAAATTCTTAACCATAACATAGTCTCCTCTCTAGTATTCTTTATGCACCCTACTTCTGTCTTTTATCATTTTATTATAATTTTGACTCTTATTTCTATTTTCTGTTTAGCGTCTTCCCTTATTTTATTCAAATCCCTAACCGTTTCTTGATTAATATCTTTATCTAAACACTCTTTTAAGAAATTAATCACAACCCCTTTTTGAACACCAAATAATAATTGACTGGGAGTGGTTCTCTTCCTTTTATGAATTGTATAATTCATTGAACACTCTATTGTCGGTAGTACACCATCTAAAGACAATACAGTGCCAGTACTTGTCAATTTTGCGATCATTGGGGCAAAACTTCTATTCACCTTTCCCACTTGTCCGTTCGCTTCTCAGCGCGTAAATTATTGCCAAAGTCTCTTGTTCGAAACTATGATATTTTGACTCATCATTTGTGGTACTTTTTGAAAAATAAAATATAGGGTGAAATTCCCATAATTTTTCTTTTGCAATAATATTGTCCCGAAACCTAACGCACTTGTATCACAATGCAACTTAGTTTCATCCTTTGAGTTATAAAATGCTGAAACAGGAGATTCACTCTTTTTTTGTTTCAATTCCTCAAAACGATCCAGCTCTACTTTACCAAATTGGAAAATAGCATCCTTTCGGATCAAATTATACAATGGTTGGGCGATTAACGAAAAGTCTCCTTAAATATGAGCATAATCCCAAAAAACTGTGAATTGCTTTCACATTTTGTGGTATAGGGAAAATTTTTATAGATTCCACTCCTTTTTTATCTGGTTTGACACCTTCATTAGTAATAAAATAACCTAAATACCGTATCTGTGATAGGTACCATAAACTGACACTTATCTAACCTCAACTGAAACTTATTTTTAACTAATCTTTCGAAAACCTCTTTCATTACTTCTAAATGTTCCTCATCTGATTCTGTCGCTATCATTATATCGTCTATGTATATAGTAAGTTTCCCTTTTTTTTATCAGATCCTCAAAAACCCTATTTATATACCGTTGGAATTCACAGGGTGCATTTCTTAATCCAAATGGCATCTTCAAATGTTCAAATTGACCCATTGGAGTCACAAAAGATGTATATTCTACAGAATCTTCATGCATTTGAATATGGTGAAATGCACTCTTTAAATCCAATAAAGTTAAAATTCTCTTATTACCTAAACCATCCAACAGATCATCTATTAGTGGGATGGAGTATTTGTCTTTTTGGGTGACTTTATTTAAAGTCCGATAGTCCATACACAGTCTCACAAGTCACCTGTTTTTTTTTACCAGTAGGTACCACAGGTGACGAATATTCTGACCGACTTTCGCGAATCACTCCTTGTTCTAATAGATCTTCTAAAATAACTTGCACGCGTTCTTCTTCAAAATAAGACGTTCTGCTTGGAGGGCAATGGAAAGGCTTTTCGTCGCAATTCAGGGCGGGAACAGTACAAATAGTATTTTTAATAATTCGGAAAAAAAAATTTTAACTGCTAGTAAATTATTTTTAAAAATAATATCTTGTTCATTAAATTTAATTTTAGTTAGGTCACATTCTATAAACTGATCATCTGAGTTATTACTCAAATGTTGTTTATTATCTATCGTTATATTAAAAAATCGTTTGCACTCGTTTTCGTAATTATCTTTCGTTTCTTTTTTCTTATCACAATCTATTTTTTTCGGCAAACATAATTTAGCTTTATACAAAAAATCCCGTCCCAAAATGACAGGAGACTTCATTGTAGAATCTGTTACCACCAATAGGCTAACGTCTATATTCTCGTTATCAAAATGGATAGAATTATTTATTTTTCCAATTATGGAAAGAGGACTTTTATTGATGCCGTAATAAGTACTGACATTTAAGTTTGATTTTACATTACGTTGTAATACAGTATTTAAATAATTTATCTTAATAAGGCTGACTGGACTGCCGGTGTCTAATAGTGAATCTAATGATATATTTTCTTTAGAATTGTTTACAAATATAAATTTCAAATGTCTTACGTAATCTTCTTCTTTGGAGTCAGAGTTGACATAGCCAATAGCTGATACCCGCTTTCTTTTTGGACACTGTGCTGCCAAATGCCCCATCTCGGCACATACATGACACGCACCTGGTTTGCGCCTCTCCTTCCTGCACTCATTTGCCATGTGCCCAATAGAGTTGGAGTTAAAGCAACGGATCTGCTGTTTCTCACTGCTATCTGTTATCGCCTGTCGTGATGTAGATGCCATTGTTGTTGTTTTAGGCTTTGTCTGGTATTTAATTGACTTAAAAGCCTCCAACAACTGCGACTTTTTAGTAAAACACTGCAATCTTGCACTTGATGCCAGTGTTTCATCTGGTATCCCTTCGATGATATGTTCAATGAGTTCGTCTTCATCGATTTTCAGTCGATTGCCAAGGATTATTTTATCTTGGAAATAACCCTGGAAAGTCTCGTTATGCTGCCACTTCCTCGTCTCGAACAATCGTTTTTGTTTTAATTTGGATGGGCGGTCATCAAATATTTGCCTCATCTCGGTCATCAGATCATTAAACGCCACTGTGGTAATGTCGCTCCGCGAATAAAACCACTTGAGTGCTGTTTCCTTTAGTTTCAGCGACAACAGCACTCGCATGTTGCTATCACTTAATTCGTACGCGATTTGAACATTATTTAATTGTTTTTCGAAGTGTTCAAATGAATCGCCCGTACCTCCGAAATTTCCCACTAATTCCTTGATTTGGCTTATATTTTCTTTTTTTTCTCCTTCATTTGTTCGTTGTTTATTTTCACTCGTTCTCTTTAAGAACTCATTTTCTCTCTTCAGTATTTCATTCTCTCGTTCTTTTATTTTCATTTCCTTTCTCAAGCATTCTATCTCCCTCCTTATCCATTTATATTCGTCGACTTTATTTTTGGTCTTTTTCTTGCTTTGTCCTATTTCATTATCCTCTTCATTCTCTATTTTGTCATCATCAGCGCCATTTCCAGCTTCCGCTTCTATTTGGTCATCATTTGTATTGGTGAAAGACTCTCCTCGTTGTTGTTCTGGAACTTCCATCAGACATAAAATAAGTTCGGATTTATTCCCGTTCGTCTTCAACTCCAACGCACTTAACCATGACTTCAACTGCGGAACTGTGTATTTTTTGAAAAGATCGGTATCTGCCATTGTGGTTTAGTTATTGATTTTCAGCGGTAGTTTTAATAGCTTTTGACTTGCAGGTATATTTCTTTTTTTTCACGACACTTTCTGTGTGCATCTCTCCTGCACAACAGCTAGCCTGTTTTGTTTTGCGTTATATATTTTCGCGTACAATACTCACACTTGTTTTTAACATATAATTTGCACTCTCGCCGTAAAGAATTAAATTTCACACAAGACAGGTTTATATCCCACTTCTGAATTTAAGGCGCTACTCTGCAAATTAATATAACACGTCTTTACTTTTGTACGGTCAGTTTTCAACAGTCCTTTCTATTTATTAATTTATTTGTCTCATTGTTTCACCGACAGCCAGCTTCCCCTCTTACATGTTCCAGTCAGATACATACAGATTTATATTTCGACTTTCTTATCACTACAACATTACACAATTGTTTATATAGATAATAATTTCTATCGAATTGTTCATCTTTTAAGATCACGTTATATTCGACAAATCGCTCAATTGCTGATTGCCCTACGTTTTTATGCCATATCTTAACTTCTTGGCCGCCATTCTGGAATCTCTTTTTTCCACCGCCATCGCCAGTTGCATTGCGGCTCGCTTTTTCAGCTGTAAACCGTGTACTGATTTTATGTTTGCATAATTATATGTCCTTAAGAGCTTTGGTCTGTCGAGTCTGCAACGATGGAATAAAAGACTAATATTAAAAGAGACAACTATAAGCATTAAAAAAATATTACTTACAACATTCAAGTTTGGGCATATTGTGTTAAATTCATTTTCGATTTTGTCCCAGTCGGTGTTTTCTTTTAATGTACATGCGTCTTTTTTTTATTTTCAATAATGTTTAAAATGCACTGAATGAGGGAATCTTCTGCTGCATTCAAATTTGATGCACATATACGCTTAAACATTTTTGTTTAGTCGGAACCAACTCCTCCGACAACGGTGTATGAATCGTCTCTCCAAATGTGTTCATATTCCCTCCTGCTACTACTGTTTCCAAGAAATCATTCCTTTAAAGCATCTTTCAATAATTGCTGGTCGCTAATCCCATTAAACTCTCTGTTTGTTATTGGTTATGGCGTAAAAAACTCCAATACGTAAAACAAAGCATTTATGACAGCCATAAATCTATCTGGTGCATTTAGGAATTCAGTGTACGGTTTTGTAAAATCCCATCCCATATGCACTCATACGAAAACAATGAAGCAAGTAGCATTTCTCAATAATCATTGATTACCAACTTGTGGTCAATAAATATAGTTACTTACTTTACTTAACGGGCTCCCGACCCGTGAAGAATCTCTGCCTAAGACACTGTAGCCTTCCATAATCTGCGATCACGAGCACGCTGCTTCCAGTTGATCAGAACAAGCGCTCTGGCATCCGCGATGGCTTGGTCTTTAAAACGGAGGTTCGGTCTTCCTTACCTTCTCGAACCAGGGGGCTGGGAGTCGAAGATCCTCTTGACTGGAGCATTATTTTCCATTCGCTCAATGTGGCCGAGCCAATGTAGTCGACGTGATTTAGCCTTTTGGACTACAGCCACATCTTGGTACAGCTCATAGAGTTCGCGGTTGTATCTTCTCCTCCATTCGCACACAGGACCAAATATCCGATGGAGTATTTTTCTTTCAAAAGAACCCAATATTAGCTCCACTTTTCTACTTCTCGTCCAGCAGTTGGCACCATAAACTAGGACTGGTAGGATTAAGGTTCGATAGAGCATGCATTTTGTCCTTCGAGTGAGGATTTTTGAACCCATTTGTTTTGCTAAACCGAAGTAGCAGCGGTTTCTTAAGGTAATTCTCCGCCGGATCTCCACTAAGGTGTCATTCGTGGAGTTGATGTTTACTCCTAGTTAGATGAACTCCTTAACTACCTCGAACAACAGTGGCGTTTTGTGGACAGATGTTTGTTTCTTTGTTGATAGCACGTAATTTGTCTTGTCCCATTTACTTTAAGACCAACCAATTTCGCCTGTTCTTCAACCGCCGTGAAAGCCTCTAACACGGCACGCTGGGAACGACCGATGATGTCGATATCGTCCGCATACCCCAGTAGCTGGGCAGATCTATTGAAGGTCAATAAATATACACGATGATAATATACTATAAGTACAGACACCGAGCAACTTGAAACCGCTACCTATAAATGTTTATCTTTTTTTGTGTTGAAATTAAATTATGTGAGAGTAATTTGTAAATATGAAGGGCAATAAAATAAATTCTGAAAAACAAAATCTAAACTTTGTATATTCTCAGTCAAAATGGGTTTCGTGCACTGGCAGTCACCTTACCTAACCTTACCTAAATGCACCATGAATAGCGGACCATTTAATTAATCGCGAGAGAATAAAGAATACTTGATCGGCTGAAGTTAATGACGCCAATAGCTAATGGCGGATTTAGCTTAATCTGAATTATGCACCTTTTAATTGAGGTTCAATAATTTGGGCCTAAATGTATTCATTAATTGTCCATTTATATTTCAGAAACCCATGAATTCTTTACAAAAACCAATGTGCTGAAACTTTTCGAAAATATAAGCAAAAGACCTGGTATGTTACAAAAGTTCGGGAACGAGCAGATAACTACAACTTTGCTTTATAAGCTGTATCGCTGCACCCTGAAGTAATTTTTAATTTTTACGTTAACCGACGAACGATGCCAAGACGAAAGTTTACTCTTTTTTTTCAAACTTCTCACACTAAATAGAATAGAATATTTAGATAACAAAAATACCCAAAAAATAAAAAGTAGTTATACGAAATGGAAAATAAAAATATTTAAATTAAGAAAATTCAATTAAAACTCCATGAGACTGCAAAAAAACCCATTTCAAATAACATAGATACGTACATACACAATATTCATGAAACAGTTGACGTACAAGATTTTGTTGCATTTTTACATTTATTCATCGAAACGAAATTAAACATTTAAATGTGGATACACATTAGTGTCAACAAACGTGTGAAATATTCAGTTGACAATATCACCAACAACGGCATACAAAGTACAACTGTTTGTTTGATCTAATTCAAAACCTGTCTACAAATACTTTCGTTTTTTGATTTATTATTTTTTAAAACGTTATCCTTTTGTAATACGTTTTAAGAGCTGAATTTAATTTAATTAAATGAAATATTAAAAAATTGTGGCTTTGTATATTAATCAATGTTTTGTAAATAGATTTAAAAAAAATTATAAGAAAGATATTGACAAAAAGAGAAACGAAATATTTTAGTATGGACATTTTTAAATAGGAAAAAAAACAACAATAAATAAACTGTAATTTAAATCAGTTTTATAATAACAACAAATTATGCATTATAAGGGTACTATAAAAAAATAACATTTGTTTTGAACCATCATAATTTCTAATCATTTACTGTTATCTGTGATTATTATCTATTTTCTCCTGAATACAGTTTTGTTTTTTATGATTACATACTTACAAATGAACAATAAAAGAAATAAAAACAAAAACTTCTTATATATTATATACTATTATGTAGGAATTACTATTTTAACAATTATGTATTTACGTGAGCTAAAAGAAAAAATAATGCAAAAACCAACAAAAATGATAACTAAATTACGAAATCTTTACTTATCTTGTTAATTATAATGCATTGTAATATTTAAATACTAATAAATAAAATTATAAAGAAAATAATGAATTAATTTCAGCTGTACTGTTAAAAAGAAGATGAATAATAATAAATAAATTAATGCGAAACGTTTTAAGTTTATGCTGTTTTATTTTGAGCAGCTATTCAATTGAATTCATTCTCGATTCGTTAGAGATATTTCATACTATTCATAAAAGAAGGAAAGCGGTGAGAGTTGGTTTCTTATTTGGGCCTTAAAGACCCAACGCAGTGCCGGTACCAATTATGAATTTAGTGCGAAGATTTTAATTTGTAGTTCTTTTGCAAAGGCACATTTGAATAAACGGAAGGTTTTAGGTCTCACGTTGAGATTTAGTGATGGTAATGTTTCATTTCCCTAAAAACCGTAGGTTCTAAAATGTGCTCATCAAAGTCGAAGTTTAAGTGTTGATCTGTTTCTAGCACAAAATACTTTATTCGGCCCTATCGAGGTATCCGTTCGGAACGGAATTTTCTCCGATTTGTATGTTTGTTCCCTGAAAAAGATCTTCTTTCTAATTCCGTTTAGGGCCGGACATTCACATAAAATGTGTTCAGCTGACCTACTAAGTTTTTGATATCATGCCTGCTTAGGTTTAGGCATTTACTGGCATTTTTATTGAAAGGCCGAATGGCTCGTTTGGTCTGTCTTAAACCTGGGATGCTTTCCCAAAGATGGATACATTTTCTGTGTTCCCAGCGTTGCTGCTGATCTAGGAGTGCAGCAGAAGTCTGGCCAGTTCGTCGGCCTTTTCGTTACCTTCCACCCCGACATGACCCGGAACCCACCATAGCTTGGTCTTGTTACTTGTTCCGAGTGCCTGTAGGGTATTGAAGCAGTACATGACTGATTTGGAGTCAATCGTATGCGAGCTAAGGGCGTTTACGCTGGGACTTCTTCCCATGGGTATCGTAAAGCGTTTGTTTGGTCCGTATATTCCCGCTCCTACCCCCGCTTCCATTTTAGAACCATCAGCATACCACTTTATGCCGTTGTGGCTGTTAGGTGGGTTATTACTAACCCATGCTTCTCTCTTGGGGATCTCCGTGGAGAACCGCTTATTGAAGCATAGTGTTTTATGAATGCGGTCTGTGACCGCGCAGTTCATGTTGAGTTCTGGCAGTTCATCAAGAAGGGTCTTAAGTTCCGGATGATCGTTAAGACTTATCTCGTTTAACTGTATTTGACTTATTGCACTGCGGATCGCCACTTTTTGAATGTATATGTGGAGAGGTGTAGTACCTGTTATTGCCTCTATGGCAGCCGTTGGACAGGTTCGCATGGCTCCGGAGATACCAAGGCACGCAAGCCGTTGTACCTTTTTGAGCTTCTCTATTGCGACCTTTTGTGTGGATTTTGTCCACCATACAATGGAGGCGTATGTTATAATGGGTCTTATCATCACTGTGTAGATCCAGTGGACAATCTTTGGAGAGATTTCCCAGGTTCTGCCATATGTGCGGCGACAGGCCCATAAAGCTCTGTTAGCTTTAGTGATTTTGTTGTTGATGTGAGAGTTCCAGTTTAGTCTTTTATCCAGGATTACTCCAAGATATTTGACTTCGTCGGAATACTCAATGGTCGTGCCATTCAGTGAAATCTGGGCTAAGCTGAGCTTTCTTCTTTTTGTGAAAGGAACTATGATAGCTTTACTGGGGTTTATGGAGAGATTTTCCTTGGTGCACCAGTCTGTAGCTATCTTCGGAGCGTTTTGCATACGTGAAGTAACTACGTTTGATTCTTTGCCCCTTATAATGATGACCAAGTCATCGGCGTACCCTATTATGTCGTGGCCTAAATTACTTAGTTTTTGAAGTAGGTCATATATGACCAAAGACCACAGGAGGGGTGATAAAACTCCACCTTGTGGACAGCCTTTTATAGCTGATACTGATACTGAAGTCAGTCCTGACGAAGCAGTAATTTTCCGACTTTCGAGCATCGCTTTTATCCAGTTTATGGTGGGAAGGTCTACCTTTCGGTGAATTAAAGCATTTGATATTGAATCATAACCGGTGTTATCAAAAGCACCCTCTATGTCAAGAAAAGCGCATAGTGCAATTTCTTTCCAACGGTAGGCGTTGTTTATGTGATTTGTTAGTTTTAACAGGGCGCCTTCCGTTGATTTGCCTTTTTGATACGCATATTGACAGGGGGGTAGAGGCATGCTAATAGTTACGCATTCTCTGATATGAACGTCAATTATTCTTTCCATTGTTTTCAGGAAAAACGATGTCAAGCTTATGGGACGATAGGATTTAGGCAGTTCACTAGGTTTGTTACCTGATTTGGGGATAAATACTACATTGACCTCCCGCCAAGTGCGTGGTATGTAGCCCCAGTTGAAACTGAACCTAAATAAGGCAATCATGTTAGGTAGGAAGAATTCCATACCCTTTTGAATGAGGGCTGGAAAAATTCCGTCGTTTCCTGGTGCCTTGAATGGTTTAAATGAGTTTATGGCTCATTTTACCTTATCTGGACTAATTAATTTACCAGATAAACTATTATTTCTGCTGAGGTTAGTTGGACATGGAACTTCAGTATTGTGATCAGTTGTGTGATCGACAATTAGGGAACCAGGGAAGTGAACTTGCAGCAAGGTTGTGAGAGTTTCTTCCCGGTCGCTTGTGATTGTTCCATCAGTTTTGATGAGCAATCCCATGCAGTTTGAAGGATCTTTTGAAAGTGGGCTCTGGAGCCGCGCCATTGCTGGAAGTTCTTCCAGCTTTTCGCAGTTTGCGCGATATGAGGCCCTTTTAGATCTTCGCAACTCTTGGTTGTATTTGGTTAACAGGGATCGATATTGATCCCATACGCCGGTGCGTTTCGATTTGTTGAATTGTTTTCTCACCTTCTTCCGGACAGTTTCCAGGTTTTCATTCCACCATGGTACGCTTCTTTTTACCACGGTGCACTTTACCTTACAACTACTCCTAAAGGATGAAATAATGATGCCGTTAAGCTGACATTGTGCAGCGTCCGCATCACTCGGTGTTAGTGGTGAATCTGGTAGCAGATCAGTTCTGATTGCCAGATTTTCACTATAGGTTCTCCAGTTTGTTAATTTATTATTGTATTTGACTGGCGCGCACTCGGTGTTGCATCGCAGCCTGAACATAATATGCATATGATCAGACAGAGAAGCTTCATCAGACACGTGCCAGTCCTCTAGAAAGTTTTGTATGAAAGGAGACGAAAGAGTAAGGTCTAAAACTTCTTCTCGTATACTGTTCCTAAAAGTGGGCTTATCTCCCTTATTTAGAATAACTAGGTCTTTACTATATAGATAATCTAACAGTAACTCACCTCTTTTGTTTGTGTCTCGGCTGCCCCAAATCTGGTGATGTGCATTCGCGTCGCAGCCGATAACAAGATGTACTTGCTGAGTTTGGCAGTACTGGACAAGTTCCTGTACTGGTGTAGGTGGTACCTCCTCTATGTCCCCAGCAAAATACGGCGATGCGCATACGAACTTATGTATCACATGGCCATTGTGGCGTAAGTATTGAAACCTGGAATGAGAGAGAATTTTATATCTTTCGCAATGGAAAGAGCTGCCCTAGGTCTGAAATTACCTTTGGCAAAAATTAGCTCTCTATTTCTGCTGTTAAGACCAAAGATCTTACCTGTAGTTGCCCATGGTTCCTGGATTAAACCAAGAGCGACCTTCCTTTCGGCACATCTTTGGCTATAGGTGTCCGATGCACCCATAGCGCGGGGCAGGTTTACTTGCAGCACTGTGAGGTTTGTTATCAGCCCTGCGTCGTACGTAACCCTGTTGAGAGAGACCACTTTGTCTCCCCCTTGGACTTCTGGTGTTCTGTCCATCTTTCCCGCTTGTGTGTGCCTGTTCGGCCGCCAGTTTTGGCCTAAAGCGGTTACGGTGCGCGTTTGTGCTGTCCGTTCTCTTAGCCTTTGTTTTAGCATCCAGCACCACAGTTGTTTTAGCAACTGAGTTACCCGTGGCAGCACTAATGCCAAGCCACTGGTGGTGTGGTGCTACTGTTGGCGCTTGTGGATGGCTTTTCTGAAGCATCAGTGGCAGTACTAATACTAGCCCCTGGTGTTGTAACCTTTCGTTGGTTGTCTCTTTACGCCTGATTCGTCGATTTGTCCACGCTCTTGAGGATTATTTTGATCTGTCCAAACCTGAACGAGACCATCCATTTTAGCTCAACAAGTCGCTTCATCGTGCTTTCGTTTACAGCAAGGACCATATGGGCGACATCACTGTCGTCAGATCTTTGCAGAACTCCCCACGTTCTGGTGTTGAGTTCTTTATTCTGGCCATCTATAATTGCCAGTATTCTTTCATTCGCTACTCCGGTACTATGTGGGAAGAAGGCTCTGGCGATATGTGGTTTCGGGAAAAGTTCTTCCCCCACAAGCGTCACTTCCATCCCACATTTCTCTTTGAGCTTCGCGAAGTTTGTTTTCATCCACTCTGCAGTGGTAGCGTCCGCACATACTATCATTAGCCATCCGGCTTTGAAAGTTGTACCGCGGAAGGCTGGTTTGGTCCCCTCATCACGTTGTTCGATGGTGATGTCCATAATCCTCTCCTGAATCTGAGCCATTTGCTCATTACTGAGAGGATTGCGATCCAGATCGACAGGTACTACACCCAGTCTTACAAAGCTCGCTATACGAGTATCTCTACAGGAGACTTTGTCGACGGCTGTATTTCTTGTGCGAGCTCGTTTCGCTTCGGATTGGGGCGCCGTATTGTCCTCGGATCTTGTACGCTTCACCTCGGAGCCTAGGTCGACCTCTGTCGATAGAGCAATTATTCTGGCCTGCTCTACGTTTTTTCCCTTTTTCAGCGCACGCTTAAAACGGCGCTGTTCGGATGGTGTGGATTTGACGCGCTTAGACCCAGTCTGTGCAGTTATGCCAGAGGTCTCCGGCGCGCCTGTATTCATGGAATGCACTTCATCCGAAAGTATGCTAACATTGCATAGCGTGCTGGATTCAGAGATATCGTCACTAAGAAGAGACAAGTTCTCTTCTAAGCTCATCATCTCCGAATCCGTGGTTTGTGACCCTTCCCGATTGGCAGGTGTCACGTCATTTAGGACAGGGTGTTCTAAAACATCCCCAGTTGGTAAAGCAGGCTGTTCTGAAATATCCCTAGTTGATGATGCAGTTGTAGAGGCATCATTCTCTAATTGTTTTTTGTTTAACGGATCTATTTTTATTCCCACGAGTAAACGGGATAGGAAGGTCGCCCGTGGTCTACCCGTATAACCACAGGAAGGCTATCTTGAAATCGGAGGTCGCCTGGTATCCGAAGTTCGCTGCTATCGACTAAGAACCCCTTAGCCATTCATCTCTCGGCGCTAGCTGTTCTAGATTTGGGGATTTGTTGTCGGAGTTGTCTCCCCGGGCATTGCCGAAAAGTTGTAAGTAAGGAGTAAGGCATGAGGAGGGGGGGGGGGGGGGGGTCCAAGGGGGGCAGAGGGGGTGCAAGGGTGGGGTGGGGGCGGACGTGAAGTCCTGGTCAGTTCTTGGTTGACGCTCATCAGACGGCCTGGCCCTTACAAGCCCGATGACTCTTTGCGTCGTAAGCCTCCGCACCGGCACCGTCGAATTTGTTTGCGGTGATGGTGCGCACGTCAAGGTGACTGACCCCGCTAAGAGGGGGGTCTTAGATTAGTAGTCCAACACACTAACCGCTGCGCCACTGCCCACTCCCATACGGATTTGCTAACGTAAATGTATATAGACATTCGTTCGCGTAAAAGAAAATGGTAAAAAGATGAACAAAAATAAAAGGTACTTCCGCTCATTTTTCTTCACAAGAACGTTCGCCTAATTTTATGTCTAGAAAAATTAAAACTGTCAAATCTCCCAAATTGAGAAAGAATCATCTTATTTTAAAGAAAAACACGCGACACTTTTGCGTAAAAAGATTTAAAATGCCAAATTTTGGCATTTTTCATTTAATTACCAACCATTTTCTTCACTGTATACGTCCGAACACAGGCTTGAGGGTGAACTGATGAGCATTCCTTGCATGGCGGGTATTGCGGTTGACATGTTCAAGGGGAGGAACGCAACTGGCTATTTCGTTTGAGCAGTTATGGTGAAAATAACGATAAAATAGCGAAAGGCAGGAGACATTACGACGATGACTAAGAGAGTCAATCGATCTCGCGATGTCTCTGTCGTTAGGAAAAATTAGGAAAAATCGCGGTGTGCCGTTCGCGCTACAGCATCTAGATTACACATTTTCTTTTAACGCAATCAATAATGTTTTTCTTTAATCATAAGTTGCTCGCCTTGCTTCGCCAGTCTGCCACTTCTCCAATTTAAAACAAAATACTAACTGATAAGAACTGATAAAGAAAACGTCGAGAGTGTCCCTTCTCATTATATGGATATACTCTCAGTGTGACTCTCTCTCAATCTCAATAATTACATGTCATACCCTATCTTTCTCAATCCCATGCGCCACAAAAAAAAACAACACAAACTGCAAAAGGTTCATAAGAAAAAGAAAGAAAAAGCACACAGCATAAAAGGTACAGAGAGAGAAACACACACACACACAAATTTTCCTTCACTCAACACTGGGAAAATCCAGCGATCTAGCTTCAATCGAACATTTTACTTTTTTTGAATTGTATAAAATTTATAGTTTAATGCTTATTGTTCAACTTCAGGACAACCTACAAAGATGATTTTTTATATCTTAAAATCGTTGTACATAATTGAACTTTATATTAAAAAAAATTCTATTTCATTTGGATGAGTGATTCCAAAGCTAGGAGCTAGAAAGCATTCGAGAGTTTCAATTTTTCTTAGATATCAGCTTAGATCTCCGCTTCTGGAGAGCGGATGAAGCATTTTCCCGCGGTAAAAAGTAGCCTATGTCCATTCTCAGGCTCTAGACTATCTGTGTACCAAATTTTATTTAAATTGGTTCAGTAGTTTTGGCGTTAAATCGAGACAGACAGACAGACAGAGTTACTTTCGCATTTATAATATTTATATAGATTTAATCCTGATCATAGTCTTGCCGTTAAAGAAGAAGAAGCAGCAAGTACATTTCAAATTTGTGTGGCCCTATTATCGGCCGTTTTAAAAACATCATCCATGTCAAGGCGTTTGCAGTATGTTCTTAAACGCAAACTGCAAAAGCAAAGTGTGAAGCTGCAAGCATATATTTGACTGCATTAGTAGTATGTTCGATAATACAGTTTGCGCAAGTCATTTGTTCGGAAACTTCATCTGCGTTGCAGACGTGCAGTAAACAACCCGAGGTAACGAGAAAGATATAGAGCATACTTGCCATTAATGATGTTAAGGCATGTATAAATCACAGTAATATCCTGATCTACGCTGATGATATGAAAATATATAAATCTATCACTAGTCAGCAAGACAGAATTTTTCTTCAATCTGACATTAATAGCTTCGCCAATTGGTGTGATAAAAACGGTTTATCCCTGAACCCAACTACGAGTAAATGTCAACATATGACATTCTCTAGAAAGAATATCCCTTCCACCTTTCAATATTCTCTGTCTCAACATATTCTTTGTAATGTTGATAATTTTAAGGATCTTGGGGTTTATTTCGACCCCAAACTGGTTTTTGCTAAGCATATTAATTTTATTATTAATAAATCTAATTCTATGCTGGGCTTCGTAAAAAGGTGGACCAAAGAATTTAATGACCCTTACGTTTCTATGTCATTGTACAATTGTTTTGTCCGTCCGATTCTAGAATATGCCTCTCAAGTTTGGACACCGTTCTAGAACATTCATTCAAATCGAATATAGGCCATTCAACGTAAATTTATTCGATTTGCAATAAGAGGACTTCCATGGGATGATCCATTTAACCTTCCTCCTTACAGTCAACGTGTCAAGCTTCTTCATACGTTACCCCTTTCTCAACAATCCTTAGGATGGCAAAGGAGGGAATTGGGAGAGGGAAATGCATCGGTTCGAAAGAACACGGTGACTTACTCAAAAAACTCCCACTTCTTGGCATACCTAGGGACGACAGCATCAGGAAATTCAACTTCGAGAAGAATTTCCAGATAAAGCTCAGCAATAAGGAGAACTGGAGCAACGAATCCATAACTTATGGACTGAGCAACCACACAACAAAGTGGTATACGGACGGCTCGAGGACTGAGGAGGGAACTGGTGCAGGAGTGTTTGGGCCGGGAACTAAGCACTACGAATCCATGGGCAAATGTACCAGCATCTTCCAGGCAGAGATATGTGCCATAGACAGATGCGTTCGAATCAATCTCGAGAAAAACTATAGGAATTGCAACATAGCAATAATGTCTGACAGCCAAGCAGCTATAAAGGCTCTTGACGCCTACGTTATCAAGTCAAAACTCGTGTGGGAATGCCTACAAGGACTGAATAGACTAGGCAAGAATAACAGAATCTCCATCTGCTGGGTGCCTGCCATGTTGGCATTACGGGCAATGAGGCAGCGGACTCTCTGGCAAGAAAAGGGGCAGAAGAACCCTTCATAGGACCTGAACCATTCTGCGGGATAGGAGAACACACTATACGCGAAGAGTTCAGGAGACTGGAGGAAGAAACAAAGGCCAAAACCTTTATCAACCTCCAAGGTCTGAGGCAAGCAAAGAAACTCTTAGGAAATTACAACCAAAAGAGATTCAAAGTTTGTATCGGCCTTAACAAAAACAACCTAAGAATCCTAACAGGTCTCCTCACGGGGCACTGTAGACTCAAGGAGCACCTGAGGAAAATGGGCATAGCGGAGGACGGGCTCTGCAGATTCTGCAGTGAAACCGCCGAAACTCCAGAGTTCAGACCATATACTGGAATCCTGTGGGGCACTGACCCACAAAAGGATCAAACATTTGGGCAGGCACCAAATAACAGAGAAGGACATACAAACCATGGACCCACAGCTCATTCTCAGATTCATCAAAGAAACTGGACTGGACGCTGTGCTCTAAGGAGTGTGACCTGCCAAGGATAAATCAGAGCAATACCTCGACACGCTTCACAAAGAAGTATCTAGAGAGGGCTCTGAACGAGGGCATGCACCTCTCCGAGGCACAAGCAAGGCGACACAATAGACCAATAGGTCGCAGTGTAATATACCCTAACCAAATATTATTATTATTATTATTATTACCCCTTTCTCAACGAAGGCTTAATAGCGATATAATTTTTTTACAGCAGCTTATATCCGGTCAAATAGATGCACCTGACTTGCTGTCGTCTATTGGCTTTAATTTTCGTGGTGGTGCCCATAATTTACGCAGTGTTGAATTATTGTTTAGCCCCCATCATAGAACGAATTATGGGAGGCATGAGCCTATTAGTCGCATGAGTAGAATCTATAATCTAAATGAGCATGTTAGTAAAATTAAGCTGAAAAAATAGTTTGCGTAACAATGCTTTAATGTCTTAAATTGTTTGCATTATTTTGTGTCTGTGTTAGTATTTTATAGGTACATAATTATTGTATTTTTAATAGTTTTGTCCTTACTAACACCTGCACTAAATGATGAGCCTGTGAGAGCACTTTTAGTGCCGGCAAATTTCTGCTCCGGATAGTTGCTTGCTTTAAGCACTCCACGACACAGAGCTGATAGTGTATAAAAAAAACTAGCAGTTGCCTTGCAAATTGAACACATTGGTTTAATAATTTAGTCATGCTGATTTTGACATTCGAATTCGAACGAAAGTTTGTCGAATTAGAAGAATTTGTATTTTGAGATTCGATCGAATAGAAAATTTATTTGAGGAAAACCGGTATAATTCGAACGACTTGACTATTCATTCGAATCTCAAAATAAGCATGAGTATGTTTACAAATTATTTATTTTGGAGTCAAACTGATTTGTTTTATTTCCATATCATAAGTTTTTTTACTTTTTCGAAAACGCACCATCGTTAACGAGTCAAACAAAATAGATGGCGAATTTATTACGATTAGCGAATTTTCAAAATGTATTTTCCTTCATTGGACGTTAAAGGTATAATGGCCACCAAAAACCTGAAGAAAGAGCCTTCCTTGCAGTTATGGTTAGGTTTTTTAACATGTATTGGACGTTTAAGGTGAATACATTTTGAATGTTCGCTAACCATAAAATAAACCAGTCACATTAGCCAACAATTCGACGAGCTAAAGATAATAGGCCCCTTAATCGTACTTTGTGTGTAAAAAAAATGAAGCTGGTAAGAAAATGAAAACTGTCAAATGATGAAATCCTATGAGTTTGCCAGCAAAAAAAAAAACAGCTGTTGTTTCTTTTCAAGCCAAACTTAGACGTTTTTCACCTTTTTACACAAAAGCGTTCGCGTACTTTTCTTAGAAATGAGAGGATTCTCTCTCGATTTTGGAGATTTGACACTTTTAATTTTTCTACATATAAAGTACGCGAACGGACCTAATGTTATGTACCTAATGTCGCAATATTTGAATTTTTGGTTTAAGGCCTTAGACGTAAAGAAAGCAACGCACGCGCCAAAGCGTGATTGTGGTTTGCGCATAATACATTCTGTATTGCGCTTTTTTCACATTTAATAATTTTAATACGGTTGGGTTAGCCAGTGACATTTTAGTATTATTATCTTTCTCATGGTTCTATTTTGAGACTTTAGCAGGCTTTCAATCATTTGCATTTACTTACTTACTTACTTACTTAGGTGGCGCTGCAGTCCGGGGTGGACCTGGGCCTCAATCAATACGCCTCTCCAGTTAGCCCTATCTTTGGCTAACCGCCTCCAGTTGCGCACTCCAAGTTTATTGAGGTCCCCTTCCACTTGTGCGCACCACCTAAGGTGAGATATTCTTCTACAGCGTTGTCCCTACTGGTTGGAATCGAAGACTCTTCGGGCGGGAGCGTTGGTGTCCATTCGCTCTACATGGCCTAGCCATCTTAGTCGACTCATACGTACTTTTTTAACCAGGTCGATATCGCTGTTCAGCTTGTAGAGTTCGCTGTTAAATCTCCTCCTCCAAAGCCCGTCAACGCAATCGGTACGGTAATTTGCGTTCGAAACGACCAAGAAGATCTTCATCCGCTTACGCTTCTGCGCCGTAGAGCAGGACTGGGATGATGAGGGTCTTATATAGAGTCTCCTTAGTTTTTCTTGACGAGGCCATACTAATCAATTTCAGCTGTGGTGTCACTATCAGAATAGCTGAGTTGAGGTAGACAAAGTTCCTAACTACTTTAAAATTATAGCTGTCTATTGTGAGTTGTGACGTTCTGTCCAATTCGTAGATGATCATTTGCATTTACTTGGTATAAAATTGTCGAAACATGAGGTACTCGAAATTAGGATTAATGATTGTATTAAGCCCCAGTTATAGCCATACGTAAAATAAGACACAATCTTTGTCTTAAAATGTTACTTATGAATAATTTAATTAATATGTCACAAATAATTGAGAAATTGAACCAAAAATTGGCTAGAAAACGAATTCATTAATTTTTCATTTACATTACATACATTTTTCGGTTCAACTTCCGTTTTTTTTGCGTATGGCTATAACTGAGGCCTTGCATACATCAATTGCACTAAATTAGGGCACTCTTTACCTTATTCTTCTAAAGAACCTATTTTGTTCTACTGTTGTTTATTGTTTAGATGTAGTCAATATTAATTTGAGTCTATCACAATTCCGAAATTATTTTATTTAATCAAATATGTAAGTCTATTTTTGCACTATTGATTACAATATCTGAGTGCGATTGCCCCATCATAAACATGCATTTGTTTTACTTATGTGGCGGCTAAATTTTCATTTCCCCCTTCGGGATAGGGGTTAGAATTTACTCGAGGTAGGCATGCCGGTCGTAAGAGGCGACTAAAATCCAAATCCCCCCTTCGGGTAGGGGTCAGAATTTACCCGAGGTAGGCATGCCTGTCGTAAGAGGCGACTAAAGTTCAAATTTTTGAACTTAAAAAAGTTAAAAAAAACGAAAATATGCAATGAACAAAACAAATGATATAACTACCCCTTCGGAGGCCGGTTCCATGGATTCTGGGGGGAACCATTTGTTGCTAAAAGATGACCCTTTCATAAAGAGTCGTAAATTGGTAAGAACACCACCATCCCAACCAACAAGAGAAAATCCTATGTTGGAAGCTTGTTACAAAAAAGCCTGTGAAAAAAGAGACAATTTTAAGCAACTCAGTGAAAAACTCGCAAGCGAAATTGATAAACTAAAGCTTGAGCTACAGCAGCTTAAAGAACAGGTCAATAATAACAATAAAAATGAGCAGATACATAAAACTGTAGTGTACTCTACGGATGAAGAAGAACTGCAAAGAGAGACAGAACCACCCTTTAAGGGAACAAAAAGGAACAAAAAAAGAAAAATGAGCAGGTCTCCGGAGCTTTCACCACCAAAAGTGACCCAGAAAAGCCCAGAAAAGATGAAAGGTAAAGAAACCAAACCACTCAAAACAATAAAGCCTTCACCAATTATAGTGCTCTGTATTACGAAGTACGAAGGCTTATTGAATATTTTAGAGGAAAATAAAATAAAAGCTAATACAGCTCTCCTAAATAGCAATGATGTTAAAATTAATGTGGATAACGAAGAATCCTACAGAAACTTAACAAAATTGCTAAACCAGAAAAAAGTTCAATGGTACTCGTTTGAAAATAAACAAACAAGACCAATAAAGGTTGTTGCAAAGAAACTACACTACTCATGCACACCTGAACGCATTGCAAATGACCTAATAAAGAAAAACTTCAAAATACTTGAAGTTGTCAACATGCTTAAGTACAAGAGTAAAGCAACGCTCCCGATGTTCATACTTACTTTTGAGCAAGATGAAGACATCAAAAAAATTTATGAAATTAAAGATATCTTAGGAATGAAAGTTCAAATTCATCCTTTGCGGAAATCAAAGCTAGTTCCTCAATGTAAGAACTGCCAAAAGCATGGTCACACTCACAAATACTGCAACTCAAACCCGAAATGCGTTAAATGTGCAGGAGACCACCATACAAAAGACTGCATAAGGGAAAAAATGCTGCCCCTAAATGCGCCAATTGTAGCGAAAGACACCCAGCTAACTACAGAGGGTGTGTAGTAGCAAAAGAGATACAGCAGGTAAAAGACAACAAGCAAAAGAAAATGCAAAAGCCTGTTCAAAAAGACGCAACCAAAAACGGAGAAAAAAGAAACAAAAAAGACTTGAGACCGAAATCTAAAGGAGCTAAAGGAAATCTACCCTTAAGCGAAAATGAAAACTTAAGCCTCATAACCGGTCCACAGAAAACATATGCACAGGTTGCTTCGAAAAACGTTGTAAAACCAGTCGGAAACCCCACAAGCCTCTCATTAATGCTATGAAGGATATCATGCAAAGAATCCTTAACAGAATGGGAGACATGGAAAAGAATAATAAGAAAATTCTGGAAAGAATATCTCTCCTTGAAAAAGAAAACAGTAATAAAAGAACTGTACCTAAAAGATCATAATGGCTAAAAACATACAAATCTTATTAAGGAATGCCAATGGTCTCGAGAATTGTAAAGACGAATTGCAAGCGACTCTCGACATAAACAAAATTGACATGTCTAGTCTCCGAGACACATTTTAAAATTGGAACAAAATACGAACTTCGCGGATACAAGACATAGCAAACCCCACATCCTCAAAATACAGCAAGAGGAGGGGCCGCAGTTATAATTAAGGAAGATGTTAGCCACGAAGAAGATGAAGAATATCAGTCGTGTGAAATACAAGCGAAATCCGTAAACATAAAAACAAGTAGCGGCCAGATAACGGTAGCAGCGGCATATTGTTCTCCTAGCTACAGGCTGAAACAAAACAATTTTGAAAGCCTCTTCCGTAAATTCGGAAATAAATTCATAATAGGCGGAGATTTCAACGCTAAGAACATATCTTGGGGATCAAGATTAACAAATACAAGAGGAAGAGAACTCCTTGAATATATTAAAAAAAAAAAAACCATGTTAACTACCATTCAACGGGAAATCCTACTTACTGGCCCACAGATAAGAACAAAATCCCGGATGTTGTCGACTTCTTCTTAACTAAGAATATTTCCTCAAATACTACCCAAGTTAAGGAAGGGCCAGATCTTGACTCAAATCACTCATCTGTGCTGCTAACACTTGGCAATAAAATTATAATGAAGGAACACAACCCACATCTAGTAAACAAACTAACTGAGATATCTCAGATATTTAATAGATGAACGCATCGAACTATCCACAACAATTAATACAATAGAGCAATTAGAAAGTGAAGTACAGTCCTTCACCCTAGCTATACAAAAGGCTGCATGGGCTGCAACGCCTGAATTAAATAGCAAAGTAAACAGAAACGTGTATCCCAACGAAATTTGCGACATTATATCAGAAAAGAGACGAGCTCGCAAGCGATGGCAATAGATTAATAGCTTAAACAATAAGCTCAGAAAAAGGATAGCAGAATTTAAAAATGCATCGGTGGAAAGATACCTTACAAATCTGACAAACGATGCTACGAGTAGTACAGAATATTCACTGTGGAAGGCTACAAAAAAAAATTAAAAGACTATCGGCATACATTCCACCAGTGAAAAACAGCAGTGATAACTGGGCTAAAACAAACAAACAAAAGGCGGATCTATTTGCGGAACATCTTGAAAACGTTTTCAAGCCATACGACCATAATGATATTTCCCAACAAACGGAAGAAATGTGCGAAGACGAGAGATCGATTCCAGCAGTAACCTCTAGGGAAATACTGTATAAGCTAATAAGGAAAAACGCAGTTTTTTGAGGAAAATGAAGTAAAAGCTTTCGAAGTTTTACAAAGTAAATTGATGGAATCTCCTATACTAGCGATATATGATCCGCGTGATGAAACCGAGTTGCATTGCGATGCTAGTTCAATAGGTTTCGGAGCAATTCTCGTTCAAAAAAAAAAAGATGGGAAATTTCATCCAATCTTTTATTTCTCCAAACGAACTGCCGATTGCGAATCTAAATATCACAGTTTCGAGTTGGAAACTCTGGCAATCATATACGCGCTCAAACATTTTAGAATCTATCTGCACGGGATAAGATTTAAGATCGTCACAGACTGTAATTCTCTGACGCTCACCTTAAACAAAAGAGAGATAAATTCCAGAATTGCGAGATGGGCTCTCGAATTACAAGACTATGACTATGTCTTGGAACATAGAAATGGAACTAAAATGCAGCATGTTGATGCCCTTAGTCGTACCACTGATCTATTAGTACTCGAAGATAACACTTTTGAGCAAACCTTGTCTACTCGTATTTGCCAAGGTAAAGATATAGAAATACAAAAGATTAAAGAAAGATTACAAAGAGAGGAAGATAGTTTATATGAATTACGAAATGGTTTAGTATATATAGAAAGGTAGGGCAAAATATTCTCTTTTATGTACCTATTAAAATGGAAAGAAATATTTTACAGAAATATCACGATGAGATGGGACACATAGGGAATGAGAAAGTATTAGAAGCCATCATGAAGTCATATTGGTTCCCAAAAATGAGAAGTAAAATCCTAGATCATATTAGTAATTGCTTGAAGTGCATTGTTTTTTCAGCCAAAGCTAGTAAACGTGAGGGACTGTTACACAATATACCGAAAGGGGAAATTCCTTTCGATACGATTCATATAGACCATTTTGGTCCTATATCCCTGAAACATTCTAAGAAAAAACATGTTTTGTTGATTGTAGATGCATTTTCAAAATTTACAAAGCTATATGCGATACGCACTACTGACACTAAAGAAGTCTTAGCATGTTTGAAGATTTATTTCCGTGATTATAGTAGACCCAAAATAATGATTTCAGATCGGGGAAGTGCGTTTACTTCGACTGCTTGTGAAGATTTTCTAAAAGAAAATAATGTACAACACATAAAAATAGCGACAGCTTCATCCCAAGCAAACGGACAGGTGGAACGCCTCAATGGCTCCAATGTTGGCTAAAATGTCGAATGGTGGGCTGGTTTCCACATTAGACCAAGTAATATCACCCATTGAATTTGCTATGAATAATACAATTCACAAGGGTATAGGAACGTGTCCAAGTCAGTTACTGTTCGGGATCAAACAAAGGGGAGAAGTAATAGACGAGTTGAGAGAAAAATTAGAGGAGATAAATGGGCAAGACGAGAAAAGAGATTTGGTAGAAATGAGCAAAAAAGCAGCTGAAATGATCGAGAAAAACCAAAACTACGAGTATAATAAACAAATGAAAGATAAAAGGAGAGTTAGTAAAAAGTATCAAATTTAAGATTATGTTATGATAAAGAATTTTGTTAGTCAGTCAGGAGCATGCAAGAAGATATTACCCAAATTTAAGGGACCTTACGAAATCAGTCGAGTGTTACCAAATGATAGATACCTTTTAAAAGACGTAGAAGGATTTCAATTAAGTCAAATACCTTACACAGGGGTATAGGAAGTGGCTAATATGAAGCCTTACACAAATTTAAATAAACAAGTTGAAGGCAATCGGGACGATTGTAGGTCAGCAAGGCCGAATTGTAAGCTTAAAAGAGAAAAATTGTAAGAGCTGCCGGTAACGCGTATAAGAGTAGTCGTGTATTAGTTGTATCACCCATTACTTTGTATTAAGTACTGGAAGGTCAAACCCTTTATTTGTTGTTTGTTGCAAATATATATTAGCTATTAAACAGATCCATCAAACCAGTTGGAAGTCAGTCTTAATGTATCTTCAGTGAATAAAGACGTGTAAAACGGAAACTCTTGTTTGTATTCATTAAAACGGTAAACGGTTGGAGTATATAAAAGATAAGGAAAAAGTAAATAATATTGACGTATTATATAAAAGATAGACGTATAGTACAGTCCTTCACCCTAGCTATACAAAAGGCTGCATGGGCTGCAACGCCTGAATTAAATAGCAAAGTAAACAGAAACGTGTATCCCAACGAAATTTGCGACATTATATCAGAAAAGAGACGAGCTCGCAAGCGATGGCAATAGATTAATAGCTTAAACAATAAGCTCAGAAAAAGGATAGCAGAATTTAAAAATGCATCGGTGGAAAGATACCTTACAAATCTGACAAAAGATGCTACGAGTAGTACAGAATACTCACTGTGGAAGGCTACAAAAAAAATTAAAAGCCCAACGGCATACATTCCGCCAGTGAAAAACAGCAGTGATAACTGGGCTAAAACAAACAAATAAAAGGCGGATCTATTTGCGGAACATCTTGAAAACGTTTTCAAGCCATACGACCATAATGATATTTCCCAACAAACGGAAGCAATGTGCGAAGACGAGAGATCGATTCCAGCAGTAACCTCTAGGGAAATAGCCAAAGAAATAAAAGAAAAGATCAACCCGAAAAAAGCCCCGGGATTTGATCTAATAACGGGTGGAATTATGAAAATACTGCCTAAGAAAGGTATGAAAAAAATAGCACAGATAATAAATGCTGCGTTCAGACTAAGGTATGTTCCCCGCATGTGGAAGGTTGCGGAAGTTATCATGGTAACTACGCCGGGAAAATTGCCCAGTGAAGTAACGTCATATCGGCCGATATCATTGCTGCCAATCCTGTCAAAGCTATTCGAAAAAATGCTCCTTAAACGACTCCATCCGATTCTAGAAGAAAAGACACTGATCCCAAACCATCAGTTTGGATTCAGAAAAAAATACTCAACAATAGATCAGGTCCACAGAATAACTGATATGCTCTGCCATCTTCCTTGATGTAACACAGGCTTTTGATAAAGTCTGGCACAAAGGATTAATCCGTAAGCTACAAAAATATCTTCCAAAAGAGTACCATGAAATACTAGAGTCGTATATAATGCAACGATTATTTAGAAGCAAGAGAATGAGTACTCCGAATTGAAACACATCAAAGCTGGAGTACCGCAAGGTAGTGTGTTGGGACCAGTACTGTTCCTCCTATACACGAACGACCTACCACAAAATGACGAAACTACTGTTGCCACTTTTGCAGACGATACTGCTGTACTTGCAGTAGGAACAACCGCACAGGAAGTTACAGAAAAACTGCAAAGGACACTAAATGATATATCCAAATGGACCAAAAAATGGCAAATAAAATTAAATGAACTAAAGTCGGTTCATATTAACTTTACGAATAAAAACGTACAACACATACCTGTGTACATAAATAATAAAATAGTTCTGCATTCGAACTCAGCTAAGTATTTATGTAGGCTTGACTTTGGACGCAAAGTTGCGTTGAAAAACACATGTCAAAAAAAACGAGATGAACTAAATATACGATACAATAAAATGTATTGGCGCATAGGGAGGAATTCATGCCTCGCAATCTACAACAAACTGCTTCTCTACAAGCAAGTATTAAAACCAATTTGGACATATGGCCTCAAGTTATGGTGGTGCACAAGAAAGACAAATCTTCAAAGCATACAATGCTTTCAAAACAAGGTATTACGCAATATTGTTAATGCGCCGTGGTACATACGTAATGCTGATCTACATAGGGATCTAAAAATTGAAGTGGTAGAGGACGAGGTTCGGAAGGTCGCAAGAAGACATGAAGTTAGGCTTCGCAACCATGCTAATTTAGAAGTAGTTCAACTACTTAATAACAACAATTTAGTTAGAAGATTACGTAGAGTTACACCTTTTGAACTAGTTAACTAGGTTATTAGGAAAGAAATATATGTGTTACAACATAATCACACGAACAAAGTGATAATGAATTAAGAAAAAAAGGTAACAAACCAAAGTTAGTTCCTAAAAACAGTACATACATAAGTACATAAGCAAATGTTAAAACAAAATTGCTGATTAGTCTTTAGACTAGGTGTGATTACTGGAAGGAGGGTAGCATCATGCCTTGCCTGGGTGTTTTTAGTGGATGATTCAAGTCCCACACTATCGCAAAGCTCGCAAGCGATGTCTTTTAACGATTTTCACCTAGCTACACGCAAAAAAAAAAAAAAATTCAAACCAACTACACAAATTTTCCAAATCTACAATAATTTTATCTTTTCATATTTCGCTTTATCCGCAGACAGTTGTAATTAAGAAATAACAATGCGCCGAAAGCAGAACCTTGCGGCACACCTAAAAAAAATGTTTATTATTCAAAAATTGTCTCGTCAAGCATTGTTCCTTGTCTACGCCCATACAGATATTTATGACTCACACCGTTTTATCTGTATACCTCGATTATAAAATTTATCCAGTTTGTTAAGTAGGATGGTCCTGTCGATCGAATAGCAACAATTTTCATGTTTACGAGTAGTATGCCTGCCTCTGAGTTCATAACCAGATTGACATTTCGTGATCAACCGATTTTCTTTCGTAAAACTTTGACTACCTATTCTAATTCTTTTGTTACTTTTGGAAACATATTTATTGGTCGAACCTCAGCTGGTTCCTTGGGTTTTTTTATTATTTCGTATTTCCATTGATTCCTTCCATATGTCGTGAAAAACTTCTTAAGACAACAATTTCGTTATAATTGCGCTCAACTTAGGAGCATAACATTCAAATGCGTCATTTGTTGGCAGCTTTTTTATTTTTCACATTTTTAAAAATACAATACTATTCGAATCTTCGCGTTTCGTATTTTCCTTCCCATGGTAGGTAGGTAGGTAGGTAGGTGTGGCGGTTTGATAAGACAAACCCAATTAGCACTGAGTGCCGTTTTGTTACCAAAAACTCACGTAAAACTGGGTATTATCGATTGGTGGGGGAGGCTAAATCCAACCTGCGGAGTTCAGGAAAGTTATCAGTTCCTTGATACTTTTCTCGGAGACTTCCTCAAGTGTATTGAAGAAAGGGCTTCCCAATGTACGTAGTCTGGTCCTAGCTAAAGCCGGACAGGTACATAAAAAGTGAATTAGGGTTTCTTTTTCAGTTGTCCCTTTGCAACTGCGGCAGTGTGTATTGTATGGGATGCCCAGCTTGGCCGCATAGTCACCTATAGGCCAGTGTCCCGTGAAGATCGCTGTAAGTCTTGCGATGTCTTTTCGGGTTCTACCTAGAATGTCGGTTGTTTTTGCCTTGTTGTAGTTTGGCCACGTTTTTCTGGATATGACGCATGCAGTCAGCCTGCTCCATCTGAGGTTGGCTTTCTTAAGGTATTCTGCGGTGATATTTGCCTTAACTGCTCCGAGCGGAATGTGGACTAGTTCTGCCAGAGAGCAGTGGAGAGCTGAGCCTTGCCTGGCCAGTTCGTCAGCATGTTCGTTTCCATAAACGTTACTGTGCCCTGGAACCCAGATCAGGGTAACCTTGAACTTATCAAGCAGGGCCAGCACATTACGGCATTTTAGTACTAACTTAGAGGATATAGTGACCGAAGCGATCGCTTTAATGGCAGCCTGGCTGTCAATAAGTATGGCAATCCTTTGCCTCGGTGTTATATTTGAGCGAAGTTTGATCTGGCGACAGGCTTCACGGATAGCCAGTAGCTCCGCCTGGAAGACGCTTGCTGTATCCGGAAGTCTGTACGATTTTGCGATGTTTAAGGATTCCGAAAAAACTCCCGCACCCACGCCGCAGTCCATTTTTGAACCGTCGGTGTAGATTGTTTGATCGAAATCCCTTGTCAGTTGTCCATTTTGCCATTCTGATCTAGTAGGGATTTGAACGACGAAATGTTTTGTAAAAGACATTCTGGGAATGATGTAGTCTGTTGAAGGCGGAACTAGTTTTCTAGGTAGAGAATCTATAATACTACTGTGGCCGTAGGGTTTTGCAGTCCAGCATCCAGACTCTCTGAGTCTGATCGCGCTGTGTGCTGTGATGTTTGTTATATGTAGATCAAGAGGTAAAAGATGCAGTAAGACTGTGAGTCCGTCTGACGGTGTTGACCGTAGAGCTCCCGTTGTTCCTATGCATGCCGTTCTTTGTACCTTATTAAGTTTGGTAATATTGTAATTTTTCTTTAGAGCCGGCCACCATACTATTGACCCATACGTGAGGATTGGTCGTACCACGGCTGTGTACATCCACAGGGTCAATTTTGGTTGCAGGCCCTACTTTTTTCCGAAGGTTCTGCTGCAGGCATAGAAGGCTATACATGCCTTCTTTACCCGTTGTTCTATGTTTATTTTCCAGTTGAGTTTAGGATCTAGGATAACTCCTAAATACCTGGCACTGGTTGAAAGGGGTAAGGGTGTGCCGTTTAGGCGAGGAAGCGTAAAGTCAGGTATGTTGGTTTTGGTGGTGAAGAGCATCAGCACAGTTTTCCCCGGGTTGACTCCCAGACCGCACTTTTTTGCCCAAGTGCTAACTTTGCTTAGAGCATTCTCCATGATTTCACTAATCACGGAGGGAAACATTCCTGACACCAATATCACCATATCGTCCGCATACCCGACTACTTTGATTCCTACTCTGTCTAAACTTATGAGGATTTTGTTCATTACTAGGAGCCAGAGTAGGGGTGAGATGACTCATCCTTGAGGTGTTCCCCTCCTGGCATATTTTGTTATATTGCTATTTCCTAAAGCTGCTTGAATGATTCTAGTGCTGAGCATGGAAACAATCCATAGACTTAGGTGGTTTGCTATTCCCAGCTCCCTCAGGGACTCTAGAATTGCTTCAGTGTGTACATTGTTGAAGGCTCCTTCTATGTCTAGGAAGGTAGCCAAGGTGTATTCTTTGTAGTGTAGGGATTTTTCTATCGTACGCACTACCTCGTGAAGAGCTGTTTCTGTAGATCTTCCCTTGAGGTAGGCGTGTTGAGATTTGGAGAGGAGTGAAGCTTCTATTGCCCCTCTCAGGTGGTTGTCTAGGAGACGTTCGAGCGTCTTCAGTACGAAGGACGTCAAACTAATTGGTCTGAAATCTTTCGCAGTTTCATGACCGCGTCTAACCGCTTTTGGAATGAAAACAACTCGCACTCGTCTCCATGAATAGGGTACATGATTGTAGAGTATACAGTTCCTGTAAATCGATGTGAGCCATGGAATTGCCAGTTCCAGAAATTTCTGGAGCATGATGGGCAGAATGCCGTCCAGGCCAGGCGATTTAAAGGGAGCGAAGCTGTTTATTGCCCAGGAAATTTTTTCCTCGGTAATAATGGATGTTATATTTTCCCAGGCGTCGGGTTGTGTGCGTTGTGAGCTGGATGGCTCTGCACCGTAATCATTGCATCCGGGAAAATGGGTGTTTATTAATAGTTCTAGGGATTCTGCAGTTGACTCAGCCCATTCTCCGTCCTCCTTTCTCAGAAGAGATGGGTTGGAGTGTTCTTTGGACAATATTTTGCTGAGTCTTGCGGAGTCCTTGAGGGTTTCGATGGATTGGCAGTACTCTATCCACGACTGTGTCTTGGCCGTTCTAATAGAGTTCTTGTAGATTTTAAGGCAATCTCGGTAGGGTTGCATTTATGGCAGATGTTAAAGGTTTCTCTAGTCAATTTTCTGAGAGCAGAGAGTTCCTTGTTCCACCAAGAGTTATGGATTTAATGAAATCCCGTCAGTAGCCGAACACTGAGCTATTTACACAAATGAAATAAAAACGTCGCTTTCTATTTTATGGTTCTTTATTGTATGAACGCTAAGATCAGAATGAAAAATCAATTATACAATGTCTACTTAATATAACCTTAACAATAGAATAGATAACAGTAATCACAGCAAGAGCGCTGAAAGACCTGTACAGTGTCCAGTAAATAGCGACCGGTTAATAGCCGGTCATGTACTCATGTGTTATGATTTTGATCATCTTTGGAGATTTTCCCAAGGTCAACGGAACTTGTGAGAAAAAAAATGTATACTCTCGTTGTTTCCATGCAGGCTGTACGGTATGGTTCAGTATACATGACTCCTCCCGCCGTTGTATGAACTTAACGTATTGATAAATCGTGAATGTTGATATATAAATAGTGTTGCAGCTGGAAGTGAACTATGTTGCTGTACATCAGGTTCTACGGGCTGCTTTTTACATTTGTTTATTATCTTTCTTATTATTATTTTTATCCTCTTTTCTTTACATATCTATATGAGTAAATTATAATGGAACAAATTATTAAGAATTTCATTATTGTACAACTAAAACTAAGCTTGTTGATTAATCTAATATTATATAACAACAGTATTTTATTTATTTCAATTTCTTATGATCATGTTTTAAATCACCTAATATTTTGTGTTTATTCAAAATGGAGAAGTAATAATACTATAATACTTAAATACTACGTCATTTAAATTTTTTTTTATTTATTTTTATTTTTATAACATGTATATAATATACGAGTAGGTATATGTCATTTGTTCGCTTAAGAGAAAATACTTAAGAGAAAAAGTTTAGAATATAACCAAATACATTCATTCAATTATCAATCTTTTTGTTTTGTTAATATTTTTTTTTGTTTCTTACGTTATAGAAAAGTTATTCTTGTTTTGATTATTTCATTGCTTGGCACTTCTTTTTTTTTTTTTTTAGAGTAGTCCCTACCTGTATATTTTCTATCAAATTCAATTTCTTTTATTGGATTTTGGTACCTATACTTTCTCTTGATTATTTGCCTATCGCGTTTTAATCCCGCTTTATCCGTAAAATAAGTTTTGCCTTTTCCCTTTACGTCTTTAATTATATATCTTGGCAAATGTTTAATATTATGGAAACCTAAGTTTTTAACAAGTTCTCTCTCTCTGTACTTAGAAGGTTCTGCTCGTGTTTCATTTACTTTATTTATATGTTTTTCTTTATTTTTGTGGATTCTATGCTTAAGGTTTTCCCATTCTAATTTGTTAAATGTAGCATGTAAGAAGTCATTGGGTTTATATTTTGTGGTGGAATGAATAGTATCGTTATAAAGTTCAACTGCTTTGAAAACCAACATCCTGTCGTCAGTATCTATATTATCCTTATTGAGCTTTAACAATCGTGTGTGTTCATTAAGTGTTAAATGAAAACGCTCTATAACAGAATTACCGGTATGGGTATTGGGAGATGTGAAGTGATAGAATATATTTTCTTGATTTAGGAATTGTTTAATATACGCGGTATTGAATTCATTATCAGCCACTATTTTAACTGGCTTTCCTAATATTGCGAATCTTTGTTTTAGTACACCAACTATTGTTATTGAATTCCTATCTATTAAAGGGTGAATGGACACGCGTTTAGTCAATTTGTCAATGTATGTTAGGAACATATTATTCTTATTTAAAAACCATATATCGATGTGGACTATTTCATTGGGTTTATCAGGTGTCTCAGTAATCATTAATTTTGGGTTTATTGGATGTCTGTCGTATTTACACATGTTACATGCTTAGTGATGGGCATAATCGAATGATTCCAATAATCGAGATATTAGTATTCGAGTGATCTAAATAATCGAATGATCACTCGAGATATAAAATTTCTCTGAAAATGGGTGTAGTATTTCCAAAAAACTTCAACTTCAACTTTTTGCATAATTTGCAAAGAGCAAAATTATTTCTGTCTGCATCTGCATCTTTTTGAAAAAATTTCCAAACGATTGATGTTTTTCCACCAGGTTTCATTTTAATTTTCAGTTAAACTTAATTTCTATATAAAAAGAAACATAAACGTAACATAGTCTATACAATAAAAACTACAATAACAAAATTTATAAATTACCAATTTACCATCAAAAATATAAATCCAAACTTGATCAACAAACAACAACACAACACACAAGTTTCGCAAAAGGAACCAATACTAATACTAATACGAAGCCAACGAAAATGCAATCAGTTGAGCGGCTAATGCACTTAATCGTTATCTTATCGCAAACATGTCTATGTGAGTGAAGTAGTAATTCATATAAAGTTCTCGAATGTCGATTCCTTTGAAGAGTAGTAACTAATAAAAAATAAATATGGAGTAATGCTATACTGTTTTTTCATTCGAGATCGAGTACGGGGAATAGGTACGAAAAAGGCAGCTGCTTATCATTCGAATGGACAAAATCAAAAACACAGTGCAAACCATGAGAATGTGAGCTGTTATCTTTTCATACTTAAATAATCTAGAAACAGGTATTCTTCTCACACAAACTCGCCGTCACCGTTGTAAGTGTAACTATTTTTTTTCATTCGAGTTATGGGACTTGGGGTAGTTGCGCATCATTATTCATTTCATTCGAATGAAAACACACACACAAGGTTTTTATTTTTATCACATTTGCTTTGCGACGAATGGGTTGACTTGGTATGTGCGTCAGGAAAGTGTGTTCTCTGTGTTTTATTTAGTACAGTAGTTGTGTGTGAGACATTTTGCTGTAGTGTCGTCGAGTCGAGCGCATGCTCATTCGAATGATTATTTAAAATGAAGAATCGAGATATGTCGAGATATTGGAAGAATCGATTATAATCGATTCAATCATTCGAATGCGCCCATCATTAGATGCTATGCAATTATTGATATATTTATATATCTCTAATCTCAGATTTGGAAAGTAACATAACTCTTTTAGAACTAAATACGTTTCCTCAATCCCCCTATTATAATCGATTCAATCATTCGAATGCGCCCATCATTAGATGCTATGCAATTATTGATATATTTATATATCTCTAATCTCAGATTTGGAAAGTAACATAACTCTTTTAGAACTAAATACGTTTCCTCAATCCCCCTATGATTTCTGTCTAAATGGGTCTTTTCTATTAGATCTAGTAGTTTTTCTTTGCATGTTATGTCCTTTACAAACTTTGTGCACCTTAGCATTTTCATAGTTGGTAAATTTGAAAAATATTTTATTATGGTTTTTTGAAACTCTTTGAATATGTTATCGTCTTTGCAAAAGATTCCTATAGTCCCCTTAATAGGTAATAGTTCATTAAGGAGTTTTAAAACATATGCCTCATCATACATTATTTATACCATTTTCTAATACTAATTGATTTTTATAAATGTTTAATGGTGTTTCGGTTATATAAAGATGATCGTTTAAATTTTCTTCGCCGCTGTGTATTGTAGCTGCGTCCGATTTAATGTCGTTTTCAACCACACAATTAATTTCTAGGCGACTTGAAAAAATCAGCAACAAAATTTTCTTTTCCTTTGATATACTCAATATCAAAGTCGAACTCATTGAGTTTTATTTTCCATCTCTGAAGCTTTGAGTTGGGTTCTTTCAGAGAATTTAACCACACTAGAGGTCGGTGGTCTGTCTGGACTTTGAACTTACGGCCAAATAAATATGGCCTAAAATATTTAGTTGCCCATACTATAGATAACAGTTCTTTTTCTACCGTACTATAATTTATTTCATGGCTGTTTAAAGTTCTGGATGCATAAGCTATTGGGTGATGATTTTGTGACAATACTGCCCCCAATGCTGCATTGCTAGCGTCGGTAGTTAAAATGAAGGGCTTTCCAAAGTCAGGGTATGCTACAACTGGACAAGTACATATAAGTTCTTTAAGTTTATTAAAGGACTCAATGTATTGTCTGTCTTTGATGTTAATTTTATTACCCTTTTTGAGACACTTTGTCATTGGGAGGCTTACTCTAGAATAGTCCTTGATAAACTTTCTGTAAAACCCTGTAATGCCTAAAAACGATTTAATTTGCTTTACTGAGTGAGGTAATTTGATTTCCTTGATAATTTTTATTTTATTTGGATTGGCCTAATACCTTCATCTGATATAATATGTCCTAAATACTCAGTTTCTCGTTTCATAAAATTGCATTTGTCAATTTGCAGTTTTAGGTTGTAGTCAGCAAGTCTTTTTAAAATTTTATTAAGTGAATCGATATGCTCTTGCAGCGAGGTGGAAAAGATAAGTATGTCGTCTAGGTATACTACGCAAATTTTATTTAGATAATCAACCAGGACTTCATTCATCATTCTTTGGAAAGATGCCGGCGCATTTTTCAACCCAAATGGCATACGTTTGAACTCGTAGTGTCCATTTGTAGTTGAAAAAGCTGTTTTATGCAAGGTTATGTAAGCTAATAACGAAAAATTTTCATGTAAAAAGGCTTGCAGCCAACAAGCACGTAATTTTATGTGAACAAATAGAGGAGTACCATAGGGTGCGTGCCGCCTTGGGAGAGGTTAAGACCGAGTACTTTACGTACACCCCAAGGGAGCAAAAGCTAAAAACCGTGGTATTAAAGGGAATCGATCCCTCAATTAAAACAGAGGAGCTCGAGAAAGAGCTTAAAAATTTTGAAAGCGACGACCTCAAGTTCGTGGGGGTTAAGCCGTTTTCCTCGGCTGTGGCAAGGGGTGGTAACCGGTACTTACCATTCTTCCTGGTCCAGCTTACTCCTGACAGCAAAATTGACAGGCTGCGAAATATCCGCTACCTGTACTATCATGCTGTAAGATGGGAGAAATTAAAACGATCAGATCGCATACTTCAATGTATGCGCTGCCAAAGGTTCGGGCACGCCGCAGCTAACTGCAACATGCAGTTTAGATGTGTCAAGTGCGATAGGGACCACATGCATGGTGAATGCTCTCTAGGTAAGGAGAGAGTCGAAGACCGGAGTGTACTCTCCTGTGTGCTCTGCAGGAACTCTGGGCATCCCGCCAACTTCAGGGGTTGTCCAAAGTACCAAGAATTGAAAAAGAGAGTCCAGGCCCGCAAACAGCAGTCTGAAGATGATAGGCGTCAGAAGAGTCGCTCGTTCGCAAATTTTGTGGCACCCAACGTGTCCTTTGCCCAAATGGCAGCTGGACCGGGTCAAGCCCACATGACATCAAACCAACCAATGGTAGCCCAAAAGGCACCAGAGGTGGATCTGGACTTAAAATCGATCCTTCTGTCTCTGCATGGAAAGATCGATAAGTTCCAGAAACAATTAAATGAACAAGCGGCCCGAATTGACTTTATATATTCGGAGCTGTTTGTGGGGTCTGGTGTGCCATAAGTCTAATGGCTGCGCTGGATGAGGGAAACTTAAAGATCCTTGCTGTGAATGTTAATTCACTAGTCAGGATCGAGAAAAGAACGTCACTTGCCAATTTGTTGAAAACCGAAAACCCTGATGTGCTTTTGGTTAGCGAAACTAAGCTAAATCAGAAGCACAAATTGGGATACAAAAACTATCATGTAATAAGAAGAGACCGGCCTCACTCCACTCAAGGTGGTGGGGTTGGAATCTTAATTCGAAAAGGCCTGCGCCATAGGGTTATATATAGCGGGGACGTGCGTAGGTTCCAGTTGTTGGAAGCATGCATCATATGCATTCCTCTCCATAGCCGGAGGAGAATGTATGTGGTGTCGCTTTACGCACCTGCAGCACCTCCACCCAACCAATTTATGACAGAGCTCGAGACACTTTTTCGTAGTCTGCAGCTGAACTCGGAGGAGAATTATTACTTCTTGGCCGGAGATATTAATGCCAAACATGCGGCATGGGGAAATGTTACTGCAAATCCCAGGGGCAACCAGTTTCACGACTGGTGGCGCCTCAATATGATTGAGTACAAACTCGAGTTGTACGCGACGGATATCCCTTCCTTCCCAAGAAGCGGTGCTTTCCTGGACTTGGCCTTAACGGACGCAAGACTTCAACTGACAAACATAGACCAATACACGCGGAACTGTTTACGTGCGTTTGAGTACGATAGTGACCACTACGGACTCGCCGCCGCAATACGGATCCCGAACGAGCAAACGCTGCTGGAGGAGTACGAAGCAGTGTGTTCATTCGATTATCGGAGGGCACAATGGTCGCGCTTCTCCAGATTGTTAAAGCGAGATATACGTTCGAGTGGGATTGACCCACCGACAAACAGTAACATGACAAATGATGACATTGATCGGCATTTATTGCAAATGGACGACGCCATCAAACGAACTATGGAACGAACTATTCCTCGGGTAGGACGTTCCGACGACGACCAGACAGAAAAATACAGAAACCCTACAATCGACGCACTATACCGACAGAAAAGTAGACTGCTCTCGAGGCTTAAACGGCTGTACAGGCAATTTACTGATCGCGACCACCCGGAGGTAAGGATGCTGAAGTCAGAGATCCGAATCCTGAAACAGCTGATAAAAGAAAATTACAGAAAATCTGTAAGTCTGTATTGGGGCAATAAAATTCGGGCTATTAAAACCTGTAGTCCGAATATGTTCCCACAGATAAATAAGTTGTTCAGGAGGAAAGATCACAATGATATTCCTTGTGTTCGAATCTCCCAGACAGCAGAGAACAGACAGACAGTACTGACTGCTGGAATAAGTCCAGAAAGTGTCGCTTCAAACGACGATTTTTTCGTGGTCGAGGACCCACAGGAGAAAGTGGATTTGCTGGGCGCTTGTTTCGAGGCCGTGTATACGGTGAACAATCCTGTTCGCCGTAACCACGACATTGAGAATAGGGCTCTGGTGAGCCATTTCTATCTGCGCACCGAACTTGAGAATTGGCGATCTGAGAATAACGGTTTCACCGTGTTCACTGATGAAAACCATGCTAATGCAGTTGTCGCCAATGGCCGAGATGCATCGCACTTGTTCGTGTCGAAGAATGATCTTCTGTGCATCTTCGAGTCACTAAAGAATAAAAAGTCGGCGGGGATGGATGGTGTCCCAAACGTCGTATTGAGACACCTGCCTTTGGAGGCTGTAGATATTTTCACCACGCTGTTTAACAATGCGCTGAATAATGCACATTATCCGGCGCATTGGAAGGTAGCTGTGGTACACCCTATCCCGAAAAAATGTAAAGATAGGACGAACCCTGCCAATCTCCGGTCAATTAGCTTACTTCCGAATATTAGCAAGGTCTTTGAAAAGGTTGTCAATAGAGCCCTGTTAAAGTGGGTCGAGGACAATAACATAATCCCGGACAACCAGTTTGGTTTCAGGGCGAGGCATGACACTATTCATGCCGCGTCGAAACTGGTTTCCGACATTCAGTGGAATAAATGCAAGAACCAATGCACGGGTGCTTGTCTGGTTGATTTTGAGAAGGCTTTCGACACCGTATGGTTAGAGGGACTTTTCTACAAGTTGACCAGGCGGGGGATGCACAAACCTTTGCTATATGTAATTTATAATATGCTTATGGGAAAGAAGTTCGTAGTCAAATGTGGCAACGTGACTTCGAGCAGAGTCTTTCAAATTAAAAACGGTTTACAGCAGGGGGCGGTCAATTCTCCGATCCTGTTTAACATTTACACGAGTGATCTGGTAGGTTCACTCAGACATGCTATAGCGTATGCCGATGATTTGGTGGCATACAGATCAGGTCCTAAAATCGAGGTCATTAATATCCTTTTGCAGCGTGACTTCGATCAAATTAAGCGATATTGCGACGACTGGAAGTTGAAAATCAACTTTCAGAAGACGGAAACAATCTTGTTCAGAACTCCATTGGCTGGGGCCTCTAGGGATACCAGAAAAAACTGGAAGAAATTGGCCATTATTGGACAGGATGGGCAGCCATTGGCGGTGAGAAGCGTAGTTAGATATCTAGGTATCTGGCTTGACCAGTATCTATATTTCGATAGACATATAGTTGCTTGTCTTGCTGGGGCCAAGAGGGCTTATGCTCTGACAAGGAGACTGTTTCATAGCAGTCAACTTGACTCCAGAGTGAAGGTCATTTGCTACGTGGCCCTTATAAGGCCGATCATCGCTTATGGCTGTCCATTGTGGTTTAATATAGCGCCTAGTTATATGGAAAAGATTCGGGTTTTGGAGAGACAATGTCTTAGGACCTGTCTCCGATTGTTCCGAACGCCTGAATCCAACTATATAAAATACTATCCCAACAAGGTCCTATACGATGGGGCTCAGTTGAATAGGATTGACAATTTCCTCATTAAGGTCACTCGAAGGCACGTTGCAAGGGCGATGGCCAGCGACAATAGTCTGATATTTGGGGCTTACTACCCCAGTGAAATGTACATAGAGAGTACACTCCGGTCTGGCTTTATCCCGCCAGAGGCATTTATCCATATTGATGCAAAAGGGCTGGTACAGACGAGGGATGGTATTCCGGTCTTATACCATCGCTACCGCAGCGCGAGAGATAAGCGGCTCCTCCATGACGGGGACGTCGCCAATGCTCATGAGCTCCTCCGTTTTAGTACCGCAATATCGGAGAGGGATAGATTCGACACGGAAAAGCAATTCGCCGAATTTTGGTGGCTTGTTGAGGGGGGAGGGGTCAACATGCCCTCCCAGGACGGTGCGTTACTCTAGGTAACTTCCTCTTAGCTTATAAGTTAGATTAAGTCAGCTAGGGCGTTTTTGGGAGAGGCCGGGCTCGCCAACGTGTGGTGGTGCTTCCGGGAGTTGACTGACGCTGTAAGGCTTCAGTTGGCTCACGGCGGCGCGTGTGCACGTTGACGACTGCCAGGCGCTCGGAAAGCAATTGGGATTTTGACCACTTGTTGCGCAAGGCAACGAGTGCTCAGAATCCTAATTATAGTTAGAATACGTTAAGTAGTTTAAGTAAGTAGAATAGGTAGTTTGTAATTTGTTTTATATAAAATCCCAATAATGAAACCGAGTTTTAATAAATTTTCTCGAGGAATATATATGTAAGATTAGTTCGTAAAATAGTTCGTAGGCCGAAAGGCAATAATTCTAAGATATAGTTAAGTTTAGAGCGTTCGCATAGGACCAATAAATAAGAATAAGTATCCTGTTAATTTTAAGTTAGGTTTAATCATTTTTGTCTAGTATGTAAGTAGATATTTATCAATGAATAAAAAAATGAATTTCAAAGTCAAAGTCAAAAGCTGTTTTATGCAAATCTTCCTTATTAATAGGGATTTGATGGAATCCTTTTGCTAAGTCCAGTGATGAAAAATATTGCGCATTTCCCAATTTTGAAAATATATCCTCTATATTAGGGATTGGAAACTTATCTTCCATGGTTGCATCGTTAAGTTTCCGATAGTCCACTACAACGCGCCATTTTTCCTGACCGGAATTATCAACCGTCTTCGGTACAATCGATATAGGAGCATTGTACGGACTAGTGGAATTAACGATAATTCCTGAACTGAGCATTTCTGAAATTTGTATATCAACCTCATTTTTGTGTGCCTCAGGATATCTATATGTTTTTGAAAATATTGGGATATCATTTTTGGTCGGTATTTTGTGGATGTATTTTACCACTGATGTTAGTTTATCACCCTCAAAATAAAACACTTTCTCAAATGTATGAATTTTAGCGATTAATGATTTTATTTCTTCCTTATTCAAATGATCTAACTTCAATCTATTTAAAATTGAGTCTATATTTGGTTTTTGAAAAGAAATATCTTCTGTATGATTACTTAAGCTATGAATTTCTGCTTCAGTTAATTGGGATTGAAAATATTAAAGGTAAAGAGGTTTCTTTGGTTATTAATTGTAAACTATCAAGGTCAATTTTTGCTTGCAACGGTTTTAAAATGTTACAGCCAATTATACCATCAAAGTCGCCGTTCATTTCTACTTCAAGCATTTCAATGTTTGATACTTGTCTACTAAATTCCTTAAAAAGTGGGATTGTTATTTTGGAGCCAACAACTATGTCTGAGTTAATTGATTTGAGTAACAATGGTTTACTAAGTTCTGTTTTGAAAGAACTATGAAAGTACCTGATCCAGAATCTATCAACAGTTTAATAGGAATTGAACTTGTTTTTACTATAATGCAGGGAAGAGCTCGGGACTGGTCGATTGAAAATTTAGTGACTGATATGTATCTGCATTTTGCATTTCTGCACTGGATGGTGAATTACCTGCCTGTATGTGTTCCACTTCCATTCTTTCATCATAACTATTTCTTAATCCTGTATTATGCTGTCTAATATTTCCTGAGTTATTTTGTTGGAATTGTCTTGAATTGCGCGGGTTCAAATTTCGAAAGTTGCCTGATCTAGTATTTACATTTTGAAAATTACCTGAGTTATTGTGTTGAAAATGTCCTGAATTTTGTGCATTCGAATTTGGAAAATAGCCTGTTCTTGTACGTACATTTTGAAAATTACTTGGACTATTTTGCTGAAAATGTCCTGAATCGCGTGTATTAGAATTTGGAAAATTGCCTGATCTTGTATTTAAATTTTGAAAATTATTCGAGTTATTTGTCTTGGATTATCATACCTAGCGCTCCTTGAATTTTGTTGTCCTGTATAGTTTTTACGTGTCCGTGATTTGGAAAATTGCTAGGGTCAAATTCTCTTAAATTATAACTTGTATTTGTAAATGTACGATAAAAGTTATCAGTATCAACTAAAATTGATTTTGCTTCCAAAAAAGTAGATGGGTTTCTTGCGTTTAAAATAATCTTAGGCTCACTAGGTAGCTTGCCAACAAATAATTTTAATGCCGTTTCTTCATTGAGCCTACTATTGTACCAAGCTGGAATATCTTCACTAAGATTTGTTTTTATGTTTAATTTTGTCAAAAGATGTTGTACTTGGTTATACAGCTTTTCGACAGAGTTGTTAAATTTTATCATTTTTATTTCATTAATAATATTTTCAATGGTTTCCTTTATGTTACAATTTGCTTTTAATACAGCTTTTATCTCCGGCCATTGCGACGGATTATTATTATTAATTAACATTAAATTTGCATCACCTAATATTTTTTGCCTTATGCGCAAATCCAAAATTGGTTTCAAATGTTCATTTATATTATTTGCAAATACATATATATAATCAATATGCTTAATAAATAAATCTAAATGTTCCGGTAGCCCGGTGAAATCAGTGACTCCAGCCACTAAGCGATAAGATCTACATTGGCCATACCTGTTGTTCTCGGCAACTGCTTTTTCTTTATTTTATTTTATCCAAACGGTTTTTCGTCGACTGCTCAGACTGCAAGCCCACAAGTTAGAGTTCTGTTTTTAATTTTCACTTTTTTATAACTGTTTTTTTTTATATATTTGTTTGTTGTTCTTGTCTTTAAATAGTTAAATATTAAGGTAACATTGTTCACTGAAACTATTTTTCATATTTCAAATATATTTTAACTTAGTTCGCGGCATTTATGTATGATACGAGTATATATTTATTTTATATTTTTTTTTCCGACTGCGCCAGTTATGGATTCAATGAAATCCCGTCAGTAGCCGAACACTGAGCTATGTACACAAATGAAATAAAAACGTCGCTTTCTATTTTATGGTTCTTTATTGTATGCACGCTAAGATCAGAATGAAAAATCAATTATACAATGTCTACTTAATATATGTAAGCTTAACAATAGAATAGATAACAGTAATCACAGCAAGAGCGATGAAAGACCTGTAAAGTGTCTAGTAAATAGCGACCCGTTAATAGCCGGTCATGTACTCATATGTGTTATGATTTTGATCATCTTTGGAGATTTTCCCAAGGTCAACGGAACTTGTGAGAAAGAAAATGTATACTCTCGTTGTTTCCATGCAGGCTGTACAGTATGGTTCAGTATACATGACTCAAGGGGGGAATGATTTTTTGCTATATTTGATCGGACACGAGACTTTGTACGCTACGTTGAAAGCTTTTTCAAAAGTCTCAACCTTTGTGTCGAGTTCTGAATTGGAGGTAAATTTTTGATTGGGGGTTTTGTGTAACTTAGTCTTAATGACTTGGTTAAACTTTGCCCAATCGGTTCTTTTGGGGTTTCGGAAAGGTTTCGGGCTCTCTACAGCGAGATCTATATCGAAGAGTATCCAGTTGTGGTCTGAGAAAGATTTTTTACTGGATACCCTCCAATTTTCAACCTTCATAATATTGTTATTATTACAGAGAGTAACATCTATAACGTCTTCCCAGCCGTTAAAACTGTCCGTACTCGGAAAGATGAAGGTCGGGGTGTTACCTTTGTTACATATTATTAGGTTATTTTCAATAATGTAATCAAAAAGAGTCTCACCGCGTTCGTTTGACTCCGAACTGCCCCATAGCACATGCCTGGAGTTTGCATCGCAGCCCAGCAGCAGGTTGGTCCTTGTTGTTGTTATGGCGGTTATCATTGCCTGGACTTCTTCCGGCGGTACTTGCCGGTCGTGTGCCATGTAGGCGGATGCGATTAGCAGGTCGCCTCCTGCTTTCTCCATCTTAACAACTGTTAGATCGGCCGATCTAAAATTTGGGCATAGAAAAACTTTAATATGCTTTTTAGCTAGAATGCAGGTTCTTGGCTTACCATGGTTATTATTGCTGCGGTTATAGTAGAGGATATATCCGTTGTCGTTAAGGCCTCTTATATTGGGCCCGTTCACCCAAGGTTCTTGGACAATGCCGATGTCGATGTTTTCCTCTTTGAGGAAAATCATCAGGTTATCTGACGCACAGACTGAGTGCTTCAGATTAATCTGTACGAGTTTCAGCATTGATTGGTTTTGGGTGTTTGTTCGGTTAGGGTGGTAGTACGGTTCGCCTCGATCCTCATGTCCTCCAACAGCTTGTTGGCATCGTCGACTTCATCTAAGTCGTCGACCTGACACGGGGACCTGAATATTTTAACTTTGGCATGCCTTATGCCAAAGCGGAGCTTGCAGCCGATCTTTTCAATGTGATCCGCGCTCTCTTTCGTCACCATTATTAGGAAGGATAGGGTGTTGTTGTGAGGTTCCTCAGCCTTGATGACTTTCCAGTCATCCATGGGAACCGCAGGGTTGTGGAGCTTGAGACAATTGATCAACTTATCACTGTCGATGGTCATATTTGGCAGCCAAATGAGAATTCTCGGTCTCCTCGGAATCTCTCTGGCCAGGATCAGCTTAAGCTTTAAGCCGGTCCAGTCGTCACGGATCTTGTGAACGCAGCCGCTTAGGAATTCCTTGGAGAAAGCGTCTTCACACTTGATTAAACTGTAACCTCTTATGACTTCAGCTGAGTCAAGGCAGGGGAGGGAGCCTTGGATGTTTAAGAGATGGTCCATCACCATCTCGGAAAGTTTATTTTCAATGGCACCCCAAACGTCAGCCGCTGTCTTGCCGCTGGTAGAGAGTTCATCCACCAAAGCGACTTGTAGGTCGTCTCTGACAACCTCACTGACTGTTCGTGTCATCTGGGGTGCTGAGATTGGGTTGTGGTGCTTGGCGGTAGCCAACTTTGCAACTTTGCTTCTTTGAGGGTCAGACTTGACCTCCTCTTGTGAGCGGTTGCGTTTAGTTGCTTCCGTCTTGCGTGGTGGTGGCTCCCTGCGATTCTTGATGAACTCATCAATAATCTGCTGGTGCTTGAGTTTTTCAGCTAGGTCCTCCGGAGTAGCCGTGCCGGCCTCTTCCTCCTTGGTAATCTTACCCAGAATGAAGATGGCCCTCTGGTACGCGCTCTTTCTGCGATTACTAGCTGATTTGTGGGTGTTTACCGCACGCTTTTGGGCACTAGGTCGTGTGTCCTGCGCAGCGGGTGTAGAGGAAGTAGATGGTTTGTGGATAGCAGGTGTACTTTGAGTGGAGCTCCGCTCAGAGTCCCCGCTTCCCACGATTGTCTCCTGACTGGAGGCGAGCAGTTCATCTTCTGATGAAGTGCCTGGGTCTTTTTTATTTTTTTTTGTTTTTTTTTTATTTTTTTTCTATTTTTTCTGTTGTTATTTGTTTGTTCATTTTTTAATTTTAGGTCCCACGAGTATGTCCGGAAGGGTTGGTCCGTCCCGGCAGAGCCGACTTACCGGGATAAGGCACTTAGATACAACCGGCCTTGCCTGGGCGCCGGAGGGGACCGTAAACGGCCAGTTCTCTTTAACCACTATCTGACCATGCAGACCTCGGCACGGGTCGACACCTTGACTTAAAAGTGGGATTCCTTCCCATTCCCACGGTTATGGTAATCGCAAGGAATATGTCGCCATCAATTTTCAAGCAATACATATATGGTGAAGCAATGGAATGATTTATTGTCCATTAGAAGAAGCTTTAATATTGTATTGAAATATCTTCAAATATTTTTTTGAAATCTATCTATAGTAAGTAGTTGATTGCTATGAACCCGGCCACAGTTCCCGATTCCGGAATTTCAGGAACAGTTTTCTTCCACTAACAGCGTTTTTGTTGTTTTGACGGTTTGTAACGTTTGCGAATAATACAAAACAAGTATCTATGTACCATAAAATCTTCGAAAGAAAGGAAAGAATGAATAAAATGTTTACATTTTATGGTTTTAAAACATTCATTTATTATGTTTTTCTACATTAATAATGAGTATGCCCTCCATTTTTCGATACGACCTCTATAAGACGGTTTGGTATAGTATCAAACAGTTTTTTTTAAATAATCAAGAGAAATTTGGGCCCAGGCATCGCGAATAGAGTGTCCTTGTCTTCAAAGTGTCTGCCGCCTTCATACACTTTACGATATGACCATGCCCAAACATTAGCGATTATGTTTAAGTCCGGTGAATAGGGCAGTCATGGTAAAAGTTCCACGTCTTCTAATTGAATCCAACTTCTAACAACTTTGGATAGGGGCATTGTCTTGTTGGAATATCCAAGACAGGGGTCCGAAAATGTTTTTTTTACTTTTGGAAATGACCGTTCCAGCAAACCTTTGTAAATAGTTGTTTGCGTTCATTGTTGTGGACAAAAACCCCGACTCGATTGTGTAATTTTTTGTAATAGCTCCCCACACCATTACACCTGATGTACGGCTGTGATGTCTAGCCAAAATAAGCTCCTCCTTTCTTAGATCATGGTTTTAACTATCGGGGCCGTCAAGGTCAAATTTTTTTTCATTCGAAACGAAAACGCGTTACCAATTACTGCTCCAAGCGACATGTTCTCTTGCTAAATTCATTCGATGCTCCTTGGTGTACTTGCCTCAAAACAGGTTGCTTTTTAAGTTTTCTTCTTTGTATAGTACGAGGGCGGGTCAATAAGTCCGTGACTTTTGGAATAAAACACAGGTTTTTTGATAAAAAAAAAATTTTATTTTTCACCGTAGTCTCCCTTGAGCTCTATAAACTTTGTCCAACACTTCTCCAATTTTTTTATCCCTTCCAAAAAAAATGATTTGTCGAGGTCCTCAAAATAGGCCTTTATTTGCGAGATGACTTCATCATTGGAGTCAAATCTTTTTCCACCAAGCCATTTCTTCAGGTTTGGGAACAAGAAGTAGTCGCTCGGAGCCAAATCTGGAGAATAGGGTGGATGAGGGAGCAATTCATAGCCCAATTCATGGTTTTTTGCCATGGCAACTGCACATGTGTGCACCCTTGCATTGTCTTGGTGGAAAAGAACTTTTTTCTTGGCCAAATGAGGTCGGTTTTTTTTCAAATCGTCATTGAATCGGTCCAATAAGTTGGCATAATATTCCCCATTGATTGTTCTTCCCTTTTGAAGGTAGTCAATGTGGATTATCCCGCGTGCATCCCAAAAAACAGTCGCCATAACTTTATTGGCTGACAAACCCACCTTGGCCTTCTTTGGCGCCGATTCACCCTTAGAAACCCACTGTTTTGACTGTTGTTTGGTCTCTGGTGTGTTGTGATGGATCCATGTTTCGTCCACGGTTACAAAACGGCGCAAAAACTCCTCCATATTGCGATTAAACAACGCCAAACCTTCCTGTGAAGTTGTTACACGATTGCGTTTGTGGTCGACTGTGAGCAAACGCGGCACCCATCTTGCGGAAAGCTTTCTCATGCCCAAGTGATCACTCAAAATTGAAACCACTGAGCCATGCGAGATCCCTACGGCTTCCACAATCTCTCGCACTTTCAATCTTCGGTCGGCCAACACCATATGGTGAATTTTTCGATTGTTTCGGGTGTAGAGACCTCAACTGGGCGTCCAGGACGTTCGGCATCTTCAGTGCTTGTACGGCCACAACGAAATTCAGTAAACCACTTTTTTACCATTGAAATCGATGGTGCAGAGTCCCCATAGTATTTTTCAAGCTTAGCCTTGGTCTCGGTAATGGTTTTTTTTCGCAAGAAATAATGCTTAATAAGCACACGAAATTCACTTTTTTCCATTTTCTCCTCAAATTAGTGAGTAGTCTGATAAAAATAGCTGTCAAACACAAACTAACTGACGCAGCAAGTTTAAATTTTGACAGGAGTCAACTGACAGATGCCTGTTGACAGGAGCAGTGTTGCCGTTTCAGTAAAGAGGTCAGAAATTCAAAAAGTCACGGACTTATTGACCCGCCCTCGTATTACATTTTTGTATTATCCTTCGGACTATTGCTATGCTGCCTGATACTCCGCTGTTGGCCCTTGTTCTAGTCACTGGTAGAGTAGAATTTGAGGCAAGCCGTAGAATAACCCGCTTTTCTCGGAATGTTGTTGCTTCTGCCGTGCCTCCTTTTTGATTTTTCTTGTAGTGTTGTGGATCCTCAAGATAACTGTTTACAACAGTCTTACTTCTATTTAGCCTCCTTGCGATTTCTCAGCCTGAGAGTCCTAACTCCTTGAAAGCACCTATTTTTTCTCTTTCTGTCGCTGTCAAAGTCTTTCCGGAACCTATTTTTTTAACTAAATAAAAACAGTTATTTTCAACGCTTTTTTAAATATTCTTAACAAAACTTTGAAAAAAAAATCGCTGATGTGAACTCCTGCAACGAAATATTCGCAATGGCCTCATCCTAGTGTCGTATCTTTTTATACGCTTTTCAAGTAGTTCATTGTTTGATATTGGGAAATTCCAACGGTCGTTTATTATTTACCCTTTGATTTTATGACTTACTGTTGGGAAAACATGTACCTGTTCCCGGTAGTAAAAGTTTCTGGGTATAAAATTTCCAACAGGTATAAAGACTGGAAATCGATTGCGAAATGTATGGCCTCATCCTTGTGATCGCTAGTGTATGTATACAAATTTACTACTATTATTTGCAAGCAGGTATATGAGCTTAATTTTATGCATACCAAACAACAAATATAAATCCAAGCTTAGTAGCATTACCTATTAATAACTACTTCCTACAGCCTTTAACCACTTAAGCACTTTAGTTGTAGTTATACAACCGAGAAGATGCACACCAAAGAACGCTTCACCAAAAGAGGAGTAAGAGGCTCAAAAACGTATGTGTTTAAGCGCTGCTGAATCATTAGACAAATAAGAAAGCAAGAAGAAAAACCACATCGCGTTAATAAAGACCAAATCCCACATAAACAACATGAAAACATTTGCACATTTTAAACAAACCCTAAACACTACAAGGCAGCTGGCGCTGATGGCTTACCGACTTTTAAATAAGGCGGTTATGTAAGCCAACTCATCAGCCAAGTACGAGTAGAAAAACGCATTCCCGATGACTGCACTCTATCATCTAAGAAGAACAATCTAGGAAATTTCGCCTGTAAAAACATACCCAAGTAACTGTGTTAACCTCTCAAGCATTTCTATAACAGATGCCCTTTCAAATCTTTTAAAATAACAACAATTTTAAGTCGAGACTCAATATCATTCCGTCTCGGGATGCCGGCAAAACTAATTATGTCTGTAGCTGTGTCATACGACTTTGGGAAACATGCGGTGTTTTATGCGATTCGAAAGTTTGTATGTACCTATAGCTATTTCGAACTATTCCAAAACATGCACGTACATTGTCTATCAATTGCTGTATTTGTGTTCATGTGTAAACACTAAAAGCGCTATCTTTAACATATCCTCCACCTCCATGCAGATTCTGATGCAGACGATTTCAGGGCGAATGACGATTAGGCGGAATTTGTAAGCCTTGAAGTAAAGGAAGACGACGCCGCGTACTTAAATGCTTTCAAGAGACAAACAATCAATCCAATATGCAACAAAATAGCAACGCACTCACGCATTTACAAAAATAAAAAAGTCAATTTGTTTTTATTATCCATATGAACATCGAATTGAAAACTGAAGTGTTAAATGGAAAACCCCATTCCATACCACGTGTATTTTAGCATCTGGATGAACGTTTTTCGTTGATGCCAGCATCTTATAGAACACAATGGATATAACATTAAGAAGAATGGAAAACACTGAAAGATATGGCACTCTTCTCATTGAACATTTATATGAATTCAATTTCAAAACCGGCATCAAATAATAACAACCAAAATCAATTACATAATTTGAAACAACAAATCGCTCGAGATAAAAAGTTTGAAAATGCATAAACATTCACAACGTCCGCTGTTAACATTGTAGTCACTTGCTTAGATCCGCCTGGAAAGCGGGGCGCGCGATTGCCCAATGTGCTGTCCATGCATTTTTGTCACACGCCAGTAAATTATGTAGTCCGTAATAGGAGAGAGTTTATGTTGTCTTCAGTATGGTGTGCCCAAAACACTTAATACTTCATCGACCTCATATTCTTACTTGTCACATCAAAAACAATACTCCACGATTTATGAAGTAATGATACTTGACACCAACGTAGTAACAACCAAGATGCAGAGGGTGCATTTTTTGAGCAACTTACAAAATAGGTTATGCTTGGTCACTGAACGCTGGTCGGACTTCTGGATGCTTGGGTATGCTATATTTCAGGAAAATGCTGTTTGAAGTTGGAGAAGGGATAACCAATCGTCAGTATATAAGAAGACCGATGAGACGGGAACAGCATAGTCACCATCAGAGTCGACAGACAGCATTCACCACACTCAGATCTCGTTTATACATCAAACAGTGAAGTGAAGTGAAGTACAAAACTCATAAACAAAGGGTTCAGCAAAGGTTTACCTGCGCTACCTGTTCCCAGAAAAAATAATAAGAGGTTTTTCCATTGTGGATTATAAAACCAGAACATATTACCTGAAGGTAATAAACAAATAAAATACAGCAACACCCGGAAATTCAATTAATATCAATCATCAACAACAAGGCACGTCGACCTTTCTCCCAGTACCCATGGGTCAGAAAGAGAAGGTGAAAGCCGCCAGGGAGCAACTCCTAAGTACCATTCAACGGGAGGTTGTCATCCTAAGAAATTATTATGGAGAGGAGGTCTCAACTGACTTTGCCGTAAGACTAAATTACGAGGTGGACCAAATCCTCCATCAATTCACAGACAAGGACTTCAGCGACAACGAGGGCATGGAAACTTGTCAAATACCAGCAATCCAGGCCAGTGATACAGAGCTTCCAAAGGAGAAAAGGAATCAGCAGACTGATCATCAAGCAGCCGATCCCAGTAAAAGGCAGAAGTTAGCCAACCCCAGCGAAGACCAGGGTGAAGACGATGGCTTCACAAAGGTAGCCCCAGCGAAAAGGAAGACACCGACCAATCAATCGCCAACAACAGCAACAACATCACCAATCCCTTCTACCTCAGCAAAATCAGGGACAATAAAAGAGCCAACTAACCCTGGAAGGATGCAACCCCCGATTGTGTGCTACAATTTAGCAACGGCAGAAATGTATCGGCATTTCCAGTCCTCGCGAAAGAAGCCTACCTACACCGTAGTGAACGTCAACAAAACAAAGGCCATATTAAAGCCAGCAACGAAGGAAGACAGCGAAGTCATTAAGCAGTACCTAGTGGTGAAGAAAATTCAACACCACTCATTTACTTCGAAAGAGGACAGGAAGTGCATTATTTTACTAAAAAAAATACACTTCTCACACCATCCAGACGACATCACGAGCCACCTGGGAACTCTTGGTTTCAAAGCCATTAAAGCATCGCCATTCCGTTCCAGAAGGGACAAGACATCCGTTTTCAACGCCTTCGTCGTGGAATTCGACAAGAACACGGACCTGATTGCCGTAAGCCGAATCCGAAACCTGCTGGGCGAAGCAGTAAGGTGGGAGAAACTTCAGCCGCACACAACCACTCAATGCCGTAACTGCCAAGCATTCGGGCATGTCAGCGTCAACTGCCAGATGAGGCACCGTTGTGTGAAATGCAGCGAGGAGCACGAACAAGGCCAGTGCAAGAGGACAGATCCTAAGGTTGGCAAACCTTACTGCGTACTCTGCAAAAGCGAAGGACACCCAGCGAACTACGAAGGATGCCCCTACAGAAAGAAGATCGTAGCAGCCAAGAAAGAGAAGGAAGCAGCTAGAATAGCGTCAAAGCAGACCACACCACTAACAACATCTAGGAAATTTACTCCAGGTAAGTCTTTTTCCGATGTCCTTAAAAATAACACATATATTTGCGCTAATATCCCCAAACCCAAGCCCGTAAGCAAACCCCAAACAAAAACAGCCCCTGTTGCTCATCCAGAGCTAATTAAACCACCGAAACCAGCCCCCTCAAGTTGTGTTAAAATCACAAGTGGTGCAAAAACCACAGCGAGTTCTTTCTTGAACGACTCGCAGAAATTCTTCGGTTGTGACTTCGTCACGCTCCTCTCTAAAATTTCCGACTTTCTCCCTCTCTACGAAGCCTGCCCCGATGAAACCGGTAAGAAACATATGTTTCTCGACTTCTGTTTCAAAGTATGTCTAGGACAATAAACCAATTGAACGTTATCTCGTATAACGTTGGATCCCTAGTTTCCCATCCTAAACGGATATCCTTCCAACATTTTCTAACGAAAAACAAACCCGACGTCGTTTTGCTCTCAGAAACTAAATTAGTGTCGAGACATAAACTTTACTTTGATAAGTACACCCTTTTCCGCACGGACAAGGATCTCGCCAAAACTGGCACTGCCATTTTGTTAAGATCATCTTTTCAATGCCAAAAGGTATTTATCCCAGGTTTGGTTACATTTGCAGTAACCTGTGTAGTCATCGCACTTGAGAACAACGAAAATATCCTTCTGATATCTTTGTACAATCAGTGCGGAGCTTCCCAAGCTGACATAAAACACGACCTGGACCTGCTTAACGCCTTCTGCCTTAACTTCACACAATTTATAATTGGTGGAGATTTCAATGCGCGCCATCAATTATGGATGGATACTTTAAGCTCCCCGCAAGGAGTAGCTATCTCCGACTGGCTCCTTGCCAATTCACACAACCACTCCTTTGAGATTGTATCTCAATCAATCCCCACATTCCCCAGAACTCCATCGACACTCGACTTTTTCATGTGCTCCCCTCATCTCATTTGTAGAATTCCTACACTCTGTAACTTCACCTGTACTGCAATAGTAGCAGATTCTGACCACTTGGCGGTAAAATTAGTTCTTCGTCTTCGGACAAATCTTAACATTCTTGCTACTCCCCAGCAAGAATTCATCAATTACAAAAAAATTAATTGGGAAGTATTCCAAAGCTCCTTAACGGATAAGCTATGGCACAACTTGCCCAGCACATCGACAAATCTAAGTAATCAAGAAATCGACACCGCAATCGATACCATTGAAAACTCAATCTCTGACACTATTGCCGAACAAGCACAACCACGGATTTCCAAGTCCAAATACAAGGACCTTCCCCAGCATATACAAAATATGTATAAGTATAGGCAAACGCTTCGGAAAATTCTGCAAAGAGTTTTTCACCGTACTCTTAGTACACACGGTGATGAATACCAGAGTGTTCACTCCCAACTCAGGTGCCTCAATACTCTCATCGACCAAAACACCAAAACATTCATAGACTCCGAGTTCAGGAAAAGACTTAACGTCATAAAACCTGGACCGGACACATTTAAGCTAATCAACCAAATTGTTGGAAAGAAATCTCCCATACTTGGCCAACTGCAATACAACGACACCTTTCTAACGTCGGACCAAGAGAAAACGAATGCATTTGCGAACTTCTTTGAAAGTAATTTTAAACCAAATCTCCCCACCCATCTACCCGACTTTTTTTTAAACGTGAATGACGAAGTTAGAGGTTTAATATCTCAGAACGCTGGCCACCTTACCACATTCTCTGAAGAAAATTCATCAGTCTTCACGACAACCGATGATATTTTCACAAACCCACTACACCTTCACGACACAATCCACTACGGAAACTCAAAAAAATCCTCCGGACCTGACAAGATCTCCAACTTCGTAATTAAAAAATTACCTCCAACTGCAATTGTTATCCTCACAATTATTCTGAATAACTGTATTAACAACAGTTATTTCCCAAACAAATGGAAAATAGCTGAGATATTTCCAATCCCGAAAAAGCCAGGGGCAAACTGTATAAGCAAATTTCGGCCAATTTCCCTCCTCCCGAACCTCAGCAAACTCCTAGAAACGCTGATTCTTGCCAAACTTCGCTCACTATGCTCTTCAATGGGAATAGTGCAGCATAACCAATTTGGGTTCAAACCATACCACTCTACCTTTGACCCGTTGTTGAAGCTTCACGCTGATACAACTCTGGCTCTAAATAAAAAAGAGACCACCGTGGCATGTCTGCTTGATATTGAAAAAGCATTTGACACTGTTTGGATAGATGGTCTTGTTCGCAAGCTGATGTCACTTCACTTGCCTAATCATCTTATCCGTATCATCCATAGTTTCCTCACTAACCGCAAATTTTACGTACGCGTGGGGAATACTAATTCAAACATTAAAAATATCCTAGCCGGAGTCGCTCAAGGATCACGCCTTGGACCCGACTTATTTAACCTCTATACCTCTGACCAACCAACAAACTCGTCAATGACAAAAACCCTGTTATTCGCGGATGACTCCATCACATATAGCTCATCGCTTAGCCCAGAAATAGCCCTCCGCAGAGTTAGGGCACACATCCTTAGACTCTGGGAATATTACCTCCAATGGGGAATAAAAATCAATCCCACTAAAACAGAACTCATTTGTTTTAGAAATCCGTCGCATAATGGCCTAGCCACGAAATGCAAGAACCTAACCCTGACGCTCCCTAATAACACAGATCTCACAACCACGCAAAGTGTTAAATACCTCGGAGTTCACTTCTTCGAGAGGTTCAAATTTAACCAACATGCCAAATTCACCCTTCGTAAGGCAAATCATGCCTTATCTCTTCTACGTCCTCTTATGAAAGTAAGAGGCGGTCTCCAAACTAGAACGAAACTTCTGCTTTACAAGCAACTTATTCGTCCAATTTTAACATATTGTTTCCCAATATGGTATACGATAAGCCCCACCTACATGAAAAAAATAAAAATTTTCGAGCGGAAAGCTCTCCGCCATTGCACCTCCCTTCACCGTAAGCCCAACTCCTACCGCTATTATAGCAATGAAAGGCTTTACGAAAAAGCAAGAATTGTCCCGATTGACAAACACATACATTACCTCAGCACCAGGATGTTGAGAAAAACCCCAACCCATCCCAGCCCTCTTATTAATTTAATTACAGGTAATCCAGCCACAGACGATCGATATCTCCAGGTGCTCTCCATGACGGACCCAGCATTTGGAATAGCAGAATCTGACAGCTTTGGGAACTTCTACGATGCTGCAGGAACGCAGCACAACAGAGGTTGAAGCCACTAGACGACTAAGAACCAACAAGGACCACCAGACGACCATACCAACCAATAAACAGCAAGGACCAAGACCTAAAGCCAATCAATATCCCCATATCAGCCAACGACCGTCAGCAGTACTCAAGCAGACGTTAAAACCCCACATCGTAAACAAACAAAATGTTAGACTTAAGAAACTTTTTAATTAAAAAATGTAAAAATAATCACTAGAACGAAGTAGAGCCCCTTCTGTGCTCACAGATAAAAAAAAAAAATATTAGACTTAAGACATTATTAATTAATTGTAAATAGCATTAATAGACAATGTAACACAATTTGAGTACAAATAAAAAATATTGTATAAAAAATTGTATGGGAACAGCATAGTTGAACTTAAACTTAAACCAAGGTCGCAGCTACGCAAAAGACGGCGGGCCTATTTTGTTTAATTGTATAAAAAATATGCTTGCAAATTTTTTGAAAATTAAAAAAAAACAAAATCAGTAGTAAATATAAAGAGAAAAGTGAAAAAAGGAAATTAAAATAACCAGGACAAATAAAAGAAGCAACACAGGACCCTTTTAAAAATAGAAAACTACCAACTCAATAAGCAGGTAAAATTAAAAATATCGCGAAAAATGTAAGAATTGTTTTTTACGTTATTGGATAAAATTGTGCTTTGTATTTTTTCTTTTTTTTTCGCCTATTTGCAAACGCAATCAAACTTGCGATAAAAATAACCACCGTGGTGCTATGTACCTAGATTTTCTTGAACGATCTTAACAATGCACAGGAAGTGCAGGACTGTATACTCTTTTTCCTCGCCTTTACAAATCCTGGAGAAATTGTTGTTGGGGAAGGCCTTCTATCGCACAGTGTCCTGTTATTGTGTTTGTTTGAGTGGAGTGGTACCTCTCTTGTATTTTGAAAGTCCGTTGGATGGAAGTTGTTTCGACTGTACCAGTCTCTGTCTATCTCTGTAGATATGTTAGAGACAGCTTTGGTGGAAACGATATCGCCACAAACATCAGGGCAATGATTACGAGTTACGAGACGACAGTCAAGGCAAACGATTTTGCCGTAACGATACCTATCACCTATGCATACTACGAATAACGCGAACAACGACATGAAAAAGTTGCCATTCTAAAAGCAAACAAGCTTCACATTTAATGTCAAATGTCACAAATAAGCCCCAAACAAAGTGAAATGATCAAAGATTTGTTACAAATTTGTTTGAAAATTCAATAAAACAGTGATTATTGTTTAAATAGTGACAAAGAACTTGATAAACGTGTTCTGAGATGGCAAATTAGACATGCGTCTATTCAAAAAAAAAACAGTGCAATAGCTTAATTAGGCAATAATAAAAGTATGTGAGCGGAAGTGAGTGTCTCTGTTTTCCCATACAAAAAACAATACAAATTCCTTACATTCGCTTAGTGTCGGACGGCGCGCGCCGTACGCACAGCTCCGAATCAGTCGGTTTATTATTGAGAAATATTTTCTAAATTTTCCTTTTTAAAATTGGAGAACTTTTTATACATTTATCCATTTTATAATTCCAAAATACACGCTGCCAATTTAAGCCGGCCACAAAGATGTAAGGTCCGTTTGCGTACTTATATGCAAACGTAAATTTATATAAACTTTCGTGCAAAACTACACAAACGCGTTCGCGTACTGAAAAAATGGTTAAAAGATGAACGAAAGAAATATGTATTTACCTACTTTCGTTCATTTTACGAGTACTTCACACAAAACTGCAGCTGGCAAGAAAATGAAAACTGTCAAATGATGGCATCCTATTAGTTTGTCAGCAAAAAAAAAAACAGGGGTAGTCTCTTTTCAAGCCAAACTTTGACGATTTTCGTCTTTTTACACAAAAGTTTTCGCGTACCTATTTTAAAGATATCACAAAGAGATACCAACTCTTTGAGAATTGAAGGTTCGCCGCAAATTCGAAAATATTCTTATTTTTAAAGTAAAGGTCTTCCGAACCCTTGCACTGTTTTACTCTCATAATAAGAGTACAATGAAGTCTAATTTGCGTTGTGAGAGTGTTGAAGAGTGTAATGAGAGTCTTATGAGCGTTTTTATTTAAGTTTTTAGAGTTTAGGTCTCGAGACCGAGAATTTGTTAGTTGGTCTAGGTAAGGGTTAGGTTAAAATAGGAGAGCTGCATGCACATTTTCACATATTATACCCGCAGAACAATGTGGCCCATTGCAGTATCCTATTTGTTACATGGTTAGATATCTTTCTAACAAAACCACTTGGGTCTGCCGATAAAAGATCTGATAGAGATCTGCCACTTCGTCAAAGTTGTCGAAGAACCATGCTCCTATGCAAAAGAAGCGGCGTTCTTTACGTGCTTGACGGCTGGGAAGACTCATTTTCCTCTTCATCGCTGTTGTATGTCCTAATTAGGTACCAACTTCGATAGACCGATGCGACCAGTAGATACTTGATCGTTTGAAATCAAAAAGTTTTGAGCGTTTTAAAAAGTTGAGTTTAAAACGAATTTTATTAACGCAGTCCATTTAAACACAATTCTATGAGGTAAACAAATGGAGTCCTACTGACATACTAATTTTTTGATAAATTACATAATCTTGGCTTCACAGTTCGTGATGGTGAGACTATCTGAGTTTGAGCCCTCTTAATTATATTTGTATAATCCATTTGTAGCTTAATTTTTTGTATAGGATATGTTTTCAACAAAAGCCTATTAATAATTTCATAATTGGTCATTCCTGGAAGTTATTTCAGGTAGAAAACGAGAACCACACATGAATACAAGCAGGTGATCACGCGATTGCTGCGAAAATGATGTCTGGTCGCGCGGTTAAAACTCTTTATCAGAAATCAAATGAAGATCGCGCGATCAATACGCATGCGACCACCCGTGTCGCTCATGCCTGTCCAATTAGACATAGCCTAAGGGTTCACGAGTTATCGTGTATGTATTTTGAAAAATGTACAGGAATACACCCTTCTAGTTACATGACTCTACGATAAGCGGCTTTTGTGATACGTTACTGAATGAATGAGTGAATCAATCAGTCAGGAGGGCAGACTATATTGTATGCAAATGTACTTTATGTATGTATGTAGATAGATGGTATTTACGAACAGCATTCTTAGAAAGCTATTTTTATACCCTATTCTAGGGGTATATTAATTTTGACGCATAGTTTGTAACATACCTTAATATTGCCCGTAGACCCCTAAAAGTTACTATATTTATGATCAGCATCGATAGTAATGTCGATCTAGCCATGTCCGTCCGTCCGTCCGTCCGTCCGTCCGTCGGCAAAAATTAGGCCTTTAAACTGGACCTAGAGAGCTGAAATTTTAACCATATACTCTCTAGGGTCCCGAAATAATCAAGTTTACGAATTTTTTAAATCCGCCCACAGACACGCCCACAAACTCAAAAAAACAAAATTTTGGAAAAAATCGAATTTTGAGCTAGGAAGCTGAAATTTTTCATATATGATCTATGACTCCTAAAACTGCTCGGGATATAAAATTTTCAAAATCCGCCCACTGCCACGCCCACAAAAAAATAAAACAATTTTATTGAAAAACCAAAATTTGAGCTAGGGAGCTGAAATTTTTAATATATACTCTCTAGGGGCCCTTTAAGCTCATGTATAAATATTTTCAAAATCCGCCCACTGACACGCCCACAAATAAATAAAACATTTTTTTTGAAAATCCAAAGTTTGAGCTAGGGAGCTGAAATTTATAATATATACTCTCTAGGGGCCCTTTAAGCTCATGTATAAATATTTTCAAAATCCGCCCACTGACACGCCCACAAATAAATAAAACAATTTTTTTGAAAATCCAAAGTTTGAGCTAGGGAGCTGAAATTTATAATATATACTCTCTAGGGGCCCTTTATGCTCATGTGTTAATTTTTTTTTAAATCCGCCTACTGATACGCCCACAATTAAATAAAACAATTTTATTGAAACACCCAAGTTTGAGCTAGGGAGCGTTTTTTTTGATAAAATCCTTTAAATGTTATACATATAACAAAATATGTAGAGCGTTCTTAACAATTTAACCATACTTAGACTTTTGTCACGCCCACTTATGAGGGATAGGAATAAGAATAGGGTATCCAACAGTTCGCCCAAGCGGACTGTAGCCCGTCCCTATGTTTAATAATAATTCTGAATTATGATCATGTCCATAGTTTGCATAATGATCACGTATGTATATCAATTATTACGAGTTTCATTTTTAGCCGAAACAATCACAATAACCGGGATTGGGTACCAATTTCAATTCTGGTCAGGGACTATTTTTTACAAGATCAAAGGCTTATCGATGTATCTACCCTATTCTTCAAATATCTTTTTAATAACAACGGTCATATATGCACCAAAAAAAAACGAATTTATATACCTTTTATTTTTATATTTTTATACCTTATATTTAAAAAGATGTTCTTCTCTGTTGGTATAAACTTTTATATCAATCCAGTATCAAATGAACACAGCATTTATCCTAACACTGGGCTTACTTGATTTGAAGGTAATGAAAAGGACGACGAACTGCTCACGAAGAACTCTAAAACTCCATTCAAAGGTTCAAAACTCTTCTGCTGCATTAATAGATTGTAAGCAATCGCAGTTGTAAACATAGGGGCGGGCTACAGTCCGCTTGGGCGAACTGTTGGATACCCTATTCTTATTCCTATATCTCATAAGTGGGCGTGACAAAAATTTAAAGGATTTTAACGAAAAAACTAAGCTTTTGTAAATAAAAACGCTCCCTAGCTCAAACTTTGGTTTTTCAATAAAATTGTTTTATTTAATTGTGGGCGTGTCAGTAGGCGGATTTAAAAAAAATTTAAGTATGAGCATAAAGCGCACCTAGAGAGTATATACTATAAATTTCAGCTCCCTAGCTCAAACTATGGACTTTCAAAAATAAAAAAAAAATAATTGTGGGCGTGTCAGTAGGCGGATTTTGAAAATATTTACACATGAGCATAAAGGGCCCCTAGAGAGTATATATTAAAAATTTCAGCTCCCTAGCTCAAATTTTGGTTTTTCAAAAAAAATATTTTATTTAATTGTGGGCGTGTCAGTGGGCGGATTTTGAAAATTTTATGTCCCAAGCAGTTTTATGGGCCAAAGATCATATATAAAAAATTTCAGCTTTCTAGCTCAAAATTCAATTTTTCCCAAAATTTGTTTTATTTAATTGTGGGCGTGTCAGTGGGCGGATTTTGAAAATTTTATGTCCCAATCAGTTTTATGGGCCATAGATCATATATAAAAAATTTCAGCTCTCTAGCTCAAAATTCGATTTTTTCCAAAATTTTGTTTTTTTTGAGTTTGTGGGCGTGTCTGTGGGCGGATTTCAAAAATTCTTAAACTTGATTATTTCGGGACCCTAGAGAGTATATGGTTAAAATTTCAGCTCTCTAGGTCCAGTTTAAAGGCCTAATTTTTGCCGACGGACGGACGGACGGACGGACATGGCTAGATCGACATTACTATCGATGCTGATCATAAATATAGTAACTTTTAGGGGTCTACGGGCAATATTAAGGTATGTTACAAACTATGCGTCAAAATTAATATACCCCTAGAATAGGGTATAAAAAGCTGGGAACATATGAAATGTATCACCTATTGGTAGAACATCGCAGGGGTTAGACAGGCCAAACTAGCCCTTTAACGGCAATACCAACAGATCTTTAAATCTATACATAAAGAAATCCTCTGCTGGTAAAATTATCTATTTATACGGAAAGTAGAAATTCTTTTAGCCTAAATATTGTCTGGCCCTTCCGGCACAAAAGATCTTTTAGGTCAAAGTGCCTTGGCGATACAGAAGTGTAACAAAAAAATCATATCGAATAAATCATCTGTGCCTAGGCCACGATAAATTACAGGAAGTGACTTCGAAGAATTTTCTAAATATTAGATAGTAAATCGGTCGAAATGTGGAACTCTAAAAACGGATTCATCGATTTGCCATTTTACGTTTTTTTTCTTCTCACTCGATTCCTGGAACCAGAATGTAAGTTCCGGCCATGACAGCAAAGGTACTTCAGAGGGCTAATTTTTTTCACTTAGTTCTGAAAAATCGTTTCGAGAAAATAATAAATTACCAAGTTTCGCTTAAGGGCTTGCTCAGTTACAGCAAAATGTAAAAAGAAAAAGAGTGAACAAATTTAACCAAACACATCATAGGAAAGTAACGGTTCGACTGAAGAATTCGCGAACTCAAGAAATTGTTTTCACCTACCCTAATTTGGCCAGCATTTAAAATTAAAATCAATGAATAACACAAAAATCGCATATATTTAAAATTGTAATTTTTATTCCACATAACGACAAAAAAACAAAACTACACAGTAGTATTAAAGAGGAAAGAAAATTGACGAAAAATTAGGAACATTATCCGTAGGGAATGATTGATTATTCAAAAAAAAAAAAAACCAGTAAAAAAATAAATTATATAAAATGTACTACATCTCTTAAGACTGCTGTTTTGTATCAGTTTTCTTCTTGGTTTTACCGTTTGTTTCAACGGTTTTCTTGTCCTCATCTGGTTGATTGCTTTTAATGCTCAAATGTGCCGGTCCTGTATGTTGGATTTGAACGATTCTCTCGTGGCTTGTTAATGCTTTTGCTGGTGGTGGTGCTTTTACAGTTAAGATACCATCTGAAGAAACCGTTGAGACCACGTCGTTGGAATCATAACCCTTCGGCAATTGATATTTGCGTATAAATTGACGGCTGATATAACCATGGTCATCTTCACGCTCCTCGTGTTTGCCTTCAACGACCACTTGGTCAGCAACAGTTTTGACCGTTAACTCATTAGGTTTGAATTGTTTGACGTCCATGCAGACCTGGAATCCATCTTTTCCAACTGTGACGTTGTCCCTGGAATCACCACTCTTACGGTACATCATGTCGAGTAATGGCCTAGGCTGCAATGATGCCGTCCTGGGACGATAGAAATCGTAAGGATATATTCCAAACCCGAAGCTATCATCAAAATCGTGAACTCCTACACGATAATCTTCAACTTCACGAGCGAGATTAGCCAATAACGGAATTAGTGACATTTTCTTAGTGTTACTGTTTGATTTTTACTTTTAAAAAAATTAACCACTTAACGGCTCTATTTAGCAATTTTATGGAAAGACGAATCGACTTCCAACTTGAATACTTTAAAATCAATACTGTAAAGACCCGCATTCTTCTCTGTATTTATACTATTTCTGCGATGGATAAAAAAAATGTGACTTTCGAAGAGTCCAGATCCAGAACAATCTGGCAAAATTAAGAGATAGAAGCGAAACTCTCTTTCCGTTGCTGAATAAAAATTATGGGAGTACTCTGGCAAAATTAAGATGTAGAAGCGAAATTCTCTTTCACTCGCTGAATAAAAATTAAGAGAGTACAATTGAACACGCTACCTTTAATATGCAAAAATCAAAAAGAGGAAGAGAGAGAAGAAGAAATTGAGTATATTTGTAGAGAAATCTAGGATTTCGAATGACGCTGCTGTTTTGTGTTTTACTGGATTTATTTTGGTGGAACTTAAATCATTGAGGTAGGTTAAGTAGATCATTGGATTGGTTGTCTGAAGCGAGTTTTTATTTATATTTGTTCGCATAGATTTTTATGTCATAGATGATGCATAGTTCGCATGTTTGTGCCTATGGATATTATGTGCCCATTGCGTTGATAACTTTTATTTTTGTAGAACTTTAGGTAAATTGAACAGGTAATTGCAAACCTCCTTATAGTGTAAATAAAGGTTTAACAAAGCTAGACTTCGTGCGAAAACCAGATTCTCTAAAAAATTCCAGTAGATTGAGTTTGAACAAAAACTAAGGTTATATAAAAAAAATAACGAAAACAAGAAAGAACGTTGAACCGTTTAAAAGAAAACAGAAAAATGCATCGTTAGCGACAAAAAACATAATTCATCACTTTTTCGTCGTGAACTTATTAGTGAAAGCTAAAATCTTTACCAAATGTTTACCATTTTTTGAAAAACAAACATAATATATATGACCTTGAATGAACTACGAACGAGGAATATAGTTCCCGTATCGTGAACAAAACGTTCTGTCCTTTATTAGTTTGTTAATTTTAAAACGAGAGGTTGGATAATTGCGATTGCATTTAAAGATTCTTGAAATGAACCTAGCAATGGGCGAGTTAAATTTGCAAAGCAACTGCGAGGGTCACGTGAGGTATTCGATCAATGAGGAAGGGTAAAATAGTAGAGACTAGTAGTTGCCTTGCAAATTGAATGCGCCCAATGTTTTGTACTTTCTAAAAATACACACCATGTGCGAATTCCTAAATACAGTGCTACCTGCTTTGTGCATCCGCATCTTAATGCAAACACAGGCATCGTAATATTGCATCACGTTCCGAAATGCATTGTGAACCGTTTTTAAATGAAAACATGTAAACAGCGCATCGTAAATTAGAACGATGCAGAAAGGATTATTTAGTTTAATGGCGCTGATGGCGGTAGTTTCTCTGTTTTTGGGAAAAGATGACTGATTCGCCAAATTTTATTAAATATTTATCAAAACTATGAAATTTTTAAAAATATTTTTAATATTTATTGCAACGTCCTTATTTTTGATGTTTTGAGAGGGATAGAGAGTGCTTCAACAAGCTCATTGAAATCGAAGTTGGAAGGCTCAATGTCCAAGAGGAAAAAGTGGAAGAGATGAAGCAGTCAAAAAACATTTTGCGGCGAATTCTTGAGTAAATTCGAAGTATTTTTTTAAGTTTTTTTTTATTTTATTTAGTCAAGTCTTCTTCTTCTTCTTAAGTGGCGCTACAGTCCGGGGTGGGCCTGGGCCTCAACCAAAACGCCTCTCCAGTTAGCCCGATCTTTGGCTAAATGAGTTGTTCCGCTGTTCTTCAACCCTTTTGCTTCTTTTCTTTGAAATTCCAATGTTTTTGGAAATTTTAATGTTTTCTTTTTGAGCGTTAATTAAGCAGCAAGAGTTTTTTTTGAAGATTTTGTGAAGCGAACCCATTCCTATTCTAAATCGATCGCAAGCCTCCCGAAAGTGGATAATTCGCCCTTTCATATGGTGGCTTACGCGTTGGCATAATAGTTTTTGTTAGCAGCTTAAAAATTATTTAAAATAAATTACAAGTCCACCAAATTTAAAATCCGAAACTTCCCACGAATGTGTTTTGTTCATCCGAAAATGGGGAACAAATACATCGTTAGGGTGCGAGTTCATAACTTTAATGAAGTTGTTGCATTTGGGTACATTTATTTTAAAGGCAATAATTAAGGGTAGTACCAACAATTACGTTCTAATTGTTTCTGTATTAATTTGATTATATATTTTGATTCTATCCAACGTACTGTGTGAACGTCTAAAGCCGTTCTGCAACACACTAATCTGCACGTACCAGTGTGGCTTCCGGCCCGGCAGATCGACAAAAGTCCAAAACTTCACACTAAGCAAATCTTTTGAAAGGCCAATGAATTTTAAGTCGAGAACTACCATCCTTTCATCGACTTTAAAGCCGCATATGATAGTATTCATCGTCAGGAGCTCTACGTGGCGAGGGTCGGACTCAGGATTCCGACAATACTGACCCAGTTGTGTCGCGTAACACTTGAAAATCCCAGTGTAATGTGAAGTTGGAAGCAGTTCTTCCGAACTATTATAAATCTGCACCGCATTCCGGCAAGGAGGTGCGCTGTCATGTGACTCTTTTAATCTTGCTCTGGAGCAGATAGCGCGTAGGGAGGTATCAATACGGATGGTACTATCTTCAACAGATCTGTCCAACTACTGGGATAAGCGGACGATATCACATCTTCAGCCGATTTTAGCGTGTCGTTTTAGAGGCTTTCATGGCGATTGAAGAAGAGCCAAAATTGGTTGGCCTTGAAGTCAACGAGGACCCAACGAAGTATTTCCTTTCCACAAACAAACAAACACCTGACCACCGACAAGGACAAAACGTCACTGTTGATAGCAATAACTTCGAGGTAGTAAGGGAGTTCACCTACCTCGGAGTAAACATCAACTCCACAAATGACATCTTAGTGAAAATCCGACGGAGAATTACCCTTTGAATCCGTTGCTACTTTGATTTGGCGAAACAAATATGTTCAAAACTCCTAACTCGGAAGACCAAGTGTAAGCTCTGTAAAACACTGATACTGACAGTTCTGCTTAACGGCATCGAGTGCTGGACGATAAGCAGGAAAGGCGAGCTAATTTTGTATTCGGCTTTAAATTGTAGGTCTCTTCAACTTCGCACAAGCAAATGGTTGCAGAAGCAAGGTTTTGGGCCCTGTATGCCTTGCGCTTTCCTACCAACCCCTTCCAGCATTCGTTCCTGCAATGCTTTAATAGAGTAGGTACTTCGCGACAACGTCAGTGGCAAATGAAAAAAAAACCTACAGAGTGAAATGAGGGAAAAAATTGCCGAATTTATATGGCGGGAGATATTTCTTAAAAAGTATAATAATAATAAAGCTAGTTTTAACAAAAAAAGTCCCAGAATTAATAACTATAGGTGGCGCTATTTCTAATCTTTTGTGATACAGATGATTTTCAGTGAAACTTAACCGTGTTTTAAGACGACTATGCAATAAAGCAAGTCTCAAAGCTGTTATTCCCGTACATTTGATTTTTACTTTCCAAATCAATTTCCCTTTATACTGCGAGTGAATGAGTGTGGATGGTAGTAAATTTATTTCATTTCCCCAACTTAGCTTATACATTGAAAATATTAGTTAATGTCATTTCCGCATCTTTGCTTAGGCAGTGCAAATCTAAGTTATGGTTCGGACACCCGCTTATGTGTTATTTCATTCCAGAGATTGAAAAACCTTAAATTCACTTTTTTATGTTCACTCTTGTGCTGACCAATTTATGTTCACTTTTGGTTTGTTGTTGTTTGAGATGTTAAATTTTGCTGAGCTAGGTATACACTAAGCAATAAAACGCACCATATAAATATCATAGGTTTGTTAACAAAAAATAAAAGTGAAACCGTGAGAATCATGTTGTTTTGACAAAAAAAAATATTTTTGCTTCGAAATAAATTAAGTTGAACAATTTTCTAAGCAGATAATTCTAATTACAAACGAACAATAACAATCAATTAATAACAAAATTATACAAACAAATAAGTGAAAATGCCTGGAAATGTCTGCATCAAGAGTTGCACAAGCCTCTTTATTTTGCTTTCTCAGGTTTTTTTTCTCTATAATTTGGTAGTTTTTACTCTTCAATAGCTTTTGTTTATACCCTATTCTAAGGGTATATTAATTTTGACGCATAGTTTGTAACATACCTTAATATTGCCCGTAGACCCCTAAAAGTTACTATATTTATGATCAGCATCGATAGTAATGTCGATATAGCCATGTCCGTCCGTCCTTCCGTCGGCAAAAATTAGGCCTTTAAACTGGGCCTAGAGAGCTGAAATTTCTACCATATACTCTCTAGGGTCCCGAAATAATCAAGTTTACGAATTTTTAAAATCCGCCCACAGACACGCCCACAAACTCAAAAAAACAAAATTTTGGAAAAAATCGAATTTTGAGCTAGAAAGCTGAAATTTTTTATATATGATCTATGACTCCTAAAACTGCTCGGGATATAAAATTTTCGAAATCCGCCCACTGACACGCCCACAAAAAAATAAAACAATTTTATTTAAAAACCAAAAATTGAGCTAGGGAGCTGAAATTTTTAAGATTTACTCTCTAGGGGCTCTTTAAGCTCATGTGTAAATATTTTCAAAATCCGCCCACTGACACGCCCACAATTTAAAAAAACTTTTTTTTTAAATCCAAAGTTTGAGCTAGGGAGCTGAAATTTATAATATATACTCTCTAGGGGGGCCCTTTATGCTCATGTGTAAATATTTTCAAAATACGCCCACTGACACGCCCACAATTTACAATTTTTTTTTTTTTTGAAAATCCAAAGTTTGAGCTAGGGAGCTGGAATTTATAATATATACTCTCTAGGGGTCGTCTATGCTCATGTGTTAATTTTTTTAAATCCGCTTACTGACACGCCCACAATTAAATAAAATAATTTTATTGAAAAACCAAAGTTTGAGCTAGGGAATTTTTTTTTTACAAAAGCTTCGTTTTTGTTTGATAAAATCTTTTAAATGTTATATAACAGAATATGTAGAGCGTTCTTAACAATTCAACCATACTTAGACTTTTGTCACGCCCACTTATGAGGGATAGGAATAAGAATAGGGTATCCCACAGTTCGCCCAAGTATACCTTATATTAACAAACAGAACGATTTGTAAATACGATTTGTGCAAACTATTGAAAATGTTTCCGTCAATTTGGTTTTCACGTTTAAAAAAGAGATACAGCACTTCAGAAAGAGATAGCTTTGCGAAGTGGCCTAATGCTAATACATTCTTCGACCCTCAACAATGATAATGGCTATGAATATGAATCCTCTCACATTTTGCCAGTAATACTATATAAAACATATCAGCAAAAATGTTAATTAATGCCACAAGTCTTTACCAAATGCAATGTTTTCAATTAAAGATCTGCTGAACATAACGAGAGACCACCTAAATAGCAGTACATTCATATATAAGTACATACGAGTATATACAAATAGTGTTTTGCCCATAGCATCATGCATGAAATTTAATGTAAGTATAAATATAACGGTTTTGGCATGGGTTCATTTAAATTAATTTTGCGCTTTTATGTGAAAACTATTTTGCTTTTTAAAGGTGACTTCATAATGGACACTTTTTTATTTATTTTTTTCACGTGTTTTGTCTTTACCAAATTGGTTTTTATATGCAGCAATCATTTTTAACACTGCCCTTTTTGCAGAAAAATGTATTTTCCTTTAGTTTTTTACCTTAAAATTGATTAGTGATTCAATTCGATTAAAACCACACTCTCATCACTCTCAGATACCTTTTTGGTTCTTTTAATTAACTTGCCGAAGAGAAATTGTAATAACAACAAAATACACAGTACTTTGAGATCGATTTCAAATTAATCGAGTCAGAGCCATTGAGAACGATCTAATTTTTTCGCATATGAAAATGAGTCTGAGTTCTGCTTTGCACAATCGATCTCACATGTGAGTTCAGCTCTGACTCTGAGATCGTGCTCATGTTTTAGAATACGACCCAATGTCTTAGCTACAGCTTTTACAATTCGCTTCTCCTTTCGATGTCCGACCTCGTCGCACACAAGACCAAATACTACACTCGACAGCAAATAAACCGGGCCACCCACTACGTTCAAACTCTGATTCGATTTTCTTTTAAAGTATAAAACATACGTACAACTAAAACAGTATTACCAACTGAAAGTGCGTTATATGTTGAATAAAATGAATGCAAACTCATTGGGATTATTCAATGCATTCAGTGTTTATTTAACGTTATACATTAGGAGTCAGATTATGTTCAAAAAGTCTCCTTCTGACGGTATCTGAACTTGTGAACACTTGGTGCTCGTCCCACAGATTTTGTTGGACTTGAACTGCATTTAGGCGGCGATTTCGCAGAACAGCAAGTTTAATAAACCGATCATCTGCTGCTGATGTAGCTTTAGGTATGCCCGTATCTGGACGTCGATCGAATGATCCAGTCTCTAGGTATCTTCTGTAAACTTGTTGCACCGAAGATCTACTAATTTGAAGTCTTCGAGCGACCTCACATTGCGCAACGCCTGCTTGAAGTAGTGCGACAGCTTGCGGTGCTTCCTGAGGTGTCGTATCCATTTAACAACGTAAAAAAAACGCAAAAATACACGCGGCTGAGCAAACACTGGACTAAGTCTAAAAAAATTATAACAGACACTGACTAACCTCATTGTAGAAAAAAGAACGGTAATCGCGAAATCTAGACAAAACAAAGCAAATCGTTAGCATTGTGTTTCTTGCTTGATTACAATGTGAGTTAACGGTACTTAGGAATAAATTTGAAAACATTTTAATTGGCATAAAAGCACTTTCTGTAGGCACCACTTTTTTAGTTGTATGTGTTATACTTTTAGAGAAAATCGAATCAGAGCTTGAACCTAGCGGGTGGCCCGGTTTATTTGCTCTCGAGTGTATATCTGACAAAGAATCTCTCTTTTGAAGGATCCCAGTACCAGCTCTTCCTTTTTGTTTGTCTTCCACCACTCAGCGCCATAGGGCAGAGCTGCCAGTCAGGTTGAGCTTTCTTTTTATACCCTTTTCTAGGGGTATATTAATTTTGACGCATAGTTTGTAACATATCTTAATATTGCCCGTAGACCCCTAAAAGTTACTATATTTATGATCAGCATCGATAGTAATGTCGATCTAGCCATGTCCGTCCGTCCGTCCGTCCGTCCGTCCGTCCGTCCGTCCGTCCGTCGGCAAAAATTAGGCCTTTAAACTGGACCTAGAGAGCTGAAATTTTAACCATATACTCTCTAGGGTCCCGAAATAATCAAGTTTAAGAATTTTTGAAATCCGCCCACAGACACGCCCACAAACTCAAAAAAACAAAATTTTGGAAAAAATCGAATTTTGAGCTAGAGAGCTGAAATTTTTTATATATGATCTATGGCCCATAAAACTGATTGGGACATAAAATTTTCAAAATCCGCCCACTGACACGCCCACAATTAAATAAAACAAATTTTGGGAAAAATTGAATTTTGAGCTAGAAAGCTGAAATTTTTTATATATGATCTTTGGCCCATAAAACTGCTTGGGACATAAAATTTTCAAAATCCGCCCACTGACACGCCCACAATTAAATAAAATATTTTTTTTTAAAAACCAAAATTTGAGCTAGGGAGCTGAAATTTTTAATATATACTCTCTAGGGGCCCTTTATGCTCATACTTAAATTTTTTTTAAATCCGCCTACTGACACGCCCACAATTAAATAAAACAATTTTATTGAAAAACCAAAGTTTGAGCTAGGGAGCGTTTTTATTTACAAAAGCTTAGTTTTTTCGATAAAATCCTTTAAATTTTTGTCACGCCCACTTATGAGATATAGGAATAAGAATAGGGTATCCAACAGTTCGCCCAAGCGGACTGTAGCCGGCCCCTATGTTTATCCTTTGATTCAGGAGCTTCAAACATTTTTTTGCAAAATTAAAGTAGCGGCGGTTTCTTAATTACTTTTTTCGTAGTATTTCCACTAGAGGCATAGGCTGCCCTTTTTGGAGTTTATATTTACTCCAAGGTAGATGAACTGCTTAACTATACTTCAAAGATTCTGCTAGAAGAAGTTAATGCCTAAGTGATAGGCAGATGTACGATTGTTTGCTACACACAGATACAGAATTGACAAACGTCGCCAATTCACCATTGTGACCAGCACGCCGTGTTTCTGTCATTAGATAGCACCGACTTACTGGCTAAACTCAATGGTACTTAGTTACTTAACAGGCTCCCGAACTGTGAAGAGGTTCTGCCTAAGACACTGGAGCCTATCATTTTCTGTAACCGTGGGTACGTTGCTTTCCGTTTTTCAGACCAAGCGCTTTGGCATCAGCGTTGTCTTCATCCTCAAAACGGAGGTTCGGTCTTCTTTGCCATCTCGAACCTCTGGGCTAAGAGTCGACGATCCTCTTCACTGGAGCATTATTGTGCATTCACTCGTAGGTGAACTTCCCCTTACTGCCTCGAAGTTGCTGCTATCAACAGTAACGTTTTGTCCAAGTCGGTGGATAGTTGATTGTTGAAAACAAGAAATTCCTTGAGATAAAGAGTGTTTCTCTTCATTTAAGAAAAATACGAAAAGAACAAAAACTTAACCAAGAGCTATGCAAAATAAATTCAGATGGAACTGTTCTCTTGTCAACAATGGAAATCATATTGCTAAATGGGAAGATTTTCATGGGAAAATTTATTCGCGATAGGCCTGCGATATGATTAAAAAAAATATTTTCGAAGAATTCTAGAATTGAACAAAATAAGCAAATTACTCATCCACTTTTATGTTATTGTTTTCATTTTTACCGGTTCCTATACCCATGTAGCTATGTTTTGTTTTTTTTGTTTTGTATTATCGCTAAAAATAGACATTTTTGAGATAGGTCAGTGGGTAACAGAATGTACGAACATTCTGTGCAATGAGATTTGCGATTATTTACTGTGTATGTGTATAGTATAAATTGAACCTAAACAATATTAGGTTCAATCACCCGTATTTTTTATTAAATCATCTTAAAATGTATATGTATTTTAGATTGGTTGTTTAGGTAGTAAAGTGAATGTTTGTAGGCAGTTTGTTTCAGCAAATTTAGAGGAGAACAATAAAACAAATACAAACTCTTTATAAACACGATGAAACTTACACAGTTTAGTTTTACCCGCTTCTATTTTGAAAATACGTAGGTACACAGTTTTCTCACCAAATGATGGAGATACACTATTTTCTAATTCACCGATAACAGAATAATTAAACTTATTTGGATTTACACTTTGCCGTAGTGTATGTACATAGATATGGAGTTGAGCTAATAGATTTCATATTAAAATTTAATTTCGGTTCAAAAATGGAGTTCCACACTTTTTTGGTTTTACCGTCGATGCCACGTTTTATGTACACAAAATAACTTTTACATTCCGATGCATGCAGTAGATGTAATGAATACTTCAAGTTCCTACCTACCATTTGCAAATGGGTATCGTGTGAGATTTGAAAAGCTGTGGAGATTGAAGAAGGGATTCGAAATCGGAGAAACCAAGGAAAGCAAAATAACCTTGGCAATGAAAACACAGTCTTTGTCTGACTGGATAATGTGCTTTGCCTCCATCACCCAAGTTGCTTAAAGGTGGATATACAACATTTCAAAGACAGTGGGGGTTCCCGAAATGTTCGTTCCTTGACCATTTCATGCAACATTCACTATGAAGTTTGACATTCACTATGGCAATCCCAAGGCCGCAGTTACAGTGATGCTTATAATAAAGGGTCTTTCATTAAGGACTTGAAAACTTCTTTTTTAAATAAATGCAAACTACTTGAGATATCTCAAAAAAAAATTATTGGCTTGAATTAATGTCAAAACATTTATGAATGGAATTCGACTTCGTTCACATGTCCACCACGGGAACGTATGCACGGTCGATACGTTGATATAAAAAAAAAGTCTAGAGGCGTTAAATCACACGATCTGCGGCAAATAGACGGGTCCGTTTCTAGAGATAACACGTTCAACGACCTGAGACTTCAATCAGAGACTTTTGTCACGTAGAAATTGATAAAGGGCCGAGTTAGCTTTATTGATTATTTCGTCAATATGTGACCTAAAGTTAAGCTCTCTACAACACAGAGCACCTAGGTCGCGGATGGTTAGAACTGTAGCAATGGGTTGGTTGTTCAAAAAGTATCGTCTGGGGGGTGACTGAGTCCGCTTACTTGAAAAAGTAAGAAATTCACATTTAGCAATATTCAGCTCCATGAAGTTTTTTGACACCAGATCAGACTGAAAAACTATTGAGGTCTTGTTAAAGAAGATCAGAGTAGTGTGGAGAAGAAATCATTTTAAAGAATTTACCGTAGTCGGCATAAAGGGAGATGGGGGAGAACTTAACGACGTTGTCAATATCATTTATTGCCAGAATTTGTATATTTATAGATGGGGATATGTATAGAAATATAATATTTTATAAAAAGGGGAAATCTCTAACAATCATCACGGAAAAGTATTTTCGGCGAATTTCGAGAGATCTCATTCCGAATTGAAAAGCTAAAATTTTTCAAGTATCACTCTGGCTATAAGTTCTAGAATTACATTTTTGGTTCACGAAAATTAAAACCCGATAGAACACAGGATATCGTAGGGTTGTTGTACTGCGGGTAAATTAATGATGCATAAAGATCTTCTTTTATAATGAAACGCAGCTACTAACTCTCTTAATATCAATCACGTTCCTATACAATTGAGAAGATAGTCAGGTCTAAAAACTCCTGGATCACACAAATTCAAAAACACCAGCATTTGATTCGCCTCAGAGACGAAGTGATTCAAAATCGGGACGTCTGCCGATACTGTTTGGGTTCAAACCGGCGAGCCCCACAGGCGGACCATAGTAGTGAAACGATATGAAGTGCGTGGGTTGTGCATTGGTGCGAATCACAACTTCATCGTTAAAGAAAAAAAGGAAGATTTAAACGATGACAAAAGTTTAATAAATACAAATTTGGGTGAATGAAACAGTGCTTCTTCGTCACAATGATTGAACGGGATATGCTTTCGACGACTAGTGCCACCTATGGCAGACAGGCCGTTGAAGAACCTCCCGCTCCCCCTCTTTCTCCCGCATGTTCTCCTTTTCCAATTCCGTTATCCCCTGAAGGACTTAAGGTATCATACGTCCCATGCCGAGTTTAATAAATAGTTCAGTCGTTAACCGAGTGTTCAGATACCTGGCGACCTCGCATTAACTAGACTTACTTCTTTCTCCGCTACTCGTGAAATCTATTATGTATTCAAAAAAAACCCTTAAAAAAGTAAAAAAAAAAGTAATACAGGTTTTTTTTCTAAATCAGGCGGTAGTACCGTGACTTTACTGTCTATCGGTACAGCTACAGCACAACTGAGCAGTGGCAAGACGTTGGCTACTCAAGGTCCAACCGCAGCCAGCGACAGTAGAGAGCCAATAGCAGGAAAACCTTCTACTAGCAGTGGAAGGATTGTGGCTTAAGATAGAGAGTTGTATTGTGACGCCTTTAACCACTTATCATGCTTCCTTCTTCTCGTAAAGAGAACAACCTCAAGGATTCATTGAGAATGTCCTAGCGAGACAGTAGCTAGGCATGATCCAACAGAAAGCACGGCAACGGGTTGGGGTCAAAATTCTTATTTCAAAATTCTGCTTTCAAAATTCTGTTTTACAAAATTCTGCTTTCAAAATTCTGCTTTTCAGAATTCTTTTTTTTTTTTAAATTCTGCTTTTCAAAATTCTGCTTTACAAAAAGCGCGCGCTTTTTAACATTTTCCAAACCTTTTTTTTATTTGCAGAATTTTGTAAAACGTTCCACCACTCACTTGTTATAAAGGGTTTTTCAATAAGAGCGCCACAAAAGTTTTTTTAAATAAAACAAAAACGGTTTTGGATATCAATTCTTTATTCCTGTGAAAGTACGTTCGATGCCATTATGTATAGAACTCGATTTCTTTTGCATGGCCACCACGGGCATGCTTGCAGAAGTCCAGGCGCTGAACCCAATTTTCGACGATTTTCAAGCATAAATCGGCCGATACTGCTGCAATTTCACGTTCGATATTCGTACGAAGTTCATCAATCGTCGCTGGCTTGTTGGCATAGACCATAGACTTGACGTAGCCCCACAGGAAATAGTCTAACGGCGTCAAATCGCACGACCGAGGCGGCAAGCGTCTGGACCATTTCGTGAGATAACACGGTTTCCAAACTTGGTTTCCAATAAATTGATTGACGTGTGACAGACACATTTGGGCTTTCTTCAACTGAAGCCTCAGCGGCAGCAATATTCTCGACACTACGGGCACTTCTTTGTCTCACTGGCACGGGAACATTTTGTACTGTGCTTGTGGATTCAAATTTCTCCACTAGACGCTCAATTGTTGATCTGCTAGGACGATTATGACGACCATATATTGGACGTAGCGCTGTTAACGTTGAGCCACTGACTCCGAATTTCGGTAGTAAATTTTAATAATTTCGACTCGTTGTTGGCTCGTATATCTTTCCATCATGAAATGGCAAACCTTACTGAAGAAGAGGCAAGAAATTCGGCGTCGTTTGCTGTCCCTGTCGCTCTACTTTTGTAGCGTCCCTGTTGAAAAACCCTTTAAAAGAAGATGAAAAGTAGTTTTTTTATTGGTTTTAAGATTGCTCTCTTGGTTTAGATAAATATTCTGTTTTGTGAACGTGTACTTTGTTTAGTTTCTTAATGCTGTTGTTTCTTTTTTTTTTGGTAATTTCAATTATAAAAATAATTTGTTATTTTTGGGTGTTTTTTTGTGTGTTCCTGGTACCCACCCGTGTATGTTCTTTATAAGAAATATATTGTAGTTTGTTGACAAAGTTGAAAAATATTTGTTTTCTTTAAACTCGTAAATTGGAAAAAAAACAGAATTAGCAGAATTTATTTGTTTGAAATATTGCCTGTCAGAATTTAAAAAAACAGAGCTTTGAAAAGCAGAATTATGTAAGACAGAACAGAAAAAAAGCAGAATTTTGTAAAGCAGAATTTTTGTGTTAAAAGTCAGAATTTTGCAAAGCAGAATTTCGACCCGCTCCCCACGGTAACATCATCTGCATACGCATTAGCGTATATGTTAGAACTGTTGAGAGCGTTTAACAGACCAGCATGCACCACATTAGTGGAACCAGAACGCTGCCTAGCGGGCATCCGCAATCAACGTTAAATTCATTAGCATTGCTTTAATCCACAGCACCAATGACTCGTCTAGGCACTGTTTTTCGTGTCAAGCGCGGTGTCAATTCTACCAATTAGATTTTGGAGCGCAGTTTCGCAAGATTGTCCGCGTTGAAAGGCATGTAGCATTCAGCGGAACCATTCTGCAAGGATGAAATTCTTCGGAAAATAGCTTCCTGTAACCCATCACCAACATACTTAGACCAATGTGAGGTGTGATGCCACTTGGATCCAGGGAGTTTCTTCCTCTACCTGCTAAACCATTTAGAGCTTCTCATGAAGCGCGATAGACTTCTAACGTCTGTGTTAGCCAAGTCACTAAGATCATTAAGCAGAAACACTCCCAGATAGAGATTTCTTTTATGGGAGAGTGCAGGCAGGGCCAGCTCCAGCCAAACAAGCGCCCTGTGCAAGATTTACAGAAAAGCTCCCTATTTTGATTTAGATTCTCCTTGAAGTTGCAATATTGCAAGTGATGTGAGTTAATGTGCAAAAATTCAGCTCAGGTGTGATGGATGTTGCTATTTTGGGCTTATTTGAACAAGTTTTTTGTTTTAAATGCAAATGGCAGTATCCGCGCAAGGTAAAATTAAAAAAATGAGCCCCGGAATTTGGCGCCCTATGCATTTGCATATCTTGCACATATGGTTGGGCCGGCCCTGAGTGCAGGACATGTACACGGTCATTGTGATCAATAAAGAAACTCTGTACTTTGGCGAAAACCGAAGGTGTGATCAGGTTTGAGTTCGATACTAGCACCCTAAGGGTTTATAAGAGGGAGTAAATTGATACTGGCCATCTTCCTCCTCATCCTTCTGATATTGACATTGCAGTCCTAGCACCCAGATCCTGGAACACCAACCTCCTTCCCATCTATGGAAGATGACGGCTCCAGCATCCCAACGACGAAAACAACATCGTGTACCTCCGTCGACAACACTCTGTTGGCTTGGAGACAGAGGATTATTTAAACAAGGTACTTTGGAGTGGGGATAAGCTTTTCAGTTCATCCTCGGAATCGGTAGGCCTAAACAATACCGTGGTGGAGGCTTCTCTCCCTGATTATATCGAAAACAATACAGTTTGCCCTCAAATTATATAAAAAGAGAACTGAAGAAAGTTAAACGAACGTCTTGGAAGCTCTTTTGTGACAAAATAGAGGAGTCCTCCAAGGTATCAAAATTAAGGAAAATCCAATCAACAAATCCAGTAATGTCGAGATGTTTGAAAAAAAAACGGATGAGACCTTGATGACATCAAGCGAAGAGTCGCTGAAACTGTTACTGTAAACTCATTTCCAGGCAGCGCCTAAGCTATCAGCAATACTTGATTATTTGCACCAATAACCGTTTCTCGAGATCTATTACTAAGGACAATCTGTACTTAATAGCTGCAAACCGTATTAATCTGCGGGACCAGACGGCATTATACCAGCCGAACTACAAACACCTTCCGATATCATCTTGCCAGTGCTTGAGATGATACTGAGGAGCTGTTTAAACCTGGTCCATATCCCTGCAGTCTGGAGAGAAGTAAAAGGGTTTTTTTATGCCTAAAGCTGTAACATATTCCCACGTAAGCCCGGAAGATCCCATACCTATTAGTCTAGCATCTTTACTCTGAAAACACTTTGATGATTGATCGATATCCATTAACTTTCAAACATTAACACGTAACTCTTATCTGCTGCCCATTATGCGTTCTGCAAGGGCAAATCAGTGGAAACGGGGCTACACTCACTGGGTACTGCCTACACCATAAGGAGTATACAATGGTGGTATTGCTGCGCTTTTAACAACGTCAACACATCTGCGATCGCGAACGAACTGTCAGATCTGAAGGTGGGCAGATGACTTGTAGAGTTTATCAATCTACTGCTGTTTAACAGGATTATAAACTCAAAACTGGGTGACGTTGCTATTGCCGTTTCAGGAAAGCTTCTTAATACATTAAAATAACTCTTACAACGATCTCTTTATAAGCTCTCCAGATTGGCGGTGAACTTGAACTGAACTGAACTTGTCCTCTTCTCTATATGACAATATTCGGCTGTATGCGTAGAAAGCTATATTGTCGCCATTTTAGACGTTCACATCTATTTAATTTTCCGTGGAGTATGACACCCGAGAGCAAGCGCAATCGAATAGTTTGAGGGTTGTCCCATCGATACCCGGTAGCTTGAATCTTGGTATGGGGGAATATGGTTAGACGTACCTACCATTTATCAAAAGGAAAGCTAACTTAAGCCCTAGAATTTGTTTCCTAAATTCTTACACTATTACCAGTTTGAGTTTTCAGCAGTTTCTTACTGACAAAATCATTTGTTTCTTCAAAATATATTAATGAAATATTCTTAATACATTTTTAGTTCACTTTTTATTGTTTTTCATGATTTGAACCCAAACAATTTAAGAAATCACTTCTTCTGAAAATGGATGAACATTTGTATGGGATGGTCTACGTTTCTCATGATAGCTATAGGTACCTACTCGTTTATTTTCTTACCGACAGCCGTTAACTTCCTGTTAATCGTTTTTAAAATGGGTACACGTACAATTTGAGATACTTCTCCCTCCTACAATGATTAGGGAGGATAACTTACGGTAAATCAGCACTCAAAGGAAAATGTAAGTGTAACTATGCTAAGCCCGTGCCATTAGCACTACCGCGCACCCCAACAGCGCTTGTCGTAAAATGGGGAGAAATCACATCTATAGGCAATTTCACCATGAATATGAGTCTAGCGACACGTTTTACATCCTGAAACAGTATCGTAATTATGCATGCAAATCCGTGGGTTGATACGACTGGAGATCGGCTGAATTCCTACATGCTACTGCCGAAGTACTGCAACGTGAAGCGTTTCGTAACGCAACATTGCTGTAGTGATGCGATGTGTAGCGTTAACGTATATAGGTACTGCCCAAAACATCAAATTTGCATCACAAACAGCTACCACAGTTTGCATGGCAGTAGAACGTAGTAAAAAGAGCATCAGTACCTAACTACGATGGACTTTTTTTTTATATTTATGAGAAATCAACCATCATCGGTGTCGTAAAATGTCGATCAAACAATTATTAAAAGTTTTAGCAGCGATATTATATGAAATAGGCAGGGCTCAAAACTCCTAGATCACACAAATGCAACCACATTAGCATTTGATTGGCCTCCACCGGTGAAGTAATCCGAAATCGGTAGGACTGCCAATATTAGAATACAGTAAATTGGGAGGGTTATGATTATGACCCCTTTAATACTGATCATAGGATCACGCTCACCGCCATTTAAACCATTTTATTCCACCTATATTGTTTGCCCCCAGCATTAAAGTTCAAATAAATGAATTAAACAAAAATCGCATGTGTACAATTTTATATGTATAATTTTTATTCAACATTACGACAAAAACAAAACTACACAGTAGTATTATAGAGGAAAGAAAATTAACGAAACATTATTAGGTACATTATCTGGATTGCTCAAAAAAAAAAAAAAAACAATGGACAAATTATTAATACTTATGTCACACTATTTACTGCTGTTTAGCTTCAGTTTTCTTCTTGCTGTTACCGTTTGTTTCAACGGCTTTCTTGTCCTCCTCGGGTTGATTGCTTTTTATGCTCAAATGTGCCGGCCCGGTTTGTTGAATTGGAACGACCCTCTCATCGTTCTTTAATGCGTTTGCTGGTGGTGGTGCTTTTACAGTTAAGACACCATCTGTTGAAACCGTTGAAACCACGGTGTTGGCATCATAACCCTTGGGCAACTGATATTTTCGTACAAATTGACGACTAATATAACCATGGTCATCTTCACGTTCCTCGTGTTTCCCTTCCACGACTACTTGATTACCAACAGTTTTGACCGTTAACTCATTCGGTTTGAATTGCTTGACGTCCATGCAGACCTGGAATCCATCTTTTCCCACTGCGACGTGGTCCTTGGAATCACCACCGTTACGTCGCATCATGCTAAGCAATGGGCTTGGCTGCAATGATGCCGTCCTGGGACGATAAATGTCGCAAGGATATATTCCAAACCCGAAACTATCATCAAAATCGTGAGCTCCAACACGATAATCATCAACCTCACGAGCGAGACTAACCAACAACGGAATTAGCGACATTTTCTTTTCTTTTTACTGTTTGATTTTTTGCTTTAGAATAAAAAAAACACTTAATGGCTTTATTTTTCAAGAATGGCAAGACCACTTTAAACTTGAATAGTTTTGAATCAATTCAATACTGAAAAAGACTTGCATTCTGCTCTGTATTTATACTATTTCGGCGCTATAAAATAAAATAGAAAGTCTCTCGAAGAACCGAAATCGAGAACAATCTGGCAAAATTAAGAGATAGAAGCGAAATTCTCTTTTAATTCTTTAATATAAATGAAAAGAGATTGAAAATGACAATTTAAAACACTCTCTTTAATAAGCATCTTCGAAATTAACAGATGAACAGAGAGAAATAGCGTAGACATTTTTCTAGAGAAATCTAGAATTTCGAATGACACTTGCGGTTTTGTGTTTTGCGGGATTTACTATGATGGAACTAAAATCATTGAGGTAGGTTACGTAGGTCATTGAATTCGTTGTCTGATGCGAGTTTTTATTTATATTTTATCATTCAATGACGCTAAATTATTATTTCTTCTTTTGTCATAGATGAGGATGATTTATACTTCGCATGTATGTATGTATGTATGGCCGCACAAGTAACATTCATAATTTGTCTTTTTTTAGAACATTAGGTATATTAAACAGGCAATTGCAAACCTACTGTACAATGCTAGAATTAGCGCAATTTAATACTTTTGTATTAAATTTTTTGTAGGTAGGTACCTACATAGTTTTATATTTTCGTTGAATTACCGTTTCTGCTTTTCGTCACAGCACTTATATATTATGCACATTCCCTTTTCACTAGGTAACTGTAACAAGAATATTTGCCACTACAAATATATTATTACGGTTACACTTGTAACAAAGCACAACGACAACACTCGACTGTACAGAGGGGTAGGAAAAGAACAATTATTGTGGGCGGTACAGATAGCGACACCAACGAAGAAGGACACTTTGTGGTTGGTAGGAGGAACTGAACAAGTTATTATTAAAATTGGTTTAAGTGGATATAAAGAGTTTCTAGTGTTAAAGATCATAAAGAGTTTCTAGTGTTAAAGATCAGAAGTGGGATGAAGCCTATTAAATTAAAGATAAGTGACATAAAAAACAATTATAATTTGAGTTTGATATTATGTAAGTGATTAGATATTTATGGCGTGAATCTTTGGAGCATGTTGTGGATAGCATTATTTAAAGTGGTTTGATACTGAAATTATCACTGATGGTGATAAAGTTTTTAATAAGTGAGGTTTTGGTCTACAAGACTTTACCTTGTTCGGTAGTCATTTAATATTTTATGGTTTTGGGTGAAGACGCGACACTGACCGTTATGTGTTTTGTTTGTGTGGAGCCGATTGTGCTTGCATTTTCAGTTCATGGAAAAGTAACACTATCTCTGTTCTCATGGCAATAGATTTAAATAAGTAATAAATGGTGGCGGAATCCAAAGTGAGTTGATGAGAAAGAGATGGTTATGACGCGACATGAAAGTGTCGGTGTAGTTGCATTTTCGGTTTACGAAAAAGCATAAGATCATTTCTTTATCTGAATCTGAAATGAGAGAGTAGTTTGGAGAAACATTTTGTTGAATATTTCTTGGCATGAGCGTGCATTTTCGGTCTACGAAAAAGCATAATGATTTTCGGATGAAAATATAAAGAAGCAAAAAATAAAACGAATTCGAATTATTGTTGTGTTTGAAATACAACATGATTAAGATGGAAGGACGAGATGAGTGTTGAAATTGAAGCGGTGTTGCAGTGTGCTCTGAATTTTCTCGCTTGTTGATCAGGCATTTGTTTGACAATATCTGTTAAATAGATTGTAATGTGCGTAATCAAGTTGGTGGCATTAGCTGGACATTTTCTTGGGGCGTCAGTTGCAGTGACAATTGTGATGCATCAGTTATAAATACACATATTAGAAGCGACTATGTTTCATTTTGTTCAAAACGAGTGATGCCTACATGCTTGTGTTCGGATTGTTTCAATGGGTAATAAATGTTTTAAACCATATAAATTGGAAAGTTAATTTTAATTCGGTGCTGCTGCTACCTGTTAGAAGGATGAATATATACACATGAACGTGTGTGCGTGTTGAAGTAGTGTTATTTTGGTTCACAAAATAGAATTGTTTAAATTAAGTATCCATCTTGATCGAGGCGATATTCCAGTCGTAGGGGAAGGCGGGGCATAATGATCACCCAAGGCAAAAAGGGCCCCCCTTTGTATTTTTATATTGAGTAAAGTGGCAACTTTGAAAAACAACCTAAGTGCTCTGATATTTCACTCGCTATTTGGGGAAAACCCTTTTTTTAATTAAAGTGGCAGTTGTTTTGTGATTTGAGCAAAACAAGTTTTTGCATAGAGTTTATATTATTTTGAGGTGATTTAAAGTGTATTTTTTGGGAAACTGGTCAAGTGAATAATTGATTGTTTTTATTTCATATCAAGGTAAGTGAATATAGTTTATATAAATTAATTTGTTTTTTCATTAATGTTACATTTTTAACTTATTTTTTCAATGTGTATTTAATAAGAGGTTTGGGGCAGAATGGGCGAGGCATGATAGGCATATGTGCCCATTATGCCCTATTTACTTTCTACTAATGTAATTTGCATTTCTATTCGTTTCTATCAGTATTTTATATTGTTTTAGATGGTTCGAAATTACGTGAGGAAGACCAAGTGGCAAGAATGGAGCAAAGACAGTATGCTACGAGCTTTTCAAGATGTGAAGTCGAAAAAAATGAGCTGTAAGGCTGCTGCTAGGAATTATGAAATTCCTCGAAGCACATTGCAAAGATTTATAAAAAAAGCGGATCAAAACCCCGACCGTCCACTTCTTGTTACAAAAATGGGAAATTTTAAGCCCGTTTTTTCAGAGGACCAAGAAAAAGAGTTGGCGGATTCAATCCGAATTGAATTCCATGTAAACGCAGATTGAAAGATTGAGGGATTCACTCAATCCGATCACAAAATTGTCTGCGATTGGATTGAAAATCAGCATGTAAACGCAAATTGAAAGATCGAGAGATCGAGTGAGAGTGTGTGTGCGTGCCCTCTTTGTTTTCCTTTGTTATGTTCACTTGACTGGGATTTTTGTCGCCACCAACACAAGGCAATCCAAAATACGTATTAAGTAGGAGGTGTGGAACTGAATTCTACTTCAATTCAATCTCTCAATTCGGTGAGAGCGAAAACCCGCCTCGAAAACCAATTCAGTTTCAATTCGATCTTTCGATTCGGTCATGTAAACGTACTAATAGATTGCGTTCAGTATAAGAAAGAGTAATGCTGTCTCTGTTTAAGATGTGCAAATAATGGTGTATGTCCATAGCTGCGGATAAAAAGAAAAAGAAAGAGCATATCTGTAGTTGGTGCTACTTTGAGGCCAGGTGTATGCGATAAGGAGATTGCTACAATACATTTTAAAATTGTTATAGAGTGTAATGATGTTGTGGATGGCTATTGATATTGATTCTGCGTTTTCGGTGTACGGAAAAGTATACAATCATATCTATTTAATCTAGCTATAAAGAGTTGTGTAGTTGGTGCTACTTTGAGACGAAGTGTATGCGGTAAAGAGATCGCTGTAATACATGTTAAAATTGTTATACAGTGCAATGATGTTGCGTATGGCTACTGATATTGATTCTGCATTTTCGGTATACGGAAAAGTATACAGTCATATCTGTTTAGCCTGTGCGAGAATTGTAGCTGGATAACGTGAGCAATCTGACACAATATTAATGGAAAAATATTTTTGCTCGGTATACCTACGAAATAGTGATATTAATTTGAATTTTGACAAGTGTGATGATTCGATTAGAAATAATGAGCCTCATATAATGAGTAATCACATTTGCCTATGTGTAGTAATTTTTTAAAGACTTTTAGTTATGCTCCTTGTATTTTGCGTAGGTATTGCAATCGCCTTATTTTATTCGTAACGTTGTAGATAAGATTTGAATCGTAAAGATGATTCCGTTGGTCTGCCTGTATAAGGAGATCGAGGGAGTTGAATTTATGAGTGTGTTGTCCTGTTGAACGGTCAATAATGTTGATTTTGTTAATTTATCAAGATAATGCAAAGTTGGTTCGAATAGCATTACATGTTTTTAGTAAATTAAACGTATCCAATCGTCGTGATGGAATTTTATTAAGTTGATATTGTTCGAAGGGCATGAACGGACGTTATTTTAAAAGAGTGGCAAGGATAGAGTGCGTTTTCAGTACCTAGATGAAAAAGTGTTTCTGTCTCTGCCTTAGAATTGCAACCGGTGTATTAGCATATAAATAACACGGTGTATATCTGCGATGGTAGAATCTGTACCTAGTTGTTCCTTTTAGACGAAACTTGTGGAAAAAGAAGATAGCCGCATTACGACTTGAAATAGTTGGATTGCAGTTGCACGTGGCAGCAAAATATAATATGCGTTTTCGGCATACGGAAGAGCATAGCTTTATCTCAGTCTTATCAAGCTGAGATGCGGAGGTGAATAAGTCCGCAATATGATTAGCGATTTATAATTTAAAATGGTAATCAGATGTAAAGAAGAATGGTAGCGCGTTTCGGGATACGCAAAAGTAAGCCAGTTACATACACACAATTGTGCTTGGTGAAGTGATGAAATTAAATGATCGTGTTGTCGGCTTTCATTGAGAAGTAAAGAGTAATGAACTGAAAAGGCACGATGATAGAGAGTGTCCGTCCAGTTTCTCATTGCGTTTTCGATTTACGAAAAAGTATGTGGAGTGGGTGGTGTGAAAACAACAACAAAGTCGATTGCCATGGGCAAGTAGAACAAAAAGATCAAGAACAAATTGAAATGATATAATACTTTGGGGATGAACGACAAAGTATGTAAATGTTGTCGTTTAAGTTTTCGGTTTACGAAAAAGTATGTTGTTGCAAGGTAGGTATGCATGGTTTTTGGCTAGTGTGAGAGTTGTTTGTTTTGGTTATTGAATGTAGAATACATATAATGGCAAAGAAAGTATGTATATATTGAATTGGAAATAAATGGAACTATCTACATATCTTTTGTTGGCGTCAAACGGTTTTACCAACTTGAATTATTACTTTTCATATTATTAAATAAAAATGCCGGTTGTTAAAGAGCACTACCTGTGGAGGGCTTCGGCTCAAATGCTGTGACTTATCTTGAATATTTATTTAGAATATTGTATAGTTTAAATTTAATTTATAACATTCGCGAGGTTGGGATCTCTTCAAATTCTGTAAACTGTAGATTGTGAAAGTACTGACAGTACTTATATGCTTACAAAAGAGGCATACATACCTCTTTATCGAGAATACAATTTAAGTCGATGGGAGAGTTGCAGGCATGACATGTTTGCGGAGGTAATGATCATCGATTTCGAAGAGGTTCAGGGATATGTTGGATGCCAAACTCGACGAGGACGTCGATGAAGTCAGAATGGACGAGTCTGTAACAAGAATGTTTGCCACTGCAAATATATTATTACGGTTACACTTGTAACAAAGCACAACGACAACACTGGACTGTACAGAGGGGTAGGAAAAGAACAATTATTGTGGGGGGTACAGATAGCGACACCAACGAAGAAGGACACTTTGTGGTTGGTAGGAGGAACTGAACAAGTTATTATTAAAATTGGTTTAAGTGGATATAAAGAGTTTCTAGTGTTAAAGATCATAAAGAGTTTCTAGTGTTAAATAACCTTTAGCATCGCGTTCATACAAATGTATCTTATGTCAGCAAAATTCTGAATTTGCTAATGGGTTTCAATAAATGCGTTGATCTGTTTTCTTTAAAAAATAAAGTTTCAGTGAACGCCACAGTGATATTAGTGCATTAATTTATAACATTTCGTGAAGTTGTGTAAATTAAAATTGCAGTGAGCTCGTGGTTTTGGACTGTTCAAGAAGAGGAACCTAATTATTACCGAGTTTCCTAACCCGAACACACCTGTTCTCAAATAGGCAATTGTGGAAAATATGCTTTTTACCAACTACCGGAAAGCATTTTTTTCTCTTTTTGTATCAGAAAGCACAAAAAGTATGTGTTCCTATTTTCGAACACCATAATTGGTGGTGTTATCTATATATTATATACTCGATCACAGATATGATGTTTTCAATTGTTTCTCGGTTCACCGACATTTGCCCTCCAGCCATTTTTTGACAACAAATTTAAGATAGTTTCTGTTTGCAATTACCCTGTCTTGTACTGCTATAAAAAAACCCTCACATTCCGAAAACAGTTTACCCTGTGTAAGCCATAAGTTTGAACTGCGTAGATTTATGTGATCGATATGGTTGTGGGGATGCACTCCGGCTTTGGATTTCCACGAGTTTATTTGTTGATCAACGCTCTTAACATTTGGTGGACATAGTAATGTGTTTGAACAGAGATTCAGCGGCGTAAATCCATCATCGAGAAGTGCGGCAGCTTCAAGCAAAGGGCAGTGACTACCAAGGAAATACTAGCCAAGAATTGTACCCTCGTTGTGATGCAGCTGGCTAAGATCCGCAATGCCAAGACCACCTAATTTGCACGGTAGTGATGTTCTTTCTATTGCATTTTATGGGCGGTGGCTTCATTATTTTGTCATCGTCTTGTGGGTCACTGCTTGAGAAAATTTTATAACTCCAAAAGAGTAAGTTAGTTAATTTGACATCCTTGGTTTCTGTTTTCGATTTTGCCAGGTGAACCATTTTGCATTTTTTCAGTCAAATTCCATTTGAATTTCAGAACTAAAACTTTTAGCAATTGCTATTAGGTATTTGATAAAGCTTTTCTCTTTTGTTTGCATAGAGTTTTAGGTCATCTGTATAGAGGAGATGGTTAATTGTATGATCAAAGGTTTCCATTCTGATAATTAACCCAGTTCTTACCTTAGCCAAAATGCTGCTGAGTGGAGTGAGTCCGATACAGAACCAAAGAGTAGGTAGTGAGAGAGTCACCTTGAAAAATCCCTGTTTATGAAAATGGGTTGACAAATCTCCTAAATTTCGAGAGAATACTCTTATTTCAAAGAAAAGTACGCGAACGTTTTGCGTAAAAAAGATGAAAACCGTCGAAGTTTGAGGTATTGTAAATGAGACGTAAAACAAAAATATTTGAATTTCGCGTTTCTTCAATTTTGGTTTTGCAATTATTTTTGAAGAACATTCAACTTTTTCTTCTTTTTACACAAAATTCTACAAGTTTAAGCACAAAATTGACCTATACAATGCCCAACTATGTGCTGTGCCGTTTCGAATTGATCATGAGTTTAAAAAATTAAATTTAAAGTTTTGAGAAAAGGACAAGTATTGAAGCGCTAATGGATGAAAGCTTGTAGAACATAACCAATGCCCATTCCAACGACCTAGACCAACAAAAGCGCCCAATGCAATTCTCAATATTTAACCCATTAACAATATTTAACTCATTAACAGTAAAAAATTGCACTACCCATGAGTATTAGACCCAATTGCACTAACTGCATAGCACCCCATGAATTTCAAGTCGAGACTCACCATCTTTTCATAGACTTTAAAGCCGCATGTGACAGCATTCATCGCCAGGGGCTCTAAGTGGCGATGACCGAAATCGGGATCCCGGCAAAACTGATTGAGTTGTGTCGAGTGACACAGGAAAACACTCGGTGCAATGTGCAGTATGGAATCAGCTCTTCCGAACTATTCCAAGCCTGCACCGGATTCCGACAAGGAGATGGGCTGTCATGTGACTTCTTAAATCATGTTTCGGAGCAGCTAGTGCGCGGGACAGGTGCCAACACTGGAGGCAATATCTTCAACAGATCCGTCCAACTACTGCGGGATACGCGGACGATATCGACATCATCGGCCGATCTCAGCATGCCTAGCGTTCACCTACCTCGGAGTAAATATCAACTCCAAAAATGAAACCTTACTGAATATCCGACGTAGACTTACCCTAGGAAACCGTTGCTACTTGGGTTAGGCACAGCAAATGACCTTAAAACTTTTTACTCGGAACACCAAGTGTAAGTTCTACATAAAGGCCGAGTGCTGAACGATAAGCAGGAAAGGCGCGCTTATTTTGGGTTCTTCGAAAGAAAAATACTTCTTCGGATATTTGGTCCTGTATGCGAGAAGGGCGAATGGAGGATAAGATATAACCGCCAAATTTATGAGCTGTACCAAGATGTGGATGTAGTCCAAAAAACTAAAATACATCGACTGAATTCTCTCGGCCACATACAATAAAGTCCAGCCAGAGCGCTTGGTCTGGGAAACTGGAAGCAGCGTGCCCGGGATCGCGGAGGATGGAAGGCTGCGTTGTCTCAGGCATAGACTCTCCACGAGTTGGGAGCCCGCGAAGTAAGTAAGTCCACAGCACCCAAACTTAACTTCCAAAAATGTTTTTTTTGTAGGATTCCCATCGAATTGAAATGGGAATCAGACACTCTTACGAAAGGGTTCGGAGTTTCTTTTTTCACATATGATTTTCAAATGGACTGTGATGTCATCGACATCTCGCTTCTGGAATAGTGGCCATAAGGAAGAGTCACTGGTCGGCCTTCCATATTATTCCCACCTGCGAAACTACGGAGATTGAGATTGAAACTTAATTTAGTTTTCTTTAAGCATGTTTGACCAAAACTCCAGGCCCACAAACCGCTCTTTTATAATCTCTCGGAAATTGCAGACAAAAGATTCAGTGACATAATTGATTTCCTCAACTCCACTGGCTGATTAAAGCTTTACTTCCTCCAATTTTTCCCAAATATATAAAATAAAATAAAAAAAAATTTAGGCATTAACTTCCCATACAGGGCCTAAGACCTAGCTTCTTCAACCTTGCGAAGTGGAACGAAATGCAATTTTAAGCCGAATCCGAGCGGCAAACTTGAGAAACTTCTCATGACAATTGATGCCATGGATGTGTCAGACGTTCGCGAGAGGTGGGACAGTGGAAACAACTTTTCTAGCCTCTGCTCCACTGCGCTCACAAATATATGTATATTTAATATTATAGTGAAGGGCCTCGTAAGTTCCTTTTACACGTTGCGCAAAAATAATAAAACACGTTGAGCACATTTTGTTATTTCAGACGCGAAATATTTTTTGCTGGAACGAAACATAAATACATATTTGTGTTCAATGTAAGCACTTATGTGACAGTTTGGGCAATGCATAAAGTAGCGCATAAGCGTTTATGTTCAACTTAAATACATAGCAGACGGTCTTTGAAGATCCCACACAACAGAGCGGTAAGCAGGTACGGTACAGGTACCGGTACAGGCTCGGTAACCGTATACTGCTTGTCCTTTCCCACGGAGGCGGTATTTTTATGCGGTATTCGCATTTTTTCACATTTACTTATTTTAGTTGAACGGCTGTTAAGTTGAACGGCTCTGCTCTTACATTTGCATATAACAACCTTTCTTTTCGTATTTTTATACTTCGGGTGAAATAAACCAAACAATATCGAATGTTTTTTTATCATCAATTAGTTTTTCCATATAATAGTAATGTACATTTTAACATGCGGTACGCGAAACAAGGCTGTCAACTGTGCATGCTGCGGTACAAAATTATATCGCTAAAATACCGCTGTACCGGCTGCGGATTACCACTCCAGTGCGTGCGTCTATATTTACCGCAATAGAATGAGGTAGCGGTGCAGATATGTGGGATCCTTTCAGCGGAATGCCGCAAACGGTACCGCGGTATTGTAGCGATGAGTGGGATCCTTCAAGGGGGCATCATACAATGTGTCATGTAACCTTTTTGTGACTGGATATTCAATACATCCTGTTTGTAAGAAATAGAGTTTGATTGCCAATAGAATGCATTTTGGTAAAGCTCGTTGGGAGTACAGTGTTATCACGTAATCAAAGTGCAGCATCAGCGTCGAGTACTCTAGCTTTAGCTCATTTCCCTTAGAAGTGGCACAATCAAAGTGACTATAACTTTACATAGAGAAAATGTTCTTAAATGTCTGCCAACTCTTATCGCTTATCACCTTAGCCGATTCTAGCCCTGGATCTTTTTTAAGTTTTGCTTTTGCAACAGAACCTTTTACTGCATCCAAGCAAATGAATTTGTCCAAAAAAGTAATTAGCTATTAGAGAAGAGGCATAATGTATCGGGGGACTATTATTGGTAGGGTTCAGAATAGATGATAAATAAAATGCGCAGAATATTAGATTGTAAACCAATTCCAATTGAAAAAGATCGGTCATTGATTGTTTAATTAAAGAGTCCTCTTCCACCACTCTAGTAAAATAAACATTTCTGTTCCGCATACAGATCCGTTTTAAATGTTTGTAAGCTTTGAAGTATAAAGGCCTGAAAAACATACGCTTAATTTTCGATTTGTTTTCAAAGCGTGAATGCCAATTTCCTTGCTTTTTCACATTCATGATTATACCATTTTTGCCCGGCCACACGTTCTTGGGCATGCATTTTTCTCATGAACATTGTGTCAACACACAAATTTAAATTTTATAGCACACTTGCTGAGATCTGATCTGCACAAGCCGAGAATTAGGGGATATTCATTCTAATTGATTTGTGTTCGTAAACGTCATGGCAGAGAGGGTGCAAATTCGTTAATACAATAAAGGAGTTCTTATACCAGAGCGGTACACGAACACGGTACCGATAGCGGTACTGCGGTACATATTCGTATTGCAGTAAATATACACGCACAAAGTGGAACTTATACCGCTACCAGTACTACAGTATGTAAATCCCACATGAAAATTCCACCTCAATGTGAACGGACAAGTGGTGTACCGCTTCCGCACTTCTATCGGTATATTATGTACTGCTCTGGTACGTTAGCTCCTTAATCTGTGAAAGTTCAACCGCATGTCTACCTGCAAATTGAAAATATACGAATCTTAGATCCGCAACTATTTCCTCATACGAAATGTCACAGTTTGTATCTATTTTCGATCCCTACGCTTTTAATGATAGGATTTCGGGGACGTACCTATTCCCCCGGCGGATTAAATTATAGAGCAGCTCAAAATTTTGCATTTAAATCAGTGGGCTAGCACGGTTGAAGATCACCGGTGTCATAAAAGAACAAATCAATAACAGAAATAAAAACTAAATAAAACTCCGGAATAACGCAAATTCAACAACACCCAGCATTTGATTCGCCTCAGTGACGAGACGATACGCTTTGCAAAATTCAGAAACAGTCTTCACTGCACCTTCCCTGATTTGTTGCCAACAAACTAAATAAAAATCTCATATAACTTTTAAATTGTAATTTTTATTCACAATAACGATAAAAAAAACAAACTACACAGTAGTATTACAATGGAAAGAAATTATCGAAAAATCAGGAGGGTACATTATCCATATGAAAAGATTATTAAACACAAATGAACTATTTAATTTACATGTATGTACATTTTTAAGAGTGCTGTTTCGCATCAGTCTTCTTGCTGTTAAAGTTTTGAACGGCCTTCTTTTCCTCTTCTGGTTGATTGTTTTTTATGCTCAAATGTGCCGGTCCCGTTTGTTGGATTTGAACGATTCTCTCATTGCTCGTTAATGCTTTTGCTGGCGGTGGCGCTTTTACGGTTAAGACACCATCTGTTGAAACCGTTGAAACCACGCTGCTGGCTTCATAACCCTTGGGCAACCGATATTTTCGTACAAATTGACGACTTATGTAACCGTGGTCATCCTCACGCTCCTCGTGTTTGCCTTCAACGACCACTTGATTTCCAACAGTTTTTACTGTTAACTCATTTGGTTTGAATTGGTTAACGTCCATGCAGACCTGGAAGCCATCTTTTCCCACTGTGACGTTGTCCATGGAATCACTACTTTTGCCTCGCATTATGCTGAGTGATCGTTCGTATGGCGAAAAACGGCGACGTGGATTTAATTGAAATGATGACATCCGGGGATGGTAAATTTCGTAGGGATAGATTCCAAAACCGAAGCTATCATCCAAATCATGAATTCCTACACGGTAATCATCAACTTCACGAGTAAGACTAGCCAACAACGGAATTAGTGACATTATTTTCTTTTAATGTATTTGACGGTTACGTTAGAACAAAATTAAAATCAACCACGCAACGGCTTTAATTTTCTAGTTTAACAAAGAAACGGATTATAATACTTTAACGCCTTTGATTTATTACTGAGAATGAGAAGAGACTTGGTTTTTTTCTGCATTTATACTTTTGGAGCGCTGAGTAATGTCACAGAGCAGACAGCAGAGTAGCAGTAATGCTCTCGGTGTCGATTCTCGACTAGTCTAGAAAAGTCTCGCAAAATGAAGAGATAAAAGCGAAATTCTCCTTAATGATTGAATTAAAATGAAGAGAAGTTGAAAATCAATTTATATTGCTCCTCTTAAATAAGCTTTGGCTAATTAAAGAGAGAACCAAATAAGAGTTTAAAATTAATCGAGATTTCTAGAATCTCATCTTCGCGAATGAATATTGTTTGTAAATGTGGTGCCGGTGCGTCATGGTAGGTTTTGTATTTTGCCGGCTGCTAAGCAATTTGTGTGAGATGCAATTTTGTATACATATATGTAATCTTGGTACTATACATCAGCTCTCACATACATTCATAATCATATTATTTCTTCATACGTCGGAAATGACTTGGACATTTTGTACGTTGTATTAACTCAGTTTATTAAAGATAGAGTAAATAAAGTCTAAAATATTTTGCTGATTTTTGTAGAATTCTTCTAGTCGGTCGCCGATACCTACATTTCTTTTAAATGATTGAATAAATAAAGGGTCTTTCATTAAGGACTTGACAACTTCTTTTTTAAATAAAATGCAAACTATGTACTTGGACTTCGTTCATTTATATCCGCCACGGAAACGTATGCAGCGGTCGATACGTTGAACCCAATTTTCGATGACTCGGCCGCACATTGCGAACGGTACGGCTGCTATTTCTCGTTAAATATTGGCTCTGAGCTCCTCTAACGTCGCGGCTTGTTGGCATAGACCAATGATTTAATGTAGCCCCATAAAATAAGTCTAGAGGCGTTAAATCACACGATCTTGGCGGCCAATAGACGGGTCCGTTTCTCGAGATAACAGATTCACCGAACTGCACCCGTGTGGCTTGTGGCACCGTCTTGTTGGAACCACATACCACTGATGTCCAATTCATGTAATTGCTCGAAGAAATAACGTTCCAACATGTCTCTTTAGCGAATTTACCGTAACATGACGGTCACTTTCATCGACGAAAAAAACGGCTCAATGATGCCACCGGCATGAAAACCGCACCAAACAGTGACTTTTTGCGGATGAAGTGCTGTTTAATGAAGCACATGACGGTTCTCGTATATTTTGCTTATTAACGGAGCCGTTTAACCAAAAATGCGCTTCATCGCTGAGGATGATTGTGCGATGAAATTCTTCATTTTCTTCCATCACTTCCAGAGTCCAATTCGAGAACGTACGTCGCTTTATATGATCAAGTGGATTTAGTTCTTGAGTCAGCTGGATCTTGTAAGCGTGTCGGCCAAGATCCTTATGCAAAATTCGCCATAATGTGGTCTCAGAGAGGCCCAATTCTTGAGAACGGCTCGAAATTGATTAATTTGGCTGGTTTGCGACGGACGCCTCTACGGCAGCAATATTCTCCACACCTCGGGGAAAACGTAGTCTCGCTGGCACGGCAACATCAAGCAGCGACTATTCTGACTCAAATTTGTTCACTAGACTATGAATTGCTTGTCTACTGGGACGAGAATTATGGCCGAAAATTGGCGTTAACGCTCTTAAAGTTGCGACCACCGACTCGGAATTTCGGTTGTAAATTTTAATTATGTGTAAACGTTGTTCCTTCGTGTACCTACTTCACCATGATGAAAATGTCGATTTTACTGAATTGACAGTTTGGTAATCGGTTTAAATGTTCCTTTGGCGAAAGTTTCCTTTAGAGAATTCTAGACATTCACGTAAACAAAATAAGCCGATATCTAACCGTGTTTGTTTATCTTCTTGTTTTCACCGGTATATGTAGGTACTACATATACATATATATATCCGTTGATATCTTTAATTATTATTGTTTTGTATTATGTTGCTGCTAAAAATAGAAAAAAAGAGAGGTCTGTAGGGAACTTTTTACATTTTGTTGAATGTAGGTACCTATAAACATTTTGTGAAATATTATTTGCCCGTATGGTAAAGTCGCCTGTTTCCGGACACCATCAGTTCTCCAGAGTATCTTTTTCCTTCAGAAATCTGTCAATCTGTTTTAGTTCTTGCATTTAATTTGTAATATTTTCATTAGCAAGGTAGATTCATACCATATCTATGTACAAATATTATTAATCAACCATTGTTACAATTTTGCTACAAAACAAATATAACATATACAGTTCTCCAACACTTTACAAAACGTCCCTGTTTAAGAAAACCGGCATAACACAAAAAACTTGATTCTTCAGAAAATCAGTTGTGCCGCACCGATTTTCATAATAATACTTTTTCGGGCATTTAGAATTATTTTTTTGAATTATGTGTTACATTAAGTTGGTTCCACATTTTACAGAAAGATAGAGAATGTTTTTTTAATCGCTTGGTGTCATTAACTAAACAGTTTTCTAAAATAACGACGAAAAGTCGTTTTATTATTGTTAATTTGCCAGTTCTGCTTTTCGTTGCAGCACTATTATACGCATGCATATTCCCTTTTCACTTACCTTCACTTCGATGCAAATTCATATAAATGTATCTTTTGTCAACAAAGTTCATAGTATGCTAATGGTTTCAATAAATGCGGTTTCAGTGAAAGTCTGGAAAAAGTTGGTTTAAAAGGTTAAATTTGTAGCAAGTGAATGTGCGAGAGATGTCTTTTTTAACCAAACCTCAGCGCCTATGTTCTCAAAGCACGACCTTATCTTTGCCACCTTCAATTTTATGTGTTGCAAGCAATCGCTCCCTTGTGTCTTTAGAGATTTCAGGTCATTAAATCTTGATCTCCTTCATTATGATTTGCTTAGAGTAAACTGGCAGTGCTACAATGAAGTGTCGCCCGATGAACAGATTAACAAATTTAATAATATTATAATATCCCTGTTTAATCGACATGTTCCTATTAAATCACTAACGGCCAAATATAAAGTGAATTCATGGTTTACGGCTGAAATAGTCCAACTAATATTTAAACGTGACGTAGCATTTAGAAGATGGAAGCGTTTTAAGCTGGCCATATTGCACAAAAGTTTCCAGATGCTAAGAAATTTGGCAAATTTAAAAATACGTAAAGCAAAGAAAAAGTTTTACTCTAAGCGACTAGATATTAACTTGCCATCGAAGACCTTATGGAATAACGTTCGTGAAATAGGTGTTGGTGGGCGTAGCGATTTTGACTTCAGGAATACTGATCTTAATGAGCTTAACAACGAGTTTGTCAAAACTCATTCACCAGCCAGTGCTAACGCATGGTCAGTTGAATCATCTAATGATTCCAGCATGTCTGAATTTGAGTTTTCGTGTGTTGAGCCAACTGATATAGTTAAAGCTATTATGAGTATCAAATCGAAGTCTGTGGGTCTCGACGAAATACATCCTTGTTTTGTTAAGATTATACTACCTCACATCCTTCCTCTACTTACACGCATTTTCAATACTATACTCATGACCTCCTGTTTCCCAAGTGCCTGGAAGATTGCAAAAATAGTCCCCATTCTAAAAAAAGCGGGAACTTCACAATTGTCCCCTGAATTCAGACCCATATCCATTTTGCCGTTTTTATCAAAAGTTATGGAGAGACTTATCCATCATCAGATGTCATCTTATTTACAGCGTAATGCCCTACTATGTAGGTACCAATCTGGCTTTAGGTTGCAACACAGTTGTACTTCTGCGCTGTTAAAAGTGTCAGATGACATAAGGTCATCTCTAGATAAAGATCATATCACTTTTCTGATTTTGTTGGATTTCTCTAAAGCTTTTGACACTGTGAGTCACTCTCAACTTGTCTTTAAACTTAGAACTTCTTTCAATTTCTCAATGAGCGCTGCAAAATTGATTTCCTCTTACTTGTCAGGCAGGAGTCAAGCTGTCGTAGTAAATGATAGAATGTCAGATTTCATACCAACTTTTATGGGGGTACCACAGGGATCTATCTTGGGTCCTCTACTGTTTTCAGTTTTCATTAATGATCTGCCTGGTTGTTTAACTCACTCTTCAGTTCATATGTATGCGGACGATGTTCAAATGTATTTAAGCTGTAAGTACGGACTTATTGAGGATGCAGTTACTAAACTAAATGAAGATCTTGATAGTATTAACCTTTGGTCCGAAAGAAATTGCTTACAGCTAAATCCTAAGAAATCGAAATGCTTGGTTATATCCAAAAATGCCGTGGATACAGTTTGTTTACCAATTGTTAGTTTAGGCAATGATATAATTGAATTTACTAATAAAGCCAAGAATCTGGGGATTTGGTTTAACTCTCGATTAAGATGGGATGATCATGTTGGTACCGTTATAGGAAAGATATATGGGTGTTTAAGAAATTTGTCTATGTCACAACACTTTACGCCCCTAAGCACAAGATTGATGCTTGCTAAAGCCCTAATTGTTCCAATTATTAGTTTCGGTTGCGAAGTTTATTGTAACTGTTCGGCGGAAACCAAGAGAAAACTTGATATTGCATTTAACAACGTTACTCGTTACGTTTATGAACTGAGGCGCTATGATCACATATCGACATTCAAAAAGAAAATTCTTGGATGTACTGTGGATGTGTACTTAGAATATTGTACTTTAAAATATTTGCATAAAATCATTGTAACTAAACAACCTGCTTATCTGTATGAAAAACTTCGTTTTTCTAATTCATCACGATCTCTGAGCTTAATTCCTCCGCGCACTACCTGTGTAACTACTGATAGGCAATTTTTTATTCATGCTATTCGCTTATGGAATTTACTTCCTCTCGGTATTAGACGACTTTGTTTTGTGGGTGGTTTTGCTGATTCTCTCTTCACATATTTGGCTGGCAATAATAGGATAAATGGATCGTAGGGTCTAGGATAGGTTTATTTTCATAAATTTATAATATTCAATTGCACACTAAATGTAAACACCTTTTTTTTTTTTTTTTGTTTGTTTCCTTGTTTTTATAATCAATTTATTTAAAATAATTTCATTTTGATCACATCTACACTTTATAGATACTTAGTTGTAATCTTTTGTATATGGTTGTTTAATTAAATAAATAAATATCTAAATATCTAAAATATCTAAATATCTAATATGTAAAAAGCAAAATAAATCACGAAAGAACTTTTAACTGTGTTTTTTTTATAATATAAAGGAAATTAACTTACAATCACCCCTATCGTGGAATCCGTCTGATCTGAGATTCACTTCACTTAATCGAGTCATGTGAACAGAAAATTGCTATCGTGGGATCCGTCGGATACTCTCCCTTACTGACCACTATTCAAAATTCAATTGTGGCAGCTCATTTCAAACACATTTTTTTGAAAAAATTAACAGTGAAAATAAAATAAAATAAAATAATTCACGTTACCGACATGTGGATGGTTCACGTCTGCGGATTGCACGATGCAAATTGTTCACTATTAGCGGATCGTTCCCCCGACGGATTCCACGATAGGGGTGAATATTTCATGAAATTTAGTATATACATTAAAATTGCAGTTAGCTCGTGGTTTTGAACTGTTCGAGAAAATTAACCCATATTTGACCGAGTTTCCTAACCCGAACACAGAGTTCGCAAATAGGCAATTCAATTCAATTCAATTCAAAAATTTATTGGTAGAGTACAAGTAAGACCAAGTGTCTTTTACTGTGAAAAATATACTTTTCACCATTTTACTACCTTAACTTATCGGAAATATGTTTTATTTCTCTTGCTGTATCAGATACAAAATTATTGTTCCTATTTTCGAACATCATATTCGGTGGTGTTCGAAAAAAGGCAGCTGACAGTTTTATGGTTTCCTATATCTACTCTATCACAGATACGATCGTGTTCAATTGTTTCAGTCGTGGCGATGGTGTAGAGTGTGTTGGCTTATGAACTCCATCACCGACATTTGTGATGATTTCTTTCAAGCGTGTTTGAAAATATGAGGTCAACGATTTTCTGATGACGACACAGTTAATTCCTTTAAGCTAAAGAAACCCAAGGTATTTGTAAGTATCCCCATGTTGCATATCCTCAATTATTTTGTCTTCATTAATTTGACATCCCTCGTTTCTGTTATATATTTTGCTTTTTACATTTTGCATTTTTCCAGGCCAAATTCTATTTGAATGTAAGAACTAAATTTTTTGACAATTTCTATCATTTGATAAAGCTTTTCTCTTTTGTTGGCATTAAATCCAAAGTACGTTTGTAGTGTCTTCCGTGTTGACACCTTTCCTTCGCACTATTTTCTCCAGACCAAGATTGAAGAAGTCACACTACAAACTACACATTAAGTCATTTTAGGGTGATATCTAAACCTTAGAAGTTATTGGTAAATAGGTTGTTTTCATCGCATTGAGAACCTGTTTTACGCCTCATTTGTATTTCATCTAGATAGTTAAAAGCTGTCTGGAATGCCGCATTCATAGGCATTTTGTTCAAGAATAATACTTGGTTGAGTGCGACCCAGGAGGAACAATTTCCCAGCGTGATATGAATATGATAATCAAAAAAAAAAGAGTAAAAGGATGAAAAGGTATAAATAATAATAAAGGAGAATACGCGAAAACTAAATTAAATCAATATTAATTGATTCATTACTAAATATGCGGTTGTAAGTATATCTGATATTTTGAAGTAAATTGATCGATTGAATTGACCAGAACAATATAGATTGGATAAATCTTTCTCAAGAAATTCTATAATCCATATGTTTTCAATCTTTTTGTTTAAACATAGGTAACATAGTTTTTTAGTTCATACTTAAGTAAATATGCGTCGATTAGGATGAGAAAGAAGTTGGCATTATTTTTTATACGAGAGATAAGTACCATGAACGAAAAAATTGTTCACCACACGTACATACATCTCCCAAAAAAAATATATTTTAAAATTATGAAATTTGTTGTAAATTACAATTTTCATTTTTGGACCAATTGAAATAAGATCCATGGAAATGTTGCTAGGAAGTTAATCAGTCTTTTTGTTATAACAAAAAAAATTACTGAACCGAGTTCAATATATGTAATTCCTTTCAGTTCAAATTTACATCAATAGGTATGCGATATCATTTTATATACGCGAGAAAACGTGAACGTAATATTGTTGACGCACGTACGTACGCACGCACATATCAACTCACACACACGAACACATTTTCTTAAAACCATTTTAAAAACATATTGTGAACCTTCAAATCTTAAAATACATATGTTGTAAATTACGATTTTCATTTTCGGACAAATTACAATAACTTACCAGTAACTGGGGAGTTAATAAGTGCGCTGTAATCAGCGAAAGTATAAATCTTATTTTAAGAAGACATCCTTAAAGCATTATCCTTTAAAAAGAAAATATCCATAAATACATTTCCCTTAAATTCATTTGCCCTGAAGAAAATGGTACCACTTGCCCGTGGTAGGTACATACTACATTTCCTGTCGGACTCTCTCACACACCAAAGCGGTACACACACACACTGCAAACTAGATTAGAACAGAGCAGAATAGTACAAGTGAGTGAAAACTGTCAGATCAGCTTCGAGTCTTATGTACTCCTCGCAGCTGTTTAGTTTCAAATAGAAAATCCTCACTGGTTTCTAGTATATTTTCGATTTTGAGTGAGCATTGTAGCTATCAATGTTTGACAATGACTTGATGTCGACTTGAACTTGTTCCATGTTATTAAATCTCAACAGAGATATCGCCGGAAAATCTCAGAGGGATCCTTAAGTGAAACTCGCCTAGTGCGATCGAGTGCAAAGATATCTTTTTAAGGTTTGATAGCATTAAATAATGGATTGACATAGTAGATAGTAAACGTATTTATACAGATATATTTAAAAGGGTGATTAACATTAAAACACTTCTTATTAACCATATTTATAATCAATTTGGAGTTAAAAGCAACGTTGCGGTTATATGTACCTACCTTCATATATAGGACAAGTGCATACCTATATCGCACATAATATAAACTAATTTAGTGAGCATGCCAATGTTGGAACCATTTTCTCCGCAGGCTTTGAAGGAATAAAATGAGAATTGCACACAAATTTGACCACGTTTCTACTTGAACAAACTAGATTCTCGGTTGCGATCTCCAGTTCATATCCAAAGTCATCTGAACTACAAAGTACCTAATCATGTTTCTATTTAATCTAATCCATAAGCAGCAGCGAACTTGTTTGTTTAAGAAAATCTCGACCTCGCACTTCAATCGTAGCTCACAAAGTTAGCCTCTGTTATAACTTACCTACCCCTAAATGTTAGTCAGAAGATCGTTCACAATAAGAGTTTTGTATCATCCTCATTTTCGTTCTCAACTAGGTAGTTCTTAACTAATTTAAGATGCTCACTAATTGTAATTTGTATTCAGGTAATTCAATTCAATTGAATTTAAAAAATAATATGTAGAGATCCCCAAATAAAGAAATAAATTGAAGTTCGTCCTGCCTTTCTCTCATAAATTGTTCCTTCTTGCGTTTCTTTAGTCAGACTTTAACCCTCATCTCCGTGGCGTAGTACCCAGAATCGTTATGTCCAGCCCGGCCTTACGTCCAAAGATTATGCTATCACTCCGGCCGTTATATAGCCCACCTACGAACCCTTATATATAATATAATAATAGTGCGACTGAGTCAAGAAAAAAAATTTAATGTTAAATGAAAACTTGAATGTAGTACAATGTAGGGTATTTTTATTTGTATAGGTGAATTCAGTCTGGCCTATATGCACTTACGTCAGTATGGTATCTATGCACCCAAATCTAATACTTATTCATTTCACTGGCCAAGGCCTCCCTAGTAATATTATGAGTTGCCCTTGCTGCAGAATAGACTGTTGGTAGGCGTTAAGCATATAAAAAAAGACAAAAAAAGTCAATAAAAAACCTTTCTTGCATGAAAAAAGAAATCGCGAGACAATGGCCTGAAATACGATACCTATCTGATGAATGGCGCTAGAGCTTAAGTGCAAGGTGCAACCACCGCATAAAATTGACACCTTGATGAAAGCAGAAAGAGAGTTGTATGTATAAACTCACTCTTTTCGTCTGTCCGCAAAGTAAACAAAAAAAAAATATCGATTCAAAAGGCAAAACATAATAAATAATATACTCAATATATACTATATAGATGCATGAATACTTAGGTATACGCAGTATATACAAGTGATACCTACATTCTACATAACCACCACGGTTTATCATGTGGAATCGAGGCAGGGAGACTGCAATTCTGCATCCTTGGTAAGTTGATGGATGCTGAATACACACCTGAAATCTGCATTTCTGCACGAAATTCTAGTTAAAAACGGAAACGTTGTACATAAATACAAAATGAGGCAGATGTATCCAGATCCATTACAACTGTCGTCCTCTGTAACTGAAAAAGCAATCTCCAAAGAAACAAACCAACTGATTATTTCAATTTTTATTGAAATTTTTTTATTTACTCATAAATTAAGACGCACATCGATACAAAAAAATGGAATGGAAGTTTTATCTAAATCATTTCTTTTTTATTATTCAGAAATCAGAAAAATTATTCATTAGTCTTTTTTCATGAATGAAAAATAGGAATTTTGCAATTGAATGCCCGGTGAAATTAGTTAGAAATTTCTTCGGTAGTCGTTTTATCACCATTTTCGCATTGGGGTGGCTTTACGGTCTCCAACGAAACGGCGTCTTTGCAATTTTCCTTTACAGACAAATGGGCTGGACCAGTCTGCTGAATTTGGACAATTCGTTCGTTGCCCTCCCCCGATTTGATCGGCTGCGGTGCTTTAACCGTGAGGATGCCATCTGACGAGAGGGTAGATGCCACCTCCTTTGGATCGTATCCCTTGGGTAGGGTATACTTACGGATGAACTGCCGAGCAATTAGACCATGCCCATCCTCTTTTTCCTCATGCTTTCCCTCAACCACAATGCAATTATCGATTGTCTTGACGGTAAGCTCGTTGGGTTTGAACTGCTTCACGTTCATGCTGACCTGAAAGCCGTTCTTGCCAAGAGGAGTGTATTCCTTCTCCTCGTTGGCAGTTTCTTTGTCATCCTGCGATTTTACCATTTTATTGCGAACATTTGCATAAGGATGCTGACGATGCTTAGGTAGCCATAGTTGCGATACTGTCTTTGATGGTCGATGAAACTCGTTGGGGTAGATACCGAAACCGAAGTCGTCCTCGACACCACGATGGAATTCGCTGATTTCATCGGCCAAATCGAGTAGGAATGGGATGAGAGACATTCCTGTTTTAATGCTGTTTTCTTTGACTTTTCCTTTATGAGCAATTGATGCAAGACTTTTGTATATTAATTTTTTAAAATTGGATTTAGATAACCGACGAACACGCCCGACACCCTCGATTACTAACTTTCCTATGTTGCTAAATTGCTGAATGCCGGCCTTTTAAAGGGCTGCAGGGCTGAATTGTAAAATTTTGTTCATTTCTCTTAAGAAGCTGTCTAGTAAGCAAAATCATAAATCGATACTTCTGCTACAGTGTGTAAGAAGTTGGTGTTGTATCGGATACTATGATACGAAATAAGGTGAAATAAAATCTGAGCTTCAGTCTGTTTCATTCTGACAAGATAATTAAGCTGGTGGAATTTAATTTAAAGTTAAGACAAAATTAAGATACGGCGTAATCGGCACATACAGGGCCTAAAACCCAGCTTCTCCAACCATTTGCTTGTGCGAAGTGGAAGGCCCTACAATGTTAAAGTTAATCCGAATCCGAACGGCAAATTAGAGAATTTTCTCATGACAGTTGATTCTCTTGAATATTTTTCAGACGTTCGTAAACGTTGGGGCAGTGGAAAAAAATTGTAGGTGATACTTCGCCAAGGCGGGATTTGTACCGGGAACCTTTTGATTAGTAGTTCAACACACTAACCACTGACCCACAGAGCCCATTTCATTTTCCTTGGTACAGAATTATTTATGTAACTGTCCCGTGCAGGGACGGGCTTAGAACATCACTGCATCGCCGCCCAAAAAACAGCACTTATCGCAAACGGCGACTAAGGACAGAGCTTAGCGACACATTCAACATCTTGAATCTCTTTCACAAGAAGTGTGCATGCGAATAAATGGGTTGACACAACTGAAGATCACCTGTGTCGTAACATGAAGATAATCAGTAACTGGAGCATGCGCGTGTCGAAATCCTAAAAATTAGGCAGGCCTAAAACCTCATGAATCACACAAATGCAATAACACCAGCATTTAATTGGCCCCGGTAAAGAAGTGAACCGAAATCCAAAGGACCGACGATGATTATTGAGATCAAACCGGAGAACCCCACAGGTGGACTAGAAGGGAGGGCGTAAGGTGGGAGGGCTATGATCTCTTTAATCCTTATCCTAACCTCGCCGTTAAGGAAGAGAAAGATACTTCTTTATGTATCTGAACAGTTTTTTTTATTAAAGTTTTTGTCTTGCTTGACATCCTGTTTGGCACTTTAGACGTACAAATCTTTTAGGGCATGTTATTATTATACATAAATAACAATTTTCTCCCTCTTTCGCAATCATCAAGCCTATACTTTGTCCAATTTTTATTTGCATTACGGCAATTTGCCTTTCACTCTGACCATTATTGATTTCAATAAGCTGTCTCAGTTTTAAAGCTCCTACACGGTTGCCGTAGTAAGCATTATAAATTGCCGTATATCTCTCAACAATATGGATATGGTTAGCAACTCTTTATTAAGATTTTATATTCAAAATCATGTTGACCGAAATAAATTGAATCTATCTTTTTCCACACCACCAAAAAGTATGATAACAGGCGCGTTTTTTAAGGGTTGTAGGCCTAATCCCTTTCGAGGTAAAAATAAAAAAATCAAGATTCCAGTTAATTCTTGAACCGAACTCTATCAAAAACTTACGACCAATAGTAATTCTTCTTAAAAGAAAGTAGCCAATAGTTGCATAGCTACATTTTAACTGTTTTTATATTATAAAAAGAAAAACGAAAACATGAAAACTGTAAAAGACCAAGCACGCAAGCAGTGTCATCTCTTCTCTAAAATATTAGCTCTCAAAAGCTTTAATATAACTTAAATCCTGAAAGCTACATAGCAAAAACCCAAGAAAACCCATACGAATTTCCATGAACTGGGCAATTGTAACTCCGATTGAAAGTGTACAGATATTTGATGTTCGGATATACTGGGTTCAATGAAGATTACACAAACGATTTTCATGTAACTCAGTGAATCTGCGTTTTATTTAAGTGGCAATTTCTTAAGTTGAATCCCGTGCAAGCAGGAACAGGCACCGGTGTTTTTGAAAAAGCTCTCCCATAAACCTGTACTGCAAATATAAATTGGACACAGCATTATTATCACTTCGATCTGTCGTCAATTAATATGCCCAAAATTTGTGTTCAACAGTCAGTCAAGCATCATTCATCAAATGCCCTAGCCCACTGTTCATCATAAGCCTCCATAATTCCATGACGAGAGTTCTGGTCTATGACGCACTTTTCATACTCAGTTGTCCCATCATTTTAAAAGAACTATAAATTCATAAAGAAAAACAATACCTAGGTAGGTACCCTGTTTTCGTCTATATTTCATGTATATATATATACATATATATTTTCATGCATATAATGTGATCATAAATAGTTTTCGACAGCTGTTCTTGTAGCCCATATTATGACCTGCAGAGCATAGGTATAAGACCATTTTGCTGAAATTTGTTATGCAGCCGTATATAGTGCAAGCAATTTCCGGTGAAATGGTAATTTTGGCAGATGACGCGGCCATATGTGTTATGGCATATAGGTCGCAAACAGTGTGTCTTTTGCCTAACCTAAGGACCCCTGCCTCTGAAGGCCAAACTAAGTAAGATCTAAGGAAACATCTGATGATTTTTGACATTTCCTTTCATTGCAGGAATTTCTTGCCTAGCTCCCTAACGCAATTGTCAAAAATGGCCTTTAAATTTAAGGCGGTTCAACCAATCAGCGATCGAGGTTAAGTTAAGAGGCAATGACATACTGAATCATGATCTTATCTTACCTTCACGAACCACCCGTAAAATGTTGATGAAATTTTGTGTTCTTAATGGTGTTTGGAAGAATCTTAACATAGGTACCTACCTAGTTAGGCTAAAATTCGTCTAGCGATTCCTAAGTCTATAAGGGTCATTATTCCTATGGATAAGCCACTATTAACCGAATAGATACCGCTGTCAAAAAGAGTCGGTTAAATTCTCGATGAAAACGTAGCAAAATTATTAAATATCTTCAATATGAAGTATTTTGCCTAACTGTAGGTAGCTATAGAGAAACCATGTGCGTATGCATTTTCTCTTTGCGGCATCTACAATCTGCTCGTGAAGTAAATTGCTGAACAGAGTCTGCGCTTCCCAATTCGCATATTGGCATACCTATATTATAATAAGCAGCATACGATAATAAAACTAAAAAGCCGGTTGAAACTCATAACCGGTCGTTGTACCAATATATACATACATATGAGAACGGTAATAACTAATAAAAGGTACGAAGCAGATACATACTTTTATATTTTTATATACCTGCATTATTAACTGTGAATACGCAAATATGAGGACACATCCCAACTCAATATGCGGTGTTCTAGGCAGCCAACGAATCCTTGACAACGATTATCTTATCTTCCAGCCAAAAAAAACCGGTTTACCGGCGGCCGGTACTCAGAACGAATTCATTAAATTTTGCTGATGGGTATATTTTTAGATGCATATACATAATAAACTTCAACAAGGGCATGGCGGTATGCATTCGATGTAGTTATGTAAGTAGTTCTGTGATAACCGTACGTCTACGTATGCACTTTCCTACTTGCCGGTAATTCGGCACCGCATGTTTGTGTTGTCTTGTGAATAAGAGAAGCATTCCATTGCAAACAACGTGAGCGTTTGTACGTTCTTTTGTATTATGTATGGAGTTGTATTGAATTATTGAGAGAGCTGAGAGCTTATAAGCATATAAACTGTATTAATGGGGTTAAAATGAATGTAGGATAAAGAGATGTAGAAATGGAATGCTATGCATGTGGTATGTGGAAAGTGTACGAGAAATATGTAGGTACTATCAAAGAGAAAAGATTTGTAAGTAGGTACTCTGCTACTGCATCCGTCGCTTGCTTTGACTTTGAATAGCTGAATTTAAATAGAGAGTGCAGAAGATACACCGACACGCCACCAAAAGGTGAAGTTAGCAATTGCGCACTACTGCCACTTTTCAATCTATTCTGGAATTTTCTGTAAATTTCGATTTGCCGGCAATTTCGCTATAAATGCAAGAGCACTTGCTTCGTCTCATTTAGTTGTTTTGATACATCCACCAAATCGTGTGAATTGAATACGAAGTGTTAGATCACGGTTTTTGAGAATATAAAAAAAAAAACTAAAGAAAATGTCTTCTCTACCATTGCTTTTGAGTGCCCTCGAAGAATTGGATAATTTGGGTGTGTCCCATGCATCCCCCATCTATGGAGGTGATTTCGGACTTGGACTTCAACCACGTCACATCCATCGTCCAGCCATCTATTGTGGGCCATCCCAAGCTACTAAAAGCCTGCCGCTTGCAGTTGCACTAGCTTCTGGCAGACTAGGAGACCGTTTAGCTGGAACTAAATCTGAGGGTGTAGTATCTAACATTGGCAAGGATGGATTTCAAGTGTGCATGGACGTGCAACAATTCAAGCCTAACGAGTTGTCAGTGAAAGTCGTTGATAACTCAGTAGTCGTCGAAGGAAAACACGCAGAACGCGAAGATAACTACGGACACATTTCCAGACATTTTGTCCGTCGTTATGCTCTGCCAAAAGGTTATGATGCCGATAAAATTATTTCCACACTATCGTCGGATGGAGTTTTGACAGTAAGCATTCCAAAACCAACAGTAGAAGAGAAGGCCAACGAAAGGATTATTCAAATTCAACAAACTGGACCAGCTCATTTAAATGTAAAGGAGAACGAAGGTGACAAGTCTGAGAAGGAGGAGAACGTTGCAAATGAAGATAAGTAAAATGACTCTCCCACGAACATTGGTGTCTAGTAAATAAGTATTATCCAGCTATTATGTAGCGTAGCCGTAGTATTTAGTCCGTTCGCGAACTATAATATGCAAACGTAAATTTTTATAAATTTTATAAATTTTTTGAGAAAATGCACGAATGTAATAATTTTTTTTCACACAGAATTTCGGCTGTTAAAAAATGAAAATTGTCAAATCAAAATATTTTTGATATTCGCTTTCTTGGCTTTGTGGATTTTTTTGTGTAAATTATGTTTGGATCCCATTCATTGATTAAGCCAGGAGAAAAAGTATGTTAAATGTTTTCCAAAAATAATTTCTAATCCGAGGTTGAAGAAACGCGAAATTCGAATTTTAGTTTGACCGCCTTTTTCACAATATTTCAAACGTAGACTTTTTTTGAAATGAGGGGGTTCTCTCGATTTTGGAGATTTGACAGTTTTCATTTTCCTGCACATAAAAATACGCGAACGGACCTTATTATTTCCACTGTTCACTTAAATAATGAATGTAAGATGTATAAACATGTGAAATAAAGTCAGAAAAAATTGCAAAGGGTGTTTTTCTATTTATGTAGGGTTTATTTTCAGCATAATTCTTCGGGATTATTCTGTTATTTTCTAAGATAGTGTATACTATTGTATACATATACCTACAACGTGGTGTTCTACATTTCACTTTTATCGATACATATCGATTTTATTTTTGCGTGTAAAAATAAAATCAATTAGGTATTAAAGTCGAAATAATTGTGTAATATCTCAATTGTAAGATATCATCTGGGGGCGAACGGACCTTATTATTTCCACTGCTCACTTAAAATAATGAATGTAAAATGTACCTAGGTATAAACATGTGAAATAAAGTCAGAAAAAATTAAAAAGGGGGTTTTTCTATTTATGTATGGTTTATTTTCAGCATAATTCTTCGGGATTTTTGTGTAATTTTCTAAGAATGCCAATTATTGTATACATATATAGCTACTGTTTGCAGAGAAATAATAATTCATAAAAATATTGGGTCAGTTCCAATAATAAGAATATAAGCAAGGTTCATTATTTCACTTCAGAGAGGTAAACTTGGTGTTCTACATTTCACTTTTATCGATGTCGATTTTAATTTTTTTCGAAGTTAAAATAGCTAATTTTCGTGTGTAAAAATAAAATCAATTATTAAAGTCAAAATAATTGCGTAATATCTCAACTGACAGATATCATCTGGGGCAAACGGACCTTATTATTTCCACTGTTAACTTAAATAATGAATGTAAAATGTATAAACATGTGAAATAAAGTCAGATATATTTAAAAAGGGTGATTTTTTATTTATATAGGGTTTGTTTTTAGCATAATTCTTTTGGATTTTTCTGTAATTTTCTAAGAGGGTCAACTATTGTATACATAGGTACATATATCTACAATTGTTTGGAGAGAAATAATTCATAAAAATATTGGGTTGGTTCCAATAATAAGAACATCAGCCAGGTTCCTCATATCACTTCAGAGATGTGAACTCAGTGTTCTACATTTCACTTTTATCGATATCGATTTTAATTTGTTCGATGTTAAACTAGTTAGTTGCAAAAATAAAATCAATAATTATTAAAGTCAAAATAATTGTGTAATATCTCAACTGACAGATATCATCTGTGGGCCTACCTATTCCAGAATGCGCGGAGGATCGCTTAGAAATCGATAACTCTATTTCGAACTACCTACTTCGCTTTGCGTTATTCCCAAAAGCGAACTTGGGCGAAAATTATCCTTCAGTTTTTTTTATTTAAATATCCACAAGTTCCAAGTCTTTCCAATTTAAACCATATTTTTCCATTCAAATGTAAGCTGTTTCCAAAACCATGAGGTTTTTTTGTTTGTTTTTGTAAAGTATTTGCAAAATATTGTTTATATGATCCAGCAATACAATGTTTTTTTATTAAAAATGGTCTCTATAAGCTGAACGGAAGAAGAAAAAGCATCCGATTATACATGAAGGTATGGGTAGTAAATATATTAAAATAAGGTGCAAAGGAAATAGTTTAACAGTGTGGCTTCTGCGCTGGATAGTTATAGAGATGTATTGAACATTGCTATAATTGTGCTCTTGACTTTTTAACACATTGACTGCCAATTTTCGAAAAATAGCTAAAGGTGAACAAAAAAAAATGCTTAGGTATTTTTATTTGGTTTGCTTAGGAATGATACATATTTTCATTACATGCAACGTCATTCAAATATGAATGACACACAATTCTCCGTTGTGTATGACGGCTACATGCCACTAAAAGGCCATGGCAATCAAAAATGAATGACACTAGGAACAAACTGAATAGAAATGTAAAAGCCTGGCCTCTGGTGATCATTGTAGTACACTTGGTTAAGGCAAATCTGCGAAAATGTGGATTTTATTGAAGATTAAAGTTGACGATGAAAAAATTTACTAATTATAAGAAAAATTTTATTTTAGTACAAAAAACTTAAATCACAATCCAGTGTTTATAATAAAAAAAGTTAGAAAATAAAATTTAATTCACATATAAATTAAATTCACATAAAAAACTATTTGTGCTCTGTGTTGAAGCACGGAGGGCCCATTTGTGGCTGCCCAGGACAATCATTGCAGAAAGTATATACCATTTTTGAATGTTTTCCGGGTTCTTCACGTCCTTGTTCTTGCTTTAGTTTTGCATACCAATTGAAACATTTTTTCCGCAACTTTTTGTCATCCGGGTTGGTTCTTTGGGACCCATGCGTTAACAACTGCAATTCCTAAAAGAAATTCTACACCAAGCTTCCTATACCGCTGTACACCTTTCCGGAGAGTCGTCGAGTATGAGGCCATCTGATCAGAAAGATCAATGCCAGCTTTACCTGCATTGTATCAAAGTATACTACAAGTGGTTTTGTGGTAACCTTTCGATATTTACGTCCTTTGGATGTTGACTGAGTTTGGCTGGTGGAAGGCTGGTCAGTGTTGGGCGTGGTTGCTGACTTCAATAGTTGGACCTTCTGGTTTTTCCTCGTAGGTCTAGGTACTAATATTGGAGCATGTTTGTTGGACAAGATCCTCACGTCACGGGTATCCTTCCATTTCAGGACAAGCAAAAATGTAAAATATCAAAAATTCTCCTTCTGAGAATTTTCAAATAATAAAATGTAACCAAATTATGATAAATAGGATGAAAAATAAAGAAAATTGTTCAGTCTGTTCACAACTAAAACCCGTGTTCGTGTTTTTTTATCGAACCGCAGGACGATTCGATAACTTACATACATGTATGAATGGCATTACCTATAACGTAAAATTTCATCACAAATTTCATGCAGGGCCACTTCATTCATATATGAATGACAGTCGCCTGCACGTCCTACCGCTTCAAAATCTTCAACAAAACGACCAATCTTTACTACAAATATATTTTTTTCAGTAAAACAGTTATAAAAAATCCCAACGCTTACTTTTCATGTTAATTTTTTTTTTTCAAATTGGCTTGGCGCGGAATGTGTAATCTAAGTGTCATTCATTTTTGAATGCCATGGCATGCAGTGGAATGTTACCGTCATACACATATGAATGTCGTGGCCCCCACGGAAACATGAGTGTCATTTATATTTGAATGACGTGGCAGTCAATGTGTTAAATAAAGAAAACATATTTTCATCTTACATATATCGCGTAACAAAACAAATCAATTGGTTCAATAAAATAGGTTACTTATATTATACATTTTATCTCAACCCACCAACAATCCGTCATCCGACCTACATATTTTAAAATCGAAATGAAAAGTACTTTCAAAGGAAAAATCGAAAGCGAATCGCCACGGCCGTAGCCAGGACCTAATGTATGGGTGAGTTGCAAGTTGTTTTTGGGTGACCTGATAATGTTTTTAAAGAAAGTCAAAATATATAGTCTAGAAAAATTTAATTTTTATTAAAACCGTAGGTAGGTATAAGCAATATCACATTCATTTTTTATACCCTATTCTTAGGGTATATACATTTTGACGCGAAGTTTGTAACACACCTTAATATTGCCCGTAGACCCCTAAAATGGGGTCGATCAGCATCGATAGTATTGTCGATCTAGCCATGTTCGTCTGTCCGTCTGTCGGCAAAAATTAGGCATTAAAACTGGACCTAGAGAGCTGAAATTTTAACCATATACTTTCTACAAGTAATCAAGAAATCCGAACACAGAGCTCACAAACTCATAAAAACAAATTTATCAAAAAATCGAATTTTTAGCTAAAAAGCTGAAAATTTGTATATATGATCTTTAACTCCTAAAACTGAAAAAAAATATTTCTAAAATCCGCACACTGAGACGCCCACAATTTAAAAAAAAAACGTTTTTGAAAAACCAAAGTTTGAGTTAGGGAGCTGAAATTTATAATATAGACTCTCTAGGAGCCCTTTATGCTCATGTGTAAATATTTTCAAAATCCGCCGACTGATACGCCCACAATTAAATAAAACAATTTTATTGAAAAACCAAAGTTTGAGCTAGGAAACTGAAATTTATAATATGGCCTCTCTAGGTGCCCTTTATACTTACACGCCCAGAATTAAATAAAACAATTTTATTGAAATTTATATTATATACTCTCTGAGGGCCCTTTATGCTCATGTGTAAATATTTTCAAAATCTGCCCACTGACACGCCCACAATTTAAAAAGAAACTTTTTTTGAAAAACCAAAGTTTGAGCTAGGGAGCGTTTTTTTACAAAAGCTTCGTTTTTTCGATTAAATCCTTTAAATGTTATTTAACAAAATATGTAGAGCGTTCTTAACAATTCAACCACACTTAGACTTTTTTCACGCCCACTTATGAGGGATAGGAATAAGAATAGGGTATCCAACAGTTCGCCCAAGCGGACTGTAGCCCGTCCCTATGTTTTAACTATGAATTAAACGTATATGCTATAGATAGGAGATCCAGAAATGGGTAGGTGTTATTGTTGTTATTTATACACAACAAGTAAGTACAAATATCTACTTAGAATTAAAAAAGTTGTATTGCAAATACTCGTATCATTGGTTTGCAACAAATTCAAACTTTTTTTTTCAAATGCTATAAAAGAAAGATTTCTCATTCGTTGATCCGTCATTGAAGAACGTCGTATTGCGTCTATTCTCGAAAGTGTAGAAAATGATGACTTGTTCAAAGATGTGCTAGCACCAAATATCTCGACAGCTTCAAAGAGGCGATAAGTTGTAGGAAAAGCGCTTTCAACAGGAAACAACACCAGAGCTATTTTTTTCTTTGAGCAGATAATTTTTTACAACTAAATTTTCTTGATGTGAAGGCCAAATTTAATTCCGTCAGTGGTTTTAAGTCGTTGTAGTCAAGTGAAGACATAACAATGGATTCGCATAATCGGGTAGATCGACCTTTCATTCTCCTTGATCTTAAGACAACAGATGAAAAACAGAATGCTGTTGAATATGTTCCAACAGCATTCTGTTTTTCATCTGTTGTATAATCAAAAATTGTTGAAATGATTCATCACTTGCAAATCTTTTACACCTTCCTAAATTGACCTAATAATTGGCATCGCTCAGCGATAGCCAATTTCACGTTGTTGCAAAATTCTACTAGCTGGTTCAATTATTCCCAACAATTTAAATAAAATCCAAGCAAGAAAACAAATTTTGTTTTCATCGCGGAACCAAGCAATCGTATTGCTGTTACCATATCATCTGCATTAAGGTTGTGTTCGTTGCTTTCCTTTATTTTCGTCAACGTTTGAACTGACTGATCGAAGTTACTGTTAATTGCGCCGAAATTGCTTGAAAATGTCCTGACCAGCATTGTTCTATAAGCAATGGAATGTTTCTACTCTCGTACAATTTGCGAATCATGAAGTGATTAAAAAAGTCATGAAAGAGCTTTACTTGCTTTTGAGTGAGCTGAGCTCACCCTAGCGTATGGCTGCCCATGTCCGTGCGAATCGCTTTTGAGTTTAGGATAAACACAAATCCGCCATCAAAAACGATCCGACGCGCTTTCCGGAAAAGTCATATTGTTTTAAATTTTATTTTAAGTGATTTCGAAAATGTTTTGATATTATGAAATCGGTCGAAATGTGGAACACTGAAACTTGATTTTCAATTTCGAGTTCATTTCATTGCATTCCACGATGCGATGAAGCCTTCACGTTACAGCACCTATCTCGAAGATAATGGAGCGAGATCGGATCAGTTGGTACTTATGTTCAAAGGAGAGATCCTACGAACCGCGTCAAATAGAAAATATCAATCAACGTTCCTATCCTTTACAATCGCAAAAGAGAGGCAGACTATAAAACTCCTCGTCGCAGAAATGCAACAACACCGGCATCTGGTTGGTCTCAGTGCCAAAGCGATTCGAAATCGGAAGGCCTGTTGATACTTTGGTGTGAGGGTTATATATTATATTATATTTTAACTGAAGGGATAGTTCAGTTCTTAACCTGATCCTCAAAGAAAAGAAGAAGATTGGGTTAATTTCACAATACATTGGATGCGTGTAAGATGCAAAGTCATCATTAGTCCCGAAACTCAAACGATCAAATTATGACACACACAAGTTTCTAAACACATCTAAAACGTTGTAAAAAGATTTTCTTGTTTAGCTCTGAGCAGAGCACTGAGCAGAGTTTGAGCACGTTGAAACGTTTACAGGAGTACAGTTGTCAAAATCAAAAAAACGTTTGGACCCCACGGTTGTGCACCACCTGTAACGTACACCTACCCCTTTCAGTCCCCTCACTTATTCAAAGAAGTTGATAAATGCCCATGCGAGCAGTCATACTGCACTGCGCTGGGATCCGTCCTTAGGGCTGAGCAAGCTTTACAAATTTAATATGACACTGGTCGCCTGGCTCGCTTACAGGCGTCCAGAGCTCAGCCGATAAAAGAAACAGGAAAAGGGACACTCGCAGCTAGGCATGACATATCCATACATATGAGTTGACAGGGACGTTGAATTAAAAAAGTTGTCCGTACGTAAAAAGTGGAACAGTAAACAGATGGAAAGGAATCGTTCCTATGATGTGCCTGATATCATAGGAACGATTCGTATCATTTTTGTGAATTGACTAAGAAGTTGAACAGAACAAAGTTTCCATATATCTACGGAAAAATCTATAAAATTCAATTCGATTAAATTGTGTTTAATGTTCCACTTTTTTGATTTCCTTTAAAAAAGAAAAATCATCATCCTTGCTTCGCAATCACAAACGTTTACAAATCCAACGGCATTTCTGATAAACAGTTAGCGATGATTGAGAAAGAGAGACTGCTCTTTTCTTAAATATCTCTTTTCTCTTATTCCACCTAAATCAAATAGATCTGAAAATAAAAATTTACTCACATCCGTTCTGCTACTGCTGACTGACGGAGATTCTGTCAAAGAGGTTTTTTTCTCTTTTCTTCTTACTTTCGCTGAATAAAGAGTAGACAAATGAAGATAGCTCTAGAAATTTCTCGAACTTCAGAAATTTAGTATAAAAGAGCGTCGACTGCTCAAAACCCATAGTTCATTTTGAAAAAACAATCAATAAGAAAGGTGCTTTTTGAGCGGAGCAGTAAAAGTTTCTATATTAAAAGTTTGTTAGAAAGAAAAAATAAAAATGTCAGCTTTGCAATTACTTCTGAATGTTGCTGATGAATTGGACAATCTGGCATTGTCCCCTTATTATAGTGGAGGTGACTTTGGGCTTGGTGTGAACCCGCATCACATTCACCGTTACCAACGCCCCAGCATCTGTCGCCTACCACTTTCCGCGGTTGAACGTATGGGCGAACGTCGATTGAAGAACCAAAAGGGATCAGCTTCAGCAGTCGCCAATGTGGGCAAAGACGGATTTCAAGTTTGTATGGATGTTCAGCAATTTAAACCTAGCGAACTATCCGTAAAAGTATTGGACGATGCCGTAGTTGTTGAAGGTAAACACGAGGAGCGTGAAGATGAGCATGGTTTCATCTCTAGGCACTTTGTTCGCCGTTATGCCCTACCAAAGAGCTACGATTCGGAGAGGGTCATCTCTACCCTATCTTCGGACGGAGTTTTGATCGTAAGCATTCCAAAGCCAGCCGTTGAAGACAAGCCGAAAGAAAAGGTTATTCAAATTCAACAAACAGGACCAGCACACTTGAATGTGAAGGAGAATAACCAGGAACAGGCGGTTGAGAGTAGAGCGGATGAAGTGAGACTCGAAAATTGCAGTGAGGATAAATAAATTCTTGGACAACTTTTATCCCAATACTGGCGTCTTTAGACTGAATTTCCTTTTTTGTGTTCCCATTTTAAAGCATTTAGAGAAGAGTGCTATTTATTTATTTCTGTTAATAAAAAATATTACGAGTAGTTTTATGTAAATTGTTTTTTTCCTGGTTTTTATATTGCAGCTTTGGTACACGACGATGGGTGTTTGATATTTTTTTGTTCTTAAAAACAAGGCGATGAAAAAGGCACTGGCCTGTAAAATCTTTTTTGGAGTAAGGTCCAGAAAATATTTAGCCCTGGTAAACTTTCCGTATAAAGCAGGTTATGGCACCAGCAGTGTATTTCTTATGTCTTTGGAACAAGGTTGTTACCTGAAGAAGATGAATATTTAGCCTGGTAAACTTTCCGTATAAAGAGGTTATGGCACCAGCAGGGGATTTCTATAAATGTCTTTGGAACAAGGTTGTTACATGAAGAAGATCTTACTTCTGGTTAATTTCGGGCTAGACTTAGACATTAGGGCGGAGCGCTGTTGTATGGAAAATAAAATAAAATGGGAATATGATAAATATACCCTCGTCTCTTTGGATGATGGGGTTGGTGAGGGGTTGTATGGCTGGGGAGGGGGTGGGGCTTATTATGGGAGAGGGAGCAAAAAATTCATAAACTGTGAACTTGAGTTTGGTTTGACATGCGGTGCATTTTAATAAATTTGGTATGACCGACTTCGGTATTTACTTGTTTTATTTTAAACGACTGGCTGGGTATCGTAACTGAAAGTTTTTTATTTCAAGTTTGTTTTAAAAGTAATAAATAACAAAGGAAAGCTTCAATGTTTGTATTTTTTTCAAGTTTTTATAACTTTTTTGTTTCTACCTACATTTGTTAATTCTTTTCGAGAAATCAAAGTATTTTTTACGATTCAGGCCCATGTTCTGCATTCCACTTTTTGTGAATTTGCATTTCGATGGAAATGAATATTGTGAATTGGAGCAAATCTGTAGGGAGTTATTACGAATGGTTCAATGGTTCAAGTGCGAATTTCATTGAAAATTGCTAAAACTATTGCATCCATGTTGACTTATGCAAACATTGTGTTTGTTTAAGATTTTGCCAGTTCGAAAGTGAATTGAAATCTAAAACGATCGAAATGCATAACACCAAATTTCATTCCGAGTGAAATTGAAAAGTGACAGTTGAATATTTTGAAATTAGCATGTGTAGGCGAAATAAAGTGTTGAATATTTTTTTGAAAGTATTCCACACGAAATAAAGTGATCTATTTTTTGTTGTTGTAGTATATTCTGTTACATCAGGTCCGTTCGCGAACTAATATGCAAACGTAAATTTATATAAACTTTCGTGCAAAACTACACAAACGCGTTCGCGTACTGAGAAAATGGTAAAGATATGAACGAAAGAAACATGTACATATTTTCGTTAATTTTTCTTCACACAGAATTGCAGCTGGTAAAAAATGAAAACTGTCAAATGATGAAATCCTATGAGATTGTCAGCAAAAAAACAGCGGTTGCTTCTTTTCAAGCCAAACTTTGACGTTTTTCATCTTTTTACACAAAAGCGTTCGCGTACTTTTCTTTGAAATGAGAGGATTCTCTCTCGATTTTGAAGATTTTACAGTTTTCATTTTTTTACACATAAAGTATGCGAACGGACCTATCTAGTTATGAATGAAGTAGTAAGCATTGTTTATTTAATTTTTATTTTTATTAATTGGGTGGAAAAAGATATTGTTTTCATTGATGAATCCTAAAATAAATTTAGTTATTTAGTCAGTTGTGTTACCATAACTTATTTTTTATTCTTTTGACTAAGTGCTGATGTAGGTATCTATATTTTTATATTTCTACAAATAGACTTCATGGTACGATTACAAAGACTATAAATTGAAATGAATCCCATTCAAAGTCATAGTTGAATTTTTATTTTAAATAAACGTGTGTACGAAGAAAAAAACAAAAATGAACTGCAGTATTAATGATGTTTCGATGCGTCATTAAATCATTGATTGTGAATTCATTGTTTGTTCGGAAGAGAGCGATTGTGTAAAATCTTTTACAAGAGAAAATCACGGAGAATAATTCAGTTTAATTCAATTTGGAATTATTCGCCGAATTTGTTAAGATTGGTAATGAAGACGTATGGACTTTGATGTTAAGTCAATGGTAACTCGTATGCAAACCACTGTTTTATATGACAACATTAAAAAAATAATAAAAGATATGGAAGAGAATATATGGAAGAAGTTGGAAGAATTTCAGGAGCGAGACAGTGGATGGACTTTGATTAAAAAAAGCCTTGGAATTGAATATTAATAGATTTCAATGTTTGAGGGGGTCAACAAACTTCAACTTACCAGATTTCATTAATAACAAAAATTCTGTTATCAATGTTAGGAACAGTGACATATACTCGTACTGTTTCAAATGGTCGATAATATCAGCAGTAAATCCAAACGTGTCAAAGCCCAATTCCCCATACTCTTATAACATATCGGATATAACGAGTGATTGCATTCTCACCGCAAATATGGTTTTAAATTTTAAAGATCTCGTTTTTCATTTGGGAGTTGATCAGATATGCAATTTTGAATCACAAAATCAAATTAGTGTAAATGTGTTTGCGTTTGGTTAACCCTGCCGAAAGCCTTCGAGAATTCAAGCAGACAAAGAAGCGTAAGAAGGCTATTAGGAGTAAGTGTACAAGCACGGTAAGATACCATTTGGTCTGCAATCAGCAGCAGATATTGGGGTACTTGTTTCTTACAACGGCTACAACTCGAGCTATTTTGCAGGATTTAGGGGAAAATGACGTAGCGATGCAGTGGTTGATACTGTGGGTCAAATGGGCTATGGTATAGGGCAAAATTAGTCTCATATGTAAATCAAAGTAATATCCCATCTTCACCAACAGCATTTGATTTGATAGCTGCAATACAGCTTATAACATCATTCTCGTTAAAGGATTCAATCTTAAAACCTCTTTCAGAATGCCAGAGCGGATTTGGATTTTCTGAAAACTTGAAAATTATTTGCGCAGGACTGTTTTCGAGGAAGTAATTTTTACATATTTTAAATTACTTTTAGCATTCAAGAGACTTTAGTATTCTACATTGCTCTACTCATATATCATACTCGTCAAAACATTCCTCTATTCATATAAAATATACCATACCCCACTTCCTTGCAGTACACATGGTATTACAATTCCAAGAAAAGACCACCCAGACCAAGCATTTCACAAACCAATTAACGTAGTGCCGTGTATTATATTTCAATAACAATAACACCGCCCTTGCCCAGTATATACACACATGACCATGTGATCGACACTAAAACAAGTGGCGGTCCCTAAAGCGACCGACGACGCAACTGTCAGCCTAACAAACCGACCAACAAGGCAGCGATCGCTGAACAAAAGCGACCTACTCAGAAGTAGTCGTATTTTTAGCTGACCGTTGCACATTTGTCAAGTGCAGGGTGATTATCCACTGTAGGGCGATTACTCATGGCATTTATGTGTGTAACATATTGGGAAATACGCAAATAACTTATAAATGCATACAATGCTGAGGGTGCAGATCGATTCTTGAGCAATAATGCCAACTACTGTAGTTGCGACATATTGAGTAGGCATGAGAATACAAGTATAAAAGGACAGTGATTGTAAAGGCTAGGGACAGAGTAGATTCAACTGTGTAAAAGTAATATAATCACTAGCAAAGGTCGCAGCCCAGCCTAGACAGCGGGCCTTTCTGGCAATTAAAAATCAAAAGCAACATTATAAGTTTTTCAATTCGAATCTCTTTCTACGGCTGGTACTCATCCCTCAAGTCTGAGGAAGCACGGTATCAATCGTAACATTTGGCGGCAGCGGTGGGATACCACATAAGGTCCCAACTACCAAAGGTTTTTAAAGAATTTTTCTAAAAAAAATTAAATCTTTTGCGTTTCTGAGGCAAAACATCAGAAAGTGAAAAAGAAAAATATATAAAGTGAAAAGAGTAAAAGCGTGCTGGGGCTAAACATCAGCAAGTGAAAGTGCAAACCCGAAAAGACCCAAGATCATAAGACCTGGCGAATTCCCAAGCGGACGCCGGAGGCAAAGTTTGGGCAGTGCTTCAAAAAACCAGGAGATCCATCAACTTTAGGGCACAAGCCGCTTACCTGGCAACGAGGAAAAAGCTTCCATCAGCAGAACTACAGCAGCAGTCCGCCACGCAATCACCTGGAGCACCAACAATATCAACAACAACAGAGAAACAGAACGAAAGGAAATAAGGTACAAAAAAAGAAAAATATATTTAAATATCATAAACTTTAAAAAAAAAACATAGGGACGGGCTACAGTCCGCTACGGCGAACTGTTGGATACCCTATTCTTAACCCTATCCCTCATAATTGGGCGTGACAAAGTCTAAGTATGGTTGAATTGTTAAGAACGCTCTATATATTTTGTAAAATAATATTTAAAGGATTTAATCGAAAAAAACGAAGCTGTTGTAAAAAACGCTCCCTAGCTCAAACTTTGGATTTTCAAAAAAAGTTTTTTTTTTTAAATTGTGGGCGTGTAGTAGGCGAATTTTGAAAATATTTACACATAAGTATAAAGGGCCCCTAGAGAGTATATATTATAAATTGCAGCTCCCTAGCTCAAACTCTGGTTTTTCAATAGAATTGTTTTATTTAATTGTGGGCGTGTCAGTGGGCGGATTTTAAAAATTGTATCTCCCGAGCAGTTTTAGGAGTAATAGATCATACATAAAAAAAATCAGCTTTCTAGCTCAAAATTCTATTTTTTCGAAAAATTTGTTTTTTTGAGTTTGTGGGCGTGTGTGTGGGCGGATTTCAAAAATTCGTAAACTTGATTATTTCGGGACCCTAGTGAGTATATGGTTAAAATTTCAGCTCTCTAGGCCCAGTTTTAATGCCTAATTTTTGCCGACAGACGGACAGACGGACGGACGGACATGGCTAGATCGACATTACTATCGATGCTGATCATAAATATAGTAACTTTTAGGGGTCTACGGGCAATATTAAGGTATGTTACAAACTATGCGTCAAAATTAATATACCCTTAGAATAGGGTATAAACATAGGGACGGGCTACAGTCCGCTACGGCGAACTGTTGGATACCCTATTCTTATCCCTATCCCTCATAAGTGGGCGTGACAAAGTCTAAGTATGGTTGAATTGTTAAGAACGCTCTATATATTTTGTAAAATAATATTTAAAGGATTTAATCGAAAAAAACGAAGCTGCTGTAAAAACCGTTCCCTAGCTCAAACTTTGGATTTTCAAAAAAAGTTTTTTTTTAAATTGTGGGCGTGTAGTAGGCGAATTTTGAAAATATTTACACATAAGTATAAAGGGCCCCTAGAGAGTATATATTATAAATTGCAGCTCCCTAGCTCAAACTCTGGTTTTTCAATAGAATTGTTTTATTTAATTGTGTGCGTGTCAGTGGGCGGATTTTAAAAATTATATCTCCCGAGCAGTTTTAGGAGTAATAGATCATACATAAAAAAATTCAGCTTTCTAGCTCAAAATTCTATTTTTTCGAAAAAATTGTTTTTTTGAGTTTGTGGGCGTGTCTGTGGGCGGATTTCAAAAATACGTAAACTTGATTATTTCGGGACCCTAGAGAGTATATGGTTAAAATTTCAGCTCTCTAGGCCCAGTTTTAATGCCTAATTTTTGCCGACAGACGGACAGACGGACGGACGGACATGGATAGATCGACATTACTATCAATGCTGATCATAAATATAGTAACTTTTAGGGGTCTACGTGCAATATTAAGGTATGTTACAAACTATGCGTCAAAATTAATATACCCTTAGAATAGGGTATAAAAACCCATACGTTAAGATATACATTTTTTATTCTTGACTAAATTAAATATTTGTACAGACTTACGCCTTTCTCTCCTTCTCAAAACTCTTAATACGCCCCCTCCATCCAGTGTATTCCTCGTCTAAATTGATATACATTTGCTACATATACAAATACTTTTGCTACGTTTCACTTAACGCCATTCTTTCCAAAAATGTTACCGAAAAAAAGGCAACTTGTAGAACTCTTCGAGCGTCTACTGTCTACCCTTCTACCACATATCTGAACCAAATATAATAGAGTTCAGAATTCAGATAAGCGACGTGTTCAATATCGTTCCTACGTATAACGGTGATCCCGGCGAATTGAATAAATTCGTTTCGTGCGGAAATATTCTCTTCGGGTCCGTTAAAACCGAGGACCACGGAATATTCCTGAATGTGGTAAAAACTCGCCTCGAAGGTCCCGCGTTTGACCTTGTTCAATGCAGAAAATTGGTTCTTGGAGTGACTTAGTCAGAGAATTGGAAACCGAATTCAGGCAAACGCAATCACGCTCCTCCGCACAAAATGATCTATTGACCGCAAAACAGCGGCTAAGGAAAAATGTCAAGGATGTGATGGTGAAATACAAGGATGAAATCCCTACTTAGCAAATGTGTCTATGACTTAAAATTTTCGTTTGCGGAATTCCGCATTGACAGTTCAGTCATTTTTGATTCATCGGGAGAAGTAGGTAACCTATTTTTCAACTCTGAAGGAAAAAATGTTTTCTCTTTTTTGCTTCTTCTTGACCAGCCTTGGACGAGTTAACACGGGTCGATAAGTACCCTAGTTACAGCACCTAAACTAGAAAAAAAAAATACATAAAGCTTATCCCAACGTAATTGAAAAGTAATACTTAAACTTAAACTATAAAATAACTAAAAGTAAAGAAGTTTTATTACGTTTAAAAATCACATTTGCATTTTAAATAAATGAATTTAACTCCGTGAACAAAAAAATAAGTCCGAAGAAAACCAAATTATTGGTCAACGCAAATAAATTACGATCACCCTGCAGACCATTATCAAGCAATTGATCAAACGGGAAAATTCCTGGTGTTTGTTTGAATTACTCCAAAGAAGCCCCAGCAGAGGAAGCAAACAAATATATCGTCGTCTTACTTTCTCAACCTTTTGTAGATCAAAATCTTAGTTTTTTGTTTTTTCCAGATTTGGCATCGTCACTGTCCGCCTCATAAGTCTAACAAACGCGTATCTGAATAGCAATCTCAAGTTAGCCGCAAATGACGGCGCAATTTCCTTTCATCTTACTTTCTTTGTCTTTGTTTACTGCAAGAAGCTCATAACTCGCTGTTACGAGGTTTTCAACAATGTGTCATTACCCAAAGTCGAAGATACGAGCTTTTCGCTCTTCATGCATCGCACGAGAGACCAAAGATATTACTGTTGTCTCGTTTTTAAAGGAACATTTAAAAAGAGACAGAACTTTTTTGAAATCCTTATTCTATAACCGTCAAATTTACCGTAATGCGAGTGGTTTGTGCAAGCCTTGTTGATTTTCTATGAAATTCTTAACGTGTGTCGTGTAGTCGTCAAAATCGCCGTAATAAGAGTGTCTTGTGAAGCCTATGCGATTTACTGTCAAGGTCTTTATCGTATTTCTGAGATATATAAACGGTACCTAAGTGCTTTTTTGTACTATCAGGAAATTTCTAAACTATAAAAAACCGTAGACGGTCATATCTATAAGATGAAAAGGTGGAGCAGAGGTGCGGAGTTGGTGAGTTTGGCGAGAGGTAATAATGATGAAAAGGAAGCATGTACCTCAAAAAAGAACACATCCGGTAGGTATCTCATGCACTTATTCCTAAATTATTTCTACGAATGACATGAAAAATGTGCTGTATCTAATTTTGTCATCTTCAGTGCAATCGTTGGAAACTCCAATAATTATAATAGAGAAAGAGGAGATTGTCGTTTTAGATGAAAAGACTGGCCAGTTTGTTTTTCAAGATGCAAAACGGGCAAAAAGTGAAGTTATCAATGATTATAATTGTATTTTGGATGAAAAAGCTGGTGAACTAAAACCTCCTTCATTAAGCTCGGAGAGTGGTGATTCTCAGTGTGACTTCTCTGTTTCGACTGACGATACAGATTGTAAATACAGCGAATGTTCCAGCGATTCAACCGATCTGGACACATCTTTAAGGACTCTAGATGAAACCAGTGGTTTATGCACTAACAAAAAAGCCAAGAAAGGCCAAGGCAATAAAAACAGATGGTTGCGAAATCAATTGAAACGTAGAAGACAAAAGGGCAAACAGTATACCTACTTCAATAAAAAGAAAGAGTGGTGAGGGGATTATTGGAATGGAAGTTCGGGGAGAGAGAGCAATGAAACCCAAATGTAATTCAGTGAAATGTGCTAATAGCAAAACTAGGAAGTGTCAAGAAATATCAGAAAAGGACAGAGATGAAATAGTTCATACATTCTGGGACGTTCTTTCTTGGGAGCAACGAAAATTCTATGCCAACTCGATGGTTGTACTTAAACCTGTTGAAAAAAAAACCACGGGCAGTCCAAGTAAGAGATCGCATACGTTGCAGTACAAATTAAAAGTTAGTGGTGAGATGAAAGCTGTGTGTAAAAAAATGTTTATGAACACTCTCTGTATCGGCGAATGGTCAGTTTTAAATTGGGTCAAGAGTGCTAAAAATGAAATCTGCATGACGAATAAAGCTCCCACAGTAAATAGGCTCGAACCCATTAACATTACCAAAGTAGAACATATCAAAACATTTTTGAATGCAGTCCCTAAAATGCCATCCCACTACTGCCGAAAAAGTACAAGTAAACAATACGTTGATGTAGATTATGCGACTTGGATGGAATTGTACAAAACTTTCGAGGTCTACATGAAAGACAACAACATCCCGTGTGAAGAAAAAGCTTCATATAAATGTTTTTTGACAATCGTTCATGATATGAATCTTGGCCTATATTGACCAAAAAAGGACCAATTCGATTTGTGCTATGCATTTAAAAATGGTAATATTGGAACAGAAGAGTATCAGACGCACATTCAGGCCAAAGAAAGAGCAAGGCAGGAAAGGGATTCAGACAATGAAAGATGCTTAAATACTTGGCAGTAGGGCACACCCAAATGTCATGTGATTCGGTCCATTCTACCATTTAAATTAAAAAAAAAAAACAAAGAGCTCTTCGTTCCTGCCGACTTTGTACGAGTAATCAAAGAAGCAAGATCTGAAAAACCATATCAAGTACGCTACCTTAGTCATGAGTTCTTCCTTAATTACGGAGCGGCAATCAAGTATTACAAATCGATACGACCAGGGAAGAAAACTGGCGATCCTTGTGTAGTAAATATCAGGACATTAAAATACACCCAATTTGGAACAGATTACAAGGTAAACTTCGACAGCGATTGGAAATTATTGCCCCAACTATTCGACAGCAATGCATCACGTGAAGTTGAAAGACTCTACAATCAACCCTTACCAATCACAAAAAGGAAAATGGATGATCTTCAGAGTTTGAAGGAGCTTTTACCAAAAGAATATCACACCTTTTATGACCATCTGACTCATGAAGAATGATGCTCCAAAACATTTTTTTCTAACGTGTTATTTCCTAAAATTGTTAATTTCTTTTGTTCTAATAAATAAAAAAAGGTTTCATGGTTTTTTTATTATTAGTTTTAACGCAACAACATCGTATCTCACATTTACGGTAACACGATTGTACTGGAACTCTTAATACCGTAACCTCGTATCTGAAAATTCTTCTCTTATCTGGAGTGAGTAATTTAATGTACAATTAAATCACCTGAAAACCACGTGTGTTGTAAGTTGTAATGAAATGGCATTCACACATTTTGCTTAAAAAAATTATATTAGAAAATATGCAGTTTTTTCTTTCTACTGTAAACATGGTAAAAGAGAGATACGAGGTTGAGAAAGAGAGCCGACGATATATCGATCACCGGCATTTCTGCCCAGAGAGCAGCATCCAGCGCATACAATCATACCTGCACGAGACAACTCCGATGGCATTGAGATTCAGCTATACCGTTCCACTGATTAGTGCAAATCTCCCACGTGCTTATCAATGACGATTGAGACGTCAGTACCCGCCGCAGAGTCAAAACGTTCGTTTCAATTTTAACGGCTCCGTAATGAGTTTTTTCCATATGGGTTACCTACATATTATATCTGTTTCATTATTATAATTTAACCCCCTTCGGGTAGAGGCTAGAATTTACCCGAGGTAGGCATGCCTGTCGTAAGAGCCGACTAAAATCCAACCTCCGTATACCGAGCGTATAGTGTATACAGAAAATGCAATGAACAAAACGAAACGATTAATTACCCCAGGTGGCAGTCCAGCTTTAATGGAAAATCCACCCTCTTCGGAGGTCGGCTCTACGGATTCTGGGGAGAGCCGCTTATTGCAATCCATTGACCCTTTTATTAAAAGTTCAAGGGTATCTCGATCACCTCCATCAAGATCGAATAACCCCGGGAAAAGAAGTCCGCCGGGAGCGCCAGCGCGTGAAAAACAGGACTCAGTGAAAAATACAAGTTTTGAGGAAGAAAATAAAGCACTCCGAATCAAGCTTAAGGAAATGGATCTACTCTATCAAGATCTTAAGAAAGAGATAGATCTGTTAAAAGAAGAAAATAAGGTCCTAAGGAACACTTATTTGCAGAAAGAACGCGAATGTACTCCTCCACGCCTAGCTACTCCGGAATACCACACCGACGAAGAAGAGCTAGCACGCGAAACTAATCGGGTCCCTAAGAAAAGACCTACTAAAAAAAGGAGAGCTGGTTCTTCGCCCGAAGTCGAGTCCCCAAAAGAACAAAAGCGTAAAGTACCGCAAGAAAAACAACTCAAAGCGCAAATTCGCGCACCGCCTCCAATAAATGTCGTTTGTGTAACGGAGTATAATAAGTTGCACAGCCTCCTTAAAGGAACGTTAAAATCGAAATTTAAGGTCACATCTTTGAGGAATAATGCGTGGAAAATTAACGTTGATAACCACGAAGACTACCGGGCAATTTCTCACAAGTTAAATGCCGAGAAGTTCCAGTGGTAAACTTTCGAAATAAAGTCTGAAAGGCCACATCGTGTTGTAGCAAGGGGACTCCACCCCTCATGCACCAAAGAAGAGGTTATTAACGACCTCCAAGCCAAAGGGTTTAAAATTCTTGATGCCGTTAATATCATCAAGAAGGAGAAGCAACAAACGGAAGAAGATAGGGATATCCTGGTAAGGCGTGGATTTCCGCTCTTTATGCTTACCTTCGATAGGTCTGATAACATCGAAGATATATACCGAATTAAATCTATAGTAAATATTGTGGTAAAAATCGAGCCTATGCGTAGAAATTCGAAAATAATTCCACAGTGCAAACGTTGCCAAGAATTTAATCATACGCAAATGTATTGCAAAAAAGAGCCGCGATGTGTGAAATGCGCCGGAAATCACTTTTCCCAAGACTGTAGAGGAAATAAACAATCCTCCGCTACCTGTGCTAATTGTAAGGGAAAGCACCCGGCAAATTATAGAGGTTGTGAAGTAGCTAAGGAGTTGCAAAAACGGAGAGATGCGTTCCTCAAGCCTCAAAATAGGAATACAAAACCGTTAGCCAAGCCGAAGTCTAAGACTGCCCAGGAGGTAGTAGGCAATACAAAACCTCCGGTTCAAGAGCGCAAAAATGTCAGAGAAAGAGAGACAACAGAAAAGCCCTCAACCTCTGTTGTCAAAAGAAATGCTATTGAAAAGTTACCATCAGGAAAGCCATCGAATAGTGGCCCTCGGACAGCCAGAGTGCAGACCTACGCTCAGGCCGCGGCATTCGAAGGAGCAAAAAACGTTGAAACTTCGCCGGACCCTGTTTCTCTCGTTTTCTCAGTTATTCTCGAGAAACTTGAAGAACAAAGTAAAATAAATAAAATTATTCTCGATCGGCTGGTTAAGCTCGAAAATAATTCATGGAAAACGCGCACTTCAAATACAACATGAATGAAAAACCAATGTTAAAAATATGCACTTGGAATGCAAACGGACTTTTGCAAAAACTTGACGTATTGGAAATATTCATACGTGAGAAAGATCTTGACATTTGCTTGATATCTGAAACTCACGCAAAAAAGGGATCGAATTTAAAAATAAAAGGATATAATGATTTCCACGCTTGTCACCCTTCGGGAAACGCGAGAGGTGGATCATCATTGTTTATTAAAGACTGCATTGAACAATACGAAGACCTGAAGATAGAGCTTGAAACTATGCAACTGTGCACGATTCGAGTAAAAAATAGTCAGCGTCCTCTTAGAATTTCATCTATCTACTGTCCACCGCGTTCCGCGCTTGAAAAAAGTGATTACACGAACTTGCTTAAATCGCTCAAACCAAATTTCATTATTGGCGGCGATTTTAATGCGAAACACACGTTCTGGGGTTCTAGATACATCTCGCGAAAAGGTAGAATGCTCTATGGGGCAGGTATGGAGTACAGTTGCGATTTCCACTCGACGGGCAAACCGACCTACTGGCCAACTGATACTTCAAAAATACCTGATCTGATAGATTTTTTCGTCGTGAAAGGAATAACTACCAACCACATTAAAATTGAAGAGAGCTTTGATCTGTCATCTGATCATTCACCGGTTATTTTAACATTGAGCGTAAAACTAGCCAATAACCTAGAGCCAGCGAGATTAACTGGTAGATCAACTAACTGGGAAGGCCTTAGGAACGAAATTGAAGAGAATGTTGAACTGAGCGTTCCACTTACGACACCCTATGAACTTGAGGCTGAAGTCGATCGCTTCGTTGAGATCGTACAGCTCGCCTCCTGGAATAATACGCCTAATCCAAGAAAAACGCCGGCTAAATACGGCTCACGATATCCTCAAGAAATAAAAGAATTGGTCAACGAAAAAAGGAAGGCGCGTAAAAAATGGCAACAGAGTCGCGCTCCGCAACATAAAGCACATTTGAATTATTTGTGCAATTTGTTGAAGACAGCTATTAAGGATTTTAAAAATCGGGCGATAGGTTCCTACCTTGAAAATTTAACAGCGAAAAAAGATTCCAATTACTCACTTTGGAAAGCTATAAAAGGCACCAAAAGGCCTAAAATCCCCGCGCCGCCAATTAAAATAAATCAAAATGAATGGGCAAGGGAAGATAAGGAAAAAGCGGACGTTTTTGCCGCCCATCTAGAAGAAACCTTTAAACCGTACGATGGTCAAGCGGTCCACGACAATATTAATAGGACGGAATTACTACCTGACAATTTAACACTCACAAGTGCAACGCTAAGGGAACTAAAACTTGAAATCGAATCTCTAAAATCTAAGAAAGCTCCTGGTTATGATTTGATCACTGGAGAAGTTCTCAAAGTCCTACCAAGAAAAGCATTAATTAAGCTTCTTCAGATCATAAATGCGGCACTCAGACTAAAACACGTGCCGAGCCAATGGAAAGTTGCGGAGGTCATAATGGTTTTAAAACCAGGAAAACCGCCAAATGAAGTAAAATCATATAGACCAATTTCCCTCCTTCCAGTGATATCCAAAGTTTTCGAGAGAATACTATTAAGGCGAATACAACCGGTTATAGAAGAAAATAATCTTATCCCTGACCACCAGTTTGGGTTCAGAACCAAGCATTCGACGATTGACCAAGTGCATAGAATTACTGACGTAATCGAGAAAGCATTTGAAGAAAAAAAGATATGCTCAAGCGTATTCCTTGACGTCTCACAAGCCTTTGATAAGGTGTGGCACGACGGGTTAAAATTTAAATTACGACAAGTTCTTCCCGTATGCCTATATGATATTCTAGATTCATATCTCGGGAATAGACTCTTCCGTGTTAGAAATGGGAACGAATACTCGGAGCTCAAAGAAATTTCGGCCGGCGTACCGCAAGGTAGCGTCCTCGGGCCGCTTCTCTATCTCTTATATACACGCGATATACCAAGAGAAGATGAAACTACCCTTGCTACGTTCGCCGACGACACCGCTATCCTTGCAGTAGGTAATACAATTGAAGAAACGACTGCAAAACTACAAATCGCACTGAATAAGGTAAATGAATGGACGAGGGACTGGCGGATCGCCCTCAACGAAACTAAATCTGTTCACGTGAATTTCACGTATAAGAAAACTAATGACTTGCCAATTTTCCTAAACATGTCCCGAATACCCTTTGCAAACGAGGCCAAATACCTGGGAATGACTCTCGACGCAAAGCTAAAATGGAGTTCGCACGTGAAAATGAAACGTAAAGAACTCGATATCAAATATAGAGAAATGTACTGGTTACTCGGAAAACATTCCCAGCTCAGTACCGAGAACAAACTGCTTTTATACAAGCAAGTGCTAAAGCCGGTGTGGACCTACGGTATACAACTTTGGGGTTGTACCAAGAAAACAAATGCCAATATTTTACAAACTTTTCAAAATAAAGTGCTTAGAGAAATTGTACAAGCACCATGGTATATTAGAAACGACGATATCCACAGGGATCTCGGAATTCCAACAATCGAAGCTGAAACTAGAAGCTTCGCGAGAAAGCATAGAAACCGACTAATCGGACATACCAACAACACAGTCCGACAAATCTTGGATGAGAGCAATTTATTGCGCCGACTACAAAGAACGAAACCGTTCGACTTGGCAAGATAAGATTAACCGCGCCTAAATTGCGGAACATGCAGGATCTTTCATTGGAAAGTAACCTGTCAAAAGTTATTATTTCGTGATAGAAAAATTGCTTGATAAGTTATATCTTAGTTGCAGTACCCATCAATCTATCGAAGGGAGGTGTTTTTAGTCAGTAAAAATCTGACACTACTATGAGCACGCGCTTGCTATTCTCATAGTGTCTTTGGAAGATCTTCACCTACCCTCTTACAAAAAAAAAAAAAAAAAAAAAAATTATTATAATCGTATCAAAAAGATAAAAAAATTAGTTAATTTTACCTTTAAATTTTATATCTACTTATACCTAGTGTTAATTTTTCTAACTCATTTATCTTAAAAAGTAATTTGCATTGTGTGAAATTGATTGGCAAACAAATATAGTTACTATACATACCTACGAGTATAGCTACCTAAAAGAAAAAAAATAATCATATTTAAAGAATAGAGAAGTTATAGGTAATTTGAGTGGTTCAACAAGTGTGTTACATGCAATCATATATTTTATCATATCATTTTGGGATAATCTACGACATCGTCAGCCCTGCCGAACGTAAGGGTTTTTTTCTATCTTTTTCTAATTAACTACATAATTTAAATATCTACTTATTAAACTACTTATTAAGGTAGCTACCTTATGCTAACATTATATTTACCATTATCTAAAACATTGCGATTCATAATTAAAACTACATATATTCGTTTGCAATGAATTCCTTTTTTTCTAATAAGCTGTTAGGATTCCTAATTTGTTCTAGTAATTATTCAATGAGTCACGTAAAAACGAATTGTTGGAATAAAATTGGACTAAGATCATGAACTAAAATTCAGTGTTTGATTTGGCCGTGATAGTGATTCTGTGATAAGTGAAAGGGAATAACGATCCAAGGGTGCTACGCAGATTAGAAGCACAAGGTTGGGAGGGCTAGGTTGAGAACACATACACCAGAGTTCTCAGAACAGAGTTTGGATCACCTTAGTATTTTTATTTCTGTTTGCTTTATTTTGTTTCGGGTTCAGTAGTGATTTTTTTTCGTTAGTATACTTTCACTTTTGGCTTTTTACCTTTTTTTTTGTGCACACATATTATTTAGTGTGACCAGGGATTCACGAACGGAGGCAAGACCCCCCCCCCCATAACGACGAGCTAGTTCCAGAGCATCGCTAGGCGTGCACGCCGCATCCTGTTAGTATCCCATCTCACCAAAGTGGTCATTACAAAGATTAAGTAAGTTATTTACTTCACTTAATTCAGCCACATACTCGAGCACTAGTGATACCGCTTTTAGAAATTATTTGCTTACAGAAAATAATAAATTAGCCTAACAAGTGTTCGAGGATGGGTTAAAAAATGACAACCTTAGGCTGATGGTACAGGATACGGTCAAACGGATCTGAAGAAATCCATCGCCTATGCCCCATGAACTATGCCCAGACTAGAACGCACAAGCCACAGCCAGATAAAAACACCAAGCCCAGTAGTAAACCACAATACAACTTTTTCCATGTTGCTATCACTGTGCCCCGAATTTAAAGAACTAGGGATACGCATAAGATTTTATCCCAAAACCCAAAGAAAATGTTTAACCTTTTTAATTGACATGGGTGCCGAAATAAGTCTTGTCAAGAGAAGCAAGACCTGGGCCCGTGAAGAAACACAAAAAACCTGTCAGAAAAAAAGGTAGTTAAAAACAATTATGAAATAATCTTATAATCCACGGTGAGTTTAATGATGAGTCACAGCAAAACCAGCACGAACAGCAGCAATGGGATGGAGATCCTCAGAGCTTTCGATGGAAAAGCTTTTTCCCGTTGGCCTTCTTCTTAGCAAAAACAATCCCAGATTTAGTGTTAACAGAGAACAGTAGTTTTTTCTTCTTCAAGCCCAACGCACGAGAAACAGTGAATGCTGGGTTTAGCTCTCGTTCAAGTAGCAGACGTAGTTGGATGAAATACACTGGCGATCACAAGGATGAGGCCATACATTTTTCAGTCTGTATACCAATACATGTTGGATATTGTATACCCAGAAACTTTTACTGCTTGTAAACAGGTATACATATGTTCCCAACAGTTAAATCCAATAGTAAATACTCGTAGGACCGCTGAAATTTCCCAAGATCAAACAATGAACTACTTGAAAAGTAGTTATGGTTTTAAAACATTTATTTATTATGTTTTTCTACATTTATAATGAGTATGCCCGCCATTTTTCGATATGACCTCTATAAGAAAGTTTGGAATATAATCATACATTTTTTTTTTGAAAACATTAAAACAATGAGAAATTTGGGCCCAGGCATCACAAATAGCTTCGATTAAAATGTCCCTGTCTTCCAATTGTCTGCCGCATTTATACACTTTACGAGATAATCATGTCCAAACATTTTGGATTATCCATTTTGTTGTTCTTGTCTCCGGTTGTGTTTTATATGTTAAATGTGATAATTAATGCGTTTCGAAGCAATAGCTTCATCATCGGGCGTAGACTGAATCAGGAAGGATATTGAAAAATAAAAAAAGGGATATTAAATAGAATAAAATATTTGTTTTAATTATTACATTTAACATTTTGGATTATGTTTAAGTCCGGTGAATAGGGCGGTCAAAAGTTCCACGTCTTCTGATTGAATCCAACTTCTAACAACCCTGGAAGTGTGGATAGGGGCATTGTCTTGTTGGAATATCCAAGACATTGGTCGGAAAATGTTTTTCACTTTTGGAAATGACCGTTTCAGCAAACATTTGTAGTTGTTTCCGTTCATTGTTGTGGACAAAAACTGCAACTCCATTATGCCATAGTGGGTAATAGCTCTCAACACCATTACACTTGATGTAAGGCCGTGATGTCTTGGCAAAATAAGCTCCTCCTTTCTTAGATCAAGGAAATAAAAGTTGTAACCATCGGGGCCGTCAAGGTTAAACTTTTTTCCATCCGAAAAGACAACGCGTTTCCATGCACTGCTCCAAGCGACATGTTCTCCTGCGAAATTCATTCGATTATCCTTGTGTACTTGCCTCAAAACAGGTTTCTTTTTAAGTTTTCTTCTCTGTATACTACCACTTTGTCGTATTATCCTTCGGACCGTTGCTATGCTGGCAGATACTCCGCTGTTGGCCCTTATTTAAGTCACTGATCGAGTAGAATTTGAGGCAAGCACGTCTCTTGATAATTTTGGTATTATCGTTATCAAAAATATCAATTGCTCTCAAATTTTTAGTCAATCACAAATTCGTCGTTGGCAAATAAATTCTGAGGATTCCTTCATTGGATGCTTTTTCAATCTATTTTGCAACACACATTTTGACAAACTGCAATACCGCAATACGGTTCGGTAAACCCCTCCAGTATGTGCGTCTATATTTACCGCCAAAGGATTATGTACCACTGTGCCTCAACCGGTACGTCGTACCTTTCCTGTCTGTAAGTTCTTAATCTGCTACTTGAGTTCACCCAATCATTGATGGAGAGGGTTCACGACCTCACGAGTTTGAATATTACCATTGGAAACCTGGATTTAGCCGAAATTCAAGAAGATTTTAAGGTTATTCTAATAAGAAATAAATTTTGTTGAACTCAAAGAATTTGTAATGCGAAATTCATTGGCTTATTTTCTCGAAGATCACATAACACATAGGTTAGGATACACATACCAAGCATTTTTGGAAATAAACCAATGATTTTAACCTAGTTGTCTAATTGTACCGTCTGGGAGCGAAGTGGAAGGCACATACAATTTAAGGCCGAATCCGAACGGCAAATTTGAGAAACTTCTCATGAAAATTGATACTCTTGGATGTCGGTATTTGAACCTGAGACCTTTAGATTAGTAGTCCAAGACACTAACCTTCGCGCCACTGTGCCCGCAAGCTCCTAACAGGCTCTTAATGCCTGAGACCTTTAGATTAGTAGTCCAACACACTAACCTTCGCGCCACAGTGCCCGCAAGCACCTAACAGGCTCTTAATGCCGCTGCTATTATAATATGAAACAACACTCACCATAAAATATGGGGAAGCACTTAAACCAACATCAGAGTGAGTATGAGCCCTAATCCTATTATATATTAGCTGTGTTTTATTATCCATGCGGATCTGGATCTGGATCAATTTAATACGTAAAACAAAAACAACACAGGATCTTGCTATTTATCGGGATCAATAATCGTGATCCAAAATGTAGTTACAAAACTCACTACCTGTTTTTTCGTGGCGTTGCTTATTTAAATTATAGGAAATTATAGGAACACAATAATATTGCCAGACCAAAATATGAAACACTATTAATAACACAAAAAATCAATTAGCATATTTTCATATTCGAATAATTTACCACTGCGACTTTTGAGACGTTTTGCTTCGTAATATAATACACAAAAATTAATGGAAATATTAGCAGTACAATACTGTTAATATGTTGCATATTTGAACATAACATTTGAACATAGTTTCTGAAAAAAAAATATTGAGTGCAAAATGTATGTTGATTTGTATTCAAATGGCAACACCCCAGACACAACAAGCGATCATATTGTGACGTCACATTGTACCCTATATTTGCAATATGGCTGAGTGCCAATCGAAACTTGAAATACCTGGTATCGTCTGTTATGTGTTAAAAACAACTGTTGCCACAACTTGCCACTGATGATCCAGATCGTTTTATTATCAGATCGGATCCGTATCAAGATCATTGGGATAATAAAACGCGGCTATAGATGATCAAACAGTGGCATTCAGCGCCATCTAGTCGAGAGCTATATAACGATATTTGAAAGCAGACGGTTGCTCAGTTTGAAAAGCTATAAAACTATTATGGCATCTTTTATACTTCTAATACACGAACCGTCGAGAATAGCCGGTCACTTTCGATGTACTGGGATAAATAGGTGTCCCGGAAGCACCAATCTATTGTTTGGATTTATTATATCTTTTGATCTGCGATGAAGTAAGTAGTGCGATTTCAAGCGATAAATGAAAGTAACGAAAATTATTTAATTGTTAATTAATGGTTATGTATCAAGTAAATTGTTGTATGAAATAAGTGAATTACCAGAATAAAGGAAGTAAAGATAATGAAAGAGAACTAATAAGGATTAATTAAATAGAATACAGTTTTCTCTTTTCGAGTCCTAGCCTGGATGTAACATTGATGTCAGAAGTCGAATAAAACGTGAAATTGAAGTAGAGTGAATTCTTTTATAAAGAAAACCAAAAAGGAAAACAAAAAAGGGCCGCACATTGCTATTGCTACAGCTCAGTGAACCGGAGCTAAAAACTGAACTAGAAAAAGGGAATCTCTCCACAGTGAAGGAAAAGTGATCCGGTGCTTCGGCTGCAGGAAGCTGTTGAAAGCGAAGGAGACTACCCCAAGTTCTTTTTTATTCTACGTAGCAGAAGAACAAGTGAGTTCAGGCGTCAATATGGCAGCAATGATGGAACTACAGTCACCTCTCGATTATCCGGCAAACCTATTATCTGGGATATTTATTTTCAAAAATTTAAATATTTCCAAATTCATTATCCGGGATTCACTCTATCATCCGTGATCATTGTCAATAACTTTCATTAATTTTTGAAGAAAGCTTATGGTTATCGCGGCAAAAGCGCTCGCCCGCGTGTATTACCAGTTATTTATAAGTCAAATACAAAAGCTTGGGTAACAAAACAGTTGTTTATGGAGGGGTTCAATAACAACTTTGCGCCTGAGGCAAAAGAGCATACCCAACAACTTGGCCCTGAAAAAGATTGCAAGATTCTGCTGTTATTGCATAACTGTTCAGCTCATCCAGATGTCACGGAGTTTCAAAACCATAATATATTGGTGAGATATTTGGCCCCAACTGCACTTCTCTGAACTAGCCAATGGATCAAGGAGTCATCAGATCAATTAAATGTCACTATCGAAAAGAGATCGTAAGAAAACTAATTGGACCAGGATTCAAGGACAGATTTTTTGAAGGCATTTAATATTAAAAATGTTATATGGACTGTAGTACACTCATGGGCGAATGTAACTCCCACTGTTCTGAAGAACGTATGGAATAGTATTCTCTTTCAAGATGAAGAAGAATCAGGTTAGTAAAAATTTCAACGAAGGTTTTAATTTCATGTACATAACATCTAGGAATTCAAGATGCCCTTGAAGATCTGTTGCCTTTAATAGAGCAGATTGATGAACTTGACTCCAAACAAATTTCTGTTTGGATGAATTTCGATGCGGATACTCCAACCATCCTATTTTGTCCGATGACGAAATTGTTGAAATGTTGTTAAATCCACATGAGCCGCAGGAGAAGACGAAGAGTCTTCTGAAGAAACACCTGGAGATCCAAAAGAAACTGAACGTGCCCCAAAAATTTCCATTGAAACGTCCATAATAGCAAGCGAAAATGTTTCCAATTTGGCACAGTTGTTCTGGAATCACACCGCAAGATGTTATGCAGGTTCGCCGAATAATGGAACACTTGATCAAGGAAAAAGCTAAAATCAAGCTTAAAAGACAAGAAATGATCAATACATACTTTAAAAGAAACCCGGGGCGATAAGCCATTTTAACTATGCATGTATAAAGGTACGATCAGACGGTCATCCAAACTTGTCATCCGGATGACATGCTGACTACACTATGACGTAGAATTTGTCCTAAAGTGGTCATCCCGTGTGATCGCCTGTCATCCGGCATGTCATTGAACGTGTCAACCGGATGACATACCAGATGACAAAATTTCTATGTCATCCAGATGACTGATTTCATCGACCGTGTGATCGCTTATCATCGCTATTGGGACTGGATGACCAAATATTTTTGACAACGTGTCATCCGGATGACAACGTCCCATGGATGACATTACTAGATTTTCCACATTGTCATCTAACATCGGATGACACGTTTGTATCGTGAAAATGTCGGAAGCACAGACCTCAAATGGGAGAGAGGTTTCCTATCGGTGAATAATTTGAATCAATAAAAGTGAAGTAAGCGGGCTACGATGAAGAAGATGAAGAGTACGAAGAGGAAGGAGCCGATATCAACGAAAATCGTAATCCTTTTTTGCTATTCTGGAATAAAACTATTAGATCCAGAAATGGTTGCGCATTTTTTATTGTTTCACCAATTCCAAATTCATTGAGGATTTTTTAAAATAAGTAGATTTCGAAAGTCATCTTTCGTTTTGATTGAGCCGTTCGCTGAGGTAGTTGGTGTTGAGCTGCCAATTGTTGGAGTTATTTGTTTTCGAACGGCGTTCCGGATTAGGGACATTCGAGGCTTCTGATTGGGATTGATGGATGACTTAAACTTTCGACCTTGGGAGACCTTGCCTGCAATTGTCTTGGGAGGAGACGCGATATGGCAACTGATATCTGAAAGAAAATTCATAAATTTAAAGGAGCTTTTGGTTTTAGTTCCCTTACTTACAATGTGGTTTCGTATCTCGTGCTGGTCCAGTCTCATTAAAGCTGTTGAAGCTAATTTTCCGCATCGAATCCGACAAAATCTGAACCGTTGATTCATCGGAAAAGTAGACCTACAAAAAAACGCGTGCCACGAAAATCGTGAAAATATATCTCCAAAATATAAAAAAAAATCTATTGAAAGCTGACATATTAAGTTATCACCTTTAACCAGTCTTCGGATGTCCAGTCCTTATGAGCCTTAGCTCATTTAAGGCGTTTTTCCACCATCGCACTAAATCCTGAAAAAATTATATTTTTTAAGGTCGCCGTAATAATTTGATCACACACTGTATTACAAATTGTCATCGGTGTGATTAGTGTCATCCGTGCCATTAGTGTCATCTCGTGTGATCGACTGTCATCCGGCTATGTCATCCAGTCATGTCAACCGGATGACAAAGCAAGCGTGTCATCCATTTTGGGACAAAATGACACTCGGATGACCGAACGGATGACACTGTGTGATTGGGTATCATCTAGCTGATGACACGCTCGCAGATGACATGCAGATGACAACCGAATTACAAAAGTTCTCTGACGTCAGCATGTCATCCGGATGACAAGTTTGGATGACCGTCTGATCGTACCTTAAGTATTTTTTTATGTTTTTTGTGTTTGTTGACTGCCAAAGTTGTGTATTTTATTTCAAATAAATGGAAACTCATTGTATAAGGTGCGTTTCTTCTCTTACAATATGATTTTCGATTATCCGGGCTTTCCGATTTTCCGGCATGAGCTCGGTCCAGAGCACCCCGGTTAATCGAGAGTTGACTGTACTTCTTGCCAAATGTGAAGAACAGAAGAATTCTATTGATTCTTAATTTGAAGAACAAACGATTTTCCTTGAACAACAGAAGAATTCTATTGATTCTTAAATGGATAAACAGAAGAGTTCTATAGATTCAAATTCGAATCTATGAACTCTAAATTCGAGGAGCAACATAATAGAAGAATTAAATTGTCGCCGCCCAAATCAGTGATTTTAAAAATGTTCTCGAAGCGAAATTAGAAGAAATTGACCACAAGTTCGAGAAGGTTGAAACAAAATTCGACACAATGAATCAAAAATTTGATAAGCATGATATGAAGCTCGACAAGCTACATGCAGACATCGAACGCCTGGCATATTTGCCATACTCTAATGCAGGTGAGGATCTTATTAATGAAACGGCCGTGGAGGCGTATATCCAAGCCATAGAAGATAGGCAACTGCAGATGGGTGTAAGAATGGCTGGAAAGAGAACTCTCCTCTGGGGCCCTGGCATTTGCCCTGACAATGTAAGCTGCTGATCAGGCATCGCATTGGTTCCACCGCGTGAGGGAAATAACAGCCGTTAAATGCTCATGTCAAAGAACAGACGCAGACCGGAACAGTGCTCACTGGAACTGCAACAAAATAGGTCACCTAGAGAGACGGTGCAAAGCTCAATATAGTTCCCATACGAATCCTTAATGCAGGGCACAGGCGTCAAATTAAAGCAAGGAGAGGTGACTCGAAAGCGTGTACCGATTACTGCCAACAAGAAATTATCACAGGAAAGCGTTGCGAAGCCTCGTTCATCAACGGGAATAATTGGAGGTGAAAAGAACTTAATTCGAGCACTGCGATCTGAATCAGGAGCTGCAAGCCATGTCAGGGAGCCTCATCATCAAGTTTGCTTATATATTCGCTTCGAACACACTTTGTAAAACACCAGAAAGACACTGGAGATGCGAGACCAATTCGTCAGCTTCCCAGACGATTACCATTGGCTCAGCAGAAGGAGGTTGCAGGGATGGTGTACTTGTCAAAAAGGAAGATGAAAGCACTCGTTTCTATGTAGACTATCGCCAACTGAACAACGTCAGCAAAAAAGGTAGCTACCAAGGATTGCCGATACGCTGGATACACTCTCCGGAGCCCGATGGTTTTACACTCTAGATCTTAAGACTGGGTAATGGCAAGTACAGAGAGAAAACAGCTTTCACAGCAGGAAACGGGCTCTGGCAATTCAAAACAAACACAACTGAGGAGCTTCCTGGGACTTGCAATTTACTACAGACGGTTTGTGAAGGACTGATCGCAAAAAGCTTGCATCAACTGATAGAAAAGGGAAAACAATTCAAATGGTCGATGAATGTGAATGAGTTTCAAGGGACTTAAACACAAAAAGCGGTGATGCTTCCAATTTAGCGTAACCGGCTCCAGGAAAATTATTTATTGAGATGCTGACGCCAGTAATGTTGGGATCGGAGCCGTTGTTTCCTACGTCAGTAAAGTACTCTCCAGGCCGGAGAGAAATTACTGCGTAACCAGGCAGGAACTTCTAGCATTGATCGTGGCATGGGCGATGGGTGGCGTAGTGTGTTTCCTTGTGACCCATGCGGTGCAGGTTCAATCCCCATGGGGAACAACAACATACGCGCAGCAAGGGCCAGAGAGTAAAAACGCAAGGCAAGATGCATCAACGCAACGTTGGAGTGCCCTTTGAAAGGATTGCCGTTGACATCGCAGGACCGTTTCCAGAAACCAATAAAGGAAAACGCTATATCCTCGTAGTTATCGACTATGGAATCGCACTCGGGCCAACGTTTTTTAAAGGAGTATGCCAGCTACTAGCGATGACGAGAGCAACCCCTCTTCATCCACAATAAGACGGAATAGTGAAACATTTCAACAGAACCTTAAACGAACACCTTTCTAAAATCACCAGAAACATTCACCGAAAAACAAGGGATAACATTCGGATATCCAGCGACCGCATGAAGACGAATTACGATGCCAAGGCAATCACCACAGGGATCCAGAAGGGATATCTAGTATGGCTATACAACCCTCATCAGCGGAAAAGGTGTTTCACCTAAATTACAACAGGATTGGGAAGCTCCCTATAATAATAGTGAAGCGCATCAACGATGTTATCTACCGATTCCAGTGCGAAAGAGGCAAGCTGGAAGTTGTCCATAAAGATTGTCTCCATCGCTACAATGGTGAACATATTGACGTACTTGTTTGGGACGAACAATTTTAAGAGGGAGATATTGTAGCATGGATGCTCAAACTGTGTTAATCAGAGCCGAGAGCTATATAACGATATTTCAAAGCAGCATTAAAGCCGCCCATAGAGGCTCTAGCTTCTCTTACCTTTTGCTTGTGCGAAGTGGGAGGTGGAAAAATCCTATATGTGTACTTGGCCCAGTTCGATCGTCTAGTAGTCCAACACACTAACCAACCATTGACCCGATGCGCCCACAAGTATGTTATAAACAATTATAGCAACTTTTGTTCTCGAACTTTCTAATACATGAACCGTTGAGAATAGCCGGGCACTTTCGATATAGTAACTGGGATATATAAATAGGTGTCGCAAGAGCCACACAAGACACTGTACCATACTGTACTTTTGAACGGAGACGAGGTAGTGCGATTTCAACCAATAGATGACAGTAGTGAAAAGTATAGAGAAAGGGAGGAAAATTTGAATTGGAGATTTGGTTGTTGATTAATTGTAATAAAGTAAAAAGTGAATTGTGGTATGAAATAAGTGAATTACCAAAATAATAGAGAGCACAGATATTGAAAGAGAACAAATAAAGATTAACTAAATAGAAAAAAGGTTTTATCTTTTCGAATCCTAGCCTAAATGCAACAGTTCACTCATTCCAACAACAACAAAAAAACATCAGCAAAAGACAAAATCAACCTTAAATTAATTATTTTGACTTTGTGTGGGTATGAGGGAGTATAATATTTTCAAAAATTGACTGGAATCACGTAGCATAAGCGTTGCACGAAGTATGCGCGTCTATTTGTCCAGTTAACTAAGAATAATTGAATTTTTCTCGTGAAAATTAAGAACGTTTAGATTTATGCTACGGGTACGTTTCCTTTAACTTAAGCTCGCAGGCAACAACATCCCACTTATGATTATTCCGGACGAAGTTACACCTATGCCCCTGCTGATCGGTTGGAATGTAGTAAGATTTTCAACATAATCTATGCTAATAATACGAATTTGACTATACAAATGTAATAATAATAATAATATTTTGTTAGGGTATATTACAATGCGACCTATTGGTCTATTGTGTCCCCTTGCTTGTGCCTCGGAGAGGTTCATGCCCTCTCTAGATACCTCTTTGTGAAGCATGTCGAGGTATTGCTCTGATTTATCCTTGGCAGGTCACACTCCTTAGAGCACAGCGTCCAGGCCAGTTTCTTTGATGAATCTGAGAATGAGCTGTGGGTCCATGGTTTGTATGTCCTTGTCTATTATTTGGTGCCTGCCCAAATATTTCATCCAGGGGCCAGTGGCCCACAGGATTCCAGTATGTGGTCTGGAGTTTCGGCGGTTTCACTGCAGAATCTGCAGAGCCCGTCCTCCGATATGCACATTTTCCTCAGGTGCTCCTCGAGTCTGCAGTGCCCCGTGAGGAGGCCTGTTAGGATTCTTAGGTTGTTTTTGTTAAGGCCGATACAAGCTTTGAATCTCTTTTGGTTGTAATTTCCTAAGAGTTTCTTTGCTTGCCTCAGACCTTGGAGGTTCAGAAAGGCTTTTGCCCTTGTTTCTTCCTCCAGTCTCCTGAACTCTTCGCGTATAGTGTGTTCTCCTATCCCGCAGAACGGTGCAGGTCCTATGAAGGTTTCCTCTGCCCCTTTTCTTGCCAAAGAGTCCCTCCTCGGTCCTCGAGCCGTCCGTGTACCACTTTGTTGTGTGGTTGCTCAGTCCATAAGTTGTGGATTCATTGCTCCAGTTCTCCTTATTGCTGAGCTTTATCTGGAAATTCTTCTCGAAGTTGAATTTCCTGATGCTATCGTCCCTAGGTATGCCAAGAAGTGGGAATTTTTTGAGTAAGTTACCGTGTTCTTTTGAACCGATGCATTTCCCTATCCCAATTCCCTCCTTTGCCATCCTAAGGATTGTTTTGTCTGCCTCGTTCATCACCATGATGTGTAGAGGGGTCAATTCCAATAACACCTCCATGGCTGCGGTTGGGCAGCTACGCATAGCTCCGGTAATGCACAGGCACGCCAGTCTTTGCACTTTACCGAGTGTCTCTCGTGTTGTGACTAGACTGGTTCGTTTCGCCCATGCTACCGCTCCGTATGTGATCATTGGTCTCACTATTGCAGTGTACATCCATCGCAGGATGTTTGGGCTGCATCCCCATGCCTTACCCGCTAGGCTCCTACATATCATGAGAGCGCGGGTGGCCTTCTTGGATATCTCCTCTGTATGTTTTCGCCGGATGGAGTCCTAGATATTTTACTTCTTTGACTGGTATCAGTATCGTGCCTGATAGGCTAATGTCCTTAAGTCTTTGAAGTTGTCTTTTCCTTGTGAATGGTACTATTGTTGTTTTCGTCGGATTGATGTTAAGTCAGTATGGCACCATTCCTTGGTTACTTTAAGCCCCCTTTGTATAATGTCCTCAAGGGTTTCTTCGAACTTGCCCCTGGCAATCAATACAATGTCATTGGCGTACGCCTGACATTTGATGCCAAGGTTGGTTAATTTTTCCAGCAGTTCGTCTACAACTAGGCTCCACATTAAGGGTGATAGTACCCCTCCCTGTGGATATCCTCTTGTTGTGTTCACTCTGATGGTTCCAGATGGTGTTTGAGTCTCTGCTGATCTAGTGCTCAGCAGCTCACACATCCAGTTGGATACTGTACTGTTGACTCCTTTCCTATCCAGAGATCATTTAATTGCCTCATGTGAGGTGTTGTCAAATGCTCCCTCTATGTCTAGGAAAGCGCACAGTACTATTTCTTTTGCTTCCAGCACTTTGAAGTATCTCCGTCAGCTGATATTGGGCGGTCTATGTTGATCTGCCCGCTCTGTATGCCTGCTGACGATGATGTAAGGGGGATGTGTTTAGTACATCTTTCCTTAAATAATTGTCCACAACCTTTTCTGTCATCTTCAGAAGAAATGACGTAAAGCTGATGGGTCTGTACGATTTTGGCTGTGTGGGGTCTTTTTTCCCTGCTTGTGGTATAAACACAATCCTTGCTCGTCTCCATTGCATTGGTATGTGGCCAAATTTACAAATATAACTAGTGTGTATGTTTTCTTTGGCACAACTTTAGCTTGTTTCCAGGATTTCGGAAAAATCAGTTTTTAATGCAGTTGTTGAAAATGTTAATCACAGAACGATGGCCATGCTTTGTCGTTTTTTAACCAAAAAGTTCGAAATAAAGTCAGTTCCGGATGACCTCTTTGAGTTGCCGCTATTGATAATGTTACCAACCTCCTCCGTATTGGTGAAAACTTCGTCGCTTGTCGGCTCATCTGCTGTATTCTCCATGCTAAAAGTCTTGATGATGTTGACTGGCGTGGTGCCCTCGTCAACTTCCTGGAAGGTCCATCGGTGGTCGATCCATGAAATTCCGTTCGAAGTGGGTGGCAATGCTTTGGGTTTTTCAGTTTCTGTGGTGGCTGTATCTTGTCCTCGTCCTATGGTCTCAGGCTGTGGCCTCGATTTTCCAACCAGCAAATCGATTTTCTTGAAAGCGTCGGCGCCTTGTTCTAGGTCTTCCAGCCTCTGCCAAATTCGTTCTTCCTGAAGTGCTTCACACCTCGACGAAACCTGATGTTGGTGTGCATTACAGTTGGGAATGCATAATTCTCTACTCGTTGTTGTGGGTGATCCAAGTTCTGTGGAAAATCCTCTAGCCTTTTCCTCAGCCGTGGTCTGTGCGCATATATAAATTGGATGTGCTGAGGTAGGTGGCCATATATGTCTTTGTTGGTTCCGGTTGTCTTCTCTCGGTCTACAGCCGCTTCGACTACGGCTCAAACTGGTTGATCACTCCGTCACTCGGTATTGCTTAAGTTTTCGTCCATTGCAGGTGGCAATGGTGCGATGGTAGTGTATTCGAAAAGTGATTGGCAGGTCGTGTGTTCGAATCCCGACCAGAGCCATGCTTTGTAAAATTGAATACACACAACAAATCAAATCACCCTTAAGCAATTAAGGCGCCACCTGTGGAGATAAAAAACCCTATTGGACCACAAAACAAAAAACAAAAACTTCTTTCCTATTCTTTCAGTAGTAATCAGCACCCAAAATCAGGCAATGAATCTGGCTGCTGCTTGCAGCAACGAAAATATGCCTGCGCTGTGGCAACACTATAAGGGTACTGTATCAATTATAGAAAAAATAAAAAATCCCTTTAGCGCACGATAAATGCTGGCAGCATCATATTTGCTTCGTCGTTTCAGTTGATCTGATTGAATCTGATATGCAGCTCTGGTGCACGATTTGCCACCAATATTTTTTGATTCAATCGAATCCAAAGTTCTACAGTCAGATAATCAGAATTATTACATACGTAAGGCAGGAGTAATTCGTTAAGTCCGGTAGGATGTTTACGAAGTTCGATGAAACCAAGAAAAAGTCCCTTCTGGTGAGATTTCGTCGTCTTCCCAAAGCTGGTGTCTGGCGTTGAAGTCCCCTCCAATCATGCACCACGATAGTTCAATCGTGGACATTTTTTTTTTGGCCCCTGGCAGTGGTGGTAGACCGAAATAACCAGCAGAGTTTCAACTTGCTGATAACAACTCAGACAACTTGATGAAAATGGCTGTTGTTTATATGCTGGTCAGTCGTGGTATTTGTGTCTTCCTGCTTATCTGATGATGATCGCTGTACCACTTCGGTCCATAGGCGCCCCAGGATTTTTCCCAGGGGGGGGCAGACAAAATATTTTGATGAAATTTTTAAGGCAATTTTAAATTTCATTGACAATTGATTTAATTTTTTTATGGAACCTACTCACCTTTTTTTCTTTTATGATAATAATTAATACTAAAATAACGCTCATTAAAAATTTATTTTTATTGTTTTGAAAACAGGAATTGCAGTTTTCGTGGTTTTTTAGCAAAACAATCTATAATTTTATTATAAAAATCCGTATCTTCTTGTATTAAATTTTTGTGAATGTTCATCATGCACAACGCATCAAGCCTTTCATCGCTCATTTTTGACCTAAGCCAAGTTTTTACCTTCCTCAATGTACTGAAAGATCGCTCTGCTGTACATGTAGTGGCGGAATGGAAAGTCCTATAGAAAGTGCTGCGAAAACCGAAGGAAAAAATTCTTCCGCATTTTTCAACACATCACATACATTGGTATATTGAGTTTGGTCAAAATTCATCTTATTGTAGTTAAACCACATAACGGACTCGGCAGAAAAATTATCCAGAAAGGATCCATATTTACCAGTTATCTTTTGGACAATCGAATTGAAATTGGATGAGTCCATGCTTTGCATATTTTTAGGAGATAACTGAAATATTGCGTATGCGGGCTCATTTTCTTCTGAAAACCGCTCTTTAAGGGACATTATCAGAGAATCCAAGTAAGGAACGAGAATTGATATTCTAAAATAATTTTCTGGTGAAGTCGAAGGAATATTCGATCGGTGAGTTTGTTTCTTTACAATTCTTGGGCAGCTCAATTCAATACCGGATTCACTTAAACATTTTTGAATTGTTTCCCAAAGCGTTTTGAAGGAATTCTCAGCATTCTCCCGATCTTCTTCAAAATGCTTGTTTAAGATAGTGATGTGCTCTTTCACACTTAATAAATTCTGGTCAACTCCCTGTAAAATATTTGCGACTGGTTCAAGTATCGATGAGTAATGAGCCATTATAAACAAGCAGACTAAAAAACTCGAATTAGAGCACGAGTAATACAGTTGAAGGGCACGTTGTTTTGTAACACGGTTTCCCTCGACCGCCAGTTTTTGCAGTGCTTCCATTACAACGAGTATGTTTTCCCTGAATACTCGTATACTTTTGTATTTTGCTGTCCATCTTGTTTCACAGAACAGGGGGATGCTGGGAATACATTTTCTTCGCAAAGGACTTTCCCGGAAAAAAGTAATTATTTCTTTTATCGTCCCAACAGCATTTCTGATCTCGGACACTTCGCTTACATCATTTATCACTAAATTTAATTTGTGGGAGCTGCAGTGGAAAAAATTTGCCTTTGGGTACAAATCTTGTATTCTTTTCCTTACCCCACTCAATTTTCCAGCCATGGTGGAGCACCCATCATAAGCTTGTCCAACCAAATTTGACAAGTTCAACCCGAAATTTGTTAGTGACGATGAAATTGTGTTCGCTATGGTAGCAGCATCCATACTTTCTAGAGTTACAAAACCTACAAAATCTTCGCGCACTTGGAATTCACCTGTTGGCATTTTATGGACAAATCGTATTCCCAATGACAGATGTTCTGTGCCGGATATATCGCTTGATTCGTCCGCTATTACAGAAAAAAATCGATTTTTGTTGACGTCTTCAATTATTTTTTCTCTTAAAATGTCATTGCCAATTTCAATTAACTCATTTTGAGTGCGGTGAGAGATGTACGTTGCGTTAACTGGTGAATGGAGCAGATGATCTTTCAAAATTAAGTCTCCAGCATCTTCTCTAAAATGCAGCAAGTTGTTAAAAACTGCAGTTTCATCTGTCTTACCCCTTAAGGAAATATTGTTTGTGGCACAAAACACGATTGTTTTAACTATCGGTAAGATTTTATTCCTGTTTGTTTCGATTTGTTTTTCTATCGAAGTGTTGATCAGTTGGTCAACACTTTTGGCCTTGTTGTCTAAAACTTTGCAAAATTCGTTAACTTTTTCTGTAGATTCAGAGTGCCACTTTGATTTCAAATGTTGTTTCGTATGTTCATGGAAGTCTTTGTACCTACTAAATTCTTTCAGAATAAAGCCACCTTGAAACCCGCGATCAACTTTTGGCCTAAAAAGAACACAATAGCGGCAAAGAACACCTCTTAATTTGGCAGAATATGATATAAATGGGTAATCAGTTAGCCACTGATATCGAAATACCCGAGGTCCATCTGTGTCATTCTTAAAATCATGATTTTGGTGGAATCCATGGTTCTCTCAAGGCCTTCAAAATTTGATCATCGGGTATTTTTGAGTGGTTTACGAAATTTCCAATGTCATATTCATGGTATATTATGTTCGTCGAAGAAGATGCATTCGGCTCTTTTGGCTTTTCATTGCTTATCTTCGAAGATGCTTTCTGCTCTGGCTTCTCGGTATTAGCAGTTTCATCTTCTACGAGCCGGGGTCGTTTAAAGAAGTTTCTTATGTCCATTTTAATGTTGGTTAAAAAAGTACTAAAAATTAAAAGATAAGAATATTATCCAAACTAAAAATGATATTCAGATAGCCAGATAGCATAATATTTTTATCCTGATCGCAGTAGAACTCGTGTGTGTATAAGCTTGCGATTTGTATATTAGAACTTTACCAGTAAATGCGTCAGACATAAACACAATCACAATTTACATCCACCCGAGTTATATTGAGACACATAATTTCTAATAATAGTGCTGTTTTTTCGTAAGGATTTATACGCTGTTATGAACATGTTAAATCCAACAACACCCTTAGGACAGATGAATTCAATTCCTTAGCAGGGTTTTCAGTTTCGAGATTTGGCGAATTATATTCAAACTGGCGATTTGAAATTTGGTCGGTATAAGATGCAACTAAAAGCTAGAGCGAGTAGGTATAAGATGCAACAAAAAGCTAGAGCGAGTAGGTAGGGTTTAGGCAAGAGGGGCAATTTTCTAAAAAATTGACTTAAGACAGAAAAAAAATTATTTAAAAACAAAGGTAAGACCTGCAATGCCATGCTTTACTTTTTTGGAAAGCCAGAATTCTCTGCTTTAATCCCAGTTTTAAATTAAGTTGTGTTAGTAAATAATTTTTGAAAAAATTATTTTCAAACCCGAAATTTTGAAAAAAAAATTCAAACTAATTTTTTAATTAATAAAAGCATTGATTTTTTATTCAAAAACAGAATATCGGATGCTCATAGGTCTTCTACTTTTTGAGAAAACTAAAAATAACAAAAACCACTTTTTTACGAAACATCTTTATTTTTATTTCTTACGTGACTGGACTCTCAGGTGAATTAACGAATGAAAGGATTAACCTTGTTTTTATTATTTTTTAAATATCAAGTATAGGCCGTCCCAAAGTAAGTGAAAATTTCTTGCGCAGGTCTCTTCACATCAGCGATTTTATTCTCTTAGCGACAACAAAACTACTTTTCCAACCAGAACTACCTACAGCTAAAAAAACATAGGGGCGGGCTACAGTCCGCTTGGGCGCACTGTTGGATACCCTATTCTTATTCCTATCCCTCATAAGTGGGCGTGACAAAAATTTAAACGATTTTATCGAAAAAATGAAGCTTTTGTAAATAAAAACGCTCCCTAGCTCAAACTTTGGTTTTTCAATAAAATTGTTTTATTTAATTATGGGCGTGTCAGTAGGCGGACTTAAAAAAAATTTAAGCATGAGCATAAAGGGCACCTAGAGAGTATATACTATAAATTTCAGCTCCCTAGCTCAATCTTTGGACTTTCAAAAATTAAAAAAAAAAAAATTGTGGGCGTGTCAGTAGGCGGATTTTGAAAATATTTACACATGAGCATAAAGGGCCCCTAGAGAATATATATTATAAATTTCAGCTCCCTACCTCAAATTTTGGTTTTTCAATAAAATTGTTTTATTTAATTGTGGGCGTGTCAGTGGGCGGATTTTGAAAATTTTATGTCATAATAAGTTTTATGGGCCATGGATCATATATAAAAAATTTCAGCTCTCTAGCTCAAAATTCGATTTTTTCCAAAATTTTGTTTTTTTGAGTTTGTGGGCGGATTTCAAAAATTCTTAAACTTGATTATTTCGGGACCCTAGAGAGTATATGGTTAAAATTTCAGCTCTCTAGGTCCAGTTTAAAGGCCTAATTTTTGCCGACGGACGGACGGACGGACGGACGGACATGGCTAGATCGACATTACTATCGATGCTGATCATAAATATAGTAAATTTTAGGGGTCTACGCCCTACGGGCGATATTAAGGTATGTTACAAACTATGCGTCAAAATTAATATACCCTTGGAATAGGGTATAAAAAATGAGTGTGCTTAAGACCACACGACTGAAGTAAAACTTATTTCGCTCCATCTAATTTAAATTGTGGGCGAATTTTGAAAATTTTAGTTTTCTTGACCCTTAACCCAACCTACTCTAAGCTTCTTGGTGCATCTTATACCGATCACCCTGTATATTTGTCTTTTTTCTAACTTTCACTACCCACCGCACAGATGAAAATTTATTGAAGAATTTCCAACATAAAATTTCCAAATATAAATATAAACACACAATAAAAAAAAATAATATGGATAGGTACATATGAGTATATGTACAAGTACATAACATGTAAATTTCTTGATGCAAAAATTACGAGTTGCTCGATTTTATTTTGTGTTTAAGATTTTTGAATATTCTGCTTTTTTTAACCTGACAACCCTGGTCCTTAGGGGTAAGGATTTATATTCATTTTAATGCAAACAGCATTATTTGATTCAAAGAATAATTAAATTTAATAATATGTTCTGAACTTACTCAATTGAAAACACTGAATGAAAATAAATATAAATTGAAAACACTGGATTAATTAGCTAAATGTATGAAAGCGTGTTGCTTTAAACCACTTTAGTGAACGACTGAGCTTAAATTATTTTACTCTAAAATGAAGATAGATGCACAAGCACAATACTCAGTAAAATCTAACGGCATCCTTGAGCGGCGCGAGAAAATCATTTCTCATTGACCACCAGGTACACTTGGGACCGACCAAGCAAATCACAACCGTAGCACAATATTCAGTAAAATCTAACGGTATCCTGAAGCGGCGCGAGAAAAACATTTCTCATTGACTACCTGCTGTACTTGAGACCGCAGCAGAATTTAGGGCCTCGACCAAGAAATAATTGCAACAACAAAACCATCTCCGCAACTGATAGTCCAGTTGGCAAAAAAAAAACAATCGTACCTAATGCAAAAATATTCTGATCTATAAATTCGTATTTAAAAAAGTGACTGTAAGTGGTATTCTTGAGATACTTTTTAACTGTTATACCGAGAACAACTCAACGCTCTTAAAAGTTTTGACAGCCTTTTCTATAGGAAATTTAATTACATATCTTTCTATTTTGCAAAGAATATTTTTTCGTATGACTTAAAAGTTTACAGTTAAAGAGATACATAGGTATAGGCGGTTCGATACCTCACAGTTGCTAGCGGTTGGCTACATCCCGTTTCCCTAATTGTAGCATCTAAATCGTATGCTTTGACATCCATCCATAGGTATATGAACAAATTTTCAACATGAAATTAAAAATGTAATCCATTTTTATAATCAGTAAACAATGTTCATTGTACCTATACAAGGGTTGGCGAAACAATAGAACTTAGAATTTACTAGACCAAAGTCCAGAGTCAGGCGTGGGGCATCCTATGGAAATTGACAAAAAAGTGAAAAAATTACCAATTAGTCAAAATTCCCTATTAACAACTAATAAAATGTTAGTAGACAAAAGTCGTAGCTCAGAGCCAGGGGGGGGCAAGTGCCCCCCCTTGCCCCCCCCTGCGGGCGCCTATGCTTCGGTCACTTGTTTTATCTTCTTGATGTATGTTGTATCCATCCGGTTTGTAAGGATTATTTGGGTTGAATCTTGTTTCCTGTAAGAGAAGAATGTCAGGTTTCTAAGACTAAATAAATAAGCTGAAGAAACTGCGTTGAATTTACAATAGATGTTAAGATACTGAGCGAATATATTGGGAACATAATTCACAAGTTCACCCTATTGTCGTAGATGCCATAGTCTCTAGGCACAACCTTTCTTGCCTTCTCTCTCTGTATCCTGGAAGATGTTGGACGAAAGCTGACCGGATTAAATGGTGCTCCTTGATGTTATTCATGGCGCAGGCTTATTGGTAGGCTCGCTGTTGCCGGCTTGCCTTGTGGTTTCAAAGTCCTTTCCTAATGCTGCGATATCTGCAAAATTCATATAAGCTTTAATCGCTTTCGAGGCTTAGTTGACGGCGAACTGAAGTTGTTCTTTCTTCTTTTGCGGTTCTTGAGTCTCTCGCTAACTTTCTTCTTATATTTTGGACATCCCTTGTAGTTCGCTGGGTGTCCGCTTTCCTGTCAGTTAGCGAAAAATACTGTCCTTCTTGTTGTCGAACTCAGCCATCTTCTGTGATCGAAAAATGTCCCCTTAGCTGAACGGCTCTACACAGGCGTTGTGGGCCCAGAGCGCAGTTACCACAACGCTGAATAGTGTACAAAAAGTATGAGGGCAAATTAACGGCGGCTGAGATAAAGATGCTTCGCATGACAGCAGGAGTAACAAAGCTTGATCAAATAAGAAGTTCCAAGATCCGAGGAATCCTTCACGCCCAAAAACCTATCTTGAAGCAAATGGAGCGTGACCGGCTCAGTTGGTGCTGTCATGTTCAAAGGAGAGATCCTACGAATCCTGTTAAAAAGGCATTATCAATCAATGTTCTTTTACAATTGCAAAAAGAAGCAGACCTTAAGACTTCTGATGGAACACGCAAATGTAATAACACCAGCATTTAATTGGCCTCCTTGCTGAAGCAGTTCGAATTAGGGAGGCATACTGATACTTTTTGAGGTCAAACATCACATTCGAATGAGTAGAGATTTAGTGAAGTAGAAGGGTTATGACCCGTCTATTTACGATCAAAACCTCGCCATTTAGAAAGGATAAGAAGAGAAACCGGTTCTTTCACAGTCCTCTATAAATTCGTTGAAGTTCTGCGAAACATTTTGCAGGAATGACGCTTGTCTGTACTTTCCCCAATTATTATTTGATTACAATAATTCCAATTATTTACACTCTTAACTATGTGTGTATTTATTTATTATTTCTTCTCGTTAGGCAAACATGCGTCAGTCTAACAAACAGAGACTTATGCTATCCTAATGGCCATGGACTATGATGCGAGAAACAGGTGGAGGAGGCGAAGTATCTGCATATGTAGCGGCAGTCAGGCTGCGCTTAAGGCCTTGCTCATCCCCTTAACCACCTGCAAAAGAGTTCGTGAATGCAAGATCTCTCTGAATTCGGTCGGAAGTCTGAATTCACTTACACCTGTCTGGGTCCCGGGTCATAACGGGATCACGGGAAATGCGATCTTAAATGATCTTGCTACATAGGGCTCAGAGGAGGAGTTCTCAGGACCTGAACCAGCGATATGTCTGCCTGCGTGCTCGGTCACATGAACACAATCGCCGATGGCATGACTGTCCAGGCTGCAGACAGACTAAGCTAATTCTCTCCGACCTCTGTAGGAAATCTGCGACATTCTTATTCAATTCAATTCAATTCAATTTCTTTATTTATTTCAATGTACATGTAAGACCAGGTCTTTTATAGTACCAACAATGTGTGAATACATAATCAATGGCAAAAACTTAAAAACAAAAATAAAAATAAAAATATAAAAATATAGGAGTAGAGAAGAGTGAGTATAGGAGAGCTAGGTAGAATTGGAGAGATGGATAGAGATAAAGGAAACAGAGAGAGAATAGTAAGTTAGAAGGAAGTAGGTGTATATACAATTATACATATGGAATTATGTTCATTGGCGCTGTTGAGATACATGCTTAAATATTCTATTTTTAAATTGGTTAGAGGAACTTATTTGCTTAATGTCAGTGGGTAGTGCATTCCAAAGCTTAGTGGTCCAGACAAAAAACAGCCGTGAGGTGTGAAGGTATTGGCAGATTGGGGCAATAAGGTTTAAGGTTCGCTGAGATTGAGCAAATTGCAATTTATCAAACAGATAAGTAGGTGTTTTGGTGCTTATTATCTTTTGCATAAAAATTAGGTTTCTCGCTTTTTAGAAATTGGTTTAATGTGCAGCCTAATGCAAGTAAACTGAACTGTGAGATATGATTATATCTGCGAAGACCATATACGTACCGAACTGCATTATTAAAAGCAACCTGAAGTTTGTTTTGTGACAGCGAATCCAGTTTGCAATACACAGCTTCGGCATAACATATGAGGGGAACTATAAGTGTCTTAACTAGCTTTAATCTCGTTTCTTGCGGAGTAAATACCACCGACAACCATAATTTACGAAGGCCACCATAAATTCGGCCAACAACGTAGTTTATATGGTTTCTGCAGGATAAGCTACGATTTAACTTAAAACCAAGAGTAGTGACATTGTCAACAACAGAAAAGACTGCAGACAGACTACTGGCGTTATTACGGGCCAGTACGCTTGTGTCAAATACGTTAAGGTGCCTCTCTGTGACTGTCCTGTTTTTGCTCGTATCAGGTGGAAGGTATTTGGTGTTGATATGGTGAGTGCTGTAAACCTAAGCTACTTATCATTGAACCGCCTTCTCGTTTTTCTTAGAAAAAACGAGTAAATTCTCACATTAAAAGTGGTGTGTCTTCCTGGTAGTACAATGGACAAGTATTGATTCCTTGTTTCTAAACCGAGTGGCGTTGGTTCAATTTCAATATGAATACGTAAGTGGCCTTTCTTCCAATTTGGCGTTTCACCCAGATGTGGTGGTTGGCATCATCAGTGGATTACCATAAAACAAATCAAATGCATATGCTGTTTTAGCTCGATGGGAACCGGATATATCTGCAATTCAAAAACTAGGAATGGGAATGTTTTTTAAGCCCAGGGGCTGGTAAGGAGTGAAGAAAAATGCAACAATAAATTGATAAATAAAAACTTTTTGTGTTTCCGTAATATCAAAACAATTATAAAGTTCTTCATAAGTCCAAAATAAGAAACACGAACTTCTTCGTCAATAAGAGCGCGTGTAATTTTTTTCTGTTCACGAATATAACAGCAAAGTTCTGACTCCCAATTTCGCTACATAGAACTTTAAAATTCTCAATTTGAACTATATTTTGCATGATAGGAAGATTTGCATATTTTTTTGCATACCCGTATCGCATTTTTCGCTCCTAGAACCCGGTAATTCTCAGCCGATTATTTGTCGGCGATTAATTAAATAAATTTGTTTTGAAAAACGTTAAATATGAAAATATTGATTTCCTAAAGTAAAAATAGATGCAGAACATATTTTAAAATTTAAGTGAACAATTCCACATCGACAAATTTGCAAAATGCATGTCCCTATTGCAGTGTCTCAGCACTTGGAATAAAACAACGGGTTAAGGAGATGTCTTTATTATAGCCCATACGACTAATTGCAATGGGATCTCGTAACCAACTGCCCTCGTATACAAATTATACATAGTAGTAACTAGACTTAATGCATACATACAGTGATACACATATAATGCAATTGGTGAGTGTAGGTATTGTTTACACATCTTCATACCACATCCCCCTTTAATACTCGTTGGTTTATGTGTCTGTCTCGATCTCTACATGTAACCCTGTTATGAAGTCTTTGAACCTTTCACATGCCCAGACAATGGCCAAAGCTTCCTTTTCAATCTGGGCATACCTTTGTTCACTCTGCGAAAGGGATCGTGAAATCTAAGCTATTGGGCGGAGTTTACCTAATTTATCTACCTGTTGTAGAACTGCTCCCAGTCCAATTGATGACGCATCTTCTTGGGTCGAACATCGCCAAGACCGGTGCCTTAGTAAGCAGCATTTTCGTTTTGTCAAAACTCTCCTGTTGTGAAGGTCCCCATAGGAATTCACGGTCCTTTTTCAATAGCTCGTTGAGTGGATGTACGATGGTCGTTAGATGTGGTATAAATCTCCCCAAATAGTTCGCTAATCCTAAAAACCTTCTTACTAAAGCTACGTCCGTTGGCACTGTTAAGTTTTGTATGGCTTCGATTTTCCTATTTTGCGGTTGAATACCATTTGCCAATACCATTGACCCAAAAATGTGACTGATGTTTTCATAAATTGGCATTTATCCCTGTTAAGTGTTGCTCCATTTTGTTGAAGTCTTTCTAGAGCCGCATGTAGGCGTTTGTTTTGTTCTTCTGCTGTTTCTCCGAAAACAAGAATGTCATCCATATGGCATATCACCCCCTCCAAGCCTTGAAGCAATTGTTGAATTTTCTTTTGATAATGTTCTGGAGCCGATAAGATGCCGAAAGGTAACCGAAGAAAGCAAAACCTACCGAAGGGAGTAAGAAAAGTTGTTAGGAGCTTCGACTTTGAAGCGAGTTTAACTTGCCAGAATCCTGTTTTCTTGTCCAGCTTTGAAAAATTTTTGGCTGCTCTTAGTTGTGCAAATGAATGTTCGACGACCGTCATCGGATGTAGTTCGCGGTGGACGTTTTTAGCTTTGACAAATCGACATATATCCTAACATCTCCATCAGGTTTGGACACTATCACCATAGGTGCGCACCATTCCGTTGACTTGTCCACAGCGTCAATGATCTTCAAGCGAACCATTTCCTCGAGCTTGGCTTTCAATTTATCCATTAAGGGGATTGGAACTCTGCGTGCTGCGTATATGGCGTAGGGTTTGCATCCGCCTCTTATTTTTATTATTCACCCGGAAGACACCCAATACCTTGAAATATGTTGGGGAATTTATGATTAATTTGTTCAGCTACATTATTTACGTTTGAAGACTTTGCCTTTTTCTCGTTGACTTTCGCTGGTGTGACCCGGTTGATAATATTTAATTTCTCGCACGTACCAAGGCTTAGTAGAGCCTTTTTGGGGCCTGCTATTACATATATGCAACATTTCACAGAACTATTCTTCCATTTGATTTCTGCCACAAATCTTCCCGACACTTTAAGCATTTCTCCTGTTGGCCCACTAAGCGAATGATCCGACTGACTTAATTCGAATTTAGAAAACTTCTGTTTGTACAATTGTAGAGGATTTGCGTTTATGGGTGAACCGGTGTCGACGACGAATGTGCAGTTGTTATTATTGTATGCTTCCTTCGCTGTCATCACTGTCCATCTCAGTTACTCCATTTACTGTCGTTCTACTTGCTCTACATACGCGACGAAAATGATTTAACTTATTGCAGTGGCTGCACCGTTTTCCTTATGCTGGGCATTTCTATTTGTCGTGCATTCTTCCTCCACACCAAGAACACTGTTTACGTCTCTCCCAAGTGTGCGGCTGCGAAGGTGTTGCTGCTTGTTTTAATGTATTCCACGTCGATGTGTGACTCCTCACTGCGCAAACGGTTGATGTAGCAGAAATTTCGTTTTGCTGTTTGTGAACCGCTTCACTTTGACGCACTGTTTCAATTGCCTTTGATAGTGTGAGATCCGGTTCTAGTTGTAGTCTCTCTGACAGCCGTTTGTCTATAACACCTACAACTATGCGGTCTCTGATCATTTCATCACGTAGGCTCTGGTATTTACAGTTTTCTGACAAAATGTATAATGATGTTATAAAGTCTTCCACCTTTTCGCCCTCCTCTTGACATCTTGAATTAAATTTAGCCCTCTCATAAATGATGTTATGCCGCACGATGAAATGATTCTCAAATGCCCTAAGTACTTCAGAATATTTCTTTTTATTTTCCTCACTTAGAGCGAGTGATAAGAAAATATCCACCGCTTGTTCACCCATTATATAAATCAGAGTATTTACCTGTTCTTCTTGTGGTTTTTTAGCCAAACCTGAAGCTATTTGGAATCTGGCGAATCTGTTTTTCCATCTTGGCCAATCCTCCGGCATGAAGGAAAATGGTGATGGTGCTTGTACTGTGAATTGGCTGACTGTAGCTTGTGTCTCCGGATTTTCTGTGTCTGGCATTTTGGTCTCCAATGTTTTTGCTTTTGGGTTCAGATCCCACCGCTGCCACCATGCACTGTCTCAGTACTTGGAATAAAACAACGGGTTAAGATGTCTTATTATAGCCCTTACGACTAATCGCAATGGGATCTCGTAACCAACTGCCCTCGTATACAAATTATACATAGTAGTAACTAGACTTAATGCATACATACAGTGATACACATATATATTGCAATTGGTGAGTGTAGGTATTGTTAACACATCTTCATACCACACCTATACATATACCAAGGTTCAGCAAAAAGAAATAATCCCAAATACGTGTTCCCATTAATGCTGGTACAACACCACATTTTTTCTCATTTTCCCTCTTTTTTAATGAGTTTGGACTTTGGAGGATCACCAAAAATGTTACATACCTACATAAAATTACTATAGGTGCGAGTGTGAGTGAGGAAAATACAGCGAAAACGTAAGAAAATCCGTGCAAACATAACGCAAATTAAAATAAAACGGGTGAACATATTAAATCCGTTTAAAGTTTTGCATTTTTTCTTGTTTTGGTAGGAAAATTGCGCCAAAAATGGAATTACCTTGGCATTTCTCAGCACATTTTTTAGACAGTTTCTCAGTTTTTCGTGTTTTCCCTGTTATTTAAATATTCTTCGAAAAAATATAATAAAATGCCTCCCAACTTTTTTTTAGTGAATAATATTGGAAAGTGTGCAATTATGTGCGAAAAATACCCAAACAATTAAAAAACCTAACAAACCAATGCAACAATTCTATTTGTCCTTTTCGCTCGGCATCTATTTGCCTTCTTTGTATTCAATTGAAATATCATATCAGCATAAGAAATTCATCTCCTGAAGGCTTCCTATGCTATAAACGAGAGCTTTCAAAGCACTTCACTTCGTATGTTACGTACATAACGTAACTTACGTCACCGATAATGAAAATTTGTGACATTTCAGAAATTTGTTTACCAGCCCAAAAAAGCGTCAAATATCTGCGTTCAATTTTCAATAATCATTTTCAAATATATTAAGCTCAAAGCAAACTATTGTGCAATTAAATAATCTCCATACAAATTAAATTTTCTTATTACCGTGTAATAAAATACACAGGTAATTTTCAAGATATCTTCGCCGTGCAACCATTTTAAAGTAGCTTGAAATCTGACCCTACTCAAACGTACTACATTCAAAGGTAGGAGCAGGAAACAAAGAAATGGAAATCAGACAGAAATCGCCATGGGTTCTCGAGCAAGTTGTAGTTGGCGGATTGACTCGCCTGGACGAAGGTGTTACCACAATTGGGCGTAATCCTATTTGCACCATCACGGTTACGTCGGATTATGTATCCCGTGATCACGCAGAGTTTCAAGTGGAAGCTAATGGTGGAAATATTCAAATCAAAGATTTGGTAAGTTTCCAGAATTTAAAAAGTTCGATATTTTTATTTTACAATCGATAGGGCTCCACAAATGGAATATTTGTCAATGATAATTTGTACAATGGAACAGTTTGTACCCTGCGAGTTGGCGATCGTATCGGTATTGGTGTGTCCGTCAACGACGATCAAGTGTCTTCAGATGGGAAGTATCCTGTGTTTGTGCTAAGGCATGTACCAATAGTTGACGAAATATCTGAGGGGATGGTTGAAGAGGCAAATGTTAAAATTGTACCACCATCACCGGTTCCATCTGCAGTTGATGATCATAACGATAGTGACCAGGTCTATGTATCTGACAGCGAATATGATGAGGCCGATTGTGTTGATGATTTCGTTCATCCCCAGGGAGCGAATAATCCCCAAATGGAAAAATGCACAACTCTCCAAACATCTTCAGCTACGCTAGGTGCTTCAAATGCAAATATTATTTCTGCGAACATTCGAAGTATATTTGGTGAAATAAATCTAGAGCTGCTCAGTAAATTGTGTAAGGGTACTCGGGACATTGCACAACAGATTCCGGCAGCAGCTACTGCTGTTATTGCAAATGATGTAATATGTATATCCAGTGACGAAGAATGCGATGAAGATTTTCTACAGCCTGCTAAAAGTCCACAACTGTTTGATGACTCCTTTAACAACTATGAAGCTCCTGTAATTGCTGAGAAGGAAAATGTGATAGCGGCTAGGGAACCTTCAGTGGTAGAGATGATTAACACTCCAGTGGTAGTTAACATCAATACCCCAGTGGTTGATACACTAGTTGTGCCATGCTCCTCTAATATTGAATATATCGACGACAATGAAGACGATGAGCTCTATTTTACGCAAAAACTGTTAGAGGAATTGCGGGAAGAGCTTCCAGACTCTGACAATGAAGCTACGGCAGACTATAAGGTTGATGAAGGTGGATCCTTGATAATAGCACCTGTGAAGCTGGAAAAATGCTCACTTAATGTGAGCGACATCATTAATCTAGATAACGAAGACGATGATGAGTTCGACGAGGCTCTAGAGTCAAAAGTAAATAAGTGGTCTGACATGCTGTTCTCGCAGAGTTTTTCGAACAGCTTCAATGTGTCTCAGGTGTATGAAGACGACGTGGATACTGACCCTGCCACAACCGAATGTATATTCATCGACGTTGATGATTATGATGATTCCGAGTATGAACAAAATTTAAGGAATGAAGTCCGCATAAAAACAGAGCCTCAGGAGGATGAACCCTTAATGGAGCAAATTGTAAGCGCCATTCCCACGTCTACGACATCTGAAAAACAAAAAGTCATAGTCGAATCTCCACTTATTCGACGAAAATCATCAAACGCAAGATTCATGTTGTCGTCGTCTTCGTCCGAAGAAGACCAAGAGGAAGCACCGAATATGCTAATAGATGCAGAATTCTCCTCATCTTCCAAAATAAAGACTCTTGAACAACAAAAGCACGCCCGTAAGCTAAGCATAACGGAGGAGATACCCTCAAAAAAGCCACGCCTTACCAGTAAAGCCAAAGCAAATGAGAATGAGGATAACAAAAGTGTCCGATTACGCAAGAGGAGTTCATCTTCGCACCGGAAATATTCGAGAAGCGATTCGAATAGTTCTAGCTCCAAACCAAGTCGTTCCGCTGAAGATCAGCCCGATGAGTTGACGAAAGATGATAAGCCCAAACGACATTCTTCCGATAGTCTTAAAAAAATAAATGGTATCAGAAAATCAAAAGACGACAAGGACAGATCGACGCCTTATCGAAGGTCAAGTTCCAGCACTAACGAGACCAACAGGTCAAATTACTTGTCAGCTGCAGCCGCACGTAGGAAATCGGTTAGCAGCCATTCGCCTGTGGTGGAAGCTGAGTACAATGACTTTGCAGAAATTAAAAAAGTGGATAATCTAACGCTTACAAAACAGCAGATTAGAGGTCCTACGATTATTTCGCCACCGCAATTACCAAAAGGAAAAGGAAAACTAAGAGGTAAGAAAACAATATTCTAATTTCGCGTTGCGTTTGACCCGTTCTCTATCATGTGCTATAGATTAAGCTTTCTATTGAGCTTCCAGTGCTTGCTTTTTATTGAATTTTCTTAAGCTCTGTGGCCGGATATCGATTTTAAGCTTATGTTGTATTATCCCACCGCGCTTCCAACATTCGCCCTTTCTTTTCCCGTGTACATACTCGTATATTTTGTACTATTTCTATTTTTATCCCTCAGGAGTCTCAGCAGTCCAGCAAAGAATAGCAGATTCAATTAAGGGAGTACAATCTCGAAGGGACCTAAAACAAAAGTGGATAGAAAAACCTGATAAGCGTAAAGAGCAAGCTAAGTCAAACGCTATAAAACAGGACCGTAAGCAGAAGCTTAAAGAACTTGCTGACAAAAAACATTCTGAAGCTAAAAATATCTCAAAAAAGAACAATACGCACAAAAATGACAATACAAATGAAAAACCAACCAAAATTAAAAATGTTAAAATTACTTCAGTCAACCGCGGATCATTCCTGACGGTAAGTGCACCCACTAACAACATAAAGAAGTACCGCATTCCGAAAACGTCAGGAGTTTCAAAGCAATCAGCACGCGCCAAAACATCCAAAAAAGCCATTGATGAACCGACAAATACCGTATCTGAGCTAAAATCCAGCACGATAGCTCCAAAAAGCTTTTCCCAGGCACTTGCAAGCGCCGATGTGATTACTCAGAATGGTAACATAAAACCCACAGCAACAGTAAGTCGAAATCGAGTGAAAAGTATAGACATCGCCGGAGAACAAAAGGAAAGGGCTCCACCTCGACAAAGTAACAAAGGAGTTACCTTCGTTGCACAAGAATCTTATTTTGAGGAGACTGCCCGCTTACAAGGTTTTCAAGAAAAACTGGCTGAGGTTTCTAGTATGAAAAGCCCACTTGCAACAATGCAGCAAAAAAAAAAAAAAACCGTCCGTTTTAATGATGTGCCGGATATACGGTACATCGAACCTTTTTTAAAAGCAACCCGAAAAGTTGACACAAAGGAACCTTCGACATTCAATGAACGAAAGAACTTCATTCGCAGCCGGTTTCCTATTCTCGACCACACCGATGACTTGCTATGCGATGTTTTATCGTGGAGTCAACTTTGGTTGCAAAATAAACAAGTTGGCTTAAATATGGACGGGATGGATAGTACGGTTTTTCCCATGACCAATCAATTTACATCAATCAATAACTACAAAAGGTGAGCACACTTTATTTGAATGCATTCAATAGTTAATTGTTTGTTTGCAGTACTCTTTTTCCTTTGCTAAAAATTGAGTATTTATCGCATTTGGAGCGTCACATGGAGCAAGATTCATATAAACCGGGCTATAACATTCGAATAGACTATTTTACTAAATACAAGGATAGAGAACTCATGTTTGCCAAATGTATGTTTTTACGCTGTGCATTGGTTCTATACAATAACAATCGTTCGTTTTTAGGTTCTTCACAAATAAAGCAATCTGAATTGAGTGTCTGTGACTTGGCGTTGATAAAAATAGTAACCGGTTCTGTGACGAGTCAGTGCTTCGGATACATCGGCAATATTCGCAAAACTGGTGAGTTTATTCTCGATTCGCAACTACGAATAACATACATATTAACGGCAAATTTGAGTAGCTTCTCTTGACAATTATTCTTTCTAATGGCTATCAGACTCTCGCAAGAGGTGGGCCAGGTAGGTCAGTATTCGATCTTCAAACACTTTGCTTAATAGTCCAACGCGCTCACCGCTCACTAACGGTAGATTATGGCTTAACAAACACAAACAAGAAAAATATACGGGAAAAATTGGTAACGCTACAAAGAACGGCCAGTGTTGCTATCATGGGTGCCTTGCGAACAACAACGCCCACATCGGCAATGGAAACATTTTTGCACCCACTGCCTGTAGATATACAGGTTAAATTCTCAGCAGCAGATAGTACGATACGTCTCACCAATTTGGGCCTGTACAAATCCAATTGGACACTAATCTATTTTAGACATTTTCAATATCGAAAATTCAGTAAAATTGGATGATATCTTCTCTAAGCTTGACTTCGAGATACCAAACACAGTGGTGTATCCCGATATAGCAGAGTTGCAGAATAATGCAGTCATTAATTCGTGTGACATTGCAGTATTCACAGATGGCTTCAAAACCGATGATGGCACATGATCCGGAATTTATTCCTCGGAAACAAATTTGAGCGAATCGATGCGGCTTCCAAACAGTTGGAGTTTCTGTCGGTATTTAAGGCTGCGGAATTACTGCTAATGAAGTCGACATCCGACCGGGGCATCACTTTTTACATTGACAATCAGCGCGCTGGAATCACGTGTCACTAGATCCGAAAAAGTCTGGTATTGTCGCACAATGATTAAGGCATTATGCGAACAGCACCGTGTTAGACTGTGCTGGGTGCCCGGGCATTGCGACAAAGAGGGCAATGAGCTCTCGTATGAACTGGATAGAAAAGGGGAAAGGGGGAGAAATGCGTCTGAAAACCTCGATAGTGGATATAAAACCTCCCCTTTAAGTAGTTAAATAGAAGTTATCGGAGGCGGCCATAAAAATTCGTGGTCAAAGATGGAGTCACAGAATGACAATCGGCTGTCAGAAACGGACACATGCAGATACTGCAATGATATTTGCGTCACGGAAGACATTACGCACATACTTTGTGAGTTTGACATAAAAGAAGACGCCTAGGCAACTATTTCTTTGATAGTTTGGAAGAGGTGCCATCGATTGATTACAACAAATTAGTGAGTTTTTATAGGGAAATAAAATGCTTTGAGGAAGAGGTTTGGGATGACGACTTTATAATTAGTTGGCTCCCCAGGGATCGCGATGGACCCATTATGGTGCCAAGTGTCCTATGACAATAGTGTCCCCTGACTTACCTTACACAACATACTTGATCTTGTCCTAGATGACTTGCAGACCAAGACGTTAAAGCCTCTACCAGTAGTTGGATGTATCTGTCAAAGATAATTGGAAATAGTTAATTCCATAATAATGGGTAGGAAAAACAACGCGGGGAAAAGCATTCCACTTACTTTACTTTACTTAACGGGCTTTCGACCCGTGAAGAGTCTCTGCCTGAGACACTGCAGCCTTCCATGCTCTGCGATCCCGGGCACGCCTCTTCCAGTTCTTCAGACCAAGCGCTCTGGCATCCGCGATGGCTTAGCCTTTAAAAGGGAGGTTCGGTTTTCCTTGCCTTCTGGAGCCAGGAGGCTGGGAGTCGAAGATCCTCTTGGCTGGAGCATTATTTTCCATTCGCTCAATGTGACCGAGCAAATGTAGTCGACGTAGGATTAAGGTTCGATAGAGCATGCATTTTGTACTTCGAGTGAGGAGTTTTGAGCCCATTTGTTTTGCTAAACCGAAGTAGCAGCGGTTTCCTAACTTAATTTTAATTTAAGAAAATTCTTAGCTCCTTTCTATTTTTCTCTGAAACTTTAATAATTGAATCGAAAAGGGGTTTTCCTAATGGTCGTTGCCTAACCCTAGCTATTGCCGGACAGACGCATACATTAGAGTTTCTTTTTCGGTTGCAATATTGCAACTCAGGTTTCAGGTTCAAATCACGCCGGGACCAAGAAACACTTAAAGTTTTGTTTTTTCATTGCCCTACCTCTTGCGAACGTCTGACAAACATCCAAGAGTATCAATTTTCATGATAAGATTCTCAATTGCCGTTCGGATTTGTCTTAAAATTCTAAGTTTTATTTTTAAATTATTTATTCAACTAAAATTTTATAATGCATTATTAGGCTCCTGCCTACGCAACACTCAGAAAAACTTCTTATGTGTCTTATGTGACAGCTTACGCGGAAAATTTAGCACATAAGTTTTTATGTTGAAAATTAATATTTATGTTCCGATTCAGCAAATGGGCCTTAATCACGAGGTAACACAAAAGCATAATCAAAAGACTGAAAGAAAAAATGATTGCAAACAAGTCAAATAAAAATGTATTTTATCGCAAAGGCCACAAATTGGTTTTAACACAAAGAAAGTGAGAGGACAACAGAAGGTGAAGGAGGAATGCTCAAGAAATTTGTTCGCCAAAAATCCATTGAAAATGCCCAAGCCAATCTTCGTGTAGATGATGACAAATATACTATAAATGTAGCGATGGTATTGTGAAGGACTTTTAAACAAACAGTTGTGTTATATTCTCTGAGGAAGGTATATTCCTATGATTTCAAATATCGCACCGAGATTTTAGACAGGCGAGATATAACATTTAATTTTTTGATTTTTCTAGCATAAATATGTTAGTTGAAGAAGAGAATGTTTAAATTGATAGAAAAACAGCTGGAAATCAATCTTGTTGTATCCGTAGAATTGCACAATGAAGAAGAAAATGGATTTCTGCAAAGGCATCTCCGTGTATGAAAAACAGTTACCTATGTAGGTACTTATTCCTTTGATTGATTGATTGATTTGACTACGCACTATCTTTACAATAAGTCGGATACTTTTCACCTGCCCTTGTCGGGAACTAGGCTCTGATGTTCAATTAGTAGTATGAGTAGTAGCAATCTTATATATAATTCCTTCGGGCTCGATGACGTAATAACTCGATAAATGGTAGGCCGATTTTCATGATTCTTTTTTGTTTTGTTCGTATTGCTGTACTTCAGGTTTATGCAGACAAAAAATCCGGAAAATCGATTTATTCGCATTTTTCGCATTTTACACACTTGATTTGTATTACAATGTGAATTGAGTGAATCGGGAATTAAGGCGGCGTTGATTTGTATTACAAAAGTGAATTGAGTGAATCGAGAATTTTAGGTTAATGTACTACGTTTGTCAACAGTGCTGGTTTTTGATTTTGTGCATCGCTTCAACAGTTTAATCACTTTTAAAAAGTTGATTTAAAGTAAAAATTAAATATATAAAGTTTAAACGCGGTCAAAATAGTTATTTAGAAGTTAATTTCAGTGATTGAAAAGTAAATTTCAGTAATTTTTTGGAAATGCCAAGACCAAAGCTCGCAAACATTGGCCGACGAATAACTCAAGCAAGACGACAACAAATATATCAACGTTCATTGCACATTTGTGCATTGGTTGTTGGCGATCAAGCACACAGCCGAGATATTGTCCTTCAGCGAAGAACCGCTGGACCGTTACAAAGAATATCCGTAACGCATAGATCATATGACGCTCTGCAGTACCCCATAATTCATTGGAAGGGGCAATTTGGATACGACATTACGATGAAAATGCTCAATGCGTTCGATTCAACTGTTCGATTTCGCATTCACAGGCCAACCGATAAATAAGAATCTCAGCTCCATGAACTACTACGCCTATCGAATGATGCATCGTCCGAATGATGAGAATATCATTTTGAAGAGTCGCCGTTTATTTCATCAATATGCGGTCGATATGTATGTCAAAGTTGAGAGTGAGCGACTACTATTCATTAAATTGAATCAAGCAAAGCTACGATGCGACGACTCCACTTGCGAGATGCTGTGAACACTGATGGAAATGCGCAGAATATTGGACAACTGGTGATTTTACCATAGACTCATGTCGGAAGTTCTCGCCATATGCATGAGTATGCACAAGACGCAAGACATATGTACGCAACTACGGAACACCGGACTTATTTATCACTTTTACGTGTAATCTGAAGTGGAACGATTGTCAGAACGCAGATGGTGCATGGACCGTGTGGCGCATTGAATCCTAAATCACAATGCATGGTTGATGGAAAATGCACCAAACGATACCCTCGGCCATTAGTAGCTGAAACAGTAACGGGATCAGATGGATATTCAGTTTATCGAAGACGCTCATAGGGCAATAATGGCCGGACAATCGTTGTAAAAGTGACAGTTCATCGTCGGAGTCGAGAGGTTGAGATCGGAAACGAGTTCGTTGTGCCGCATTGTCCATTGTTGTCCCGCATTTTTATTGCACACGTAAACGTTGACAGCTGTCAGAGCAAAATCAGTTAAATATTTGTGCAAATATGTAACGAAGGGCAGTGACATGGCAGTGTTTGGAGTTGGTTCGGAAAATTCCAATGATGAAGTCTACCAATACTAAATGGGCCGATATGTGAACACCAACGAGGCGCTGTGGGGTTTATTCTCTTTCCCAATACACGAACGCCATTCCCCAGTTGTCCACTTAGCGGTTCATTTGGAAAACGGTCAACGCGTGTATTTTACCGAAGCAATTGCTGCGCAACGAGCCGTCAGACCACCGACAACCACGTTGACAAGTTTCTTTGAGATGTGTGCAACTGACCCATTTGCCTGTTGTATGCTGGTATGCCCAAATATTACACTTGGAATCAGTCAACTAAAAATTTCAGAGTCGCAAACAAGGAGTGCCAGTTGCGAATTGGTCAGGTGTGTTCTCAACTGATGCGATTGGACGCATTTATACTGTTCATCCATCGAATGTTTCTACTTGCGCTTACTGTTCATTAACGTACATGGCCCAAAATCATTCACACATTTACGAACGGTAAATGGTCATCTTTGTCAAAGAATGATTCCCAATGGGACCAAACAATTGGTGATTCCATTGCCACATCGAATACACATCAAATAAAAACGCTATTCGCTATCATTGTGACAACATGCTATCCGACTCAACGAATAGAGTTGTGGAACAAATACAAGGACGACATGTGCGAAGACATATTCTTTGATTAACACTAAAAAAATTCCGTTTTGATGTTTGAGAGTCCCGTTAGATTAAAAAACTGCGATCGCACGATTTGAAGTAGTGTACACAATGATCATCAAATCGCAAGGAAATTTGAGCTTCTGCATTTCGGATTGACCGACTACCGGGCCTCACATGTCTTTTAACTAAAACCGCTTTCCAAATAGAGTTAGAACTTTGAAATTTTGTACAAATATTTTTCGAGTGTTTCTGCTTTTTGAATGTATAAAGCGACCGAATGCAGCGCCCTCTTCATGTCTTTTAACCCTAACTGCTTTCTCGCTTTGAAATATTGCACTAATGTATTTTAAGGGCTTCGGCATTTCGTATGCAAAAATGTACCTACTGCAGCGCCCTCTACATGGCTTTAACCTTTAACTTCTTTCTCAATTAAAGTAGAACTTTAAAATTTTACACAGTAATATTAAAAAATACATACATATTATATTATGTAAAACGTACGAAAAGTTTACCAAACACAGCGCCCTTATGGCTTTTAACTTTAACGTCTTTCTCAATTAACGTAAGAAATGTGAAATTTTGTTCCAATATATTTGAAGGTTTGTTTTTCGGATGTAAATTCGACCAACTGTAACCAAGAGAGAGTCTTTTGTAAACTCATTGATGATTCATAAAACCAGTTTAAGTGGGCAACGCCGGGTACCATCCGCTAGTTCATATATATAAGTATAAAAATACTTTACAAAAATCAAAATTTTAAGTTTAAATAACAAAAATATTATTATAGCATAGACAAATACTTTGTTAACAATTAAATTTTTAAGTGAGTAACCTATTATGTTTTACAAAATGTATGCATCTAGATTTAAATACTCTGAAATTTGTTTCGTTTTTTATTTCATTTGGCAAGTTGTTAAATAAAAGTATTCCCTTGTACAAGAGCGTGTTGAAAGCGGCTGCTAAAATCTGGCGATTTACCCTGATGTCATTGAAGTTTCTCAATTGGTACGGTTGTGCTTCTCCAACCCTTTTCATTCCACTTGTTAGGTAGCTTGGTGCAGCACCCTGCTTCATTTTAAAAACTGCTATTTGCATGACTAGTTCTAACCTTCCTCTTACGTCTAACCACTTGAGCGCATCCAACATGTATCTTATAGATGTGAATCTATTGCATCTAAGAATACTTCTTATTCCTTTATTTTGAAGTTTTTGGAGTCTCTCTATCTGACTTTGAATGTAACATGAATATGTTATTCTTGAAAAACTCGATCTTTTTACCAATCTTTTTGCACATGTAATCGATATGCTCAGCAAATTTCATCTCCTTATCACATACATAGTAGCTTTTCTCTACATTCTTCTGCATTCTCTCCTCCTGCATATAGTACCATCTTACATTCACGTATTATGCTCGGCATATCGTTGATGTAAATTATAAACTGCAGCGCTCCGAGAATCCATCCCTGTGGAACCTATGCTAGCTGTTATTACATTGGACACACAAACATTGACCTTTGTCCTCTGGGTTCTATTTGATAATAATGATTTAAACCATTTTAGCTCTTTATTTCGTATACCATACATTGACAGTTTTTCTAATAGAATATTTTGATCTTTTGTTTCGAATGCTCCAAAAACAGTCCAAAAACAGTGCCAATATTTTTTTCTTGTGCTCCATGCTTAACGTAGTTTACCGCAGCTTCGCATGAGTAATTTTTTCTAAATCCTGATTGGTAGATAGATAAAATGTGGTTGGTTTCTAAATATTCGACTAATTGTTTTTTAACAATACTTTTACGGAACTCGTCAAACTTTTTGGTATTTGAGACTTTTTCCACCGGTGTAGTCAGTGAGTCCTTCCATGAAATTGGGAACTCTCCTTCTTGTAATGAAATGTTTCTAATTTCTAATAGGGAGTTTGCTAACGTATTCCAGTTATCAAGTATTATTTGGGTTCTTATTTTTTCGAAATCTGCCTTATCTTTTATTTCTTTACAAGTTTCTTTTAACTGTTCCAATGTAATTTGCTTAAATTTTAAGTTGCATTCATAACGTACAATTTTGTTTATATATTGAGTCTCTTCAATTTCGTTTGTTATTTCTTTTACACTTTCAATGAAATATTCGTTAAATTTGTTAAAAATTTCTTTTTCATCTGTATAGGCCATCGCTCAAAAAATTACATGACTTATTGGTGCTTTATTTTGTTTTAGAACCAAACTTTTTATAGTTTTCCACATTTCTTTTTTTCCGCTCGCTGTTTTAACTTTAAAATTTATAAATCGATTCTTTGCTTTCCTTATTTTTATCAATCATATAATGATTTCTTGCAGTTCTATATTTATCCCAGCTTGTTTGATCGTTTAATCTTTTAGCCTTGTGATACTTTTCGATTTTATTGTTTTTCAAAATGTTTAGTTCATTATTGAACCACTTATTTGTTTGGTTGCTTCTTTCTATTGATTTTGTGACTTTGAATTTATCTACTGTACATTTTAAAACCGCATCTATTTTTTTTTTAGAATTCTCGTGTATGGTCCCCTCCCTATTATATGTTGTATTCGGCGAAGTTACGCTTGTTGTATTTGAACAGTTGAATGGTTCTATTGATTTTCGATGTATTGTTTTTATTCTGTATAATTATCTCGGTATTTTTTCACTTTCTTTTGCTTCAACTTTTGCGATTTTAATATTAGTTTCCATGTAGTCCAATGCCTAATCAGTTTAGGTAAAGTTGTGTTCTTCCTTTGCACAAATTTTGTTTTGTTTAAAAAAACCCGCTACGTCATTGCCATATATCCAAAGTTAAACAGGAACTCACAGTCCTTCACTTCTTTAAAAATAGGGAGTTAGCAGTTACAAATAAATATCAATATTGTTTTGTTTGCCAAAGAATCAGATTCCGTTGTGGATCCTTCTGTGTTGACTAATCAACTCCAATTGAATCATGATTAAAGAGAGCATTCTATTCTCCTTCACCTGTTTCTCATAGATTTCGCCTTTCGACAGGCTTCACCTTGTTCATTGACCAGAGAACGTCAATTAATATTGTTATTGAGTTCCCCAATTCGGGTTATCAAGATTTTGCTCACATTTTTCTGTATTCCGTATAAACAATGGAAGGTCATTGTCCCTTTTCTTTCATTACGACCCATCAACCGGATTACCTGTATCGGCGAAAGTCCTCAAACAGCATTAAAGTGTCACTAGGCAAATCTCTACTTCCCTAATGTATTTGATTTTTTCTTTTCCAGATTCCTGTAATTGTATAACAGTCGAACTAGTCCAAAATTCTTTTCCCAAAGAGCATTTGAAAAATGCCACCCACATAACCATCCGAAGAATAGTTGAATCGATTCGTGCCTACTTTGGTTCATATAACGCTGTTCATCAATTGGAGAATACCCCACTCTTCCATAAAATTCTCAATCCTTTGGATTTACTCAATTATAAAACTAGTTGGAGACCATCAATACAATACAAAGGATGTGATCCTCTTAACGCTGAACAAACGGATATTTTACTCAAAACATATGCTAACGCGATCGATGAACTAAATCCGAATATAACGCTTATTAAAGGGCCTCCAGGCACGGGAAAGTCACGTCTTATAACAAATCTCGCCTTACAGCTTCTCTATGGCAATGAAGTCCGCATGTTGGATAAGAAAATTCTCATTTGCGCGCAGAGCAACATGGCAGTGGATGTAATCGCTCAGCAGTTGCGTGCCATCCAAAAGAAACTCTCAATTCGAGCTCCCAAGTATCAGGTCATACGCTTTGGTAGAGAAGATAAGGTTCACAAGGATGTGAGAGATATAACACTTAGCAGACTTATAGCGAGCGATTCGAAGGCACGTCAGCAAGCAAGACAAACTTCTATAGATGAACATAGATCGTTAGACGAAAATTTAAAGAATGAGGTACGTTAGTCTGAAATAAATCAGTAAGTTTTATGTTAGTATTGCAATCGAATGTTTCAGATAATTAAAATGGAAGCAAGAATTAAAGAGCTAGAAAAGGGAAACTTAACTGATGTTCGTCAAGACGAGCTAATCGAAATGAAAAAAACGTTGGCACTAAAGAAAAGCGTTCAAAGTCAATCTCTCCGACCGGAAGAGGAAAAGCGACTATTTAGATTATACCTAGAGAATGCAAATATAGTCTGCACAACACTGTGTAGTTGTGTGAAGTTGTCAAGGTAAGCTTAAAGATTTATTTCCATCGGTATGTAAATTCCAATTTCCTTGCAGCTACGTCAACTATTTTGATGTTTGTATAATTGATGAAGCTACCCAGTGCATAGAGCCTTGGACTATAATGCCACTTAGGTTTGGGGTAAGCAGTCTAATAATGGTAGGTGATACCCAACAGCTTCCAGCGACAGTTATCTCTCAGGTAATACAGTCTAAATGTTTTAATTTTTTTGATTTCAATTACCCTTTTTGCTATAGAAAGCTAAAGATTACGGTTTGGGAACTTCACTCTTTACAAGAATCCAAAATTGTTTGGAAAACTGCGACACAGGACAGCCCAGTCCTATACTTAGCCTGCACACACAATATCGAATGCATCCAGAAATTTGCAAATGGCCAAATATGTACTTTTACAAAAATGAACTCTTTAGCGCCGCAAACACCGGCGAATTTAAGTCACAGATTCAACCATTTTCTATACTCAATTTGGAGTACAATCAAAACGACCACTGTTACAATGGCCAAATTGAAAATAGTCTGGAAGCTAAATTTGTTGCCCAATTGGTGATAGCATTGAACGAGTATATACCAAACAAGTTCTTCAGCTACGGTGTGATCACACCGTATGCACAACACCGAGAGAAATTGGAAGGGATGTTAAGGTAAGTCTTCTCTGCTATGTTGAACAAAAAGATTTTACAATATGCTACTTGTTTAGGAAAAACGGCTTACAAAACATAGTGGTTAATACCATTGATTCCTATCAAGGAATTGAAAAAGATGTAATCATAGTTTCAAATGCCCGCACCAAGGGAGTTGGATTTCTGGGCAATTATCAAAGGCTAAATGTCGCTGTAACAAGACCAAAAAAGTGTCTAATTCTCTGTGGCAATTTCAAAAATCTCGAGGTAAGTTTTCGGGGTACTACTAATTTGCTGATGAAATTAAGTCATTTTTATTTTAGTCGGTGCCATCATGGGCGAGCTTGCTAGCAAACGCAAGGCAACGCCAGCTTTACAATAACATAAGCATTATTGATGCTTCCAACATTGAAAAAAATGTAATCGAAAAAATAAAAGTAAAAAAATAGGAAACCCTAGCGGTAATGGTTGTTTATTACCCATGCCGTCGGGGTGATTCGTACAAATTGGTATTTCATTAAATAAGTATATGTACGTATATTTTTTGATGCCATACAAATTTATTTTCCGTTTCCATAATATTTATTGTTTACTTCAATATGTATCATAAAATTAAAACTGTATTGAATTTCAAAAGTTTCTAAATAAATTTGTTTTCTTTGGAAAACATAATGTAAAATAAATTCCTATCAACTACCACCAAAATAACTTAGTGCTAATATTAATCAGTTTTTAAAAGAATATCTGATAAGATGAAATTGTAGTAATTATAAGATGTTAGCTAGAAAACGTCTGGATATAGATTCACTGTAACCGCACTTAGCCTATGAAAGGATTCACAACAAAAATGTCGATTTCTGAATGCTCCGGGCAAACTGAAAGATTCAATCGATATGTCATTTAATCAAATTTCCAACAAACGTTTCAGGCAAGTGGACAGAGATAAAATTCCAAGAAGTTTACACCCCTTTTCATATGAAGGCACTTCAATATTCCAGTAAAGTATACGTACTTACTTTTACTTCTACTGCGTACTACTTTTCTTCACAAAGGGTCTACATTGACCTAAGTGTGACGGGCGCAGAATTATCTTGCCCTGTCAACCCAGTAACCAACTTTTACTTAATGGGCTCCCGACACGTGAAGAGTCTCTGACAGAGACACTGAAGCCTACCATCCTCTGCGACCATGGGCACGCTTTAAAATAGGGGTTCGGCCTTTTAAAACCAGGGGGCTGAGAGTCATTATTGTCCATTCGCTCAATGTGAAATAGCCAATGTAATCGACGTGATTTAGCTTTTTGGACTACATCCACATCTTGGTACAGATCATCGAGTTCGCGGTGTATCTGCTCCTCCACCCTCCCCCCCCCCCCCCCTTGCACACAGGCCAAATATCCAACGAGTATTTTTATATCAAAAAAATCCAATATTAGCTCCCCTTTTCTACTTATCGTCTACCACTCGGCACCATAAAGCAGGACTGGTAGGGTTAAGGTTCGATAAAGCAAGCATTCTGTCCTTCGAGTGAGGAGTTTTGAACCCATTTGTTTCGCTAAACCGAAGTAGCAGCTGTTTCCTAAGTTAATTCTCCATCGGATCTTCATTAAGCTGTCATTAGTGGAGTTGATGTTTACTCCTAGGTAGATGAACCTCTTATCTACGTCAAAGTTATTGGTATTAACAGTGACGTTTTGTCCTAGGCGGTGGACAGATCTGTTTGTTTGTTTTTTGATAGCATGTACTTGGTCTTCTCCTCATTTACTTCAAAACCAACCAATTTCGCCTGTTCTTCAATCGCCGTCAAAGCCTCTAACACGGCACGGTGGGAGCGGCCGATGATGTCGATATCGTCCGCATCGGACCTATTGAAGATAGTGCCTTCCGTGTTGACACCTGCCCTTCGCACTATTTTCTCCAGGACAAGATTGAAGAAGTCACATGATAGCGCATCTCCTTGCCGAAATGCGGTACAAGTTTGGAATAATTCGAAAAAAATGCTTACAAACTGCAAATTACACCGCGTGTTTTCAAGTGTCGCGCGACAATTGGTTCACTTTTGCTGGGGTCCCGAATTCGGCCTTGGCCACGTAGAGCTCCTGACGATGAATGCTTTTTTATGCGGCTTTAAATTCGATAAAAAGGTGGTGGGTCTCGACTTGAAATTCATTGGTCTTTTCCAGGATTTGCCTTAGTGTGAAGATTCGGTCTATTGTCGATCTGCCGGCCCGGAAGCCACACTGTTATGTGGTAATAAGTGTGTTGCAGAACGTCTTGAGACGTTCACACAGTACGTTGGATAGGATTTTATATGCGACATATGGCTCGATAGGTCTTGCAAGACATAGGATCACATTTTTCGAAGGTGTGACATATGGAGCTGATAGTGCGGTAATCGGGCATGCTTTCTTCCACTCATACTTGGTTGATGATGTGGTGCATGCTGGTAAACCATCCTAGCCGGTGGCCTTATTGTTCTTTAGCTTTCTTATAGCTAAGCCAATATCTTCTATACTCGGTGGTGAAATCTGTTCTTCATTGACACGACGTGGGTTCTCATCTTCCCTACCACTCTCTCTACATGATGCCAATTTAACAGCTCTTGGAAATGCTGCTTAAATACATTTAAAATTCCCTGCGCTTCGGTGGCTAGGTTTCCGTCACTGTTTCGAAGAGTCTGCGTCTCGGTCTTAAAGCCTTTCTTGTAGAATTTACGGATGTTGTTTCGATCGCGAGACTTCGATGTCCTTGAGCTGGGAGACTGCGTGCGCCCTCTTGTTTCTACGCAGGATCTTTTTCTCCTCCCTTCTCTTGGCTCGATACTCTTCCCTCGCTTCCCTTGTTAAGCACTGCAGTGTTTTGAAATGTGCATCATCTCTCTTCTGTCACCTTCTTCCGATAAGCGCATACATCATCATACCATGGCTTTTTTCTCTGGGGTGGTTTGCATCACTGAAAAGGCATTGCGTTCGTTTTTGTAAAGTTGCGTAAGCTGATGCGCAAAACGAAAAAAGCATCAAGAAAATTGCTGATGTGAGTTGTGTTACACATCGGCATCGAGTTTATCACCGTTATCACCAGGGAGAGGGCTCAAGTATACATGGGCAAAATACGCCGGTACTAACCAGAATTTTCTACCAGCAGTCTGCAGTTTTGCAGCAGTGATGTCCTGATCGCTGAAATAAACCTGATCCTTAATTGATTAAGGCTAGTTTTCACTAATATACGTGACCTAGGTTTACCTTCGTAGGTCACATGCAGTGGGTAGTATCGAGGAGTCTTTACTTCACGAACCAAGTTGTTGATAAACCAAGGTTCTTGGACCAAGACGATATGTTCTCCGCCTTTAGAAAGACGATGAGTAAGTGCGGCCGATGATTTTATGGTTTGTTTGAGGTTAATTTGTACTAACTGCAGGAGCCCTCCTTCGTAACTTCATTCTACTTTCGAATCAATTCGAAAGCCATTTCCAATTATACTTTTACTTTTGCTATGAACTAGAATCGAATGTGAATGTAAATGATGTCGCCTATATTTCGTAAAACGTCCAGTTTTCAAACGAAACTTGCATTTACGTTGACAGATAAATTGAAAAGAAAAATCGAATTCGAACGATTTTATTGTCGAATCAAGCTCAGCATTGTCGCTATAATCAGGAAGAGAAATCACGGTGTTATACAGACCTTCCAGTTCCGAGGACGAGCTAAGTAGCGGGTGGCAATGGTGCAGTAGTAGTGTATTCGCTTACGGAATGGAAGGTCGTGCGTTCGAATCCCGGCCAAGTCCATTACTTTATACCGAATACATGAAATCGTAATCTCCCTAAGTAACTTAGACACCACCCGTGGAGAAAAACCCTACAACTGCACCCAAACACTTCTTTCCTATCTCTCTATTCTTTCTAAAACCATTTAGCTTACACTGTGTTCTTAGCATTATAAGGGTACTGTAACAACAGAAAAAATCCCTTTAGCGTAAGCAAATTATAAAAAAAAAAAAGGACAGGAAACCGTTGCCCTAGTAATCGGCACTACGCGCGTAGAGTCGAAAGGGGGAGGAGGAAGTTGACCTGCTTTCAAATCATCCTTTTTGTAGACTTTTATAGTTATTTGGTCCCACCCAATTCTTCCCACACCATTAGTTTCTGCCAGAGGAGCAAGGGATTCCTGGTAGATGGTGATCAAGGCCCATCTGTTAAAATCTTTCTGCTCCTCCAGCTTCGCAACTTTCTATTTGTAAGTCGGAAGTGAAAGGTTGCTGATTCTTATGACAACCATAATTTCCTTATGGGAGGTTGGATTCGCCGGGATCCAAATGCGTAGGATATCCTACGTCGCAACAACCCCCAGCGACATTATGCCATCGATGTCATTGGGGTCAATAACTGCGATCACTATCTTGTCTTTAAGGACATCGCTACAAGATCTATATGACTATATGAGAATAATCTTGCATTTTCCGAGTTAGAGGCCTTATATGAACTGTTTGTGCCGAATATGTATGCCAAAGCTACACGTTTGTCAGTAAAAATAGAAAATACATAATAATTAAACACAAATTTCAATCACATTTATAGTTGAATTAAATTTATTAAAATTTACTTCCCAAAACTTGTTTCCAGGTTTCTTGTCACATCAAAATACATTAATGGATTGTATTCCAAAAACATTTGAAGTGTATATAATATTTTTTTTTCGATTTAAAATTATAAATTCTAATACAATAATTTTGTTGTCTCTTTGTCTACAATTAAATAACTTACATATAGAATTTTGGAAACCGCCTAACAAATAAAACAAAATTTAACTCAAAAACATAACATAACAACATAACATGAAATTTTGCAGTGTTTGCACGCAAGAAGAACTGAAAGATAAATTTATATGCACTTTTTCTATGTATTCTTTTTTCTTTCTCTCATTTCTCTTGTTAAAACAACAGGTACCTTATATGTATGTATATGTATATATTATTATTTTTCTTTTTGTATTCAATTTTAATTAATGCAACAATAAAGTAACTATGGGGCAGAAACAATTACAAAATCTATACAATTAAAAATAAAAACAAAACAATTTTTTTTCGTCAGCATTGTTGTAAAAGAAAATATGTCCAGTTTTGTATTTTTAAGTAAATTTAATGTATTATTGCGCTATTTCATTTGCATAATAGTAATCAATATGAGTAGAATGAATAATTTAATCAAATGCAAAATTAGTCTTACCACCTAAGCTCTTAACATTTTGGAATTATATTTAGTTAACGCAGCGTTTTCGAGAAGAAAAATTAAATAACGAACAGGAAAGCTTCGTTCACTTTTCAATCGGCGTTCGCTTGCTCTAATTTAAGGACGAAAGTTCAACTTTTTTGATATCGTAACATAATTTTGAATCAAATAAAAAAATATTTCAATAAGACTAAAATACAAACTATACTTAATTATATTCAACTTAAAATAAGAAAGAAATGCTATAGACTAGAAGTGCTAAAAATATTCTATATAGTTTGTTGTTGTATGCTTTTAAAGATTCAGTTAATATGCGCGGTCTGGTTTGCTTTATTCGCTAGGTCACAATGGGGACATTTTAACCGTTAACTCTGATAAACTGCGTAAGTATTTCGATCTGATTTCATGCAAAGTGTGTTTCAAATTGTATAATCAGAAGGGATTGTTTTCATCATATTTCCAGTTAGACAGTTAGATACAAATGCACAGGGGGCTAACTATGCACTTCGCCGGGAATTGTATAATTTGCGATTCATTCAGTTTGCATCGCAACGATGATGGCAACTTTGCAAAACGATCGGTTGAAATATAGATTTTCCATTCCATAGTTCCCGTTATATTTCCACAAACGTTTCCATTCATCTGCCAGAGTGTTAAGTTTTTATTTAAATGCTGAAAGGGATGAAGAAGTGTACAATAATTTATATGTGCAAAGGAAATTAATGAAATTAATGAAATAAAATGCACTGCTCCGTTGTTGTGGTTTGTTTTGCTGCCCTTAATGCAAAAAATTAATATGAAAACACTATTTTTCATCGTCTTATATTTTCAATTACACCGCTAATAACCTTCGCCATCAAAACATCTATAGCATTTGAAGTCGATCGAATGACGTTCGCATTCACATAGTTGCGCGAATGCAGTAAAGCGAAGTGCGGAAGTGTTTGCCAGCAAATTGAGAAGTACCAAAATGCGATTTTGCCTGAAAATGCACTTTGCGGCGAAGTGCATACTTAGCCCCCAGGGTCCTGTGTATACCTACAGCTTCGCTAATAGAAGCGACAGCTCTTAACTGCTAAGATTTCTGTCATTTCTTAACATTCATTATCAGTAAAACTTGTAAAACAACAAGCTACAGCGTTAGAATTCATTTGAAAAAATTAACGAAATTCGCTTTCTATTCAGCATACAATTTTTCACCAAAACTGTCGTTACTGTCACTTCTTGACGTGTTATTGCCGATTTTCTCGACATTTTTTTGGGAAAACTATTCCCGTGGTAGACCTGCATCTCACAAAACTAGAATCTTCATTCCAAGAGTTAAATTTATCGGCTCGTTGGTTCTTAAGGCAGAACCTCGGAGAATATTCAGTTTAGGAGCTTCTCGTATTTATCTGCTCGAGAATACGTTGATGCATTCAAAAAGTAACTCTTATCCAATATCTCTGCAGTATCTTGACCAAGCTGGGTCGAATACAAATGTATATATTCAGTCCAATTGGATAGGCAAAATTTGGGTTGTAAATATACATACTGTCAAAAATTTGACGAAGCAGGTTGTGTATTTATTAATTGAACGCCTTAACGAATTAAGTTTTCGCTCATTCCACTGTCTCCGGACAGTTACATTAAAGCCGTCCTCTACTAGATCGGCTAAACAAATAGTCCTCCAATGACGAGATCTAGAAAGAAGCAGTGGCGTCATTACTTTCTCTGTAGCTGAAAGATTCCGACGAGCGATCAGAACTAAAGACAAAGTTCTTTTTTTGGAAAACATCATTGGGACAAAATGCAAAAAGCGGTTCTGCCAAGATTTTGAGCCTGTTAGTGGGCAGCTTTAAGTCCGCAAGATTGGGACTTTTATTCGAAGCGTCTAGTTTTCTAAATAAGACTAACCTTTCGTAACATATATCTCGGCACAAAGAAGAAACGGATTCCGCAATGGAACAGCTTACTATATCCGACGACTGAATAGGCCGACCTTTGCTTTTACATTTTCTTCTTCCTTAATAACCGTTAGCCTATGATCAGGATTAAAAGTCTTTACCCTCTCACTTAAATGCATCCCTACTGGTCCGCCTGGCAGGCCGAATTTGCAAATGTTCAGCAATCACTTGTAAGGAGTATATACTGGAAACCGCTTGGATTACGTTCGGAGCGAATGACAAAATGTTAACAAGCAGGAATTGTGCATGTGCAGGACAGAATCTATACTCATACAAAACTCTTCTAAACAGGAAAAAATTCATTCATAAATACGAAGGAAATAGAGTTTTAAAACACAAAGCAAAAAAAATCACTGCCATCAAATATTATTTTCTTCTTTTTTGTAAATCGTTTCCCATATTTTGTAAAAAAAAATTGTTACTTATCAAAAACATACAATAAAACAGCTTGTTAAGAGAACACCCTCAATAAAAATCTGATCTCTTTCTTAAACCTTCCTGAATAAATGCATACGACAGTCCTAGCACTGCCAGATTATGAGGAGTAACCACACCAACATATTTCGATAGGCGGTGTTACTATGTTTTGAGATCTGTTTCCATACAATTTGCATGTTGCTTTACAGATTTTATTTATTTACGTTAAAAATTGGCAGACAAATACAGGAAATGGACAGTGAAATATTCAATTGAAATTTAATTAGATCTTATTTAGTTCTTGAACATCTTGCATTGCATATTGACTCAGTATTTAACTCTTCCAGCTGCTAACACAAATAAAACCTTAACTATTAATTATTATTGTTAATGTTATAATCTTCACAGGTAAAAATTAAACGCTTGAAAACAGGGTTTTTTTTTTAATTTTCGTAAACTGGTGCGGAAAATTGGAAAATTAGGAAAAAAATAAGTGCTTTTCCAATTGGAGTTGTGTATGAACTCGCGACCAAAATTCACAATTCGTTACAATAAATTTTTGTTCACTTAATTTTATATTTGAAATGTGTCATTAAACTTGAACCGCATCCAGTTCAAAATAATTGAAAATCCTGTCTTATTTATTATGTATTGTTGCAGCAAAATCGTTAGTCGTGACTATCGTCTCGTAATAAGTAATCAGGGCCCACGGTCCTGGCTGATTCGTTTCTTGTTTTGTTAGTTATGCTCCCGCGATATTTCTTCTATAGCAAAATAAATAGATCATTAAGTCAAATAGATGACTGCATTTTCGTTTCTCGAGAGAAGCTGGTCTGGTAATTAATATAATTTTATTTTTTTGAAAGTCTGTGAATGTTTAAATAGACAGAAAAACAGCATTTTTACTGATCTCCACCAATATGAGCGCACTACTGGAGGATTTTTTTGTTTAAACTACTGTGATTACTCCTCATTGATTAGGCAGGATTATCAAGATATATACTGCAAACATAATAATTTTACATTTAATTTTAATAAATATTTTTTCTTACATAACATTTGTTTCTACTACACAAATGAAACACAGTTATAGGCTTGTTTTTCCACATGTTCATTCTATTATTTTAACAAGTCATAATAATATCGTTAAGATTAGTGGAATTTTTTGCATTAAATTAAATCTTTTTTTTTTATTAAAATTCAGTACACAAAGTTTCTCTAAAATAGTTTACCTCTGTATTGATTTTTAATTTTTTCTCAAGTGAGATTATTTAGACAGTAATTATACATACTTTGAATGAGTGTTTATGTTTTAATATTTAAATGGAACATACTAACAACACACATGAAGTGGTTTTTTTAAATATATCGTTTGGCATCCAACTATTATAAACACGTGGACACAAATTATTTTTTTTTTGTTTCGCGATGATTTTACTAGAGTAAACCTACAAATACATATACAGATAATATATATATATTAGTTAAAATATATTAAAATAAATTAAATAGTTTTTTTGTTGTTTAAGTCAATGTACGATAATGAATATTTTCTTAGTTCAGGATGCTTAAGCTTTCGAGGTTATCTCGCAATGAGTTGAAAATCTGCAGCTGTTGTTCCGGTTTTAAATTGTAAATCTATAAAAAGAAAGGGGAATATACTTTCTTAATTTAAAGCAAATAGTTGTGAAAGTTTTTCCGAAATAGGAAATACTTATGTACGGTTATGTTAAGAGCAGGTTACAGTACTTTATATACTTGTGTATGCCCTGCAGACTTAAATACACAGGGCCTTAAGTTAGCAGTTTCCTGCATAGATGAATCCTACTAGTAAACCTTAATATCAATCATCCATTTCTAAAAAGCGTTGGACAGTACAAAGAAGTATTTATTAACTTTCCAGCAATGGGGAAGCGATGCGTGAGACTATGATAATTAATGTTTTATCAAGCTGATGTATCACACCATTAAGATCTTTTTAGCGGCTATTAGATATAGAAAATAATAGGGCTATCTGATGACAATTGTGAGTTTGTCGCAGGTAAATGAACCACATATGCAATCCAAAGTATAAGGATCAGGATTCGCATATCGTGTTGGTTGCTTTTGAAAAGGTTTTTGAAAGAAAACCAAGAAATCTGTTATCTGTGGTGCTCAGACCGTACAGATAATCATGGATATGTATGAGGGAGTAAAGACAAGAGTCTGAGAATCCGAGCGTCACCGAGTGGGTCGTTGTACACCAAGGGAGCTTCTTAAGTCCCGTCGATAAGGAAAATAAGACCACCAATAAAACTTTTCCGGGATTCAATATATTTCATAAGGGGGCAGCCGATCGTTTCCATGACCTTGGAAGGAAAAGAGATAAGTGCAATAATGAGGGAGAAGAACATTCGCTTTCTTGTGTCTTTTTTTGTCATCTGGGCAAGTGGTCCTTGCTTACGCAGTAGTTTTACCAGCGTGGAAGTAAATCTACTCTGAACAATGGCGGGAATACTATATAAAAAAATGATAGGTTAGGTTAGGTTAGGTTAGAGTGGTAGTCGGCAGAAGCCGACACACTTAGACCAATAAAAGGTCAATTCTGATACCACTTCCTACTCGTTGAACCAGTTCGAGTTTTTAACAAAGCTTGAAAGACTTTTAATGTCAATGTTTATAGGATCATTGAGATCGTCATAAAAGAAAGATCCCAAATGGAGTTTTCGTCTTTGAGAGAGAGCAGGGCAGGTGTCCCGGCACTCAGCACAGGTGAATGTTGAAGTGCTCCGCCATCTCCGCGAGAGATGATCGGCAGTCTAGGACTACGATGGAGTTTGTAGAGACAGAATCCAGAGATTTTATAAAAAAATGATAAGGGGAGGGGAGTGAATAATAAAAGCCAGTATAGTACCTAATTTCACAATTTAAAAAAAAATCATTAGGTAAACAATTTTGTTTTGAAAAATTTTAGTTTGAAAGTATTTGTTTTATTTTCTGAGGTCGAACTGGCGAACCCAACAGGCGGACCAGCAGGAGCACACTTAGGTACGAGGGTTACGATCCCTTTAATCCTGAAAATAGCCTCACCGCCAATAAGGAAGAAGAAAAGAAAGAAAAGTTTGAAAGTATTTTTTTCAAAAACGAAAAGAAAGCAATTTTTTCAAAAACGGTTCTTAGCCTGATTTAAAAATAAAAACATAGGGACGGGCTACAGTCCGCTTGGGCGAACTGTTGGATACCCTATTCTTATTCCTATCCCTCATAAGTGGGCGTGACAAAAGTCTAAGTATGGTTGAATTGTTAAGAATGCTCTACATATTTTGTTATATAACATTTAAAGGATTTTATCGAAAAAAACGCTAGCTCAAACTTGGGAGTTTCAGTAAAATTGTTTTATTTAATTGTGGGCGTGTCAGTAGGCGGAATTAAAAAAAAATAACACATGAGCATAAAGGGCCCCTAGAGAGTATATATTATAAATTTCAGCTCCCTAGCTCAAACTTTGAATTTTCAAAAAAAGTACATTTTTTTTAATTGTGGGTGGATTTTGAAAATATTTTCACAAGAGCATAAAGGGCCCCCTAGAGAGTATATATTATAAATTTCAGCTCCCTAGCTCAAACTTTGGATTTTCAAAAAAAGTTTTTTTTAAATTGTGGGCGTGTCAGTGGGCGGATTTTTAAAATATTTACATATGAGCTTAAAGGGCCCCTAGAGAGTATATATTATAAATTTCAGCTCCCTAGCTCAAATTTTGGTTATTCAATAAAATTGTTTTATTTATTTGTGGGCGTGTCAGTGGGCGGATTGAATTGATGAAAATTTTATATCCCGGGCAGTTTTATGAGTCATAGATCATGTATACAAAATTTCAGCTTTCTAGCTCAACATTCGATTTTTTCCAAAATTTTGTTTTTTTGAGTTTGCGGTTTAATCGTAAACTTGATTATTTCGGGACCCTATTAAGTATATGGTCAAAATTTCAGCTCTCTAGGCCCAGTTTAAAGGCCTAATTTTTGCCGACGGACGGACGGACATGGCTAAATCGACATTACTATCGATGCTGATCATAAATATAGTAACTTTTAGGGGTCTACGGGCAATATTAAGGTATGTTACAAACTATGCGTCAAAATTAATATGCCCTTAGAATAGGGTATAACAAAAGATCAGATGTCTGGCTTTGAAACAGTAAACGAATTTTATTTTAAGTGTTGCCGTTGTTTTTAAATTTTTTTCTTTAAATTGATTCAAATCAATGTGTTAGAAATTGCCGCTCCCGCCTAAACAAGGGGAACTAGACCTTCCCCTCCTATATTGAAAAATTAATTTATTCAACGCTTATACAATGCAATGGCTCAATTTTGACCACGTTTTTCATTGCAACAACGACCAATGATCAGTCATTTCTAGTTTCGGGTTTTCTACGAGATGATCAACGTCGGAAGTAGTAGGGAAAATAATTTCTAATCTGTGCCATAAGAAATCTTTCAGAAATAGTAGTACATATTTATTTACAAATACGATGCTGTAACGCTGCTTGCTTATAGATCATGCGATTTAAGTTATATACAAATTATTTTCCTGAACAGAGATAAACTTGGAATACCAATGCAGCGCCCCGACAAACAGTGCTTGTCGGCTTAGGTGAAAAATCTCATTTAGGCAATTGTGCGAAGTTATGGTCCATCTTATTCAGATCATAACATCATCGTTGTAGAGAAAAAACTGTTATATTAAATGACCAATTGATATATATTTTCCTACGGTTAAAACGGATGTCAACCATCTACTTATTCTTACTTGTGTTAACAATTTGGCAGGCGATGGAGTTCTTATAAAACTGGAAATGTATACGTTGACAAAAGTAGCCATCAAAAACTGACAGTCGAAACGATCCATAATTCCACCGTGTCCAGGAATCATATCTCCAAAGTCCTAAGCATAAAAACAAAAGCGAATTTATTTTCATTTATAAATAATCAAACGAAAATGACTTTACTTTAATTTTAAAAGCCCTCTTAAAACCGGATGCGAAGAATCCTCCAAATGGACCAATCACCGAACTGAACAAACTCAATGACAATGAGTGAAATACGAAGGGATACATCGAAATTGAATTACCCAGTCCAAACTAAAAGTAAAATTTTATCAATACGATTGTCACGAAACCAATACCAAATTACTTACCACAGACAAACTGTACTCTTGTCTGGTAAACAAATAGCTCGGCTCGCATTCCATTGTCATACGGCCAAGGGATTCAGAGAACACAATTGGACAAATGAAGTATTGATAGTGACAAAGGCCGAACGAGATAATGCAGCCAAAGACTAGTGTTGACAAACCACCACCAATAAAACCTTCCCATGTCTTCTTTGGACTCAATTTGATCAATGGGGTTTTTCCAAAAAAGAATCCAAACATGTAAGCCATCACATCATTGCAAACGATCATCGATACAGGGACAATGAACCAAATGAGTCCTAGTTCATAGAAAATAATGCATAAATAAGGTATTTTGTATATTTCTCTCTAAATTATCAATATTCTTACCTTCAAAGATATTTTGAATAATTAGGTAGCTCTGTGTGACAACGATTAATAAAGACACATGGGTCCAAGCGAACAAACTAAATTGTTTCATGTAATACTTCTTCACAAGCGACAGTACAAACCACACAAATCCGATGCAATACAATGCAAAGGATAAGAATCGATGATAGGTGACCAAAAACTTCAAATATTCCTGAAACGAAACTGTTGTCAAAAGAAAAACAACAATACCAATATTTAATTGTAACTTACAACCCTGTTGATGACTACACCGAAATAGTCGACTAAATTTTCACCGTAGAAGAAGTAATTGGATGTCAGCAGGAAGTACCACGAGAGACTTCGGAACCAAGGCAAGCCATGAATTCTGTAAACCTGATAGCCAATCGAAATGATTTCTTGGAAACATTTCACTTGAACAAGCAGGGTCTGGAAAAAAAATAAACATACTAAATTAAAAGGGAGTTCGACATAATTTTATTTTTATGGAAGGTACTTTCTGTGCTACTTTGTACGCAAAGCCTTATACCTTGGTGGGGTTGGGGTTATCAAGATTAATTAGACAAAAGTTTGTTTTTTGTACAACCGTTTTAATATCGAATGCTTGTTTAATTTTTAAATCGCTATAAAAAGGGCAGGTTGTACTAAATGAAGTATACGGCTGAAGAGCTTGGCATAAACATTTAACAAATATCGCAGTCAGCTTTTGTGAAATTCAGATACTTCTTCATAGAAAACAGGAACTTTCCCTCTAAGCAGCTCTTTCTAGATTATAAGACACAAGTCGGACCAGGCATTAAGTATTGCTCCCATATCTGGAGATGGCCCTGTAGCAATTTGACCTAATGGCCCATTGTATTTTAGCACAAGTACCCGTTCGCCAATTTCTAAGGATTAGGATTGGTGCCTAGTTTACAAAGTGGTAGACTAGCAAGCTTGATCTCAACCAACCTTTTTTTTATGTAGGGAGTGTTTGCCCAGGGTAATCCTTCTGTAACTTCTATGAAGGTAATCGTCATCAATTTGCTTCATGTAACTTTATCACCATCGAGTCGTGTCAATCGTCAATAGTGTGTGAATCCAATTCTTTCGGCAGTTGCACTTCTGTGTGGGGTTGTTAATCAAACCAGATAGTACAATCACACGCGACCGAGAAGAAACACTCAAAATTTTGCTTCAGGCGCACTTCCCGGGGTCCTTCACTATGGACATATCAAATGAACATATAGTTTCAATTCCAAGAAACCTAAGCAGAAATAAAAGTTTATCCGAAACATTTTTTACTCCGGATAAGGTTAAATGGATATTAACTCATTTCAACCATTTAAGGTACAGACAGGCGGTATCTTTCCAGCCCTCATACGAAAAGCAGTGGAGTTGTTGGTACCTTCCATGATGGCATTATTTAGAGTGAAAACACACCGGATAAAGCAAAACGTTTTTTTTTGTTTCGTGAAACAAGAGAACATTGTTTCTTATGAGAGCGCACACACCAAAAACGTTTTCTTTGGTGTGTGCGCTCTCATGCGAACCTGCCATAGAGGCACTAACAGGATTATGCTCCTTCTCGATCAACTCCCGGACCTGGATATGAACTGCGCGGTCACAGACCGCCTTCACAAAACACTGCTTCAATAAACGAGATTGCCAAGAGAGAAGCATAACCCACCAAACAGCCATAACGGCATAAAGTGGTATACGGTAAAATGGAATCGGGGGTAGGAGCCGAAATATACGGGCCAAAACATGCATTACGATACCCATGGAAAAAAGTCCAAGCGTATATATATATTAAAGGCGCAAACATCCATATATTCAGGGATAGTCAAACAGCTATAAATGCCCTTAGCTCGCCAACCATTGCTGCACTCCTACATCGGCAGCAATCGCAGCAATAAAAAGCTGGGAACACATGAAATGTATCTCTTATTGGGAGAGCACACCAGGTCTAAGACAGGTCATTCGGCCCTTCAATAACAACACTAACAGATGTCTAAATCTAAGTAGGCGTGACATCAGAAACCTACTAGGTTATCTTACTGGTCACGACGGTTTACGATACCACCTAAACAAAATGAAATCAGTCGACTGTCCAGAGTGCCGGCTATGTTTTGAAGAAGACGAAAATCTGGACACATATTAAGTGAATGTCCAGCCCTCAATGAAATTAGAAAGAAGATCTTCGTCAGGGAACAACTGAGTTCTGAAAACATAAAGAAGTCTTCTGCTGGTAAAATTGTCTGCTTCATACGGAAAGTAGAAACTCTACTATTCTAAATATTTTCTGACCCCTACGGCATAAAAGATCCTAAAGGTCGAAGTGCCTTTTCATCGCCTTGGCCAGCCAGAAGCTAAGAAAAAAAAATCTCCATCAAAAAAGATTTGGGAGTGTAGCTTTCGTAGGCATATTGAGTTCTTGGTTTCTAAAACCGCGTCTTTACGAGCGATATTACATAGATTACAATCTGTAACTTTTAATTAAAAGAAAAAAGATAGATGCCATACAATTTACGAAGCGCATTTCGTTGCTGACTATTTCAGCAGTGTAAATGGCGCAGAGTGAATCATTTCGTTAAACGGACAGATCATACGGGTAAGCATTGATCTGGTATCAACCTTGCGATGCCGTAACTGAAATTTCTAGAATACAATCCGGAGAAAGCTATGAACTGAGCCGGGGTTGCGAGTTAATGAATTTAAAAAACGTTAAGCCATAAGCTCTTTTTTACTTGTGAGTTAAAAAAATAATAATTCGGAAGCTCTTTGGACTTGGACGAATTGAGTGAGATTATAATTCAAATTAGGTCTGTTCGCGAACTAATATGCAAACATAAATTTATACAAACTTTCGTGCAAAACTACACAAACGCGTCGTACTGAGAGAATGGTAAAAAGATGAACGAAATAAAAATGCACTTTCGTTCATTTTCTTTCACACAGAATTTCAGCTGGTAAAAAAATGAAACTGTCAAATGATGAAGTCCTATGAGTTGCCAGCAAAAAAAAACAGCAGTTGCCTCTTTTCAAGCCAAACTTAGACGTTTTTCATCTTTTTACACAAAAGCGTACGCGTACTTTTCTTTGAAATGAGAGGATTCTCCCTCAATTTTGGAGATTTGACATTTTTCTACACATAAAGTACGCGAACGGACCTATTACCTTAACTGACTTAACTGCTAGGAAATGTTGGAGAACTTCACTGCACAAAACGTCGAACCTTTTTTGGGCTTCAAGGACCACTGGGTAAAGTAACCTTTAACACACAAATACTGTGCGGTTTCTTTATATTATTATCTGAGCTTTAAGGTACCTAGTCATTTTAATTGCATGCATCTTAATTAATCTAAACGAAAGCTGACCATCTTTTTTAGTCAATACTTTCTTAAGCTATCACTCAGCTTTCTGCTGTATCCGGAAGCCGAGATATGCGAAAATCTGTATCAGATTTTATGATCAAATACGAAACTGTTCGACATGATGATTGTTCCTGGTCATAGTTCAGCTTGGGGAAGGTAAACATGAACTTGCATGCCGATGTGTGATTTGTTGACGAAATTAAATTTTAATGCTTTATTGTGTTCTTCGGCTGTTTGGTCATTTAATTTTTTTGTAAAATAAAAGATTAATTCATTTACTTTCCCAACGTTTCGGCGGGGGTTGCCACCTTCCTCAGGGGAATAAATTAAGTTTAAAAAAGAAATTAAATAAAATAAAATAAAATAAAACCGTCAGCTGTATTATCACTTCGACTTGTCAAGGACAAAACTTAAACAAGTCGAAGTGATAATACAGCTGACGGTTTTATTTTATTTTATTTTATTTAATTTCTTTTTTAAACTTAATTTATTCCCCTGAGGAAGGTGGCAACCCCCGCCGAAACGTTGGGAAAGTAAATGAATTAATCTTTCATTTTACAAAAAAAACTAAATGACCAAACAGCCGAAGAACACAATAAAACTTTATATAATGTTGATATTCATACATGCGAATGTACCAATAAACAAAGGTCGTCAAAGCGCGACGTGAAAAAAAGATACATACGTATGACCCAATAACGACATTGTAATAAGATAAGATTTTAAGGGATTACCATTTACGCCGTGTACTTTCGCTGATGCATTTATACTGTGTGTGCTATTTTTTTTGTTGAAAAGGTTGAAAGAAAAAAAAAATACATAATATGTTTAGTTGTTACTCTGTGTCGTACACAGATATTTTTTGTATCCGACATTAATTTGTTATGTTTTATATTTCCAGCTGGGTTTTTATTTTTCGCTGATGCATTTATAGATTTGCATTGTGTTGTATATGTTATTACTTTTTATTTCTATGTAATGAAGTATAAGGGGACGAGGGAAAAAAACCGGTATGGGGTGAAAAGGTTTTGCTGTAAAAAATATTCGTTGGGCAGGAACTAGGAGGAGTGTTTCCGAAAGATCCCTTAGTAAGTATTTGTATAAAAGTGCATAGCAGCTGAAATTCTATCCGAAACAGAAATTCAAAAATCATTAGCTTTTGTAAAATTGAAACTATTGATACAAGTGTTAGTAGGTACCCCGACTAGACTGGGTTATTGATTTCAAAACTAATTTGTTTTTGCCGGGAGCTTTCTACACCGGCTGAGCCCACCCACTGAAAAACTCATCCATTACATTTAATTTAATTTAATTCAAATATCAAATGAGAAACATTCCCTGTTCTTGCTGAATGCTGAATACTTAAGAACCTTGTTTACCCACAGCTACTACCCTGAAATGTGCGGAAGTTATTTAATTAAGTTGCACATATGTAATATAAGCGTATCGATCGACATGTTATTTCTTATATGTATCTTCCGCTGTAGTTGTTGGTCTTCACTACATATTATGTGAAAAACGAAGTGTGTACAGTACATGATTCATGCGCCAGGTAACGTGCTATATGGCCATACCTTGCAACGTGGTACGGTCTGATTTAATTCGATTTATTTGTTCATTAAAAAAAGTCAAATACTCCATAAACAATCCGTTATTGCTGCATCTGTTTAAACTTACAGTAATCATTAGAGCCAATGGTCCACCATAGATGATTAGAGCGAAGCCGCATATCATTATCCAGGTGAATATTCCACGAATGACATAGTTCTTCCATCTGAAATACAAACAGAGTATTCAGTGTTATTCATCTAAAATAATAATTGAACAATTTTTCCAAAATTCTTTAGCGCCTAAACAGTGAGCCACTAACGGGGTTTCTATGACATAAACTCTATCTAATTACTAAGTTCATCTAAATGCGAATTTGTGTGTACCAACTTTTAACCGAATAGACATTATGTATATTATAGAGAGTAAACGGCTGTATTTAGGGAAAACAACTTGGATAATTAGATTTATCACAATGATTTTCGGCCAGGAGATAAAAGAAAGACCAAATTCTCACATTGAGGAAAATCCTGGAAAAAGCAAACGAATATAAAATGTAGACTTATTGACAAGGTTAACTATTCTAACCTTAAGCCGCATATGATTAAATTCATCGTCAGGAGCTCCACACGGTTATGGACAAATTAGGGATTCTGGCAAGATTGATCCAGCTGTGTCGTATGAGCTGCAAAACACGTGATGCAGTTTGGAATTGTTTTAAACATGCTTCGGATTTGGGCAAGGAGCGATAAGACATTAAATTGAACGAGTACCAGTACTTCCAGTCATCAAACAAACAACTATCTGAATAATGAATGGACGAAACGTCGCTGTTGATAGCTAGAAGATATTCGACATGGAAATACCATTCTTCGGTTAGGCAAAATAAAGGTTCAAAAACTGAAAGACATAGTGCGTACTCTTTAAAATACTGATACTGCCAGTTCTGCCGTTCGCCCATTTCTGGACGAAACAGGACATAGATACAGAACACTTTCTAGTGAAAAATTCGGATATTTGGTTTTGTGTGTGAAGCCAGGCGAATCGAGGAGAAGATACAACCACGTACTCTTGGGGGTAAGATACGTAGACTACATTGACTCGAACATATCAAGTGAATGGACAGTAATGCTCCCGCCAAGATGATCTTCGATTCCCAGCCCCCGGATTCCAGACGACAAGGAAGACCCCCATTTTAAAGATTAAGCTATCACCAAAAACCACTCATATAACTATGTTGTTTTCTTTTTCTTACTCGACTTTACGGCTTACCACTTTTTACATTTGGCCTTGGATAGTGCCATACCCGTCAATTTGTGCAGATCTTTTTCACCCAATTATAGGTAAAGTTTAAAATTCCTACTCGCAATACGTAAATGAGCTTTGGAATGGAATGATTTTCAAGTTTAAAAACAAAGGTACTAGTTAAAAGATATTTGTGTGCTTCTCGTATTAAAATCCCTAGCAACATAGACGACACCACCCCTCAGCCCCTTTGGACAACAACTTCAAAGTCGACATCTCTCCCAGAACATTCTGGGAGGTAGGCCGCCTGTCGAAAATAAATCGATCCACTTTTATACCGATGGATCCAAAACCGACGAGGACGTAGGTGGAGGTATGTTCTCTGACAGACTGAACCTCAGCCTCTCCTTTCGATTCCCTGACCTCTGTGGCGTGTTCCAGGCGGAAATCATGGCAATTAAAAAAGTCCCAGCGTGGATAGCCAAGCTGCGCTAAGATCTCTGGATTCTGTTCCACAAACTCCATCGTAGTCCGTGACTGCCGTTCATCGCTCGTGGAGATGGCGGAGCAATTTAACATTCACCAATGCTGGGTGCCAGGACATACAGATATTCTAGGGAATTGTAGTGCGGATGAACTCGCCAGAAAAGGAACCATACTGCCCCTTCTACCTGATAAAGGTATCTTAGGCATCCCAATTGCTACATGTAAGCTCATGTTTATGAGGGTGGTCATTGAGAGAACTAACCTTTGGTGGACAAGTGGCAATACTTGTCTAGCGACAAAACAGATTTGACCAAAGCTGGATCTGAAACGCTCTAAGTGTTTGATATCTCTGAACAGACTGCACATTGGTGCTACAATTGGTGTAATCACCGGACATTGCCCCATAGGCGAGCATGCAATAAGGTTTGGCGTCTATACAAATGACTTCTGCAGAAGCTGCACGGACGAGGAGAAGGGGGAGACTATTCTTCACCTTCTCCGCACATGCCCTGCTCTCTCTCAACGATGAAAACTCCATTTAGGATCTTTCTTTTACAATGATCTCAACGATCTCATAAACATCAACATCAAAAGTCTGTCAAGCTTCATCAAAAGCTCCAATCGGTTTAACGAGTAGGAAGAAGATAGATCCGTGTGGTATCACAATGGACCTTTTTTATTGGTCTAAGTGTGTCGGCCTCTGCCGACTGCCACTATAACCTAGGTTAGGTTAGGTTAGGTTTAGGTGGCTGTCGGCAGAAGCCGACACACTTAGACCAATCTTAGGTCCATTGTGATACCACGTATAATTATCTACCTTAACTCTGTAGATGGGACTGGCCAACGACACGCGGTTGTTCTCAAACGGTCCCCCATCTACGTACTAACCGCGCCCAACGTCGTTTTAATTTCGGTGATCTGACGAGAACCGATTAGGTTAGGTTAGGTTAGGTAAGGTGGCTGCAAGGGCGTGAGCCCAGGCACACTTAGGCCGCAGTTTCGGCCCGTTGTGATACCACAAAGAGGTTCTGCCGGTCATCGCTCGGCCTCCTGGGTTCCCTGTAATTGCCTCCTGTGAGGTAGTGGTTTTTAGGGGGGGAAGATTCTCCTGAAGCGGTCAGGGGCTGTGTTTCGCATAGGTTGCGATGTGTTAGAGTGACTAGTGCAGAGGCGACTTTCGCCCGACATCCGAACCAAGGGTTGCGATCGAGATGAGGCGATTGATTCAATCAAACCCCAGGTCGATCTCAAATTCTGCGCCGCGGAGGGAAGCTATTGCCTCTTGGTCACCGGGGGAGGGAAGAGTCTTTTGAGATGACTGTTACAATCGAACCTCAAACTGCTCTTCACTCTCTTTGCAGGCAATACCGTGCCAGGGAGACCGGTACAGTCAATCCCGAGCAAGCTATAACATTTCTTGGAGGGGGGTCGGGGTGTACCGGCTGCACAGTCAAGTAGTTGGTTACAAAACTGTGCTAGAGGGCGTGACCAGAAGGTGGTCCAACCCCGCTACACGCATCGCGGGGGTGGGTGCGGCTTGTGGCGACTGTTGCAGTACGAGCCTCAAGTTACACCATTCCGCGGAAAGGGAGCAGGGAGGGGCGGCCTTGATAGTCGATTTGGAATTATGATGACTGAGTTAGGAGGTTTGTGGTGCAGGTTTTGAGGCATGGGAGAGAAGCAGAGTGTGGTGACTGTTACAATCTAACCTCAACTCTGTTCCCGTTTTGTCTGCATAGCGGGAAGGCAGCAGGCCGGTGGAGACCGTTTCAGTCGATCCGCCGGGTTACTGTCTCTTCCTCGGAGTGGAGTTCTGACTGAAGTGACTGATACAATCTAACTACAGTGAGATCTCTTTTCATTTGCAGGGGAATAGGTTTGGGGTGATCTGCGGGAGGGGAGCGGGAGGGGCTCAAGTTATCGACCAATCCGTCCCCTAGTTCAGTTTAACCATTTGGATTTAGTGACGAATTTGCTGATACAGCCAATGTCTGTCTCACTGAGATCACTTAGATCATCGAGGAAATAGTTGCCGAGGATTTGTTTCCTTGAATTGGCTAGTGCGGGGCAGTTGCACAGGAGATGAGTGGTGGTTTCTTCCTCTTCGACGTCTCTACAGCTTCTGCAGAAGTCGTTTGAGGGAGCTTCCAATCTGATGGCATGTCTGCCTAAAAGGCAGTGGCCGGAGAACCGATTAACTCGACGTGGTATGGTCGTATATAACTATAACCTAACCTAACCTAAAGTATTAAAATAGTTTGCGATCAAATCGTAGGTTATGTAAAAATGTCTTCGTTTCCATAAACACGAGTAGAAGAGCTGCAGGGTCGCCACACATCACCGGGACACAAACACAATATCATGTTACATATGCCAAACATGCTATAATTCTAACTCAAATTACATGTTGATTTGTTATTATTTCATTTTCTAGTTCGCCGCATGTAGAGTGGTAAGCGTCAGCAATCATAAAAATGCAGCCTTGGGGCCGTCCCAAGAAACTTGATTAATCGATATATACAAAAGGCCATTTCCAGCACAATAAATAATAGCTTGATTCACACATTCCGATAATAAAACAACGTCTTCGTGTAGTGATAGCGACAGATCTACATTTTGTAGTCCATCATAATACGTATCAGTTTATCACAGTTGCAAGCCACTATTATGTTTATGGTTCTAAAAGCGGTTTACAGATTTGCCTTTTCATGATATAAGTGTATAAAGCAATTGAATATCTCGTTTAGCTTGCCGTATTTCCCTCTATACTTAGAGCCATACAAAAGTACAATATTCAAAATGGCTCATCTTCCATCATACTAAGCCCTAGCTTCATATAAATAAACTCGAATTGATTTCGAAGTCCGGTAAACACTCAGTTTTGTTTTGTGGACTTTCCAATCTGTAAAAATAACTACTCGTGGGCACGAGTTCTAATCCCATTTAAACAGAAAACTACACGTAAGCCTGTCCCCCTAACAAAGAAGCGAAGAATAATAAAATACTTTTTCCTATGCGAGTTAAAATTCCAGAGTAGCGAAAATAATCCTGAAAACATTTCAAAACTATCAGAGAAAATCTGTTCCAAAACCAAATGCAAATAGTGAACCCACAAATACAATTGCAAATATAAATTTGCGCACAAGTTCTAACAGGGACGAATACTTAAGCAAAGTTCAACTTGGAAGCGGCAAATATGCTAACAGAATTTAATTGACAGAATAACATTAACTCAATTGAATGGCTGCGTTTGAATGAAAGCGAACATTCAAATTTACAAGTCATTGCCTTTGGTTCGTTAAATGTCAATCAGTGGTGGCACGAAGAAGAATAAATAAAGGCATAAAGCAGTTTTTGTCGCCTGGACAAATTCAAAAAAATGTTTGTCCCCAAGGAACTTTATAATGTTTTGTGTTTTGTTTCGAACGCTCATGGTCAATTCAATCGTTTTTTCTGTTATTGCGTTTGACTTGTGTTTCGACAGTTTACGCATTTTGTATACAGTAAATTGAATAGTATCTAATAACAATTGTAAAAGATATTGATTAAGTAAACCATACAAAATTGTGGATAGAAAATTGTAAATTAGGTCACCTGTCCGGCAAATCTTTGAGTGCAGATCCCAACATTTCAGGTGTCTTGTCAGTTCCTTGTGGCAATGTTCTTGCCAGGACGTCGACATACTTCTCCTCTGGCAATTTTTCTTCCTCCGAATCAACCTGAAATAAGAATATAAAATACAAACTTAATTAACTATGCAACGTATCAGAAAATTTAGCTATTTGTGACATATTAACAATTATACAAGCAACATTGGAGTAAGCTTAGTTTGTTACGCTTACTTTTGGCAAACATTAAGGAAAATAATTGTCATGAGCCAGCCGCAGGGTTTTTTCTCGTCCACACTTGTTCATATTGACCGAATTTCGAAAAGGATAACATTCGAGCCCTGCCTTAACTACCCCTAAGTTAATAACTGTCTACTGTGTCGTTCTAACCAGATGCTCATAATGTGGCAATTACCATCCAACCAAGCTGATGTACTACACCATGAAGATCGTTGAGCGGGTATTAGATAGCCGAATGCGGAAAATAATATGGCTATCTGAAAACCAGTGTGGGTTTGTCGAAGGGAAATCAACCACAGATGCAACCCAAAGTAAAAGGTCCATAATGGAAAAACATCATGATTCCCTAAATGATTTGCATAAGGTATTGGTTGATTTTGAAAAGGCCTTTGATAGACAACGAAGAATCTGTTATAGGTTTCGCTAAGACAACGATGAGTTCCAGAAACCTACGTACAGAGGATCATGAACATTATATGAGGGAGTAAAGACAAGAGTAAGTTGGAGTCACCGAGGAGTTCGCAATCAAAGTCGGTATACACCAGGGAAGTGTCTTAAGTCCCTTGCCCGACCCCATCACTTATTCTTTGCTGACAATGGAGCCATCATTAGCGAGGTTCAAACGTCCCTGCGACGAGCACTTGATGTATGGGTGGAAGCTTTGGAGAGGAATGGGTATCGTATTGGTCCGAAAAACAGAATACTTGTTCCACTCCGACATATTCCAGAAATTAAAATGAATGGAAGATTGATTCCCAAGTGCTAAAAGTTCAAATATCTGGGATCTATGATCAATAGCAAAGAAAGCTGTGATGACGACATTAAGCATCGCGTAAGCGTAGGGTGGATGAAGTGGCGGAAAAACTCAGCCATTTTCTGTGATCGAAAAATGCCCCTAAGCTAAAAGGAAAGCTCTACACGGCAGTTGTACACCCGGCGCTCTCATACGGTTCACAATGTTGGACAGCGTACAAAAAGTATGAGATCTTACGAACCCTGTCAAAAAGGTAATATCAATCAACATTCCAATACAAACGGAAAGAGGCAGGCCTTAAAACTCCTGGATCACACAAATGCATCAACACCAGCATTTCATTGGCCTCAGCGACGAAGTGATTTAAAATCGGGAGGCTTCTAAGTGGGAGCTTTATGATCCCATTCATCCTGATCATAGCCTCACTTGTCACGCTGGAAAGTTCATCGTGTGAAAACTCCTGGGCCCCACTCAACCCTATTGTCTACATATTTTGTTGAACATAACTGTTTTTTGCGTTTTTTACGCATTTAAAAAAAAAACAATATTTTTGTTTAATAAAACAGCCCTAAAAAGTGGGGGTGGTAATAAATAGAGGAATTGTTAAGAACGCGTTTATGTTCATACTTTGCGAAGAATAGGACTTTCATTTCCATTGATTTCTTCAATAAAACTTTTTTCCAAATAGTGGGCGTGTAAGTGGGCGGATATTGAAAACCTATACACTTGAGCGTTTTTCGCCCCAAGAGAGTATATATCCAAAATGTCAGCTTTCTACCTCGACTTTTACAAAGAATGGGTAAAGATTATAATACCCTCAGTATAGGTGTTTTTTGTTAGAAAAATGTCAAGAATACTTTATTCGACCATTTTATCATACAAATTATGTTGCGGGAAGAATTCGCCGCCAGATCACAGTTTTTTTCTTTCGTTTTCCACAAAAGTCTTGTTCAAATTGCAGTCTTGCAGGAACTAATTTTTATTTATACTCTTTGTCAATTGCTTGCTTCTACAAATTTTATGAATTTAAAGTAGAACAAACATTTTGAACAATAATAATAATAATAAAATGTAATTACTTACGATTGTGGGGACGACGCTTACATTTTTTGGCGGACTTCAAAATGTATAAATTTGGAATGCCTTGCATTAGATCTATTCACGATGCGTTGTTTGCTTTTTTTGCGCATCATATTTTTTTTTTTTTTTTGAAGTTGGAGAGCCCGGCCTATTCCAAAACTCTCCTATCTCAACCTAGCTAACAGTTAACTAAGACGATGCTACATAATTAGCGTGCCGTCCTGGCAAGACGTCTTGACCTCTTTCCCTTTGAACAGCCACCATAACGTGGCGAACTTTTATCCAACACCCGTTTTAACCTCTTCCGCCATTTCGGAGCTATATGGTTGAGCCGCTTATCTCGTGCGCTGCGGTGGCGGTGGTATAACACCGGGATACCATCCCTCGTCTGTACTAGCTCTTAGATAAGTGTCAATGGCTATCGACCTTGCAAAGTGCTTTCCGTAATGAGAAAGTTGTCAATTCTATTCAACTGAGCCTCAAGGTTTGGTATCCAAACTTGGTTAGAGCTCGATTCGCTTAAAAAACTTTTTCTATCGAGTTTGAAACAGATCATTTATTGCAAAAAGGATTTTTATCAGATAATGTAAAATAAAATTCGGTAATCCCTCCGACGTACGACGGGATTTATACGACTGAATTTAAATAGTGTCTTGTAATCTTCATGAAAACATTCGATTTAAATAAAACCATATTGTTTCTTCTTATCGCAAAGATAAGAGTTAATGAATAAACCGATAGGTGCCAACAAATTTTAATTAACCCAAGTAATTTTCGGTCAGATAAAGGCAGCATTGTTAGGTAGCTGGAAAAAAATCCTATCTTTACAATTATATGATCCATTACAATCACAGACACCAAGCTGATTTTCCTATTAAATGGAAAGCACATGCCGCCTTGGGTATCATATAATTTTCTTGAGCAATTTAAAAAAAATTGATCTACGAAATTATTGCACAATTTTGAGTACACCTTGAAGCACTATCTCCACACGTTTCTGTGTCATTCTCCTTGTAATCCACAATGACGAGGCTTTCGTGGTAAGTATTTCAATTGAAAAATGAAATAAATTCAAATAATAACTGGAAATTCCTAATGAATTACAATAATCGAGAAGAAAGCAGAGATGAGGTAAGAGTTATGATTTAATTTGAGATCAAGTGCGCCAATAGTTTAAATAAAATTAATTTTTGAAACAAATAGACGCTATTTCTAAATGAAAGATGTGCACAACATCGTATTTATTAAGTAACCAAACGAATTTTCCAATACATCAATCGTGTTGCTACTTTTTGTCATTTTTTCGCAAATGAATAATGACCAATCGTAGCTTAAATGTCTCTCAAATGCGACATTTTTTCCTGACGTCACAGCTTCATTTAAATGACTCAAAAAAATGACCGTGTAATCGTACCTTAACTTCAGAACGAATACACATAAAAATCGGCTGATAATAAAGAGACCAAAATATTTTATAGTAAGTACAGCTGTCATCGTGCTTATACTGGGCATAAAACGTAGCTTCTCCAACCACTTGCTTGTGCGAATGGGAATGGGCACCTACAATTAAGCCAAATCCGAACGGCAAATTCGAGAATTTTTTCATGACAATTCAGTGTCTTGGACTTTTTTTTGCTTTTAAATTCATTTTTTATTGGTTTTTAAATGTCAACTTACATACTAGACAAAAATGATTAAATCTAACTTAAAATTAACAGGATACTTATTCTATATTATTGTTCCTTATGCGGACGCCGTAAATTTAACAATATCTTATAATTATTGCCTTTCGGCCTAAAAACTATTTTACGAACTAATCTTACATATGTTTTCATCGAGAAAATTCTTAAGAAAACTCGGCATCTTTATCAAATTTTATGTTATTATATATACATATTATGTAATTACAAACTACCTAATCTACTTGCTTAAACTACTTAACATATTCTAACTATAATTAGGATTCTGAGCACTACGCAACATGTGGTCAAAATAGCAATTGCTTTCCGAGCGCCTGGCAGTCGTCAAAGTGCACAAGCACCGATGTAAGCCGACTGAAGCCTTACAGCGTCAGTCACCTCCCGGGAAGTACCACCACAAGTTGGCGAGCCCTCACCAACCAGTTTGGTTTCAGTTTGGTTTCAGGACGGGGCATGACACTATTCATGCCGCGTCGAAACTGGTTCCCGACATTGAGTATAAATGCAAGAACCAATGCCCGGGTGCTTGTCTGGTTGACTTTGAGAAGGCTTTCGACACCGTATGGTTAGAAGGACTTTTCTACAAGTTGACCAGGCGGGGGATGCACAAACCTTTGCTATGTGTAATTTATAATATACTTATGGGAAAGAAGTTCGTCGTCAAATGTGGCAACGTGACTTTGAGCAGAGTCTTTGAAATTAAAAACGGTTTACTGCAGGGGGCGGTGAATTCTCCGATCCTGTTTAACTCACTAGGGATACCAGAAAAAACTGGAAGAAATTGGCCATTATTGGACAAAATGGGCAGCCATTGGCGGTGAAAAGCATAGTTAGATATCTGGGTATCTATCTTGACCAGTATCTGTATTTCGATAGACATGTAGTTGCTTGTCTTGCTGGGGCTAAGTAGGGTTATGCAATGCTCTGACAAGGAGACTGTTTCATAGCAGTCAACTTGACTTAAGAGTTAAGGTCATTTGCTACGTGGCCCTCATAAGGCCGATCATCGCTTATGGTTGTCCATTGTAGTTTAATATAGCGTCTAGTTATATTGAAAAGGAAAAAAGCGGTTCCTCCATGGCGGGGACGAAGCCAATGCTCATGAGCTCCACCGTTTTAGTACCGCAGTATCGGTGAGGGATAAATTCGACACGGAAAAGCAATTCGCCTTATGTTGGGGGCTTGTTGAGGGGGGAGGGGTCAACATGCCTTCTTAGGACGGTGCGTTACTCTAGGTAACATCCTCTTAGTTTATAAGTTATATTAAGTTAGCTAGGGCGTTTTTGAGAGAGGCCGGGCTCGGCAACATGTGGTGGTGCTTCCGAGAGTTGACTGACGCTGTAAGGCTTCAGTGGGCTCACGGCGGCGCGTGTGCACGTTGACGACTGCCAGGCGCCCGGAAAGCAATTAGGATTTTGACCACTTGTTGCGCAAGGCAACGACTGCTCAGAAACCTAATTATAGTTAGAATACGTTAAGTAGTTTAAGTGAGTAGAGTAGCTAGTTTGTAATTTGTTTTTATATAAAATATAAAATTTAAATAATGATGCCGAGTTTTTGAAAAAATAATATGTTTAATTAATTCGTAAAATATTCTTTAGGCCAAAAGGCAATAATTATAAGGTTATAGTTAAGTTTAGAACGTCTGCATAAGGACAATTTATTAAGAATTAGTATCCTGTTAATTTAAAGTTAGATTTAATCATTTTTGTCTAGTAAATAAGCTGATAAATTAGTAAGCAATAAAAATGAATTTAAAAGTCCAAACAAGTGCGATGTATCTCGGATATTGGCGACAACTGCATACGCATTCATACTCTTGGATGTTTGTCCAGACATTCACAAGAAGTGGGGCAGTACAAACAAAACTTTAGATGGTTTTTTTTTATTGAAAAAAGGAAATCTAAATCCCAGAGCACTCAGACTCGGTAGCGGTCCATATTACTACCAGGCAGAAATCCTCTTTTTGGTGTAGAGGTTCGAGAAACAAGGTGTTATTGTTGCTCTCCTTTAATGGGTGGCGTATATGTTGTTGTTCCTAGTGGGGGATTGAACCTGCACCGCACGGGTCACAAGCCAACACACTACCCTCTACACCATCGCCACCTTTAAGTGTTACTTGGTCCCGGCGGGATTTTACCGGGGACCTTTCGATTTGTCCGGATATTTGTTTTCGCTTTTTCTATGTGCAACTTCACTAAAACTAGCAAATGATCAAACAAAATGGCAGGCATACGCACGAAATTTTTATTCGAATTCACCACACTTTCGTGATGGTCTTAAAATGTCGTAGTCGCTGCTCCTATCCAACAACTATGATGCCATTAAAAAAAGTATTTATTAACATCAACAAGTTTTGTTAATGTGAATTTTCTCTCAGTTCAGGAGACCCGTGAATAGTCTCCGCCTAAGACACTGCAGTCTTTAATCCTCTGCGATCCCGGGCGCTTGGCTCCCAGTTGTCCAGAATAAGCGCTCTGGCATCCGCGATGACTTGGTCTTTAAAATGTAGGTTCGGTCTTCCTTGCCTTCTCGAACCAGGGTGCTGGGAGTCGTAGATAATCTTGGCAGGAGCATTATTTTCCATTCGCTTATTGTGGCCGAGCCAATGTGGTCGACGTAATTTAGCTTTTTTCACTACATCCACATCTTGGTACAGATCATAAAGTTCGCGGTTGTATATTCTCCTCCATCTCCTCGGACACAGGACCAAATATCCAACGGAGTATTTTTCTTTTAAAAGAACCCAATATTAGCTCCCCTTTTCAAGCAATCGGCACAATAAAGCAGGACTGGCAGGATTAAGGTTCGATAGAGCATGCATTTTGTCCTTCGAGTGAAGAGTTTTGAACCCACGGTAATTCACCGCTGGATCTCCACTAAGGTGTCGTTGGTGGAGTTGATGTTTACTCCTAGGTAGCATGTACATGCCTCATTTAATTCAAGACCAACCAATTTCCCCTGTTCTTTAATCGCCGTTAAAGCCTCTAATACGGAACTCTGGGAACGGCCGATGATGTCGATATCGTCCGCATATCAACAGCTGCTTCCAAACTGCATATTACACCGCGTGTGTTCAAGTGCCACGCGACACAACTGGATCAGTTTTGCCGGGATTCCGAATCCGGCCATCGTCACGTAGTGCTGAAGATAAATGCTATGATATGCAGTTTTAAATTCGATGAAAAGGTAATGGGTCTTGACTTGAAATTCATTGTTCTTTTCCAGGATTTGCCTTAGTGTGAAGATTTGATCTATTGTCGATCTGCCGAGCTGCAAGCCACACTGATACGTGCCGATTAGTCTGTTGCAGAACGGCTTCAGACGTTCAGAGCTTAGGAATTTAAAAAACCTTTAGCCATAAGCTGTTTTTTACTTCTGATTTTAAAAAAATGATTGCATAAGCTCTTTGTGGCTACTAGCTTGCGAATTGAAGATTATTTAATTCATAAGCTCTTTTTGATTTAGGAATTGAAATTAAATTGCGAATTTTATAATTGAGTTGTGTATGTGACGACTTATAAATATAAACCTACATATTAAAAAATGATGCTAATAAAAATAAAATCGTAAGATGTATCACAGATCAAGGTATTAAACAAATAGTAATGCAACCAACTAGAATAACCAACTCATCAGTTTGGAACTCAATGTATCGGTCCCCAAAAAAACGCCATGTAGTAGATCAATTATTCTCCCTCGATCCATACTAAACCTTATTAAGTATCGTAATAGTATCAGACGCAACTGGCAGAGATATCGATTGCCAAGCGATTTAAAGTTAACAAATCGATTAAACAAGATTATAACAATGAATATCAAAGACTTCAGAAATCAAGAATGGAACAGAAAGCTTAGCTCATTAGACCGAAATTGCAAGCCCTTTTGGAATTTATCAAAAATTTAAAAAAAGAAAAACTCTTTAATCCCAATGCAGCAGGAAGCAAACAACATCGCTTCTACTAATGATGAAAAAGTTGAAACCGCAAAAGTCATTCCGATTTTAAAGCATGGAAAGCCTCCTTATAGCCCAACCAGCTACAGACCGATTAGCTTACGAAGTTCCTGCAGCAAAATTTTAGAAAAAATAATTAAAAACAAACAAACAAATATACCTCACGGACAAAAATATACAAGGTGGCGCAAAAATAACCTTCCGATGTTTTTTGGCTGTAATTTAAAAAAAAATCAAATAAATAGTCACCAATATTCCGCGTTCTGGAGCAGTGTAGCGTAACATTGTTTATTAACGTGTATTTCGCATGTGTTTACTACACAAATGTCAAAACAGAACTGACATTAGGGGCCCAATCGCAAAATTTATAGCATTTTCTGATAGGAGGATTACTTTTGCGCCACCTTGTACTACCCGAGCATCAATTTGGATTCCGCAACTGTCACAGCACTTCTCATTAAGTTCTTAGAATTTGTAGACACGTTGAGCAAAATCTAGCTGCAAAATCATCCACTGGCCTAGTACTGCTAGATATTGAAAAAGCATTCGACACCGTCTGGCACAACGGCTTAATTTATAAGCTTATTAAATGTGATTGTCCGCTCCACTTAACAAAAATCATACAGAGTTTTCTATCCGACAGAAAGTTTACCGTATCTATCAGAAATAGCATGTCCGCATTGAAATCAATCCCAGCTGACATTCCGCAAGGTTCTGTATTAGCCCCAACTCTTTTTAACATATATAGGTACTGCGGATTTTCCAAATTTTCCAAACTGTTATATAGCAATGTATGCTGATGATATAGCTCTGTTTACATCTCATGAGAACCCCGCTTTTATAGTTGATAACATTCAAAACGCACTCAATGAAATCTTTGAATACTACAAGCACTGGAAGATCAAAATTAATGCGGCCAAGAGTCAAGCTATCTTTTTCACTAGAAAAAGAAAGATTTGTTTCCTGCCTGCAAATAGATTACGCCTAACCGCTTGCGATATCCCTTGGGTTGACTCGGTCAAGTATTTACCTAGACAAAAAGTTAACCTCTGCCCTTCATATTGCGAATATTTGTAAAAAGATCAAAATCACAATAAAAACGTTGTATCCGCTTATAAACAGAGGTTCACTGCTGAGCAAGCATACTAAAATGACCATCTACAAGGTGATATTTCAGGCACTTATAATGTATGGTTCGCCAGTATGGGGAAAGTGCGCCAATACTCACATTAAAAAGATCCAAATCATGCAAAATAAAGTACTAAAAATGATTTTACGACATCCTTGGCACTTTTCAACAATGATATTGCATGAACAGGCCGGAATTCTGTAGGTCGCTAGGAAAATTGAAATACTCAATACAAACTTTTTTGAAAGATGTGTTCGTTCCGACAACACACTTATACAATGTTTAAGAAACTAAGATTGTATTTATTTATTTACGTTTTTGTTAATTCATTTTTTTATGCACGTTTTTGTTAATTTATTTATTCACTTTATGTGTAGCGGACTATTATTATTTATTTATTTATTTATTTATTTGCTTATTTATTTATTTATCGATTAATATTTATATTTATTTATTTAACATATTATATAATACGCTTTCAGTAGTTATTTTTCTTTCCTCACTGTGATATAAGATAATCAAAATATTTATATGATGGTTTTTTTCCCATAATTTTTCCTTCAAAGCTTTCACAAAATAATGCATAATTCTTTTACAAAATATAAATTTTTCAGTTGTAAGATCAGACTTAACGATCAAATCTCTGTGCAAGCTGTGCAAATATTTCAAAAAATGCAATGTTATTTATGATGAAAACAATAAAATATCTATCTATCTACCAACTCATCACACACTCTAATTCATTATGTGTTAATAAATATAGATATGTGGTATGATGGAAATAGCGAAGCATAAGGAATTAGGGGTAGAGATAAAAAAAGTTTGGTCAGTGCTTAAATCTTTAATAATTAAAAATAATAATATCAAATTTATTTCAAGTGTCAAATTCGGGCAAAATTCTAAAAGTGACCCTACCCAGATCGCGAATGAGTTTAACTCGTTTTTTGTAGATACGAGGGCGGGTCAATAAGTCCGTGACTTTTTGAATTTCTGACCTCTTTACTGAAACGGCAACACTGCTCCTGTCAACAGGCATCTGTCAGTCGACTCCTGTCAAAATTTAAACTTGCTGCGTCAGTTAGTTTGTGTTTGACAGCTATTTTTATCAGACTACTCACTAATTTGAGGAGAAAATGGAAAAAAGTGAATTTCGTGTGCTTATTAAGCATTATTTCTTGCGAAAAAAAACCATTACCGAGACCAAGGCTAAGCTTGAAAAATACTATGGGGACTCTGCACCATCGATTTCAATGGTAAAAAAGTGGTTTACTGAATTTCGTTGTGGCCGTACAAGCACTGAAGATGCCGAACGTCCTGGACGCCCAGTTGAGGTCTCTACATCCGAAACAATCGAAAAAATTCACGATATGGTGTTGGCCGACCGAAGATTGAAAGTGCGAGAGATTGTGGAAGCCGTAGGGATCTCGCATGGCTCAGTGGTTTCAATTGGGCATGAGAAAGCTTTCCGCAAGATAGGTGCCGCGTTTGCTCACAGTCGACCACAAACGCAATCGTGTAACAACGTCACAGGAAGGTTTGGCGTTGTTTAATCGCAATATGGAGGAGTTTTTGCGCCGTTTTGTAACCGTGGACGAAACATGGATCCATCACAACACACCAGAGACCAAACAATAGTCAAAACAGTGGGTTTCTAAGGGTGAATCGGCGCCAAAGAAGGCCAAGGTGGGTTTGTCAGCCAATAAAGTTATGGCGACTGTTTTTTGGGATGCACGCGGGATAATCCACATTGACTACCTTCAAAAGGGAAGAACAATCAATGGGGAATATTATGCCAACTTATTGGACCGATTCAATGACGATTTGAAAAAAAATCGACCTCATTTGGCCAAGAAAAAAGTTCTTTTCCACCAAGACAATGCAAGGGTGCACACATGTGCAGTTGCCATGCCAGAAAACCATGAATTGGGCTATGAATTGCTCCCTCATCCACCCTATTCTCCAGATTTGGCTCCGAGCGACTACTTCTTGTTCCCAAACCTGAAGAAATGGCTTGGTGGAAAAAGATTTGACTCCAATGATGAAGTCATCTCGCAAATAAAGGCCTATTTTGAGGACCTCGACAAATCATTTTTTTTGGAAGGGATAAAAAAATTGGAGAAGCGTTGGACAAAGTTTATAGAGCTCAAGGGAGACTACGTTGAAAAATAAAAAAAAAAATTTATCAAAAAATCTGTGTTTTATTCCAAAAGTCACGGACTTATTGACCCGCCCTCGTAGTATACGTGACATCAATAACTCAAATCCAAATGTGCAATATGTTCCAATAAATGTAAATTTTGTCTTGTACGTTTAAATTCCAGTACTGTAGTGTAAGACCTTTACGGACACGATTAAAAATTGCAATAATAAAAAGACTTATTTGGAATAAATAGCGACATGATCTATAAATCAATAGAAATCGTTGGCCAAATTCTGTTAAAGAAATTTATCACATCTCTTCAATCAGGAATTTTTTCAGAAAACTGGAAGGAATCAGTAGTTGTAACGGTGGAAAAAGTAAAAATAAATAAATATTAATCATTAACGGCCTAAAATCTAGCTTCAATAACCGCTTGCTTATGCCAAGTGGAAGGGAATTACAATTTTAAGCCGAATACGAACGGCAAATTTGAGAAGCTTCTCATGACAATTGATACTCTTGGATGTTTGTCAGACGTTCGCAAGGTGGAAAAAATAATTTCATACGATAAAGAGTGAGGAATTCCGCTCTGTTAATACACTTCCAACTTTCGAAAAAATTCTGGAAAAATTAGTGGGTAACTAACTACAAAGTTATGTGGAAACCAACAAGATTATAATTGAAGAGCAATCGAGTTTTAGAGCAAATCAGTCGAGTGAAACGGCTCTTAATTGGGTAATGTTGGAGTGAAAGAATAAAATAGATGACGGTCACTCAGTCATTGCTGTTTTCCTGGACTTAAGAGAAATGTCTTAATAAAAAACTAGAAATGTATGGTTTAAGAGATAAAGAGCTTAAACGGTTGGAATCGTATTTATCGGGAAGATCACAAGTGAAGAAATTGAATGACGTGTTTTCAGAATCAGTGAATGTACGACTCGGTGTTGCTTAGGGTTCGTAGTTGGGAGTATTCCTTTTTTACTCTATATTAATGACATTTAGTGCTGGTTTTGTAAGATGGTACTGTTTGCTTATGATCACAGTTGCACGTTAGCTACCGAATTTGTTATCTAGCTAACGCCATAACTAGGTAACTAACGTAGTTAAATTAGCTGCGCTAAAAATGCAATCGATTTGGTGGTTAGCTATCATAATGACAACTAATTTTAGCTATTAGCTATTAGTTGCAGGTTGTGTAACTAAGCACGTTAGGTTGCCAAAATTAGTTGCGGATGACAACTAAAAGTTGGTTAGCTTTTTAGCTGTAGCTTTTTAGCTGTCTAGGTAATAACTAATAACTAAATCAAAATTTATTGTTTTGCTAAAATGGCGATAATTTATTGGGATTTATTATGCATATTGCGTTTAAAATAAAAATTGATTGAATGTCCATTTTATTTTACATCAGGTTAGTTTACAAAGAGGTCCTTGGAGCCACAATAAAGGTCCTTTAATCCCGAAAAAGGATATTTTTCCACAATGTCTTTAGAAACGGCACGGTATACATGAGTTCAATGTTATTTGAATAAGGGGTCCTAGAAACAACAAACATTTTGGAAAAATATCCTTTTTTCGACTTTTAAGGACCTTTTTGTTGTTCCAAAGAACTCTCAGTCAAATAACATTGAACGCAGATATACCGTGCGGATTCTAATGACATTTTGGAAAAATATCCTGTTTTCGACTATTAAGGACCTTTTTTGTAGTTGCAAGGACCTCTGAGTCAAATAAAATTTAACACAGATATACCGTGTGGATTCAAATGATATTTTGGAAAAATATCCTTTTTTCAAGTTTTAAGGACCTTTTTTGTTGTTGCAAGGACCTCTTAGTCAAATAACATTTAACACAGATATACCGTGTGGATTCAAATGATATTTTGGAAAAATATCCTTTTTTGAAATTTTAAGGACCTTTTTTGTTGTTGCAAGGACCTCTTAGTCAAATAAGACTGAACACAGATATACCGTGTGGGCTCAAATGATATTTTGGAATAATATCCCTTTTTCGATTTTCAAGGACCTTTTTTGTTTATTACAAGGACCTCTTAGTCAAATAACATTGAACACAGATATAAGGCGCGGTTTTCTTGGAGTTTTTGAAAAAAAAATTCGGGTTTAAGGACCTTATTTGGTGCTCCAAGGACCTCTTGGTAAATAACCTTATGACAACTAAAAGTGGCATTCTTCAATCGGCCATCGGTTACCTCTTACCTTCAACTGATGTACAACAAACTTCAAGCTATACAACCTCAATTATTCAAAACTTATCGAAGACAAATCTACTTCCACACTATTTCCCCGTGTTTCGTAAGGACATAATAATCTCTAAAATTAAACATAATTAAAACTAGAAAATGTATAACGAAATAAAAGAATCGCTCCTGTTCCTGTAAGCCTTTTCGGATTAAATTGTTTGAAAAAAATTTTTAGTTGTGTTCAATCGATAGCTAAAAAGCTAAAACTAAAGCTAATTATTGTTAGTTACACTCTGGCAACTAATTTTTCATAACTAAACACGCTTAGTTACACTTCGCAACTAATAACTAATTTAGGTTCAAAATTTGTGGCAACTACAACTAAAATTATGGTTTAGTTATGTACGTGCAAAGAAACTACAGCTAATTTAGTTGTAGCTTTTTAGCTTTTAGCTAAGCTAACTTTTGTGCAACTCTGCTTATGATACGCATATTTACATAAGTGGAACGAATGTTGACCTAATGTGTGAAAGATTGAATGCGGACTTAGAGAATTTAAATAATTGGTTAAATATGAACAAATTAAAGGTGAATGTGAAAGTCAAAATGTATGAAATTTAAATTAAATGATCCTATAATTTTGCGCATGGATGGGGACGTTTTTGAATGTGTGGATAAAAGTAAATATCTTGGCGTCATATTAGACTCCAAACTATATTTCAAACATCATGTTGAGTAGATTTGTGGAAAGATCGCAAGAAAAATTGGGTTCTTAAAAAGAGTAAGAAAAAAACTTACATATGAGAGTTCAATTTTAATTTACAATGTATCATATTGCCACATTTTGACTACTGTTCCACACTTTTGTATGCTAGTCAACAAGAAATAAAAATGACGACTTATATGTAAAGGCAAGGAAATTAAAATAATATTGATAACATTTCAAAATGAAAAGGACATTTTGTAAAAATATCCTTTGTTTGTGTTCCAAGGACCTATTGGTATAAAAAAAACTTGAACACAAAAAAAGTGCGCACGGTTTATTAGAATATTTTAAAAATATATCCTTCTTTCAGGCATCAAGGACCTTTTTAGGTCTTCCAAGGACCTCTTGGTAAAATAACTGGTAATTATCTGGTTAAGCGGTCACAGCTCCGATGACCTTGCATTTTCAGTATATTGTACTATTCTTCACCTTAAACAAGAATATATATATACAAACACATACATAAATGTTGGAGGCGGAAATCATCACGATTTACTTGCGACAAACCTGCACTAGTCCTCAGAAAGCTGTATTATTTTTCGCATTCGGTTATCTGATCCCGCTCAATGATCTTCATGGTGTGTGACATCAGCTTGATTCAATGGTAATTATCAGTCTCGCGTATCGCCTTTTCTTTTGTACAAAGGAAGATGATAACTTTCCCTCCACCGGTTAGGCATTTAATCGCCTTTTATCAGCTTAGAGATAACAATCATGAGCCATTTGGACCCGATGTCTTCCATCTTTTTCCAGAACTGAGAGGGTGTCTCAGCGCAAGTGCCTTTCGTTTTTGGGAGTTTTTGACTGCCTTCTTCACTTCTTCGACGTAATGCCGGGTACTTTTTTATTGTAGGAACGACTCTTGGAAAATATATCCGAGGAAATTGTTTATATAGAAGTCCATCACAATACTGTTGCCCCCTGTGTAGTGTTTTGTCGTGATTTATCCATCTTTTTTATTTCTTATGATTGGCTCACATTTGAGCCTTTTTTGATCGATTTAAGTTTTTTTCTTTTTCAAACCCATAATTCTTCGTTATTGACATAGGGCGACATCTTATACTGCAAGGTTTAAACTCACTTGATTTCTCTTTGTATAAATACTCAATGATATAACTAAGCCCTTAATTCTCAACAGTTAGACCTCAAAGCTACTACTACTGCTAACTGAATTCTTTCATCGGCTTTTGCTCCCAGTCGTTCCGTGTTTCAAACATTTTAAAGAAATTTCAAAGTGTTTCTTTGCACTAAGAAGGCAATCAACAGGCCACCATCAGAAGAATACAGATCGATATTGTCCGCATACGCAAGTATCACGTGCAGGAAAGGGGTTAGAATATCACTGAAGCAACCTCCAGGGGAGACTTAACTTTAATTTGTTTGTTTTTCCCAGAACAGACGTTAACGCAATACGTTTGATGGGATCCTATTATAAGTGTAGGGATAGTATATGCCCCTCGCTAATTATTGTAAGACATCGACAGAAAAACAGATATTGGCCACCTTGAAGAACAAAATTGTTTGTCGGAAATTTTATTCTGTGCTCGACCAAGACGAATAAAGGAGAGATAGCATGAGAATTTGATTCATTAATATTCATTTCGTACTTTAAAACTTTTTCTCCGCAAAGGCTGTCAATGAACGGACTCGTTCTCCATCAGTTGAGTTATGTACATATTCATTTCAATAAACTTAATATATAGGTAACAGCTTTCGTATTTATGTTTTTGAAATTGCTAAACACTTGTTTAAAATGAAAGATGAAGATAAGTGTATCAAAACATTGCAAAGAGAATGAAATGCTGCAGTGTTTTCAGTCTTACCATGGATTGGGTTTTCGTAGTTCTTTGACAGTAAATATCTATTGCAACAGATCATAATCTATAGAATTTTGTAATCTGTTTTTAGCTTATACAAATTAACATGTGGTGACCTGTCCATCTTTTAAATAATAAATAGTAGGTATTCTTCACAAAGCCAATATGCAGATAACAATTAATTATTTTCTGTTTATACTCTCTGCGCATTTGCGAATCAATCATGATTTAGAAATGAAAAAAGAAACACTTTTGTTACATACATGATCTGAGGAATCAGCTGTTAATGAATTTCGTTTCCGTCCATCGCCTTCAGCGGGTGATTCCGAGTCGTCCTCCACCTTCCTGCGACGCACCTCAGCCATTTTCGTGATATCTACTTTCTTTGGCTTTGGTACTGAAACTTCACTTCACTAAAACACAGATCTCACTTTTTTGCACAGAGAAATTGTGCGCACAATAATTTACCTCAAATGAAGAAATGAAGAACGAATATCAATTACAAATCGTAAAATTTAATTGGAAAAAAAATTGCACAAGGAAATCAGTGGTAAGTTTAGCCGATTACGTTGATTTTCCAACTACCGCCGAGTAATAACTAAATACAGATCGAACTAATTGAGTTATTGTTTTCAATCGCTTTGCAATTCTTCGAGTCAATTGACAATTGAAAAAAACAGAGTTCCATATAAATCAATAAACAGGAGAAGCACTATTCTTCCACCCTGAACCCTCTGATCAATTTTTTGACAGAACAAGCTAGAGCTTTTGCTGTATAAGTTAAGCGAAAAGCTTTTGGTATTTGATGACATGACGATAATTTGCGCGAGTAATGTTCGTTTTAAAATTCGAACACAAGTAAAGGGCAATTCTTATTAGAGCGACCAATTACCCGTATCCGAACGATTATTCTTAAAGGCCCCTATTGCGGTTGTCGATTTATTGATCCATCAACGACTTTTTTCGATCAACGATCGCTGATTTCTCTTTTTCATATTGTGATTGTCGGTTGTTGTCAACATTTTTCTATTTCACAGACGTTTGCTGTCGATTGTAATTTTCTGATCGACGCGTTATGTATACAAATATTCACATTATTCTGGTGATGTAATGTGATTAAGGTCTAAAAGTAGGCAACATTTTTAACAACAAAAACTTTACTGCGCTGTATCGCATACAACTCATTTTTACAAATCTGCTTCCATTTTTCATATCTTATAACACAACCTTAACCTTTTTTTGTCACTTCATTCATATGACAACATTTTTGTGGTTTTCTTCGCAGTTTGTCTAATCGTTCGTTAGCGCAAATCGCGCTCATGTTTAGTGTCCTTAAGAGTGTATATTTATTTTCCATAAAATTATTTTCAATTAGCTGTGCCCGCGATTTCATACGCACAGACCACTGAAATATGCGCTTACTACCGGAAACACAAACACGCTTTGGGACTTCGCGTTGACAAATGCATCCAGTTGAACCATAGGAAATATACAAAGGTGCGTTGCATTTTAAGTTCTAAAGATACACGTACAAACAGAACGCAATGTTTCGTAACGTTGCTATGAAGCGCACCTTTGCCAACGCGAAGGTAGGGAAATGTATGGACTGCCAAGTCTTTTCTTGGTATATGTTATAAGTCTTCGGTAATATTTAAACTTTTGGTTCGAATCAAAGGTATGTTCACACCAACCCGAAATTCAACATTTCACTACGAAGTTAACTGGCTTGACTTGAATCCGAAAAAAGAATTTTAATTAATAATGAAAATGTTGAAGTAGTAGATCAAATCAAATACTTGGGAATAGTGATAGATAGAAACATGAGCTTTAAAGAACATATTAACTATATATCTAAAAACATAAGCAAAAAAAAAATAGGATTTTTTGCTAGAATTAGAAAAAAAATGTCAACGATTTGTGCAATTAACGTATACAATGCTATTATAAAACCGCATTTGAGTATTGTTCGACTGTTATTTATTTGGGAAACAGTTCAATGATAAATAGATTGCAGAAATTGCAGAACAAAGCAATGAGATTAATTTTGAGATGCAACTGGCGAACCCCGATTATTGCTATGTTAAATGTACTGAAATGGTTAAGTGTAAATCAAAGAACCTTAATGAATGTGTTGATCTTTGTATTTAAAATGCAAAATAGGTTGTTGCCACGTTACTTATGTGATAAATTGTCTTATGTTAGGGATGTGCATGGTTATAACGTCAGAAACAGATGCGATATAAGGCTTCCATTATTTAGAAACCAGTCTGCACAAAACAGTTTAATGTTTAATGGTTTGAAGATATTTAATGAACTTCCCAATGAATAAAAATTTGAGAATAACCTAGTTGGATTTAAACAAAATGCTGTTAGTTATGTTAAGAATAAATATGCATAAATATTTATAAAAGCGTATGTGTTATTTATTAATTTACACCCCGACCCCCCTCCAAGAAATGTAATAGCTTGCTCGGGATTGACTGTATCGGTCTCCCTGGCACGGTATTGCCTGCAAAGAGAGTGAAGAGCAGTTTTTGGTTCGATTGTAACAGTCATCTCAAAAGACTCTTCCCTCCCCCGGTGACCAAGAGGCAATAGCTTCCCTCCGCGGCGCAGAATTTGAGATCGACCTGGGGTTTGATTGAATCAATCCCCTCATCTCGATCGCAACCCTTGGTTCGGATGTCGGGCGAAAGTCGCCTCTGCACTAGTCACTCTAACACATCGCAACCTATGCGAAACACAGCCCCTGACCCCTTCAGGAGAATCTTCCCCCCCCTAAAAACCACTACCTCACAGGAGGCAATTACAGGGAACCCAGGAGGCCGAGCGATGACCGGCAGAACTTTATCTGAATTTTTAAAATAGCTAAATATTGCTAAATAAACATATGAAATGAAATGAAATGTTCGTGTCTGTCCACTTTCTCATTTTTTTTTTTTTTTAATATTTACATACTTTTTGGTTAATTTTTAGTTGCGTTCTTTTGCACGTGTATTAGAATTGGCACAAAAGAATGAACATCGCTGCTTAAGAATTCACCATAAGAACTTGGCAGTATAGACGCTTCTATTACATTAAGTGACACATCAGCTGTAAGTTAGTAAGTAGTTTGACATTTGTAAGAGAATAATAAAAAGAATTTGTATTTAAAATTCGGAAATTCGTATATACATATTAACTACCGCCAATTAAAATTCGTGCCAAACATATTGTTACATCCAGGCTGGGACTCGAAAAGACAAAACTGTAGCTGGCATATTCTTTGAAAAATATTCGTCTCAAAGTTTCGACTTTGGTCCGAGTCAATTCCATTGGTACGCAAAATCTGCTAATGAAGTTGTGGACAATCTGCTCTACTACCGTTTTATCTTCTTGGTTAGGGAAAGAAAATGTTTCAGGCCATTTAGTGAAGTAGTCCATAACTGCGAGGATATAGCAATTTCCATTGTTGGTTTCTGGATACGGGTCTGCGGTGTCAACTGTAATCCTTTCAAACGTGCTCCAACACTGTATTGATGCATCTTGCGTTGCATTTTTGCTCTCGGGATTTTGGTGGCTGTGCAAGTGACGCATTTTCGGTACCAGCGTCAAAATCTACATAATAAAGTTATAGCGGATAAGTTAATGTGCGATTTGTGATCTCACTCTTATATTTCCATTAACACTGACCGCAGAGAAACTGCTCTCTCTCTCTCTAATCTCAAACAAACTTCCAAATTCAGAGATGACCATTTTGAAATGCTGCAAAATATATGGCAAAAAGACTTACATTTCGGGTGAAACATCGAATTTAGCTGAAATGAGGAATTCCTCTAGCACCGATTAGACTACGTTTTCATTAGGGCTAAAACCGGCTTACCTATTTAGAAATTCGCTGAAATCTTTTCATCTCAGTTTGCAAAATTTGTCTTTTTAATAGTACGCTTACACCGACGCTAAAGCCAAAACAGTTATTCAAATAAAGAAAAAGAACAATCAAACATAAGTAAAAGAAAGTGGACAAACACAGACTCAAAGCGCGCAAACAAGTTTTGTTTCTCCGTTCGGTGGAAAACAAATTTTAATTTCGTTGCGAAATGTTGAATTTCGTGTATAAATACCTTAATTTGAGAAATATATTTGTGCTGGCACTGCTACATTATAATATTTACATCATCCTTCAGCAGATTAGCAAAATTTCAAAACGAACAAAACTAGGTAGCGTCTTCTTTGAACCTGACTGACGTTCGAATTCTGAAAAATAGCGGATTTTGAAAATATTCATAGCTATATCCGTAAATATATATTTACAGGTTTCTAAATAAAATTTGTGAATAAGCGTTTGTATTGAGGTAAACTAGCCGATTTTCCCAACGATTACAAATTTCCAATTACAACATTTCTATCATCAGCATTTCTCAATAAAAATGGCTGCTTCCTTACCCGGCGTATTCCCATCAGAATTGCAGGAGACTATTCTAAATAGCAAAATTTTAGTTATTGGCGCGGGCGGAATAGGATGTGAAATTTTAAAAAATCTTGTTATGTCCGGTTTTCCCGATATTGAAATTGTAAGTAGCCCTCCGGAGTCGTCGGTGAATTGAGTAATTTTCCCAAATTTCAGATCGACTTGGACACCATCGATTTAAGTAACCTCAACCGGCAATTTCTTTTCCACAAAGAGCACGTCGGAAAGTCTAAGGCAGAAGTTGCCAAAGAAAGTGCCCTAAAATTCAATCCTACCGTCAAGATCAAAGCATATCACGATAGCATTTTTAGGTAGGTCTCTGGTTTGTTAGTTTTTGCAAAAGCAGTATAAAATCTATCGCATTTCAGCACTGACTATGGAGTGAACTTCTTTAAAAAGTTCAAAGTCGTCCTAAATGCCCTGGACAACCGACAGGCGCGTAATCACGTCAATCGAATGTGCCTCAACGCACAGGTTCCACTTATTGAAAGCGGTACAGCTGGGTACAACGGACAAGTTGAACTAATCAAGAAGGGACTCACACAGTGCTACGAGTGCACCCCAAAAGCGGCACAAAAAACGTTTCCCGGCTGCACCATTAGGAATACGCCGTCGGAACCGATCCATTGCATCGTCTGGGCCAAGCATCTCTTCAAGTGAGTTCCAATGTTAGATTATCTAAAAGAAAAACACTTACAAATTTCCACTTCTTAGCCAACTTTTTGGTGAGACGGCTGACGACGAGGATATCTCACCTGATGTAGCCGATCCAGAGGCAGGCGGGGATGCCAATGCCAACGAGGGCGATGTCAAACGCATAAACACCCGTCATTGGGCAGAAGATGCCGGCTATGAGCCCGAAGCTCTGTTTAACAAGTTTTTCTACGACGACATCAACTACTTGCTGTCCATGTCAAACCTCTGGAAGTCTCGAAAGCCACCGACACCGCTAAAGTGGGACAGTATTCTCCTTGACGATGTCAAAAGCTCAATCAATAAGGAGTTCCTCAAGCAGTACCACAAGGTGTGGTCATTTGCCGAATGCGCTGCCGTCTTTGCCGACTGTGTTCGAAAGCTTTCTGAGAAGTCTGTCGATGAGAATCTTGTCTGGGACAAAGATGACCAGCCCGCCATGGATTTTGTTGCTGCCTGTGCCAACATCCGGGCGTATATCTTCGAAATCGGCCAGAAATCTCGATTTGAAATCAAATCCATGGCTGGAAACATTATTCCTGCGATTGCCACTACCAACGCCATCACCGCAGGCGTTGTAGTTCTCCACACATTTGGAGCCCTTCAGGACAAGTTCGAGAAATGCAAGTCTGTTTACATGCGACTTCGTCCGAATCCTCGAAATCAATTGTTGGTGCCAGAGAAGTTCCTCAGCACACCCAATCCTAAGTGTTATGTGTGCTCTCCCGATCCAGCCATTCACTTGAAAGTGGATACGAATAAAGTCACGATCAAGGAATTCCATGACGACATCTTGATAAAGGCACTGAACATGGTCAGTCCCGATGTTATTATCGACTTTAAGGGGGTCATTGTCATTTCGTCGGATGAGGGTGAAACTGACTGCAACAACGACAAGACCTTGAAGGAGATGTCCATTGTGGATGGAGTCCTATTAAAGGCCGATGACTACATCCAGAACTACGAACTAAGCATTATCATTCTCCACATGGACGCTGAACGGGATGGCCCACTGTTTGAGGTTATTGCCGATGAGGATCAACTTAAGCCACAGGAGAAACCAGCACCAGCCGAAAAACCAACCAATGGCTCAAAGGACACAGACGACATTTCTGATGGTCCTTCTACTTCGAAGCGGTCTTGCATACAAGCGATTGATGAAGAGGATGATTTGTGTCTCATTGAAGATGCACCCGAGGTCACCGCTGTTGAAAGTGAGCGTGCAAAAGATCCTATTGCTAAGGATGTCGACAATGTTGAAAAAATGGACGAAGTACCTCCAAGCGTACCAGTAGCAAAAGTTTCTTCGTCCATAGCGATGAAACGGAAACCTGTTGACGATGACGATCTAAACGGCGGTCCGTCCAGTACAAAACGGACCAAGCCGGATGGCGATGATGATGATGTTACGATCATCGATTGAGGTTTTGACTACCAAGGCAATCATAAAACTAACTTTAATTCCCTTTGTAAATGTCGTTCGTTTTTGTAATAAAAAAATTTTCGATCGAGAGATGCATTTGTTTTGTCCCGTTGATTTTCAACTTTAGGAATTTGTCTTGCGGCTTAGTAGACCTGAAGCTTGTTAGCAGACCTGGTCTCCCTTAAGAGGATTTTTGTGGTTGGGTTCTATTCTATGCCTTTTTATTGATTGTGAATTGGGTATTGGGTTTTTTAGTTGAAAAAGCCGGATGTTGTTGCAATCCTTGCACTACATTCAATGTAGTACATTGCACCACTCGTCCTTCCGTGTGCGGGTCCCAGATAACATCAGTCACATGTCTTTAATTGTAAGTATATCACGAGCTGGTTTAAGCCTCCTCTGTGCCGCCGTACATACCAATAATGATGCAACGATTCCATATCCATATACTAGGTGGCGCAAAAGTCATCACTTTATCGTTAGGTTAGGTTAGATTTAGGTGGCTGCCGGCAGAAGCTGACACACTTAGACCAATTTAGATCCATTGTGATACCACGTATGTATTATCGACCTCAACTCTGTAGATGGGACTGGCCAACGACACGCGGTTGTTCTCAAACGGTCCCCCATCTACGTACTAACCGCGCCCAACGTCGTTTTAATTACGGTGATCTGACCTTATCGTTAGATGCTATACACCAATCCCCCCACATACGCGAGGGATGCGTTCCAAAAAAACACTGTATGAAGATACGTAAGGCAAGCAATTTCAAGATAAGTATTTTATACAGTTTTTTTAAGAAACAATTCTACATAGGACTAATATTTAATAACAAAATAAAAGCTAAGAACAAAAACAATTCATAACAAAAAATAGAAGAAAAAATTCTCATCTTGGTGCTCATCAATTCTTGAACTAAAATCTGAGCATCACGCGCCTCCAAGAGGACATTAATGTCCCTTAGCTCCAGGTCATTAAAGTGTTCTCATCCAATCTGTCTTCCAAGGCACAGCAAATTTTCCACATTGCAACCAGAATCATCCCCAACATCATCTTCAACACACTCTGGCCATAACGGTCTCCAAACTGCATTCATCGTGGTATTTTTTATGTCATGCCAGGATGGCTTAATATTTGCTATTGCATCAGCAAAGTTGTTGTTTCGCCAAAATTCGCGAATAGTGGACTTAAGATGTCTAATCTCTTCCGAAAAGTTTGCCGTAGATACATCTTCTTAAATGTTGCAATAATTCCTTGGTCTATTCTTGGTATAGTGTTTTGGGGCATAAATACAACTTTTACATTTGGGTTGAAATTGAAAATGATCTGAGGATGGTTTGGCGCTCTGTCCAGAACTAGCAACACTTTGAAGTCTAAGTTCTGTTTCCTGCAGAAGAGTTCAACTTCTGGGCAAAAGCATTTACTAAACCAGTCAATGAATAGAGATGAATTCATCTAAGCTTTTTTGTTTGCTCTTCAATGCATAGGAAGTTCGGCCTTTGTTACATTTTTCAAAGCTCTCGGGTTCTCAGATTGATAGATAAGATATGGTTTGTACTTGAAATCACCCTTAGCATTTCCACAAAGTAAGAGGGTGAACCTATCTTTTGCTGCCTTGAACCCTGATATTCTTTTTCCTTCCTTAAATATATAAGTCCGCACAACAACAATCAAGAACAGTAGAAATAGGAAAATGAATTGATATTCGAAATCTAATGCGCATAAGAATTTGAAAATACATGTGTAAATGCAAATCCTACTGGCAAATATATACAACACCATTTTTTTTTTTGAATCGCGTATATGCACCGTGTATCTAAAGGGAATTTCGGAAAAACTTAATCGCGTATAAAAACAACTCAAACTCGTCTCCATGAAGGAAGTACATGATTATGGAGTATGCAGTTCATATAAATCGTTGGAATTGCCAGATCCAGGGATTTCTGGAGCATGATTAGCAGAATGCCATCCAGGCCAGGCCAGGCGATTTAAGGGGAGCGAAGCTGTTAATTGATCAGGACATTTTTTCCTTGGTAATAATAGATGTTATGTTTTCCCAGGCGTCGGGTTGTGTGCGTCACCGTTATCGTTACATTCGAGAAAATGGGTGTTTATTAACAGCTCTGGGGATACTGCTGTTGACTCAGTTCATTCTCCGTCCCCCTTTCTCAGGAGAGATGGGTTGGAGTGTTCTTTGGAGTCCTTGATTGTATCGATGGATTGGAAGTACTCTATCCAGGATAGAATTTCAGCCGTTCTAATAGAGTTCTTGGCAAAAAAGAGAGTTTCTTATTCCATCAAGGAGAGAATGATTTTTTGCTTTATTAAAAGCTTTTTCGAAAGTCTCAACCTTTATGACGAGGTCTGAGGTGGAGGTAATTTTGGGATTGGGGGTCTTGTGTAACCTAGTTTTAATAACTTGATCAAACTTTGCTCCGTAGATTCATTTGGGGTTTTGAAAAGGTTTTGGGATCTCTGCAGCAAGATCTACGTTGAGGAGTATCCAATTGTGGTCTGAAAAAGATTTATTTTTTATTGCAAACCCTCCAAATCCCAACCTTCATAATATTTTTGTTATTGCCGAGTGTGACATCTATAACATCTTCCCAGCCGTTAAAATTGTCCGTACTCGGAAAGAAAAAGGTCGGGGTTGTTCCTACATTCTTATAGGTTATTTTCAATAATATAAAAAAACAGAGACACACCACGTTTGTTTGACTTCGACCTGCCCCATAGCACATACCTGGAATTTGCATCACAGCGCAGCAGCAGATTGGTCTTTGCTTTTCTGTGGCGGTTATCATCGCATGGACTTGCCGATCGTGTGCCAAGTTGGCGAATGTGATTAGTAGGTCGCCTCCTGCGTTCTCTGCGACATAAGAAAACTTTAATTATGCCTTTTAGCTAGAATGCAGGTTCTTGGCGGTTGTATTACAGGTTGTACCTGGTGTCGAATAGGCCCATTTACCCATGGTTCTTAGACAATTTAATGTCGATGTTTTTCCTCCACCAGAATTCTTCTTGTTGCGTTAAGTTGCTTCGGTCTTGCTTGGTGGATCTTAGCGGTTGTTGATGAACTCATCAACAATCTGCTGGTATTTAATTTTGTCAGCCATTCTTACATAATCAGCCAGCCATAATAATAACAGCCATAATCTTACCCAAAATGAAGATGGCCCCCTGGTACACGCTCTTGCTGGAATTGCTGGCCTATTTACGGATATTTCCTACGCGCTTTTGGGCACTAAGTCGACTGTCCTGCGCAGCGGCTGTATAGGAAATGGATGGTTTGGGGGTAGCTGGTGTGCTTTGAGTGGAGCTCCGCTCAGAGTTCCCGCTTCCCATGATTGTCTTCTGACTGGAGGCGAGCAGTTCATCTTGCGCAGAAGCCTAAATTTTGGTTTATTTTTTTGTATTTGTTTTTGGTTGTTTATTGTTTAAGATTAAGGTCCCATGAGTAGAACGGACAATGGGTCCGTTCCAACAGTACGGAGACAGCCGTTATATCGGGATAAGGCAAGATACGACAGACAACGTCTTTTCGTCTAAAGGAACTCGTTAATGACTGATTTAACTCCCAGCCTTTCATTCTTGGGCAAGGTTACCATAATCTGATGGTCAAGAAGCAAATGTATAGTATAAAACTATTGAGGGTTTAAGAATCCTATACAATGCTTCCTGACTTTGGTTAACCTCGTCTTTTCATCGCACAAGACAACTGTGGTGATTATTACCAGCCGGCACCCACCTGGAGGGCTTGGATCGGATGAGGATTATCGCCAAGCCCGTAGTTGGGTTCTATCCTTTGAATTTTTATTGATTGCGAATTGGGAAAACCTATGTTTTTGAGTTGAAAAAGCTAGATGTCGTTGCAATCCTTGCACTAAATTGCACCATTCGTTGGCAAAGAACCGTGCTCCCGTGCAAGAGAATCTGCGTTCTTGAAGTACTGGAGGTGTCAGATTCAATTTCCTCTTAGTCTATGCAGCTTTTGCAGAAGTCATCTATAAAGATACCTAGACTTCTACTCATGTTTCCGATGGTGCAGACGAGCAAATGGATTTGGTTTCTATTAAAGGATACTGGGGTCTTAAATCTTTTAGCAACTATTTCAGCGACAGGCCGAAGTTAATTGTGAGCTGATTTATTAAGCTCTTAGCTGTGTTGAAGGCTTGTAGTATCCCTCTGTTAGTTAAAGCACGTCCAATTCCGAGACACATCTGACCATCCATCCTCCGCCTCATTCCCTTCAACTCAGACATATCCGGCAAATCGCAGCAAATCAGCGCTGTGTGATGTGTTATTGCTCTAAGTGATGATGTGCACTGTTTTACACATTTCGCTTTTACAACATTGAACGCTTAAGTGCTGCCTGACTGTCCACGCAAACAGTAATTTCCATTGATGTAGTTCTAAGGCTAGAACGGTGTCAGCTGCTTTCTTAACTGCGAATATCTCAGCTTTTCTGTCCAACGATGTACCAACTGAGTACAGTAACCTTAATTGTGTGATCCCTTTCAAAATTATCACCCCTATTCTGCTATTCATCGGGGGGGATTTTTCTTCAATTTTCACTGAACACTATTCTACTATTCATTCGAATTGAATCTGGATTCACCTCGTTGATGTCGGTAACATCGATAATACTGCGCGGTATTCTGTTATTCACGTGAACGCATTCGTTCTATACAATTCAAATCCGCATATAAAATGTTGCGGGTTTTTTCATTTAATGGATCGTCTGTCTGGTTGGTGGTCAATAACATCTAAGTTTATTGTTTGATTATTTGTATAAACAAAGATTATTAACATTTTTAGAAGCAGAACAATAGAGGCCAATTTAAAAAATATAATAATTTCTTATTTTTTGATAAGAGATACTTCAAAATGTCTATGTACATATATTGTGTAGACGTAGAGTACAGTACACGTTTATAATTTGTGCCGCTTTATGAGATGAATACTGTAATACTTTGGACAAATCCAAACATCGAAATCTACTTTTCAATGCACCAATAGTTCGCTCTATAATATTTCGTCCTTTGCAGTGTTGTGTTTTGAATTTGGATTGTTGGGAACCTGCTTCTACGTTTCGAAAAGGAGCCAGTAACCACGGTCGTGACACTTCCGGGATAACTTGCGTCAACGTAGGTAATCCACTGCTTATGATTGCATATCTGAAAGGAAATTTTTCAAAGTAAAATTTAAAACACATTTTATTGCACTTACCAGCGCCAGCGTTGTGTTTAGGCTGTGGTAGCCTTTTCTGTTTTAGAACAAATGTGGATTTTGATAAAGTGTTTTAAGAGGAATGTGCATACCGTCAACACACATAACAACCCCAGGCACACCACATTTGGTTCTGCGAAGTTTTCTATTTGATGATTTTCTTATTCCACTGTTTGGAAGTGGAAAAAAAGTCCAAAACTATTCATACCTGTTTGTTTATATTTTTAATTTTATTGAAAATAATTAATCAAAACAACATATCCAACTTTCCAAAGATTTTCGTAAACAGAGATCAAATCGATTACATTAATTTCAATTTGCAAACAACGAACCTCGTATCATTTTCACATGAAAGCTGTTAACTTGAATGTCAAATTGGGTTGGATAATGTAGTTCACCCGATGGATAGCAGAATGGAAAGCCAGAGTGAAAGGGAATCGAATCTACGATTCACGTGAATAGCAGAATAGGCCTGTATGTCTCATAGCTATAGGTGGTAGCGGGAGAGGCAGAAGAGGCATACAAATCGGGGCTTTTCTAGGACCACTAGATCCTTTCGCCTGAAGACAGCCTGAGCAGGTCCTGCAGGAGAACGGTACGTTTCTTACCAAGGCTTTTTAAGTCTTAAAATAAACCCAAAATAGCTTTCTGTGTTTGCATTGCAGTCCGAAGAAGAGTTTTTCCTATTCGCTATTCCTGGTAATATTTCTCTTATACCTGATTAGCAAAGTTGTAAAATTATTTGCAGCAGTTTTGGTTGCTTCTGTGGGTTACTGATTTGAGCATTTTATAGTTATATACTTGTATTTCTCTTGCAATCCGCTAGCCGTGCTTCTTGCTCTACATAAGATACAAAGCCTATGAGTACATTGCAATCAAATGGGTGATTTTCTTACTTTGAACTTCGGTACCATCAACGAGCACATGCTTTGAAACACACATACAACGCAAAAGAAGGTATCATCGGTGCAGACATATCATTCAAAGGGCTAAGAATACAAGATATCCACTAACAGTCCATCCTGTACTGTCATCCGGGGATATCAAATACTAATCGCTGATTTTTGTCTACTCTGTTATAGGCAGCGAATGCCCACTATTGTGGACATCTCTATACCAAAACACATCTTTCGCTCTTGAGATAATTCAATTATGAATGTGTATGGCGCTGTTTTATCGTTGGAAGTTACGCCTTTTCTGGGAGAAGGATATAAAATACATGCTGCCTTAAATACGTCTGCTTCCGAACCCATACTGCGACTGAATGATTTCAAAATCGACACTCCACTGGTATCGTCCTTTTCCATTTCACAGCAAGTAAAGTCTACCCAATGCAAGTACAAGTGTACTTCTTACATCAAATCAAATAAATATATAAAAGTTTGCAATCAATTTCCTACTTATAACCTGGGTTCTTCCTTTATTGAGCCACCAGGATAACATTTCCATACAAAAGTGATTTCATTAGAAGGGACGAATTTTACTCTGAGTTGCATCAGTTAGGATCCAAGATTTGTAGTCGCGTTTTTTCATTGACATTTGCTTGTGGCGCCGATGTGTGGGACAGATGACATAATGACGTCGATCTCTGATGACAAAATAGCAATCCTTGCAACGTCTCTTCAAGCGGCCTTTCACTTTAAAACCAGCTATTTGTAATAGAAGCGAACTTATTGGCGACAGGAGTCTCGAGGAGGCAAATTGTGGTTGCAGTGCTGAAGACGGAAATGCGGCGATTTGTTGTGGAATTGGTGCCGTAATAACATGGAAGCTTCGGCAGGCAAGTTGACTTGTCCTGCTGCATAATCTTAGCCCATTCGCTAATAGATTGGAACAAAATTTTAAATTCATCTGAAAGTTTCAATTTACATCAATATTTTGCCAAAAATAAGTTACGGACCGAGAAAAAAATGATTACCCTTCTCACACGCTTTTCAAGATTCCCCAACTGACAGTTGACATTTTGCCAATTGACAGTGATATGGAAATATAAAACATATGATTTCGATAGACGAGTACAGCGCGGAGTGGTTCATTAAAAAAAATGTTGGTTTGTGGCTGTGGTAAAAATAAAGCTTCAACAATATGTAGAAAGCTTTGTGTACAACGATGGCTTACGATCTGACGATGGACAATGGTATCTTCATCGCTCATGCGGCGGTGTGGGTATATACATATGTACTGTACATCCTTCCTTTGGAGATGCTATCTCTTATCTCGATATTCCAGGAATATCGAACAAGTTTTCTCTTTTCCTATTCGAAGCCCCCAAAAAGTGGACGTGGCAAACACTTCAGTATGAGTTAATAGTTAAGAAGGATTTGGTCTACATATTTTGTATTACATAACTCTTTTATATGTAGGTAATTTTATTTTATCGTAAGAACAATGTTTTTGGTGAAAAAAGCCCCACATAGTTGGACATAGCTGAAAACTTTGTATATAGAAATAGTTAAAAGCTAGTTTATCTACATATTTGCAAAGAATAGTACTTTCATTTCCCATAATTTCTTCAAGAGAAAGGGCTTCTTTCAAATAGTCTTAATCTTGAGCATTACGGATTCCTAGAGAATATATATTCCAAATTTTATCTTTCTGGCTCGAATTTCGATTTTTCCAATAAATCTGTTTTTTTTTTTTAGATTGTTGGCCAATGGGCGGATTTTATGAATTCTTAAACTTGATTATTTCGGCTTCTTGGTTGGTTGGTTGGTTTAAGTGGCTGTAATTCCCGTCACCTGACGAGGGAAAACACAAATAGCGCATTGAGCGCCGTTTTGATACCACAACTAACGGAACCTAAAATTAAAGGGCGAGATGGATATTAAGGGGGCTCAAAACCATCCTGTGGAGTTGAGGAATTTGATGATGACCGAAAGGTCATTGTAAAAGGGATGACCTAGTGCGTTGCACACAGAAGAAGATGGAACACTGTTTCACTCTTTTCTGTGTCAGAGCAGCTGCGGCAGTGGGTGTTATGAGGGATGCCAAGCTTGGCTGCGTGAGTGCCTAAAGGCCAATGGCCCGTATTGATTGCCGTTAGTCTGGCGACATCTACACGCGTTCTGGCTAAGAGGTTGTTTGTTCTGGCATCATCGTAGATTGGCCAGATCTTTCTTGAGATGACACAGTTCGAACGATTCGTCCATCCAGTCTCAGCCCTTGAGAAGAAGTTCAGGAGGATTTCTCTCTTTCATATCCCAGCGGAGGGAAAACTTCCTCCGCATGTGATACGCACAGAGCAGAGCCACGTCTGGCGAGTTCATTGGCTCTCTTATTTCCTTCAATGTTCCTATGGCCGGGAACCCAGACGAGAGTGATATCTAGCCGATGACAAGCCTTATTCAGCGTATCCCTGCATTCGACCACAAGCTTGGACGTAGACTTAGTTGAACTAGCCTTAATCGCGGCCTGACTGTCGACGAAGATGCCTATTTTTTTTCTGTGTGTCAATCTGTTGAGAAGCAGTCTACACGCTTCCTTAATTGCAAGTACTTCTGCTTGAAAGACGCTGGCTACGTGGGAAGGCGAAGGGTTTTAGAGATATCTAGCTCTGCAGAGAAAATGCCAGCTCCTACTCCACAGTTCATCTTGGAACCATCTGTGAAGATAGGTATGTCAAATTTATTTACGACCGCATTTTCTTTCCATTCTGATCTAGAGGGGAATCTCACAGAGAAGCTTTTATGGAAGTTGAGTTTGGGTGTAATGTAGTCTGTACCTATTAGACCTATGCCGTCGGGAAGCGAATGAAGGATGCTGGTATGGCCGTATGGCCTTTCCGACCAACATTTAGTTTCCTTCAGTCTAACAGCACTACACGCTGCAATGTTTTTGATATACAGATCCACTGGCAGAAAGTTGAGAATCACATTGAGCGCCTCGGTCGGACTTGATCGAAGGGCTCCAGTGATTCCAATTCCAGCTGTTCTTTGGATTCTGCTTAACTTAGTGACGTTGTAGGTTTTACTTAAAGCGGGCCACCATACCAGTGATCCGTAGGTGAGGATGGGACGTACCACCGCTGTGTACATCCAACGAACCATCTTTGGTTGAAGCCCCCACTTCTTGCCGAAAGTTTTGCTACAGGCGTAGAAAGCAACGCTTGCCATCCGCACTCGGTGTTCGATGTTGGACTTCCAGTTGAGTTTGGGGTCAAGCATGACTCCAAGGTATTTTGCGCTGGTGGATAAAGGAAGATTTTGGTTATTTAAGCGGGGAAGTGAGAAGCTTGGTATTTTGGTTTTGGTGGTGAAAAGCATCAGTTCAGTTTTGTAAGGGTTAACGCATAGACCACAACTTGAAGCCCACCCGCTAATCTTACAGAGTGCTCTTTCCATGATTTCATTTATCACTGTCGGAAACTTTCCTGATACTAGAACAACCACGTCATCCGCATACGCAACGACTTTGATGCCCTCCCTGTCGAGACTTGACAGGATTTTGTTAAGAACTATAATCCATAAGAGAGGCGAGATCACCCCACCTTGAGGTGTTCCTCTGCTTACTGATTTGGTTAGAAGGGTATTGCCTAGTTTTGCTTGAATGATCCTCGTTTTGAGCATGGAAATGATCCAAGAAGTGACGAAGTCCTCTACGCCTAGTTCTAGGAGAGATTCCTGGATCGATTCAGTGTGGACGTTGTTAAACGCGCCCTCTATATCTAAGAAGGTGGCTAAGGTATATTGGTGATGGAAGAGTGACCTTTCGACTGTACGCACTACTTCATGAAGAGCGGTCTCCGTCGACCTGCCCTTGAGGTATGCGTGCTGTGAATTGCATAAGGGAGACCTTTCAAGGCCTGTTCTTATGTGAAGGTCAAGTACACGTTCTAGAGTTTTGAGTATGAAAGAGGTTAAGCTAATAGGACGGAAGTCCTTTGCGGATCCGTGACCTCTTTTCGGTATGAAAACTACTCGGACATACTTCCAAGTGATTTAGTAGGATACTGCTTCTGTAAATTTCAACTAGTAGGGGCACAACTATCTCGTCATGTTTTTGAAGCATGATGGGGAGAATGCCATCCTGCCCTGGTGATTTATACGGAGCAAAGCTATGAATGGCCCAGAGAATCTTTTCCTTGGTTATAATGCGCTCAATCTCCTCCTGGTGAGAGGGGAGCTCCCCCCGCAATTGGGGCGGAAGTACGCAGTAGTCAGTGCAACCAGGAAAGTGTGTGTGAAGTAGAAGCTCCAAGGATTCGTCAGTGGATTCCGTCCAGGTTCCGTCCGTTCTCTTGATAAAAGATGGACTGGAGTGTCCTTTGGATAGAATATTACTGAGTCTTGCAGATTCCTTAAGAGAATCGATGGATTGGCAGTATTCAGACCATGCTGTGTCTTAGCTAATCTGATAGATTTTTTGTAGAACTTTAGGCAATCCTTGTAGGGTTGCCAAAACTTATGCCTATAGCAGATGTTGAAAATGTCCCTAGTCAGCCTTCTCAGGATGGTTAGGTCGTCATTCCACCACGGCGGTAAGGTTTTTTTGCTATATTTAACGGGAAACGATTCCTTAAAAGCTGTATTCATAGCTTTACCTAGTGCAAATGTAATTGTGTCCAGTTCTGCACCTGATTCAATTTTCAGGTGTGGTAGATTAGGAAGTTTAGAATTCAATACTTGACCGAATTTCTTCCAGTCAATTCTTTTTGATATTCTGTACGGAGTAGGAGTGTAGTGTACATAAGAACAATACTGACAAATAGCCTTATCATCAAATGCAATTCTCCCAGCAACACAACAATATAGACGCACATTCCACATTTCCCCCAAGCCAGACATTTCCCACCAAATCCACTCGACACCCGATACACAGCTAATGCTCGCCATAGAGTCAAGGCCAATGACGATTGCACCTTTTTCGTGTCGCAGCAATTTGTGGTGAGTAATCCAAATACATTTCTTCTTTTGTTTTAGTTTATCATATTCCGTGTGTTTCTTTATTTTTTTCGGATAAGGAATAGAAAAGACAGAATATTCAATTTTTTTTATCCGGAATATCCAGAATGGAATGAATAAAGAAAAAGAAACAAAAATGGATCGAATAGAATGACAGCCATTTGTCTATTGACCAGCGCTGCCACTTAGTTCAAGAACAAGTACAACATTTACTACTTACAATTAATATATTTTTTCTATTACTGAACTCACATGTGAGTACTTCACTACAGCACTAAAATAAAAACATATATAATAAAACAAATATGAGAAGAGAAACCTTAAGAAAATACAATTTAAGTTCACAAAAACAATAATAATAACGATATCTCAGTAATACAAATTACATTAAATTAATTAAACACCCTTATTATCGTTGTCAAAAATCAATTATTGATATACGACAAAATTTATTAATTGATCGATATTTTGGTACTATGAATGTCAATCAACAAATTATTCATCCATTGTGAACACTGACAAGCAAAATGCGATAGAGCACGTGCGTAAAGCTATCTCTTTCTGAAGCGCCGCATTTCTTTCTTAAACGTCAAGAAAAAATTGAAGCATACAATTTCAGTAATTTGCAGAAATTGTATGAAAAATTATTGCGTTTGGTAATAAAGTGTATATTTAGGTGAAATCAAAGGGAAATTTTCTCCTTATTGAGGAAAAACCTGAGAAAGTATATAAAAAATATAAAAAAACAGTGAACATGTTGACCAAAATGACTTGTGCAGCTCCTGATGCAGCAATTTACAGGCATTTTAATTTTTTTGTACAATTTTGTTACTAATTAATTGTTTTTGTTCGTTTATACTTAGTAGTATTAAAAATATGTATATAGCAAATTCGTTCAACCTTATTTGTTTCCAAAAAAAAAACATTTTTGCCAAAAGTTCATTTTTATTTCTCGTACACAATTCTACAATATTTTTTACGTTTTACTGTTCAAAAATAGTGTTTAGGTACTCCTTCTTAATTTTATAGCGCAAATAATTTGATTATTCAATTAATCAGCTGAGTACTACTATTGGGAAAACGTATTAAAATTTAATTTTATTTTGTTGTTGGTTGTTTTGTTTAAGCTCATGCTTTTGTGACTGCTTTTTGTTCATAAGATTTATGGAAGTGAAGTTCCAGTGATTGTATCTTTTCAATACATATTATTATGTATATTTGATTCTGGAAGGAAATTAAAAATATATAATAAAAAAATAATTAACTTAAAACAACACACATAAAAATATAAAAAAAAGACAATAAATTTGCAATAAATGCTCACCCATTTGATTGTTTGCTGTTGCTTCTATTTTTTTTTTGATCAAGTGCATCTGTCAAACGAGGGAATATTCTTTTTATTCCACCTTTCTCTAGGAATAAAAAGAATGCATTCCATTTATTTCAGAATGAATAAAGAAACACCGAAATGGATTATCCGGAATATTCCATTGAATAAAGAAACGTTAATGGCTCACTCGGAATATTCCGAATATTCAGAATGAATAAAGAAACACATGGATTATAATGTAAGTAGCAAGTAAGATATTTTTGTATAAATAGGCTAAGATCTTTTGAATAAAGAATCAATTACTATCTGACATTTGAATGCAATGCAATTGGCTTCTTAGCCGCTTATTCATTTCAGCTCGGCTCTTTAGCCACCAAAACAGTTAGGCTCTTTAGCCATCAACATTTCGGCTTGGGATAGCCAATAATCCCCATAGTAAATATTAGGGAGGTAGTATTCTATCAAAAATAAGTAAAAACATTACAGGAGTATCTACCTTGATACTCACATTGAAGAGAATCCACTCGTGGTCCGAGAAGGACTTTAAGTTGGAGACTCTCCAATTCTCAACCCTGAAGATGTCATTGTTTGTTTTGAGTGTAATGTCTAACACTTCTTCCCAGCCGTTATGAGTTTCAGTACTTGGAAATATAAAGGTAGGGGTGTTACCTATATTACATACACATAGATCTGTAGTTAAAAGAAAATCAAATAAAGAGTCACCTCGTTCATTTATTTCTTTACTGCCCCAAAGATGATGTCGAGCGTTAGCGTCACAACCTATGAGCAGACTGCCTTGCCTCGCTTGTATCTCTGCTGTGAGTTGCTGCACTTCTTCTGGCGGGGATGGTTTATCGTGCGCCATGTATGCGAATGACATGCATGTAGTTCGGCCCTGGGTGTGTTCAAGCTTAACGACGGTTAGATCACCCGAGTTGAAGTTGGGACATAAGAAAGCGTTAATGTATTTTTTAGCTAAAATGCATGTTCTTGGCTTACCGACGTCTTTTTTGTAAAAAAGGTTGTAGTTGCTGTCTGAGAGGCCCATTATGGTAGTCTTCCTGACCCAGGGCTCTTGAATGATGCCGATGTCAATGTCTTCCTCTCTGATGAAGACCAGAAGATTCTCTGATGCACATTTCGAGTGCTGGAGATTCGACTGGATGACTTTCAGCATGTCATGATTGGGTGTTGGAAGCGATCGCTAGTTCCTCTACCACCTTATTGGCAGCGACGACATCGTCTGTGTCATCCTCGGGTACTGCCAAATCTCAGCTTGTAATCAGCTGCTTCTAGTGCCCCTAGGCACTCCTCGTGGATTAGCAGCAGGTAGGATAAACTGTTTTTCTTGGGTTCTTCTGCCTTTATGACAGCCCAATCGTCCATGGGAATGGTCGGATTTTGTAGCTTGAGGCACTTAAGCAGACTCTCAGAGTCTATCTTCATAACCGGTAGCCAAATACGGGCCCTAGGTCTCGTGGGGATATCCTTGGCAGGGATGATCTTAAGCTTTAAGCCCTCCCAAGCTTCGGCGATCTTGTCGATGCATGAGCCAAGAAAATCCTTAGAGTACTGGTCCACGCATTTGATCACCCGATATCCTCGCACCATGTCCGCGTAGTCGAAACTGGGTAGTTGGTTGTCACCTCCGGAGAGCACGTGTTCCACAACCATCTCTGATAGTTTGGCTTCGATGCTACACCAACAGTCCAACACTGTTTTGCCGATTTTTGACAACTCGTCTATAATGGCGACCTGAAGATGGTCCCTCACCACCTCGGTGAAGGTTCTGGTAGCCTGTGAAGTGGATGGCCCCTGGAAGTTCTTTAATCTAGGGGCGATCTTGGACCTTTTAGAGGTGTGAGGGGTCTCATCTTGGGACCTGCTTCTCTTCACACTCTCTTTCTTTTGTTTTGTGAATTTCGGCTTCTAGAGAGTATATGTTAAAAAATGTCAGCTTTTTTAACTCGAATTTTAGGGCCTACAAATGGCCAATGGACGGACGGACATGACTACATCGACGTTACTATCGAGTATCGACGCTGATCCAAATATACCCCCTTCGGGTAGGGGCTAGAATTTACCCGAGGTAGGCATGCCTGTCGTAAGAGGCGACTAAAATCCAACCTCCGTATACCGAGCGTATAGTGTATACAAAAAATGCAATGAACAAAACGAAACGATTAATTACCCCAGGTGGCAGTCCAGCTTTACTGGAAAATCCACCCTCTTCGGAGGTCGGCTCTACGGATTCTGGGGAGAGCCGCTTATTGCAATCCATTGACCCTTTTATTAAAAGTTCAAGGGTATCTCGATCACCTCCATCAAGATCGAATAACCCCGGGAAAAGAAGTCCGCCGGGAGCGCCAGCGCGTGAAAAACAGGACTCAGTGAAAAATACAAGTTTTGAGGAAGAAAATAAAGTACTCCGAATCAAGCTTAAGGAAATGGATCTACTCTATCAAGATCTTAAGAAAGAGATAGATCTGTTAAAAGAAGAAAATAAGGTCCTAAGGAACACTTATTTGCAGAAAGAACGCGAATGTACTCCTCCACGCCTAGCTAGTCCGGAATACCACACCGACGAAGAAGAGCTAGCACGCGAAACGAATCGGGTCCCTAAGAAAAGACCTACTAAAAAAAGGAGAGCTGGTTCTTCGCCCGAAGTCGAGTCCCCAAAAGAACAAAAGCGTAAAGTACCGCAAGAAAAACAACTCAAAGCGCAAATTCGCGCACCGCCTCCAATAAATGTCGTTGGTGTAACGGAGTATAATAAGTTGCACAGCCTCCTTAAAGGAACGTTAAAATCGAAATTTAAGGTCACATCTTTGAGGAATAATGCGTGGAAAATTAACGTTGATAACCACGAAGACTACCGGGCAATTTCTCACAAGTTAAATGCCGAGAAGTTCCAGTGGTATACTTTCGAAATAAAGTCTGAAAGGCCACATCGTGTTGTAGCAAGGGGACTCCACCCCTCATGCACCAAAGAAGAGGTTATTAACGACCTCCAAGCCAAAGGGTTTAAAATTCTTGATGCCGTTAATATCATCAAGAAGGAGAAGCAACAAACGGAAGAAGATAGGGATATCCTGGTAAGGCGTGGACTTCCGCTCTTTATGCTTACCTTCGATAGGTCTGATAACATCGAAGATATATACCGAATTAAATCTATAGTAAATATTGTGGTAAAAATCGAGCCTATGCGTAGAAATTCGAAAATAATTCCACAGTGCAAACGTTGCCAAGAATTTAATCATACGCAAATGTATTGCAAAAAAGAGCCGCGATGTGTGAAATGCGCCGGAAATCACTTTTCCCAAGACTGTAGAGGAAATAAACAATCCTCCGCTACCTGTGCTAATTGTAAGGGAAAGCACCCGGCAAATTATAGAGGTTGTGAAGTAGCTAAGGAGTTGCAAAAACGGAGAGATGCGTTCCTCAAGCCTCAAAATAGGAATACAAAACCGTTAGCCAAGCCGAAGTCTAAGACTGCCCAGGAGGTAGTAGGCAATACAAAACCTCCGGTTCAAGAGCGCAAAAATGTCAGAGAAAGAGAGACAACAGAAAAGCCCTCAACCTCTGTTGTCAAAAGAAACGCTATTGAAAAGTTACCATCAGGAAAGCCATCGAATAGTGGCCCTCGGACAGCCAGAGTGCAGACCTACGCTCAGGCCGCGGCATTCGAAGGAGCAAAAAAACGTTGAAACTTCGCCGGACCCTGTTTCTCTCGTTTTCTCAGTTATTCTCGAGAAACTTGAAGAACAAAGTAAAATAAATAAAATTATTCTCGATCGGCTGGGTAAGCTCGAAAATAATTCATGGAAAACGCGCACTTCAAATACAACATGAATGAAAAACCAATGTTAAAAATATGCACTTGGAATGCAAACGGACTTTTGCAAAAACTTGACGTATTGGAAATATTCATACGTGAGAAAGATCTTGACATTTGCTTGATATCTGAAACTCACGCAAAAAAGGGATCGAATTTAAAAATAAAAGGATATAATGATTTCCACGCTTGTCAGCCTTCGGGAAACGCGAGAGGTGGATCATCATTGTTTATTAAAGACTGCATTGAACAATACGAAGACCTGAAGATAGAGCTTGAAACTATGCAACTGTGCACGATTCGAGTAAAAAATAGTCAGCGTACTCTTAGAATTTCATCTATCTACTGTCCACCGCGTTCCGCGCTTGAAAAAAGTGATTACACGAACTTGCTTAAATCGCTCAAACCAAATTTCATTATTGGCGGCGATTTTAATGCGAAACACACGTTCTGGGGTTCTAGATACATCTCGCGAAAAGGTAGAATGCTCTATGGGGCAGGTATGGAGTACAGTTGCGATTTCCACTCGACGGGCAAACCGACCTACTGGCCAACTGATACTTCAAAAATACCTGATCTGATAGATTTTTTCGTCGTGAAAGGAATAACTACCAACCACATTAAAATTGAAGAGAGCTTTGATCTGTCATCTGATCATTCACCGGTTATTCTAACAATGAGCGTAAAACTAGCCAATAACCTAGAGCCAGCGAGATTAACTGGTAGATCAACTAACTGGGAAGGCCTTAGGAACGAAATTGAAGAGAATGTTGAACTGAGCGTTCCACTTACGACACCCTATGAACTTGAGGCTGAAGTTGATCGCTTCGTTGAGATCGTACAGCTCGCCTCCTGGAATAATACGCCTAATCCAAGAAAAACGCCGGCTAAATACGGCTTACGATATCCTCAAGAAATAAAAGAATTGGTCAACGAAAAAAGGAAGGCGCGTAAAAAATGGCAACAGAGTCGCGCTCCGCAACATAAAGCACACTTGAATTATTTGTGCAATTTGTTGAAGACAGCTATTAAGGATTTTAAAAATCGGGCGATAGGTTCCTACCTTGAAAATTTAACAGCGAAAAAAGATTCCAATTATTCACTTTGGAAAGCTATAAAAGGCACCAAAAGGCCTAAAATCCCCGCGCCGCCAATTAAAATAAATCAAAATGAATGGGCAAGGGAAGATAAGGAAAAAGCGGACATTTTTGCCGACCATCTAGAAGAAACCTTTAAACCGTACGATGGTCAAGCGGTCCACGACAATATTAATAGGACGGAATTACTACCTGACAATTTAACACTCACAAGTGCAACGCTAAGGGAACTAAAACTTGAAATCGAATCTCTAAAACCTAAGAAAGCTCCTGGTTATGATTTGATCACTGGAGAAGTTCTCAAAGTCCTACCAAGAAAAGCATTAATTAAGCTTCTTCAGATTATAAATGCGGCACTCAGACTAAAACACGTGCCGAGCCAATGGAAAGTTGCGGAGGTCATAATGGTTTTAAAACCAGGAAAACCGCCAAATGAAGTAAAATCATATAGACCAATTTCCCTCCTTCCAGTGATATCCAAAGTTTTCGAGAGAATACTATTAAGGCGAATACAACCGGTTATAGAAGAAAATAATCTTATCCCTGACCACCAGTTTGGGTTCAGAACCAAGCATTCGACGATTGACCAAGTGCATAGAATTACTGACGTAATCGAGAAAGCATTTGAAGAAAAAAAGATATGCTCAAGCGTATTCCTTGACGTCTCACAAGCCTTTGATAAGGTGTGGCACGACGGGTTAAAATTTAAATTACGACAAGTTCTTCCCGTATGCCTATATGATATTCTAGATTCATATCTCGGGAATAGACTCTTCCGTGTTAGAAATGGGAACGAATACTCGGAGCTCAAAGAAATTTCGGCCGGCGTACCGCAAGGTAGCGTCCTCGGGCCGCTTCTCTATCTCTTATATACACGCGATATACCAAGAGAAGATGAAACTACCCTTGCTACGTTCGCCGACGACACCGCTATCCTTGCAGTAGGTAATACAATTGAAGAAACGACTGCAAAACTACAAATCGCACTGAATAAGGTAAATGAATGGACGAGGGACTGGCGGATCGCCCTCAACGAAACTAAATCTGTTCACTTGAATTTCACGTATAAGAAAACTAATGACTTGCCAATTTTCCTAAACATGTCCCGAATACCCTTTGCAAACGAGGCCAAATACCTGGGAATGACTCTCGACGCAAAGCTAAAATGGAGTTCGCACGTGAAAATGAAACGTAAAGAACTCGATATCAAATATAGAGAAATGTACTGGTTACTCGGAAAACATTCCCAGCTCAGTACCGAGAACAAACTGCTTTTATACAAGCAAGTGCTAAAGCCGGTGTGGATCTACGGTATACAACTTTGGGGTTGTACCAAGAAAACAAATGCCAATATTTTACAAACTTTTCAAAATAAAGTGCTTAGAGAAATTGTACAAGCACCATGGTATATTAGAAACGACGATATCCACAGGGATCTCGGAATTCAAACAATCGAAGCTGAAACTAGAAGCTTCGCGAGAAAGCATAGAAACCGACTAATCGGACATACCAACAACACAGTCCGACAAATCTTGGATGAGAGCAATTTATTGCGCCGACTACAAAGAACGAAACCGTTCGACTTGGCAAGATAAGATTAACCGCGCCTAAATTGCGGAACATGCAGGATCTTTCATTGGAAAGTAACCTGTCAAAAGTTATTATTTCGTGATAGAAAAATTGCTTGATAAGTTATATCTTAGTTGCAGTACCCATCAATCTATCGAAGGGAGGTGTTTTTAGTCAGTAAAAATCTGACACTACTATGAGCACGCGCTTGCTATTCTCATAGTGTCTTTGGAAGATCTTCACCTACCCTCTTACAAAAAAAAAAAAAAAAAAAAAAAAAAATATAGAAACTTATACGAATAAAATTAAGTTTTGTACCAAACTATGAGTCAACAAAATAATAAAATAGGGTATACAAATACATTGAACAAGTTGCATCATGGATTGGTTGCATTCAGAGAAAAAAATGCAGCTTGTGGCTTCAAACTTAAAACAGCACAATAATTTTTTTAAAGCACTAAAAAACAACTTTTTTTTTGTGCTGAAATAAATGTTTGAGCACTGAAACCAACGCCGAGAGTTATGTGAAACTGTGATCGATTGTGGACAAACCGGTTCTTAAGCCGCAATCAAAATGTCCAATCAGATCACAGTCAAAGGGTTTCAACCACTAAAGCGGCCCTTACACGGTCAATCGAATGACATCAATCACTAGCATGTGTTTGTGAAAATGTATCTGTATGAGTCACACACATTTGATGAAGTCTGATTGCCGAAAATCAAAGCAAGTTTGATTTTGCATGATGAACGTCATGCTGATTGATATGTGTAAGGGTGGGATTGACGTATTTACTTCATTATGTTTTGTGTCACTAAAGCGAAAACATGTCTGGCGCCAGCGGAAAATTGAAGGACGATGAACACCGAACATTTGTATCGGAATTAATTGAAACGTATCGGTCATTATGGAGTTTATGGGATGTCAAAGGGAAAGATTATAGCGACCGAAACAAAAAAATGCAACAATATGAAATTGTACTGCAAAAGTATATTCATAATCAAAGGAGAAATTATTATTTTCAATTCTCATAAAGTTTTTATAATCGTCCTATGCAGATATTTTCAATTCATTCAAAAGATTTTCATCCAAAATCTCTTTTTTCTCGACATTTTTTTCCTCTTTATGCAATGTGCAAGAGCAATATTTATACAATACAATCGTCCGTTCCTACTCATCGCACATCCGTACAACACGAAAACTCACAAAAACTAAAAATTTCAATCGATTGAACTGCGTAAGGGGTAGCGTCAATCCACACATACACGATGCATGATGTCAACCGATTGACCGTATAAGGGCCGCTTAAGAACAATGCGCTGAAAAGGATTTGTACGCGTTGTTAAGCACAATTCTAATTCTTATTAGAAAATTCGACGGTTCTTCATTTAAAAGCAAAAAAATTTGATTAGGGATCTCTGACAACCCATAGGCTACGTCCTAATTGGCAGCCGTCGCACGAACGAACGATGAACTTTGGTCCGTCGCGTCGCTTGTCTGGTAGCGCTATCAACATGACTGTCCTAATACATTTCGCTCAAAAGCGCGACCATGCTTCTACTAGCCCAGTTCATCAAATTTTCTTCGTATTCCATTGCGTCGGGCCGACAAGGGTGGAGACGGTGTAGAGGTTAGTGTGTTGGCTTGTGTTGTGACCCGTGTGGTGCAGGTTCAATCCCCATGGGGAACAAAACGTACACCACCCATTCTCTCATGCCTCTACACCAAAAGGAGGATTTCTGCCTGGTAGTACAATGGACCGTTACCGAGTCTGAGTGCTCTGGGATTTAGATTTCCTTTTTTTAATAATAAAAAAAACAGCGGCGCGACAAAAAACAAACTGGATTGATTTGAAGCAACCAAACTACTTTTTATAGCGATGTAGCTTGAGCGATCTCGAAACAAACATGTGCGACCGCCGTGCTACCTCATCGCACCAATTAGGACATAGGGATACTCATTCACATATGTATAGAGGCTGAAAAATTCCCTTCGGTGATAACACTGTGACTGTGTTCACATTTGAATTTTGAAAATCGTTGTGCTCGTGACCTAAGCCAGATTGCTTACATAAGTTCACCTGACCCAAATCCAAAACACTTTTACAGGTCATCGAACTTAACCATTCTACTCTTAATTAGAACGATGCTTAATGACACTATTTGTGCGCTTATGAGCCACAGGGAACTGAAAACCAAATTTATCTCTCAATTCTTATTTTTATTATACGGTACAATAATTTATGGGTGCTTTTACAGTTTGTGACTTAGAATCTAATTCGTGTTGACAGTGATGAGCTTAGATTTATATGTTTCATTATTTACTTAGGTTAGGTTTAGGAGTAATAACTTAGAATTAGTTTAAAAAACATAAGCATAATTTAGAAATAGTTATATTTACAAAAAAGTGAGTGCTTTCATAAGACTGATCTGATCTTAAGCTATGAGGACATACATATAGTTTTTTTTTGGCTTTCTTAACTTACACAATATGTTATTCTATTATAGAAATTATCTACCATCATTTCGGTTATTTATGTAATACGCTTGGTGGTTTGGGTATGCTGATCTTAGGTAGGGTAGAGGCCCGGGATTATTAAGTTCACTAGCGGCATCAAAGTAACGTCCACTCGCATCATAGGTGGATTTGTCTGATTTATCCCAGGGCTGATGCTGCTGATTATTGCTGTGTATATGAAGATGGATCTCCTTGTTCATTGGGGGTCCTCCAGGCCAATTGTTAAATCCTGGTGATGTGGGTGCAGTGTTCCAGCCACTGTAGCCAGCCCAATGTGGCTGCTGCTGTTGATAATGGTCAGCCTTGTACGTTAAAATTTTGGCAAATATTGCTCCAGCATTCAGAAGAAGCAACAGCTTTAAGAGAAAGACTGTTTTAAGAGCAAGGAAAACAAGAACTGTGACCATGGCTGAGATGATGCCAAATTTAAACATAATCGGTATAAGGGCCATTTGAAGACGTCTGATTTTGCCAAAAGTGCGAGGTTCTAAAAAGAAAAAAAAGAGAAGAGAGTCAGAGACAATTAATTTAATTATGTTTAGGCATCTCGAATAAATGCTATACAGTCAACTCTCGATTATCCGGCATTCGATTAACAGGCAAACCTATCAACCGGGAAATTTATTTTCAAATATTTAGATATTTCCATATCGATTATCCGGGATTCACTCTACCACTCCGTGATACATACTTTAAAAGAAACCCGGGGCAATAAGCCATTTTAACTATGTATGTACGAGTATGTATATGTATTTTTTTAAGTTTTTGTGTACGTTGACTGACAAAGTTATGTATTTTATTTCAAATAAGTGGAAACTCATTGTATGAATTGCGTTTCTTCTCTTAAAATATGATTTTCGATTATCCGGGATTTTCGATTTTCCGGGATGAGCTCGGTCCCGAGCACCCCGGTTAATCGAGAGTTGACTGTAGTTCCATTATTGTGCTAAGAAAACAGCGCAAGCATTTGTGTTTTAACATCAAGCAACACCTAGCAATGGCGCATTTCATGGCATGCTTTTTGGTGCTACTTACTGTTAGAAAGGATAGAGAGATAGGAAAGTAGTGCGTTTTACTGCAGTTGTAGGGTTTTTCTCCAAGGGTGTCGGGTGGGGCTTAAGATTATAACACACAAATGCGATCTGCGATTAGTCTCCATGAAGAGTCTTCTAAAAGTGGAGCCCATTGGGGTGTTCTGTGGAGCACAAAATGTAGTAATCAAGCTTTCATCCCAGCAAAAACAAAATTACTTCAAGCTACAGGATTGACCTTCATAACAGGAAGATCCGGAATGTGCATAACAGAGGATCGATTTGACCAACAACCTGATTGTTATCATGCATTGATAGGGGCAAACATAATTAAGCTTGACGGCATCAAGCCTGGAACGCAGGCTATTTGAAGGAAATCTAGCCGACGAAGACGAAGCACGGAAAAGTAGATGTGTTTGAGCTAAATTTTTCACCAGCTGCGAAGTGGTCATCATGTAGAGTGACCGGCAAGCGATGAGAGCCCACTTCCAGTCAATGAATAAACCGTCCCGCTCCCAGTTCAGATAAGATTGATTCAGCTATTAAAAAGCGGTGCAATGTGGCTTGATGGTTTATCAGTTGAAGTCTTCAAACACAAAGGTGTAAGGTGTTTTTCAGAATCCACAAAGTTGGCGGGAACGTAGCCTTGCCCGATGGGTGCACTACATCTTGCAAAAACTATAGAAACTACTTCTTTTTCCTAAACGAAGAGGCTATGATCACGGTCAAAGAGATCATAAGCCTACAACTTCAATGCATCCCTACTGATCTCTTTTTGTATTTCGCCGGCGCCCCGGTTCGGCTTAAATGAATATTGGCAGTTTCGTATCACTTCTTTACTGAGGTTAATTAAATGCTAGTGTTGTTGCATTTCTGTGCTCGGTGAATTTGTAGGCCTGCCTTTTATGTATTATGTCGGATTTCCGACTCCCATTATTGATTATTGCTGGATCTTCCTTTTGCGATTATCTTCAGTCGTGTCAACCCACGGATTAGCATGCACACTTGCGGGACAGTTTCATGATATTAAATATGTTGCTAGGTCACATGAGGGTTAAAATAAATTGTTTAGCCCGCATCAAAGAACGAGTGATGAAGGGAATGAGCCTATTATTCGCATGTGTTAATGACAAACTTCGTTGGAAAGACGATGTCGCCAAGAACACCACGAAATGTCTAGGCTCCTTAAGCAATGTAGGAAATATTTCACCCCGTCTGATCTGGCTTCAATTTATAAGGCGTTTATTCGCCCGAAACTCTAGTACAACGCTCATATCTGGTCCGGTGCACCAATAACTTATTTGGAGCTACTTGACAGGATCCAAAAACGCGCGATAAAACTCATTAACGACCGACACATCGCGAGATCGATTGACTCTCTTAGTCATCGTCGTAATGCCTCCTGCCTTTCGTTATTTTATCGCTATTTCCACCATAAGTGCTCAAACGAAATAGCCAGTTACATTCCTCCTCTTGAACATTTCAACCGCAATACCTGCCATGCAAGGAATGCTCATCAGTTCACCCTCAAGCCTGTGTTCGGACGTACAGTGAAGTTCAAAGAATGTTTCCTCAGCCGTACAACACGAATGTGGACTACTCTTTCACGCATTGTTATTCATTGACAATATAACCTACAAACATTCAAAACCAATGTGCATCGGCATCTCTCCTTTTCTTCCCACCCTATTTATAAGGGTCCCAACAAATCCTAAATTATGAGCCTGTCTGGGAGCGTATTAAAAGTTATTTCTTCCCTTAACCCCTTTTTGGGGCTGCGCAGCTAATTCCCCCTTAATATCGATCTTGTATAAACTCTGATGCCAGTCAGCAACACACTTATGGGTACGTACCAGTGTTATTTTCTGATCGAGTATACACCATATTTTAAACGCGAAATTACCAAAGGAAAATAAGGTCAAATCTATTTGTATCTAAATTTTTATTTTCACAGGCGGGCGAAATTAAAATATTAAAAGCAATGAGAAGGTCGACTCAGGACTTAAAACGAGTAACCGAGCACTACGGGGTTATCTATAAATAAAGAAACCATTTTAAGGACATAAACCTATCAGGCACGACACTGATACCAGTCAAAGAAGTAAAATATTTAGGACTCCATCTAGATAGTAAACTCCTCTGGCGAAAACATACAGAGGAGATATCCAAGAAGGCCACCCGCGCTCTCATGATATGTAGGAGCCTAGCGGGGAAGGCATGGGGATGCAGCCCAAACATCCTGCGATGGATGTACACTGCAATCGTGAGACCAATGATCACATACGGAGCGGTAGCATGGGCGAAACGAACCAGTCTAGTCACAACGCGAGAGACACTCGGCAAAGTGCAAAGACTGGCGTGCCTGTGCATTACCGGAGCAATGCGTAGCTGCCCAACCGCAGCCATGGAGGTGTTATTGGAACTGACCCCTCTACACATCATGGTGATGAACGAGGCAGACAAAACAATCCTTAGGATGGCAAAGGAGGGAATTGGGAGAGGGAAATGCATCGGTTCGAAAGAACACGGTGACTTACTCAAAAAACTCCAACTTCTTGGCATACCTAGGGTCGACAGCATCAGGAAATTCAACTTCGAGAAGAATTTCCAGATAAAGCTCAGCAGTAAGGAGAACTGGAGCAACGAATTCATAACTTATGGACTGAGCAACCACACAACAAAGTGGTATACGGACGGCTCGAGGACTGAGGAGGGAACTGGTGCAGGAGTGTTTGGGCCAGTAACTAAGCACTACGAATCCATGGGCAAATGTACCAGCATCTTCCAGGCAGAAATATGTGCCATAAACAGGTGCGTTCGAATCAACCTCGAGAAAAACTACAGAAATTGCAACATAGCAATAATGTCTGACAGCCAAGCAGCTATAAAGGCTCTTGACGCCTACGTTATCAAGTCTAAACTCGTGTGGGAATGCCTACAAGGACTGAATAGACTAGGCAAGAATAACAGAATCTCCATCTGCTGGGTGCCTGGCCATGTTGGCATTACGGGCAATGAGGCAGCGGACTCTCTGGCAAGAAAAGGGACAGAGGAACCCTTCATAGGACCTGAACCATTCTGCGGGATAGGAGAACACACTATACGCGAAGAGTTCAGGAGACTGGAGGAAGAAACAAAGGCCAAAACATTTCTCAACCTCCAAGGTCTGATGCAAGCAAAGAGACTCTTAGGAAATTACAACCAAAAGAGATTCAAAGTTTGTATCGGCCTTAACAAAAACAACCCAAGAATCCTAACAGGCCTCCTCACGGGGCACTGTAGACTCAAGGAGCATCTGAGGAAAATGAGCATATCGGAGGACGGGCTCTGCAGATTCTGCAGTGAAACCGCCGAAACTCCAGACCATATACTGGAATCCTGTGGGGCACTGACCCACAAAAGGATGAAATATTTGGGCAGGCACCAAATAACAGACAAGGACATACATACCATGGACCCACAGCTCATTCTCAGATTCATCAAAGAAACTGAACTGGCCGCTGTGCTCTAAGGAGTGTGACCTGCCAAGGATAAATCAGAGCAATACCTCGACACGCTTCACAAAGAAGTATCTAGAGAGGGCTCTGAACGAGGGCATGCACCTCTCCGAGGCACAAGCAAGGGGTCACAATAGACCAATAGGTCGCAGTGTAATATACCCTAACCAAATATTATTATTATTATTAACCATTTTAAACAACAACCATGGAAAAAGTCAAAGGGTGGAAAAAACTCGTGTTCGTGAGTAGATGACTTATATTTTTATACTCTATTCTTAGGGTATATTGATTTGGGCTCAGTTTGAAAAATACCTTAATATGGCCCGTAGACCCCTAAAAGTTCCTTTATACATGATCGGCATCGATAGCAATGTCGATCTAGTCATGTTCGTCCGTCGGCAATAATTAATCCTTTCAATTTGAGCTTGAAAGCTGACATTTTAACAATATACTCTCTAGGCGCCCGAAATAATCAAGATCAAGAATTTTTAAAATCCGACAAAACATTTTAAAAACGCCCAAAATTTTTTTTTAAAAAAAAAAAACCTTTTTATCGAACGACCAAAGTTTGAACTAGAAACTAAAATATACACTCTGTAGGAGCCCTTAATGCTCATGTTTCAATATTTTTAAAATCCTCCCCCTGACACTATTTAAAAAAACGGTTTTTTGAAAAAAATCATTGTAAATGAAAGTCCTATTCTTCGCAAAGATAAAGTCGTTTTGAAGAATTTCTTTGCATATACATATTGCGTTTTCTGCCATTAATACTGTTGCGCAGAATAAAAGAGAACACGTCCGAACAGGTGAAGAGTTTATGAGGAACTAACTTATGTATAGAAGTACAAGTACAAGAATATGCAAAGAGGATAATAGAGGGAAAAGAACATAAATATACATTAGCTGTGTTTAATGAACAAAAGATCAGAACAGAACAGATCAGATCAGCACACATGAGCGAAAACTGTCAGATCAAATTAGAACAAAACAGGACAGCTTCATGTGACGGCTCTAATATCTGCTGTTGAATTCCAAAATAAATAAATCTAAATGAAAAATGAGATTGAAAGTTGGTTTTGGATACATAAAATAAAATGAATACTTCTGACTTTTTATTACTCGAGATGTTGGAAGATTCTGACAGTAGCATCATGTTAAGTTCGTCGGATATCCCAACATCGGATACCAGCAATAGCGATGATCAAGAAGATTTGCCACTGTATTTCGTTGGAAAGGACGACAGAAATGCGATTTCTAGGTATTTAGAAGAAGTAGTTCTTATACTGAAAAAGAATTTATAATCCACTTTCGAGTAAGTCGCGATTTGTATCAATGCATAGTGCAATAATTTGCATTATCGAATGAGTACATCGCAATGGAAGCGGCCAAAACATGTTCTCCAGAAATACATGTAGCACTCCTCTTGTGGTTCGCTGGACATGAAGCGTGCTCCTTCAGAGATATACCAGATAGGTTCAATCTTTCTTTGGGAACAGATGCCGAATAATAAATCGCACGCTTAGCTTTTTGAGCAGCCTCTTAGATTCAGTTATTCGGTTGCCTACAGAGGAAGAAAATGGGAGAACACCTTATGGATGTATAATAAGCATTGCACCGTCAATGTTGTGACCAGATGCTGATGAATTTGTATCTTTTGCCATTTTAACTTTTGTGAAATTATGCAAATATTTTTTGGCAAAAATAGCTAATGCAAAATTTCATGCCAAACAAACAAATCAGCTGACATCAGTGACATTTGACGTCTTCAATTTGACAACTTTCACGCAGTTGCCCTTCCTCAAAAGAAGGTGCAGAAAATCCTGTACTTAACTGAGCTGGACAGCGTCATGGAACACAAAGTGACAGAATGCAAAACATTTTGGGGCAAGATTTTTGCTCATGGAACACAAAATCCTGTACTTTTCTGATCTTTTCTGTAATTTTCTGTGCAGCTCAGGTTCATTAAACACACCTATTGTGTAGTATCAGTGAAAGTACTAGATTAGAAATATATAAGTATATGGTTTTAAGCATTGGTTCCAGACAAAGTAATAACAGATATATAATTTATTTACTATTTACTCGACACTTCCCCTCAATGATATAACTATATAAATTAATGGAAAACAATAATACAAAAAAACAAACATTATGCAATAATATGTACATTCGTAGATTAATAAATCATTTAATTTTCTAGTAGATATAACTAAGTTAATCCTAAAAGTTTACAAAACTTATAATGTTTGACTCTTTGCAAATTTTTAGTTAAAATGTCTGCAATCATGTCATTGGTTGAAATGTAGCTGATAGTAATTTCGCCGTTTTTGCAGACTTCTCTTATATGGTGGTACTTGATATCAATGTGCTTGCTGCGGGGGTGATGTACCGGATTTTTAACAAGCTGGTGAGCTCCCAAGTTATCACCATAAATGTTGACTTCTTTGCTAACAAATTTAAAAACGCCCAGCTCCTTGATAAGCCTCTTCAACTATACAGCTTCCTTTGCGGATTCCGAGAGAGCCATGTATTCCGCTTCTGTACTACTCAAAGCCACAGTTTTTTGTTTTTTGGATTCCCACGCTACCGCAGTTCCTCCCAACATGAACGCATAACCAGTGTACGACTTTCGATCTTCAACATCACCGCCCCAATCAGCATCGACAAATCCTTCTAAGGGCTTTCCTGTTTGTGAGTAACATAGTTTTAAGCTAATAGTATTATTTAAGTACTTTAACACGTGCTTAACAGCAACCAAGTGTTCTTCATGCGGTTCCATATGAAAACGTGCTGGTTTGATAACTGAATGTAAAATGTCCGGCCTCGTTGATATAGCCAGATACATTAGCGACCCAACTATAGATTGATACTCCTCTCGGTTAACCTTTTTACACTTTTCATTTTTACATGCGAGCTGCTGACCAACATTCAGCGGCGTTTGGTTTTTCTTACATTCAACCATGCCTGCCTCCTTCAATAAGTTGATAATTAATTGCTTTTGAGATATTGAAATCGCGCCAGTTTGACCATCTCGGCTTATTTCGAATCCCAAAAAATGTCGCAGCATTCCTTTGTCAATAACATTGAAGGCTCGTCCAATCTTGAATTTTATTTCGCTGAGGGATTTCTCATCAGGCCCGGCTAAAATCAGATCGCCAACATATACAGCAATAATGTTTAAATTGCCTTCTCTGTTTCCGATATAAATACATGGCTCATTACTACACTGCCGAAATCCTATATTTTTTAACACTGAATCCAATTTAGTATTCCACGCTCTTCCAGATTGCTTTAGTCCATACACTGCTTTTTTCAGTTTGAGCACTCTTTCAGGATACTTCGGGTCTACGAAATGCTCAGGCTACTCCATGTACACGTCTTCTTGAAGCTCTCCATTCAGATATGCAGAAGAAACATCTAACTGATTGAGAATTAATTTTTTTCAGCTGCCAGAGCTAACAACACACGAATGGTGGAGTATCTGACTACCGGTGAAAAGGTTTCATTGTAATTGACTTCAAGTTTCTGCGAAAAACCTTTTGCTACAAGGCGAGCCTTATACCTTTCTACATTACCATCTTTGTCTCTTTATACATTAAAGATCCATCTGCAGCCTAAAGGTTTTTCTCCTCTTGGAAGATGGACCAATTCCCAAGTTTTATTCGTAAGTAAACTCTGATATCGTCATTAATAGCTTTTTTCCACTTGTCTTTCTCTGGTAACGCTAATGCTTCTTGGATGGTTTGGGGATTATATGAATGGAGGACATTGAATTCCTTTTTCGGCCGTCCTGGTTTTCCACTTCTGATAACTTTTGGTCTCCTGGTAACCTCTTAGGTGCCTGCGCCTCTGCCTCTTCCTCGTCAGTGCTTGTATCAGACCTTCTCCGCTTTGCGTTCCTTATGTCTTGTTTTTCTTCTTCTTCGTTACTCAATTGGTCGTCATTTTGCACCTGGCTTGCGTCTCGCTGCTCATCATGTTGCACCTGGTGTCGCTGCTCATTATGTTGCCTCTGGTTTCCATCTGCATTATTTGTTGCTTGCTGCTCTACGGATTCAATAAAAACACAGTCCGTTTTGCTTGGATCAAAATGCGATTTGTTCTCAATAAACAAAACATCTCTTCGCTTTGCAACTCTACCATAAGAAATTTCTCCCCTTCAGGCTGGAATTTAGACAAATGTTTGGATTTATTTAGAGATATGCTAGTGCAACCAAAAACTCTTAAATCGGTAATGCTCGGCTTTCGACCGCTCCACATCTCTTCAGGAGTAATATTTGGTAATATTTTTTTTTGGACATCTGTTTCTTAAATAAACTGCTGTATCGACCGCCTCAGCCCATAAAAATTCCTTTACACCAGATTGTATGATCATGCACCTTGCCATTTCAACAATGGTTCTATTGGCCCTTTCCGCAACGCCATTTTGCTGCGGAGTATAACTCGCTGACAACTGTCTCGATATCCCACAGATTTCAAGCAATTTGGAGAAATCGTTGTTTATGTACTCAGTTCCGTTGTCACTTCGAATAGATTTAATACATTTTCCAGTTTCTTTCTCGACCAATGCTTTCAATTTTTTAAACGTATCAAAAACTTGATCCTTTGTTTTAAGAAAATAGACAAATATTTTGCTAGTTTTGTCATCAATAAAAGTAACAAAATACCTTGCACCACCCAGGGAAACGCTCCTCATAGGACCACAAACATCCGTATGAACGAGATCTAATACATCTTTCGAACGTGTCAAAGACTCTTTAGGAAACGACTTCATGCTAATTTTTCCTTTTATGCAAGTTTTACATTTAAAATTGGGGGGAACAGATCCAAGACTTAGACAGTTTTGATATATGTACCTAAATAAATTCTGGGGCATGCGATAATTAAAAATAAATAAATCATCGCGCGAATTTGCAACCAAAACAGTCTGACCATTTCGTCCTAAGACTTTCGTACATTTTTTCGTAAACTGAACTGAAAGTCCGCTCTCAACAGCTTTGCCAACGGTTATGAATTTGGCACATAAATTGGAGACGTATAGAACATTTATTTATCAGTTCCAAATTAGATTTATTGTTATGTAGAATAACCGTACCTATCCCAGCAGCTGTAATGTGATTGTCGCCCGCTAGTTTTATTTTCACCGAACTCTCTTGCATATAACTGAACATTGACTTATCGCAGCATATGTGTGACGTAGCGCCGCTATCAATACACCAGACAACACGGCGTAGACGAACCATTGGTGTTGTGGATTAAAGCAATGCTAATGACTAGAACGTTAGTTGCGGATGCGGATTGTGGCCGCTATGTTATGGCGGGGGTAAACAGAGGCTGCCCGCAAGGCGGCGTTCTGTCTCCACTGCTGTGGTGTATGCTGGTGGACTCTCTGTTGAACGCACTCAACAGTTCTAATGTATACGCTCAGGCGTACGCGGATGATGTTGCCGTGCTTTCTGTTGGATCATGCCTAGCGACTGTATGCGCCAAGGCACAGGCGGCCCATGAAGTGATCGGCGAATGAATAAGCTTTCACGTAAATACGTTACTGCTGCTTTTGCCAAACTCCAAAGGCAGGTATGTCTCGGCTGCACGGGGGCCTTCCCCAGCACGCCCGGCTCCGGCCTAGATGCACTATTGAACCTCCCGCCCCTTGATGTTTACATTATAGGTTGCACAATCAATGCTATCTCACGTTTAAAAAGAGATGGCTTTTGGTATAACTCGCACTGGAGTTTTGAACTTGCGCAACGGCTGTCGTTCGACTCCTATCTTATGGATATGCCGTCTGATGCAATGACACCGGAACTTCGGCTGAAGCGCAACTATGAAGTCGACTTTCCTCGTGTTCAGGACTGGCTCTGCCCAGACTCTGAGCCTGGAAAGGAATGCAGTCGAATCTTCACGGATGGCTCCAAAACCGATCAAGGATCTGGTGCTCGTGTTTTCATGGAGAGCGACAACATTAGACTTTTCTTCTCCTTAGGCAAACATGCGTCAGTCTTCCAAACGGAGACTTATGCTATCCTAATGGCCATGGACTATGTTGCGAGGAACAGGTGGAGGGGGCGAAGTATCTGCGTCTGTAGCGACAGTCAGGCTGCGCTTAAGGCCTTGCTCAACCCCTTAACCACCTCCAAAATAGTCCGTGAATGCAAGATCTCTCTGAATTCGGTCGGAAGGCTGAATTCACTTAGACTTGTTTGGGTCCCGGGTCATAACGGGATCACGGGAAAGGAGATCTCCGATGAACTTACTAGACAGGGCTCAGAGGGGGACTTCTCAGGACCTGAACCAGCGATTTGTCTGCCTGCGTCCTCGGTCAGGGCTGCCATTGACGGTTGGGTTTCCTATGAACACAATCGCCGTTGGCATGACTCTCCATGACTAAGCTAATTCTCCCCGACGTCTGTGGGAAATCCGCGGCATTCTTGTTGTCTCTCAACAGAAAAGACTGCAGACAGACCACTGGCGTTCTTACGGGACACAACGTTTTTGCCAAGCACCTTAAGGTGCTAGGCCTAAGCGATACCACCAACTGCGAAGCCTGTGGAGAAAGCGACGACACTGCGGAACATTTCCTCTGTGATTGTCCTGCTTTTGCTCGTATCAGGTGGCAGGTATTTGGTGCGGATATGGTGAGTGCTGTAAACCTAAGCTCCTTATCATTGAAGCGCCTTCTCGTTTTTCTTAGAAAAACGAATAAATTCCCACAGTAAAATGTGGTGTGTCTGCCTGGTAGTACAATGGACCAGTATTGAGTCTGAGTGCTCCAGTGCAGAAAGTCTCACACACCCCGACAAAAAAAAAAATTCACCAACAAATAGCGTCAAGTACAGTATTATGAGAAGCTGATAGCATAGAAAAAGATGATACATGCTTTTGACCATGGTTTGATCTATTTTGCTCTCTACAATTAGCTGAAAAATGTCCCGATTTCCCACAATTATAGCACTTTTTTATGGTTCTATTTACATATTTAGGTGTGTGCCTCGTTCGCGGCCAAAAATGCATGTGATTGACCTGCGACTTCTTCCTCACTCACAGCATTTCCCTTTTCTACACGTCGGTCCTATTCTTCTTGTAACTTAACCTTCAAAGAACTCATCTTCGGCAGCTCATCACGTGACTCCATTGCCACAACAAAATTCTCCATCGATTTCGGATGACTTGAGAGTAGGGTGATGACCAACAGTTCCACATTGACTCCTAACTCAATCTCACTAAGTTTTTCAACAACATCAGAAAAACAATTAACAAAATCGGACATGCTTTCACTTTCGCACAATTTTATATGCAGTAATTGTTTAAATAATGCTATTTTCCTAGCTGGACCGCGTGGTTGAAAAATTTCTTTCAATTTATCCCAAGCCAATTTTGAAATCACGCAATGTTTTATGTGGTTTACCAATGAAGGTTTTATATTTAATATTATAGCGGCAAGCGCTTTACCATCTTTAGAGTCCCATGCAGATTTTTTATGTGCCGCATATGTTCCGTTTTCTAATTTTTGCCCATCGACATACAGCCAAAGATCAGAAAAAATCAAAACGCTTTTCATCTGAATAGCCCAGCTATCATAATTACGATCATCGAGCTTTTCAATTATCGATCGATAAATAGACGAACTCATGTTGAATTAAAAATTATATACTGAATACCGTACCGATTATTTTTCTCTATTAAATTCGCGAGGTGCCTGGGCCCATAACCTGTTGCGCAGAATAAAAGAGAACACGTCCGAACAGGTGAAGAGTTTATTAGGAACTAACTTATGTATAGAAGTACAAGTACAAGAATATGCTAAGAGGATAATAGAGGGAAAAGAACATAAATAAACATTGTGTAGTATCAGTGAAAGTACTAGATTACAAATATATAAGTATATAGTTTTAAGCATTGGTTTCAGACAAAGTAATACCAGATATATAATTTACTATTTACTCGACAAATACATTATAAGGGTCCCAACAAATCCCTTTAGTGCGCGCTTATTATAAAAAAAATGCCCAATTTTAAAGCTCATTTTTTACAAAAACTTTGTTTTTCGATAAAATCCTTTAATCGTTGTATAACAACGATGTAGAGCGTTCTTAACAATTCACCCATACTTGAACTTTTGCCACGTCCACATTATGAGCGATAGGAGTAGGAATAGGGTATCAACCAGTTCGCCCAAGCGGACTGTAGCCCTTCCCTCTGTTTCTTTTTTGATTTCAGATGACGTTAATCCGAGTTTTATTTGAAGTTCCTAAAAAATTGTTTGTGAAAGACCTGATTCCCATCCATAAATGAGTGTTAAGCTAGCAAGTTTGAAAATGCGCTTCAAGAAATAGCGTGAACTATTTCGTGGCATCAAATACTTAAATCTTTTTAAAAGCATCAGTTAATTTTTGCAAAGAATTTGCTCCACATACTCGTAAGATAAATTACGGTTTAAGCTGCCACAAATTTTTCCTTTAAAACGTGGGCGAAGATTAGGGCTCAACTTTCTCACGAACCGTCGAGAATATTCTTCCACTTTCGGTGAGTATTCACTGGGATTTATAAATCATTTCTCCAATAAAACTTTTTTTTTTAAATAGTGGGCTTGTCAGCAGGTGGATTTTAGAAATCTTTAAGCTTAAGCATTTCGGGCGCCTAGAGAGTAAAAATGAATATAAGGCAATAAGGGCCTAAAACCTAGCTTCTCCAACCATTGTGCAAAGCGTAACGGACCTACAATTTAAGCCGAATCCGAAATTAAGTTTTAGAAGCTTCTCATGACAATTGATACTCTTGGTCAGACGTTCGCAAGGGGTGGGGCAGTGGAAAAAAAATTAGATGTTACTTGGCCCCGGCGGGATTTGAACCTTAGATCCTTTGATTAGTAGCCTAGAGAGTATATATTTCAAATTTCAGCTTCATAGTTTCAATTCTGTTTTTTAAAGAGCATTTCGGTCACTTCCAGATCATATCTTCCGAACTTCAGAGACAAGGCCGGATTTTAAGATTCTAATATGTGGTTTTTACGGGCCTCCAGAGAGTATTTGTTCCAAATTTCAGCTTCGAAATTGGTAATTAACGGCGGAGAGGGCTAGATCGACATACATGACTTTCGATGCTGATCAGACCACAAATATAGTAATTTTTAGGGGCTAACGACCAATATTAATGCATGTTACAAACTAGGAGTCAAAATGAATATACCATAATAATAAGGTAGTTTAATATAAGATTGGATGATAGATTTTTCCCCAAGGAGTTTGGTATGCAGCACGAAATTCAGAAAAGTTGGTGTTGAATTGTTATCAAATTCAGAAGGAGTACTATTGATACTGGCTGACTTATTTTTTTTTCTATAGATTTTAGGGTTTTTTGCAACTCGCTGATTGCGATTGACCAGTGCAGGTAGAAGAGGTAATGCGGTTCCTTTTTTGGCGAGTTCATCTCTGAATAGCAACATACGCCACCCATTAATTGGAGAGAAACGAATGACACCTTGTTTTCTCCAACCTCAACACCAAAAGGAGGATTTTTGCCTGGTAGTACCTGGTTGGGTGCTGTAGAACGAGGGTAGACTCTGATTGCGTTAACTTGGCAATGTCCAGTGCTGTAACTCTGACTACACATCAAATGTGCTTATTTTTACCTCCAAGTGGTAACCATCGGGTACTGGTCTCATCCAACCGGATTTGACTTGCTAAACGATAAGTGCGAGTGTTGATAACACGACGAAAAACAGCAACACTATAAACACCCTGGTGAGAATGGCACGGATGAATACCCGGCCTGCTGTAGCAGGCGAACCTAGATGAGCTGCTCTGACATATTCGGACAACAGGTTGTCTAGGAATTTCAAGGGCTAGTCAGGCCCCTTGAACAGAGATGGTGGCGGATGGTCCCGTGTCCTAGGGGTATCTAATAAATTGGAACTGGCCCTCCAGGTTGGGGGTTGTGCTTTGGGTTAACTACCCACCCACAGAAAAAAAAGATTGTTACGAAACAGCCAATAGCCTCGGAAAGGACTGATTTTATTGTTGACGACACTGCTAAACGAAAAAAGGACAACAACGTTCGTATCTGCACCTGGAATGTGAGAACATTAAACAGGAGAGGTGCAGGCGAACAACTAGCGGAAGCCCTAAACTGCTACAAAGCAGACAATACTGCCATCCAGGAAATACGATGGGATGGGCCGGGCAAAAAGAGGATGAAAAACTGTGACATCTACTACGGACCGTGTTATAGTGAGCAGAAACGGCGACTATTCGGATGCGGATTTGTTATAAGTGCCAGACTTAGGCAAGAAGTCTTATGTTTCCAAGACATTAGCGAACGCATAGTAACAATCCGCATCAAGGCCAAATTCGCCAACATAAGCCTTATATGCGCTCACGCTCCGACGGAAGAAAAAGATGATATAGCTAAGGATTGCTTCTACGAGCTCCTTGACAAAACCTATGAGCGACTACCGAAGTACGATGTTAAAATCGTGCTGGGAGATTTTAACGCAAAGGTAGGAAGAGAAAACATCTTTAGAAGTATTGTCGGAAAACATAGCCTACACGACAACTGGTAACGACGTCTGGTAACGGACTTAGGCTAATAGATTTCGCTACGGAACGAAATGCCACTATAGCCAGCACACGGTTTCCTCACCTCGATATCCATAAGGGGACATGGCGGTCTCCAGATCAACGAACGGTCAACCAAATTGATCACATTGCGATAGATAAGAGGCACGCATCCAGTATTTTGAGGAGCTAACATCGACTCGGATCACTACCTTGTAGCAGCCAAGGTAAGAATGCGGATATCCACCACGCCACAACAATCCAGAAATACTGTGAAAAATTTTAATGCCGGAAGACTGCAATCGCAAGAGACCGCCAAGACCTTCGCACAACGCGTATCCCTTAACCTCTCGATTAACACCATACCACCAGCATCGAATGTCGAAGAGCAATGGCAACGATGCCAACAGGCCATTAGATCAGCCGCAACTGATGTGCTAGGTTTCTCGCACCCACCAGCAAGAAACCCCTGGTTTGATGAGGAATGCCGACAGATGCTCGCTGCCAAGAACGAGGCCTATAAGGCTAAGCTGCAGGTGAAGACGAGAGCTGCCGTTGAGCTCTATAGGCAAAGAAGAAGGGAAGAACATCGGCTTTTCAGCAAGAAGAAAAAAGAGCAAGAAAAGCGCGCGATCGAGGATATAGAGAGGTGCCACTCCAGGAACGATGTTCGCAAGTTTTACCAAAGTGTAAAACGTCAAAGCCAAGGATACAAGGCTCGAACAGAATCCTGTCGAGATGAACAAGGAAATATTGTAGTTGAGACACAGTCGATGCTGAGAATATGGAAGAACCACTTCTGCAGACTGTTAAACGGCGATGACGAACAACATTCCGCTGTCAGGCAGAACGAACCATTCAATATTGGCAACGACAGCGAAAACTGCCAACCACCCGACCTGAGTGAAGTGAGGATAGCAATATCTAAACTCAAGCTTAATAAGGCTGCCGGAAATGACGGCCTTCCCGCTGAGCTCTATAAGGCCGGCGGAGATGACTTGGTAAGCAACATCCACCAACTCATAAGCCAAATCTGGTCGGATGAAAATATGCTTGAAGAATGGAACCTCAGCATCGTTTGCCCGATCCACAAAAAAGGAGACCCTCTGAACTGCGCCAACTACAGAGGCATAAGTCTCCTCAACATCGCCTACAAGATCCTATCTGCCGTAATATGTGAACGCCTGAAACCGTTTACCAACAACCTGATTGGCCCTTATCAGTGTGGTTTTAGGCCAGGAAAGTCCACAACCGATCAAATTTTCACACTTCGGCAGATCCTGGAAAAAACTCAAGATGCCCAAATCGATACCCACCACCTATTCATCAATTTCAAAGCCGCATATGACAGCATTTATAGAGACGAAATGTACAGAGCCATGTCTAGTTTTGGTATACCGCCCAAACTCGTCCGTTTGTGTAGGATGACGATAGAGAATTCTCGCTGCTCTATCAGGGTCGGAAACGACCTCACCGACACATTCGATACCAAAAAAGGATTTAGGCAAGGCGATGCGCTGTCATGTGACTTCTTTAATCTGATTCTTGAGAGGATTGTGCAAAACTCCAAAGCCAACACCAGAGGCACAATTTTCCAAAAGTCGGTTCAGCTACTAGCATACGCTGACGATATTGACATCATTGGTAGGACTCAACGTGATGACATAGCCACTTTAGCCTAGTATAGAGAAGGAAGCGGCAAAAATGGGTCTAGCAGTAAATGAGGGTAAGACTAAGTATATGCTTTCATCACGAAAGGACTCACAACATCGACGAATTGGACAGAACGTCACCATTGACAGATATAACTTTGAGGTAGTACGGGACTTTGTCTACCTCGGCTCCGCTATTAACTCTGACAACAACATCTCGTCAGAAATTAAACGAAGAATTAGTCTTGCCAACCGCTGTTTATTCGGGCTAAGAAGGCAATTTAGTAGTAAAGCACTCACTCGAACTACTAAGGAGATCCTATATAAGATCATCCCAGTCCTGCTCTACGGCGCTGAAGCATGGACCGTATCAAAAGCGGATGAAGAAATCCTTGGTAGATTCGAGAGGAAAATTCTTCGAAAAATCTTCGGTCCCGTTTGCGTTGACGGGCTATGGAGACGAAGATTCAACCAAGAACTATACGAGCTGTACAGCGACATGCCCCTGGTCAAAAAAACTCCGCATTGGACGTTTAAGATGGCTAGGACATGTAGAACGAATGGACACCAATACTCCGGCTCGCAGAGTCTTCGATTCCCGGCCAGACGTCGGACGCAGTAGAGGAAGACCTCGCATTAAGTGGCGCGCACAAGTGGAAACCGACCTCAACCAACTTGGAGTGCGCAACTGGAGGCAGTTAGCTAAGGACCGGGCTAATTGGAGAGGCATGTTAGTTGAGGCCCAGGTTCATTCCGGACTGTAGCGCCACTTAAGTAAGCAAGTAAGTACCATGGGCCGTTACCGAGTCTGAGTGCTCTGTGATTTGGATTTCATATTCATTAAAAAAAAAAAATATTCATCAGCACCAGAAACAATAAATTATTAGTGAATACCACTTCATTATCGAGGCTATTCGAGGGCCGCTAAACGATTGCTGTATGTATGTACATATCTAGTAAACATTTATAAATTCAGGTGATCCTCCCCATAAATTGTGGGTAAGTCGTTGAACTCGGATTCAAAGAACAATGGAATTGGCAAGTTTTAGTTATTCATGTCAATCGCCAAATTCAGAAAAAAAGTTTATTACCTCATCCCACGAAAAGCATCTCTTCCAAATTATTAACACATTTTCCAAACAATAAACAAATCTGGAATATCGCCTATAATTGGCAATTTGTATGCATATTAACTGTTTGGTTATGAGTTCACTGTCCTAAGGAATTTTTCAATTTGAAATTTTTGCGCAAAAAACGACGTGCAATTTTTGCCATCTTAATGCTAATAAGAGACTACAAACCATTCCATTTGGCAGAATTTTGACGAAGTCGACAATTGATTTGCCCTATTTACGCGTTTGTGTTAGTAATAGAACAATTTAGCTAGCACTTTGACGTTTATCTTGTCATCGTCAGGCACTTGGATAAAGTTAGTTACCATCACCCCAAGTATAGTTATGATGACAGATATACACAATAAAACTGAACTTTCTCCATCAATTTGATGATGAATGATGGATCTAGACATTTCAATAAGATATACACAATAATATGTACGTTTTAAAATGTCCGCGTGATTCACTGCTTGTCATTATGAGTAGAATGACAGACTTTTTCTAAAATTTGCATTTGTTGTGTGTTCTATATAAAAGATGAGACGGTGTCATAAGACGTTATGACCTCTGGCAGATGTGGTTCCGTTAAAACATCTCTCTGCGAATGGCGATTAAAAATAGAGACTTTTTAAAGCTTAGGGGCAAAAAAAAACAAACTTTCGATTTCTTTATCATACCAATCTCGATCTCGATGATGGATATAGTGCTGCTAGGGATGCACGAAGCTACAGGTTGTTATCTTATGTCTAATTTAATGAATTTATCTTTATTTCTTTTCTGTACTTTCCCCTTACGGGGACAGACGGTATGATCATATTTTAGTGTGATGAGCTTTCATTAACTGCAAAAGCAATGGAAAATGATGGGATTGAGTTAAACAAATATACGACGTATATTAAGATGAATTACGCAGATTTCATTCGGATAGCGTGCATCGATTGGGTGTTTGTTGCATAATTTTTCTCCCAGTTAGGTCGCGGAGTTTAAAAAGATAAATTGACAGAAGGGAGCCCAAACAATAGCATGTGCACGTATTTGAAAAGAGAAGAAAGAAATAGTACTAACCATTAACTTTTAAAATGATAACGACTAGTTCTCATAGGTCCGAAGAAGTTGCTCCGGTTCATGATTTATATATATTTATGTGGTTTGATTTTTATTGTCTGTTCTAGAATTTGTTTTACTTTTAAAACAGGCCCTTTTTTAAGTAGAGAATATGTTTAACCCATTTGTTTTCTTCTTGGAAAAAAGTTCTTCAACTTTCTCTCAGTTATTAGGGCCATCACAGTTTATAGCAAACGTATTTTTGCTTTTTATTTAAGACAAAGTATATCATTAAAGGTAATCAGCAAATTAAGTCTATGAGACTTGTTGGAAGAGAAATAACGAAAAGCAAAATCAAAGTCAATAATTCATTCAAATTCCCCTTTTTGGAAACGTTGACCAACTCAGTATAACTGCAGTTTACACACTTTGCATACTGAAAAAAGTTCAGGCGAATCAGAAATGAGTGCAATGCCCACATTAATCGTGCAAAATTCTGCTACGACCAAAAGTTGAGGCAAGAAATACAAGAAAACTGAACATTTTTGGTCGCTAGCTAAAAACATTAAGAACTCAGACTCTTCATTAATCCCGACACTCATTTATAATGCCATTACAATTGTCAACTCTTTATATAAAATCAGTCTGCTTGCTGCTCTCTTTGCGAATCTTCTTCTCGCTCCTTCTACCGACCAATTGCAATTACGTCCCTTCTTTCTAAGGTCATGAAAATGCAAATAAACCGCCAGCTTGTGAAATATCTTGAGTCGCGAAAACTTCTCAATGGCCGACAGTACGGGTTTCGCAGCAACAGCTAAATTGGTGATTTAATGTACAAGGTGGCGCAAAAATAACCTTCCGATGTTTTTTGGTCACCGACCGATTATTGCTCAAATAAATAGTCACCAATATTCCGCGTTCTGGAGCAGTGTAGCGTAACATTGTTTATTAACGTGTATTTCGCATGTGTTTACTACACAAATGTCAAAACAGAACTGACATTAGGGACCAATCGCAAAATTTATAGCATTTTCTGATAGGAGGATTACTTTTGCGCCACCTTGTATATCCAACCGAAGAGTGGAACCAATATCTTCAACACGGTGGTAAAAGAAGGATCTTTGCGCTTGAATTCATTCACTGGTTCACGCCTCTCATCAGCGGGCATGGGAATGGAACGGTGACGTATGTAAGGCGCATTGAATTCTGCTTTCAACAGCATAACTCAGTGTGGTTCAAACAATAGAGTGAACCTTAATGCTTCCAAAACGCAATTCTTTCTTCTGTTATTAAATTAAACCCCAAACACTCTGCCATTATCCATGAATGGCACTTGCATCGCTGAAAGAGGACGTCTTTTCATTCTTGATTTGAGTGTTTATGATAACCTTCGTTCGATTGACCATATTCGATGTCGCCAAGAACGTTGCGAAATGTCTATAAGCTTTCTTAAGCGTGGCGTTCTAATCTGACGGTAATTTATAAGACGTCTGAACGCCCTAATACAATGCTAATATCTGGCGTGGTGTGGTGCACCAACAATTTTTATTATAGCTACTTCACCGAATTCAAAAATGCGTGATAAAACTAGTTGACGATCGTGACATCGCGAAATCGCTTAACTCTCTTAGTCATCGCCGTAATATCTCCTGTCTATGGCTGTTTCATCCATATTTTCACCACAATGCTCAAACAAAATAGCCAGCTGCATTCCACCTCTATAACAATTCAACCGCAACAGCCGCCATGCCAGGACTGCTCATCAGTTCAACCTCAAGCCTGTATTCGAATGTACATAGAATGATAAAGAATCGATCCTTAGCCGTACAACATGTGGAATTCTTTACCACGCTCTGTGTTTTCCACCGATTACAATTTACAAGCAATAAAGAGCTATGTTCGTGGACCGCTTCGCGGCCTTAAAAGGTTTCAAACTGTGGACAAATCATCGATTTATACACTGGCCGGACTTCAACCTCACATGTAAAAATTGAATACACCGCCGCGGCCCTAAGCAGCTGCAAGTGAGACCGATGTCCGGTTTATGAGTCGAATAGGTGTCTAGAGTTTGAAAATCTTTTAACACTTTGACTGCCAAGCCATTTCGACGGTTTGGGTCGCGCGAGGCCAAGCATTTGTATTCCATAGAAAAATAAAATATTTTAATTAATACGTGTAATAAATGAGTATAACATTATACAGAGTTTGTTTACAAATTAACTAACTGAAAACAAATTAAAATGTATTTTTTTTAAATTCTACATGAGAAGGAAACATTTGTTATAGGGTATTACGATGCACATCACCAAGTAAACATATAAGTCTGCCAGAAAATTCGGCGTTATTTCGCTTTTGAACAGTGAAATAAGGCCGAATTGTTGAATTCGAACTTCGACGTGAACAATCCACGGCTATGCCTATCGATGGATAGCTGGATGGTTTCAGCTTGTCTCGAAGTCTATGGGTTCAACTTAATTGCATACGTTCTAACCGTGGCGGCTGTGCTGACACATTGCATAAGAACGACAAACAATAAGACGTATCGTTACAGAATGCCCAGGAAGATGTTATTCTGGAGACCTCTCTGACCTCATAGCAATACCCTGTTAGCGTCATCATTAAGCTTAGAAATCTTGATCTTAACGAATAGTATTGTATAAGTCAGTGTATTTTTGTTATTGCTTAATTCATACGATAAAGATTCATACTGTCGAAAAGCTAATTTTAAGGAATATAAACATAGGGAAAGGCTACAGTCCGTTTGGGCGAACTGTTGGATACCCTATTCCTATTCCTATCGCTCATTAAGTGTGCGGACAAAAACGGATTTTATCGCATAAACTTTTTTTTTGTAAAAAAACTTCTTTAAAAGTGGGCATGGCAGAAACCTTTATATAAAGAAATTGTTCAAAACAACTTTGACTATATATGTACTTTGCGAATGATTTCTTCAATAAAGCGGTTATTTTTAAAAAGTGGGCTTGTCAGTAGGCGAATTTTAAAAATGTTTACAGATGGCGCCTCTAGAAAGTATATGTATATTCAAAATTTCAGTTTCCTAGATCAAACTTTGTTTTTTTTTCGAAAAAAACGGTTTGTTTTAAATTGTTAAATTGTGGGCGTGTCAGTAAGCGGATTTAGAAAATCTTTTAAAATTAGCATTAAGAATCCATAGAGAGTATATGTTATGAATTTCAGCTTCCTAGCTCAAACTTTGATTTTTCGAAAAAAACTTTTTTTTTTTTTAAATTGTGGGTGGATTTTAAAAATTTGAATTCCCGAGCATTTTGGGCCTCTAAAGACAATATATTAAAAATTTCAGCTTTCTAGCACGAAATTCGATTTTATTAAAATGCTGTTTATACCCTATTCTAAGGGTACGCATATTAATTGTGACTCATAGTATATTGCCCGTAGACCTCTAAAAGTTACTATATTTATGATCAGCATCGATGTTAATGTCGATCTAGCCATGTCCGTAAGTCTGTCCGTCCGCCCGTGCGTCTGTCGGCAAAAATTAGGCCTTTAAACTGGAGATAGAAAACTGAAATTTTAACCTTATACTCTCTAGGGGCCCGAAATAATCAAGTTTAAAAACTAATTTATCGAAAAAATGGAATTTTGAGCTAGAAAGCTGAAATTTTTCATATATGATCTATGACTCCTAAAACTGCTCGGGAGACGAAATTTCAAAATCCTCTTACTGACACGACCACAATTTAAAAAAAACTTTTTTTGAAAAACCAAAGTTTGAGCTAGGGAGCTGATATAATATATACAAGGTGGCGCAAAAATAACCTTCCGATGTTTTTTGGCTGTAATTTAAAAAAAAAATGAAAAACTTTGATTCTTCTTGTGGATTATTTTTATTTGGTCTTTTAATTTTTTTTACATCAAGTCGAGAATATGATGTCATGTAAATGGCCGCCGCCACAGTTGATTGTCATTTGAGCCCTTTTTATGGCATTTTCCATCACTTTGGCCAAAACTTCCGGCGATAGGTCCTCACATTGTTGACGGATATTGTCTTTAAGAGCTGCAAGAGTCTGAGGCTTGTTGACATAAACCCGCGACTTCAAAAAGCCCCACAAAAAGAAGTCTGGAGCGGTCAAATCAGGCGATCTTGCTGGCCAGTGCAAATCGCCAAAACGGGAGATTAGGCGCCCGGGAAATGCATCCTTCAGCATATCGGTTGTGGCACGTGCAGTGTGTGCCGTTGCACCATCCTGTTGGAACCACATGTTTTCCAATCCCAATTCATCAAGTTGCGGCAAAAAGAACTCGTTGATCATTGCTCTGTAGCGCTCACCATTCACAGTAACCGTTTGGCCCGCGACGTCTTCGAAGAAAAAAGGTCCAATGACTCCTCTGACTTTGAGCGGGTATAATGGCTCTTCGTGGGTTACACGCGGATTTTCAGTGCCCCAGAAGCGTAAATTTTGCTTATTTACGTACCCGCTAAGATGGAAATGGGCCTCATCACTCATGATTATTTTTGATGAAAAATCATCTTCCTCTTGGTGGTGATTAAGGATGGCTTGAGCGTATGTTAGACGCGATTGGCGGTCAGCAGCTAACAGCTGATGCACCGTCTGGACTTTGTACGGAAACATCTTCAAATCTTGTACCAAAATTCGCTGTAAAGACCGTCGACTGATACCCATTTGCGTGGCACGTCGTCTGGTCGATGTCGACGGCGCTTCCATGACATCTTCGGCTACAGCAGCAATATTCTCTGCAGAACGGCTACTCCGGGGTCTGCCACGCCTGGCAGCATCTCGTGTTGTGCCAGTCTCTTCGAGGCGAGCGGCTAAACGTCGCAGTGTTTCACCAGTAGGCGTTGGACGGGTAGGAAATCTGCGACGAAATTCACGTTGTGCCAAAGTCACCGACCGATTATTGCTCAAATAAATAGTCACCAATATTCCGCGTTCTGGAGCAGTGTAGCGTAATATTGTTTATTAACGTGTATTTCGCATGTGTTTACTACACAAATGTCAAAACAGAACTGACATTAGGGGCCAATCGCAAAATTTATAGCATTTTCTGATAGGAGGATTACTTTTGCGCCACCTTGTATATAGGAATAAGAATAGGGTATCCAACAGTTAGCCCAAGTGGACTGTAGCCCGTCCCTATGTTTTTTTGAGATTGTGGCCGTGTTCTGTGGATACTAAATTTTTTTAAACTTGATTATTTCAGAGTATATGGTTAAAACTTCAGCTCTCTAGCTCCAGTTTAAAGGCCTAATTTTTGCCCACGGAGACTGATCTCAATTATAGCAACTTTTAGGGATCTAGGGGTAGTATTAAGGCAAGTTACAAACAATGAGTCTAAATTAGTATATCCTTAGAATAGGGTATTAAGACCTACGATTATTGTCATAAATGGTATAAATGATGGGAAAAGTACAAATTCGTAGTTTCATCTTTGGAAGAATTGGTGCAAAGGCAGTGGTACGAGTAGCTCTTGAAAGATCTTAAATAGAGAATTCGTATCGGAATATAGGTCTTCAAAGCTATAACAAATTCAGGCTGATTGTGCATCGATCGATATATTTGACTGTACCTGTCATCTTCTGACATGCTTACTGTTGCTTATATGTTGTATATTCCAATTAAAATCGTTTGTTTTTGATGAAATAACAAATTCAAAAATCCACTTCTCATTTTAAATAAAAGTGAAATGCTTTGCATAGAACGCTCAATACATGTTCAACTACGTAACACGTACACTTCAAAAAGTTAGTAAAAATGTTACTATTTGCTTTAACACATTTGATTATATAAGACCATTATGGTCGTTCTAAGATAACTCGTTATAATTTACTTCTTGTTTTTCGACCCCGAAATCGAAAGTAAGCGCGCACATGGTAATTTCAATTCACATACCTCCGACAGCATATTTGCTTTCACCGTAGCCACTGATCATCCAGTTCCAAAAGTCATACATCATATCCCATACGCTCGCATATGGCTGCTCTTTCAGCTGCAGTTCAGTGATCTCCGCTGACTCATTTTTGGCGCTTATTTCCATTGAATTCGTATGGTCTGTCTCGTTATTAGCACCGGATATGACAACCAAGTAGAATAATGTTCCAATTAATAGAAGAGTCGTCGCTGAAAAGTATCTTTTTGACCGCATCTGGAAGTAAAGAAAAATATAGTTCATTACTAACCGAGGTAAGCTCAAGAAAGATGCGTTATAGTGTGGATGTCAGTTTAATGTCCCAAACTTGGAAGTACTCGTACCTTCTGCATGTTCTTTATGAACGTAATTTTTGTTTTATGACTTGTGTGGTGATTAGACCAGAGGTAGAAGATTTTAGTCGGTGGTTTCGCTGCGCCGCTGTAGCATAGGCAACCGCGAACATAATTTACAATTAAGTAATTTCGCATTAAGTTAGGTGCAGTCTCGAACAAACGTGCTTCTAGGAAGTTTACCACAAAACGGTTTATACCTTGTTATGGGTTTTTTGTGGCTAGTTACGTTAGATTATAATGAATGGACGTGTTAAACCATTTTAAAAATATTAACTGTAATTAAGATGTATATAAAACTGTCCGCGGCTAACCGCACAGGCGGGCCAGTAGGGACGCAGTGAAGTGGGAGGGTCATAAATATGATCCTTGTAGTCCAGATTATAACCTCGTCTCTAATGAAAGAAATAAAGGCATTTTCTCTCTGTTGGGTGGAGTTAAGCTGCGATTGGTGTTCCGTTTATGTGGATCTTAACAAGAGAAAAATCAATAACTATTTTATGATTGAACTCACTTTTCATTTTCATTTCATAAATCAGTGAACGAGCAGTTATCTAGGAACACACATATAGAGATAGACAGAGACGGCTATCGTTGAAATGACGTTGGTTGGTCATCATTTTAGTTAAGAGCCTCTTTATGGAAAAATTTAGTTGATTGGAATGTCCTACATTTCATGTAAATTTTCAAAGTAACAATTTTCAAACCAGCAAGCCTTTTCTTACTTTAATATCTTCTTCTTCTTCTTCTTATTTCTTTCTAATTACGTCGAGGTTATGATCATGATTAATGCATCATATCCCTCCCACTTAACTGCATCCCTATATTGATCCGTCTGTGGGGTTCGCGGTTCGACGTTAATAAACATCGGCAGGATTCCTGGTTTGAGATCTTATTGGGTACTTTCGAGAAAGCTATTAAATTTTGACTAATAACTATGATAATATCCATTTTGGTTGGCCGGCTTTAAGGCAGGGTACTCAACAAGAATCTTGCGATCGAAACAACATCGAAACTGGGTGTTGGCTTTAAGACGCGAACGGAAAGCTAGTCACCGACGGAAAGCTTGACACCGAAGAGCAGGAAATAGTAGATGTACAGATTTCACTACGCGGTATAGAAGAGGTTGGCTTAGCTATAAGAAAGCTTAAGAACAATAAGACCGTCGACACTGATGGTTTGCAAGCGCAGCTGTTCCAATACGGAAGTAATGTTTTGGTTGGGCGCATGCACCAAATGAAATCAAAGATGGGTGCCAGTAAGCATGCCCGATGACTGGACTATCAACTCCATATGCCCCTACAAGAATGGCGATCCTATGTCTTGCAAAACCTATCCAGGCATATCCCTGCTGAATTTCGTATATCCAACGTACTGTGTGAACGCCTGAAGCCATTCTGCAGCACACTAATCGGCACATTAGAACCAAGGTCAAGCACAGGAGTTTTTTTGTCTTTAGTCTTTTCTTATCTTAGTACTCTTCATTGATGTTTTTCCCGTTTAACGTAGCTTAACTTTTCTTTTTAATGCGAATGTCCATATTATTTATTTTATTTTTAGTTTTACTTAAAATGTTCCCATATTTGTCTTTATTATTATTATTATTATTTTTTGTTTTCTATAAACGTAAAATATGTCGCCTTGTATATCCATATGTTAACTGTGCACTCTTAAAGAATGTTGTTCTTATTGCACATCAAATTATTAATATAAATAAATACAAATACAAATACAAATACATACAAGTGTGGCTTCCGGCCCGGCAGATCGGTACATTTTTACACTGAGGCAAACACTGGAAAATACCAACAAATTTCAAGTCGAAACTCACCATCTTTTCATCGACTTCGAATCCATATACCACAGCATTCATCATCAGGAGCTCCCTATGCAGAGCTGCCAACTGATGTCATGAAAATTATGCCCAATTTTTTATTAAATTATGCCCTTTCCAATTAAATTATGCCCATTTAAAAAAAAAATTCAAAATAATAATGAAAATGAAAGAGGCATACATTTTTGGCATTTTAAAGGTCTTTCATTAAGGACTTGACAACTTCTTTTTTAAATAAAATGCAAACTACTTGAGATATCTCAAGAAACAATTTATTGGCTTGAATTACTCTCAAAACATTTATGCCTGGAACTCGACTTCGTTCATATGTCTACCACGGGAACATCTGCAGCGGTCGATACCTTGAACCCAATTTTCAATGACTCAGCCGCATTTTTCGACTGATAAGGCCGGCGCATAGACCATTGATTTAATGTAGCAACATAAAAAAAAGTCTAGAGGCTTTACCATGGATGGAACCACATATCACTGATGTCCAATTCATCCAATTGCTCAAAGAAATAACGTTCCAATGTCTCTGTAGCGAATACTATTAACCGTTACGTGACGGTAATTTTCATCGACGAACAAAAAACGCTCCAATGAGGCCACCGGCATGAAAACCGCACTGACTTTTTGCCTATGAATTGCTGTTTCATGAAGCACATGAGGATTCTCACCTGTACAGTAACGCATATTTTGCTTATTGACGAAGCCGTTTAACCAAAATGCACTTCATCGCTGAAGATGATATTGCGATGAAACGTACTTCGCTTCATATGATCAAGTGGCTTTAGTTATTGAGGCAGCTTGATCTTGTAAGAGTATAAGCCAAGATCCTTACGCAAAATTCGCCATAATGTGGTTTGGGAGAGGCCCAATTCTTGAGAACGCCGCAATATTCTCCACACCTCGGGCAAAATGTAGTCTCCCTGGCACGGCAACATCAAGCATCGAATATTCTGACTCAAATTTGTTCACTAAACTATGAATTGCTTGTCTACTATGACAAGAATTACATCCGAAAATTGGCGTTATCGCTCTTGAAGTTGCGACCATCGACTCGGAAATCCGGTATTAAGTTTTAATTATTTGTAAACGTGGTTCCTTTCTGTACTTCACTATGATGAAAATCTTGATTTTATTTAATATTTTGAGATTGACAATTCGGTAATCGGTTTAAGGGTGCGGGTAAAAGTTTGAAGTTGTCAAGTCGCTAATGAAAGACTATTTATTAGTATTTAAATAAATAGAAAACCTCTGAACATAAACAACATCAAATCACAGATAACAATATTATTCATAGTCTCTCATGTAATTTTAAGTGAAAATAACATAAAATCGTAGCAAATAAATTATAACATAAAACAAAATAAACTAAATCACAGAAAAAAATTCATTTAAAAAACCTAAGCGACAGAAGTTAAAATTATATAGAATCTTGATCTTCATCATAGTCTTTAAAGTCATACATTGTTTGGAAAAAATTCAAATGGCTTTCATGTAACACTTTCGTGGCAGTCTTCATTTTTAAAAAGCCTTTGCGCGTGTTATATACCGCTTAAGGTTTCAACATTTAACGAATTTCTTACTTTTGTCTTGTTTTGATTTATTGCTGAAAAAATTCGCTCAACCGAAGATGATCAAAGTGAGAGACAGAACATGCTAGTTAAAAAATTGTCTAACTGTGGAAACATTTTGGAATTATCCCTTTTTGTATGTCTGAATTATGTTTTGAGGTTTGAATTACGAATGTTTGACATAAAATAAACGTAAAAAAAATTGCTGTAAAATTGTGCCCATTTCAGCATATTTTCAGATTAAGTTGCCCAGGTGCCCAAGGCTTCAAAATTATGCCCAAAAGGCATAATTATGCCCCAGTTGGCAGCGCTGTGACCCTATGGCGATAGCCAAATAGGGGATCCTGGCAAAATTGATCCACCATTTTAAAGACCAAGCCATCGCGGATGCCAGAATGCTTGATCTGGTGGAAGCAGCGTGCCCGTCTAAGGCAGATACTTTACAGGATGGGAGCCCTTTAAGTAAGTAAGTACTCAACAATAGACCGAGTTTTAATGTCTAAACATTTTTGCTCTCGTTGATGTGTAAATATATTTTTTTTAATTTTTTCTCGGTAGGGGCTAGTTGGAAATATCTAGCGTCACCATCATCGTCAGATTTCGTCAGATTTCGTCATCGTCAGATTTTCATTACAACGTGAGTTAATCGCTGCTCGACGGATCACCGCAATTAAACGACGTTTATCGCGGTTAGTACGTAGATGGGTGACCGTTTGATAACAACCGCGTGTCGTTGTTTTTTTTTTATTATTTATGTATGTTCAATTATCACCGCAATTAAACGACGTTTGGCGCGGTTAGTACGTAGATGTGCGACCGTTTGAGAACAACCGCGTGTCGTTGTTTTTTTTTTATTAATTATGTACTCGTATGTTCAATTTTAGAGATTATTATGTCCTTACGAAACACCGGAAACTTGTGTGGAAGTAGATTTGTTTTGAATAATTGAGGTTGTATAACTTGTAGTTTGTTGTACATCAGTTGAAGGTAAGAGGAAAAATATCGATTTGTACTTCGGTAACCGATGGCCGATTTAAGAATGTCACTTAAACGACAATCGATGCTATATTTTCCCGGTACATCGACACACTTGAGTCGACGGTGTACGTCTCCTACTTCAGCTTTCACAAACCAATTATTTGTTCGGTCAAACATTAAATAAATTTTGTCGTTGACATTAAATATATATCATGGTTTTATTTCAATACAATACCCAAATCTCTTGTTTATCAAAACCACAACCTCTGTGATATTTCCGCAACACTGACGATGACGAGCCTACATGTTTACACATCAACTATACCGTGATTGCAGTGTGGCTCACACATTTTTTTTTCTTTATTTTTATAATTTACAAGGGTTTTTGAGTACCCGTAAGATATTAAAACACAGCACGAGCGGGAAATCAAGAGCCTTTCGAAGAAGATAATGTACATTCTAGCCGTCCAGTGCATTGGTCCGATTTATCGATAAATTTTAGTCCATTTGACGCCATTGGATTTCTTTCTTTGAAGTTTTTTTGAAAGTAAAGATGGATGCCAATAACTAAAGATCAATTCCTGAACTGAAAGACTAGATGCGACACGCCATTGTTGAAATTCCGCCGGCACTATGCTATCGAATATTCCTTTCAAAAGACGAACGTGTTCCACAAGTCCAGTGAATCCATTTATCGGATATTGTGTTCCATACAATGTATGGATTATGTCATAATCTTTATTAAAATAAAAACATCAGAGCTTTTCATATAAACAATTGATTTTTTTTGTTTCAAATAGGCGGTCTCAATGAAACACCCTTTATATATAATATAAAATGCTATTAATAAATAAATTAAATAAGTATTAGGCATAAACGGCATAAATTATCATCAGTACGTCAGACGTCAGACATCAAACATGCCACTCGTTAATATTTGTTTGCATTAGTTTAATCTTAAAGCAGTGTTACTATATCGTTTGGAAAAATCCTCTTTTTGTAAGAATTTCGATGTCCACAAAGTCTTCGTTGCAGGGTTTGAAAAAAAAAAAATTGATGGAAAGGAAGTGTTGGAAATACCAGAAATTAAACACCACTTGTCACTTATGAGCCAACAGCAGACAGAACACCATATATGACTGATTTTAAAACCAAAATTGAGTTGAGCAATTTCAAAATAGCGAAATTTAGATAGGACCAACCGTCTGAAACCGAAGCAGATTCTTCATAATCAAGCTGATACTATCTTTTTCTTTAGTTATGTAATAAAAAATATTTGGAACTTTAGATTTTTATTATTTTTGTTTTGACGAGTACAAAAGCAATTGAGTAAGAGATCATGCGCAATATTTTTATCAGTTGTGTTCGTATTTGCGATCTCTGCTGCAGCCATAATTTCCTCAAATCCTTCGAATTCTGTTTATGGTACATTTACCTTTGCATCGACAACATTATGCACAGCGCAGGCAATGATGATAAATTGGACAAACTGAATGCTTAAATTGCATAGAGGTGATTTATCTCCTAGTCGCCTTCACGACCACGGTTGTTTTTTTTTGGGGAGAGCGCTGCAGTGATATTCTTATAGCCCGTTCCTGCACGTCGCTGATTAAAACTTCGTTGTTAGGGAAGAAAAAGAACAAGAAGTATTTACTTTACCATTAATTAATATTAACATATTTTCGTATTCACATCCATGATGGATAAATTAAATATCGTGCTAAATTATTTTAATATATTTTCTTAAAAATAAACATAATTAACGCGTCTTTCTATAAAATATGTACATAATTACCACATTCTGTGACGAATTGACCTACTTGATAAGATCATTTCCTATTTCGTTACTTGGCCGATTCTACATACATTCGTGAATACAAATTATTTGAATATCAATCCGTTATCTAAACGATTTGTTAACTCTCCATTACCGTAATGTGTAATCTTTGTTTATAGAAATGGGAAGTTATGTCCATAACAAGATGAATGGTATAAGCTATACAAAATTTAAGCACTGGGTCAGCAGTGCGTCATAAAAACTTATGAAAGTAAGATTTTACATCGTAATACATTAATTCTGTAAGAACCTATAGGTCAGACGTAATTATTTGGTTCTGAAGCTGTAAAATGCGTACACATGTCTCTAATTCTTTCAGCCACGCCGCCGCATGCAATGTCATGCTGCTGACTATTTTCAAAGTCGGTGCTAAATCCAAATTGTGCCTACCTTTACCTGGTTAAGAATAATTGTCTCAATCATCCACACCGTTCAAAATAAAAACATCGTTACGCAGGCTTCGATAGCAAAGAAGTAAGTTTAAACTAATCAATCATTTAAACGTTTCGCTATCAATGTCAGAAAAAACGTGTTATGTTTGTGTTTCTGTTCTAGATTTTTTTTCTGAATGCATCTTCCAGATTTGTCATTGACCGATATCTTTTTGTTGTTCCACAAGAAAATTGTATAGGATTAACCTATATATTTGACCCATTTCAGAAGCGTGAATATTTTAACATAACAATAAGAAAGTTTTAAAACAGTAACATTGGACACATCTTCAGGTCGCGTGCAACGTGACATTGAAAAGTTAATATGTAATACCATCTATGACACTGCATCTCACAGAATGCAAATTAATTTTTTTACATTAACGATACGAGGCCGGCTATTTACTTGACACAAAGTATCTACTTATATACAAACACGAAAACTAAGCGATTGAAACGTTGTTAGTTGTTGAGTGCCACTATCATTCATTAAACCCAATGCTCTTCTGTTTTCTTAATTAATTCCGTTTCTCCCAAAGCGTGACAAACTGCATGCAAAGTTTCCCCTATTCCTTGACCTTAAACACCGATACTAGATCGCTTACCCACAGAACAAGAGCATGAAAGGAATTCCCATTTTATATTCCTCTTCAAATTTAATAACCTACAGTGGAGTGCAAACTGAACAAATGTTTTTGTTTATTTTAAACCATGGGTAACATCTGAAGCGCTTGTGAGAACCAGCTCTTCTTGAATTTAAAATTTTGGTTCTCAACAGAACGCGTCCGTTTCTAACAGCCGCAGTTTTCTGGAGTTCCTCAGAATTCAATGTCAGAATTCAATGTCCGAACAGGATGCCGATTGTCATTCTAAGCAGACATTAAATTCAAGGTCACCCAGCGCTCTTCCTGCTCAAGTCGGGCCATAGGGCTTATATGTGAATCCACATTTGAATAGTTTTTCTTGTGGCTGCTTCCAATTACTTCCATTGCACGGAGGTGATTTTATGCCCCTCTTTCTTGGCAGTTCATCTGCGAAGTCATTAGGGTCTATGTAGAAGTGCCGGGCCAATCAGAACAGTGGAGCACGGTGATGTTCGCATAATGCCATAATAAATGTGCGAAGACTACCCCTGGATTTGATGACATGTAATTCCAGCGCGGGCCGGTCTGATTGTTAATCATGATACCCTGGTCGGATATTGACTTCATTAGTAATTACAAGACACTGCAGCCGTTTGGATCCCATAAACTCTATTGCCGCAGAGTAAATTCCGGATCCCGTGCCTTCATCGGCTCTGGAGCCAGCTGTGAATACTGCAATGTCTCATGAATTAATGACAGCATTATTTTGCAACTCTGCTTTATCAGGATACACCACTGCGTAGGGCATCTCGAGATCAAACTAAGTGAGGATATCATCCGATTTCGTTAGATTTCCGGCATTAAAAGTGCAGAATGCAGCAGTGTTGAATTGCCCTGCTTTTGAACAAGCCGGAATTGGTAAGACAAAACGCACTTTTTCCTGCCTGATATTTTACTTGTATGCCTACATGCAGAAGGTGAAGAAACATTTCCAGCGCCGCTGAGGGCGTTGTACGCAAGGCACCCGTGATAGCAGCACTGGCCATTCGTTGTACCATTTGCCAATTTGCCTATAATTGCTCGTTTAGGCCCCACTTCTTTCGTTCTTGATTCTTCCCTAAATATTCCAGTTCAGTTTTTTATTCACAATAATGACGAGGCATTTTGCATTTTTGTGATAGGACGCGAATTCTTTGGCAGAGAAATACGAAAAACGTCAATGATTGCCTCAAAAATCAATAATATGTTCATTTTTCGCTGTCATCATTCGACAGTTTTCATTTTCTTACCAGCTAAAATTCTATGTGAAGAAAATGAACGGCATACATTTTATTTTTGTTCATCTTTTTAGCATTTGTGTAGTTTATATATATTTACGTTTACAATTTAGTACGCCAACGGACATAAGAGTGTTTTTTCTTTCAAATGTGTTTACTAAAATTGTTGTTTGTTGACAATATAAAAAAAAATTGTCAATTTTTTCAGAACTGGTTTTCATTAAAGCTTTTTGAATTTTAGCCATGTTTTTAAATAAATGACAACATTTGGGCCGGTTAACTATAACGAAAATCTTTTTCTTATATAGGTACATTTATAAATTTAAAAAAAAAAAAAAACGTTTTCAAAAATATTTAGTGTAGGAAATATTTAACAGACTTTGTAGCTGGACTAAGGGTATGTCAACAATTGTCTGGCAAGAAAATCAAATCGGTAAATGAGATTTACCTAAGATAAAAATTGGTGCAAACAAAATTTTTTTAAATTGTACAACCCGTTCGAGTACTTTATGTGTAGAAAAATTAAAACTGTCAAATCTCCAAGATCGAGCGAGAAATCTCTCATTTCAAAGAAAAGTACGAGAACACTTTTGTGTTAAAAGATGAAAAACGTAGTTTGGCTTGAAAAGAAGCAACCGCTGTTTTGAGATCCACTCCTTTGCCGAAGACAGTACCCTCATTCATTTCTTGGTTCGCGCCCCTCATCTTCGTGTGTGGAACTGGAACGGCAACGTATGTTAAGCTCATTAAATTCCGATCTCGGTAGCATAACTCAGTGGGGTTTATCTAATAGAGTCGAATTTAGTGCTACTAAAATTCAATGCTGCCTTCTGTCATTAAAGCTTTCCGTTCTCGGTATGTGTGTTTATGACAGTTTTCGTTGGAATGAAAACATATTCGATGTCGCCAAGAACGCTTCGAAATGCCTAGGATTCCTTAAGCGATGTAAGAAATATTTCACCCTTTCTGATCTGGCTACAATTTATAAAACGCGTATCCGCCTGAAACTCAGGCACCAATAACCTATTCTGTGCTACTTGACAGAATCCAAAAACGAGCGATAAAATTGATTGGTGACCGTCACATCGCGAGTTTGCTTGACTCTCTTAGTCATCGTCGCAATGTCTCTTGTCTCTCGTTATTTTATCGTTATTTCCATCATAAGTGCTCAAACGAAATAGCCAGTTGCATTCCACCCCTAGAACCGCAATACCCACTGTGCAAGGAAGGCGCAGTATACCCTTAAGCCTGAATTCGGACGTACAGTGAAATACAATTAATCTTTCCTTAGCCGTACAACACGAATGTGGAATGCTCTTCCCCGTTCGATTTTTCCTACACATTATAATCTACAAACATTCAAAACCAACGTGCATCGGCATCACTCCTCATTTTCTAGGCCTAATTTCCTTAACGCCCGCGCTGTGTAGCTGCTGCATTATAAGGGTATAAAAAAAATCCCATTAGCGCAAGTACATTATACAAATAATAGGATTGCATCATTTCAAAGTTTTCATTTCCTTGCCAGCTGAATTTCTGCGTGAAGAAAAATGAACGAAAGTATATATATTTCTTTCGTTCATCGTTTTACCATTTTCTTAGTATGCGAACGCGTTTGTGTTGTTTTGCACGAGGTTTATAGAATTTTACATTTGCATATTAGTTTACGAACGGACCTATAGTAAAGTTCAGCCAAATATTTTGCACGCTACTGTATAGTACCTAGGTACTTTATTTTTCAATTTAATATTCCACATAGGCTCTTGTTGTCATGGCACAGTTTCTTACTTTTCACTGACCATGCTGGTGGATTTCGAGTTCCGATAGGTTTGCTTTGGTTTTGATGCACGCAATGGAGTTTCTTTCACTTCCATAGAAAATGCTTTATAGAATTATTGAACTGTTTTTTTTTCTTCAGAATTAATAAAAAGTATTTAGATCAGAAAAACGAGTAGATACAAAACTTGACACAAATATGAATAAGAAATGAATTTGTGATACAATATAAGCATACAGTTTGCAAAACAGTATTCAGGGAAAATAAACAATCAAATGACAAGCTAAGGCCATCAATCTTCTTTTGGAGAAAATATAAAAGTAAGGAGTCGTGTAAAAATAAAATAATTTGCATAGTCTCCCTAGTTATTGCAGGTGAACTCCTTAAGTTCCGGCAAATAAAACATTTCCGTTGTTCAGATTCTCTCGCAGCCTTAAAAATAATAATATTTTATATGTAAATTGCCTTGAGTTTGGTGTAAAAATGTAAAGTACCAACTTTGATTATTACTATTATAATATATTATATTTATACGAGTTTATTATACGAGTTTTTGAAATCATCCAATTTTCAGATTTTGCTGTTTTGCTAAAGTCCTTACAATTATTCGAGTCTCTTCGGAAAAAATTATATGCCATCTTCAAATGATGCCGAGTTTTTTTGTTTTTAATTTTTTCGACTATAATATACATCTAAGATTAGTTTGTAAAATATTTTAAAGGCTGAAAGGCAATAATTATAAGGTTATGGTTAATTTAGAGCATCCACATAAGGACCATTAATCTAGAATAAGTATTCTGTTAATTTTAAGTTAGATTTGAACATGTCTAGTATGTAGGTTGATGTGAGTAATAACTTATAAAAAATTTATTTAAAAGTCAAAGAGATCCATTCAAAGACGGACTTACGGAGGGATTGACAAACGGAATTGCGGAACCCAATTTTTGGTCTTCTCTATGAGCATCATCTTATACCTAATACTCGTCATTTTAAGTTCGAAATTTCCGGACGATTATATCTTTCTCTTCAGTATTCAAAAAACTGGCTGGTCTTAAAAATATATTTTCATATATCTTGTTTGAAACAAGCCCACAAAAAATACATAGAAGATCGTTTCGCCTTTCTTCTGGAAACTTGCTCTTTTAGAAATAGAGAAAACTGGCTGAAGGGTTGTTGCTTACGCGGACGATGTTGTCCTTGTCCATATCAGGTGAGTACCCACAGGCACTTGTCGACGTTCTTCAATGAGGTCTCATGAGGTCTCATGATGTCTCAATGTATAGGAAAGCCAAAATACTGTGCTTCTAGCTGCATATTTTAGAAGATCCACTCATGCACGTAAGCTAGACCGGAAGCTTCATGGAAAAGATAAAAAAAAAACGTCAACGAACATAGAAAAAAAATCATGGTTGCCCTTTATACATGCAAAAGGCAGTAGCATCATCACAGGGCTAGAACTTCATATAGTACATGGACGAACATACCAATAGTCAGACCAAGTGATGGCATGTGTTACCGCATGGAGAGGAATTCTATTCTTAAACTAATGAAAAGAGTAAAACGAGTCGCATCGCTTCAAAAACGATTTTTTCTCTACTGGGTCTCCAACATATTGCACAAAAGCTAGGACGTTTTATTGATTTAAGCCGCCCATTAGAATCAAAATATCAAATTGACTTGGAAGTTGAAAGAATAATTGCGGATATTCAGCAAGCAGTGGAAGACAGCACGCCAGGGACAGCTAAGACCGTCAGGAAAGCCTCAATAAAATATCCCGCGTGATAAGAGAAATGATATTGGAAAAGAGACGAGCTCGTCGAAAATGGCAAATTACTAGATATCCAGATGATAAAACTGTTTTCAACAGACTTAGTAACAGATTAAAAAAAATAGATTTGATTTGAAGAATAATTCTATGAAAAATTACCTACGTAATTAAATAAGCAGCGAAGAACGTTTAAAGACCAAAGATTCTGGATCCCGCACTAAAAGCACCTGATGGCAATTGGGAAGGAAACCCCAAGAAGAAAGCTGACCTATGTATTTGCAGAACACTTGTCGAAAGGAAGAGAAGGAAATACCCTTTGTCCCTCTAAGACAAATAAGAAGCATGTGTAAGCATAGGCTACCTAATAAAAAATAATAAAAAAACACCAGGCTACTATCTTATCACCAGACAAATTATGAAAGAACTACAAGCGCCTATAAAGTTCAAGCTTCTAATCAATGTTTGATTAGGGCAACAATGTCATAATGGCTACCTTTGCAGATGATACAGCCTTACTTGCAGTCAATAAATGTTTACAACGAGCTTCTGAAAAGCTACAGTCAGCAGTCTGTAATGTAAAAGAATGGACACTGCCATAAAAGATTAAACTCAACTAGACCAAGTCAACCCCTGTTAACTTTACAAATAGGTGAATAGCCAGTCTTCCCAAGGTTTATTAACTATCAAGCTGTACCAGTTTGTAATAAAGCCTAGTACCTTGGTATGACTTAAGATGCATAGTTAAATGGAAAGAGCATGTTAAAAAGAAAGGTGAAGAATTAAATGTAATATATCGTGAACTGTACTGGCTACTAGGACATAACTCAAAGTTATCAATTTAAAATAAAATTATCTTCTATCAGCAAAAACTTACGCCTGTTTGGGCGTATGGAGTCACAAGTTTTTATAACGTTCTACAACATTCATTCAAATCAAATCGAAGCCAGCCATTCAACGTACATTTATTCAATTATCCCTAAAAGGATTTCCATGGAATGATCAATCTAAATAAACTAAAAACATTAAATACCAATGAAGAGGTCCTTATGTCGTTCAAAATAAGCAATGCCCATTTCTTTTGGTAACTTTGACACATGTCACGAATCACGTGCGAGCTGTTAAAAATAGAACACTGGAATTCTGTTTTTGACAGCTCGCACGTGATTCGTGACATGTGTCAAAGTCAAACATGTTCACTTAGAATTGCCATATCATCATGGAAAGACTAAAACTCGAACAACACTCTGAAGTTATTGAATTCTATTATCAAAATGTGTGCTCTGTGAAAAATTTCCGCGCACTTCGACCATTTAACGGTCATCATGCAGTGTTTATTGCAGCCTTGGAACACAACATTACGCGTGTTAATAGCGAGATAACAGCCAATGGGCTCGAAAAAGAGACTTAAATATGGACACTCCGTATGGACCACTTAGAACGTAGTCGTGGTCAATATTTACATGAAATAATCCTTAAATATAGGGACGGGCTACAGTCCGCTTGGGCGAACTGTTGGATACCCTATTCTTATTCCTATCCCTCATAAGTGGGCGTGATAAAAGTCTAAGTATGGTTGAATTGTTAAGAACGCTTTACATATTTTGCTATATAACATTTAAAGGATTTTATCAAAAAAAACCCTCCCTAGCTCAAACTTGGGTGTTTCAATAAAATTGTTTTATTTAATTGTGGGCGTGTCAGTAGGCGGATTTAAAAAAAAAATAACACATGAGAATAAAGGGCCCCTAGAGAGTATATATTATAAATTTCAGTTCCCTAGCTCAAACTTTGAATTTTCAAAAAAAAAAAAAAAAAATTGTGGGCGTGTCAGTGGGCGGATTTTAAAAATATTTACACATGAGCATAAAGGGCCCATAGAGAGTATATATTATAAATTTCAGCTCCCTAGCTCAAACTTTGGATTTTCAAAAATTAATATACCCTTAGAATAGGGTATAAAAAAATTGTTTTATTTATTTGTGGGCGTGTCAGTGGGCGGATTTTGAAAATTTTGTATCCCGAGCAGTTTTGGGAGTCATAGATCATATATACAAAATTTCAGCTTTCTAACTCAAAATTCGATTTTTTCCAAAATTTTGTTTTTTTTGAGTTTGTGGGCGTGTCTGTGGGCGGATTTCAAAAATTCGTAAACTTGATTATTTCGGGACCCTAGAGAGTATATGGTTAAAATTTCAGCTCTCTAGGTCCAGTTTAAAGGCCTAATTTTTGGCTACAGACGGACGGACGGACGGACGGACGGACGGACGGACATGGCTAGATCGACATTACTATCGATGCTGATCATAAATATAGTAACTTTTAGGGGTCTACGGGCAATATTAAGGTATGTTACAAACTATGCGTCAAAATTAATATACCCTTAGAATAGGGTATAAAAAGTAAATGGCAAGCACCGATTTATCAACTCAAGAAAAAGGTTTATACACTTTTGCAAATTTCCCTGTGTTTTTTTTTGACAATTAAAAACCAAACGCTTTAAAACCAAAAATTACATATTCAATTGTACCAATTTGCGATTTCGCGCCTTTACGTAGATTGGTAAGGTATGAGAACCGAAAACTGATGGTTACTACAGAAATTATCATTAAAAACTATCAAATTATCAAAAACTATTTACATTATAGTAAGTATAACTTTAAATGTTTTCCATGTTTCAAATCGTATATTCGGACAATGTTAGTATCTACATCTTTAAGTCTTTAATTACCTAATGAATATTGTAGTAGATCACTTTTCGGGCAATATAGTTTTGTAGATATGTAATATAGAGCGTAGGTCCAGTGTTTAAAATTCCAAACTGTATCAACATTTCTTTCTGAAACTATTTAATTCTTCATATGCATGTTTTAAACCGCAAACAGTTACAAGTAATTGCTCTGCTTCCTCTATTAACCTCAAGACCAATTTAATAATAAACAAAAGTGAAATTGTACTAGATAATGAATATCGGACGCCCATGCATTGGTGTTTTCCACAATCTTTTTTTTTTTTTTTTTTTATTAAAAAAGGAATTCCAAATATCCTAGAGCACTCAGACTCGGTAACGGTCTATTGTACTACCAGGCAGAAATCCTCCTTTTTGGTGTAGAGGCATGTGAATGGGTGGCGTATGTTGTTGTTCCCCATGGGAATTGAACCTGCACCGCACGGGTAACAAGCCAACACACTAACCTCTACACCGTCGCCACCCATGAAACACACAATCTTAATAATAACACTATAATTTCTATGATTGAGCCAAAACGTTTATTCTCTCTAAATAGACATTTTTACTTGTGTACAGACGCTACTTGCAGTTCAAGGTGACCGCCATTGATCATCTCAATCTTCCCATGCTGACCTAAACCCATTAGCCTTGGATTGATTTTGTTGTCTGCCTTTGATATATTCTTCTGTATAACCCTTTCTGATATTCGAGGATGCGTGCGAAAATTGTTATTCTGAAATGTGACTGCAAAAAATCGGAATGTGGGACTTTGACCTTAACTTAATCCACCTCTGCCTTCAAGCATTTCCGAACATTTAGATGATTTTTCCAATTCTCTCGATAAGGTGCTTTGGATTACGTGTTAGTCTAGTGATATAATTGTCCGCTCTACTTGTTTCGGGCCTGGGAGGTCAATATATCCGAGCCGAGCACCTGTATCCATGTCTTGGTACTCCGAAATGAGGTTCTCCTTTATTTGGTGGGCTTAGAGCGTAACAAAACATCACCTTCGTTGGGACACGCTCCATTATTTGACCGCTAATAAATATTAGCTCACAGTGGGCTTACATAACGATATCGCCGGCTTAATTTATCTAGCCAATGACACAATCTCCATTGAATATATAGCATCTCTTTCACTTCATCCATGTTTTGTTTTTATGTTTGTCGTCAACCCCGAGCAACTGGATAAAAATATCTTGCCCGACTCCTTTATGCATGCACTAGGAGACCAATTGCTTAATCAACTCCTTGATTGAATAAACAAATTTATAGCCTTGCACACTAGCTGCTTGTGCAGGCACGGGCTATAAGATTATCACTGCAGTGCTCCCCAGAAAAAGGGCGCTTGTCGTAAAGTGCGACTAGGGGTAGAACACCCCTCTAGACAATTTTAAAGTTAATTTAAGCCCAGCGATACATTGAATATCTTCAAACTGTCCGGCAAGTGTGCATGCGAATCCGATGTCGTAAAAGCACGATCAAACAAGAATCAGTAACAGGATCATGTACGTGTCAAAATCGTAGAAGAGGCAGGCCTATAAACTCCTGAATCATACAAATGCAACACACTCACAGTCAGCCTTATTTCATTGATAAAGGATTATATACTTCCCACATTGCATTGCTGGTACGCCTGTGGGGTTCGCCGGTTCGAACTCAGAAAATAACGGCAGCCCTCCCGATTTATTATCACTTCTTCACTGAGGCCAATTAAATGCTGGTATTGCTGCATTTGTGTGGTCCAGGAGCTTTAAGGCCTCCCTCTTTATCGCGATTGTATGAAAACGTTGATTGCGGTGCCTTTTTGACAGGGTTTGTAGGATCTCTCCCTTGAACATGATAGTACCAACTGAGCCGAGCACGCTCCTTTTTCTTCGAAACAGGTTTTTTGACGTGAATGCTTCCGCGGATCTTAGAACTTCGTATTCGATAAATTTTTGTTACTCCTGTCATGCGAATCATCTTTATCTCAGCTGCCGTTAATTTGATCTCATACTTTTTGTACGCTGTTCAACATTGTGAACCGTATGTGAGCGCCGATAGCGTATTTGAACTTTTCGCAGTTGGGAATAAGTCTTCCATTCATATAAATGTCTGTAATAGGTCAGAGTGGATCAGAGAACGGGCAGCAAAAGTATTCTGTTCTCCCCCTCCAAAACTTCCACTTATACATCAAGTGCTCGTTGCAGGGACGTTTGATCCTCGCTTATGATGGCTCCACCGTCAGCGAAGAATAACTGATGCATGTAACTGCTAAATAAAGAGCAAACGCCTTACTTTTTCAGACATTTGTGTGTGTGAAGTTGTATTTTTTGGTCCGAAAGAAAGGGACCTGCAATTTTATGCCGACTTCGAACAGCAAATTTAAGTAGCTTCTCACAACAGTTTATACTTTTGAATATTTGTCAGACTTTCGCCGAGGTGGGACAGTGAATAATCTTGTTGTATTAAACTGACACACTAAACCGTAAGAATAAAATGCCCATACTCCAACTTAACTGGCATGCGGTTCGAATATAGTTCCCATTGCAATAGCGGTTTGTGTGCTTGCGGAACTTTTCAATAGACGATTTGCAGGTGACAATGGTGCGATTTTAGTGTATTCGCAAAGTAATTGGCAGGTCGTACGTTCGAATCGCGACCAGAGCCATGCTGTGTAAAATTGAATACACACAACAATTCAAATCGCCCTGCAATTAAGGCGCCACCTGTGGAGAAAAAAACCCTATCGCACTAAAACTTTTTCCTATCCTCCTATTCTTTCAGTAGTAAGCAGCACCCAAAAACAGGCAATGAATCATTAGCTGGGTGCTGCTTGCAGCAACGAAAATGCATGCGCTGTCCCAACATTATAAAGGTACTGTATCAATTACAGAAAATTGAAAAATCCCTTTAGCGCACGCTAATTATAAAAAAAAAATAGTTTTAAACTCCCTCCCCTTATAGTCGTAAACTTTTTTTGATCCACGGATTTCGAAGAATAAAGAGAAACCTTCCATTAAGTGTGTTAGACGAATTCTTAGCTAAATATGTGCCCAAAAAGTTCATTACATATTTATTGTCCATTACAGGGAGCCATTATTACGGTTTTTCTTAGAGATGCGGGCTGCCTGCCAGAGACGTTTACAGCAACTGTTTCCTTGACATGGTCTTAATGTTTTAAGAATACATTCGATTTACGAAGTAAAGGTTTGCATGAATAAAAAGAACCCTTCAATTGATGTAAGTTCTATTAATTTAGGAGTTATGAGTAGTTTTCGCTACAGATAACTCCACGTTTGAAAGATAAAACTAACTACTTTATCGCCAAATGATTCCTCAGATCTTTTATATTTAGGTGCATTTGCTGCTTCTGCTGCAATGGCGCTGTTGGGGATTTCTTGGAAAAATGCTAGATCGTCTACTTCTGCTCTAGCGGTGGGGTCTAGAGGGACCATAGCACACCCACTTTATTACATCCCTTAACCATGGGCTTACCGTGGATGCCTCTCGACATTTTGCAAATTTAAGGTAAATCGGCGCCATTGAATTTCACATGGCAGGTAGTTGCAATAAGGATGCCGTCCCTTTTGTATACATTATTCTTACAACTCAATTTTATTTACTCTTGGCTACATAACAAACTTCAGTTCATGTCGGTTAATCATCATTTAGTTGAAGAGAAAAAAAATTAATGGTGAAGTACATTTATAAAACGTAATTCAACAATTACTCAAAACTCCATAATATTATTTATCCTAAGCCTGCGCTAGTTATTTGTTTACTCACAATTATCAATTATCTAGAATAGTAATTCGAATACATATACGAATTAATTTGTTTACTATAGCTTGTTTACCAGAATAATAGTCACACCTCAAATGCGTACGGATATAATGCTCCCAATTCGATGTAAATAAAAAAATAACAGACTGAAGAAAGTGGATAACAAGAATGTGGCTTCCAATCTCCACAAAAAAAAAAAACTATTGGTACAAAAAAAAAACAGCGAAAAAGAAATTCCAACAAATAATAATGACAAAAACAGTCATGGTAATGGGCGGGTAAATAATTTTTTGTAAGTGTTTCACTTTTGAGTGGTGTTGTCTCAGCCTCTGCACAATTGTAGGCACAACGTGATGTCACACAGAAATAAATCTTCCACTCTTGACACTCTTTGAAAGCAAAACATACATTACAAATAATTTGTAAGGCATTTAAATTTCATTACCACCTTGGTCAAGCAATTCATTCATTTGTTCCGAAAAAGGTAACTATGCCACAGATAATTATTTATTCTTTCCAGGTACTTCTTTTCTTCTATTTGTTCTTCATTGTTTTATAATATTCATAAAAACAAAAATTCAAACTCTGTGCACTGACATATTAATCCACTGAATTATCCTTACCATTTTGTATGTTAAAGATTATTTTCCAAGTTACACTTTAGTGAATGACCACAACGATTCCGAAAAAAACTAATTTAAATCGGATTGGAGATAATTCGCAATCCTTACTATCGATAATTTTAACGGAAGATTTAAACTGAAGAGTGAGTTTCTTTTTCGTACCGCACCGTATTAACTTGAATCTAAGACTGGTTGGCTAGTGGTTTTACCATAGTAAGGTGCTCGGTTGGTTACGTTTCGTCTTTTTGGTTCAGCATAGCGGCTGCATTGTGCTCACGTACTACGTCGATGTTTACTTTGGAATTGGTACAAATGGTAAAAGCAACATTTTACATGACGTCATTACCTTTCATTTGACTGCCGCAATGGTCAGTTGAGAATTATGAGAACTTGTTTTAGCCATGATATTGGCGGGGGTTGCCTGTATGCAACATTTTCAAACAACTTATGTTGCAGCCACAAATTAAGCTAATAACAGTTCTCCAGGTGAATTTTGGAGTTTCTCAATGTAATGATCTAAGGCTTGGGATCAGTAACCAGCTAAATTTTGTTAATTGGTGATGCATATATTGACAAGTTATAACCGTTAGTTGTAAATATTTGAACAAACACTTCGTATGATATTTTTATCATTAGCTACTTGGAATTCGGAACCATGAGCATATCATTGTCATTTAGTTGTTGAATTTTGTTATGTGGATTTTCTTATGAATGTTAAACAATTTTGGGCGATTAATATAGGAATATTTATTGGTGGGTATATTATCGTTGGAACATCGATAAAATTTTTGCATTTGAAATATTTTTTCATTTAAAGAAATATTTAGATAAAAATATATTCGCCATAATTTGAAATAATCTTAGATCCCAATTTACTTGAATCAAGGAAACACTATTATAAGAGTGTTTAAATTATTTTTTAAAAAAAAACTAGAGATCTTAGTGCAACATCAATTTAAGAAGATAAATTTGGATATTAACAAGAGCAAGCAGTTATAAACTCTCTTGACATTGAAAGGAAGCAGGACTACACCCGTTGATGTTTTTTAAAGGTGCACAAATCAAGGAATTTAATCCGTTCACATGAATAAATGCAAAGACAATAAATAAGGAAAATATGCACTTTTTGTTTTTATTTATCCAAAGAAGTTTGTGATGAAAATCAATCCACATATTAGCGAAAAAATTGCTGCAGCTAAAGTCGCAATTAATACCCTTTGCTCTAAGTTCTTTTGCAGAAGGTATGTCGATCCTGCTTTCAAGTTGAAAGTGTTCGATACCATTAACAGCTATTTTTGCTAAGCAAACGAAGTGTATGGGTATAAATACTTAGAGGAAATAGCAAGCAAGCAGTACACCGAGTCATGTGCAGTCTGGGCTTCCTTACATCTACATAAGAAACCTGAAAGCTAAGGCAGACTATATATGCAAGGTGACCGAAGTAGACCGACATCGAAACTAATTTTGCAAGTGTCCCTCTCGTTCCCCATGACTTTTAAAGGAATCACATGACATAGCCGCTGCACATAACTCTCCTTTAAATCTGTCGAGAAGAAATGCGGATGAATGGAAGCAATTATTTTAAGACCGTGTGTCTGCTTTTGACACGGGGTTGTACGAAAGTTGAATTGATCGAGCGAGAGCGTCCTCCGCAAAATTTATCTTGATGATACTTGATTGTTCTCTAAGCTCGGACAATTACTTCAATAGTAGATTCTTAGCTGCGGAAATCCGTCTTATACCTTTATAATTTGACCAGATATGCTAGAGCTGAACTACAGGCCGCAGAGGACTGACAAAAACCCTATAGTTGCGCCCTTTGTAATCTCAAGCAATGGGAAATGTTCTACATTTCTTGGCGGTGTGCCAGATAATCCTAGAAATCCGGAGACCGTATTTTGCCAGGTGCTTTCTAACATCTGATGAGTGTCTGAGGTTTTTGAATGGATTTGGCGGTTCGAAGATGATCATTCGTTTTGTCTCATATACCATAAACTATCGCAATATGTTTATTGATTGACACTAATTTAATAAAAGATCTTAAGTCTGATTGCTGTATCTACCTTCATTATTAAAAGGCTATTCCTTTTGTTTTTACTTAATACGAGGGCTGGTCAATAAGTCCGTGACTTTTGGAATAAAACACAGATTTTTTGATAAAAAAATAATTTTATTTTTCAACGTAGTCTCCCTTGAGCTCTATAAACTTTGTCCAACGCTTCTCCAATTTTTTTATCCCTTCCAAAAAAAATGATTTGTCGAGGTCCTCAAAATAGGCCTTTATTTGCGAGATGACTTCATCATTGGAGTCAAATCATTTTCCACCAAGCCATTTCTTCAGGTTTGGGAACAAGAAGTAGTCGCTCGGAGCCAAATCTGGAGAATAGGGTGGATGAGGGAGCAATTCATAGCGCAATTCATGGTTTTTTGCCATGGCAACTGCACATGTGTGCACCCTTGCATTGTCTTGGTGGAAAAGAACTTTTTTCTTGGCCAAACGAGGTCGGTTTTTTTTCAAATCGTCATTGAATCGGTCCAATAAGTTGGCATAATATTCCCCATTGATTGTTCTTCCCTTTTGAAGGTAGTCAATGTGGATTATCCCGCGTGCATCCCAAAAAACAGTCGCCATAACTTTATTGGCTGACAAACCCACCTTGGCCTTCTTTGGCGCCGATTCACCCTTAGAAACCCACTGTTTTGACTGTTGTTTGGTCTCTGGCGTGTTGTGATGGATCCATGTTTTGTCCACGGTTACAAAAAGGCGCAAAACCTCCTCCATATTGCGATTAAACAACGCCAAACCTTTCTTTGAAGTTGTTACACGATTGCGTTTGTGGTCGACTGTGAGCAAACGCGGCACCCATCTTGCGGAAAGCTTTGTCATGCCCAAGTGATCACTCAAAATTGAAACCACTGAGCCATGCGAGATCCCTACGGCTTCCACAATCTCTCGCACTTTCAATCTTCGGTCGGCCAACACCATATCGTGAATTTTTTCGATTGTTTCGGGTGTAGAGACCTCAACTGGGCGTCCAGGACGTTCGGCATCTTCAGTGCTTGTACGGCCACAACGAAATTCAGTAAACCACTTTTTTACCATTGAAATCGATGGTGCAGAGTCCCCATAGTATTTTTCAAGCTTAGCCTTGGTCTCGGTAATGGTTTTTTTTCGCAAGAAATAATGCTTAATAAGCACACGAAATTCACTTTTTTCCATTTTCTCCTCAAATTAGTGAGTAGTCTGATAAAAATAGCTGTCAAACACAAACTAACTGACGCAGCAAGTTTAAATTTTGACAGGAGTCAACTGACAGATGCCTGTTGACAGGAGCAGTGTTGCCGTTTCAGTAAAGAGGTCAGAAATTCAAAAAGTCACGGACTTATTGACCCGCCCTCGTAGAATAGAATATATAAAATATATTAGATATTTAGATAGTTTTTACCTAATATAAATATAAAACTGCATCTCAGCTAAATGCAGGACTTTTAACTTTGATTTGAAATTAAATTTTTACTTAAATTATTCCTTTTTACGAAGTCATTCTTTCTATAATTATTTTCGATTTAACTAATCCAAAAGTCCAAGTTATTTAATAAGTATAACTCTTTTGAGTACGTAATTCATTAATTGTCAAATCGGCAGACGGTGTTCTTTTGTTTCCCATGCTTTATAAACTTTACTGTAAGGGTAAACCATATTTTTTTTAGAGTTATGTAAATAAAGAATTATCTTTTTTTTTTTATAATTTGCTTAAGCTAAAGGGATTTTGTTTTTCTGTTGTTACAGTACCCTTATAATGCTAAGAACACAGTGTAAGCTACTTGGTATTAGAAAGAATAGAGAGATAGGAAAGAAGTGTTTGGGTGCAGTTGTAGGGTTCAAATCTAATCTAATATTATGTGTTTGGCCACCTTTTTTTAAATTACCTCAAAGATGCGGCCTGGAAGTAAGTCGTTAGTCGTACAATGATTTTATGTAATTAAGAGACATTTTGGGCTGCGAAGTGGTCCGTATTTCTTCCTTCGTATAGGTACTTTACCGGTAAGCCATCCCCAAACATTTTCTATCGATAATGTTTTAGTCAAGTGAATACGTTGGCCAGTTCAATAAATAATTCCATTTTTTTGTTCTAACAAATGACTTTGCAGACGATCATTGAATTGGTGCATTGTTCTATTGCAGAATAAAATGCAAAGGTGCAAAAATCTTTGTGGAATTTCCACCATTTCAGTGATCTCAACTTTAGATCCAGTGCACCATAAAAGCTGATCCCACACCAGACCAATATTGCAACATTACGGCTGTAATGACATGTTGAAAACCGTTCTTCTTCTTAAAACTTAAACTTCTTTTCATCGGTGGAAACCACCATTCGCAAGCAATTCTTAATTTGATAATATAGTCTAGGGCTTGGCCATGTCAAAAATGTTTACGCACATCGTTAAGAGGGGCCTATCAACTGCTTATTTCACTATAGAAGTTCTTCTTCTATACTTTTTCCATAAGAATCTGTAAACTTAAATTTTTGCTTTCTCGGACGTCGCGTCGTTTTTGTTAATAACTGCACAAAACTTGTCTAATTAACTTCGAACTTTACACAACGATAATTGAAACGGATTTCACTAACAAATTTTCACGAATCCTTTTAACTTCACATCTGCCTTTATTCAACTGAACCAATTTTATTGTTTGCATTTCCGACTCTGTTTACAAAATTTGATAAAACTCCATTACTTTGTACAGGAAAGTGATTTTTGAATTCGCATTCTGAAACTGTTATTTTCGTTTACTGATCATACTTTAACGGGACATAATTTTCTGTTTTATTTAATAAAAGTGTTGCCTTTATTCAAGTTAATCAGAGTGTCAGTTAATATTATTAAAATAATGTCGGTTGGAGAAGCTATGTTTTGGGCCCTGTATGGGCGTATTAACGCCCATATATTTTCTTTCTTATTTAAGGCATCTAAAAAAGTATAAGATCCTATCCAACGTTCCGTGTGACCGATTTAAGACCTTCTGCAACAGATTAATCGGCCAGTGTGGTTTCCGGCCCAGCATTTCAACAAAATGCTTTAAAGACCAATGAGTTTAAAGTCGAAGACCCAACATATTTTTATCGATTTTAAAGCCGCATACGATAGGATTCATCTTCAGGAGCTCTACGTATCGATGGCCGAGTTCGGGATCCCGGCAACACGCAGTACAAAATACAGTTTGGAAATAGCGCTTCCGAAATATTCCAAAACTGAACCAAAGATAAATTATATACTTTTTACAAGCACGCAAACATATGTCGACCAAGAAAGAAAAAACGTTACCAGCACATTCGAGGTAGATAGGGAGTTGACCTACTTCGGAGGAAACATCAATTCTAAGAATGACACCTAAGTGGAAATCAGACTAAGAACTACCCAAGAAAACCGTTGATATTTCGGTTTGACAAAACAAATAGGTTCAAAACTCGTAAGACGGACGTCTTCTGTCTTCTTCCTTTCCTCAACGATGAGGTTATGACTAAATAAATCATAACCCTCCCACTTCACTGAATCGCTACTGGTCCGCCTGTGGGGGTCGCTGGTTTAACTTTATATAGCATTGACAGACCTGTGTTGATTCTGCCAGTTCTGCTTTATGACGCCGAGTGGTGGACTTTAGCAGGAAAGAATGGTAAATAAAGGGTTACTTCGAAACAAAAAATACTTTGTCGGATATTTGGTCCTATGTAGCAGAATGGCAAAGGGAGAAGAAGATACAACCACAAACTCTATAAGCTATACCAAGATGTGAATATAGTCCGAAAAACTAAAACACGTCGACTTCATTGGCTCGGCGAATGGACAATAATGCTCCAGCAAAGAGGCTCTTCAACTCCCAGCCCGATTTTAAAGACTAAAGCATCGCAGACGGGATCTCGGAGATTGGAACCTGCAGTGACTCAGGCAGAAACTCTTCATGTGTCGGGAGCCTGCGAAGTAAGTTCACCTTCAGCCTGAAAATGTTGACAACTGGAACAATAGTGTGATTAAATAAATAATGTTTTTGGGGTCCTTATTTAATCGAGCAAATATATCACCCTGGATTTCGTTTGTTTCAGACCCTATATCGGTGGATTATTTTTAAGGAAGTGCCACAAGGCAATGCAAAATTACCCCAAATTGTTAGCACGCATTCTGGAAATTACCAACATATACAATATACATGCATATACCCAACGTTGCAAGTACTTCAAATCCAACAGGCACCTCAGGCAGAGGCACATAGCACCTGTTTATGGGATCCACTTGTTGACCCGAGCTGATTTAGAGGTTTTAGATAGGGGATTTAAGCCCTGTGCCTACTCCCAGATTTTGTAGCTGGAGGGTGTCGTTTGCGGATTTTTTTTTAGGGATTATTTGTTTGGTCAAACGTTACCAACCCTTATTTTCAAGGTCACCCATTGCTTTCCTTTATTCTTGATAAACAAAAGTGTTTACTTAGCAGAGAAGTCCTTATTTAATCTCTTCAACATTATATTTCTGTTTTCACCATGTTGTCATAGCATCATATCATTGCCAAAACAATATTGTTTAGTCGATAGCCTAAAATCAATTGGCTTGATTTAAAAAGTGTTCTTCTCCTGCCTCATATCTCCGAAAGTGATGTTTCCAGAGAAATTTGGATTGACCTGTAAATGTTGACTCGATTTCTCCACTCCACAATAGTATCACTCTGCTTATCGTCTGCTGAACTAGGGGCACCTGTTCAAATACCACTTCCCATTCATCTATCTAGATAACTGCTATGTATTTATTAACTTGATATCAAAAATAGTTAAAAAAAATAAGTTCAATAGGTCAGAGAGTGTTTCTAATCCATACAACCTATCTATGATGACTTAATAAAAATATAAATCTGTCTAGTGACCTAAAATGTATAATAATAAGCTTCTTTGTTTAAGAACACTAAGAATTTGAAGTCTTAAACATCCGGCCAAATTCTGTGTAAAACTATGACACCCAATATGACAGTGCTCAAAAAGTGGTCGCTCGTAAAGATTTATAATATGAAATAGGTATTTCAGCAATGTGACCTATAGCAGTTAATATCCAGCTTAACACTTGCCGTTACAAACACTAATTATAAATGATAAAAAAAAACAAAATCTAAAATAATTAATGTTAGTTAATGTAAATGGAATTCGAAATGGAATTGGTTGAAGTGTAACTAATTTACAACGAACTAGTTTACATATTAGCTTAAAAGATATGCTTTAGATGTTTGTCCATCAGAAACTGGTTGGTAAGATTATAACATCCAATGACACAATTTAAAAGTAGAACATCAATTTGTAATATCAATTAGCATTAATTTTGTTTGTATTAACAATTATTTAAGAAGTTCAAAACCCGCGTTACATGGCTAATGTGTGGTTTGAGGAGAACCTAGATAATTAATAATAAAGTGATTTTATATTGCTGATGAATATAGTCTAGTGTTTTGTGATCTTAAATCGTAGAGTCCACTACAAATGTATCAATAACGAAGAAATTGGCTATGTCACAGAAATTGATTTTGCGATGAAAATCGAAGTTCACTTAGGGCTACTTGAACCATTTGGACTTGGTAATGAATTAACTAATGTCAGTTTTACTTTATGTAGATCATTCAGATCTTCCATGTAGCAACCTTACAGGTGTTGTTTCCTCATATTGTCAAGTGAGGGAGCGGCTGCACGTTGGCTTGCTCTTCCTTGACATCCCTACCGCTTTTGCAGAAATCGTTGGAATGTACTTCCATTCTGAAGGCCTCCTTTTAAGCGGGTTCCAGTTATTACCACAAATCGTTTCCTCTTGTGATTTTAAACACGCGTGCAGATTTTATATCTTGAACATCTTCGTTTTGAATATTTTTTTTTTAAAACGATATGGCAACGATGTCTGGAAGGGCTACCCGGATAATTTTCTGTGTTTTTTTTTTCTTTTCGTTTTGGCGTTTTTCACTTAATTGTTTCTTGGTGTTTTCTCATATTTCTAGAGTAGAAAAAGCCCAAACTTTTTTTGAAAAAAAAATTTTATGGAGACTATATTTATTTTTTGGCGTTGCAAATGTTGTTGAACCGTGTAAGTACTCGTACTTTCCCATGATTAAATGACGAGTATAGACAAGTTAAAAAGTTAAACAATCCGCAGCTTAAGCCGTTTCATCACTTCTAAATTCAGGTACATTATATGATATATATTATATATTTGCAATAATATATATAATATTCAATTATTAATCTTATTCTAGGAACTTTTATTTTGACACTGTGTATTCTAATTTAAAAACTAACTAAAAGCAACACTTACAATATTTACACATCAGAGTAATTTTGTTGATGGTTTATCAGGAATTTGCTTGAATAAAAAAAGCTCTAGTTATTTCTTTCCAGTATTGGTGCCACCATTAAGGTAAAAGTAGGGATTACTTGTTGTAGGGAATGCATTGAACGGACTGTTGGTGCCGTATGGATTGCTGTTATAGGGATTGTTATTATACGGATTATTGTTGTATGGATTGTTATATGGGTTGTTGTTTGCATTCGTATACCCATTCCAATTGTAAAGAGGAGATACTGCTGCATCAACTATGTATGGCCAAATGCCAACATTGTTTTGTTGGTATGGCAAGGCAGTCGTCAGGTAATCTTAAGAAAAAACATTAAAATTGTTATAAGAGTACATTATTTACTATCAACAGTCGAAGATACTCACTGTAAGGATCCAAATTCGAAAATATTGGCCTAAAAGGATAGTTATTAAAATATGTTTGCGGTCGTGCCTGAACCAATGAATTGGTAAAAATACCAAGTAACAAGGAAATTATTATCGTTTGCATGGTTTTAGTGCTAATGATCAACTGATTCATCAAAATCGGAGCATCAATTTAAATAGTAATCTTTTTAAATGACCAACGAATTAAATTTGTAATTGGACAAACTAAGTAGCAGTGCGGTATTGAACTTGAACTGTTGGAAAAAAAGTGAAAACTGCAGGGTAATTGTGTCTAATTCTTTTTAAATTAGTCACTCAGGTGTGTGCGCTGGAGCTCAACTTTACTAACAAAAGTTTTCATCATTTAAGCTCATGCAGAGGTACGCCTAGAAGATACATACGTTTGAATTTGCATTTCCACTCTAATACATAAGCGTGGCAATCCATATTAATATTATAAATGCGAAAGTAACTCTGTCTGTCTGTCTGTCTGTCTATCTCGCTTTAACGCCAAAACTACTGAACCGATTTAAATGAAATTTGGTACACAGATAGTCTAGAGCCTGATAATGGACATAGGCTACTTTTTACCGCAGGAAAATGCTTCATCCGCTGTCCAGAAGCGGAGATCTAAGCTGATATCTAAGAAAAGTTGTAACTCTCGAATGCTTTCTAGCTCCTAGCTTTGGAATGACTCATCCAAATGAAATAGGATTTTTTTTAATATAAATTTCAATTATGTACAAAGATTTTAAGATATAAATCATCTTTGTAGGTTATCCTGAAGTTGAAAAATAGGCATTAAACTATAAATTTTATACAATTAAAAAAAAGTAAAATGTTCGATTGAAGCTATAGATCGTTCGATTTTACCAGCGTTGAGTGGAGGGAAATTTGTGTGTGTGTGACACAAATCTGTTTCTCTCTCTGTACCTTTTGTGCTGTGCGCTTTTTCTTTCTTTTTTTATGCAGACTGGCGAAGCAAGGCGAGCATGGGTCAGCTAGTAACTTATATCTGCAATACCTATGCAACTTTTGTTGAATCTCATATTTGAATGTTGTATCGACTTTTGTTCAATCAAAGGTTTGAAGAGAATAAAATTGAATATGGAAAACTGTCGTTCTTAATTAAATAAGCTACCAAAATGTAGAGTTGAAAAACTAGTCAAACAAAATTGAGCAGTCCTCAACCACACTGATGTGAAAGCTGATCATAGTATTTAACTAAGCTTCGAATCTATCGTTGACAAATAATGTTTTGTTTTAGATTTGATCTATTTTTATTTTGTAAGAACAAATGTTATGGTTAACATAAAAGCTGACATATGAGGTAAACATGACATTATATAATATAAAACGATCAGTTTACTTATTTCAGCTTACTGCCTCTTCAACAAGTGTTTTTAATTGATCGAGGCGAGACCCTTGGTTCTGTTCTTGAAACTGATTCCTTTGATGTGGCCCAGCCAATTTATTCGTCCTTATTTAGCTTTTTGAATTCATCCACATATAGTTTTGCTTATTTTGTTTGCACTATTCCAACTGTCACTGAAGCTATAAATTCTATTGCCAAAAATCCCGAGAAAAGACTACAAAAGCATGGTTACGAGCAAGTGACAATTCTTCTCAACGCATCTGGCGTGAGAAGACTACAATGTAAAAGACCGTCCGACATTGCCAGAAAACCAGAAATAACAGGACTTGTAACATAACCAGCAAGATAGTGGTAGCGAAGAAAACATCTCATCTTGAGGCTTTTAAGAAAATTTAACACACCGGTCAAAACAAATAATGCAGCAGTAAACAAGCAAATCTGCTTTATAAAAAGAAATCAATATATATATTATAATAATCAAAAGTTCAAACTTTAAAGTTTTCAAACACTGCAAGGTCTTCAGCAGGGTTTTGAAAATCTGCGAAAACCATAAACGGAAAATCAAAAAGTTACCTTTTTTTTAAAATTCTGGCTCGCCAAGGCGATAAAATAGGGTGGCACTTCGACCTAAAAAGGTCGCCCATACGGCGGCCAGAACAATTTAGACTAGTAGAGTTTCCACTTTCCGTATAAAGCCGACAATGCTACTAGTAGATGAATTCTTTATGTCCTCGGGGCACATTTGTTCCCTGAAAAAGATCTTCTTTCTAATTCCGTTTAGGGCCGGACATTCACATAAAATGTGTTCAGCTGACTCGTCCTCTTCAAGACAGAGTCGGCACTCAGGAGAGTCTACTATTTTCATTTTGTGTAGATGATATCTTAAACCATGGTGGCCAGTAAGGTAACCTACTAAGTTTTTGATATCATGCCTGCTTAGGTTTAGGCATTTGCTGGCATTTTTATTGAAAGGCCTAATGGCTCGTTTGGTCTGTCTTAAACCTGGGATGCTTTCCCAAAGATGGATACATTTTCTGTGTTTCCAGCTTTTAACTGCTGCCCTTGCTGCTGATCTAGGAGTGCAGCAGAAGGGTTCGGGACCTATGAAGGGTGTTTCCGAACCTTTTCTGGCCAGTTCGTCGGCCTTTTCGTTACCTTCCACTCCGACATGACCCGGAACCCAACATAGCTTGGTCTTGTTACTTGTTACGACTGCCTGTATGGTGTTGAAGCAGTACATGACTGATTTGGAGTCAATCGTATGCGAGCTAAGGGCGTTTATAGCTGCTTCACTATCCGTGAATATATGGATGGTTGCACCTTTTATACCAGATAGATTTATGTGGCTAGCGCATTCTTGAATGGCGTGGAGCTCTGCTTGAAATAAGCTGGGACTTTTTCCCATGGGTATCGTAAAGCGTTTGTTTGGTTCGTATATTCCCGCTTCCATTTTAGAAGCATCCGTATACCACTTTATGCCGTTGTGGCTGTTAGGTGGGTTATTACTAACCCATGCTTCTCTCTTGGGGATCTCCGTGGAGAACCACTTATTGAAGCATAGTGTTTTATGAATGCGGTCTGTGACCGCGCAGTTCAAGTTGAGTTCTGGCAGTTCTTCGAGAAGGGTCTTAAGTTCCGGATGATCGTTAAGACTTATCTCGTTTGACTTATTGCACTGCGGATCGCCACTTTTTGAATGTATATGTGGAGAGGTATAATTCCTGTTATTGCCTCTATGGCAGCCGTTGGACAGGTTCGCATGGCTCCGGAGATACCAAGGCACGCAAGCCGTTGTACCTTTTTGAGCTTTTCTATTGCGACCTTTTGTGTGGATTTTGACCACCATACAATGGAGGCGTATGTTATAATGGGTCTTATCATCACTGTGTAGATCCAATGGACAATCTTTGGAGAGATTCCCCAGTTTCTGCCATATGTGCGCCGACAGGCCCATAGTGATTTTGTTGTTGATGTGAAAGTTCCAGTTTAGTCTTTTGTCCAGGATTACTCCAAGATATTTGTCTCGTCGGAATACTCAATGGTCGTGCCATTTAGTGAAATCTGGGCTAAGCTGAGATTTCTTCTTTTTGTGAAAGGAACTATGATAGCTTTACTGGGGTTTATGGAGAGATTTTCCTTGACGCACCAGTCTATAGCTATCTTAAGGGCGTTTTGCATACGTGAAGTAACTACGTTTGATTCTTTGCCCCTAATAATGATGACCAAGTCATCGGCATACCCTATTATGTCGTAGCCTAAATTACTTAGTTTTTGAAGTAGGTCATCTATGACCAAAGACCACAGGAGGGGTGATAAAACTCCTCCTTGTGGACAGCCTTTTATAGCTGATACTGATACTGAAGTCTGTCCTGACGAAGCAGTAATTTTCCGACTTTCGAGCATCGCTTTTATCCAGTTTATGGTGGGAAAGACCTTTCGGTGAATTAAAGCATTTGATATTGAATCATAAGCGGTGTTATCAAAAGCACCCTCTATGTCAAGAAAAGCGCATAGTGCAATTTCTTTGCAACGGTAGGCGTTGTTTATGTGATTTGTTAGTTTTAACAGGGCGCCTTCCGTTGATTTGCCTTTTTGATACGCATATTGGCAGGGGTGTAGACGTAGAGGCATGCTAATAGTTACGTATTCTCTGATATGAACGTCAATTATTCTTTCCATTGTTTTCAGGAAAAACGATGTCAAGCTTATGGGACGATAGGATTTAGGTAGTTCACTAGGTTTGTTACCTGGTTTGGGGATAAATACTACATTGACCTCCCGCCAAGTGCGTGGTAGGTAGGAAGAATTCCATACCCTTTTGAATGAGGGCTGGAAAAATTCCGTCATTTCCTGGCGCCTTGAATGGTTTAAATGAGTTTATGGCCCAATTTACCTTATCTGGACTAAATAATTTACCAGATAAACTATTATTTCTGCTGAGGTTAGTTGGATATGAAACCTCAGTAGTGTGACCAGTTGTGTGATCGACAATTAGGGAACCAGTTAAGTGAACTTGCAGCAAGGTAGCGAGAGTTTCTTCCCGGTCGCTTGTGATTGTTCCATCAGGTTTGATGAGCAATCCCATGCAGTTTGAAGGATCTTTTGAAAGTGGGCTCTGGAGCCGCGCAACTGCTGGCAGTTTTCCAGCTTTTCGCAGTTTGCGCGCCATGAGGCCCTTTCAGATCTTCGCAACTCTTGGTTGTATTTGGTTAACACCATGGTACGCTTCTATTTACCACGGTGCGCTTTACCTTACAACTACTCCTAAAGGATGAAATAATGATGTCGTTAAGCTGACATTGTGCAGCGTCCGCATCACTCGGTGTTAGTGGTGAATCTGGTAGCAGATCAGTTCTGATTGCCAGATTTTCACTATAGGTTCTCCAGTTTGTTAATTTATTATTGTATTTGACTGCCGCGCACTCGGTGTTGCATCGCAGCCTGAACATAATATGCATATGATCAGACAGAGAAGCTTCATCAGACACGTGCCAGTCCTCTAGAAAGTTTTGTATGAAAGGAGACGAGAGAGTAAGGTCTAAAACTTCTTCTCGTATACTGTTCCTAAAAGTTGGCTTATCTCCCTTATTTAGAATAACTAGGTCTTTACTATATAGATAATCTAACAGTAACTCACCTATTTTGTTTGTGTCTCGGCTGCCCCAAATCTGGTGATGTGCATTCGTGTCGCAGCCGATAACAAGATGTACTTGCTGAGTTTGGCAGTACTGGACAAGTTCCTGTACTGGTGTAGGTGGTACCTCATCTATGTCGCCCAGCAAAATACGCCGATGCGCATACGAACTTATGTATCACATGGCCATTGTGGCGTTCAATTAAAACGGCCACCAGGTCCCTAGTATTGAAACCTGGAATGAGAGAGAATTTTATATTTTTCGCAATGGAAAGAGCTGCCCTAGGTCTGAAATTACCTTTGGCAAAAATTAGCTCTCTATTTCTGCTGTTAAGACCAAAGATCTTACCTGTAGTTGCCCATGGTTCCTGGATTAAACCAAGAGCGACGTTCCTTTCGGCACATCTTTGGCTATATGTGTCCGATGCACCCATAGCGCGGTGCAGGTTTGCCTGCAGCACTGTCAGAGACGTCATTTCTTCTTCACGTACTCGGGATTACGCACTCTATGAGGTTTGTTATCACCCCTGCGTCGTACGTAACCTTGTTGAGAGAGACCACTTTGTCTCCCCCTTGGACTTCTGGTGTTCTGTCCATCTTTCCCGCTTGTATGTGCCTGTTCGGCCGCCAGTTTTGGCCTAAAGCGGTTACGGTGCGCGTTTGTGCTCAACAGTTACCTACTATCCAAACCGTTAGCACAAGTCATCATGGACATATATGAGGGAGGAAAGACAAGAGTAAGATGCCCCGTTGGCGTCACCGAGGAGCTAGCAATCAAAGCCGACGTACAACAGGGAAGTATCTTAAGTCCATTGACAGTCTTTGATTGTCTACTTGTAGGAAAAGTGACGGACTCCAAAGTGCATCAGTTATTTTTTCCTGACCATGGAGCCATCATTAGCGAGAATCAAACGTCCCTGGACATACAATTTGACCCCGATTCCGATCATAACATTTTCGTTTCAAAGATCGCTTATAATTTCGAATGTTTGTCAGCCTTTAGCAAGAGGTGAGGCAGTGGAAAATGTTATGTGTTCCTGGGTGGCAAGCAATCCTGGAACCCTTCGCTCACGAGTCCAACGCACTAACCACTGATCTACTAAAATAAACAATTGTTTTTCCAAAAAAAATCTATATCTCAGGACTCATAGAACATATCGATTTTCTTTATATTCCAAGATAATGACTATTTTAATGCCGTAAATATTCGCGGAGATATCAAGCCTAACTTGGGTTAGAGTGGGTTAGACTAAGTCTCTCCTTCAAGAGTCTGCATCTTGATGGATATTCCATGTACATCCTATCCGAGATTAAATGTTTTTCTTAGAATATTCCATAGAAATACCCACTAAAACACTTTTACACACGCACATAATAGCCTCTATCAACGGTCTCTTTAATCAACGAACAACAAGAATTATAGTCCAAGCAGGTAAGTCTTCCATAATAAACACGAAAAATGCATTTTTTTAAGTACAACTATTCATATTTTACTTTTATAGATAAATGAACTCTAGCAGCAACGTTATGTTTATTAGGATATCATGTAATCAGTTATGTTTACGTCAAATAGAGACAATTAACTGTGATTTCTTTCACATAATTTCAAACTATTTCTTTCCAGCATTAGCACCAAAACCATATGGATTACTTGGTGTAAGAGTATATCCATAAGCAACATTGTAATATCCATTGTTTAAGTTGGAATTGTATCCATTGTATGCATCCCTATCCAAATTACCATTGTAAGGCGGGGACACTGAGCTATCCATAATGTACGGCCAGATCCTCATAGTATTTGGTTGGTATGGGGCTGTCGTTGTAAAATAATTATTTTATTTATTAAAAAAAAACCAAACAAACAGAAAGTTCAATACAAAGATGATGTTTAATTTAATGTATATTTGAATAGCTTACTGTTAGGATAATTGTTTATATTTCCCTGTGGTCTTGCCGACGCTAGTGAGCAGGTAAAAATGGCAATAAACAAGGGAATGATTTCTGTTTTCATGATGATTACTGTGATTTATGAACTGAACTGAATAACAAAAACGAAAGTGATGATTTAAATAGAAAATATTTAATGCTAGAAGAAAACAAACAACATGGTGGTAAACGGCTCGGTAGAGAGTTTGAATAGTACACAATGATAATGTCATGATGGGTAATTTTAATTATATAAGTAGCACCTTAATTATTCCTATTTCTGTCCGGCCAACCGTTAATTTGAATTCCTTCCTAAGAAAGGTTAAATGCTGCTTATTCACTGTCAGTTATGAAGCCCTTGAATCGTATCTCAAAAGTTATCCTAACCGTCAGCACAAGTCAGTCTACTGTTATTTAATTTTGTAATTCTTAAATTTTATTAAATTTTCATTTTTGTTATTTATGTTATTAATTTTATAAATACTTTTCGATTCGCTTTTTTGTATTTTGAACCTTGAATTGCTAAATTGTCGACCGACATCACCCCATATGTAATTTATTTAAATTTAATCGATGAGTCATTCCACACTAACTTTTTTAGTTAAGAAATGTTTATTATTTGTATTTGCCTTATGCTATAAAAAATTGTACATTAGGTTTAAGTTAAAACGAAAATAAATATCTACCGGTGAAAAACTCCAAAAAAACCAAAAGCATTTGAGTCGGACGCAGTACCCTCTGAGTTCTGGAAAAAAATTAGACACATCGGGTCCAAATGGCTTATAATTCTCAACTCCAAGTCGATGAGGGGTGATTCAATGCCTAACCAGTGGGGGGGTTCTTCTTCCTGTGCACAAAGGAAAAGGCGATACGCGGTTCTGTGACAATTGCCATTCAATCAAGCTAATGTCAAACACCGAAGAGATCATTGAGCGGGTAGAAGATAGCCGAATTCGGAAAATAATACGACCAGTGCAGGTATATCAACCACAGATGCAATTCAAAATATAAGGATCATGATGGAACAACATCGCGGTTCCTTAAAGAATTGGCATATGGTGTTGGTTGATTTTGAAAAGGCATTTGATAGACAAACAATGAATTGGTTATGGGTGGCACTATGACAACAAGAGGTTCCAGAAACATACGTACAGATGATCATGGACATGTATGAGGGAGGAACGGCAAGAGTAAGATGCCCCGTTTGCGTCACCGAGGAGGTAGCAATCAAAGCCGATGTACACCAGGGAAGCATCTTAAGTTCCTTGATATTTATTACAGTCCTTGATTATCTGCTTGTAGGAAAAGTGACGGACTCCAAAGTGCATCAGTTATTCTTTGCTGACTATGGAGCCATCATTATCGAGAATCAAACGTCCCTGGACGTAGAATTTGACCCCGATTCCGATCATAACATTTTCCTTCTAAAGATCGCTTATAATCTCGAATGTTTGTCAGTCTATAGCAAGAGGTGAGACAGTGGACAATGTCATGTGTTCCTGGGTGGGAATCAATCCTGTAACCCTCCGCTCAGTAGTCCTACGCACTAACCACTGAGCCACTAAAATAAACAATTCTTTTTCCAAATCGATATCTCAAGACTCGTAGAAAATATCGATTTTCTTTATATCCCAAGATAATGACTATTTTAACGCCGTAAATATTCGGAGATATGAATCCTAACGTGGGTTAGAGTGGGTTAGACTAAGGCTCTCCTTGAAGTGTCTGCATCTTGATGGATATTCTATGTACAACCTATCCGAGATTAAATGTTTTTCTTAGAATATTCCATAGATATACCCACTAAAATACTTTTACACACGCACATAATAGCCTCTATCAACGGTCTTTTTAGGCAACGAACAACAAGAATAATTATAGTCCAAGCAGGTAGTCTTCCATATTAAAAACAAAAAATGCATTTGTTTAAGTACAACTATTCATATTTTAGTTTTATAGATAAATAAACACTAGCAGCAAAGTTATATTTATTAGGATATTCATGTAATCCGTTATGTCAAAGAGAGACAATTACCTAACTGTGATTTCTTTCAACTTATTTTAAACTATTTCTTTCCAGCATTAGCACCAAAACCATAGGGATTACTTGGTGTAAGAGTATATCCATAAACAACATTGTTTAATCCATTGTTAAAGTTGGTATTGTATCCATTGTATGCGTCCCTATCCAAATTACCATTGTAAAGCGGGGACACTGAGCTATCCACAATGTACGGCCAGACCCTCATAGTATTTGTTTGGTATGCTGTCGTTGTAAAATTAATATTTTATTTATTAAAAAAAAAACAAAACAAACAAATAGACAGTTCATTACATAGATGATGTTTTACTTAATGTTTATTTGAATAGCTGTATCATTCACTTACTGTTAGGATAATTGTTTTGTGGTCTTGCCGATGCTAGTGAGCAGGTTAAAATGGCAATAAACAAGGAAATGATTTCTGTTTTCATGATGATTACTGTGACTTATGAACTGAACTGAATATCAAAAATTAAAGTGATGATTTAAATAGAAAATATTTAATGCTAGAAGAAAACAAACAACATGTGTTAAACGGTTCGGTAGAGAGTTTGAATAGTACACAATGACAATGTCATGATCGGTAGTTTTAATTAAATAAGTGTGAGTCAGATGTGTGAGCATCAGCTTAGATTTAATAATGGAAATTCCCCCAAAATTCAAAACGCTAGTCATTATTTTATTATTTCATGAATAGTTTGACATACTAGTTGTCGTGGAAACGTTGCATTTCATAATTTTTAAGAACTGATAATACTTAATAGTAGGATGTGCGCTAATAACAATAATTAGGGCTAGGGTGAAATTAGCCTGACAAGTGTAGATTATTTCTCTAACATAGAGCAAATCTTTACACTTGTAAGAAACGAAAATTTCCTTCGACTTGTAGGGCCAGCTTACAAGTGTTAATTTAAAAAGATTATTATTATTTAATTTTTTTTTTTTTTTTTTTTTTAAATTCTGGCTCGCCAGGGCGATTTATAAAAGGTGGGGGGGGGGGGGGGGGGGGGTACTTCGACCTAAAAGATCTTTTGTACCGTATGGGCCATAAAAATTTTAAACTAGTAAAATTTCCACTTTCCGTGTAAAGCGGACAATTTTACCAGTAGAAGAATTCTTTATGTCCTCGGGGCTCAATTGTTCCCTGAGAAAGATCTTCTTTCTAATTCCATTAAGGGCTGGGCAAAGTCGGCACTCAGGAGAATCTGCTATTCTCATTTTGTGTAGATGATATCTTAAACCGTGGTGACCAGTAAGGTAACCTACTAGATTTTTGATATCATGCCTGCTTAGGTTTAGACATTTGCTGGCATTATGATTGAAGGGCCGAATGGCTCGTTTGGCCTGTCTTAGACCTGGGATGTTATCCCAATGATAGATACATTTTCTATGTTCCCAGCTTTTAATTGCTGCCGTTGCTGCTGATCTAGGAGTGCAGCAGAAAGGTTCGGGACCTATGAAAGGTGTTTCTGAACCTTTTCTGGCCAGTTCGTCGGCCTTTTCGTTACCTTCTACCCCGACATGACCCGGAACCCACCATAATTTGGTCTTGTTTCTTGCTCCGAGTATTTGTAGGGTATTGAAGCAGTACATGACTGATTTGGAGTCAATGGTATACGAGCTAAGGGCGTTTATAGCTGCTTGACTGTCCGTGAAAATATGAATGGTTGCACCTTTTATGCCAGATAAGATAATGTGGCTGGCGCATTCTTGAATGGCGTGGAGCTCCGCTTGAAATACGCTGGGACTTTTTCCCATGGGTATCGTAAAGCGTTTGTGTGGTCCGTATATTCCCGCTCCTACCCCCGTTTCCATTTTAGAACCATCCGTATACCACTTTATGCCGTTATGGCTGTTTGGTGGGTTATTGCTAACCCATGCTTCTCTTTTGGGTATCTCCGTGGAGAACCGTTTGTTGAAGCATAGTGTTTTTTGAATGCGGTCTGTGACCGTGCAGTTCATGTTAAGTTCTGGCAGTTCATCGAGAAGGGTCTTAAATTCCGGATGATCATTAAGACTTATCTCGTTTAGCTGTATTAGACTTATTGCACTGCGGATCGCCACTTTTTGGACGTATATGTGGAGGGGTATAATTCCTGTTATTGCCTCTATGGCAGCTGTTGGACAGGTACGCATGGCTCCGGAGATACCAAGGCACGCAAGCCGTTGTACCTTTTTGAGCTTCTCTATTGCGACCTTTTGTGTGGATTTTGTCCACCATACTATGGAGGCGTATGTTATGATGGGTCTTATCATCACTGTGTAGATCCAGTGGACGATCTTTGGAGAGATTCCCCAGGTTCTACCATATGTGCGACGACAGGCCCATAAAGCTCTATTAGCTTTACTGATTTTGTTGTTTATGTGAGAGTTGCAGTTAAGTCTCTTGTCCAGGATTACTCCAAGATACTTGACTTCGTCGGAATACTCTACGACCGTGTCGTTTATTCTGATTAGGCCTAGGTCTAATTTCCTCCTTTTAGTGAAAGGAACGATGACGGCTTTACTGGGATTTATGGAAAGATTTTCCTTAATGCACCAGTCTATGGCTGTCTTTAGAGCATTTTTCATTTTTGATGTGACTCCTATTGAGTCTTTGCCCCTAACTATGATGACAATATCATCGGCGTACCCAATTGTGGTGTAGCCCAAACTGCTCATCTTGTGTAGCAGGTCATCGATGACCAATGACCACAGAAGGGGTGAGAGTACTCCCCCTTGTGGGCAGTCCCTTACGGCTGTTACTGATACTGAGGTCGTTCCTGACGAGGAAGTTATTTTGCGACTTTCCAGCATCGCTTTGATCCATTTAATAGTTGGTTTATCTATATTTCTATGGTACAAAGCATTTGATATGGATTCATATCCAGTGTTGTCGAAAGCACCCTCTATGTCCAGAAAGGCACAAAGTGCGATCTCTTTGCAACGGTAGGCGTTTTTTATCTCTGTAGTTAGTCTTAACAGAGCGCCTTCCGTGGATTTGCCCTTTTGGTACGCATATTGGCGAGGGTGCAGAGGCATGCTTTTTGATATGCATTCTCTAATGTGAATGTCAATAATCCTTTCCATTGTTTTCAGAAAAAACGATGTCAGGCTTATCGGACGATATGATTTAGGTAATACTCTCGGCTTGTTTCCCGGTTTAGGTATAAATACTACGTTTACCTCCCTCCAGGTAACTGGTATATACCCCCAGTTGAAGCTGAACCTAAATAAGGCAATCATGGATGGTAGTAAAAATTCTATTCCATTTTGAATGAGGGCTGGAAAAATACCGTCTGTACCTGATGCCTTGAATGGTTTAAATGAGTTAATTGCCCATTTAACCTTATCCGGAGTAAAAAGTGTTCCGGATAAACTATGAATTCTGCTGAGGTTTCTTGGAATTGAGACCTCCGCTGTATGGTCGTCTGTAATGACCATCGTGTGAGAACCTGGGAAGTGAGCCTGAAGCAAAGTTTTCAGCGTTTCTTCCCGGTCGCCTGTGATTGAACCATCTGATTTAATTAACAATTCCATGCCTTTTTCTTGATCCGTTGACAGGGCCCTTTGGAGGCGTGCCACCTCTGGAAGTTTTTCTATCTTCTCACAGTTTGCACGCCATGAGGCTCTTTTGGATCTGCGCAACTCTAAGTTGTATATGGTCAGCATGGATTTATATTGTTCCCATGTGCCGGTGCGTTTGGCTTTGTTAAAAAGCTTTCTCACCCTCTTTCGAATAGACTCAAGATTATCGTTCCACCATGGTACGCACCTTTTAACCACGGTTCTTTTAACCTTGCAACTATTTTTGAATGAGGTAAGAATAATATCATTTATTTGACATTGCGCAGCATCTGCATCAATTGTATTTGATGGTGCTTCTGGCAGCATGTCAGATCTGACCGCAAGATTTTCGCGGTAAGTTCTCCAATTAGTCAGTCTGTTGTCATAACGGACTGACGCGTGTTCGGCATTGCATCTTATCTCGAAAAGGATGTGCATATGATCCGATAGAGATGCCTCGCCAGACACGTGCCATCCCTCTATAATATCCTTCATAAAAGGAGATGATATAGTAAGGTATAAAACTTCTTCTCTTATAGAATTTCTAAATGTAGGACTATTTCCCTTGTTTAGAAAAACGAGGTTATTGCTATATAAATATTCTAATAACGACTCACCTCTGTTATTTGTATCTCGGCTGCCCCAGATGGTATTATGTGCGTTTGCGTCGCAGCCGATTAGTATATGTACTTTCTGGTCCTCACAGTACCGGACAAGTTCCTGTACTGGTAAGGGAGGCACTGCATCCGTGTCTTCAGGAAAGTACGCCGATGCGCATACAAATTTATGCAGCTCTCGGCCTTTGTGGCGCTCTATTAGAACCGCCACCAGGTCCCTAGTTGTGAAACCTGGAATGAGAGAAAATTTTATATCTTTCTTAATAGAGATAGCCGCCCTTGGTCTGAAAGGACCTTTGGCGAAAATTAGCTCTCTGTGTTTACAATTTAATCCGGATATCTTACCATTGGTTGCCCAAGGTTCCTGGATTAGTCCAATAGCAATGTTCCCTTCGGCACATCGCTGGCTAAAGGTGTCCGATGCACCCATAGCCCTGTGCAGGTTGGCCTGCAAAACGCTGAGACGGGTGGTCATTTGCGTCTGTATTCAGGGTTTCGTACTCTATTGGGCTTGTTATCACCTCTCCTACGTACGATACCCTGTTGAGGAGTACCACTTTGTCTGCCTCTAGGACTTTTGTTTTTATGTCCTTCTTGTGCCAGTGCTTTCTTACGATCCATACCTAACTTAGGCCTGAATCGTGTTTGGCTTTCTCTGGCTGCGCTTGACTTCGCGCTTGTAGCTTCTTTTTCTGGCACAGTTGTTGCCGTACTTGAAGCTGCAGCCTTAGCGGCAGCGCTGGTGCTGGCCCCACTTGGGTCAGTTGCGGTGCTGCCGTGAGCTGTGACATCCTTCTTATCCAAAACGTGCTGTTTTTGATCTTTAGGGCCCTGTGTGGCCGTCTTGTCAGCACTTTTTAGGATAAGTTTGGTCTGTCCGAATCGGAAAGAGACCATACCCTTTAGCTCCACGAGTCTCCTCATGGTGCTGTCGTTTATGGCAAAGACCATATGTGCGATGTCTCGCTCATCCGATCTTTGCAGAACCCTCCACGTTCTCCTGTTCAGTTCTTTGTTTTGGCCATCTAATAGGGCTAGGATCCTTTCGCTAGCTACGCCGGTACTCTGCGGGAAGAACCCTCTGATGACATGTGGTTTTGGAAAATGTTCCTCTCCCACAAGCATCACCTCTAACCCGCATTTCTCTTTAAGCTTGGCGAAGGTTGCCTTCATCCACTCTGCAGTGGCGGCGTCTGCACATACGATCATGAGCCATCCGGCTTTGAACGTAGTACCGCGGAAGGCTGGTTTGACCTCCTCGTCACGCTGTTCGATCGTGATATCCATAATCCTCTCCTGTATCGAACCCATTTGTTCGTTGGAGAGAGGATTACGATCGATGTCCACTGGTACAACACCCAGTCTTACATAGCTCGTTATATTGCTATACGAGACTTTGTCGACGGTTGTCTTCCCAGTGCGACCTCGCTTCGCTTCGGATTGAGGCGGGGTATTATCCTCGGATCGCATTCGCTTCACCTCGGGACCCTTGTTTTCCATCTTTTGGATCGCATAGAGACGGGCCTGCTCAAAGGTGCTCCCCTTCTTCAGACTCAGTCCGTGCCACATTGCCGACTGTCTTAGGTACGTCCTCTATATCGGGATGTCTTTCATCCGATAATATGCTGTTGCATATGGTGCTGGATTCTGAAATAGAGTCACTGAGTTGAGACAAGTTCTCTTCAGGTTCCCCCATTTCAGAGTCGATGATTACCGACTCTATCCCTTTGACAAATGTCGTGTCGTCATCGACAGGGTGTTCTAAAACATCCCTATTTGATGATGCAATTTTAGAGGCATCATTCTCTATTGTTTCTTTTGTTGTTTGGTTTATTTTGAAACCCACGAGTATTCGGGATATGGTGTCGCCCGTGGTCTACCCGTCTAACCACAGGAAGGCTATCTTAAAATCGGAGGTCGCCTGGTATCCGAAGTTTGCAAACTAACGACTAAGCACCCTCTTAGCCATGCATCTCTCGGCGCTTGCCACCTTAGATTAGGGGTTTATTGGGGAAATAGGATTTAGGGATTTGATGGAGGGGGTTATGGGTAATTGAAAATTGAATGGAAAGAGGAGAAGGGTAGCGGACGTGTAGTCCTGGTCAGTTCTTAGTTGACGCTCATCAGACGGTCTGTCCCTTATCAGAAAGGCCCGATGACTCTTTGCGCCGTAAGCCTCCGCACCGGCACCATCGAATTTGCGTTCCATGATGGTACACACGTCAAGGTGACTGACCCCGTAAGGAGGGTATTATTTAATTACACATATATAAATGTACAGTATGAAACTTTAAAGATACAGCGCTATCTACCAGGACTTACGATGTTAAAATCAGATTTAGATACAGTTTTCTAAATTGAAATGTTGAATACATTTTTAATGTTTTGTTCTGAGGGAACTAAGAGGAGGGTTTTGGGATTTTTATTATGTAAACAAAATGTACAAGATGGAGAAAATTTGATTAGATTGACATGGTTGGCATAACGGAGGAGTGTCTTGTTCAGCAGGTAAGAGTGAGTGAGCTATGAGTGTCCGATTCTAAGTCTTAGCCCTTAAATGCGTAGTGACCCATAGCTGGCACAATCCAGTTTTTTTTGCCGATATGTTGGCTTGTTAACAAAAAAATGATATAAGCGCATCGTGTACCACATTTGGCATATTCGATAAATACAAAGTTAGGTAATTTAAAGCCGAGAGTTTCAGTACCTATATCAGAAGAAATCGCTTCACTGAAGAACGTGTTGTGCATTCAATTTGATCAATTGGTGAATTTGAAAAATTGTTTTCAACCAAAATAATACTTTATTAATTAAAAAAATAAAATAAAATATTTCACTGTAAGTTTGTAATTAGTTATAGTAAGAATAAAATTGTTTTTGCTATTTATGGCACACCATGCAATAACTTGTATTACAATTTTTTTTTAGATGTTCGGTATTTCTAAGGCATCCGGTAGCAGAAACCCCGTTTCTGACGAAGAAGTTTTGAAAATTTTTACAGACATTCCCAGCGGTAGTGAAGCTGATGCGTAAGGCGACGAGTAGGTATAAAGTTAATGTACCTTTGGAAAGCGTAGGTGATGTTTTCAACGAGAAAGTTCTGGGAGCACTTCTGGGACATAAAGATTTTATGGAAATTGAGTGCCCATTATTAGAGAACGACCCTAGTGCTGCAACGTCCAATGCATCTGATGACAAAGTGCAAATTACGAATTCCATAAAAAATATCTTTGCTGGAAAAAGAAAGACATTAGTATTTCGTCCGGTCAGTTAAAATTTCATGGCTCAACAGATTAACCTCCATATATAACAAATACTGAAACACCATACGAGTTTTTTCGATATTTTATGGACGACGAAACTATAACAAAAATTGCGGAAGAAACAAACCTATAGAAAATATAGATAATTCATATAGATGATTCATTCTTGTTGCTTATTAAAATTACCGTTTTCTTTTACATTTCAAGAGGAACTGATTTATTAAGTAACAAGTACATACAAAGAATTCATAGTTATGTAAGTAATGTATAATGAAGAATAGCGGGTAGTGTTTAGAGTATATATCTCGGCATATCTGCGTCTGTAGCGACAGTCAGGCTGCGCTTAAGGCCTTAGTCAAACCCTTAACTACCTCCAAAATAGTACGTGAATGCAAGATATCTCTGAATTCGGTCGGAAGGCTGAATTCAATTAAACTTGTCTGGGTCCTGGGTCATAACGGGATCACGGGAAATGAGATCTCCGATGAACTTGCTAGACAAGGCTCAGAGGGGGACTTCTCAGGACCTGAACAAGCGATCTGTATACCTGCGTCCTCGGTCAGGGCTTCCATTGACGGTTGGGTTTCCTATGAACACAATCGCGGTTGGCATGACTCTCCAGGGTGCAGACAGACTAAGCAAATGCTCCCCGACGTCTGTGGGAAATCCGCGGCATTCTTGTTGTCTCTCAACAGAAAAGACTGCAGACAGACTACTGGCGTTCTTACGGGACACTACGCTTTTGCCAAACACCTTAAGGTGCTAGGCCTAAGCGACACCACCAACTGCGAAGCCTGTGGAGAAAGCGACGACACTGCAGAACGTTTCCTCTGTGATTGTCCTGGTTTTGCTCATATCAGGTGGCAGGTTTTTGGTGCGGATATGGTGAATGCTGTAAACCTAAGCTCCTTATCATTGAAGCGCCTTCTCGATTTTCTTAGAAAAACGAGTAAATTGCCACAGTAAAATGTGGTGTGTCTGCCTGGTAGTACAATGGACCAGTATTAAGTCTGAGTGCTCCAGTGCAGAAAGTCTCACATACCCCGAAAAAAAAAAATACAAAATCATAGGGGCGGGCTACAGCCCGCTTAGGCGAACTGTTGGATACCCTATTCTTATTCCTATCCCTCATAAGTGGGCGTGACAAAAGTCTAAGTATGGTTGAATTGTTAAGAACGCTGTACATATTCTGTTATATAACATTTAAAAGATTTTATCAAACAAAAACGAAGCTTTTGTAAGAAAAACGTTCCCTAGCTCAAACTTTGGATTTTCAAAAAAAGTTTTTTTTTTGTAAATTGTGGGCGTGTCAGTAGGCGGATTTTGAAAATATTTACACATGAGCATAAAGGGCCCCCTAGAGAGTATATATTATAAATTTCAGCTCCCTAGCTCAAACTTTGGATTTTCAAAAAAAAGTTTTTTTTTTTTAAATTGTGGGCGTGTTAGTAGGCGAATTTTGAAAATATTTACACATGAGCTTAAAGGGCACTAGAGAGTATATATTATAAATTTCAGCTCCCTAGCTCAAATTTTGGTTTTTCAATAAAATTGTTTTATTTTTTTGTGGGCGTGTCAGTGGACGGATTTTGAAAATTGTATATCCCAAGCAGTTTTAGGAGTCATAGATCATAATTATATAAAAAATTTCAGCTTTCTAGCTCAAAATTCGATTTTTCCCAAAATTTTGTTTTTTTTTGAATTTGTGGGCGTGTCTGTGGACGGATTTCAAAAATTCGTAAACTTGATTATTTCGGGACCCTAGAGAGTATATTGTTAAAATTTCAGCTCTCTAGGTCCAGTTTAAAGGCCTAAGTTTTGCCGACGGACGGACATGGCGAGATCGACATTACTATCGATGTTGATTATAAATATAGTAACTTTTAGGGATCTACGGGCAATATTAAGGTATGTTACAAACTATGCGTTAAAATTAATATACCCTTAGAATAGGGTATACAAATATGTCTCGGCATTCTTATTCTATCGTCAGTCGGTAGGTATATTTTCAAACATTAGACTTTATTGGGACATAGAAATCGGAATAGAGTTCGTGAAGAACACAATGACGGTGAATCACTTTGAAAAGATTCGATGCATTTCAGTGACAATTCACAGATGTTAACTGCAAAACTGCACCTGAATTTGACAAGCTTCGTTGAAGAATTTAGAAGGGAGTGTTTATCTATTCCAATGGAAGAACATCTTTCTATTGATGAACAAATTTGCGCAACGAAGGTCAAGCAGCATTTGAAACAGTACCTGCCGCTAAAGCCTCATAAATGGGGTTACAAACTTTTTGTCTAATGTCGGGTTTCCTTCTTTGCATATAATTTTGAAATTTACAGTGGACTCGAAAATAATAGTGCCGAACGTATTTCATTCAAAGAGTCAGACTTGGGAGCAAGCAATAATATTGTTGTGCGAATATGCCGGGATCGAATTTCAAAATTTATTTTGATAACTACTCCACGTCTCTTCAACTTGAGCAATATTTGGCGAAACTTGGCATCTATTCATTAGGAACGGTGAGACGAAACCGAATACCAAATTGCAAGCTCCCGAATGATGCAGAACTGAAAAAAATACATACGGGCACATCCCATTTTTTCGGAAACTATGGACGTGTGCCAGCTTTGTTCCCCGTGATATAAAATCAAAACTAATGAAAACTCTGATACTTCCCATAATAACCTACACTGATGTTGTTTACTGTAAGCTTGATTCCATTTCACAAAATAAACTAAACGTTGCATTCAATGATATGATTCGTTATGTTCATGGGCTGCGAAGATATGATCATGTTTCGGCTTACCGGAATAACATTCTTGGTTGCTCTCTCACACAGTATTTGAAAGCCAGAAATTGTATTTTTTTGCATAAAATCATCTATTTAAAATCACCATTGTATCCATTCGAAAAACTGCAATTCTCACAGTCGTCAAGAGTATTCAATGTAATAATACAGCCTTGTAATTACACTAACTCATCGCGCCTGTTCTTTACTCACGCCATTCGGCTATGGAACTCTTTACCCGAGGGTCATAAAACGAGCATCGAGAGCCTCTGAATTCAGGACAGCTATTTTTGAATACTTTTCTCAACAGCAGTAGATTGTCTTTTTCCTATTTTTCTTCTCTTTATCTTTCTGTCTTTAACTATTACTTCATCTATCCCACTATTCTTTATATTTTTTTTTTCTATTATCTTTATATTTTATCTTTATTTTATATTAAATATACATGTAATTTCATTAACTGTTTTATTATATAATTTTTATAGTAAGGGAACTCTAAATGTTAATTTTGTTAGTACTCTTTAAAGACAAAGTCTTACATGTACTTAATAATTTGTAAATAAATTAAATTGAAAAAATTGAAACATCTGTTGAACATGTGGCCGATATCCAAGACGTTGACAGATAACACAAGTATGTACTTGCTATCGACCTTTGTAGGTTCTGAACCTGAGACAACAATAAACAGGTTCGACAGGAAAACAAAAAAAATATTTTAATTCAGTGTCCAGCTGCTATCGAGGAGTATAACCGCCACATGGAAGGCGTCGATTTAATGGACGATCGAAGATTTCAATGAAATCTAAAAAATGGTACATACGCCTTTTTCACCGCTTCATCGATTTAGCTGGTATCAATTCTTGACTAATGTACAAGCAGTCAGAAACATATACACCTGGATAGATTCCGAATAGAGTTGTCAAAATCTCTGTGTACTATAGGAACCAGCTCTAGCCTCCCATTAAAACGTGGGAGGCAATCGGGAAGTCCAATTCTTTCATTTTTAAACGCTGCAAAGAAAAGACAATGACCAGCTGCTTCCATACCAAGCAAGGATGTTAGACATGATACCATCAACCATATGCCCATTTGGAAAAATGTACGCCAAATTTATAAATTGTGGTGTCGCTCTTTGTTTAAACAAAGATAAAAATTGTTTTCAAAATTTCCATGAAAAATTAATAAACATGTTAAAGTTATTCATTGAGAAGATCACATGTTTCCAAAAAATTATTATTATTGTTGCGGAATATTTTCACGCAACAAGTTCCACCTTCTGTCCTTAATTTCCCCCCCCCGTACCCTTCTTCTTTTGGGTGGCATCTGCGAGGTCATAGGAAAGTGGAGGGCAACCAAGGTCCCATCAGCCTTTGGGCCACTTTCTCCGCACCTCGAGGGTACCACCCCCACAGGTACCTAACCCCGTGAGTAGAGATGACTATGGAAAGTGAGGGGTGAGGACGAATACAGACGGACTGTCTGTAGAGACGAATACAGACGGACGGTCTGTGGAGATAAATACAGACGAACTGTCTGTGGAAGCCAAGGCAGACGGACGGTCTGCAAAGGCGGGGTGCAAGCAAAACGCACCCCGCAACCAGGCGAAGTGTCTGCAACGGCAGGGTGGAACCAATACAACCCACCGAAACATCCACCCTGCAAATACAAATGTAATTCGCGGGCGCGGACGGACTGTCCGAATAAGTCAAATACCCAGAAGCGAATAAAGAACCACCACTGATACGGTGGGGTGTTAGGTTCGATGAGGGGGAAGAAGACGCTCTTCCTTTCTACTCCGTCGTAGGAGCACCGAAGGAGCAGCAGAGGAGTGTAGGCGGACGGCCAAGACAAAAGACACTCCCGCAGAAGACGTGACAACACTAGCAAACACTGAAGAGGAACGCGAGACACACAGAAGATTGGTCAACACAACACAACGCAATTGAAACAATGTACAACATAAACAAAAAGTAATCCTGTATAACGAAACAGAATGTAAGGAATGACCCGCTATTGGCCAGACCCTTACACCCTATCTGAACAGGATTCCACCAGGCAAGATTAAATCCGCGGTTTTCTTAAATTAATGTCAACTCACTTTGCTTTGTTTTGGTTTCTGGGGGGATTTGTGCACTTTACTCCACGCGTTGCGAGGGTTTAATTACCACATCGTCCGGACATTTCTGCTCCTCCTGGTATGGGTCATCCCTTTAGAGATCCAATCACTCCTTTTTCACCGATTTAAGGGTAATTTTAATAATTTGGGGATATTTATTGTTTTGACTACTTTGCACTTTGGCAGAACTCAGATGAGAAATGTCAAACGTAGATGATATTTTGAGTTGATGAGAAGATTGTTCCAGGTCGGTCAAGCAGCTCAATAACCCGACTTTCCAGTGGTGGATCGTGGGTATAAGAATGAATGGATTGAGTGGATGGAATAATAGCGAGGGGGTAACGTTCAGACTCACGCACACCATTGCGAACACGCTCCGGTGCCGCTGAATGTGGTCTGCCGTTGGCTCGCTGGAACGAATGAAGGTAGTGGGATATGGCGGACAACCACCAACACATAGGCGGACGTCCATTGCACGCCATAAGTGGGATTCCACTACCAATGTGTGTGCGAGTGTGTGAAAGATGAGAGTTGGCCGAACTGGAACAAAGAAAGTTCTGGAAGATCACTTCTTGGTCAACCACCTAGCTTGTTAGTCGGTTTTGTTGCGACAGGAGTTTTTGCAAAAGTCCAAAGTACAGAGTGATAGAGATTAATAGCTACGAAGAACCGCGCAAAAGTAGAGAGAAAAGAAATAAAAGCGAATTTTTATTAGAAAGAAAAGGAAGTGAGAGTTTAACGTAGAGACGGGATCATCAGAGTGAAGGATTAAAGGACATCAGAAGGAGTAGAAATAGCAGGACAGATTTTCCGAAGACCAGGATTAAGGAGTGGAATCCCAACACAAAGCTAAGTAGAGTTTTTTTCTTTGTCAGTGCATACTTTTCTGATTCGGTTGTGTTAGGATTATTGTAGTTTACTAGTCTGGTAGGATTCTGCCACGAATTTATCCCGCAAAACAAACGGGACACGCGACCCATTAAACCATCTTGGTATTCCGGGCGACGCCATCGCGGGTCACGCCGGTCACCTTTATTTGCCCTTCAGGCCATAATAATTTTAAATTCTTTGCCATCGGATTTTTTTTCGCTATCTTAATTTTTTTTGACTTCCAATAATAAAGTGACCACGCTCCAACTTAGCTTTATAACGTGCTTAAAACCTTTGTGTCTTCCTTTTTTTGAAATTAAATTTTTATTTCAGTGGTTCTGTACCAAGGTTTCACAATTTTCCACAAAATTGTGTGGCGCCCATTTTTTTTTTGCTCTTCGAAAAGTGTTCAACAGCGTAAGCTAACCTTCTAGGTTTTTTTGATTTCGTTCTCAACGAACCCACCCCAGGCTGAGTTATCGGGAAATTGCATTCTATGCGATTTTTGTTGCACTTCTTTTGATACAACGATCCGGGGTTTTGACGTTTGTTGGAAGTTCGGTATTTTGGCTCGGCGGTAGCGACCGCAATTAATTCAATTCATTTAGGCAACAAGTTAGTGCGATTAATTTTATCCCCGGAAAAAGTGCAACAAATTGGCGCCCAACGTGGGGCTTTTTCTTTTTTGTTTTTTCATTTAATCGTGTTCGCGCTCATTACATATATATAGTAGGAAATTGTCGGTACAAGCGTGGGGGTTCCATTGTGCCGACAATCATAGATAGTGTTGTTTTAGGGAAGTTTGTGTGTGTTCATTTTCAAGTGCTTTTTACTTTCTTGATTTTATTTTCTAGGATTTCAAGTGGATGTATAAATTGAATATTATAGACCTAAATTGAATATACAGTACATCAAAGTTAGCGGCCAGGAAATTGCAGTTGTTTACAGTTCGTGCGGTTTATCTCAGCGCTTGAAGCCAGTGGGAGCAAGGGAGATAACCAGAGGTAACTCGGTTATCAACAAGTAGGTCAAATTTTTCCTTTTGTTTTACTTTTGTATGCGATCATAAAATATATATATACCTATATTTCACTTATATTAAACAAATTAGTTGTTGCGATTCGCTTTTTTTTTATTCTTTTTATATTACTTTTACATATATTTTTTTTGGAGATTTTATCCAACATTACGTATTTACAATATACATACAATATACCTACATACCCATATTATTTCTTTTGGTCTCGTTCAATTTTTTTTCCTTTTGTCCGCCTATACATATATGAGACCATAAAATATATACATAGATACATGTCCATATTTGACGCATATTACATACATTTTTTTTTGCGATTTTCTTTTATATTTTTTTATACATTTACCTTTATTTTTTTTGGGATTTTCGACCATAATCTTTACGTCAGTAATTGTGTTTTATATACATACCCACACTTATATACATAGTTTCGATCGGTTTTTCGTACCCCATATTTACATAAATTGCATGTAATTTCTCGCAGGCCACCGCGTACATACAAACATAATATAAATAACAATAAACCCACATAGTTGCATACAATATCTTTTGGTTTTCTCATACAATCATTGATAAATACCAATAATCACCCATATATTTACCTGCACTTTACTCACTTCTCTTGTTGTTTGTACCCCTATCATACAAGTTACCTATTGATCTTATAAATCACACATATAATTACATACGTATTTCCCGTGGCACGTTTGGTCTCATTGGTTCCCATACATATCTACACATCCGGGGTAGTTTTGTTGTCATACTTCGGATACTGACTCACAGTGATACATACATACCTATTGTTTTGGTTTCGGTAAGGAATTTCATCGAATTAGATCAGAGTTACCATCGGACCTTTTTGGGAGCGACAGTAAATTGGGTCGTATTTCTCGAAGGTTTTAGAAATTATTCGGTGGATTCATTTTGGGGGCTTCTCGTGGTCTTTACCCTCTCTCTTGACGTTGCTTCATTTAATCGTTTTCTTCCGATTTCTTCTGGTTTTCTGGCTTTAGAGATCATAGTACATTTGGATTTTATTCTGGGTAGGTTGTGCTTATTTCTTGACTTCACTGTAGTTTGCGGAGGATCATAACACTCAAGCTTGTAGCTTTGGTGGTATAAGGTTGTTAAAAGTGATAATTAATACAAAACACATTTTTATTTTCCAATATCTTTTATTTTAGAATTTTATTTTTTTGTCACAACTTTTACTGTCTTTTGTTTCTGCGACGCGTTTCGAAGCAGTAGCTTCATCATCGGTATTAGTTTCCTTTTTGGATCTGGGAACCACAAGGCCTTTATATACACTCGGACACCAGGTCAATTCTTTTTCCCACCTTTTTAATTGTTTCTTTTTGGTCCACCCACATTCGACCCCTATTGCCATTAGCTGTTAGATATGGATATAAATAGATTGTCCAAAGAGGAGCTGACTTATGAAGTCGAATGGAGAGGCTTATCTTCGGGGGAAGTAGACCCCATGCGAAAATCTTTACGAGCGGCCAGAGCACTCGAGCGACGGGGATCTCAGGTGACGAATTTGGACGAGTATCCATTCACCTTCGAGCAAGATAGGGATTCAGTTCAAAAAAAGCTAGTGGAGATCAGAGCGCTCATTGCGAGCCACCCTGCGCGGGGATCTTCAGATTATAAGAAAGTCATCACAAAGATTGACTGGGCGACTGCTAGGATAAGCAGAGCGCACGCCACAACGAGCGACGAAGCCAGCGAAAAGAAGTCGATAAAAACCGAGCTGATGAGTCTACTCGGTGATGTGGAAGACAGCGAGGACGACGAAAGCCAATATGAGGAAAGCCAGGACGATGGCGGAAGGGAACAGGAGCATTCCGGGACACAGTCAGGGCAACAACGCCAAAGACGATCGTCGAATTCCAACCAGAATGAAGAACGGGTCTACATCCACGCGGAGAAGGCGGAGAACCTCTCCAAATGGAATATTTTGTTTTCAGGAGAACGCTGCGGCTCATCAGTAAACTCCTTTCTAGAACGTGTCGAAGAACTTAGGGAAGCTAGGGGAATAAGTGAATCTCAGTTGTTCAAATCATCGGTCGATCTTTTCAGTGGGAAGGCTCTCCTCTGGTTTAGGGCGGTTAGGCGAAATGTTTCTTCATGGCAGGAGTTGGTCCGGGAGCTGAAACTGGAATTCCTCCCCCCCAACTACGACGATCTGCTGTTGGAAGAAATTAGGCGTAGGACACAGGGGAAGGAAGAGTCCATTGGAGTCTATGTCGCCATCATGGGGAACATGTTTGGCCGGCTCTCTGAGCCACTTTCCGAACGACGCAAGCTAAGTATCGTTCAACGGAATTTAGCCCCATTCTACCAAACCCAACTCGGTTTGGCAGAGCCCCAGTCCGTTCATGATCTGGTGGTATTGGGAAGGAGACTGGAGATGGTTCGAGCGAATGTGGAAACATTCGCGCCACCTCCTACATCTCGCTCGCGAAACCTGCTGGAACCCGACTTAGCTTATATAGCGGCCGAGGAACCAGCAGTTACGGTTGTCAGTCAGAACCCCCAACCAACTCGCAGGTTGAGGTGTTTCAACTGCAACCAAGAAGGGCATCTTTCGAACACTTGTTCCGCTCCTAGGCGTTGTGTAGGTTGTGGCAGGGCAGGGGTTATGCGTAGGGACTGTAGGACCTGTTCGGGAAATGGGCAACGGACTCCTGGGCCAGCAGGACGGGAGCGCCGTTAAGTCTGGATAGGTTGCCTGCTGGCAACCAGTTGGCTGGACGACAAGAGGAGGTCGTTCACTTAGGTTTCACACTTGAGGCACACGCGAATGACACGCGCCCATATTTGAGGGTAAGCGTTTACGGGTTAGATTTTATCGGGCTTTTGGATTCTGGGGCGTCGCGAACGATCGTCGGTAGGGACGGATGGAACGTTTTAAGTAATTTAGGATTAGTTTTAGGGAAAGGCAACGTTAGGAAGGTAGCTTTAGCAGATGGGGCGGGGGTAGAAGTAGCTGGTAGTGTTTTATTGCCTTTCATAGTTCAGGGAAAAACAGTGTTGATCGATTGTCTGGTCATCCCAACTCTCCCACATGCACTGATCCTGGGTGCCGACTTTTGGACCCGAACGGGAATCGTCCCGGATTTGAGATCAGGCGAGTGGAGTTTTTCGAATCAAGCCGCGGTGGCTTCGATTTCCACGATCATGGAACGATCGGAGTTGGATGAAACCCAGAATACGCAACTCGAAACACTTATAGGGCGAGTTTTTCAGTCCATGCCCGAAGGCATTGGATGCACCCATCTTGTAGAACATAAGATTAGGACGACGTCTGAACCAATTAAGCAGCGGTACTATCCAGTCTCGCCTGCGGTTCAACGTCACATAGACAAGGAGTTAGAAGAGATGTTGAGGGAAGATATAATCGAAAAATCGACTAGTCCGTGGGCTTCGCCCATAGTTATGATTAAAAAGAAAGATGGGTCATTTAGATTCTGCGTAGACTACAGGAAGTTGAATAAAGTTTCGGAACGGGATGCGTATCCCCTTCCTTATATCTCTGCTACGCTGGACAAACTCCGGGATGCCAAGCATCTTTCGTCGTTGGACATAAAGTCGGCGTATTGGCAGATTCCCGTTGAGGAAGCTTCGCGGCAGTATACCGCATTTACTGTACCCAATTGTGGACTCTTCCAATTTAAGAGGATGCCATTCGGGCTGCACAATGCACCGGCAACGTGGCAACGCTTTATCGATACCGTGCTTGGGGCCGATTTGGAACCACACGTATTCGTATATCTTGATGACATCGTCATCGTAACTAACTCATTCCAACAACATCTGGAAATTTTGGAAGAGGTTTTTAAGCGATTGTGTGCGGCTGGTCTCAAGGTTAGCAGGGAGAAGTGTAACTTCTGTAGGCCCTCGCTGAAATTTTTAGGATACGTGGTAGATCGCAACGGTTTGCATGTCGACCCAGAGAAGGTCGAAAGTATGCTCCAGATCCCCGCACCCAAAAACGTTAAGGAAGTTAGAAGTTTCGTCGGAACGGTATCCTGGTACAGGAGATTTATACCGAACTTTGCAGTTCTGGTCAAGCCGTTAACCGACCTATTGAAGAAGAAGAGTAGGTTCGTCTGGTCTGAAGAGTGCGAGGGGAGTTTCCGGAAAGCAAAGGAATGCTTGATAACGGCCCCGATTCTGACCTGTCCGGATTTTGAGCGTCCCTTTGTTGTACAAACAGACGCATCGGACTATGGGGTTGGAGCAGTGCTTAGTCAGACTTTTGATGACGGAGAAAAAGTGATTTGCTACTTGAGTAGGTCGTTGAATAGGAACGAGAGGAACTATTCAACCACGGAGAAGGAGTGCTTGGCCGTACTATGGGCAGTAGAGAAGTTGCGGCCATACATCGAAGGCGTTCGGTTTACGGTCGTGACGGATCACTATTCCCTTGTGTGGTTGAGTAATCTCAAAGATCCGTGCGGTAGATTAGCGCGCTGGGCGGTTCGCCTTCAGCAATTTGATTTTACTATCGTGCATCGGAAAGGAAAAGACCATGTGGTTCCGGATATGCTTTCGAGGAATGTCGCTTTCGCGGCAGGAATCGACGAGAGAAGTTCGGATCCTTGGATCGCCAAGATGATCACGGAAGTGGAATCCAATCCTTTAGCTTACCCCGCCTGGAGGGTCGATAGAGGGGTTTTATTTAAATTTGTCAAAGCAAATCACATCGTAGTTCACGAAAATGGTCAGGAATGGAAGGAAGTAGTTCCGAAAGTAGATAGAGTTAGAATTTTAAAACAATGTCACGACCATCCCTTGGCCGGACATATGGGGGTTAGGAAAACGTTCGCGAAGATTGCCTCGAGATATTATTGGCCGAAATTAAGGTCAGACGTTACGAAATACGTCCGGAATTGTAAAATATGCCAAAGGGTGAAACCGGTGAATGACAAGCCAGCTGGTTTAATGGTCGAAAGGATAGGGACTTCGAACCCATGGGAGATGATTTGTGTTGACTTGGTAGGCCCTCTTCCTAAATCGAGTAGGGGTTTTATTTATATTTTAACTGTGGTCGACTATTTTACAAAATTTCCCCTTTTATTTCCCCTGAGATCCGCAACCGCGAAGTCGGTGTGTAAGGATCTGGAAGACAACGTCTTCACGCTGTTCGGCGTACCAAAGTGGATCGTCTGTGACAACGGTCCCCAATTCCGAAGCAAGGAATTGAAAGCGCTATGCGAAGCGTACGGGTCACAACTAAAATTTACTGCGCATTACCATCCGCAGGCTAATCCTGCGGAGCGGATTAATCAAATCATAAAAACGACGTTACGTGCCTATGTGTCGGAGAACCATAGGACGTGGGATACGCACCTGGCAAAGGTAGCGTGCTGTATAAGGACATCGCAACATGAGGTCTTGGGAGTCTCACCGTACTACGCGAATTTCGGGAGGGATATGGTCACATGTGGTCGTGACTGTCCCTTCGAGAGGATATCGTCAGACAGAAGGGGCGATAGGCCCAATACCGGAAAAGATTCCGGTGGTAGGGAAACAGAGTTAGCAGATGGGAGTATGAGAGTAGAACAAGAGGAAGTAGGGATGTCGGAGCTAGGTAGGCGTTTTAAGGAGCTAAGAAAGGATATAGGTAGAAAGTTAGCGGAGGCGACCAAGAAGTCCGCGAAAACCTACAACCTCCGTCGGCGGGATGTTCAATACCTGCCGAATGAGGTTGTATGGAGAAGGAATTTCATCCTATCCGATGCCGCGAATTACTACGCCGCCAAATTAGCTCCAAAGTACGTTGGACCCTTTCGGATCCGGAAGCGCCTCTCGCCATGGACCTATTTACTTGTTGATGAAGACGGGAAAGAACGCGGATCCTGGCACGTGAAGGATCTCAAGCCTTATCACGACGCCAGCGACGAGTAGTCTAGCTTTTGTTTTGAAGGCCCAACCATATACTTCTAATATTAAAGTAGTTCCGTTTAATTTTGATGTGCTAGACGGGCAATATGGCCATTGATGGACATGTGTTTCCCCTGTTGTGGCGTTACCCTTAGTCTGGGAAAATGGTTTGGGTTCCTTCGGAAACCAAGACCATTTCCGCGGAGGTGAGGGTGGGGTTTGTTGCGGAATATTTTCACGCAACAAGTTCCACCTTCTGTCCTTAATTTCCCCCCCCGTACCCTTCTTCTTTTGGGTGGCATCTGCGAGGTCATAGGAAAGTGGAGGGCAACCAAGGTCCCATCAGCCTTTGGGCCACTTTCTCCGCACCTCGAGGGTACCACCCCCACAGGTACCTAACCCCGTGAGTAGAGATGACTATGGAAAGTGAGGGGTGAGGACGAATACAGACGGACTGTCTGTAGAGACGAATACAGACGGACGGTCTGTGGAGATAAATACAGACGAACTGTCTGTGGAAGCCAAGGCAGACGGACGGTCTGCAAAGGCGGGGTGCAAGCAAAACGCACCCCGCAACCAGGCGAAGTGTCTGCAACGGCAGGGTGGAACCAATACAACCCACCGAAACATCCACCCTGCAAATACAAATGTAATTCGCGGGCGCGGACGGACTGTCCGAATAAGTCAAATACCCAGAAGCGAATAAAGAACCACCACTGATACGGTGGGGTGTTAGGTTCGATGAGGGGGAAGAAGACGCTCTTCCTTTCTACTCCGTCGTAGGAGCACCGAAGGAGCAGCAGAGGAGTGTAGGCGGACGGCCAAGACAAAAGACACTCCCGCAGAAGACGTGACAACACTAGCAAACACTGAAGAGGAACGCGAGACACACAGAAGATTGGTCAACACAACACAACGCAATTGAAACAATGTACAACATAAACAAAAAGTAATCCTGTATAACGAAACAGAATGTAAGGAATGACCCGCTATTGGCAAGACCCTTACACCCTATCTGAACAGGATTCCACCAGGCAAGATTAAATCCGCGGTTTTCTTAAATTAATGTCAACTCACTTTGCTTTGTTTTGGTTTCTGGGGGGATTTGTGCACTTTACTCCACGCGTTGCGAGGGTTTAATTACCACATCGTCCGGACATTTCTGCTCCTCCTGGTATGGGTCATCCCTTTAGAGATCCAATCACTCCTTTTTCACCGATTTAAGGGTAATTTTAATAATTTGGGGATATTTATTGTTTTGACTACTTTGCACTTTGGCAGAACTCAGATGAGAAATGTCAAACGTAGATGATATTTTGAGTTGATGAGAAGATTGTTCCAGGTCGGTCAAGCAGCTCAATAACCCGACTTTCCAGTGGTGGATCGTGGGTATAAGAATGAATGGATTGAGTGGATGGAATAATAGCGAGGGGGTAACGTTCAGACTCACGCACACCATTGCGAACACGCTCCGGTGCCGCTGAATGTGGTCTGCCGTTGGCTCGCTGGAACGAATGAAGGTAGTGGGATATGGCGGACAACCACCAACACATAGGCGGACGTCCATTGCACGCCATAAGTGGGATTCCACTACCAATGTGTGTGCGAGTGTGTGAAAGATGAGAGTTGGCCGAACTGGAACAAAGAAAGTTCTGGAAGATCACTTCTTGGTCAACCACCTAGCTTGTTAGTCGGTTTTGTTGCGACAGGAGTTTTTGCAAAAGTCCAAAGTACAGAGTGATAGAGATTAATAGCTACGAAGAACCGCGCAAAAGTAGAGAGAAAAGAAATAAAAGCGAATTTTTATTAGAAAGAAAAGGAAGTGAGAGTTTAACGTAGAGACGGGATCATCAGAGTGAAGGATTAAAGGACATCAGAAGGAGTAGAAATAGCAGGACAGATTTTCCGAAGACCAGGATTAAGGAGTGGAATCCCAACACAAAGCTAAGTAGAGTTTTTTTCTTTGTCAGTGCATACTTTTCTGATTCGGTTGTGTTAGGATTATTGTAGTTTACTAGTCTGGTAGGATTCTGCCACGAATTTATCCCGCAAAACAAACGGGACACGCGACCCATTAAACCATCTTGGTATTCCGGGCGACGCCATCGCGGGTCACGCCGGTCACCTTTATTTGCCCTTCAGGCCATAATAATTTTAAATTCTTTGCCATCGGATTTTTTTTCGCTATCTTAATTTTTTTTGACTTCCAATAATAAAGTGACCACGCTCCAACTTAGCTTTATAACGTGCTTAAAACCTTTGTGTCTTCCTTTTTTTTGAAATTAAATTTTTATTTCAGTGGTTCTGTACCAAGGTTTCACAATTTTCCACAAAATTGTGTGGCGCCCATTTTTTTTTTGCTCTTCGAAAAGTGTTCAACAGCGTAAGCTAACCTTCTAGGTTTTTTTGATTTCGTTCTCAACGAACCCACCCCAGGCTGAGTTATCGGGAAATTGCATTCTATGCGATTTTTGTTGCACTTCTTTTGATACAACGATCCGGGGTTTTGACGTTTGTTGGAAGTTCGGTATTTTGGCTCGGCGGTAGCGACCGCAATTAATTCAATTCATTTAGGCAACAAGTTAGTGCGATTAATTTTATCCCCGGAAAAAGTGCAACATTATTATATTTTTGTTTTTAAAAATATTTCGTACTTTCATAAATTGGGAATTAATTATTAGTATTGCAATAATCCTATAAATGTGTTCTACATATTATGCGTAAGTATTATGTACAGGGTGGCGCACAAATCGTGCTACAAAAACAAAACGTAATAAATTTTTTTCTGTGTGGCTTATTTTTTTATTCGGCAGGTTACTATTTATATTTATTAAAATGAATGCTTGGGATAATGAAAAAAAGGTTTGGATAGTGCAGCGGTACCATGCTTTGCAGCCCTTCATTTCCGTCCAAAGGGAATTTAGGCGGAAGTTTGGTGGCACTCCCCCGAGTAGATGGACCATTATGAGGCTGGTAGTCATGTTTGCCGAATCTGGAACCATCGCACGAAAACCGTTCAAGACACAATCGCGGCTGTAGCATCGTCAATTCAAGAAAATCGCATATTGGAGTTAGCAGACGGTCATTACAACGGATAATTCATGATGACCGAAACATGTTTCCGTACAAAGTCCAAATTACAGGCAAGTAAAACCCTCTGGGTTTGCCTATTCGCCTGGAATTTTGCAAAAAATTATTGAAATGACCGAAGGAGACAACAGCTTGATACTTAATGAGATGGTACTGCAACCAGAACGAGTCACTGTGTGGTGCACAGTTTCATCAAGGTGCATTGTGGGGCCATACTTCTTTGAAGAAAACAGTGTAAGAGTAACTGTCAATGGGGACCGTTATTTAAAGATTTTGAAGAAGTTTTTTTTTAACCAGAACTGCGCTGAAGAAGTATCCGTTTCAATAGCATTTAGTTCCAGCAAGATCGAACAACTGCACGCATAGCCAGACTGGTTATGGCGGAGCTCCAACGAAAATTCCTAAACAAATTAATATCCGCTGGCCGCCAAGGGCACCTGACCCGACTGCACCAGCCTTTTTTTTATCATGCTATGTCAAGCAAGAGGTGTACAAATCGAAACCAAGGAATTTGACTGAATTGAATATTGTTACCATTAAAACAATAATTGAGGCGATCCTGAATTCAACCCTTCAGGCTGCAATGAATAATTTTCTGATCAGGTGTCGCATATGAGCATGGAGGTCATTTACGGTCTATCATCTTCAAAAACAATTAGTTATATAAAATAAAATTGAATTTTCTATACAATAAAAAAAAAGAAATACATTGATTACGAAAAAAGTTATTTGAATTTCTTATTGTAGCACAATTGGTGCGCCACCCTGTAATTAATATAATTACTTATTTATTTATGTTGGTTTGTTTTCTGTTACCCTTTTTCGTTATGAACAAAATTAGTCGATGTTAAAATGAAATGTTTTCTTATTTCTCCAAACGTGCTTAATTCGGCACAATCGCATTTTAACAAGTTTGATAACTTAAATATTGAAAATTATTAATAACAAAATGTTTAACGTGTGGATGTTTACCAAAAAAAAAAATGTTCGCAATCTTTTGACTTTCGGAAAGCAAATTTTCAAAGGCTTTCTGATGAAATTAATAGCCTTAATTTTAATCTTACTGCGTTATCTAATATTGAAAATACAGTCGGTGCTTTTTATTCTTTGATGGATAACTGCATGAAAAAAGTGATTCCTGTCAAATCCTCTAGGAATATGAAAACATCCCATCCTTGGTATACTAAAGAGCTCAAATCGATACGAAACAGACGTAATAGAGCTTGGAAGAACTATTTAAAAAGTCTCTGCCATTCAGATCTTGAACTCTATCTCACATTATTCAATGAGTTTAAATCTTTATCCTGCAACTTATATATTGACTACATAAGTAAAATGGAATGCTCTCTAAAATTGGACCCCAAACTTTTTTGGGGATTTGTTAATTCTAAGAAAAAAACCGATGGTTATCCATCGAAACTTACTTACAATAGATCTACAAATGCTGATTCGATAGATGCAAGCAATATGTTTGCAGATTATTTCAGTAAATCGTTTAGGGTGACCCCTCTTCACATAGATGAGCAATATTTTAGTTATCTAACTAGCTGTTCCCAAATAAGTTTTAGTAGCTTCTCATTTGACTTGGAAACAATTTTAAAATTTATTTCTTCTCTGAAGAATGATTATTCATCAGGTCCTGATGGCATTGCACCGATCGTTCTTAAAAAATGCAGTCATGCAATTGCTCCATATCTTAAGTATCTGTTTGAATTGTCCAGGTAAATTGTACAGGTAAATTCCCTAATGTATGGAAAAGTGCTTTTATCACACCTGTATTTAAAAAAGGCGAACGTGGTGATATCACTAATTATAGGCCTATTTCAAAGCTTTCGTGTATCCCTAAGCTTTTTTAACAAATTGTTTGTGAAAAGTTAATATTTCTTTGTCACAATATAATTTGTAATAACAGCATGGATTTGTAAGAAACAGATCCAATGTCACTAATCTATTAAGTTTCTTGCATGATTGTTCTAATGCCTTAGAGAATAAGGACTAAATGGATTGCATATATACTGACTTTTCTAAAGCTTAAGACCAGCTGTCCCATAAAATAATCGAGTTTAAGCTCAGCGCTTTTGGTTTCCCACCAAGTTTCATAAAATGGGTTAATTCATACCTTTTTTTAAATTCTGGCTCGCCAAAGGGATTTAAAGGGGGGGGGGGGGGGGGGTACTTCGACCTAAAAGATCTTTTGTACCCTATGGGCCAGAAAAGTTTAAACTAGTAGAATTTCAACTTTCCGTGTAAAGCGGACAATTTTACCAGTAGAAGAATTTTTTATGTCCTCGGGGCTAATTTGCTCCCTGAAAAAGATCTTCTTTCTAATTCCATTAAGGGCTGGACATTTACATAAAATGTGTTCAGCTGACTCGTCCTCTTTAAGACAGAGTCGGCACTCAGGAGAGTCTGATATTCTCATTTTGTGTAGATGATATCTTAAACCATGGTGACCAGTAAGGTAACCTACTAAGTTTTTGATATCATGCCTGCTTAGGTTTAGACATTTGCTGGCATTTTTATTGAAGGGCCGAATGGCTCGTTTGGCCTGTCTTAGACCTGGGTTGCTTTCCCAAAGATAGTTACATTTTCTATGTTCCAAGTTTTTAATTGCTGCCGTTGCTGCTGATCTAGGAGTGCAGCAGAAGGGTTCGGGACCTATGAAAGGTGTTTCTGAACCTTTTCTGCCCAGTTCGTCGGCCCTTTCGTTACCTTCTACCCCGACATGACCCGGAACCCACCATAATTTTGTATTGTTTCTTATTCCAAGTGTTTGTAGGGTATTGAAGCAGTACATGACTGGAGGGCGTTTATAGCTGCTTGACTATCCGTGAAAATATGGATGGTTGCACCTTTTATGCCAGATAAAATAATGTGGCTGGCGCATTCTTGAATGGCATGGAGTTCTGCTTGAAATACGCTGGGACTTTTTCCCATGGGTATCGGAAAGCGTTTGTGTGGTCCGTATATTCCCGCTCCTACCCCCGTTTCCATTTTAGAACCATCCGTAATATTTTATGCCGTTGTGGCTGTTTGGTGGGTTATTACTAACCCATGCTTCTCTCTTGGGGATCTCCGTGGAGAACCGTTTGTTGAAGCATAGTGTTTTTTGAATGCGGTCTGTGACCGCGCAGTTCATCGAGAAGGGTCTTTAGTTCCGGGTGATCATTAAGACTTATCTCGTTTAACTGTATTAGACTTATTGCACTGCGGATCGCCACTTTTTGAATGTATATGTGGAGAGGTGTAATTCCTGTTATTGCTTCTATGGTAGCAATTCATTACCTTAGATGAAGGGTTTATCAAGTCAAATTTAGAGGATCGCTATCTGCATCTTTTACAGCTCAGTCTGGAGTTCCCCAAGGTAGTCTCCTCGGACCAATTTTATTTATACTAGCCATTAATGATGTTAAAGCATGTATAAATCACAGTAATATTCTGATCTACGCTGATGATATGAAAATATTTAAATCTATCACTAGTCAGCAAGATAGAATTTTTCTTCAATCTGACATTAATAGCTTCGCCAATTGGTGTGATAAAAACGGTTTATCCCTGAACCCTACGAAATGTCAACATATGACATTCTCTAGAAAGAATATACCTTCCACCTTTCAATATTCTTTGTCTCAACATATTCTTTGTAATGTTGATAATTTTAAGGATCTTGGGGTTTATTTCGATCCCAAACTGGTTTTTGCCAAGCATATCAATTTTATTGTTAATAAATCTAATTCTATGCTGGGCTTCGTAAAAAGGTGGGCGAAAGAATTTAATGACCCATACGTTACTATGTCATTGTACAATTGTTTTGTCCGTCCGATTCTAGAGTATGCTTCACAAGTTTGGACACCGTTCTACAACATTCATTCAAATCGAATAGAGGCCATTCAACGTAAATTTATTCGATTTGCACTTAGAGGACTTCCATGGGATGATCCTTTTAACCTTCCTCCTTACAGTCAGCGTATTAAGCTTCTTCAAATGTTACCCCTTTCTCAACGAAGGCTTAATAGCGATATCATTTTTTTACAGCAGCTTATATCCGGTCAAATAGACGCACCTGACCTGTCATCTATTGGCTTTAATTTTTGGTGTGGTGCCCATAATTTACGTAGTGTTGATTTATTGTTTAGCCCCCATCATAGAGCGAATTATGGGAGGCATGAGCCTATTAGTCGCATGAGTAGATTCTATAATATAAATGATCATGTGATTGACTTGCATGTTAGTAAAATTAAGCTGAAAAATATTTTGCGTAATAATACCTTAATGTCTTAATTTATTTGCATGATTTGTGTTTGTGTTAGTATTTTATAGGTACATAATTATTGTATTTTTAATTGTTTTGTCCTTACTAACACCTGCACTAATTGATGAGCCTGTGGGAGCACTTTTAGTGCCGGCAAATTTCTGCTCGGGATAGTTGCTTGCTTTAAGCACTCCACGACACAAAACTGATAGTGTATTAAAAAAAAAGAAAGAATTTTATTGATGACAGGTGTATGGTTTTTATATTTTACTGCAATCTATGTAGATAGGCTACCTGTGCATTTTAAAGATTTTTTGTTTTGTTTTTGACTGCCAACTCCATAGCTTTTAATACAGCTAGGGGTTCTGCAGAGAAGGTTGAGGTATTGAGGAGTAAGTTGTCAGTTTTACAGAGGACATGATGTGGACGTGTTTGTTGACTATTGCGAAGCCTGTGGCTTCTTGGCTTTTGGAGCCGTCCGTGAAGAGAATTTTCCAATCGTTTGCAGAGTAGTCATTAATGAGCTCGTGGAAGAGTTGAATGTATTTTTCTTTGGGAGTTGTATCCTTTTTGTGTCTGGCGAGTTTGGTATTTATTGCATTCAGTGGCAGTAGCCAGGGCGGATATTTTTCGGTTGGTGTACAACTGGTTCGAATCCAATATTTTTTGCGAAGGTGAGAGCACTGTAGAGGGGTGTGGGATTTCACTTCGTCTTAGGCGAGATGTTAGGATATCTTTTCTGTTTTTGATGGAAGGGAGTCCACCTTCTTTGAGAATATTTTTTATTGGACTTGTTTTAAATGCTTTTAGACTGGAACGTATTGCTGCATGGCATGATTAAATTATTGTTTTTGTTCTCATAACTAAGGTATTTATATGAACAATTTTTTTTTTGAGGATATGTATCTTATTATGTTAAGCCTAGCTGCTAGTTTTTTTTTTTTAATTCTAGACAGTGTTGTTTAAAGGTAAATTCATTGTCAAATATTATGCATAAAGTACTAAGATTATTTACATTAGGTATAAGTATGTCAGTTAGATCTATAGCTTATATAGTTAGTTTTCCTGCAGATATTGATACGGTAGACTGTTTTTTTGAAAATGTTTAATGCGGATAATATCGTTGCATTTCGATAGCAGATATAAATCGTCTCCATACAGAGAGTGGCTAATATATTTGAATTGATTTATTATATCACTTATATCGTCATATGCTATAATCAAAATTATTATTAAGGATGTGTCTTTTTGAATGAAAATTGTTTACCTTTGCCCTAAATTTTCTATTTAAGAGAATGGATTTTATAAAGCAGTACATTTTACGTCAATTTTTTTATTGTGTTGAGAGCCACATGGATGCCGATCTGTTTAACAGCCTTTTCAAAGTCAATATAAACTATTGATACATGATTTTAGTTGGAAAGTGCATTTGCAGCAACTGCATCTATATAAAGAAGAGAGTCGATAGTGCTACGACCATTTTTAAACGCAACTTGATTAAGATTAATGAGGTTATTTCTTTCAAAGCAGCCGTTTGGAAATTATTTTTTCCAGCAATTTGCTGGTACAGGAGAGAAGGGATATAGGCCTGTAGCCATTTGTGGTTGTTTATAGCTGTTTCGATTTTTCCATGTTTTTGGTATTATGCCGTTGTCAAAAATATTATTGTAAAGCGTGAGAATGCGTTGTTTTACCAATGATGGTGCATTTGTTAACATGGAGTAGGATACACGGTCGTAGTAGGGTGTCTTACCTTTGACAGAACTAAGGCAACATTCGAATTTTAATATATTTATAGGCAGCTCGGTGACATGTTATGTAATCGTTAGGTGGCGTCTCAAAAAACGGTCGTGAAGTAAGGGTCACTAGAATAGGATGCCCAGCATTTGGCAAAATGCTCCGATATTTTGTCTGTTTCAGTAAGCTATTCAGAATCTGAAGTTATATTTTCGATTAGCTGTGTAGAGAAGCTGCAATTAAGTGTTTTAACGTCCGACCACATTTTTTTACTGGTGGTGGTAGCGTTAATGTTCGCAGTAAACTCTTGGAAAATCGTGCTCGTGGACTTCAACGCCAAATCGGTAAGGAATATATTATACAGTCACCGCGATACAATAACAGACAACTGACTCCGAATTATCGACTTTACAGCAGGCCGTCATGTGGTATTAAGTAGCAGTAGTTTTCAAAAACTGCCACAAGGCAACCGCTAGCTAAATTGACCAAGTTTTAATAGATGCGAGGCACCTATCGAACATCAAGAATACGAACACACAGAGAAAACGTTGACTCTGATCAAATATTAGTTTCTGCCAAACTAAGAGCTCGACTATCCAATCAGACGTACCTGTACCTGAAGTACAACTTTGGACGCCTTAGTTCGACATCCAGAGTCTACATGGAGGGCCTTAGTGAGAGATTCTCCATTAAGGGTTACCAGCTACCACACAAAAAAAAACACAAAGCCAGGTTACAGTGGGCCCACAACCAGCCCTGATCACCGAGACTCGAATACCGCTGAGACAAGCAACTCGGCGAGACTATCAAACACTCTGTTGCATCGTTTGACGGTCTAAAGTCGCCTGGTACTGATGGAATAAAACCAGCGATGTTATGCAACAAGGTATAAACCAGTTGCTACCGTCTCTGTCCTTTCACTGGCATATATATCAACACCTGGCTAACAGTATAATATCGGCATTTATACCAAAATTTGCAGGTTTAACTACAGATATGTGCATACAGACGAAACAAATAATTCCCGACGTCTGTCAAAAATATGTAACATTCTTGTTGTCTCTCAACAAGAAAGACTGCAGGCAAATTACTGGCGCTCATACGGGCCATTTTTCTTTAATCAAGCAAAGTGCAAGGCCTAAGGATACCACCGACTGCGAAGCCTGTGGAGAGAGCGACGCCACTGCGCAACATTTGCTCTGCCATTGTATTGCTATTGCTCGTATCAGGTGGCAGATATTTGGTACTGATTTGGTGAGTGCTGAAAATCTTAGCTCCTCATCATTGAAGCGCCTTTATCATTAATAGTGATGTTTCTTCCACTGCCAGTATTAGTTCTAAGTGCTTCAGTCGCAGTGTAGAAAACCTCACACCACGAAGAAATAAAAAAGCGGTATGACTGCGTTCACCGGAAAAGTTAAAACAACGTGCAATCTGCAAACTCTCCTGTGCGCAACTAGGGCTGCGATGAAAGATTGATCTTAAATTAACGATCTTAAATCCAAGTTCATTATGTCAATAAACAAACAAATATCTGTCCACCATCGAGAAAATACGTCAAAATTGAGAGTATCAGGTTCGCAGTAATTATGTAGATATTTATTGAAAGCGAATCGGCGAACCCCACGGGCATACCAGTAAGGATGTAGTAAAGCGGGAGGGTTATGATGCCTTTTATCCTTATCATAATCTCGCAGTTTAAAAAGACGAAGAGATAATTTGATTTGTAAATTTGAAAAAGGAAAAATAAGGAATATCGATCTATTAATATATTTAGTTGAAAGTTTCTCATAAGACATTACGATATTATGACAAACTTACAACTAAAGATGCTTATACATTTATCGTCATGAGTTTGACATTTTTTACTTATTCTAATTGCTATCAAATATAAAATTGAGGAATACAACCGTTATTATTTTTAAAATTACATTTTTATTAAAAATAATTTTGAATGATAGCTTAAAATTAAAAACTTGATCACAGGTGTGATTTGTTTTAAGCCCACAGCATTCACTCGTATCTGAACTACTCTGCAACACCAACCCAACCTGTTAAGAATTTAACTGCAAACTGTTTTACCAACTCGTAAAACTCGTCCCTTTATCGCTTTCCATAAGGATTGTCATAGTTGTAATTGTTTAAATTACTTGGCGTATACCCATAGGCAATATTGTAATACCCATTGTTAAATTTACTATTATATCCATTAAATGCATTTCTGTACGAATTCCAATTATAAAGAGGTGATACTGCACTATCAATGATATATGGATAGATCCTCATTTTTCTCTCTTGATACGGATTATCTATTTAAAAACAAATTTATTATCAAATAGTTGATGTGACGTATTAAAATGCACTCACTATAAATAACATGTCCACTACATTGTATCGCTGACAAGGCAACGACGCTGATTAACAAGAAAATGATTTTAGCGTGCATAGTTTTAATTTAAATGCTCAACTGATATATCAAAATCAGTGCATCGATTTAAATAGGAATACTTTATGCGATGAAATTTTCAAAAAAACTAAAACGGTTTGTAAGTGTGCTTGAAAATCTTTTCCAAAATGATATCTAATTGTCAATAATTAGATTAATAGGACAAATATGTTTGCAAATCAACTCAGCGTTTTAACATATTTGTATAAGCCTTAATTTTGAAACAAATGGGCTGTAACGTATTTAATAAAAAAAATGAGTTTGTCTATTGTCTAGGCGGTTATAAAGTGTGACATTTTTCATTGGCATCACTCGGGGGTTCACTTATGTTGAAACCTAATGGAACGACAAATTTGATACTGCTCAGCTATGACCTTTTGTCTATTTGTTCGTGAAACTACGAATAGAAATATTTTGTTGAAACAAAAAAAGTTTAATTTTGAACTAAACTTGATTGAAATGAGCGCATTCCGCATAACTTAGGCTGGACCGCTGATTGGTTGAAATGGCTAAGTATCAAGGGCGACTTTTGACAATCGCGTAAGGGAGCTTAGGCATGAGGAATGTGCTCAATGTTAACAAGTTTTTTCTATATTTATGTATTTATTTTTCATACACTTAGTTTTAAAATCGAAAATAAATTAAATATCTGAATCTGGTAGAGAGAGAAACACGAATTGCCAATCATTATTTTCGTTCGAGTTTTGTATGTATTGTTGAGTTGATTCTGATTTTAAGGCAGAAACAACATCCTCTTATCATAATCTTCAGAAGTGCATTTGTTGATCCAATGGAATTGTTTCAGAAGAAACATTTTTGATTCCGGAATTCCGTTCTACTTGTCGTTTTCCAGTACGCTGTTCCAGTGCGAAAAGATGCTAGAGTCGATAATTATTCTCCTCTTTTTTCACATACAATTTATTGTCCGAAACTTGGATTTTTTTTTAAATTTTAAAGTTTTCTATATAATTATAAGATTTCTACGTTATTCTTGTATAATTGAAGGAACGCTAAATTGTTGTCGCCTACCATAATTGTTGTCATTTCTAGGTAATTCGAGCATACCTTGGGCCCGTCGTCTTGTGTTTATTTAATGATCTTCTGGTCGAATAAAGCGGCTATCGTCAAAGTACTCCAGTATTGTCGTCGTCTTGAAAATGTGTTTCACGTGAAGAACTTTAATACTTCTTTCGTTGTTTCGCTGGTTATTGATTTTTAATTGTTTCTGGGCTGAGTTTTGAAGTCTCTGTAGCTTTTGGATGTTGGTTGCAGCTGCGTTTCCCAAGCAAGTATACCACACCTAAATTTTGACTCCACTAGGGCATAGTAAACTTGCTTTAAAACAGGTTCAGCGGCATGGTACCGCGAGAGTCCTATAGAAAATGTCAATCAATAATTACTCCCAGATATTTATAACTTTCAACTAATACAATGGCCCCGTTTGCAGTACTAGGGCAAGCATCATTACTCAAATATATTCTGCTCAGAGTGGGTTTGAATTGTGGACTTCGAATGTGCATCATTTTGGTATTAGAAGCGTTGATAACCAAGCTGTTGTCGTGGCACCATTTTACTGCAACCTTGAACTCTTCTTGCATTATCCTCGTCGCCATGTCCAGAGACCTATGAGGGACTACAATCGCTGTGTCGTCAGCAAAGGCAAATGGAATACAGCAAAGGCAAACAATGCTCCCTAGCTCAAACTTTGGTTTTTCAATAAAACTGTTTTATTTAATTGTGGGCGTGTCAGTAGGCGGATTTAAAAAATATTTAAACATAAGTATAAAGGGCACCTATAGAGTCTATATTATAAATTTAAGCTCCCTTGTATGCGCTTCTAAATTGTCTTTCCAAAGGAGGTTATACCTTCAAATTATAGGTCACCCACTTTGATGGGTAATAACTTTAAATGTTGTGATGACAGACCCCCTCCTGCCATACAATTTTTTGTTCGGCGGAACTTCAGAAATCTCCGCTTAATAGATTATACTGCTTAACTGGGACACCTTGTATATTGTAAGGGTCTAAAGAAAAAAAGCGGCCAAGTGCGAGTCGGACTCGCCCATGAAGGGTTCCGCGCGAATTATTTACTTAGGCACCTATTACAGATTTATTATTAGAAAATAATGGTACACGGTTTACGCATAAGGTTTATTTTTACGAAATTAAATGCTTTTTTTATATTTGAGCTGATTGAATAAAGGTAAATTGCGGTTTACGATTTATGACGTATTAATAAAAAACTACTTACTAGATCTCGTTCAAACCATTTTCGGTGGAAGTTTGCATGGTAATGTACATCATATATTTTTTAAGTTTTATCATTCCCTTATTTTAGAAGTTAGGGGGGGGGGGGGGGCATTTTACCACTTTGGAAATGTCTCTCGCGCAAACTATTCAGTTGAGAAATAAATGATATTAAAAACCTCAATATTATTTTTGAAGACCTATCCATAGATACCCTACACGTATGGGTTTGATGAAATTTTTTTTTTTTAGTTTCAGTTCTAAGTAACCCCCATTATTTATTGTTTTTTTTTCTATTTTTATGTGAAAATCTTAATGCGGTTCAGAGAATACATCTACTTACCAAGTTTCAACAGTACCTATAGCTCTTATAGTTTCGGAAAAAAGTGGCTGTGACATTCCCGGACAGACAGACATGACGAATCTATAAGGGTTCGGTTTTTTGCCATTTGGCTACGGAACCCTAAAAATTAATACAAATTAATAAACAGAAAATACTATCCGGTATCGGTATTCGGCTTAATTACTTCTGTTACCTCTCTACTTTGAATGGTCACTCAATTTCAAGGAAACTTCTTTTTGAACCACCTTAAGAAGAACAATGAAGACAGTACCTTCCATCCAAAACATAATATGAATTGCAATTGAAATCGATTTCCAAATAAAGAAATCATCATTCATTTATCATCTTTGGTCGCACTATTTTTGCAGGAAAGTATTTCATCAGCACACCGGTTTTTAGCTCTCATCCCCTCATAATAACAAGCAATAAACATTTACACAACACAATGCCGGTACCAATAACAAATTTATGGCAGAGCTTTAATTTGTAGTCCCTTTCACTCCAATGCAAATGACATTTAAATAAACTGGACCAGTAATTAAAACTCCACATTAATTTTTTTTCTAGGTAAGGCCAAATGTACATAAAAGCATCAGCGAATAAAATAAACCGCAATATTTATTTTCAGTGGGAAAAATCCAACAATATACTCATTGACGATATATTTTCACTTTGCCAAAAAGATGATACACATATGTGTGTAATTACATGTACATACATGTTATATACATTTACAAATCTCAACGGTTGGAACAATGGGAAGACCAGTAAAATGCCTTTTGTTTCACGAATGATTTGGACTGAACCAACGAATCATGGATTGCTGGTCTAGATCATCAACAGATGGTAAAGATTACAAAGATCAGAGTTTTGTCAACAACCACTTTTAGGTAATCAAACAGGGCTTAATGACCTGGTAGCTTTTAAACTTATCCATTGAAAAGGCAGAATTACGGACTTTAAGATTACATCAATAAAAGCTGTGCAAGCCGGATGTTAACTTACCTAACTTTAGATCGAAAAAGATCTAAATATTATTCCAAAGAAGACGGTTTAGTTTTTTTTTGCAATAATGTGAACGGTTAATGTCTCGAATTGATCATGATGATGATGATTAAATTGTCAGTGAATGGCGACTGTTTATTGGTTTTCCGAAAAACAGAGATGGCAACTTATTTCCATTACGGAGCAAAACGGTTTTTAAGATTTGGTCTATAATGAAAATAAGTTGCCATCTTTACCGCTCGTTTTTAGTGCTAATTTGAAAGAAAGGTATGATGTCATGAAGGTAATATACGGTTCCTTGACTGTTTGGGCGATTGAGTAGTGGTACGTCTTACAGATGTGAATAGATTTATTAATAGTTCCAAATGGTTTTGTTAGTTACATGTCCTACAATGTACATAAGGATCCTCACAATGGCCATTTTTTGGCCTCTGGGTGATATTTACATAAATGTACGTGCAACCGTTTTAACCTAAGCCAACCTAATCTAATATTGGAAAAAATAGAAATTGTACAACCGAAATGGCTGAATTGTGCAGATCTTAAAGTGGTTGTTATGTTTACTGGTTACCGGTTAGCACGGCCATAGCCAGGACCTAATGTATGGATGAGTTCCATTTTTTTTGGTTAGCTGACATTTTTTTTAAAAGAAAGTCAAAATATATATTCTAGAAAAATATAATTTTTATTAAAACCGTAGGTATAAGCAATAGCACATTCATATTTTTAAACTACGAATAAAACGTATATGCTATAGAAGATCAAGAAATGGGTAGGTACACTGCCGATCACAATTATAAGGAAATACATTTTACAATCGAATTTCAGTCTTTATACCTGTGAACAGGTACATATTTTCCCAACAGTAAGTCATAAAATTAAAGATTAAATAAAAACGACGGCTGGAATTTCCCAAGATCAAACAATGAGCTACTGAGCGTATAAAAAGGGTACCCTATCCTCAAAACCAAAATCCTCAAACTTAAAACCGCAAACCACAATCCCCAAACCAAAATCCCTAAAACCAAAATCCCCAAAACCCAAAATCCCCAAACACAACACACTTTGTCCATATTTCGAGTACATCTAAGAAATTATGTTTGGTTCGCAACTAATCCCATAAACAGTGCAATGCATATGGGGGGCCATGCTGCCCCCCTGCAACCCCCGTGCATGGAGTCACTGTTTGATTTGAAGTAGGTGCAAGGGAAACTTGTTGAAAACAGCACAAAGTGCAAAACGTTTGGGGATTTTGTATTTGGGGATTTTGTACTTTGGTATAGTCAATTCGGGTATTTTTCAAAAGGTGGGATTTCGCACTTGTGTATTATGTAGGTATCCCTATAAAAGATGTGACACTAGGATGAGGCCATTGCGAATATTTCGTTGCAGGAGTTCAAATCAGCGATTTTTATAAAAGTTTTGTTAAGAATATTTAAAAAAGTGTTGAAAAGAACTGTTTTAAAAAAAGTGGTTTCCGGAAAGACTTTGACATCGACAGAAAGAGGAAAAATAGATGCTTTCAAGTAGTTAGGACTCTCAGGCCGAGAAATTGCAAGGAGGCTAAATGGAATTAAGACTGTATTAAACAGATATCTTGCGGATCCACAACACTATGAGAAAAATCAAAAGCGACGCACGGCAGAAGCAACAACATTGCAAGAAAAGTGGGTTATTTTACGGGTTGCCTCAAATTCTACTCTTTTTTTTATTTTCTTTTTTTTTTATATATAAAAAGAAAATCCAAATTCCAGAGCACTCAGACTCGGTAACGGTACATTGTACTACCAGGCAGAAATCCTCCTTTTGGTGTAGAGGCATGTGAATGATTGGCGTATGTTGTTGTTCCCCATGGGGATTGAACCTGCACCGCACGGGTCACAAGCCAACACACTAACCTCTACACCGTCGCCACCCAAATTCTACTCTACTAATTACTTAACGGGCTCCCGACCCGTGAAGAGTCTCGGCCTGAGACACAGCAACCTTCCATCCTCTACGATCTCAGACCAAGCGCTTTGGCATCCGCGATGGCTTGGTCTTTGAAACGGAGGTTCTTGCCTTCTCGAACCTGGGCGCTGGGATTCGAAGATCCTCTTAGCTGGAGCATTATTTTCCATTCGCTCGATGTGGCCGAGCCAATGTAGTCGACGTATTTTGCCTTTTTGGACTACATCCACATCTTGGTACAGCTCATAGAGTTCGTGGTTGTATCTTCTGCTCCATTCGCCCTCCTCGCACACAGGACCACAAATCCGCCGAAGAATTTTTCTTTCGAAGGAGCCCAGTATCAGCTCTCCCATCCTGCTTATCGTCCAGCACTCGGCACCATAAAGCAGAACTGGCAGGATAAGGGTTTTGTAAAGCATACATTTCGTCCTCCGAGTTAGGAGTTTTGAACCCAATTGTCTTGCCAAACTGAAGTAGCAGCGGTTTCTTAGGGTATTTCTTCGCCGGATCTCCACTAAGGTGTCATTCGTGAAGTTTAGGTTTACTCCGAGGTAGATTAACTCCTTAACTACCTGGAAATTGTTGCTATCAATAGTGACGTTTTGTCCTAGGCGGCGGAAAGATGTTTGTTTGTTGTCTTGTCCTTATTTACTACAAGGCCAACAGATTTTGCCTGTTCTTCAATCGTCGTGAAAGCTTCTAACACGGAGCGCTGTGATCGGCCGATGATGTCAATATCGTCCGCATAACCCAGCAGCTGAACTACTCTACCAGTGACTAAAATAAGGGCCATCAGCGGAGGATTAGCCAGCATAGCAACGGTCCAAAGGATAATACGAAAAGGTGGTACTATACAGAGAAGAAAACTTAAAAAAAAACAAGTTTTGAGGCAAGTACACAAGGTGCATCGAATGAATTTTGCAAGAGAACATGTCGGGGACCTACAATTTATCGCCGAATCCGAGCGGCAAATTGAGAAGAACATCACTCGGTATTCGCAAGTGGTCCCCCATCTAAGTACTGACCGTGCCCTACGTCGTTTAATTGCGTTGATCGAATGAGAACCGATTGATTTGACGTGGCAAGATCGCTGGCCCCCGATGGTTACAACTTTTATTTCCATGATCCAGGAAAGGAGAAGCTTATTTTTGCAAGACATCACAGCCATACATTAGGTGTATTGGTGTGGGGAGCTATTACCCACTATGGCACAATCGAGTTGGAGGTTACGTCCACAACAATGAACGGAAACAACTACAAAAATGTTTGCTGGAACGGTCATTTCCAAAAGTGAAAAACATTTTCGGACTCCTGTCTTGGATATTCCAACAAGACAATGCATCCATACTTCCAGGGTTGTTAGAAGTTTGATTCAATCAGAAGACGGTTTTAAGTCGCTGTAGTTAAAATGTTCACACAAAGTCTGTTGGAGTTTCGACAGCATTCAGTACATTATTGTTATGCTCAAACCTTTCATTTATCTCTGAAATAACTGAGTCGATAATTTCAAAACAAACTCGTTTTAATGATGTTATTTCATCGTCATTGTGAATTTCCTCAAGTATCATAACAGTGGATTCGCATAATCGGGTAGATCGACTTTTCATTCTCCGTGATCTTAAGGAGGGAGCATATTCAACAGCATTCTGTTTTTCTTCTGCTGTATTCAAAAACCGTTGATCGAAGTTACTGTTAATTGCCGAAATTGCTTGAAAATGTCCCGACCAGCGTTGTTCTATAAGGAATGGAATGTTTCTACCCTCGTACGATTTGCGAATCTTGAAGCGATTAAAAAAGTCATGAAAGAGCTTTACTTGCTTTTGGGTGAGCTCAAATATTTTTAGGCTGAGCTGAGCGCACCCTAGCGTATGGCTGCCTATGGCCGTGCCGGTTAGGCTGTACAAAATATTGCTTATTTCTTTGCGAGTGGGACAGCCGATCCCGATCGAAATAATTTATAAAAAAACATTGGCTATAGCGACCAGGACAACAACATTTTAAATATGAATTTTCAGCTTTAGTAAAATTTATTTGCTATCACTTCATATTAAGTTGGGACCCATGAACAATTTTGTAAAATGCTTAAACAAAGATTTCTCAAACAAAAGTTTTCCAAGCTTAGTAAATGTGTTTGATTAACCATTCGAGAGGAGGCTCGATATTTAAACTTGTACCATTCACAAGACCTTAACCCGAAATTCGTTGTCGTTAAGTTGGCAGAATCAGCACAATGGCGTTGCTGCATTTGTGTGATCCAAGAGTTAAAAGGTCTTCGCGATTGTATTTAAACGTTGATAAATATTGGATTTTTGACAGGGTTCGTAGGATCTCTCATTTGAACATGACAATAGCCGTGTTTCTTTGCACGTGGATATAAGGATAATTTGAGATTTGCATGTAAAATACAACAACAACTTATCCTATATACGCTAACTTTAGCGGGGATAGCTATCGCCACTAAGTCCTTTAGCGGGGATAAACAGTGCTTCCAAAACCCATTTTCTTCATTTCTGATGAATTTTTGCGATGAATTTTTCAAGAACAGTCAAAGTTTGACATCCCGCCGACCACTGACTAATACCGCCGAATATTTTATTCGTGATTTTATTATTATTATTTTTTAAACTTCATTAGGGTAATTGTATTTAGCAAATCTGTTAATGTGAAATTGTTTTTCATAATTTTAGAATATGCTTGGCATCAATTTCAATTGGCGGAAGTAAATATTTTTCAATTTCAGGATTTTCAATACAAATTTCTTAACTACAACTTACAGCTGTGTCACGGTGCATGTCATAGGTGCATGTGTGCTGCCAAGTTTATTTTTGATGAATTGTTAAGCGGCGATGGTCGTTTTTTAATGCCATGCCTATATCCGCGTGCAAAGAAACACGGCTAATACCAACTGAGGCGGTTGCGCTCCATTTTCTTCGAGATAGGTTCTTTAACGTGAAGGCTTCTTCGGATCTTATAACTTCTTATTCGATTAATCTTTGTTACTCCTGATGTCATGCGAAGTATCTTTATCTTCAGCTGCCATTTATTTGTCCTCATACTTTTTGTACGCTGTTCAACATTGTGAACCATATGTGAGCACCGGGCGCACAACTTCGGAGTCAACGGTGTGGTGTTTGCACTGCAGCGATCTCAATCCAAGTAATCGATAAAAAAATTAATTCCGATAAAAGTAATCAAAAGTTAGATAAACGTTAGATAGATAGATAGATAGAAAATTGTAATTTGAAATATAAATAAATGTTTTATTATTATTATTATTATTAAATATTCTTTATTTAGATATTATAAAAAAGAAATACAACGGATGTAAGTAGTAGAATATAGAGCATGATATTTAATGCCGTCTGTTGAATTAACAAAGATAGTTTTAAAGTTTAATAAGTCTAACTAATTTAATTCATATTAACAAAAAGATTTGCTCAAGGCTCAAAACTATTTCGATATCTAATAGCATGATCGCAGAAACTAAATAGAACCTTCCAACTATACCTTCCATTCAAAATATCCATAGTTTTCAAAAGAGAAAGACAGCTCTTTGCAAAGAATAGTCTTCGGAGTTCTTGCAGAATCTGACACACAGCTAAGATGTGGTAGATGTCTTCGTTTTCATTTATATTACAGAAGATTACAACTTGTCGATATGGCCTTCTCTATGAGGTATGCAGTTGAGTCGTAAAATGTAAACTCTTGATTTGAATATCGTACTGATTTGGAAAGGGTGGAACGAATTGCTGAAATAGTTGCTAGCACCGAGAAAGTTGTTTAATTATCTGTACATACATCGGCTTGATGACAACATAGTTGATAAAAGGATTCATCAACTTTTCATTCATTCGAGTTATAAGATAAATTAACTCGAATAGTGCTGTAATTATTTTGTTCGAATTTTTCAACCAAACTCATACGGATTATAGACTAGACATCCCTGAGTCCGAAATTGTCACTATTTCAGTTTTACCTGCGCAGGTAATATAGGTAAGACGATTTCTGTGCTGTGACTTTATTACGCTGGCACTGCTAGGGTACTTGTTTAGGATTACCTGAAAAATCAAAGCTTTCATAGGAAAACATAGAATATCACGAATAAATTACAGTTAATTCACCAGTATTTTTTATTATTAAAGTCAAAAGTCAACAAAAACTACTTATGTTCGATGTGAAAGTGTTGAAAACAGTTGACACAAAGGCCAATATTGCATTCCATACAGCACGTACTCATACCACTTTTGCAATTATCACCTGCGCAACGTCTTCTTTTTGCAAGTGGACCTACCTGTAAACAAGTTGCCGCAGAAAAAGGGCAGGCCTCTGATATTTTCTGGGAAGTCATCAATCATTGATAAGAGAGGTGCCGAACATTTTCCAAATCGTTCTTCACATTTCGGGTTTGATAGGGGATTTTTTCCTTGGTAAATTTCGAAATTTAGCATGTAACCAGAGGGCGTACACACTGACCAGGCTTTGAAACCAAATCTTATTAGCTCACCTTTGATAAATTGCTTGCAACTATGTCTTCCATAATCCGCTATCATACTTTCTTCATAAGATAATAATTGTTGTATGGGATTGACATTTTTAAGCATATTTGCCTTTAAATGGTCTGTCATGGGACGCAACTTCCACAGCTTGTCCTTATTTCCATGTGGTGCAGCCAAGTTTCGTTCACAATGAAGTAAACTAGGAATTTCTTCAAATCGCCCTCGCCGCATTGACTTATAAATTAATTCGTTCCGTAGATCGCCAGAGCTATTCCAATAGGCCTTATAACGCGGAATAGAATTGTACCCAGTCACCATCAGAATGCAGAATGAAAACAGTTGGCATTTCGCGAATCGAAATTTTTTGAATTGGTTTTCCTTCTTTTTATATTGCATATAGTGCTGAGCAATCAATCAGTCAAAAAACCGTTCAAAAACTTCATCACGACAGTTTAATGTCGAATTTTACTTCAGGAAACATTGGTAGTCCAGCAACATAATTTGACAATTTGAAACTAGTTGCTTTGTTGGAAGCAGGTATTGGCACGTCAGACAGAATGGGATTCATTTTCCTGAGTCGAGTGGCAATCAGAAGTATGCAATTTTAATTTTTCTCTTTTTCAATTACTTCAATTGCACTGGAAGCATCTATTTTCTCATGCTGCATCTCTTGGGTAGGTTGGTCGACCGATAAGTTCAATTGCGACTCATCTAAGATATCAATGAGAACGTCCTACACGTTATCGGTTGGAATAGGCTGCTCTCCGAGCTGAATTGTATCAATATGTTAACCATTTCTTAATACTAATTCACAGCCGGCTCTCAATTGATTCCCGTTCAGATCATCAATCGTGCCTCCTTAATTTTCATCGGCATCGTCCTCTCCGGTGATATTTCCATCTTCATTGTTCAATGTAAATACCATCTACCAAGTCATCAAATGCATTATCTTCTTCATTTAGTTGCTGAAGATAGTCTACAGCCTCCTGAAGTGATAGTTTTCTAACGAAAAAAACAAGATTCTCTCAAAATTCGAACTCTTTTAGTCCCAACGTCACCGTACAGTCACATCGTTAAAAAAAATTAACACGTACCCCAGCGGTGCTAACGTGACTGTACGGTCACACCTTCAGGAAAATACTCAAAACTAGTAAAAAAAAATTTTTTTTCATGAAATAAATAATATGCATACACAATAAGTTATTAACTTACTATTGGTATACATATTATAAAGATAACTGGAAAAATATAAGCAAAAATTTATTACTTACTTTTTCATGTTTGTTATTATGCACTTTTTTTACACTTTAAATATGAACCTAAAAATGCACAGCTCGCTGTGACTGTATGCATGAAGGTACTGATGTAAATGCTGTTTTGTTTTGGAGTGACAATTGTCACACAACAAACTTATGATCCGTTATTGATTTTAAGCGTTGGGGTGCAAGACACCTGACATTACTCTATACTTCTACTGTGTGTGACCGTACGGTCACGCTTTCAGAGTTCGGGTTAAGAGTCACTGCATGCGCACTTGAAATATCATACCATGCATTCAACGGACTGAGTCTACACCGTCTTTGTAAATTGTGGCCAGGCCTTAGCATTACTTTGATGATATAGTCTGCATTTGCTTTTGTCAGGTAAATTTGTAGAATTTCTGATTCAACATGCAAAGCATATGATGACGTTGGTAACCTAAAGATGCGCTTAAAGAAGAATCTACAAGCTCTTCAACGAACTTGTCTCCAAAAACTTGGATTGCATAACAAAGGCAATTGTTAATAGTGGCATCCAGCACTTTAAATTTTACAGAAGTAACTACTTTATGATCGGAGAAAAATTTACCTCACATCAGGTTGATCGCAGTTTTAGCAACTAAGAATTTTTCTTTAATATGGGGACGCAGATCCAGATTACTTGATATTAAATACCCCAAATACTTGAATTGCTTAACAACTTCGATGGGATCAGATCCTAAAAACCAATTATCGGGTAACAATCTATTTATTGACTCAAAAATCATTATTTTACATTTATAAGTGTTGATTTGTAAATCCCATAATTGGCAGTAGCTCTTCAGGCAGTTAATAAGTAGCTGCAGTGATGAAGGGTTGCCTGCTAGCAAGAAACGGTCATCAGCGTAGAGCAAAACAAAAATTGTTCTTCCCCATCCTAACATCATCGGGCCAGATATTTGAAACATCGTCAATGAACAGGAAAAACAAAATTAGACTTAAAATACAATACATACAATGCGAAACCTTGCAGTTTTGAAAAATTCTGACATGATGGTGCCATTCCATACAGAGGAAGTAGTGTTGGTGACCAGCTGCTTGTATATCCTGAGAAACTTGGATGACAGGCCAATTATTGAAAGTTTGTACAGCAGCGAGTTTCTGTTAATTGTGTCAAAAGCAGCCTTGAATCTACAAAGAAAGCATGCAGCTTATTATTGTTATCTATATAAATGAATGTGTATTCTCCAGCCAGAAGCCCCGGTAGCTAGCGCTGTAAAGCATTATTAATCTGCATTTACTTACCTTTTAATAAAATATTAATAATAATAATGAATGTGTATACAGTCCCAAACAGTGAGGCGAAAATCAAGGAGGGTGTGTTCGTAGTCCTGACTTTAAGAAACTTGTCAAAAATGCATCATTCAATCAACAAATTGAAAAAGACGCTTTGAACTAATCCGCTTACTTTTCCAATAAAATTATTTATTTATTTCATCAACTGAAAACATCTACTGTTCCACTAGATTACTTAATACAATTTCAATACTTAAATTCTACCACCAAAGCCTAACGCCAAAGTTAATTTATTTTTAAACGAGTCTCTACTTAAATCAAACTCGAATAGACTGCTATACTTATTGCATTCTTTAAGGCATCTGGTAATGGGTTCATTACAACCGTAATTAACTCTATGATATGGAATATAAAACAATAAACGATTCCTAAGTACTCTTGATGGAGCATAAAATCCAATTAATGATAAAAGATAAGGGCAATCGATATGGTTGTTTATTAAATCGCGAATAAACAAAAGTGAAAAATATTGCCTACGCCTGAAAAGAGGTAAGATACCAATTTGCATCTTGTCTCATACGAAGGAATTTCAATATTCCAGCGTAATTTATGAATGGCAACCCTAGTTAAACCTTTTTAGATCTTCTCAATTCTATTGGAGATTAGACCTGACAAATGCAAAGAATAGACATTTGAGAGTAAGTGGATCATGAAAGTCTTTAGAATTCCGCAATATAAAACCCAACATTGAATTGCCATTAGCAACCAAGAAGTCAATATGCTGGCAGAAATTTAGTTTTTTTTGTCAATTATGACTCCTAGGTCTTTCTTAAAGGAACTAATGGACAATGGGGAATTATCGATCACATACGTAAATGAAACTGGGGAGAGGTTACGACAAAAAGATAGGCTTTGACATTTGGAGACATTGAGTCGAAGGTCCACATAGAAAGTCTCTCAGTCAGTCTTCCTGCAAAAGAATGCAATCATGCTCAGACTTAATAGGTCGGAATACTTTTAAATCGTCGGCAAACATTAAACATTGGGAATGTAGAAACAAATGAGGAATTTCATTAATAAATAGGAGGAAAAGCAAATGGCCCAAATGACTTCCCTGAGGGACTCCAGACGTTACATACACTGGTGATGAAAGAACGTCCTTAATGCGAACATACTGAATACGATCTGTAAGATATGAGCGAATCCACTCTAGAAAATTGGAGTGAAATCCAAACCTGTTTAGTTTAGACATCAATGTATTGTGATTAACGCTGTCAAATGCCTTAGCAAAGTCAGTATAAATCACATCACACTGTAACCCTTTCTCAAGTTCATTCAGTGACAAAAGACTGAGAGATTTGTAGTGGTAGATCTACCTACCAGTCACAAATTCATGTTGAAACGGAGAGATAAATCTTTTTAAGAGAGGTGTAATATGCTGTTTCTAATAAATAAGTTTTTCAAATAAATTGGGTATGGTCGATATCCTGCTTTGATCCAGATTTATAAATTGGTGTTATAAACCTTAAAATAAAATGTTAAATTAAAGTTATGCTGGACTTATACAAGTAAAAAAATGGGATGTAATATATTTTTGGGGATGCGATGTAATATAGCTGGTACCTGTATTGACCACGTATTTGGTCGTTTCTCTAAAATGCAGCCTTATCAATGTGCTGCTTCAAATCTTGACCTTAATATCTCTGATCACTGTATGACTGGGATTTTGCTCCCAATCGTGGCAAGAAAGGAAACCAAAAAATATTCTTCGCGCAGTCTGATAAAAATTAATTTTGAATACCTGAATAGTTATATGCGCTTTATTGATTGGGATGAGGTTTATGATGAAGCTAATGCATCTATGGATTACGATTTATTTAATAAAATTTTACAGAACTCCATAGCCGCTTCCAGTTACGTCTCTTTGCAAAGAAGATCAGAGATAAGACTCAAACCCTGGATGAACTCTTCTCTCCTTTAACAAATTAAGCTGAAACATAAACTACGGATAAAATGTAGCAAACACCCATTAAATGAATGTTTAAAAAATCGCTATAATCGGTTGTGCCATAAAGTTGTCAAAGCAATCCGGAGGTGTAGAGAACGTTACTACCATAACCAAATAAGAAATTCTCAAGGTGATCTTAAAAATGAATGGAAAGTGGTTAATATGTAGTATCATTAATCGTAATATTAGAAAAGTTGATACTTCTATAACACTAACCAACGATAGTGTAAATATTTCGGATCCTTCAGAATTAGCAAACGAATTCAATCAGTTCTTTGCTTCAGTAGGACAAATATCATTTCCTAGTGATTCATCCAATTATTTTTGCTGAGCCTAGCAACTGTCCTAAAGATAGTGTTCTATACAGAAATAGCTTTTATTTTGAATCTATTTCCGGTTTTGAGATACTGAAAACTATAAATTCCCTAAACAATTCAAATTCATGTGGTAATGATGGTATTTCGAACCTTGTCTTCATAAAAATTGCCCTTAACATAATTGATATTTTAACACATCTTTTTAATTTGAGTGTTATAACTGGTACTTTTCCTGAAGAACTGAAATGTGCTTATGTCATACCTCTTTTTAAAAAGGGTAGTCGTAAGGAAAAAAATAACTACAGACCGATCTCGCTGTTGCCTTCTATTTCAAAAGTATTTGAAAAAATATTCAAATGTAGGATGCTGAAATATCTTAATTATAAAAAGTTTTTTAGTTCGAGCGAGTTTGGATTTAGATCAGGCCTTTCTACTGAGCTCTTTTGGAATTTTGTTCCTTTATACACAAGGGATTAGATGACAAAAGATTTTGCAGTGGGCTTTTTGTAGATATAACCAAAGCCTTCGACATGGTTGACCACAAAATTCTTTTAAACAAAATGTATAATGCAGGCTTCCGTGGCTGTATCTATGATTGGCTCGCTTCCTATCTGCAAGACAGAAAACAGAAGGTCAAAATAGGAATCAGTCTGAGTAAACTTAAAACCATTAATATTGGCGTTCCCCAAGATTCTGTTCTTGGGCCTATTCTATTTTTAATTTATATTAATCTATTTTTGAAGAACCGTTTGCTGGAGAAGTTAAGGCCTTTGCAGATGATTTGGGTATCGCCTATAGATCAGTTAGCCCCTTGGACTTAGTATCTGATATAAATCATGACGTTCATTTGCTAAGAATTTGGTTTGCTGGACATAAACTTTTAGTAAGTAATAAAACTAAGCTTATGTTTTTTGGCCTTAATACGGAAGTCATCCCGGATATTGATGTTATATTTCATGCACCAACCTGTCCAAAATATAACTTGCATAATAATACCTGTTCTGTTCACAATTCTCAGGTCTTTTTTGATGCGAATGCCGCTTGTAACGTCAATTGCTTTAAAATTGAAAATGTTGATTTTTAGCAGAAATTTCAGCTGGTCTGAGCATATCCTAATTCTGAAGCAATATCTTCTTTCCACTATTCGTTGTTTTTATCGTCTAAGAATGTTTTGTTCTAATAGTTTGTTAAAAATAATATATTATGGGATTTTCCATTCTAAATTGCAATGTGGAATAAGCTGGTGGGGGGTGCATACCAGAATAAACTTCGGCAACTGTCTGTACTGCAAAAATGTGCAATAGGAAAGTTTGTAACTCTTCCCGGCTTCCATGGAGCTTTTTAGCCTTACGAGAACTCTCCCATTGAAACATCTTTTTTATTTTAAGGTACTTCGAATTTTCTTTATGAGAGGTGGGTACTTGCAAAGTCCAATATCTGATGCTTATACAAGGTGGCGCAAAAGTCATCACCCAGTGGCGTTCTCCAGTCCGACTGAAAACTACATAGGATAGATGTCAAACGTCGTGGATCATTTAGAACATTGGTACACAGAATTGCCTAAGGCCACCCAAGGGCTGAAAACCCTATCGGAAGATGCTATAATTTCTGCAAATAGCGGCAAATGTCAATTTTACTTTGACATTTGTGAAGTAAACAGATGACAACTTTTGCGTCACATTGTATAAGCAATTCTCAGTATTATGTCCCTGTTCCTCCTTTTCGCACAACAAGTTATAGAAATTCATTTTCCATTGTCTCATACAAATTATTTAACAATCTCCCTGTTGACATACGAACCATTGTAATTCTATCCTCATTTTTGAAAAAAGTTAAACTTTGGCTTCTTGATTTCGATCATAATGAAATTGAAGTTTTGCTGCGCTATACGGTTTAATTATTTATTTGTTAGTTATTTTGTGTTGTCATGAATTTGCTCTAAATGATTATTTTTTGCTTTATTTACTTTCCTTATTATGTATAATCACAATTTTTTATAATTTGCTCACCCCACATTGAATTGTTACTTGAAGTGGCATTAGCTCTATTTTTTTCTTCTTGAAATACAAATGCCACTATCTATTCTCATTTTATTTGTAAATTAAATTTAGTATAAAATTGTATCTATTTTATATAATGAGAAAGAATTAAAAAGAAAAAAGTGGTCTGGGTGCGACCCGAAAGGTCCACACGACTAACTTCCCAGTGGGATCAATATGAATTCTGCGATTAGTGGGAAATTTTGAAATGTAGTTAACCATAAGATATGGTAAAGAATTATTTAATATTAAAAAATGCTCTTTAATATTGTTCATGGAAATTAAATGTTGTTAATAACAGCAAAGTGTTATATACATATATATATTAATGCAACCATTGTTATGAACACGGAGACCTGTAAATTTATATTTATGCGAAATAACGGAGCACAATGTAATAACGATTTGCTCAATAACAAATGACAATAAATAGTACAAATAAAGGCAAATTATTTTAGTTATTTATTTACTAACAAAAAACGGCTGGACCGATTTCGCTGGAAACTTAATCAGTTCTGAGTTACGTAATTACGCTTCGAATAAACCTGGTCGCATGTCAATATCATCTTTGGTTCTTGAGATAATCGCGGCGAAAGATAATTTCGAACGCACATACGAACATACGCACATACTTACATACACAAACAGAGACATCTCTATAAAAACGTTGGATTTGGATTCTGGTGACCTTGAAACGTGTAGATATGTCAAAATCCGCGATTCACAAAATCGGGCCCATTACAAGAACACCTTCTAGTTTTAATAAGCTGAAGTGGTCGGAGAACAATGCAACCTTCTATAGAAGCCTCCTTTCTCGGCACTTACTATCTCTGCCCCAACAATCCGCAGTCTCGTCTGAAGTGGTATGTGAAAGTATAGAACGGGTTATAAAGACCGCAGCCCCTTTTGCGTTGAAGAGTACACACACTTTTGTAGCTAAAAATGTATGGTTTGATAAGGATTGCAGAAATCTCCGTAAACTTTCGTTCGTTTACTTAAAACTGTTTAGAACGACCAATTCTCAATTTTTCAAAAACATCTATCTTCGCGTTAATAATGATTTTAAAAAAATGTGCTCAGTTAAGAAAATCACCTATTTAAAAAACGTGGCTAAGAAATTGGAAAACTGCACAAACTCAAAGATATTTTGGGAGACAGTGCGCAATCTTGGTGGGCGCAATCAGGGTATGAAGTTCTCTTTAGAAGCTGAGACGCTAGCAGCTCATTTTAAAACTCTACTCTCAGCTGATGAAGACCTTCATACCTTTGATTACGCGCTACCTGATACTAGAGTCAACGAGCTGGATTTAGAATTCTCAATGCCCGAATTGGAAGTAACGCTCCAAAGATTGAAAAACAGCAAGGCTCCTGGCCTAGACGGCATACCAGTCGAGTTTTATAAAAACAGCACTATTGATTTTAAAAACTACCTCGTGTCTTTCTATAACAAAATGTACAATGATGGATGTGTCCCTAACAGTTTCAACGAATCTGTAATTTTTGCCATTTTTAAAAAAGGTGATGCTAACGCTGCGGAAAATTATAGAGGTATTTCAATTTTAAATTCAATAAGAAAAACTTTCACTGCAATCCTATATGAAAGGCTCTCAAAATGGATTGAGGATAACAGTCTTTTGAGCATCTTTCAAGCCGGTTTCCGCCCAGGTTTTTCAACCATGGATCATATCTTGGTCATTTCAAGCATTGCTCAACAATTTATAGATAGAAAAAAGAAACTATACACTTGCTTTGTTGATTTTAAAGCTGCATTCGATAAAGTCAATAGACAAGCTTTAATATACAAACTTTCTTGCATTGGTTTGTCAAGAAAGTTTCTCGAAGTGTATGCAAGTCTTATTTCGTCAACAAATGCAAGGGTATGGGACGGTTTCACATTTTCAAATCGATTTGATACAATTACAGGTGTTCCTCAGGGTTGTATCCTCAGCCCATTATTATTTGCCCTGTTCATAGATGATGTCTGCGAGCTTCTTCCGGGTGGAGTTAATTTTGCTAACATTATAATCAAAGTCCTGTTGTACGCGGACGATCTAGTCATGCTTGCTGATAATCCTTTCACGCTTCAATTGCAAATAAACCGTCTAAGTTCATTTTGCGAGTCTTGGGGCTTGCAAATTAATACCCAAAAAACTAAGATTGTTATATTTGAAAAGAGACAATCAAGAAGGCGAGCGGAAGAAAAATGGTCTCTAAACAATACACACATTGAGGTTTTACAAGAGTTTAAATATTTGGGTGTCCTCTTGACCTACAATTTAAGCTATCTAAAGCACTCCAAAGAAAAAAGCAACGAAGCTAAATTGGCTCTTAATATAATGTGGCCAAAGTTTTTTTCGAACCAAAATGTTGATTTAACGTCCAAGTACAAAGTTTTCAACGCGACAGTAAATGCATGCATGGCATATGGCGTCCAACCCGTCGGATACACACACTTCGAAGCTTTTGAAACTGTACAAAGGAACTTTTTTAAGAGGATATTTCGTTTGCCTAACTCAACACCCAACTACGCCATATATGTAGAGTCAGGAATAGTCCCTATATATATACAAAATTTGAAGGCAAATGCGAACTTCATTACTAGAGTGATGAAAAGAAGTGAAACTTGTCTTCACAAAATCATCTTAAGAAAATTACTTCGAGTGAATGCTTCCCCGTTTAAAAACTGGAACGAACTAGCTTTATCTTACGAAACAAGTTTAAACTTAACAGAAACTAATGTGACCGATTGGCAGGCTCAGTTTTCTGATGTGATTGCTAAGGTGGATCACAAAATGTTTCTGGATAACCTTTCCAGAGCATCTTCATCTACTTCAAGAGCTATTTATAGTCATTTAAACCATGAACTGCCCTCGGAAGTCTCTTACTTTAGTAATGAATTTTCAGCCTCGGTTATAAGTATTATTTTTAGAGCAAGAGTTGAAATTTTAAATTTGAACTTTATACCTCATCGATCAGACTTGCCCCAGCTATGTGATCTATGTAACGGAAGAGTGAATGAAGATATATACCATTTCGTTGCTGCTTGTCCTATTCTACAAGAAATTCGCCGGTTGCATTTTCGGGAAAGTTTTATATCTTTGGACAAACTTTTTGAAATTTTAAATGGAGCAATGGGCTGGCTCAGCCTCTTTAAATATTGCCAACATGCTCTTTCTTACCGTAACAGTTTCACATATTAAACATAGTCGATTACCCACTTATTGCAGTTTTGACCAAATTTTATACCTAACTATTTATTGTTTTGTTGCTGATCATACTAAATTTGATAATATCTCTTTTGTGTTTCAAATCACGTTAAAATTGATAATATTGTATAAACAGCTATTTCTAACCAAATTGCGTATTATTTTGTGTTTCAAATCACGTTAAAATTGATAAAATTTTGTATAAACAGCTAATCAAATTATCCAAATTGTATAATATTTTGTGTTTCAAATCACGTTAAAATTGATAGCATTGTTTTATATAGTAATATTTCTTCATATCTTTTGTTAAACATTTTTTCTTTTTTTTTTTCTTTTTTCCTTTTCTTTATATTTTAAAATTTTTGCTTTTTATTATTTCTTTTATTTTTAAATCATATTATGAAATGTCATCTCAGGCAGACGGCAGTATTGCCATGTCCTTATTCTTAAGTATACCAATTTATAAACTTTATGATGAAAAAATAAAGAATCTATCTATCTATCTATCTACAAGAACTTCCACTGGGAAGTTAAAAATAGTACTCGTACAAATCATCAATTTCAAAATTCAGCTAGTTTGCCTTTATTTTTTTAGTTATTTATTTACTAACAAAAAACGGCTGGGCCGATTTCGCTGGAAACTTAATCAGTTCTGAGTTACGTTATTACGCTTCGAATAAACTTGGTTCCATGTCAATAGCATCATTGGTTCTCCAGATAATCGTGGCGAAAGATAATTCCGAACGCACATACGCACATACGTACATACACACACCCAGCCATCTCTATAAAAACGTTGGATTTGGATTCTGGTGACGTTGAAACGTGAAAATATGTTAAAATCCGCGATTCACAAAATCGGCCAAATTACAAGACCTTCCACTGGGAAGTTAAAAATATGTTTTTAGAACTGCATTTCGTTCAGTGACATTTAAGTTTTTTCCCCGAAAATATGGGTTCAGCTAGCGATAGACAAGGAGAACGCCTTCGAGATGTCTATACAATTGCGAAGCGTTACCCAGAAGACGGGAGCCTATCATGCTAGCAGACTAATGTAGAGCCTCATAAGAGATACCCTTCAATCGTAGAACAAGAGAAAAACCGTCCAGTCCTTCGCTTTTCCAGCCAAAACATAAGTTTTGTACTTTAGTTTGTAGGAAAATCGTGATTTTTGGCCTGCCGTTTTATCTGGTAACTCAGATGTGATAGAAAATTTTTATTTATATATTCCTATTGTGTTGAAAGTTAGAAATAAAAATCAACAGCTAACCTTAGATAATTTTAAAAGTTTGAAATATGTTAAGTATTGGTATTTTCGATGTGTGATTTGTTGACCAAATTAAATTTTAATGCTTTATTGTGTTCTTCGGCTGTTTGGTCATTAAGTTTTTTTGCAAAATGAAAGATTAATTCATTTACTTTCCCAACGTTTCGGCGGGGGTTGCCACCTTCCTCATGGGAATCTTTATTACATACACAACAAATAAATAAATAAAAGTAAACATTAAGTCAACCAAACAACTATTGGTTATAGATAAAACTTACAAATTAAGTTTAAAAAAGAAATTAAATAAAATAAAATAAAATCGTCAGCTATATTATCACTTCGACTTGTTGAAGTTTTGTCCTTGGCTGTGTGTCCGTTATTGTTTTGGTATGAGGGAGCAGTAGACAGCGGAGATGTTCTGTGTGTCCTGTTTCCTGTTCATGTTGTTTTTGTTGTTTAAGATATGCAGGGTTTCCAGGGTGAGGCGTTTTGATTTGTGTTTTTCTGTTTGTAAAATTTGTGTGTTGTCGAAGTCCGGTCTATGGTTTGTGTCAATGGTATGGCTGGCTAACGCTGTTTTGTTGGGGTTGCCTGATTTAATGTCGGATTTGTGATTTGATATACGCTGTTTGAGGAATTGCTGTGTCGTCCCAACGTAGCATAGATTACAAGGTTCATAATCTTTTCCTTTGCAATTAATTTTGTATACTACGTCGGTCCGCTTTCCTTTTTCCGTTCTTACTGTAAGCTTGGAGAACAGTGTCACAAGAGTCTGATTGGACTTGTACGCCAAATTGATACCCTTAGTGGTGGCGATGATCTTTTTTAGACTCTCAGCAATTCTTGGGACATAGACTACTCCTCTGTATGTCCCAGATTCTCTCACGTTCTCTTCTTGCGGAACTGTTCTGCGGCGGTGTCGGAGGAACAGGCTCCGAATAACCTCTCCGGGAAAACTGTTTGACTGTCCTTCAAAATGCGTGTGACAATTTTTTCGTTTGCGTTGTGGAACTTTTCGTCACTCAGTGCAAAGACCTTTCTGATTAGGTTGCCAGCAGTGTTAATTATGACATGTTTCGGTTGATTTGACCGAAAGTTGACTAATCTTCCCGATGCTGTTTTTTTCCGGTACCAATTGAAGGAGAGATGTTCGTTTTCGCGATGAACTTTGACATCCAAAAACGCTAACGACCTGTTTGTTTCTTTTTCCACAGTGAATTGAATTCTGGGGTCGAATGCATTGAGGCATAGCAGCAGAGTGTCGATGTTACGGTAATCAATGACCGCGAAGAGGTCGTCCACGTACTTAACAATAAGCCGTGGTTTCGTAGTCAGTTAGATCTTCATCGTTACTTTATTCTTCACAATCAAGTAGTTCTAGTTCTAGTTTTATGCTGTAGTTCAACAGTTATTTTTGCTTCTTAAATTATTGCTTTAATTCCTGGTTCGTCTTTGCTGCTTCCAGTGTGATTTCCAAACGTCTCTTTTCCATATGAAGTTTACTAGACAAAGTCGGCACATTTGATGCTGAATGAATTGATTTAGATTTGCCTATGGCAACAACTGCGGCAGTGACGTTTACGTCATCCACATTTCCTAAATAAATTAAAGAAAGCATCTGTTGATTCGTTCACCATCGTTGAAGAGCACTGCGGATTACTTAGGAATTCCATAAAAAATCTGCGTCTCGTGCGTAATGGAACCTGTGGCTTTACGATTTGAGTTCCTCGTTCCTCTTTGTACTTGTTCAGACATGCCAATTTACGCACAAGTAAACAGCCAATAGATGCTATATTTATAGTGCACTATATGTGCTAAATCAATATTTGTATACCCTATTCTAAGGGTATATTAATTTTGACGCATAGTTTGTAACATACCATAATATTGCCCGTAGACCCCTAAAAGTTACTATATTTATGATCAGCATCGATAGTAATTTCGATCTAGACATGTCCGTCCGTCCGTCTGTTGCCAAAAATTAGGCCTTTAAACTGGGCCTAGAGAGCTGAAATTTTAACCATATATGTACTCTCTAGGGTCCCGAAATAATCAAGTTTACGAATTTTTGAAATCCGCCCACAGACACGCCAGATGTATGTATGAAGTATGACTCCTAAAACTGCTCGGGATATACAATTTTCAAAATCCGCCCACTGACACGCCCACAATTAAATAAAACAATTTTATTAAAAAACCAAAATTTGAGCTAAGGAGCTGAAATTTATAATATATACTTTCTAGGGGCGCTTTAAGCTCATGTGTGGATATTTTGAAAATCCGCCCACAATTTAAAATCAACTTTTTTTGCAAATCCAAAGTTTGAGCTAGGGAGCTGAAATTTATAATATATACTCTCTAGGGGCCCTTTATGCTCATGTGTTAATTTTTTTTAAATCCGCCTACTGACACGCCCACAATATGTTATATAACAAAATATGTAGAGCGTTCTTAACAATTCAACCATACTTAGACTTTTGTCACGCCCACTTATGAGGGATAGGAATAAGAATAGGGTATCCACGGTTCGCCCAAGCGGACTGTAGCCCGTCCCTATGTTTTATATTTGGTTTGATTTTATTAGGTGGTATTAATATAAATTGAATTTAATTTTGTGTTTCTTTTATTTAAAAATAAGATTACTGGTAAACTACAAATTCTCGTTCTAGTCACGGCTTCTTTGTTTTTCGTCGTTCAGCTTCTGAGACGACAAACTGATAAACATATTGGGGTCGGTTAACACTATTGTCGACTACATCATTCCTGGACCAAGTAATACCATAAGTTCACTGCCCTCACCTCTTGTGAACGTCTGACAAACATCCAAGACTATCAATTTTCATGAAAAGATGAGAAATTATAGGTTCATTAATCTTCACACAAGCAAATGGTTGGAGAAGCTAGATTAAATTACGCCCTGTAAGCGCCCTTAATAACTTATATATATCGAGTTTGTTCTCGAATTAAATAAACCTTATATTATATTTGTTGCCATACGTGCTTGGAATCGTTTATTTTATAGTAGAATCCAAACATCATTCGCTTATGAACTAAATATCACGTTATTAATGAAACATACCTTTCTTACTGAAGAACTCACAAGTGAATGTCCATCCTAGGGAATACCCCGTTTTTGCAAAATGCCAGATCAGTTCCGCCATAACTGTATGTGGTTTCATAAAATAACCAAAACAACTGGTCATGATAACTCATCTCAATGATACTTCCTACACTGCGTGCTATTTTACGGTTCAATCAATGATGTTAACTTTCCTCATAGCTAATTAATATATTAGGAAGTTTTTTTGTAGCAAATTAGCGAACAAAGAATCATTTTGCAATTTCCTGAAAGTAAACTGTTTACCTGGATTAGGGGACAAAAACTACACTACCGCACATTAATCACATGAGTAACCTTCAAGTTCAGGGTGCACAATCAATGTGTCCAAAGCCCTTGAAATATTTACACTCCGCTTCAACTGAATAAGCACAAACATTTTCTAAGCTACGTTGTCCATTTTTACAAAACCTTGTGCCGTAATATATCATTTGATGATGCAAACTGTTTGCGTATGATGTTGACAAAATAAATCGGAAAGAATATTTCAAAAAGTACCGCTATTTTTTTCCTGGTTCCCTTGCAAAGCATTCAATATGGAAAAATGCAGTTTTATTTTGCGTCAACTGAATAGACACAAGGTCATTATTTTCACTGCTTATGAGTATTCTGTGGAGATTGACACATTAGATCAACAGTTGAAGTGCTTTAAGTGAATTTTATTTGATTAATTGTATTTCAAAGAAAAACAGGTAGATCAAAATCTCTAAATAAATCGATTTGAGCGTTGAAAGAGCTCTAAAAGAACAAGGACTAACCGGGCGTTCTATCGCTGACAAAATTGGACGAGATTCTAGTGTGGTCTACTCTTATTTAAGAAGCAAAGATTCGCACGGAAAAAACATGAAAGGAGGTCAAAAAACGGCAACAACCGCAGTTGATCGAAGAGCAATTTTAAGATGTGCTTCCAATTCCTGCGACTCTGCGGCAAAAATAAAGCAGAAAGCCGGTGTTACTGCAAGCGTTTCAACAGTGCGAAGGGTTATCAATAGTGTCAAACATCTAAAACGGTTAAAAATTCAAAAGAAACCATCACTTAACGAGAAACGGAAGGGTTCTCATGCAAGTCATGCAAGCTTACTGACGTGTTTATACCTCGCTCTTGGCATTACAGCTCTTTTATCCTGTTCTTGAAGTGTAAAAATTATCTAACCAGTGGATTTTCAAGTTAGTTGTTTTACCTTTCCGATAAATTTATAAATTTTTAAATTTGTGCTGTTCCGATCGTCAAACAGAAGTGATAATAAAAACATAGGGACGGGCTACAGTCCGCTTGGGCGAACTGTTGGATACCCTATTCTTATTCCTATCCCTCATAAGTGGGCGTGACAAAAGTCTAAGTATGGTTGAATTGTTAAGAACGCTTTACATATTTTGTTATATAACATTTAAAGGATTTTATCAAAAAAAACGCTCCCTAGCTCAAACTTGGGTGTTTCAATAAAATTGTTTTATTTAATTGTGGGCGTGTCAGTAGGCGGAATTAAAAAAATTAACACATGAGCATAAAGCGCCCCTAGAGAGTATATATTATAAATTTCAGCTCCCTAGCTCACTTTGAATTTTCAAAAAAAAAAATAATAATAATTGTGGGCGTGCCAGTGGGCGGATTTTGAAAATATTTACACATAAGCATAAAGGGCCCATAGAGAGTATATATTATAAATTTCAGCTCCCTAGCTCAAACTTTGGATTTTCAAAAAAATTGTTTGATTTATTTGTGGGCGTGTCAGTGGGCGGATTTTGAAAATATTTATACATGAGCTTAGAGGGGACATAGAGAGTATATATTAAAATTTCAGCTCCCTAGCTCAAATTTTGGTTTTTCAATAAAATTGTTTTATTTTTTTGTGGGCGTGGCAGTGGGCGGATTTTGAAAATTTTATATCCCGAGCAGTTTTAGGAGTCATAGATCATATATAAAAAATTTCAGCTTCCTAGCTCAAAATTCGATTTTTTCCAAAATTTTGTTTTTTTGAGTTTGTGGGCGTGTCTGTGGGCGGATTTCAAAAATTCGTAAACTTGATTATTTGGGGACCCTAGAGAGTATATGGTTAAAATTTCAGCTCTCTAGGTCCAGTTTAAAGGCCTAATTTTTGCCGAAGGACGGACGGACATGGCTAGATCGACATTACTATCGATGCTGATCATAAATATAGTAACTTTTAGGGGTCTACGGGCAATATTAAGGTATGTTACAAACTATGCGTCAAAATTAATATACCCCTAGAATAGGGTATAAACAATTAAAAGTGCAAATCATTATCTCTGTTTCCCCGTCTCATCTGTTTGACATGTCAACCACTCGCTTACAAGCCATCAAAGAGAAAAGCGCAATGTCATCTCCATCCAACTCATCCGCCTTGAAAAATGCACTTCTTCCGAGCAATAGAAAAGCCGATAAAACATCATCGTTATCTGAGCAACTTCGAGATATGGAAACGAACATGATGAAGAAAATTACAACGCTTATCTCGGACTTTAAAATGGAAATTGATAATAAGCTAAGTGAAGTCATGTCATCTCTTAATAGCAAAGTCACTGAATGTGAAAGCATTATCAAAGAGCTGCAAGAGGAAAACCACAAAGTAAAAGCGGACCTAGCCGACCTGCAACGAAAAGAGCGACTTTGTGATGTACTTGTACATGGCGTCCCGCACACAAAAAGAGAGAGTGCCATGGACATAGCTAAAAACATAGCCGCAAAACTACATCACCAGCTAACACCACACACGGATGCTTTTCGCCTTGGAGGCAAAACTGCTGGCAACAACCGCCCGTTACTAATTAGGCTCTCTTCCCATTCCGAGTAAAAAGCACTTCTCTCTGCATTTCGCCAAAACAACGGGCTTTTACTCTCACATCTGGAGAAAGAGAAGGAACAACTTGACACCATTAATAACACCAACGACAGCAGCTGCACCATAAAAACCGCCCCTTAAATCTCCAATGCCACTCGAATATATACGAGTATGAATGAAAGCCTTACTCCAGAAAATAGTTCTCTTTTACGTTATGCTCTTAAGCTCCGTAAAGAGGGTTTATTGTATTCTGCAAGAACGCGTAATGGATTTGTGTATGTTAAAAAGAGTATGGATGATATCGAGTTCAAACTCTCAGCAGCAACAGAACTCACTTGAAGATCTTCAACATAGCCTGCAACATTTTTGCCTCAACACCATTGCCAACAGCTGGAGCGATATATAAATACTTTTATGTGCATTGCCAAAAGAGTAAACACAAGAAAAAGAAAATATATAGGTATACACACTTTTGCTCTTGAGCTTATTCTTTACTAGTGATTAAATTTAATTTGTTTCTTTTTCACATTTGATTTTATATTAGATTTTATTATTTTATTTTATGTAATTATGATTTCTTATTTTTATACTTATTCCTATCCTTCCTCTCACTTCTTTCTCTACCATGCATTTACTTCTATTTTCTACTCGTGTTGCTTTTTTATTTGTTTTTTTAAGAGTTCTCCTATTTGTTGTCATAACTTTGCTCCTGCTATTTGTTTTTTTTTTAAATGCTGACTCTGAATAATGAGCACACGTCAGCTGGCATCGACGAAGTCAATGTGCGATCAATGATAATAATACTGTCCAATGCGTGCGAAGGGTTTAAGGTATGCTGTATCAATGCTCGTAGCTTAAATATATCAAAAGTAGATTATTTACGTCACGTCTTCGAACAATCGAGCGTTGATATAATATGTATCACTGAGACCTGGCTTAAGGCTGACATTGGGGATAGTTTGTTCAATATTAATGGATATAAACTTTTTCGGAATGATAGGGTCACGAACACAACTGGTGGTGGAGTGGCTGTGTACTGTAATAGTTCTTTAAACTGCAAAGTTATTGTTAAATCGGATGGGAGTACCAATGAGTACTTGTTTCTGGAAGTATCTGATGGTAATAGTAAGTTTGTTATAGGCGTAGTTTACATCCCCAACCGAAGTTGCCCTCCAAAACCATTATTTTCCGCAATCCAGGAATTCACCCCTCTTTATGAACACATACTTGTCTGTGGTGATTTTAATGCTGATCTTCTCAAAAATGACTGCAGATCTAAAGAACTTTTGGAACTTGTTGCAGGGTTAGCTGTAGTAAATTCATATCCGACTCGTTACGCTCCTAATGCCTCCCCTAGTCTCCTGGATCTTTTCCTGGTATCTGATCGGTCTAATGTACTGCTACAAGACCAGTTATCGTTAGAAGGTGTGACTGACCATGATTTAATTTATTGCACATATAATATTGATTTGACTCTTTCTGCCACACCATCAACTTTTCAGTTTAGGGATTTTTCTTCGGTGGATATCATTGCCTTGCATTATGATGCGAGTATACTTCCTTGGCACAGTTGTTACTATGCATCAAATGTTAATGAGAAAGTGCATCACCTGCAATCGCTGTTACTCTATTTATTTGACAAACACGTTCCTTTAAAGACGGTTCAAGTCCGTAACAGCAGCTGTCCATGGTTTACATCCGATGTTTATAGAGCTATGAAAGTTCGCAGGGAAATGTATTCAAGGTGGAAGCAAAGTCCAACAATTGATAATTGGGAATTTTTTTGTCGTGCACGTAACCAGTCAACTTTCATTACGAGGAGAGCTAAAAAAAGATATTTTCTGTTCAAGCTGGGAACAGAACAAAGTGGAAAAAAACTTTGGAGTAACTTGCGTTCGGTTGGAGTTGGTAAAAAAGATGTTTTAATCACCATGCCTGATGCAGATGAATTAAATAACGCTTTCCTGACTAACCCAGTAAGTGGTACATCATTTACTCCTAACGATCAGCTCTGTTTTGAACCGTTATCAGATTTCGACTTTGAGGTTGTATCTGAAATTGATGTTGTTAATTACATACGTTCTATGAAGTCAAATGCGATTGGAGATGATGGTGTTCCCATTCGTTTTGTAAAAATGATTTTGATCCATATTTTGAAATGTCTTACGCATGTTTTGAATTTTTGTATCACGTCATCCTCGTTTCCTCTCAGTTGGAAGTGTGCCAAAGTCATTCCCATTCCCAAGAAACCAAATCCATTTTCGGTAACAGATTTTCGACCAGTCAGCATTTTGCCATGCCTATCAAAGGTCCTGGAAAATTTTTTTGCTAAGCAGATTTCTAGGCACCTTGATCAGTACAGTTTGCTATCTCCGGTTCAGTCTGGCTTTAGAGCAAAACACAGTTGTTCCACGGCTATGGTTAAGATTCTTGATGATATTCGGGTTTGTTATGACATGGACTATGTTACTGTGCTTTGCATGCTTGATTTTTCTAAGGCCTTTGATAGTGTTAATCATGTCATCCTTTCGAGAAAATTAAGTGATTATTTTGGATTTAGTCACAGATCTGTGCGTTTTATAGCAAGTTATTTGAGTGATCGTTTTCAAAGGGTTGAGCTTGGCGACAAATCTTCTCACAGTAAAGAGATACTTGCCGGAGTACCACAAGGTTCAATCCTAGGCCCTATTTTGTTTTGCATTTTTGTTAATGACTTGCCCGGTGTATGTTTGAACACTAACGTTCATTTTTATGCAGATGATGCTCAAATTTACTTGTCCAGACCAATAGGACTAGTAGACGACCTTGTTTGTAGGATGAATGAAGATCTATCAAAAATCGATGAATGGTCGCGGTGTAATGGTCTTCAGCTTAATCCATCAAAATCGCAAGTAATCTTAATATCCAAAAAACCTCATGACACTCAAGAACTACCTCCAAAACAGTGTACATTTGAAATTCATGGAAGTTGTAACTAATCTAGGTTTTCGCATCAATCGTTCGTTATCCCCAGTTGACCATATTAACTGCACAGTAGGGCGAATTTACGGTGGTTTACGTAAACTATGGTTATTTGCGAGCTTTACTCCAGTTGAAACGAAGCTCAGGCTTATAAAATCCCTTCTTGTGCCTTACATTGAGTATGCTTCCGCTGTTTATTGCAAGCTTGATTCTTTATCGCTGCATAAACTAACCGTTGCTTTCAACCATATGGTTAGGTATGTTTATGGCCTTCGACGATATGATCACATATCAAACTATAACAAAAGAGTGCTCGGTTGTACACTTCAGCAGTTTCTAGATGTTAGATGTTGTGTCTTTCTGCACAAAGTAATTCACAATAAATCGCCACCATATCTATTTGAAAAGCTTCAATTTGCCCGCTCTTCCAGAACTTTTAATATAATTACACCCCCATCCAATTATTTAACCACGTCTCGCCATTTCTTTGTTCATGCCACTAGACTTTGGAACTCTTTGCCCAATGCAACAAAACAAATAACTGGAGCAACTGAATTCAAAAAATCTGCGTTGGAGTACTTTTCTTGAAAAAACAAAAAAAAAAAAAAACAACAACTCTCAAATTTCTTTAAATTTCTTCTACTCTTTTTCTTCTACTCCTTTTCCCCTTTCTTCCTTCCTGCAATAGTGTTTTCTTTATAATTTTTATTTATTTTTTTTTTCTTATTTTCTTATTGTTAGGTATAGTGTAGGTCTAACCATGAAATGTTATCCTCTATTGTTAAGTACTATAAAAGACTAAGTCTTACTTGTACATGTACATGATGTTCAATAAATGAAATGAAATAAAAAAATAAATAAAGTATGCGCTTAGACTTCTCTAGACTCTATATGAGTTGGAAAAATTAATGGTGTCACGTAGTTTTTTCGGATGAGAAGAAGTTTAATTTTGATGACCCTGATGGGTTTGATTATTACTTCCACGATGTGAATAAAGAAGAACGTTTTTTAGCGCGGCATCATAGTCGAGAAGGTGGTTTTATGGTATGGGGAGCAGTTAGCTACTATGGCACTGTTGAGCTTGAGTTCCAAACCTCAAAAATGACTGCATTAAAATATAAAGAAAATTTGAAAAGAAATTTTCCTAAATTTTCAGGCATTTTTGGACCCATAAACTGAACTTTTCAGTAGGGCAACGCCCCCATCCACACGGCGCGCATAGTAAAAAAATGGATAGAGGAGCAGAATGTGGAATTGCTTCAATGGCCGCCGTACTCACCGGACCTGAATCTTATAGAAAACGTTTGGGGATGGCTAGTACGAAAAGTTTATGAGTCTGGCCATCAGTTTGAGGACAGAGAATCCCTTATTGCAGCCATTAAATTGGCCTGGAGGGAAATTTCGCTAAAATACATAAGGAGGCTGTTCGATTCCATGCCGGATCGATTTTACGAAACTATTACGAATAAAGGCGGCAGTACCCACTACTAAAATTAACCAATAAAAAGCTATTTTAAGAAAAAATTGTTTCATTTAATCCCAATAACTTTTATGCATAGTTTCAATATTTGTGTCTATTCAGTTGACGCAAAATAAAACTGAATTTTTCCATATTGAATGCTTTGCAAGGCAACCAGGAAAAAAATAGCGGCACTTTTGGAAATATTCTTTCCGATTTATATTGTCAACATCATACGCAAACAGTTTGCATCATCAAATGATATATTACGGCACAAGGTTTTGAAAGAATGGACAACGTAGCTTAGAAAATGTTTGTGCTTATTCAGTTGAAGCGAAGTGTATGTAGACATAATCGGATGTGAGCACAATTAGGGCTGTTAACAGTTTTTGTTTCGTTATTACTATTACACAGAGGCAATTCTCTTTATTCTACATACAAAAACAGTTTTAACAACATATTACACTTGATTTTTGGGGAATACACCCTTTGCTTTTTTGTTTTTTTTTTCGTTTTGTTTCTAAATTTATGGATAGGATAGATAATTACACAAAATTCATTTCATTAATTTAAAATTTTGTTCACTTTAATAGTCTTCGTCCTCTGGCGATTCAGTGGCATATGTCAGCTCGTTCAGATAAAACCATTTCTGCATTAGGTGGGAGATGGGCGGTGGGCAAGAATAAAAGATGTGATCACTTTAAAATGAAATGCAATGCAGTATGCAGTGTCAAAAATACTTACGGGTGATTCCGTACAATTAAAGTTATAGTCCCAATCACAGATTCTGTACTCCTGATTAAAGGAAGTTTCATTGGCGCATAAGTGGGGTATCCGATTTCCCTCCTCATCACACATGTGAAAAATCTGAAATTAGTGCCAAAGTTAGTTGCATACTTTTAGACATATCAAAAAATTGAATAAAAGCTTTACGCGATCTTTCGAAAGAGTGCAATGTTAGGATTGATTCGAAGAGCTTTTTTGTTGAAAGATACTCACTTGACAATTGTACTCCATATCGGCGTAGAAGCCAACCGGTCGATTGGAGCAATCAAACGAAAATGTTATATTATCTAAATTCGTCCATTCTTTTGTTTTGTGATTTTGGAAAACTGGGCTGGCAACGTTTTGCAAGGTGATAGCTGCGAATAGAATAGGACCTTATTTAAAATGGTTTTAATCTGTTCTTAAATGTTATGTTTAGTAATAGAATTCCACTATAAAATAGGAATATTAAATAGGAGGAGGACATTGGGGATCAATATATTATGCAAATATTATGAATTAAAGTTTAAATTGTTTGCATATACAGCTGGTCCGACAAATTGCAAACAAACATAGGAATACAGAGTGAAAAGGGTGCGCACCAAAAGTTTATTTGTTTTGTGGAGTCTGAATGTTCCCCAATTGCAATTCGCGTTATGTACGTCGTTCCACAACTCATCTGCATCACGACCACATCCCACAGGTTTTCCTGTAGCATTCTTCACGAGGCATCTATATTAAATAGCCCTTATTTCCTAGAACTTTTTTGCTGATGACAGCATTCATTGGTCTCCAATGATGAGCCTGTAATTTCAAGCACTTTTCATCGTCAAATATGTGAAAAGTTAATTTCTACATATAAGCCTTGAAGTTTTTTTTTTAACGCAATAGCAGAAATATGTAGTGTTGGGATTGTCAGATTGAAACCGAATTCCATACGGTTGATAATTCACACATTGACAATTCGAAAAATTTAAAAATGTAAATACATATTAATACCAGTTTTAATATTAATATTAAAAACGAATGCTTTTAAATGTTAGCTTTTTGGCAAAAATGTAATCTGCATCCAATTTACTTTACATCATTTGAAGCTCTAACTAAGATCTTATCAAAACAAGGAAAATGTTTCCCCTAGCAATAGAAAATCAAAAAGTATATGCAAATCCATAATCAGTTTCTTACATCAAAATGAGATTTTGCTAAAACACTGTGTTGCAGTTGAATGCCACGGACCAACTCCAAATACTGGTTCAAAGGGATTTGTTAAAAGGTTGACGGAGGAAGTTGTTTGCTTCGTTGTAATAAGCGATTGCTGAGCTGGCACTCCGGCGAGCTGAAAAAAACCCTAATGAATATTCGCAGGTTTACAGTGCCAAAACTCAACTTAAAAGTCAATGATTATGTATACATAATCAACTGGAGGAAATTCCTTGACGGTGAAAACATTTTGGGCTCTGTCAAAAACGGCATTTGGAGAATTATTGCTTTTCCTCGCTTCCCATGTCATACGCAAAGTGTGGAACGTTGTGACAATCTGGTAGCCGAAGTTTTCAAGCGAATCATTTGGACTGCAAAACAGGCATGGACTAGTAAGAGCTAGTATCACTTTTCCACAAAAAAAAGCCGGAATTTCATACAAACAAGAGTTTAAGTATAGAATAAAGTATAAAACTGCACCCTAATGGCTGCTCGGGTAGGGCGGAGCGCAACTAAATAGCAGCAGCCTCCACGTGAAGAGTTGTGTTCTTATTGTTTTGTATAAGAAACCAGCAAATTGTTGTGAACCCTGAGAGTTTTGTTTGATCATGCTGCCGACTATGTACATAAGGAAAATAGTACTAAAATATTTCACTTGAACCTACTATACATATGTACATATAAATACCCTACATGTACATTCTCTATCTATCAACGAAGAATATCGATATAAAATAGTTGTTTACTCCCGATATCATCAGCATCAATATTTGTTGATTGAACCAACAAAACTAAGTGACAGAAACCTAAGTGACAGCTTTTTTTATACATCGTTTAAGATGTATGGTGGAAACAGATCAACACAGCCACTCCGACTTTATTATCGACTAGCTGACCCATGCTCGCCTTGCTTCGCCAGTCTGTCACTTCTCAAATTTAAAACAAAATTCTTACTGATAAGAACTGATAAAAGGTCCGTTCGCGAACTAATATGCAAACGTAAATTTATATAAACTACATAAACGCGTTCGCGTACTGAGAAAATGGTAAAAAGATAAACGAAAGAAACATGTACTTTCGTTAATTTTTCTTCACACATAATTTCAGCTGGTAAGAAGTAGAAAACTGTCAAATGATGAAATCCTATGAGTTTGCCAGAAAAAAAAACAGCGGTTGCTTCTTTTCAAGCCAAACTTTGACGTTTTTCATCTTTTTATACAAAAGCGATCGCGTACTTTTCTTTGTAATGAGAGGATTCTCTCTCGATTTTGAAGATTTGACAGTTTTCATTTTTCTACACATAAAGTACGCGAACGGACCTAAAGAAAACGTCGAGAGTGTCCCTTCTCATTATATGGATATAATCTCAGTGTGACTCCCTCTCAATCTCAATTACATTTCATACCCTATCTTTCTCAATCCCATGCGCCACTTAAAAAACAACACAAACTGTAAAAGGTGCATAAGAAAAAGAAAGAAAAAGCACACAGCATAAAAGGCACAGAGAGAGAAACACACACACACACGAATGTTCCTTCCTCAACACTGGAAAAATCCAACGATCTAGCTTCAAACGAACATTTTACTTTTTTTGAATTGTATAAAATTTATAGTTTAATGCTTATTGTTCAACTTCAGGACAACCTACAAAGATGATTTATATCTTAAAATCCTTGTACATAATTAAACTTTATATTAAAAGAAATCCTATTTTATTTGGATGGTCATTCCAAAGCTAGGAGCTAGAAAGCTTTCGAGAGTTACAACTTTTCTTATATAACAGCTTAGATCTCCGCTTCTGGACAGCGGATGGAGCATTTTCCCGCGGTAAAAAGTAGCCTATGTCCATTCTCAGGCTCTAGACTATGTGTGTACCAAATTTCATTTAAATCGGTTCAGTAGTTTTGGCGTTAAAGCGAGACAGACAGACAGACAGACAAAGTTACTTTATAATATTAGTATGGATTACATTAGCACTTCAACCTCAACTTCGACTTCAACTTTAACGTTACACCTAAATCCTGTTTTCAGTTTTGCCAACATACAAAATTACAAATGCTTATATTTTGAGCGAATTTTCTCTCTTGTTTGTATTTTGAAAGAATTTACTCTTTTGTTTAGATCAATGGTTTGTTTCATTTTTCCATGTGTTTGACTCGACTTCAAATCCTGAAGTGCTCGCTCCTGCCAAAGTCGATCTGTTTTGATCTGTTTCTACCATTACAAACGAAATGGCAAGTTGAAGGAAGTAAAAGTCATGAAATTATAAGAACAATACAGTTTGCACCCCCTTTCCGACACTTTCGTGGAAAAACAATGTTGGTATGCATTTTATTGATTTGAAGAAATTTGAATCTGCAGAAAAAATCCTCATTCAAATCCGTTGGGTAGATTCGGAGTTTTGTTTCAAGATACAATTATACTATAGTATCCAAACGTTTGCTTAATTTCTAAAAAGTTTCCAAAAATAATTATTTTTAAAAAGAGGTTTCCTGGTGTCCAAATGCCGCAAAGGTGTAAAATTGCCACTATGCGGTGTGTTTTTTTACTCAAGTGTATGTACGAATATTCACATTTGCATGTTAAATTCAACAACAAATTAGCCTATATACGCTAACTGAGGATGGGGTAACAATCGCCAGTAAGTCCTTAAGGGGATATACGAGTAGATCACTGCTTAGAAGTAACGTTTCCTACGTATTCCGATAACTTTGGTTTCCGAATGTCAAACCTTTGACATTTCTCACCTACTGAACTGACACATACGACATACCCCCTAAATTTTGATTGCGCGTGAAGTTTTGTTTTTAACAAAAACATATTGAACCACTTTTATACTCTTAAGTTGCAATTTTCTCGACCTACACGGTGGTATAATTAGACTTCAAGTACGAGCAGTATTTTGGAATTTGACTTACAGGTACAGTGTACGCTTGTTTGACGGAAAATAAAAAAATAACGGGTATTAAAGCCCGTGCTTTTTGCGAACCACTTGTCCTATCGAGGACAACTTTATATTTCTTGCCCTACACGGTGGTATAATTAGGTTTTTAGACAGAGTTGTGTTTTGAAATTTAATTTTTAGGTTTGACTGGAGAAAACAGTCGAAATGTCAAATGATAGCCAGCATAGTGCTGTACAGTCGAGCGTTTTTATACTCTTTTCTTCTAAGCGTAGCACGCTTGAGTAAAAAAAAACACACCTATGGTGTTTTAATATTAATCCTGGCCGCAGAAATGCAGAGAGAATGAGAAAGAGAACCAATGAGAGCAACTGCGCTTGTGTCGTTTCGGCTGTAACATAACATACCAGTGTATGGAAGCCCAATGGAGTTACTGATACTCTCACTGGTCCATATGAGTTGATTTGATAATACCTTTAGTGTGCTATAGCACAATTGTGTTACATTTATACTCAACATGGCACTAATGGGTTCATTTGATGATACTTTACTTTGAAACTCATTTTTTTATTCATTGATAAATATCTACTTACATACTAGACAAAAATGATTAAACCTAACTTAACATTAACAGGATACTTATTCTTATTTATTGGTCCTTATGCGAACGCTCTAAACTTAACTATATCTTAGAATTATTGCCTTTCGGCCTACGAACTATTTTACGAACTAATCTTACATATATATTCCTCGAGAAAATTTACTAAAACTCGGTATCATTATTGAGATTTTATATAAAACAAATTACAAACTACCTATTCTACTTACTTAAACTACTTAACGTATTCTAACTATAATTAGGATTCTGAGCACTCGTTGCCTTGCGCAACAAGTGGTCAAAATCCCAATTGCTTTCCGAGCGCCTGGCAGTCGTCAACGTGCACACGCGCCGCCGTGAGCCGACTGAAGCCTTACAGCGTCAGTCAACTCCCGGAAGCACCACCACACGTTGGCGAGCCCGGCCTCTCCCAAAAACGCCCTAGCTGACTTAATCTAACTTATAAGCTAAGAGGAAGTTACCTAGAGTAACGCACCGTCTTGGAAGGGCATGTTGAACCCTCCACCCTCAAAATTTTTAAAATTCTTGATGCCGTTAATATCATCAAGAAGGAGAAGCAACAAACGGAAGAAGATAGGGATATCCTGGTAAGGCGTGGACTTCCGCTCTTTATGCTTACCTTCGATAGGTCTGATAACATCGAAGATATATACCGAATTAAATCTATAGTAAATATTGTGGTAAAAATCGAGCCTATGCGTAGAAATTCGAAAATAATTCCACAGTGCAAACGTTGCCAAGAATTTAATCATACGCAAATGTATTGCAAAAAAGAGCCGCGATGTGTGAAATGCGCCGGAAATCACTTTTCCCAAGACTGTAGAGGAAATAAACAATCCTCCGCTACCTGTGCTAATTGTAAGGGAAAGCACCCGGCAAATTATAGAGGTTGTGAAGTAGCTAAGGAGTTGCAAAAACGGAGAGATGCGTTCCTCAAGCCTCAAAATAGGAATACAAAACCGTTAGCCAAGCCGAAGTCTAAGACTGCCCAGGAGGTAGTAGGCAATACAAAACCTCCGGTTCAAGAGCGCAAAAATGTCAGAGAAAGAGAGACAACAGAAAAGCCCTCAACCTCTGTTGTCAAAAGAAACGCTATTGAAAAGTTACCATCAGGAAAGCCATCGAATAGTGGCCCTCGGACAGCCAGAGTGCAGACCTACGCTCAGGCCGCGGCATTCGAAGGAGCAAAAAACGTTGAAACTTCGCCGGACCCTGTTTCTCTCGTTTTCTCAGTTATTCTTGAGAAACTTGAAGAACAAAGTAAAATAAATAAAATTATTCTTGATCGGGTGGTTAAGCTCGAAAATAATTCATGGAAAATGCGCACTTCAAATACAACATGAATGAAAAACCAATGTTAAAAATATGCACTTGGAATGCAAACGGACTTTTGCAAAAACTTGACGTATTGGAAATATTCATACGTGAGAAAGATCTTGACATTTGCTTGATATCTGAAACTCACGCAAAAAAGGGATCGAATTTAAAAATAAAAGGATATAATGATTTCCACGCTTGTCACCCTTCGGGAAACGCGAGAGGTGGATCATCATTGTTTATTAAAGACTGCATTGAACAATACGAAGACCTGAAGATAGAGCTTGAAACTATGCAACTGTGCACGATTCGAGTAAAAAATAGTCAGCGTACTCTTAGAATTTCATCTATCTACTGTCCACCGCGTTCCGCGCTTGAAAAAAGTGATTACACGAACTTGCTTAAATCGCTCAAACCAAATTTCATTATTGGCGGCGATTTTAATGCGAAACACACGTTCTGGGGTTCTAGATACATCTCGCGAAAAGGTAGAATGCTCTATGGGGCAGGTATGGAGTACAGTTGCGATTTCCACTCGACGGGCAAACCGACCTACTGGCCAACTGATACTTCAAAAATACCTGATCTGATAGATTTTTTCGTCGTGAAAGGAATAACTACCAACCACATTAAAATTGAAGAGAGCTTTGATCTGTCATCTGATCATTCACCGGTTATTTTAACATTGAGCGTAAAACTAGCCAATAACCTAGAGCCAGCGAGATTAACTGGTAGATCAACTAACTGGGAAGGCCTTAGGAACGAAATTGAAGGGAATGTTGAACTGAGCGTTCCACTTACGACACCCTATGAACTTGAGGCTGAAGTTGATCGCTTCGTTGAGATCGTACAGCTCGCCTCCTGGAATAATACGCCTAATCCAAGAAAAACGCCGGCTAAATACGGCTCACGATATCCTCAAGAAATAAAAGAATTGGTCAACGAAAAAAGGAAGGCGCGTAAAAAATGGCAACAGAGTCGCGCTCCGCAACATAAAGCACATTTCAATTATTTGTGCAATTTGTTGAAGACAGCTATTAAGGATTTTAAAAATCGGGCGATAGGTTCCTACCTTGAAAATTTAACAGCGAAAAAAGATTCCAATTACTCACTTTGGAAAGCTATAAAAGGCACTAAAAGGCCTAAAATCCCCGCGCCGCCAATTAAAATAAATCAAAAACATAGGGGCGGGCTACAGTCCGCTTGGGCGAACTGTTGGATACCCTATTCTTATTCCTATATCTCATAAGTGGGTGTGACAAAAATTTAAAGGATTTTATCGAAAAAACTAAGCTTTTGTAAATAAAAACGCTACCTAGCTCAAACTTTGGTTTTTCAATAAAATTGTTTTATTTAATTGTGGGCGTGTCAGTAGGCGGATTTAAAAAAAAATTAAGTATGAGCATAAAGGGCACCTAGAGAGTATATACTATAAATTTCAGCTCCCTAGCTCAAACTTTGGACTTTCAAAAATAAAAAAAAAATAATTGTGGGCGTGTCAGTAGGCGGATTTTGAAAATATTTACACATGAGCATAAAGGGCCCCTAGAGAGTATATATTAAAAATTTCAGCTCCCTAGCTCAAATTTTGGTTTTTCAAAAAAAATATTTTATTTAATTGTGGGCGTGTCAGTGGGCGGATTTTGAAAATTTTATGTCCCAAGCAGTTTTATGGGCCAAAGATCATATATAAAAAATTTCAGCTTTCTAGCTCAAAATTCAATTTTTCCCAAAATTTGTTTTATTTAATTGTGGGCGTGTCAGTGGGCGGATTTTGAAAATTTTATGTCCCAATCAGTTTTATGGGCCATAGATCATATATCAAAAATTTCAGCTCTCTAGCTCAAAATTCGATTTTTTCCAAAATTTTGTTTTTTTGAGTTTGTGGGCGTGTCTGTGGGCGGATTTCAAAAATTCTTAAACTTGATTATTTCGGGACCCTGGAGAGTATATGGTTAAAATTTCAGCTCTCTAGGTCCAGTTTAAAGGCCTAATTTTTGCCGACGGACGGACGGACATGGCTAGATCGACATTACTATCGATGCTGATCATAAATATAGTAACTTTTAGGGGTCTACGGGCAATATTAAGGTATGTTACAAACTATGCATCAAAATTAATATACCCCTAGAATAGGGTATAATGAATGGGCAAGGGAAGATAAGGAAAAAGCGGACGTTTTTGCCGCGCATCTAGAAGAAACCTTTAAACCGTACGATGGTCAAGCGGTCCACGACAATATTAATAGGACGGAATTACTACCTGACAATTTAACACTCACAAGTGCAACGCTAAGGGAACTAAAACTTGAAATCGAATCTCTAAGAAAGCTCCTGGTTATGATTTGATCACTGGAGAAGTTCTCAAAGTCCTACCAAGAAAAGCATTAATTAAGCTTCTTCAGATTATAAATGCGGCACTCAGACTAAAACACGTGCCGAGCCAATGGAAAGTTGCGGAGGTCATAATGGTTTTAAAACCAGGAAAACCGCCAAATGAAGTAAAATCATATAGACCAATTTCCCTCCTTCCAGTGATATCCAAAGTTTTCGAGAGAATACTATTAAGGCGAATACAACCGGTTATAGAAGAAAATAATCTTATCCCTGACCACCAGTTTGGGTTCAGAACCAAGCATTCGACGATTGACCAAGTGCATAGAATTACTGACGTAATCGAGAAAGCATTTGAAGAAAAAAAGATATGCTCAAGCGTATTCCTTGACGTCTCACAAGCCTTTGATAAGGTGTGGCACGACGGCTTAAAATTTAAATTACGACAAGTTCTTCCCGTATGCCTATATGATATTCTAGAATCATATCTCGGGAATAGACTCTTCCGTGTTAGAAATGGGAACGAATACTCGGAGCTCAAAGAAATTTCGGCCGGCGTACCGCAAGGTAGCGTCCTCGGGCCGCTTCTCTATCTCTTATATACACGCGATATACCAAGAGAAGATGAAACTACCCTTGCTACGTTCGCAGACGACACCGCTATCCTTGCAGTAGGTAATACAATTGAAGAAACGACTGCAAAACTACAAATCGCACTGAATAAGGTAAATGAATGGACGAGGGACTGGCGGATCGCCCTCAACGAAACTAAATCTGTTCACGTGAATTTCACGTATAAGAAAACTAATGACTTGCCAATTTTCCTAAACATGTCCCGAATACCCTTTGCAAACGAGGCCAAATACCTGGGAATGACTCTCGACGCAAAGCTAAAATGGAGTTCGCACGTGAAAATGAAACGTAAAGAACTCGATATCAAATATAGAGAAATGTACTGGTTACTCGGAAAACATTCCCAGCTCAGTACCGAGAACAAACTGCTTTTATACAAGCAAGTGCTAAAGCCGGTGTGGATCTACGGTATACAACTTTGGGGTTGTACCAAGAAAACAAATGCCAATATTTTACAAACTTTTCAAAATAAAGTGCTTAGAGAAATTGTACAAGCACCATGGTATACTAGAAACGACGATATCCATAGGGATCTCGGAATTCCAACAATCGAAGCTGAAACTAGAAGCTTCGCGAGAAAGCATAGAAACCGAATAATCGGACATACCAACAATACAGTCCGACAAATCTTGGATGAGAGCAATTTATTGCGCCGACTACAAAGAACGAAACCGTTCGACTTGGCAAGATAAGATTAACCGCGCCTAAATTGCGGAACATGCAGGATCTTTCATTGGAAAGTAACCTGTCAAAAGTTATTATTTCGTGATAGAAAAATTGCTTGATAAGTTATATCTTAGTTGCAGTACCCATCAATCTATCGAAGGGAGGTGTTTTTAGTCAGTAAAAATCTGACACTACTATGAGCACGCGCTTGCTATTCTCATAGTGTCTTTGGAAGATCTTCACCTACCCTCTTACAAAAAAAAAAAAAAAAAAAAAACCCTCAAAAAGCCACCAAAATTCGGCAAATTGCTTTTCTGTATCGAATTTATCCCTCTCCGCTATTGCGGTACTAAAACGGAGGAGCTCATGAGCATTGGCGACGTCCTCGCCGCGAATGAGCCGCTTATCTCTCGCACTGCGGTAGCGGTGGTATAATACCGGGATACCATCTCTCGTCTGTACCAGCCCTTTTGCATCAATATGGATAAATGCCTCTGGCGGGATAAAGCCAGACCGGAGCGTACTCTCTATGTACATTTCATTGGGGTAGTAAGCCCCAAAGATCAGACTATTGTCGCTGGCCATCGCCCTTGCAACGTGCCTTCGAGTGACCTTAAATCATTTGATGATACATTTAGTGAGCAATGGCACAATTGGGTAATATATGTTTTCTACCTGCGCAAATGGGTTGATTTGGTGATTCTTATAGTGTGCTATGACACAATTGTGCTACCTCATCGTGCTTACAGAAGTGATTTTACCTTAGTAAGTCTATCAGCGCAAGGATTTTCCGCCTTTACCCATGTCTACAGTGTTGTCGCCCTTTGAAAATTTCTTTTAACTCTTTCAGCAGAGGCCGAAAATATGTAATAAAAGTATAGCAGTGTGCATAAATATACATGCATTATATTTTATATTATATATGTGTTAATTTTTTTTAAGGATTTGAGCCCGACACTAACAAAATAATGACTGAAAAATATACCTAAAGGTATTGTTGTTTGAAATTTCTTGCATATAATAGATGCCACATTTTTGATTAAGTACGAGTATCAATGTAAGATAAAAGACTATTTCTTAAACTGACCAAAAAAAAACGGAGTGGCGTAAATTGCATAGACCCAATTTCCTGTTGCAGCAGACATAAGAGAATTAAGAAGTGAATATGCCATTTTTTTACGTTAACTCCAAGTATTTAAATCACGAACACAGATCAAAATCGTTAAAGCCGTTTCTGAGAAAGGTGGCGTTTTGAAAAATTTTAGAAACTTTTATTGAATTTAATCTTTAAAAAAATATCTCTTGAAAACTTGAGTGTTTCTTCGAAATTACTTTACCAGTGAGATAAAGCCGTTTTACTATGTGCCTTGTAAAAAATGGGTATGCGAAATTCTAAAATTTGGCTGCCAGTATAAAAAAGGTTATGAAAATAACTGGAGCAGTCTTTAAGAAAAGTAATGTTTTTAAAATTTTAAAAACTGTTACCTATACCTAAGGATAAATTATAAAAAAATGTTCTTAAAATTTAACATACATATGAAGATTTGGTCTAAATCTTAGTGTCAGCTGAAATGTCTAACTTCTTTTAAATCACTTAACCCGTTTTTGAGATGTTATTGGTTTTCTTTGGTACCTTTAATAGAGACTTTTGGGAAAAACTGAGTTTCATCTTCTTTCTGAACCGCTAGAGCGGTTTTTGCGAAAAGCGACATTTTCAAAAACTAGTAAAACTGATAGATATGTATGAAAAAAACCACTGAGTATACCTTTTTTTACACTCACCTTAATCTGTACTATAATATTATAAAGATAAAAGATTTGATTGTTTGTTTGTTTTGAATAGGCTCCGAAACTACTGGACCGATTTGAAAAATTGTTTTACCTTTAGAAGCCGACATTATCCCTGATGAACATAGGCTACTTTTTACCGCGGGAAAATGCTTCATTGCTACGGGAAAACGGGTTATAGGACAACGGGTAGGGTTGTGACCGATATATTAGTATTTATTAAGATATCCTTACTATAATAAAACTGTAACTTTTTTTCTGGCTGTAAGGTGTTTGACCGGATTTGATTAAAAAAGTACTGCACGAAATTGATTCCGGTGTTCACAGTTGCATTGAAAATTGCCGAGATTAGAAGATGGGATATGTTTTACCATTATCCATCCAAATGAAATAGGATTTTTTTTAATATAAAGTTCAATTTCAAATTTTCAAAGATTTTAAGATATAAATCATCTTTGTAGGTTATCCTGAAGTTGAACAATAAGCATTAAACTATAAATTTTATACAATTCAAAAAAGTAAAATGTTTGATTGAAGCTAGATCGTTGGATTTTCCAGCGTTGAGTGGAGGAATATTTTGTGTGTGTGTGCGGCACAAATCTGTTTCTCTCTCTGTACCTTATGTGCTGTGTGCTTTTTCTTTCTTTCTTTTTATGCACCTTTTGTAGTTTGTGTTGTTTTTTTTTGTGGCGCATGGGATTGAAAGATAGGGTATGAAATGTAAGATTGAGAGGGAGTCACACTAAGAGTATATCTATATAATGAGAAGGGACACTCTCAACTTTTTCTTTATCAGTTCTTATCAGCAAGTATTTTGTTTTAAATTTGAGAAGTGGCAGACTGGCGAAGCAAGGCGAGCATGGGTCAGCTAGTTATTTTATAAAAACTATCAAAATCGTTAGTTAGTTTTTAAGAAAATCCGTGTTATAAAAACCAGTTGTGTGTTAGGTATCGCTATTTAAATTAAAAAAAAATGTCGGCGAGATAGAATCCTAGAATAGGCTTGATCCTCGGCCACAAGACGGAAAGACAGACAGATGGACAGATAGACCGCCGGACAGAAATGCGGGACACATTTGTTGTATAGTCGTTATATCATACATCATACTCAGATTCAATCAGAAATTTCATCATGTTTGCGATACCTTTCCCTAAATACGAGAAACTTAAAAATATCAGCAACCGAGAAATCTCTATGGAAACATAGGGAAAGACTACAGACCGCTTGGGCGAACTGTTGGATACCCTATTCCTATTCCCATCCCTCATTAAGCGGGCGTGAAAAAAATCCAAGTATGGGAGAATTGTTCAGAAGGATCTTTTTATTTTGTTATACAACATTTAAAGGATTTTATTGAAAAAACAAAGTTATTATAAAAAAACGCCCCCTAAAAGTGGGCATGGCAGAAAATTTTATACAAAGAAATTGTTCAAAACGACTTTCAGTACATACTTTGATTAATTACTTTAATAAAACGGTTGTTTTTAAGTCAGTGCACGAATTTTTAAAATATTTAGGGCCTCTAAAGAGTATATATTATAAAGGGCCATTCCCAAAAATGGTGCCTTTTTTTTAGATGGCACACCAACGCGACCTAGCAGCATGTGTAGAGTACTTCAATATGAAAAATAGTTACCATCGCAGCTCAGCTCTTAAGTACATCCGCCTCGAGTTGTGCGCCCTAATAAAATAGGACGTATACATAGTTTTTCTAATTACATAAATACGTGTTATAGATTAGGGCGCATAACTCTAGACGGATGTACTTTAGAACTGAGCTGCCGTAATAGCTAGGTCGCGTTAGTGTGTCATCAAAAAAAAAAGGCACCAGTTGCTCATACATTTCAGGCAAAGCCCTTTCATCTTCCTAGCTCAAACTTTGATTTTTCGATAAAACTATTTTATTAAATTGTGGGCGTGTCAGTGGGCGGATTTCAAAAATGTTCATTTTCAAGCTTTTAAAGATAATATATTAAAGCTTTCTAGTCAACATTTTTTTCGGATTGTGGGCGTGTCAGTACGCGGATTTTAAAAATTCTTACGCTTGATTATTTCGGGACTCTAGAGAGTATATGGTTAAAATTTCTAGCTCGAGTTTAAAGGCCTTACGGATGGTCATGGCCAGACTGAAATTACTATCGATGCTGATCACGAATATAGTAACTCTTAGCGGTCTACGTGCTATATAAAGGTATGTTACAAACTATGAGTCATAATTTATATACCTTTAGGATGGGGTATAAAAACCATCACCCCTATTAATTTAAAATTAGGAAAGGGAGCCTGTTATTTTAAGGGAGCTTTCCGAAATACTTTCAGATACATATGTTTTGCTTCTTTTCTTACATTTTTGTAAACTGTACATGTTCATAATGTTGAACTACCCTCTTCTTGTTTCAGTTTAAATATCTTAATCATTCGAGTAAAGTTTCATTGCAAGTAAGCGCACTGCTTACAAACAAAGTACTCACTTATCACTCCAAGTTTGGCTTTGCAAAACAGCGGAATTTCAAAACTATGTACTCTTGGACTTGGTAGTATTTTCCTCCTTGTAAAAATATTTCCATATAAGCAAACACACATTGTTATAGAAGTGGGGGCTGGAGTTACAGCGCTGCTTCACGGCGGGCCGCAACCGATCATCAGACTCCCTTTTCTGTTGTGCGGGTCTATTCATTATTATAGAAAAACCCTTTTCCACTGAGCCTCGAACCTTGACCAGCGTCGTCTCAGGCAAGCACACTAGGCACCCCGCCATTGAAGCCACAATTTCAGCTCAGCCTGATTTGATTATTTATCAATTTTAAAGAACAGACAACATTTTTCTTAGCGGCCGTAACTCCACTCGACATAAGTTCGGGATTTATTTTTCAAAGATGAGACGTAAATCCAAATTGTTGTTAGTAGAATAAACGCACATAAAACGTACATTAATATGATGTACATGAAACATTTTCATTGTATCTTCTACATCTTTCAGGTATTTTAATAACCCCCCATATACATTGCACTGTTTATTGGATCTGCTTGTGAATTCAGAACTCTACGTCGCCATGTTGATCCCATAAACAGTGGAAAGTGTATCATACTCTCTCATACTATAATCAAATTTTGGACTAATGTCCCGTGGAGTTATGTCTTTGCGCCGTGAACAACGCTGTAACTCCAGCCCGACTCCACGTGGTAGCAATCATAAGGTATTGCTGTTCATTCAAACTTTCATAGTAAATTGACGAAAGCTAGGCCAGTGTGAATTGAATTTTGATTGACACATCAATCACTGAAAAACAAGAAACATATCAGGAATACCAGTTATAAGTAAATGAAATTTTAAGCTGCCTAACTTGAGGTACTCCCAAAGTAACATGAACGGGCGATGAGAGTATGTTACTAACGCTCCACAGATATACGAGACAACCCACTTTGAGAAGTTGGATAGGAATCTAAATTTAATTAGCTTTTCCGTAGCAAAAAAATGTGTACTGATCAACACAATCAAAAAAACTAAGTGTGTGTATGCCAATGTAGTGGAAACAATTCTCAAGGCCATTCAAGATATAATTGCAAAAAATTAAGAGATTAGTAGAAATAGATTTACGTAAAATCATTTGAAAGGAGTATAATCAATTCAAGAAGAGGCTGACGCTACCGATGATCAACTTTCAACTTCACACGAAGACACTGTTAACTGTTTCCAGTTTTGTGCCCATCCTAAGGCGGTACAATTATTTTGAAACTATTTTAAATACGAGTATATACCAGCCTTTTATTGCCTTGGTTAAAAGAGTACCAAGTAGACGAGTAGCTAGATAAGAAGCGTTTCCGGAAGGCCATTTATTAGCAAAAACAAATTCAAATTTTCGACTCATTTTATGCAGCTATGTACGCAGCAATGAACCATTAAACTGAAACAGGCAGTACTTCACTGAAATACCAACAAAAAATTTCACTGGCATGCGAAACTTAAAGTGTGGTTCACGAATGTCTGCGGAGAAGCTATGAACTATTAAAGTTGAAGTATTGTTATTTTTATTACTTAACTGAAAAAAATTGGAAAAATTTCAGTTTGATTGTTTACTTTAAATGCATTTATTTCCTCCATCATAGATGCCATATAAAAGAGAAAAAGAGAAGGAGAAAATACTAATTATTCTCAAAGTGTTTTCCGGTGGAATGCTCGCTAATCCAATAAGATATAGTTTTTTTTTTAATAATTTACTTACGCTAAAGGGGTTTTGCTGTAAATCTTACAGTTCCCTTTTTGTGCTAGGAACCCAGCGCAAACATTTTGTTGTTGTAAAAAACGCCCCTAAAGAGCGGACATATCAGAAAAATTTCCATGGAGGAATATTTAAAACAACCTTTTCTACACACTTTGCGAAGAATAGGACTTTCATTCCCAAAACTTTTTCAATAAAACGTTTTTTTCAAATACTCGTGTCATAGGGCGGATTTTGAAAATCCTTACACATGCGAACAGGGGCCGAACCTTGTGAGTATATAAAGAGGCTTTCATTAAGGACTAGACAACTTCTTTTTTAAATAAAATGCAAACTACTTACTAGAGATATCTCTAAAGAAAATTATTGGCTTGAATTACTATCAAAACATTTATGAATGTAATTCGACTTCGTTCACGGGAACGTATGCAGCGGTCGATAAGTTGAACCCAATTTTTGATGACTCGGCCGCACATTTCGACCGATACGGCTGCTATTTCTCTTTCAATATTGGCTCTGAACTCCTCTAACGTCGCCGGCTTGTTGGCATAGACCAATGATTTATTGTAGCCACATAAAAAAAAGTATAGAATCTTTAAATCCACGATCTCGGCGACCAATAGACGGGTCCGTTTCTCGAGAACACGATCACCGAACTGAAACTTCAATAACTCGATTGTTGCACCCGCTGTGTGGCTTGCGGCACCGCCTTGTTGGAACCACATATCACTGATGTCCAATTTATGCAATTGCTCAAAGAAATAACGTCCCAACATGTACATATCTGTAGCGAATATCATTTACCGTAACGTGACGGTAATTTTTATCGACGAAAAAAAGCACAATGACGCCACCGGCATGAAATGCTGTTTCATGAAGCACATGAGGGTTCCCACCTGTCCAATAACGCATATTTTCCTTACTGACGAAGCCGTTTAACCAAAAATGCGCTTCATTGCTTAAGATGATTTTGCGATGAATTTCTTGCATTAATCCAGAGCTCAATTCGAGAACGCACGTCGCTTTTTATGATCAAGTGGCTTTAGTTCTTGAGTCAGCCAAGATCCTTACGCAAAATTTGCCATAATGTGGTCTGGAAGGGGCCCAATTCTAGAGAACGCCGTAAAATTGACTGATTTAGCTGGTTTGCGACGGCCGCCTCTAGGGCAGCAATATTCTCCACACTTCGGGCAAATCGTAGTCTCATTGGCACGGTTACATCAAGCAGATCAAATGTTTTCACTAGACTATGAATTGCTTGTCTACTGGGACGAGAATTACGGCCGAAAATTGGCGTTAACGATCGGAATTTCGATAGTAAGTATTTAACCGTTTCTTCTTTCATGATGAAAATGTTGACTTTACTGAATATTTTGACATTGACAGTTTGGTAATCGGTTTAAGGGTGCGTTCACACTGAAAAATTGAAGTTGTCAAGTCCCTAATGAAAGACCCTTATTACAAATTTCACCTTTCTAGCTCAAATTTTGATTTTTTCGGATTATAAAAATTCTTTCTTTCTTCTTTTTCAAATAATGGCTGGCTTTGTTAATCGTCTAAATTGTTGATTTTGGGGTTCAGAAAATCCACAAGTGATTATTGAGAAACAAATGCATCCATAACATATCACTGTTAGGTGCGAATTTTAGGACGGAGGCATCATCGAACATTTTTTTTTGTGGAAATTGCTGCTGTTTAGGCAATAACGCGACACGATTTGTGCCTAAATTGGAAGATATGGATATGGATGAGATGTGGATTCAACAAGATGGTGTCAGATGACATAGAGCCCGATAAACAATTCAATTACTGAAATCGAAATTGCCCGCCCAGATCATGCGATTCAATAGATTTTGCTGAAGAAATTTTTAGAAAACCGAATAAAAAATGGTTTTCAAACACCTGTATTGATGGAACGCATCGCTTCACTCTAATTAAGACGACAGTGTAAGCGACAACTACTATTTGTCACCATTTAATCTATTAAATTAACGAACCTTGCCTTTTCCAAGACCTGATGCAAATATGAGTCTTTTGATGCATTTTTATGAAAAAGCATCCTCGTTATACTAAAGGCGATAATGTTAATTGATTAAAATAACATTGTTTATAAAGATATTTATATAAAACCTTAAGCAAGTTTAAAACTAGCTCAAGTTGATTATGTATATAGCCCTATTTTTTCGATAAAATGTTATTTTAAGGTCTATATCCTAAAAGATAAAGAAGCTCATTCATTTTACGTTAAGTTTTAGTTTTAGTTTTAATCTTAAGTTCTAGTCATTAAGTTGAGAATTATATATAAGAGCGATGGCGTGAATGTCGGCCGGGAGTAAGCGTACACCAAACTAATAAAAAACAAATGCAGTCAGATGAAATTATATTTTGATCAAAATATTTGAATAATGTTTTCTTAACTTTTGCCTCAATGAGATATAAATTGAAATCGACCAAAATTAGAATTATAGATGTTACATTGTAAAAAAAAATTTGATTTATATTTGTCTCAATAAAGTTAGCTCGAACTTCAACTTGATCATGCGATTTAATGCCGTTGGACTTTTTTCTTGGGGCTTTATGAAGCGAACAAGCCCACCAGCATCCACGGCTTGAAGGAGTTAATTGAGCGCTGTACCAACGAAATTCGGTCACATTTATGCAAAACGGTCATCGCAAAAATCGACATAAGACATACACGGTGCCGGGAAATAACTTCACGGGCAATAACTTCACATGGGCAATAACATCACCTCAAGTGAGAAATAACTTCACTTTTTTTGTGAAGTTATTACAAACTGACGGTGAGCAATTACCTCACCGTAAATTTTGTGAAGTTATTTCCCACCTAAATAACCTGTTGTCTACCTGAAGAGGAAATGTGAAATGGAGTTATTTATGAGGTTTTTGTATAATTTCATTTATAACAAAATATAAAATTTATTTTTAGCAATTTATGTATATCGGTGCCGTGAAATAAGGCCTTACGCAATAAAGCAAATTTGATGTTATTTCACTTTCGATTGGTGCTGTTTTCAACAATTTCTCCTTGCACCTACTCCAAATCAAACAGTGACCCCAAGCAAGGGGGGTTGCAGGGGGACAGCATGTCCCGCCATATGCATTACACAGTTTATGGGATTAGTTGCGAAATCGCAAGTAGATTCCATAAACAGTGCAATGTCTATGCCTATGCAACTTCCCTGCTTGAGGTCATTGTATGATTAGGAGTAGGTGCGAGGAACGGTTCTAGAATTATCATAAAATGTTAAGAGAAATTATTTCCCACAAAAATTCACCTATTGTGGGCAATAACCTCACAAAAAAAAGTAAAGGTATTGCCCGTGAAGTTATTTCCCTGCACCGAAATACACTACGTCCCTACACTACTACGTTTTAAATCCGTCATTAATGGGAACAACTAAATGCAATATGAAAGCAGGCTATATTATGTTTATATTGTAGAAAAAAATTGTGATTAAGTAGATGAATTCAAACCGTTTGCGTGCCGAGTTCAATACTTGTATCTTTTTGATTTGTTGATGTCTAATATGGTTGGCCTGCTCTATCACGTGATGAACAGTTGATCTACTAGCTTCAACTTTAGTTTGTGTCTTGATTTTGCTTGCTTCAAAGTCTTGAATTTAAAGCAGCTCGCTGTATCACCCGTCGATCCTGACTTGTTGTTGCTTTGCTTACCCTTCCTTTACAGTTTTTTCCATAGTTCTCAGGGTCCTTAAGAAAGCTATCACAACAGTTGGCACTATTCCAATCTTACCGGCCATAAAACGGATAGATTTGCCTTGTTCCTGGTAAGCTCGAATTTGATCTATTTCCTCCTTAGTTAATGATTTTTTTAATTACAAACCGGTGCTTTCTATCAAAACTACTTCTAACATGAATTTCGGAACACCCTTTGGAAGCAAAATATGTAGGAGCCTACAAAACGAGTCTTAAACATAGGGACGGGCTACAGTCCGCTTGGGCGAACTGTTGGATACCCTATTCTTATTCCTATCCCTCATAAGTGGGTGTGACAAAAGTTTTAGTATGGTTGAATTGTTAAGAACGCTCTACATATTTTGTTATATAACATTTAAAGGATTTTATCAAAAAAAAGAAGCTTTTGTAAAAAAACGCTTCCTAGCTCAAACTTTGGTTTTTCAATAAAATGTTTTATTTAATTGTGGGCGTATCAGTAGGCGGATTAAAAAAAATTAACACATGAGCATAAAGGGCCCCTAGAGAGTATATATTAATATTTTTCAGCTCCCCAGCTCAAACTTTGGATTTGCAAAAAAAGTTTATTTTAAATTGTGGGCGTGTCAGTGGGCGGATTTCAAAAATTCGTAAACTTGATTATTTCGGGACCCTAGAGAGTATATGGTTAAAATTTCAGCTCTCTAGGCCCAGTTTAAAGGCCTAATTTTTGCCGACGATGGACGGTGATCATAAATATAGTTACTTTTAGGGATCTACGGGCAATATTAAGGTATGTTACAAACTATGCGTCAAAATTAATATACCCTTAGAATAGGGTATAAAAAGTATAATGCACCTCGCTTTGCATTCATTCGAAACTTGTTATAACCAGTTTAGTCTCAGTCAAACGTGGTGAGTCCGGCGCAAGACATGTGCGCGGTGAAACAACTTTGTTCGAGTAATAGTTGCGTATAACGTGGACTAGTGGGCCATATTTGGCACATGATTATAATTGCATTAAAATGTTGTGTTTTTATTAATTTGTATGGATTATAATCGATTTGCGCTCTAAACAAAGCCCAAAAAAAACGGTAAGTAAGCGGCCGTCAAGGTAAAAAGCATTGGGTACTTGACAATATAACGGCGGCATTTGGTGGCAAAAAACGAAAGTCTTTGTAGGAGGTAGTATCTGCAAAATTATTAAGGAAACCTGCCTTCACAATACAGCTCGAGAATTCTCTGGTTGACTAAGTTATGCTAATAGAGTAAAGTTGCTTGGACTTACAAGAACCGTTGTAAGATCATTAGCTTTTAAATTAGCTGTAAATAAAGAAGATACCAAATCAATTTTTATTGATAAATGAAACTGCAGGTAGACATAGGCTTCGTTTATTCCTTGGATGTCTTCCATCACCAACAATGTGGACGAAACTGGAATATCCAATGTCCAGCCAAAATGCCAAAGGTGTTAGCTCTTAAAGTACGAAAGCAGGTAGGGGCTCTTATTTCAGCTGAAAGAGGCTCCTTGATTACACCTATTTTGATTATGAGCGCAGGTTGATCGTTTGTACCACGATGTTTATTTTCCCTACGAAGAGGGACATTTCTCTTTGAAAGATGCAAAATTTGGTTTGCAAAATGGTTTCACTTTTCTGCAATAGTGAAATCTGCTGCATTATATCCTGTGTTACTCATAATGGACAGACATTCAACCCACATCTAAAGCTCTAAACTCAAGTCACAAAATTCAACCTTTAGACAAATCGTTCATGGGACATTTGAAAAAATATTGGAAGGAAATCCGAAGTTGGGATATAAATCATATACATAATTGAGTTATTCTAATTGAGTTATTCGGACGATCTTATTTCAAAACATAAAAGGTGAAATTGCAGTGAAAGTATTTGCGACGACACGGGAGTATGTCCTTTTGGCAGCCACATGCTTAGGGATTACGATTTTCTGGCAGCAGAGGAAGTCGATGTAACTGATATTAATCTGGACTCACCAAGCACCTATTATATGGATACTGATTTATATGTAGCTGTGAAACGGAGTCTCCATTATCAGAACCTGCCACATCCGCTGGTATAAAACCAACTTCTAATGTAATGTCACATCGAATTTCTCCGAATCAAAGGATTTCGAATCGTGGAAGAAAACCGAGAAAACCAGAACTGATTTTATCATCATCATCACCATATAAACAGCTCTACAAGAACTCATTAAGAACAAGAACAAATATAGGGACGGGCTACAGTCCGCTTGTGCGAACTGTTGGATACCCTATTCTTATTCCTAACCCTCATAAGTGGGCGTGACAAAAGTCTAAGTATGGTTGAATTGTTAAGAACGCTCTACATATTTTGTTATATAATATTTAAAGGATTTTATCGAATAAAACTAAGCTTTTGTAACAAAAACGCTCCCTAGCTCAAACTTTGGATTTTCAAAAAAGTTTTTTTTTAAATTATGGGCGTTTCAATAGGCGGATTTTAAAAATATTTACAGATGAGCATAAAGGGCCCCTAGAGAGTATATATCATAAATTTCAGCTCCCTAGCTCAAACTTCGGTTTTTCAATAAAATTGTTTTATTTAATTGTGGGCGTGTCAGTGGGCGGTTTTTACAAATTTTATCTCCCGATCAGTTTTAGGAGTCATAGATCATACACTCCCATGCACAGGAATAGGGACAATATTTTCCAATAATTTTATGTTGTGTTTCTCTTTCTCATTCTTATCTTTTGAGATTTGCTTTGTGCTTTCACTTAGTACATAGTTATAGGCAACTTTTAGGAACGGAACAAAATTCCCACAATTTTACCGTTATATGTTATTTTCGTTTTTCTTTGACCATTCAAAAAAGTGTACTTTATTTTGCAGCACTTGAATAGGGACGGAAGCAATTCTTTCACTGTGGATCAAATTATTAAAGCTTAAATTATTTTTTTTATTTCGCGGATATTTCTTTGTATTGTTTTTAAATTAAATGGGTCGAGGAAAAGTTCTAACGGCAGAAGAGAAAGGCAAAATACTTGCCTATAAGGATAGTAATCTAACCTATAGAAATATTGCCGAAAAAAATGGAAGAAGCAAGTCAGTGGCTTGCAATTTTCTTAAAAATAAGTGCAATTATGGAAACAAGATGAATGGGAGGACAAAAACAGCTACTACATCTACTAAAAATAGACGGATTGTTAGAGCAGCATCAAATTCTCACTGTTCTGCCTCAAAGCTCCGTTCAAATTTGGGAATCACTGCTAGTGTTGACACGGCAAGAAGAGTAATTCGAAGAGCTGGACATCTGAAAAGGTTAAAACTAAAACAACAACCCCCTCTTACCATTGCTCGTAAGGAGTCTCGCAAGGATTTTGCTCGGAATTGCATGTCATGCAATAGCGAGTGGCGTCAAATAGTCTTTTCGGACGAAAAAAGATTTAATTTAGATGGCCCTGATGGTTAGAATCACTATTTATATCATGACATACGCAAGGAAAAACACTATTTATCTCGGCACCATAGCCGTGAAGGGGGTGTAATGGTATGGGGTGCGATCTCTACTATGGCCAATGTGAATTGCAGTTTTTGCCACCAAGAATGAACGCAAACAACTACAAAGCGTACTGCAGAAGGCTTTTACTTACTACGCAAACTTATTTGGACCCGTGTCATGGACATTCCAACAGGATAACGCCCCTATTCATACCGCAAGCGTGGTAAAAGAGTGGATTCGGAACCAAAACGTGCCTGTACTGGAGTGGCCACCGTATTCTCCTGATCTCAATATAATTAATAATGTTAGGGGATGGTTGTCACGGAAAGTTTACAAGTCCGGCAGACAATTTTTAGACGTTGAATCATTAACAGCAGCCATCAATGCCGCATGGAGTGACATTTCCTTAAATTACCTGGAGTCTCTGTATGATTCACTTCCAAATCGAATTTATGAAGTAATTTCCAACAAAGGCGGCTACACTCATTATTAACCAATATTAAACAAAATAAAAACTAAAAATTTGAACTGAATTTTGCAACATTTTGGTAATTATTCTTGTGTTCAGTTATTGACCCTATTCATGTGCGGCATTTGTTTAAAATATATAATATAAAATATATAATTTGTTTAAAAATAACGGAAAGATTTTGGTGAATAATTTTTTTTTGTCTTTAATAGAAAAATGATATCCGAACATTAAAAAAATATATGGCTATACAAATGTTATGTTGTTTTATTGTAAAACCGCAAAAGAAACACAAGAAATCTTGTCCCTATTCAAGTGCATGGGAGTGTATATAAACAATTTCAGCTTTCTAGCTCTAGTTTTTTTTGAGTTTGTGGGCGTGTCTGTGGGCGTGTATGTGGCGTGTCTGTGGGCGGATTTCAAAAATTCATAAACTTGATTATTTCGGGACCCTAGAGAGTATATGGTTAAAATTTCAGCACCCTAGGCCCAGTTTAAAGGCATTTTTGCCAACAGACGGACGGACGGACATGGCTAGATCGACATTACTATCGATGCTGATCATAAATATATTAAATTTTAGGGGTCTACGGGCAATATTATATAAGGTATGTTACAAACTATGCGTCACAATTAATATACTCTTAGAATAGGGTATAAAAAGGAGCTCAAGCAGCAAAAAAAAAGAAAACGAAATAAAAAAGAAGGTGCTCAAGAAAATGGTCATTGCAATTTTTATTGTAATGAGCTTTATTGTCCACGTTACCAAATTTTTCAAAATTGGTTGAATTGGAATTGAGCATTTGCACCATACTACACAAAGACACACTCGACCGTCGTCTGAGACCGATATTCGCCGTATTGTTTACCATTTTCGCACAACAAGTGTGTTCAAAAACTAATTTATTAATTGCAGAATGTATTCGCTTGCTTGAATACAAATAAATGGCTATTTAATGAAATTTCTGTGTTGTGTCAATAGTCAAAGTTGGTACTGGCCTAAAAAACATACTATATAAGATTATCCCTTCAAACACGACATCCAAGCTTGTTACAGAAATTCCATAATTTTAATTCACTTAAAATATGGCACGAATAGCATTAGCAACATTTATAAAACTTGTAAAAAAAATCGATATCAGCCGTAGGCATGAAGTCATCACATGCAAAACAGGTATTTGCAGAGAATTAACAAGCTTTAAAGGACTACCATAACGTATCCAGTTTTTTTAGACTTCATTACTTTTGCGGTCTAATAAGAAGTTCACAAAGGAACAAATTTCTGTATCAAATCCATTTGAATATTCATTTGGAGCAGATATGTATGCGGAAGTGCTTATTGTGTGAATAAGTTTCCATCTACTTGCATTTTATAAGGCAATAAAAATGTAATCATTGAATGGCAGGTATGTTATGGAAACTTTATGGTTTTTGTTTAATTAACGTGTCACTCAAACGATTTATTAAGATTTAATGAGACTTGAAGAGATTCTTTTAAAGTGTACGAGTGAAAAATTCATTTTTAATGAACAAACAAACTTTTGGTGCGAAGGTAAAAAATGTGTCATACCATTTTCGATTTAAGACGCCTTATTTTGATTTGATCCATTGAATAGTACTGTAAACTTTAAACATTTAATAATTGATCACATTACGATCGACTGATTAACAACATCGACTTCATTTACGACCTTCTTCGAGCCAAGGTCAGTCGCCGAATATCCCAAAGAGATTAACAAGAAAAACAATTTGTAAGAAAGTTTAAAGCTGACTGACTTCAATGCCAAGAGACTGCCATAAACTTTGCCGATCGCCTTTCCTTCAGCATCGCGAAGAGCCTTGTGACACCAAATGTAGAAAACCAGTGGTTGCGCTAGCAGGATATACTGATTCAGATAATCTTGATTTAACCTGTTGGACACAAATGACGGTTTCCAATATTCGCTGAACCATGTTAAAAATCAGGAAAATATAGTACTCTAAGACCAACAATTTACAACAAGCCGTGGGGTGAGTACGACCCATGCGGTCCACACGATCACCTTCCCAACGTGACATGATTATGATATCTATAATAATTATAAGGAAAGGATACAGTCCGTTTGGGAAACCGTTGGTTATCCTATTCCTATTCCCTTAAGTAGGCGTGGTAACGAAGGTTAGTATGTACAAGAATATGCATACGATATCGCTATCTTCATCAGAGGTCAATTTGAAGAAACAATCTCAGAGAGCTCTTAGCATTGTTTCTCATTTTAACTATTTTTGTTTACGCCTTGACCAAAAACTCATATGGAACACTCGTATCAAAAAAACCATAGATAAGACAAGTATTTCTCTATGAACTTGCAATAGTCTACTGGATGAAAATAGAATGGCACTGTGGATGTACGCAGCAATTGATATACCCATTGTTACCTATGCAGCAACGTACTAAAGGCGAACAAAAGAAGTCTAAACGGGCCAAGCTCAACAAATCGCAAAGACTAGCCTGTGTGTGTACATCCGGTGCAATGAGAACAGCACCTACCGCGGCGTTGGAAGTCCTACCTTTGCGGTGCAGGTTCAATCCTCATTGGGAACAACAACATACGCCACCCATTCTCCAGCCTCTACACCAAAAGGAGGATTTCTGCTTGGTAGTACAATGGATCGTTATCGAGTCTGAGTGCTCTGGGGCTTGGATTTCCTTTTTTTTTAAACAAAAAAACAAAAAAAAGCCTTCCCCTTCTTCATTTATACATACAGAAAGAAGCAATGACAAACGCCAACACGCTCATCTCAATGGATGAAAGCAAATAAAAACTAATCCACTCAGATCCTGTTCCAAGAGGATTTTTTAATACCCTTATAATGTAATAACTACACAGTGCGGGCGTTAAGGAAATTAGGGTTAGAAGATAGGGAGTTACCTTACGGATAACTGTCTGAAAAGGAACAACTTCAATCACACCTTAAGGTTACCCTCCAGGAACGAAAGAACTGGAAGGGAAATAAGCCTCCAGCTACTCAAAGCGCAAGCACAGTTCACTTAATCTGGGTGCCAGGTCACCGCGGCTTTCATGGCAATGAAAAAGCAGACGAACTAGGCAGAAAAGGATCAGCTACATCATTTATGATGCTATGCAACGAAGACGACGAAACATCAGAGCACATCCTTTGCCACAGCGATTGATAAGCAAGATCACGTACGTTTCCTAGGCAAACATAACCTTGAATCAGATGATATTTCCGTTAGCTCGCCCAATGACTTAGCTGAATTTATTAGAAATTCCGGTTTCCTGAGAGAACTCTGAACACGAGGACTTCACAATAGGTCCAGATAGGGCCATAGTAATAGGGGTACTATGTCCACACTCTTTTGAAACCTAACCTATTTCAGTAGGCGAGTCCTTTGATCTAGAGTCCCCTTAGCCAAATATTTTGCTTATAATGTTATTTTTTGTTTTTTAAGCAATTAATCGAAAAAATAAAGTTTTAGACAAAAACGGCAGTCAATTGTTATTTAAGATATTGTCTACTTAGTTGATATAACTGTTTTTTATTACATTTAAAGGATTTTATCGAAAAAAGAATATTTATGTCAATAACCCCTACAAAAAGTTGGTCTGGCAAAAACTTTGTGTGGGCGGATTGTTAAAAGAAAACTTTGACTACATAGGTACTATGCGAAAAAAAAGGTTAAGGAAATATACTTCACATGGGAAATAATTTCACCTCGAGTGGGAGATAACTTTACTTTTTTATGTGAATGCTATCCCCCTACTTGGGGTCACTGTTGGATTTGGAGGAGATAATTCGAAAACTATTTATGGACTTTATGTCTTGAAAGTGTGACATTTCATTCGGGACTTGTGTCTCAACTTCGACGATGAAAATTTAGGATTTATGACCCGTTGGGGTGGCCACATAGGAGTTTTTTAATGATTTTATGGGGGTTTGTATACCCTTAAGATGTTTAAAACACATAGCACGAGCGGGAAGGGAAAATGGGATAGACGAATGCAGATACTGGTGCACATTAGCCTTAAACATTTGTGGGTTAAAGTGACGAGGAAAAACAGAGTAATGTAACACGTTCAACATGCGTGTGGTGCGGCTTATAAAAGATTCTCCATACTTAGTAGTACGTTTGAACAATGGCTCCAGGGTAAACTGATGAGCATTCGATTAAGTACAGGTATTGCGGGAGAAGTTTTTAAGGTGCGGAATGTAACTGGCTATTTCATTAGAGCACTGATGATGGAAGAAGCGATAAAATAAGGAAAGACAGGAAAAGTTGTGACGATGAAAGTGGATCAATCATTTGAGCTATATGTATTTGTATCACCAATCAGTTTAATCACACGTTTTTATACCCTATTCTAGGGGTATATTAATTTTGACGCATAGTTTGTAACATAGCTTAATATTGCCCGTAGACCCCTAAAAGTTACTATATTTATGATCAGCATCGATAGTAATGTCGATAATGTCTAATGTGTAAATATTTTCAAAATTCGCCCACTGGCACGCCCACAATTATTATTTTTTTTTTTTTTTTAAATTCAAAGTGAGCTAGGGAGCTGAAAATTATAATATATACTCTCTAGGGGCCCTTTATGCTCACGTGTTAATTTTTTTTAAATCCGCCTACTGACACGCCCACAATTAAATAAAACCATTTTATTGAAACACCCAAGTTTGAGCTAGGGAGCGTTTTTTTGATAAAATCCTTTAAATGTTATATAACAAAATATGTAGAGCGTTCTTAACAATTCAACCATACTTAGACTTTTGTCACGCCCACTTATGAGGGATAGGAATAAGAATAGGGTATCCAACAGTTCGCCCAAGCGGACTGTAGCCCGTCCCTATGTTTGTATCATATGAAGCAGCTAAAAGGTAGTTTTTGGTGCGCCTGGCCAAATATGGCTGTTGTACTCAAGTCTTAGGTGAATGAGCGCTTTATAGATTGTAGCCAGATCAGAAGGGGTGAAGAATTGATTATAGCGACATCGAATATGTGATCATTCCAACGAAGGTTGTCATTAACACACATACCGAAAGTGAAAAGTCTTTCAGCTTCAGCCATGCAAGTGCAATTCAATGATAATAGCACTATTAATGTTTTGCTTCAATGATAGAAGACATTTTAGAAGCATTAAATATCACTCGGTTTGCTGAACCTCGTGTAATGATGCTGTCAAGGTCAGAATCCTACGAGTTTAACATACAGTGCCGGTCACTTGAATAGAACCCCCCTTTGTTTAGATTTCCAAGTTCAACTTTTAAACTAATAAAGAAAACAACTCAATTTCTTTTTTTAATTCAAGTTTATTAAGTTTTGTACAACATAATAAAAAATGATGTCTATATTGAAAGTGATAATTTTACTATGCATTTTAAAGTGATAGGACTCAAAATATTTGTATTAAATTTTAGCTCACTTGAATAGAACCCCCATATAATATTAGTCTTCACATGCAAGCCAAGGCAGGTAGTTATGCAAAAGTTGTCTCTAATATATTCTAGTTATTTTTAAATAATTACAGTCAAAATTGGACGTGGATAATCATTGGCCGGGGACGATAAAGATAAAATCAAAGCTTATCGCAAGTGTGACTTGTCTATTCACCAAAAAGCTAAAAAAATGCAGCGAAGCCGCAAGGTAATATCAACATTTATACGCAATGAGTCCAACTATGGTAAAAACATGAAAGGACGAACTGTTTTTCCCGTTACCGCTGCTGACAAAAGAGCAATTTTGCGACTCGCGTCAAATTCGCACGATTCTGCAGTCAAAATAAAAGAAAAAAGTGGTGTTATGGCTAGTGTTTCTACGGTAAAGCGAGTTATTTAAAATGCTAAACACTTGACGCGTTTAAAGTTAAAAAAACCACTGCTTAATCCATCGAGTAAGGAACAACGTCTTTTTTTCTGTCGCGCTAACATGACCTGGAGTAAGGAATGGTACCGTGTTGTTTTCTCCGATGAACAAAATTTAATTTTGAGGGTCCTGACGGATTCAACTACTACTTCCATGATTTGCGAGAAGAGGAGCATAAATTGGATCGATTACACAGCCGAGTGGGTGATGTTATGGTTTGGGGAGCCATAAAGTACTATGGCACTTTAGAATTGCAGGTTCTGATACCTCGTATGAATGCGCAATCTTACATTGGCGTACTCCAGAAGGTTTTCCCTTCCATGAATGAGCTGTTTGGTGACTTGCCGTGGAAACTACAACAGGATAATGCACCAGTACACAACGCCAGAGTGGTAAAACTTTACCTTGAGCGCCAAAATGTCTTAATTTTCGACTGGCCACCATACTCGCCCGATTTGAACATCATCGAAAATGTTTGGGGATGGCTTGTTCGGAAGGTCTACGAATCACTAAAGCAATATTCAAATAAAATGAACTCATAGAAGCATTTAAATGTACGAGTAGCTGGGCCTCCATTTCATTGAATTGTATCAAGAAACTGTATGATTCTCTGCCTAAGAGAGTTTTTGAGGTTATTCATAACCAGGGTGGAAGCACCCATTACTAATTTTTGTTATTTTGTTCTTAAATTTAATTTAAATTGTGTTCCTTAATATTTACCTCAACTTATGAGTGTTAAATTATTCCTAAATGAATTTTTTATGTGGGGGGTTCTATTCAAATGAGCTAAAATTTAATACAAATATATTGAGTCCCATCACTTTAAAATGCATAGTAAAATTATCACATTCAATATAGACACCATTTTTATACCCTATTCTAGGGGTATATTAATTTTGACGCATAACTTGTAACATACGAGGGCGGGTCAATAAGTCCGTGACTTTTTGAATTTCTGACCTCTTTACTGAAACGGCAACACTGCTCCTGTCAACAGGCATCTGTCAGTTGACTCCTGTCAAAATTTAAACTTGCTGCGTCAGTTAGTTTGTGTTTGACAGCTATTTTTATCAGACTACTCACTAATTTGAGGAGAAAATGGAAGAAAGTGAATTTCGTGTTATTAAGCATTATTTATTGCGAAAAAAAACCATTACCGAGACCAAGGCTAAGCTTGAAAAATACTATGGGGACTCTGCACCATCGATTTCAATGGTAAAAAAGTGGTTTACTGAATTTCGTTGTGGCCGTACAAGCACTGAAGATGCCGAACGTCCTGGACGCCCAGTTGAGGTCTCTACACCCGAAACAATCGAAAAAATTCACGATATGGTGTTGGCCGACCGAAGATTGAAAGTGCGAGAGATTGTGGAAGCCGTAGGGATCTCGCATGGCTCAGTAGTTTCAATTTTGAATGATCACTTGGGCATGAGAAAGCTTTCCGCAAGATGGGTGCCGTGTTTGCTCACAGTCGACCACAAACGCAATCGTGTAACAACTTCACAGGAAGGTTTGGCGTTGTTTAATCGCAATATGGAAGAGTTTTTGCGCCGTTTTGTAACCATAGACGAAACATGGATCCATCACAACACACCAGAGACCAAACAACAGTCAAAACAGTGGGTTTCTAAGGGTGGATCGGCGCCAAAGAATGCCAAGGTGGGTTTGTCAGCCAATAAAGTTATGGCGACTGTTTTTTGGGATACACGCGGGATAATCCACATTGACTACCTTCAAAAGGGAAGAACAATCAATGGGGAATATTATGCCAACTTATTGGACCGATTCAATGACGATTTGAAAAAAAACCGACCTCATTTGGCCAAGAAAAAAGTTCTTTTCCACCAAGACAATGCAAGGGTGCACACATGTGCAGTCGCCATGGCAAAAATCCATGAATTGGGCTATGAATTGCTCCCTCATCCACCCTATTCTCCACATTTGGCTCCGAGCGACTACTTCTTGTACCCAAACCTGAAGAAATGGCTTGGTGGAAAAAGATTTGACTCCAATGATGAAGTCATATCGCAAACAAAGGCCTATTTTGAGGACCTCGACAAATCATTTTTTTTGGAAGGGATAAAAAAATTGGAGAAGCGTTGGACAAAGTGTATAGAGCTCAAGGGAGACTACGTTAAAAATATTTTTTTTTTTTTTATCAAAAAATCTATGTTTTATTCCAAAAGTCACGGACTTATTGACCCGCTCTCGTACCTTAATATTGCCCGTAGACCCCTAAAAGTTACTATATTTATGATCAGCATCGATAGTAATGTCGATCTAGCCATGTCCGTCCGTCCGTCCGTCCGTCGGCAAAAATTAGGCCTTTAAACTGGACCTAGAGAGCTGAAATTGTAACCATATACTCTCTAGGGTCCCGAAAAAATCAAGTATACGAATTTTTGAAATCCGCCCACAGACACGCCCACAAACTAAAAAAAACAAAATTTTGGAAAAAATCGAATTTTGAGCTAGAAAGCTGAAATTTTATATATGATCTATGACTCCTAAAACTGCTCGGGATAATTTTTTTTCAAAATCCGCCCACTGACACGACCAAAAATAAATAAAACAATTTTTTTGAAAATCCAAAGTTTGAGCTAGTTAGCTGAAATTTATAATATATACTCTCTAGGGGCCCTTTATGCTCATGTGTTAATTTTTTTTAAATCCGCCTACTGACACGCCCACAATTAAATAAAACAATTTTATTGAAACACCCAAGTTTGAGCTAGGGAGCGTTTTTTTTTGATAAAATCCTTTAAATGTTATATAACAAAATATGTAGAGCGTTCTTAACAATTCAAACATACTTAGACTTTTGTCACGCCCACTTATGAGGGATAGGAATAAGAATAGGGTATCCAACAGTTCGCCCAAGCGGACTGTAGCCCGTCCCTATGTTTTTTAATTTGCTTTTAATATCGATTTCGTTCTCGTTTATTATGTCTTACAAAATTAAATAAACTTGAATTGAAAAAAGAAATTGAGTTGTTTTATTTAATAGTTTAAAAGTTATTAAACTTGGAAGTCGAAGCAAAGGGGGGTTCTATTCAAGTGAGCGGCACTGTATGTTGCCGTGCCGTTCTATTTGCACCGCCTAGTAGAAGGGAGTGGAGTTCTGCAATGAATATGTGAAACTGAGGGTGCTATCATCACCAAAGGAGTTAATTGGATTAGAAGTGGCAGAAAGAAGATCATTTATAAACATAGGGACGGGCTACAGTCCGCTTGGGCGAACTGTTGGATACCCAATTCTTATTCCTATCCCTCATAAGTGGGCGTGACAAAAGTCTAAGTATGTTTGAATTGTTAAGAACGCTCTACATATTTTGTTATATAACATTTAAAGGATTTTATCAAAAAAAAACGCTCGTTAGCTCAAACTTGGGTGTTTCAATAAAATTGTTTTATTTAATTGTGGGCGTGTCAGTAGGCGGATTTAAAAAAAATTAACACATGAGAATAAAGGGCCCCTAGAGAGTATATATTATAAATTTCAGCTCCCTAGCTCAAACTTTGGATTTTCAAAAATTAATATACCCTTAGAATAGGGTATAAAAAAATTATTTTATTTATTTGTGGGCGTGTCTGTGGGCGGATTTCAAAAATTCGTAAACTTGATTATTGCGGGACCCTGGAGAGTATATGGTTAAAATTTCAGCTCTCTAGGTCCAGTTTAAAGGCCTAATTTTTGCCGACAGACGGACGGACGGACGGACATGGCTAGATCGACATTACTATCGATGCTGATCATAAATATAGTAACTTTTAGGGGTCTACGGGCAAAATTAAGGTATGTTACAAACTACGCGTCAAAATTAATATACCCTTAGAATAGGGTATACAAATGAGAAAAAGGGTCGGAGACAAAAAAGAGCCTTTGGGAATACCAGTATTTGGATGTCAGACTTGAAGTCATTCAAAAGCAGTTGGATTGAAAGGTCAGAAAGGAAATTTCTAATCCATTGAAAAGAGACACATCGATGCTAAATGCACGGATTTTGGACAAAAGAGCTTGATGTCAAATGCATTTGAAATATTAAATGTAATAATATTCGTTTCACCGAATTGGTGGAGAGATTGGTTCAACTTTTCGGTGAGATAGACAATCAAATCAGTAGTCAACATTTTGCAGCAAAAGCCGTACTACCATTCATTTAAGAACTTTCGCGATTCAGGACATTTCATGAACTGACTATTTGTAAGTGCAATGGGTCTGAAGTTGGATGGGGAAGACGACTCGACTGTCTTGGAACGGACTGTGCAAATGCTTTTTTCCATCTACTGGCAAAGAGAGCAGAGCAGTAGGGCTGATGAAAAAGCTAACGCAGCAGTTTTGCCAGCTTGGAAGAACACCTCTTCAGAATTAAAGGGGAAATATCATCTGGACCAGCAGATTTATGCTAGTTAAGATCTTTAAGAGGTCTTGCTCCTCCTCCTTTGGTTATGCGAAAGTGGATGTGTCCCATTGAAAATTCTACGCGCTCAAGCACAGATGGAGACAAAGTACAATCTGGAACCGTAGAACTTACTGCGAAATGCGCAGCAAGCGGATTGGCTTTCTCCAAAGATCTGACAACTGGAACGTCATTGTAAGCGAGAGTTGGCATCGCAGACATGGTAGGATTTAAAATATTTTTTACGAGGACCAAAATTACATGTTTTGATAACATAATTAACCTTTTTTCCAAATCGCGTTTTACCCAGATGTGGTGGTGAAGGATCATCAGTGGATTACCACCAACACATGCAATCCACACGAAATTTTGTTCTCATTATACATTGAGTATAAGGTAATTCACGATACAAGAGAGACTGCGAATTGTTTTTTCCATTTGCAATGCATCTTCAGTTCAACGAATAAGCAATGGAAATGGGTTTTTGGCCCAGGATCTGGATCTGATTGCAAATCAAGACAAAAAGTTAGTATGTATATAGTCAACTATTTCTAGCCTGACTATATATGTTTGGAAATTGTTTCTATATTTTGGTAACATAATTGACCTTTTTTCCAAATGCCGTTTACTTACGTTTTTTTTACCCCTGGGACAATGTAGAATTTTCTGCCTTAATTTTTGGTCGTGAAAAAATTTAACACTTCGAATCAGAGCATTACAATCATATCGGACTCGTTTAAGCTTTTGTCTATTTTCTTTGATTAGATTGGCTTTATAATCGCCAAAACTCTGCTCTCTGATTACAGCCTCTTTACAGCTCAAGTCGCACCATGCGTTATACTAAGGTTTGACGCTCTTTACTCTGTTAGGAATAAAGAGTTTCATACCATTCGATATCATATCGGCGACAGCATTTACGTCATTATCGAAGAAGCATAGTGATCCATTAAAGTTCCTAAAGAAGCTGTTAAGGCCGTCCCAATTCGTCGCCCTAATATTGTCATGCCGTATGCGCAATTTCCATGTTTATGGCAAATCGCATTTAAAGGTTTGGCAGCCTACAGCATAAAAATTAACCACTGGTATTTTTTGATTTTTAGACACGACATCTTTTTGGGAATTCTCTTTTTATAAAAGTAATCAGGTATCCTCAAATACTATTAGTTTTCAAAATATTTAAATTTTCGTCAAAAATGAATTTGCGTATAATATTTTTTGTTGAGGTTCTCTGGATCCGACCAATTAAATTTTGCATATATTCTATAACTTAAACAAAACGAAGAGCGATCTTACGCCCAGTATCCAAACGATCAATCTGATACCCATAAACCGAGTGGAAAAGGTTGCAATAAACTCGAGACAAATAAACCCAGGTGCCTAAAAACATATGACACGAGCAAACATGTACAAAGAAGTCACGCGAAAGAAGAACATCCTACTGTCTGGAGCTAATCACCGTCCGATTGCATCTTGCGAACCGATAGATACGGAAACTGCGACCGGAGATTGTGAAAAAGTATGCTGCACACCACTGTGCATACACCAAAGGAAAATCAACCCTTTCATTTTATTATATTTTTTCATTGGCACAACAAAACTCGTAGACGTACGTCAAAACAGTTCTTAGGAACAAAAATTGGCAAATTGTATGGAAAATTTGCCGTACTTGCCAACATTTGGCGTTTACATCAAAACATGCTGTGAGATTGATGATTTTGAAACGGAAAGCGATAGAACAAAACTGATAAGATAACTAATTTGAAAAGAGCGCCCCGAAAACACAAGACTGCATTGCATACCTATCTAATTCAAAAATGGAATTTTTTCGAATACGGCAAATCAATTATTCGGGCGACGGAGTTTTTCCTTTAATAGTGTGGGGATGGTACGAGAAATGGGCCGATATGACACAATGGTCCGACGAACCTAGAGGCGATAAAATCTGAATAGAGAACTAGTCAAGATGAGAGGTGAGAAACAATTCCAATGAATTGGCGACATGATTTGCAATGTCTGGAATTCGAGTAGGCTCATTTACAAGCTGGGTTAAGTTATTTAACTCAGTAAAGATCTTACCATGCCGTCCTACGGGTGTTGACTGTTCAGAAGCCAATTAGAATTGTGTACATTCAAATCGCGCGCAATGGCGATTTCAGTTTGAGGGAACATGGAGACAATTCTTAAAATGGAGTCAGTCAACGCATCAAACTCGTTAAAGGTCGAATTCCTGTCTAATAATAATAATAATATTGGTTAGGGTATGTTACACTGCGACCTATTGGTCTATTGTGTCCCCTGCTTGTACCTCGGAGAGGTTCGTACCCTCTTTCAGAGCCCCCTCTATATACCTCTTTTGTGAAGCGTATCGAGGAATTGCTCCGATTTTTCCTTGGCAGGTCACACTCCTTAGAGCACAGCGTCCAGTCCAGTTTCTTGAATCTGAGAATGAGCTGTGGGTCCATGGTTTGTATATTCCTGTCTTAGTTTGGGCTCATGTAAATGAGTCAGTAATGAGCACATGAAATTGTATTCCAGATAAGAATAGTGGCCGTACTGTGGTTGAAGCTGGTAAGCCACATTATTCCTTATATAAGTGCCGATACCGCGTCGAGAAAAGAACAATGGCAGTTAGCTATAACCAAGTAAATTTAAATCAGAAAAATCTGAGTATGCAGTAACCTGTGTTTCGCATTGTGCCAGAAAAGTCTGAATTTTTTAACATGACCATACACTCCGTTCCACGTGTTTACGAACATGTAGTTTCTTGATTCAATTTTACGAAATGTTTTAAATCCTTCGTATATATACGAAAAACCAAATGCAATAAGAAAGAAGGCTATATTATGTTTATGTCGTAAAAAAAATTGGGATTAGGCAGACAAATTCAATTTTTATGATACTTTTCCCAAAAAGGTCATAAAATTAGTCCCTTTTTCGTTCCACCTGTTTTCTAACAGTAACTAAATTTTAAATCAAATATAAAGGCATTTAGAGTACCAGGGACTTTAGTTCAAAACATAATTCTGTTTCTATGAAACAAAATCTAAACTTTGGGTAAATGAAATTCATTAACCCAGGAGGAAATAGGCCGAATTCGAGGTTACAGGGAGCAAGGCAAAACTATCCGTTTTATAGCCGGAAAGATTGAAAGAGAACCAATTGTTGTTCACAGCTATATTAAGAACAAGTCAGGATCGGCGGGCGATAATGAAAGATGCTTAAAATTTAAGACTTTCCCTAAGTAAAATCAATGCAGAAACTGGAGTTGAAGCTAGTAGACCAACTGTTTATCGCGTGATACAGCAGTCCAACGATATTAGACACAAACAGATGAAAAAGAAACCACCATTGCATGCAGCATGCAAAAGTCAGCGATTTGGCAATAAGTCACATCAGGTGGAATCGAGAGTTTCATACCGTTGTCTATTCAGATAAAAAAAAGTTGAATTTGGATGGACCTGATGGATATATGTAATAATAATTTCTATAATTTGAAGAAGGATGAAATAACCTTGGACCACACAGCAAGGGAGGTGGAGTAATGGTATGGGGAGCAGTAAGCTTTTACGGAACTGCAAACCTTGATTTTCAAAGCTCAAGAATGACCGCAATCACCTACAAATCTATACTGAAGCTTTTCCTCATTTTTCCGAATTGTTTGGTAGACAACGATGGATTTCCCAAAAGTACAATGGACCGATACATACCGCTAGAATAACCAAAACTTGGATTCAGAGTCAAAATATAGACCTGCTGGCATTGCCGCCATATTCACCAGACCTGAACATCATGGAAAACGTGTTTGGATGGCTTTCAAAAAAGGTCTACGAAGGAGAAATGCAATACTGCTAACCGGATGAAATAATTGAATCCATAAAATAAGCCTGGTCCAAAATTTCACTAAATTACTTGGAAGAACTGTATAAATCTCTACATAGCAGGCTTCTTGAAGTGATACAGCGATCGGGAGGTAGTACACTTTATTGAAAACTATTGTTATAATCTTAATAAAACTCAAATTAATTTATTCCAAACAAAATTGTGTTGTTTTATTACCTTTTAGGCTTCTATCAGGTAGATTTAGTTACTGTTCGTAAACAAGTGGAACGAAAAAAGGACTAATTTTATGACCTTATTGGGAAAAGCATCATAAAAACCCAATTTAATTTTCTACAACATAAACAAAATAGAGCCTGGTTTCATATTGCATTTGGTTTTTCCCATATTATCGAAGGATGTACAAAATTTTGCAAAATTAAATCAAGAAACTACCTGTTCGTAAACACATGGAACCAAGTACACGGCAATGAAATTCTTTCTTAAACCGCGCACATTACACACACTCAACTCTAAATTTCATCATCACCTAAATCCACAAAAAAAAAAAAACACACACAATTCCAACGGTGCAAAGCAGGATTGCAGTAAATGTTATACACTGGCTGGGGTGAAGCCTTGGAGGATGGTAACTCTTTTCCAAAGGCGACCAAAGAACTACGGCAAACGTTGTTTACTTTCTCAAGAAATCATAAAATTCATTATATGTATGTATTTATGTACATTTTTGATTGTATGCAAACTTTGATCTAGATGTCAAATTGGAAAATCAGCTACGCAAGTGTTAATTGATCCATATTGTTTTTTTTAATCGGCAGATCTCTACAGATCAAACTCATAATAATTGTTATTAGATTTTCCAATTCCTTTAAAGACTGAATTACTCTTAAATGCAACTTAGCTCAAAATTTGTAGAAACTGTAGTCAGTAAAAGCCATACTACATAAGTATTTATACCTACAAAGTATATAACTAAACTTCGCCAAAAAAGGGTTACAACATCAGTTAATTAAAAAGTAGATACCTACATGTGTGACATACAGCCTTCCGGCAAAGCAACATATTTTAGTATGTCAGGGTCAGTTTTCAATATTTTCAACTTTCTCCTAAACACCGAATAAAGTCGAACACTTTTCCAATTCGAATGCATTTGAAAGTCCCCAAAAATATGTACCTATACAAAAATCTACACAGCAAGAATTAATTGAACCCGATTTACCTACTATTCTAGAACACTCCTTCAACAGTGAGTAGATTATCTGGCTCACTAGAATACTAATTACATGCAGTCATCGACTTACAAACTTCTATTCGCCTTACCTAATAGTATACCGGACAGCCATAAAAACTTATAACTGTAATCCATTTTCGTCCATAGACTTCAAACTGACAGAGTAGACCAATAACTGTTATGTTTCCATTGAAGAGTTTTATTTGTATTTGTATTGATTCTATAGACGTTTGCAAATGAGAGCCATGTCCAGTGCCAATACGGGGGCAGTAGCAGCAGCGATTACCAACGGCAGACGTTCTCCAACCTGAAAGACAAAAAGAAAGAGCAACAATTAACAATTAATTAATTTATTTGTAATACTATGCCATTGTGTTACTGCTGGCAGCACACTGTTGACCAGTGAATGACACGGGAAAATAATTTCGCTTTCGAAGTCAAAGTCGAAGCAACACATGCGCGCCACTCAATATATACTCGTAAGTCGTTAAGCATTTTAATCAGAGAGTTGATTCTAATCAAGAACAAAATAAGTTCCACCCACCCACAGTAACAGTGAGTCAGACGTCGCGTCGTCGTCTTGGATCGCGGATAACTTACGCAAAATGTCATTCTTGCGATTACATTCTTCCCACTGTCACCAAGAGAACACAAATTATTTATTTATGCAAGGTTGATCGAATCTCAAACGGGTCTTAAGAAATGAGCTCGAATACTAAATGGGGAAGTTGCCAACGGATTGTGTGACACCCACAAATTCATTAAAAGAATTACTGACTTCATCTGGGTGAAAGATAAAGGCAAGTTTATGCGGTAAGTTTGTCTTGCAGAAGTTTGCGTAATATTTATGCGAATCGGTTGTGTCTGTAACTCAATGTCTTTTGGAGTTTACTTCTTTTATTGGTTGTTTCGAAAGACCATTTATCTAAAGGAGCACAGGCTTGAAAATCCTAGTTAAACAGGGCTTATCGTTAAATAATTTTAGTTTAGCTTAGTTTAGTTTAGTTTATTTCATTAAACAAAGTTACAATAATACTTTAGTGATTACTTGATAATAATACAATATAATAATATAAATAATATGAATGAAAAAAAAAATAAATTACACATTGCCACGATTAAAGTTACTTAAGATCAATAGCAAATTATTTTTAAATGAAAATCTACCAAGACTAAAATCGATTATATCGCAAACGGTATTGGTTCTCTTAAGCACCTAGTTAATGGTTCATTTGCAGCATAATTTGTTCTGTGGTATGGAATGTTAAAAAACAATCGGGTTCTAAGCATCCTCGCAGGAACTTTGAAGTTAATTAAGGCCAGAATATCGGAACAATCAATATTATTTGTCAATATGTCACGAATGAACATAAACTCAGCGAAATTTCTTCGAATGTTAAGTGGCAGGATACAAAATAATTTGCACCTTGTTCCTTAGGAAGGCATATCCAAGCCCCAGTGAAGCCTTTTCACTAATACGCTTGTAAAACGTTTTTGTATTTTCTGTATTCTAAAAGAGTGAACTTCATACAAAGGACTCCAAATAGTATTACAATATTTAAGAGTAGATCTAACGAACGCAAAAAACAGACAGTTCAATGTGTGTGGATCGCAGAACTCCTTTGAATTGCGCAAGATAAATCCCAACATAGAATTACCTTTGGCAACTAAAAAGTTTATCTGTTTTACGAAATCAAGTTCTTGGTAAAAATTACCCCAAGGTCTTTCCTAAAGGTTACACTTGAAAGAAATGTACTGTTTATTTTATAAGAGAGGTTAATAGAAGAACGATTCCGCAAAAACGTTAAACTTTGCCATTTTGCAATATTAAGGTGTAAGGAGTTAACCAAAAACCAATTCGATAATCTCTCAAGATCTTCTTGTAATGACATGCAATCAAGTTGAGTTTTTATACACCGAAATACTTTCAAATCATCCGCATACATGACATTTAGAATTTAAAAATACGTTTGGAATATCATTGACAAATAACAAAAAAAAAGAGCGGTACAAGATGGCTTATTTGCGGCACACCCGAGGTAACATTTATAGGTGACGAGAGAATAAAGCGGCAACAATTTGATAACCTGAATCCTATCCTGTTAGGGTTCACTATCGGATTTGGGGTAGGTGCGAGGTTGGGTGTATGCAAAGTTTCTTTTGCATTTAAGGAATATGGAAACTTTGAGTTTTAAATTAGCTTTTTTAATAACTATTCATGGAAATCATTTGAATTAAAAACAAGATGATAGATATCTTTAAAAAAATGTGCAATACTTAATTGTAAGTATTACCGTTATTTTTAAAAATTTTGTTTCCCATTTGAAGTGTTGTTTTTTTTAGAAAATCGCGCCTCCCGCCCAAATAGGCTAGATAGACCCCCCCCCCCCATAGTAAAAAATGCTTGTAAATAACTGTTCTACACAAATCTGTCATTAAACTTTGTCGTCTAATGTTTTTTACGTTTCGAAATTCGTTTGTTTTGCAAAATAGGGTCAACACCACTTTTTTCAGCAACTTCTCCAGCCTCTTTTATACAATATTCCATTGGATTTTGTCTCTTTTTTTGTCAAGTTTTGAGCAGACACTCGATTGATTTCACGGAGTATATTTGCCCAAATAGTTAATGCTGCCGCGATTCCTGCGGGCGAGCGGGCGCGTATTTTGAACTATGCCTACGCGCCTCGCGAATCGGTGCAGCAGTCTCAGTGCGCGCTCTGGGTATCGCTCGAGTTGATATGGCCATGAAATTTCTGTACTTGCACTATTATTTATTCCATGGTCAAAGTTAAGTAAATGATGAGTTGTCCATTCGTCTGTAAAGTGTGAATTTGGTCGCTTTTTTCGCTTTTCTATTGCACTCCTCTCCGCTAATTGCTATAACTCTGCGCTAAATTGAATATATTGACAACTACTGCCAATGATTGGACTTATAAGACCCACATAGGATATTCCCTTCAGTCTGAGTCAAGTTTACTGCTGTGAAACAGTCTTCTTGTTAGATTATAAGCCTTCAAGATGAATATACATGTCTTTCGAAATACAGATGCTGGTCGAGCAATATACCCAGATATCTAACAACGCTTCTCACCGCCAGTTTTTTTTGCTTTCCCTAGAGACCCCAACGTATGTAGTTCTGAACAAGGTTATTTCCGACTTCTGAAAGTGGATTTCCAACTTTTAATTGTCGCAATATTGATTAAATTTGATCGAAGTCACGCTGCAAAAGAATGTTGTGGACGCTATAGCGTGTCAGAGTGAACTTAGCGGATCACTCGTGTAAATGTTAAACAGCTGTAAACCGTTTTTATGGCTGCTTCTTGCCACATTTGACTACGAACTTACATACTTTCCATTAGCAATTGAAAGCTCCAACAACTGCTCTGCGACCACTTCAATTTATTTATTCTAAATTTGTTTCATATTTCTTGGGACACATTTTTTTTCATTTTATTTGTTGATAGATGATATATTGAATTCATGTCAAAAAGAAAATTATGTATGTGTAAATCATGTATGTATGTGATAATAAAAATGTACGGAATTGAACCCCGCGAAGGTCAGTCACCTTGACGTGTGTACCATCATTGCCTGCGATGGTGGAGGTGCGGCGGCTTACGGCGCAAAGATTCAACGCGCTATGCTGTCGACGACTTCTGTAGTCAGAAGGGTCACCCATGGCAGACAGACCGACTGATGAGCGTTAACCAAGAGCTGGTCAGGACATTCCGTCCGCTCCCATGCCCCCCTCGTCATTCCCAGTATCCTTTCCCCCCCCCCACATTGCCCCCTACCTCTGTTCCTATCCCTATCCAAAACTAACTCCAGTGGTGGTGTGAGCGAATAGTAAACCCTGCCCAGGGATGAAAGGTTGGGGGTTAAACCAGCCGTTAACTGAGCTCCCTCAGGCGCCTTGGCGCGGGCCTGTTGTATATAGCCTTACACAGGTATGGCGGCGCTGCCTGGGCTGACCTTGTTTTTTCCGGCCTTACTCGTGGGAATCAAATTTAAACTTAAAATGGAGCAAACAAAACAAAATAAAAAAAAAAAAACAAAAAAAAATTATAAAAAAACAAAATGCAATTCCTGTCAAGGGGGAGAAGGAGATGAGTGAGGATGAGTTATCATCTTCATCCATCTCTCTTCTAGCACAGGAATTGGATGAAACGGCGCTTTTAGCTAGCGACAGTGAGGAGTCGGTAAAAACCCTCACTAGCGACAGCGAAGTCACCGGTGAGCAGGCTGGAACTCTCATCGGTGATAAAGACATACAGGGCAAGAAGGCAGCCGAAGAGATGTCCGGGACAGCAGGATAATGCGCTGTTCCTGGGACTATCTTGGAAGCATCGTCAACAAAGACAGGAAAAGTAGAGGGAAAAGTAGACACAGCTGGCTCAGCCGCTGCATCTGCAGTTTCCTCTAATATAACAACGAAGAGTGCGAAACAGAGCGCACAAAAGAGGGCTAAGGCTTTGCTACGTAATGCAAATCGTAAGGTAGTTAAGTATGGGAGCTGTGAACCCAGCACCCTCAGTGACTGGGAAAAGGCAGCGTTTGCGAGGGCCAAGACTTTTCTGGCCGACCTGCAAAAAGCAAAGGAGGGGAAAAAGCTGGCCAATGAGGAGGTGGAGGTTGAACTGACTGAACCCTCCACCTCCTATGCAGTAAAAGCTAAGGAAGGGACAAATGACTCGGGAAGGAAGACGAGTTTCAACAGTAAGAGAGGCAGATCCGACGATGCCGCCGAGCCCAACGCAGCGAAAAAGGTGAAGGCTGTGACCACACCTGCAATGCGTCGCGGACACAGCGACCCGAAGGACGAGCATTGTTGCTGTGGTGAACGAGCTGGAGCCTTGCGGTCGTCTCACAATCGACCAGTGAAAAAACGTCGAGGAGAGGTTCCTAAAATCCCTGTGGAAGGAACTATCCGCCGCAGGAAACGGGGAGCTTCAATTGATAGCGCTGGTTGAGAAGGCGGGCTCAAGGTTGTTGCTTGTGGAAACAATCCTTCTGTGATTTTCCTCAGACACTTCGTCACGGAGGTATACGATGCCTGGGAAGGTATGAAGCTAAAATGCTTAACGGTTGCTGAGTTGGCAAAATACAATCCGCCAACAGCCTGGGTTTGGATACCTAATCCCTACACATACCCGGAGAAGCTCCTAGGACTCCTACATGTTCCGGGAACTTAAAGCCGATACATGGAGGGTCCTAAAGACGGGGCCTAGACAGCAATACGGCCAACACTTTTTACTGGCCCTAAACAAGGAATGTCTTCCATACCTGGAGAAATCCAACGGGATGGTAAGATATAGCATGGGGAGGTTGATGGTCAAAACATCGACCAAGGGCAGAGATGAGGAGGAGCCCCCCCATGATGATGATGGAAGTGCTGCAGATAAACCTGCACCACAGTAGGGCTGCGACGGCCTGTCTGATGGAGTACGTCATTAGGCAGGACAATGCAGCCGTACTCATACAAGAGCCCTGGATCAATAAGAACGTGGGGGCTCCGGCAAAAGAACTATACATTGTTCTACAAGGCGGAAGGTAAAATCAGGACTTGTATCCTTATTAAAAACCACATAAAGGCATTTCTTTTGAATAATTACAGCTCTGGCTACTTGATGGCGGTCATCTGCGAGAGGGACGATGGAAAATCTCTGTGTCTGACCTCAGCCTATCTTCCCTACGACTCTGCAGTCGTGATAACGGAAGAACTATAGGACTTGGCTGGTCAAAACTGGATGCACGTACTGGGCTGCGATGCAAACGCCCATCATACGCAATGGGGTAGTGGAGACACAAATTCAAGGGGTGAGTGTCTTTATGATTTTATTATATTGTCCAATCTTACGGTATGTAATAGAGGGAATTCACCTACTTTTGTTATACGTAACAGACAGGAGGTTTTAGACGTTACACTTGTCTCCAACACAGACAAAATGGAAATCAGGGAGTGGAGGGTAGTTGATGAGGCATCTCTGTCTGACCACAGATGGATACGCTTCAAAATTAAGTTTCAGCATAGGGCGTGTAGTTTCTATAGAAACCCAAAAAAGGCAGACTGGGATAAATACATAGATTTCATTAATCTACGTTTAGATACCCAGCCGATCACCGGCGAAAATATGGTGGACTTAGATAGGGCAGTAGAAGCCGTGAGCAGAACTCTAAACACAGCGTTCGAAAAGGCATGCCCGGCAAACAAAAAGCCAAAAAGGGTTCAACCGAAGTGGTGGAATAAGGAAATCGGCCTTAAAAGAAGGGAGGTAAGAAAACTTTATAATAGGGCAAAACTCATTAAAAACTATACCACATGGGATGAGTATAGCGAAAGCAAGAGGGAATTTAAATACTTAGTGAGGAAATCCAAAAGATCTTCATGGAAAAAGTTCTGTGAATCTATTGAGTCAACTGAAGAGGCGTCGAGACTGCGTAAAATGCTCTCAAAGGAGGCTAGTGTACCTACCTACCTAAAAAATAACAACGGGACATGGGCCGTGAGTAGTCAGGAGGTTCTGGCAACCCTGGTGGAAACCCATTTCCCCGGATCCACAACCCCAACGGACCTAGGCCTACAACGACAGGAGGAAGTCGACTGTCTCTCTTTCGAGTGGGATGAAATTGACAATATCATCAACCGAAAAAAGTTACGGTGGGCCATGCATACATTCAAACCGTATAAATCTCCAGGGCCGGATGGTATTCTACCGATCATGCTCCAAAAAGCGCCAGTGCATGCAAAACAAAAGATTTTGGATATACTGAGATTCAGTCTAAGGACAGGGCATATTCCAACAGCATGGAGAGAAGTCCAGGTTGTTTTTATACCCAAAGCCGGCACAGAGTTTCACACGACAGCGAAAGACTTCAGACCAATCAGTTTGTCGTCCTTTTCGATTAAAACCCTTGAGCGTCTGGTGAAAGCTCATATTAGAAATAAATGTAGCAATGGTTTTTTATGCGAGTCACAGCACGCATACTTAAAGGGAAGATCAGTAGAAACTGCTCTACACAACGTAGTGGGTAAAATTGAAAGTAGTCTACACTGCGGCGAATTTGCATTGGCCTCTTTTCTATATATAGAGGGAGCCTTCAATAACGTTGAGTGTAGAGCTATAAAAAGCGCCTTAACAGGCGCTAACATAGAACAGGGAATCATAAATTGGGTATGCAACATGCTCGCCAACAGGAACATAGACTGCTCCCTTGGTCAAAGCTCCATAAGAATGTCTGCAGAGGAACCCCGCAGGGGGGAGTCAAATCGCCACTGCTGTGGGTACTGGTCATTGACAAAGTCCTAAAGGAAATTGTGAAAAATAATGGAAAATGAGCAGACCGAAAGTTAAAGGAATATTCTTTATTAACCGTATGACTTAAAAAACAGTTCGTAGGTACAATTAAGGCGATGAAAATTGACTGACTTGTCATTTGATCTACTCTACGTATTTATACAGTTTCTATACATGTTAGTATAAGTAAAAGAGAATGCAATTAAGAGAAACTAAGAAAGTAATTGTGGATTTTTCAACATCCTCCGGCCCGGGGAGAATTGCTGAGCTCCAGTGGATACAGGAGCTGAACTGGTCTTCTCATCAAACGTCTATCAGGAAGGCGCACCTCGTAAGCCCGAACCTTTCCGTCTCGGCCTTCGAAGGTCTGTTCAACGATGACCATTTTCCAATGAACGCGTGGCATCGCGCTATCGCACAAAAGAACCACGTCGCCCACATTTAATTCTATAAATGTCTTTGGGCTAGATGAATGAAAGGAACGTAGTTGCTGCATATATTCGGTTCGCCACCTTATTGTCATCTTAGCAAAGTATTTCATGCGATGCTGCCACAGCTCCCTCAAGTTAGAAGCATCAGCTGCTAAGGCTTCGTTTTGGTTTACGCTGGTAGATCCCAATTGCAGAAATTTCGCTGGTGTAAGGGGGGCAACCCAAGCGGATCCTCTGATACGTACGTAAGCGGCCGCTCATTCACCAAAGCCTCCGTCTCTGTCAATAATGTTCGTAATTGATCAAAATTAAGTTTGGCCTTACCGATAACTGCTTTAAGAATATTTTTGATGGTCTTTATCATCCGCTCCCAAAACCCGCCCCACCAGGGCGCTCGCTCTAAGATAAAGTTCCACTTTATCCTTTGGTCTGCTAGGAACCCAGGGAGCGCTTCTGCATGTAGGATATCCGCCATGCACCTAAGCTCGAATGATGCTCGGCGGAGGGGCTTCGCATTGTCGGAGTGTATAGCGGATGGTATACCACGTCTCGCAATAAAACGTCTTAAGGCCATGACGCAACTATCCGTGGACATGCTCGTAGTCAATTCAATATGGACAGCTCTCACTGCAGCGCAGGTGAATAGCAACGAATATGCTTTTCGCATCGTCGACCCATCGTCAGCTACGTAAAATAGAGGCCCAGCGAAGTCGATGCCTACATCGTCGAAGGGTCTAGCCAGCGTGATTCGATGGAGCGGTAGTTTTGCAAACGGCTGAGAAGCAGGCTGTCCAAACAACTTTTTGCAAACGATGCATTTTTTGATTTGCTTCTTGATAACCTGACGTCCCTTGATGACCCAAAAACGCTCTCTCATCTTGGCCAGAAGCGTATCGACTCCTGCGTGTAACGATCGTTGGTGAAAGTAGTCAACAATAAGGGAGGTGATGTGGTGATCCGACGGCAAAATAATAGGGTGCTTGAGGTCAAAGCTCTCCTCTAACTGTTGTAGCCTACCTCCCAACATGAAAAGCCGCATTTCGTCATTTCTCTTCAAAGAAAAATATTCATTAGTAAAATATGTTCTGTGTACGTACCTTAGCCAGTAAACTTCGGCATCATCCAGCTCTCTCCTCGTCAAAAAATTCCCATATCTGCGGTTGCGATAGACGAACCGCAAGGCCCAGCTAATAACCCTTAGCAATTTTGACCAGCAGCTAAAACCGTCGTAGCTCACGATAGGCTCTAGGGAATTATCTTTTTTCTCGTCACGGACATCTTCTTGAAAACATTCAGCTTCTGATAGCATGCTTATAAGCGCTGAGTCCTCAGTTCTCTCCAGATCAGCAGCTTTGAGAAAACTGGGTCCACAGGTCCACATCAATGATGATTGCAGCTTGTCCCCAGTGATTCCTCTTGTAAGTAAATGAGCTGGGTTATCTTTTCCCGAACAATGACCCCATTCAGCAACTGATGTATGACGACGAATCTCCTCAACTCTGCTTTGCACGTATGGCTTCCATTTTTGCAGCTGTCCGTAGATCCAATTGAGGGTAATCTTTGAGTCGGTCCATAACATTGAAGACTAGGAATCTTAAGCGAACTCTTCAAGTATTTGCACAATCGGGTAGCGATCAGCGCAGCAGTAAGCTCTAACTTGGGGAGAGTGAGCTCCTCACTTCCATCTATTCTGATAGGTGCTACTCGGCTCTTGGAACACAAAAGGGAAACTACAATCTGCCCTTCCGAATTGAGAACTCTTACGTAGGCAACGGCTCCGTAGGCTCGCAGGCTAGCATCTGCAAATATGTGGCACTGGTTCTTCGTGAAGGACGTTGTCTGCAAAACTGATCTTGGCACGGTCATATCTTGTAGCTGCAATAAACTTTGGATGCAGTCTCTCCAGTCCGTCACCAAATCATCTGGCAAACTTGTGTCCCATCCCAACTTCCTTTTCCATGTTGCTTGGAACAGTATCTTGAGCTTTATGATCGTTGGACTAATGATTCCCAAGGGGTCTTATATACGAGCTAGTGTTGACAAAATGTACTGATGTACGCTTGCCTCCCCAAAATGAATTTAGCTCGATAAAATTCTTGGCCGACTGTAGCGGCACGGACAATTCGTCGCTGAAGACCATCCAAGTAAGACCTAGGACCTTTTGCTGCATTGGTAATTCTCCGGAAGTGATGGCAGCTCTAACAGAGGAGCTATTCGAATTCCACTTTCTAAGGTTCATGGAGGCTGAGCGCATGACCTCAGTAGCCTCTCGCCAAACTTGCTTGCCTTCCTCCTCGGAATTCACGCTGATAAGTAGATCGTCCATATAAAAGCAGTTTTTAAGAATGTTGCAAACTACCGGCAGCCTTTCTTTTTCCTGAGCCAAGTGATGACGGATTGTGGCAGTCAGCAGAAACGGACTGCTACGGACACCAAAGGTGACTCTGGTCATGCGGAACTCCTGGTACTTGAAAGTGGATGTGCTATCCGGTGGATTCAAAGGCCAAAGAAACCGGTGGGCATCTCTGTCAGCGTCGCATAACCGTATTTACAGAAACGCCTTCTCGATATCTGCCACAAGATCCACTTTTCCCAAGCGAAAGTTCAGTAGAATTTTTAAAACGTCTGGAAGCAAATTCGCACCGGTAAGCAGCTGATCGTTGAGGGAGAGGCCATCGTCGGCCTTACTAGAAGCGTCGAACACTATTCTCATCTTAGTCGTCGTGCTGTCCTCCTTGATAACAGGACGATGTGGAAGGTAAAATGTTCGTCCTGGCGAAGATGATTGTGGGACAGGCTCAATGATGCCATCAGCAAGCATCTGCTGAATGATGTTGTTGTATTCTTGCAGCTTCTTGGGGTCTTTGAAAAGGCGACGAAGCAAACTATTAAGACGACTCACCGCTGTATTTTTGTTGTCACACAACACAACATTGGGCTGCTTCCACGGTAAACTGGCATCATAGCGGCCGCCGACTCGATTGATGTATTTTTTCGTCATCTTCTCGGTTTCACGTTCTTTCTCAGTGTCTTCCCCTATAATACCAATGGACTCTAACGCCCAAAGAGAGGAAAACTCCTGCATACTGGTACAACAAACATTGCCCAAATAGGGATTGGACTAGTTTCCTGCCGCACTCGCTTCGGCTACCGCTCGCAAACGTTCAGACAAACGCTGTTGTTTCCCTGTCACTATAGACCAATAATTATCTGCGCCGATCAAAACACTTATGCCCTCCTCAACGTCAAGATTAGTGATGACACAGTCAGCTAACTTTAAACCACATAAAGATTTGCAGAGGGGGTCAGGCACACTAAGCACATCGGCACATATGTCAGGAACAATTAGCACTTCTATATCAATTGTATTTTCGGCGTATTGACTTTGCACTGACAATTAAACTTTCTCGAATGTTTTGGAGGGGGCCTTTTGTTTACATCCGAAGGGAAAAACTGACAATTGCACGGTTTTGTAGTTGTCTAAGAGATTTAATTTCTGCGCGACACTCTCTTTTAAAAAACTCAATTGACTACCTCCATCAGTCACCACGCGCAAGATTCTATTCTCCGTCTTGCTCCCAACCGCAATGCAACGTGCCGTTTTTAAGAAAACACAGCCTAACGAATTCTGCACACACAGAGAAAGATTATTCTCTGGCTCTGCTTCTTCCGTTTCTACCTTCTTTTTCTCGCACAACGACGATAAGTGTTTGCCACTGCACTTCGCACAGTTAAGAAATCGAACACTACGACATTTCTTTGACATGTGTCCCCGCTTTGCGCAGCGGAAACAACGGTTGTCCCTTCGAAGTCTATCTTTTTTTTGTTGCACTGGCATTGCTTCACACTCCCGTGCATTGTGTGCTGCAGAATCGCAGAAAAAACATTTTTCCTTTTCCTCTACGTTGGCTCCGATGAGACTCGGAGCTGTTGATGTCGATGGCTTTGTATGTGTACGTGCTGGTGTGACTCTGCTTCTCTCTAGTGCCTCCACCTCCTTCCTAAGAAAGCGCAAAATGCTGTTGACACCCTTATCTCGTGTGCTATAAATAGAACTGCTGGCATCGAGATCCTCATCGTCACCGTTTCGGCTAGTATCTTCTGCTACATCAGTACATTACTGCTCGGCTCATTTCTCCTGTGATAATCTACACGCAATTCTGGTGGCAGGCAACGTAAGAGAATTGATTTTAACATGACGTAGAGAAGTGGAAATGTTGTTGTATAGGTTTCGTAAGCTTACAACATCCGTTTTTACCGCAACTTACTGAGAGATATCAATTTTTGCATATGAGCATCTATAAGTTTTTCAGTGTCACCATATTGCTCCAACAACAATGCAATTGCTGCATCGTATCACGATGAAGTAGCGGTGAAACCTGCTACAACTTTCTTTGCCGCTCCACTCAGAACATCCTCGAGATAATTGAATTTTTCTGCAGCAGACAATTGTTCATTTTGATGGACGGCGCTGCTGAATTGGTCCCAAAAGGGCATCCATTCGCGCATATTACCGTCGAACTTTTTCAACTTCAGCTTAGGTAAACGTATGTTGCTTCTGTGGGGCTGTGCATTTAATGAAAGGGAATCGTTTGCAGTGATATTACCAGGAGGATTTGAAAGGGGGTTCTGCATTGATCGTCGCTTCCGAAGACGGTTGTTAGGCTTCGCTAAATTACCCACTGCGTTGTCGTCGTACTCAGCCATTTTCTCCAATTCTCTTTCCTGTTTTTCGGCCTTGATTAGGTTCTTGCTGATTACTTCTCTGTCTGCCGCCTGAAGTTTTCCATGAACCGACGTTAAGCGTTCAATAAAAGAGACAAGCTCCTCTTCGAAATCTTCAAACCGATTTGCGTTTTCGCCACTCAACCGACACTGCGTATCCAAAAAATCTGACGACGCTTTCACAATCTTAGTGAACGAGGTTCTTAAAGTACCACGCATTAATATTTCCATTATCGTTAAAATATTTCGTCTCGTGTTCCCGGGTTTCGGCACCAAAATGTGAAAAATAATGGAAAACAAGCAGACCGAAAGTTAAAGGAATATTCTTTATTAACCATATGACTTAAAAAACAGTTCGTAGGTACAATTAAGGCGATGAAAATTGACTGACTTGTCATTTGATCTACTCTACGTATTTATACAGTTTCTATACATGTTAGTGTAAGTAAAAGAGAATGCAATTAAGAGAAACTAAGAAAGTAATTGTGGATTTTTCAACAGAAATTAAGTCAATGGGTGTAAGTGCCATAGCGTATGCGGACGACGTGGTCATAGTAGTGGAGGGAAAATATTTGAATACTTTAAGTGAGATCACAGAGACCGCCTTAAAGAAAATTAGTAATTGTTCCAAGGGCTGGGGACTAAATGTCAATCCCTCGAAAACGGAGTTAGTCCTGTTCACGAGAAGACACAAAATACCGCACTCCAATCTCCCGAAACTTGACGGAAAGGAACTGTCCCTCATGGACAGTGTGAAGTATCTGGGCGAAAATCCTAGATAGAAAATTAAATTGGAATCTTAACATAAGGGAACGAATTAAGAAAGCGTATAATGCCCTCTTTATTTGTAAGAGAACAATAGGCAAAACATGGGGCCTGAAATCCGCCATGGTACACTGGATATATACAGTAGTGGTGATACCCATACTTACATATGGCTCACTTGTGTGGTGGAGGGCAACAAATAAAAGAACCATAATAATTGGAAAACTTGCAACGGTGCAGAGAACGGTAAGCATAGCCATCACTGGTGCAATCCGTACTACTCCTACGGCAGCACTGTACGCCTTAATGCACTTTATCCCGCTAGACTTAAAAATAAAGCAACTTGCTGGAAACAGCGCTTTGCGCCTCAAAAATTTAGGCCAGTTTAAGGACTGAAGTTTTGGGCACTGCACGATCTTAACTGATGTGCTACCCGGAAATCTTATACGGACTGATGAGATTTGCCCCTTGGTCGACCATGACATCCCCTATGAGGTGTCATATCCGCGAAGAGAGGAGTGGCAAAGAGATGCAGTCACAATAGGAAACGAGGTTGCTATCTACACTGTCGGCTCTAAGACGGGGGAGAGAACGGGTTCTGGCATTTTTTCTGCTGATCCAGACCTGAGAGAGTCTATACGACTCCCGGACACAAGCAGTGTCTTCCAATCGGAAGTTCTGGCTGTTCTAAGGGCGGCAGAGATAGTGCAGATGAGATCATTGTCGGGAAGAGAAATTGCCATCTATATTGGTAGTCAGGTGACACTTATGGCACTTGAATCTGCTAACATTAACTCTCAGATAGTCAGAAACTGTCGCACAATGCTAAAAGCAGTATGTAGACGGAATAGAGTAAGACTGTGCTGGGTACCGGGACATAGCGGTATAGAGGGAAATGAGCAAGCCGATGAGCTAGCAAGAAAGGGAGGGGAGCTGGAAAATAGCGGAGGTGTTAAGGGAAAAATCAATGAAAAGATCTTAAAAATGGCTGACCTCAGACGGCAGAACATAGAGGGACATAGGGTGTCTAGAGCCCTTTGGCCCCATTTGGACAAGAAAAGATCTAATGAAATTCTAAAATTGAGCAGGGAACAGCTAAGAATAGTAATTGGGATTATGTCAGGGCACTGTCTTCTAAGAAAGCATGCTAGGCGATTTGGTCTGGTGGATGTGGACACGTGCAGGTTCTGTGGTGATCTACAAGCCGAGGAAGACATAACACACATATTGTGTGAATGCGAGGGCATAGCACGGAATCGTGGGACGATTCTAGGGGAGTACTTCTTCGAGGAACTAGGGGAGCTGAGCGGCATAGACCATAGGAAACTGGTTAAGTTCTGCAGGAAGATTGGGCTCTGTCTACGAAAAGTTTTTTAGGTTTTTAGGTTTTTCTCCAATTGAAGTTTTTCAAGTGGTTCCCTAGGGATCGCGATGGGCCCTTCTGATGCCTAGTGCTGTATGCGAATTGCATACCCCTTTTTAACCTATGACCTATGACCTACGCAATTGAATGTCAGCTTATCGGTAAAGATAGGCCAATGAAAATTGTTTAGGTGTGCTGGGGGGTTTCAAACCTATGTAGAACCACTCCGTCAGTAATCCAACACTCCAAGCCCTAAGCCACTGCACTATAAAGTATGTGTGAAAATAATTTTATACAAAACACGCTGCACTTACTAGACAAAAAGAATGATTTTTAAGAGATCAATTTGCAACAATACCAAATTCAGTCAGGCATAACGAAGTATTTTTTGCAATATAAATCCTCATATGGCACAAAAATACTTCATTTTCTTACAGAATTTCTCTTCATTATAAAATTCTTTGAATTACCCAACATATTTTCGTCTCCATAACCGCTCTTCAAATTGTCTAGTACGACTTCAGAAATTAAGTTTTATGTAAGAACAATATGTGTTGGATCTTTGTTTCCATCTCCTAAACATATTTATATGCAAAAGTTTTTCCATGCGTTATACGAATACACGCTACTACTGTTGCATAATTCTCCTTTCAAATGTAATTAATTGCTTAATTTTCACCAAAGGAAAATACATAGGTGTAAACGAAACCGACCGCATTCTTCTCCGTCCATCAAGGGAATCAACAAAAAAAGAAGAAAAAAGAATAATAATAATAATAGCTCGTATAAAATAATTAACTACAACAGTTTAACTAATTAATGGGATTAAGCCACGTTAAAAGAGCGTAGCATTCTCCTCGCACAGTCTTAGCGAAAAAAGAAAAGAAAAAAAAACAATAAACCGAGTCACCTTGAGAAATCAATTAAGATGTAGAGGTTATCTTGGGACATTGTAACTAAAAGTGTGTAACTGACACGATGTCGAGGGTCTCAGAAAAAAAGACACAGCAACATGGCGTACTTTCACAAGTAAACAACATGTCAGACCACCTACCAAATTTATTCGTTCTTCGTACCTATAGCCATTAACAGCCGAGATATGAAAACCAATTTAAAGATAATCCGTATGCCTGGGTATTTTTCAACAACTGGCTCTGAACAAACAACGGATCATCATAATCTACTGGAGTGGTGCTGAAAACATGTCGTTAAAAGCTGGTAGCGTTACTCTCATTTTGACGGTTCCGGTGAAGATCTAAACAATCGCTAAGTGGTCCCATACGAACCCTTTTTGACTTGGGTTCCTGCTGACTTGCTGCTCATATTAGTTCTGTAATATTCATAGTACTTTTTGACCTCTATAGAGGTTTACAAATTTCGCAAATTTCTTCTTCAGACTGCGAGGTCCATCTCATTTTAAGTTGGAAACTTTTAGATTGAATAATAACAGGTATTAACGGCCCATACAGGGACTAAAATTTAGCTTCCCAAATCATTTGAGAAGCTTCACAGACAATTTTATACTCTTGGATGTTTGTCCGCCTTTCTCAAGAGGTGGGACTGGCAAAAAAAAAATGAAAGTTGTTACTGGGACAATGATAAGAGGCTGACAAAATATAAAAATTGCTGAACACCATGATATTAGGAAAGACTAGATTTTTGCGGAGGAAAAACACAGAAATAGAAAGGGTGGAGCAGAAATCTTAAGGTCTGAAATGTTTAAAGTGGTAAGGTACCTTCAAACGATTAATCCCACATGCTTTCATCTTCACTCAGTCATATGTAAAAGTACATATTGTTCCGTTACAACACCTTCCTAAAATATGCAATGAGACCAAGTTCCAGGTACAGGTGAACATTAATGTTTAATCAATAAATATGTATACAGGGTCGCCCAGCTAAGAGGTATAATCGTCTAAGGGGAGATTTCTGAAATTCCGATGAAGAGAAAATTGCTATTTTCATTATTCTCGCCCCATTTCAAGTTATAGCCCATCAAAGTGAGTGACCTCTAATTTGGACGTGTAACCACTTTCAACACTATAATTGCTTAACTACATATTATAGGTATAATAGGTATTTTGTACATTTTGGATCGACAATTTATTAGCGCATACAAGTCTTAAGCACTTTAGGTACATCTGTGCAGCTATAAAAAAGTTATGGCTCCTTAAACTCAAAATTATGAAAATGTGTTATTCCATTTTTTTACTTAAAATTAATTTTTCTCAAAATTTTTACTTAGTATTCTTTTTTTATGAACTTTTAATCTTTGAAAAATTCCCCAAAAATTATGTTAAGCAACTTTTTTACGTCAGATTAACAGAAGTTGTAGAAAAAGCCATTTTCTCTCAGACAAAAATGATGAAAACGGGGTGAAATACTCTTTTGTAAGGACCTTTGTGGAACAGTTTATGGAATGTTTATATATGTATGTATGAAGGTAAACATGCTGACCAAAACTGTTGGAGCAAACAGGTCTTAGTCTTTTATATAAAAAAATTAGCGTATGTCTGGAAATGTTGTTAAAGCTTTGAACGATAGAGCTCATATGCCTACTATATTTTCGTGATGCAGGGACATGCATTAGTCCAGAAGCCAAAAGTGCACAAATCAATTGTGAACTTATAACTGACCCGAGTCATAAGTCCACAACATTTTGGGTCATATCGCCATAAACTTGAAAAGAAAGAAGGCAACAAGTCCAAAATTGTTCCATCTTACTCTTTTATTTATCTTACATTAAAACTTCCGTTTAGAGTTGATTCAATTGAAATACATAATAGAGTTGACATAGGCGCCTGCCAAATAACTAGCACCTACTCGTAGCGAAGCAATGAAATCGCGTGAGTGGTCTAAACCTTGCGGCGAAAAAGGTTTAATACATTTAACCTGCGAAAAGGCCCACCCAAACAAACACTATTTGATTCCTTCTTAGTGAGTCATAAGTCCACAGTCGATGGGTCCACCAGATTTTCGTATGGACTTTTAGCCCCTCTGTTCACAAATGACTGTGGACTTATGACCCCGCAACTATTTCGTATGGAGACTAAATTAGTAGTCCCTCTCACTCCTATCCAAAAGGAAATTTAAATAACCGGATCAACTGTTTTAAACTCCAAATTAAATTTGATTAATAAGGCCCATAGACAAAAATGATGGAGGGTACCCTGTTAGAATAAGTATCCTGTTAATTTAAAATCAGATTTAATCAATTTTGTCGAGTATGTAAGTTAATATTTAACAATGAATCATTTTAGTCAACGAAGACAAATAAAGTGTATGCTGTTTGTAAATGAATTAGCATTAGTTCACGTACTAGGTGGCGATGCTGCAATTTGGAGGATTTTCAGGAGCTCACCCACCTTGGTGTAAAAATTAACTCCATGAATGCCACTTGGGGCTTAAAACTCCTAGCCTGGAAGAGTAACTGGAAGCTCAGTGAAACATTGATCATGCCAATTCTGTGTTATGGCCAAATTCTGGACGGCAAGAAAAACGGGTGAGCTGATACTGGGCTCCTTCGAAAGGATATGTATTTTTTTGATAGTTGGTCCTATGTGCGAGGATGGAGGAGTAGGTCCCATCCAGTACACCAGATAATTATTGGGGAAGCTAGATTTAAGGCCCTAAGGCCCACACCATATTGTTTGGGGAACGGGAGGGATCCGATGAACCGTCGAAAGCGATTGAACGGGGCCGGTGAACCAACCTTCATTGCTTGAAGACGTGGCGACAAATAAAACAAAATTAGTGATAATCAAAAGTAAAGTTGGCATCGTAAAACTAGATAAATATTTAAGAACTAGTTACATCTAAATTAAACTTAAAATACGTAATGGTAAGAATCTAGACGAAAAGATAAGAAAAAGAAAATTGTATAACTAACAAATTCTACTCTCCATTGAAATTAGTCAAAAAAAAATGTCAGCATTCGTATAAATTGCATTTAAATAAACGGGTAAAGCTGCTTTCTGTTCAGCGTTTGAAGAATCAGACGAATCAGACGAAAATCCCGTATTGACCATCAATATATGCTGCATCTATAATAATATTACCGGTGCATCGCATCGTGCAGAGAGCGGTGAACCTGGAGCTTTCACGGTGTTGAATTTTCTTGTGATATTCATTGTCCGGCTTTCAAACAGGAATTTCCAATCCAACACACAATCACCTAAGTCATCTTTCCCGGGTTCAATGTGTATCGCCAGCTCACACAGCCGCACATGGTCCTGTTTTCTGTTTGTGTGACGTACGTAAGTAGTTTTGTTTTACGGAATTTTGTAAATTTAAGTGTATATTTATTAGTTAAAGTGAAAATTTCGATTGTACATACGTACACAATATATTATATTGAGCTTAAGTTAATTCTGAAAAAATATGTATATAAATTAATTTTTTTCCGTAATTTAGGTGCATACAAATAGCGTGTAATAATAATTCAGAGTTTGTCTCTGTTCATTTAGTACGTTTAATTGAATTATACGTTAACATACGAACATAACGCATACACAATATGTATGTAAAGGGTCTTTCATTAAGGACTGGACAACTTCCTTTCCTTCTTCTTCCTAAATAAAATGCAAACTATTAGAGATATCTCAAAAAATTGTATTGGCTTGAATAACTATCAAAATATGTATGAATGAAATTCGACTTCGTTCATATGTCCACCACGGGAACGTATGCAGCAGTCGATACGTTGGACCCAATTTTCGATGACTCGGCCGCACATTTTGACCGATACGTCCGCTATTTTTCGTTTAATATTCGCTCTGAGCTCCTCTAATGTCGCCGGCTTGTTGGCATAGAACAATGATTTAATGTAGCCCCATAAAAAAATCTAGAGGCGTTAAATCACAGATACGTTTCTCGAGATAACACGTTTACCGCACTGAGACTTCAATAACTCGATTGTTGTAACCACTGTGTGGCTTGTGGCACCGTCTTGTTGGAATCACTGACATCTAATTCATGCAAATGCTCAAAGAAATAACGTTATAACATGTCTCTGTAGCGAATACCATTTACCGTAACGTGACGGTCATTTGCATCGACGAAAAAAACGCATAATGACGCCACCGGCATGAAAACCGCACCAAACAGTGAACTTTTTCGGATAAAGTGCTGTTTCATGAAGACCATGAGGGTTCTCACCTGTCCAGGAACGCATATTTTGCTTATTGACGAAGCCGTTTAATAAAAAATGTGCATTATCGCTGAAGATGATTTTGCGATTAAATTCTTCATTTTCTTCCATCATGTCCAGAGCCCAATTCTAGAACATACGTCGCTTTATATGATCAAGTGGCTTTAGTTTTTGAATCAGCTTGATCTTGTAGGGCGTAGGCCAAAGTCCTTATGCAAAATTTGCCACAATGTGGTCTGGGAGAGGCCCAATTCATGCGAACTCGACGGACGCCTCTACGGCAGCAATATATGAATATTTTGCCATTGACAGTTCGGTGATCGGTTTAAGGGTGCGTTCACACTGAAAGTTTAAAGTTGTCAAGTCGCCAATGAAAGACCCTTCATTTCGAAAGTACTCAACGTCATCGTCAAGCCTGCCGAAGTAAAAGTTTTTTTTTTTTTCAAATATTAATATACTAACTAATACGATCTATTTTAAAACTAATTTTGAAATATTACCAAAAAACTATGGTACACTATTCTTATTCTATACTTAAATTAAGACCTTATTATAATTATTGACGCAGACTTAAATGAAGTTCGAATACATTTTGTTTAAATATGAGTTCTTCTTAAATAGTATTATTTGACCGATGCAAGTAACTCCAATTTGAGAGGTGTGTAGGGTTTCAACAGAAGGGTGCTACGAAGTTTGTTAGCACATGGTTGGGAGGGCTAGGTTTGAGAACCAACGGTATCAGCGTTCTCAGAACAAAGTTCGGTTCATCGCATTTTACGGTCATTCGGGTTAATTTTAATTTTGGAGATTTTAACTTCAGTTTTACCGCTTAATTCAGAGCATCGCTATGTGTGCACACCGCATCTTCTTCCCAATCTGAACTGAAGCAACAGGTGGAGCAGCTGCGTTTGAAGAAAATATGCAAACCTTTTTGATATCCAGTATTATTATGTAACATTTAACATACCTTATATTAATGAAGCAAGTAAAAACTTTATTTTATGCATACCAAATCAAGTACATATGTACTTGAAATCGGAGAACCGAGTTCAATTTCAATTTCAATTTCGACAATCAGTCTTATTTGTTAGAACTCACTAAAACATCAATAAAAGTTTATCCGTAAAAGAATTACAAATAACTTCTAAGCTAACAGTTTCCCGGAATACACTTTCCAAGAGCGGTTCCTTACAATCAGAAGTACTCAGCATCACGAAGAAATTGTTAAGGCCGTCAAATAATTTATAAAACGAAAAGTGGTTCGGCCAGACGAGATTCCCTTTCAATTCCGAAAAAAGATTGGAGATATCGGGCCCATTTTTTTTTTTTTTTTTTTATGATTTATTTCTAAACTGATGAGAAACGATCCAATGTCTAACCAGTGGAAAGAAGATATCTTCTTAAAATGAAAAGGCGATTCGCAAACTGTGATAATTCTCTCTTATTAATAATTGGCTCCCCGGGAAGTGTATCTGTCCTCTGCGATCCCGGGCACGTTGCTCCCAGATTTCCAAGCGCTCTGGCATACTTAATCTTAAAATCGGAGGTTCGGTCTTCTTTCGAACCTCTGGGCTGGAAGTCGAAGATTGTCTTGAGTGGAGCACTATTGTCCATTCGCTCAATGTGGCCAAGCCAATGTATCGATGGAATTTAGCTTTATGGACCACATCCATATCTTGGATACAGCTCATCGAGTTCTCTGTTGTATATTATCCTCCGTTCCCCCAATTCGAACGCACCAGCAAATATCCCACGGAGTATTTTTCTTTCAAAAGAACCCAACATTATTTGTGATAATTACCGTTCTATCAATCTGATGTCACACACGACTAAGATCTACATATGAGCAGGTATTAGAAAACAGATTGCAGAAAAAAATACAGCGCGGGTTTGTCGCTTGTAAATCAGCCATATATGCAATCTAAAGTTCGAAGTTTACGATAGGAAAACATCGTGCATTCTTAAAGGATTTGCATTTGGTAATGGTTGATTTTGAAAAAGCCTTTGGTAGATAACCAAGAGATCTGTTTTAAGTGGCGCTAAGACAACAAAGAGTTCCGCTGGGGCCACCAAATCAGTTCCCAGGAAAACGTCTTAAGGCTTTTGATTTTTATTGCAGTCTATGCTTATCTGCTTGAAGGAAAAGTGGCGGCCTCTAAAGTGCATCAAATATTCTTTACTGCCGGTGGAGTCATCATTAGCGAGAATCAAAAGCGCATGATATATAGGGATTTTTCGGAGCTGGGCATCGTGTAGGCTCGAAAATCACAGAGTACCTGTCCTGCCCATTCTCTCTATTCCGACCTATTCCAGACATTTATGTATCTATATGAATGAAAAAATAAATCCCAAGTGCTAAAAGTGCAAGTGTTATCTTGGTTCAAAGGTGAATCAACCTGTGATGGCGACATCAATTCTCGCTCCTCAAGCTGAAAAGAAAGCTCTACACCGCAGTTGTGCGCACGGCACTCAAATACTGCTGAACAACGAACAAAAATTATGATATCAAATTAACGGCAGCTGAGATGAAGATGCTTTGCATGACAGCAGAAGTAACAAAGCTTGATCGAATAAGAAGTTCGAAAATTCGAGCAAGCTTTCACTTCTAAAAAATCTACCTCAAAGGCAATGGAGCGAGACCGGCTCAGTTTGTACTGTCATTATCAAACAAGAGATCATACTAACCCCGCTAAAAAGAAAATATCAATCAACGTTCTCATACATAACTGATTGGTCGTGGAAAATCGTGTTTTCGGAAAAGCATGTTGACAAAGTTTTTTTTTAATCATTCGATAATAAAAAGGGTCTTTCATTAGCAATTTGACAACTTATAACTTTCAGTGTGAGCGCACCCTTAAGCCGATTACCGAACTGTCAATGTCAAAATATTCAGTAAAATCAACAATTTCATTATAGTGAAGGACACGAAGGAACAACGTTTACAAATAATTAAAATCTACTACCGAAATTCCGAGTCGGTGGTCGCAGCTTTAAGAGCGTTAACGCCAATTTTCGGTCGTAATAATCGTCCCAGTAGACGAGCAATTCATAGTCTAGTGAAAAAATTGGAGTCAGAATATTCGCTGCTTGATGTTGCCGTGCCAGTCAGACTACGTTTTGCCCGAAGTGTGGAGAATATTGGTGCCGTAGAGGCGTCCGTCGGAAACCAGCCAAATCAGTCAGTTTCACGGCGTTCTCAAGAATTGGGCCTCTCCCAGACCACATTATAGCGAATTTTGCGTAAGGATCTTGGCCTACACCCTCACAAGTTCAAGCTGACTCAAAAACTAAAGCCACTTGATCATATGAAGCGACGTAAGGTCTCGAATTGGGCTCTCGACATGATGGAATAAAATAAAGAATTTCATCGCAAAATCATCTTCAGCGATGAACCGCATTTTCGGTTAAACGGCTTTGTCAATAAGCAAAATTTGCATTACTGGACAGGTGAGAACCCTTATGTGCTCCATGAAACAACAAAAAGCTACTGTTTGGTGCTTTTTTCATGCCGGTGGCGTCATTGGGACTTTTTTTTCGTCGATGAAAATGGCGTTACGGTAAATGGTATTCGCTACAGAGACATGTTGGAACGTTATTTCTTTGCTATTTATCTCTTTCTTTGTTAGTAATTTTCAGTGATATGTGGTTTCAACAAGACGGTGCCACAAGCCACGCAGCGGATGCAACAATAGTTATTGAAGTCTGAGTTCGGTAAACGTGTTATCTCGAGAAACGGACCTGTCTAATGGCCGCCGAGACCGTGTTATTTAACGCCTCTAGACTTTTTTTATGGGGCTATATTTAATCATTGGTCTATGCCAACAAGCGACGTTAGAGAAGCTCAGAGCCAATATTGAAAGAGAAATACCGACCGTATCAGTCGAAATGTGCGGCCGAGTCATCGAAAATTGGGTTCAACGTTTCGACCGCTGCATACATTCCCGTGGTGGACATATGAACGAAGTCGGATTCCATTCATAAATGCTTTTATAGTAATTCAAACTAATACATTTTTTTTTCAGATATCTCAAGTAGTTTGCATTTTATTTAAAAAAGAATTTGTCAAGTCCTTAACGAAAGACCCATTACCACTATTGGGGACGTTTTGACCACATGCCGGCCCCACTTTGGGAGATCAACAGTTCCTTGTGTTTTTTTATCCTATATATATTATAATTTTGACTAATAGACTGTAACACACATTAGTATTGCTCGTAAATCGCTGAAAGTTACTATATGTAATCTAATCACAATCAGCATTGTAATGTCGATTAAGCAATGGCCGTTCGTTCGTCCGTCGGCAATTGTAAGACCCTAAAACCCGAGCTAGAAAGCTGAAAATGAATGTATACTCTCTATTGGTAAATCTTTTTTAAAATCTGCCCAAAATTAAAAAAAAATACGAGATTTATAATAACCTCACAAAAAATCCACAAAATGTATAGACCGTATCCTTCTTAGCGATTCGCCCATACTTGCAAATTTGCTACGCCCACGTTTTGGGGGATAGGAATAGGAAAAGGGTATCCAACAGTTCGCCCAAGCGGACTGTAGCCAATTTGAATTCCGAACGAATTAATGCTAAATATTAATTTTGCACAGATGTCAATCTCGACTTTCTAAAATTTCGTTGCTAGATTTGAAATCGTAAGATATTTATATGAATAAAATATCCTCATAATCTCGTACAACAAGCTCCGACCTTTTTTCATGCAACGAGGACACTGTTCTCCGAAAAAGAAGTGGTTATAGTAAAACATTAAAAATAAACCCATGCGTCGCGTCGAGTGAATATCTTTTATAAAAAACCGAAAAACCGAATTCGAGAAAAAAAAGAATCGAATAAGCGTTATTTGAAAGTCGCCCTAATGAACCAGACAGACTACAGAAACCTTCAGACGGAGTGGAATAAGAAATAAAATATTTGAACAATTGAAGCATCCAATGGAAAAATAACGATTTTAGTTCACCGAAGTATAAAATGTATATTTAGAGGAAAAATACACGATCGAAATAACTTAATGACTCTTCAAAATAAATAATTAATTAAAAAAAGTCATGGACATAAATAAGTCTTCCCCATTCCATGTTTATTCAAAGCTCATTTTACTAACGACTTTTTTAACTTTGGCCTTATAGGTCCGAAAGTCATTCCAACACCCCACTACATTGCATCATTAACGCGATTAGTGAAAAAAATAGATAAAATTGTTCTTCACCGGGACCCTTCAATTTCAACCTCTGTCCTTCCATGGAACATGGAATTGGGGTAATGAGTTTACGGTTGAAATGACTTTTAACTGGGTATATATTTACTTATAATTACTGATTATACTGCGCAGTGAGGGGCTAATCACAGCAGCGCCCCCCGGTAAACAGAGCTTGTTGTAAAAGGCGACTTTGGGCAGAACTCACATCAAAGATAATTTCAGCATTGAGGTAAGCCTAATGATACATTTAACTTTTAAAGCTTTCTCACAAGTGCGCATGCAAATATATGCGTAGACACGACTGAAGATTACCGGTGTAGTTAAGGGTAGATCAAGAAAAAATAAATAACAAGGCATGAAACTATGAAAATCCTTAAAAAAGGTAGACTGTCCAGACATAAGCAGTTGATGGCCTCATCAACAAAGTGATCCTAATCCGAAAGGCGTGTGAATGCTTATTGAGTTCAAACCGCACTGACGGAACAGTAGCAATGCAGTAAAGTGGAAGGATTATGATCCCTTCAATGCAGATCATATCCTAGTCGTTAAAAAGGAATAATAATTATGCGCTCCTCATTGAAGTGCAACTTGACAGAATATGCAGCATGTCGCAACGGTTGCTTGGAAAAACGTAGTAAAACCAGTCGGAAACCCCAAGCCTCCCATTAATGCTATGGAGGATATAATGCAAAGAACCCTTAACAGAATGGGAGATATGGAAAAGAATAATAAGAAAATTCTGGAAAGAATATCTCTCCTTGAAAAACAAAACAGTAAAAAAAGAACTGTACCTAAAAGAACATAATGGCTAAAAACATACAAATCTTATTATGCCAATGGCCTCGAGAATCGTAAAGACGAATTGCAAGCGACTCTCGACATAAACAAAATTGACATATGTCAAGTCTCCGAGACACATTTTAAAATTGGAACAAATTACGAACTTCGCGGATACAAGATATACCAAAACCCACATCCTCAAAATACAGCAAGAGGAGGGGCCGCAGTTATAATTAAGGAAGGTGTTAGCCACGAAGAAGATGAAGAATATCAGTCGTGTGAAATACAAGCGAAATCCGTAAACATAAAAACAAGCAGCGGCCAGATAACGGTAGCAGCGGCATATTGTTCTCCTAGCTACAGGCTGAAACAAAACAATTTTGAAAGCCTCTTCCGTAAATTCGGAAATAAATTCATAATAGGCGGAGATTTCAACGCTAAGAACATATCTTGGGGATCAAAATTAACAAATACAAGAGGAAGAGAACTCCTTGAATATATTAAAAAAAAACAATGTTAACTACCATTCAACGGGAAATCCTAATTACTAGCCCACAGATAGGAACAAAATCCCGGATGTTGTCGACTTCTTCTTAACTAAGAATATTTCCTCAAATACTACCCAAGTTAAGGAAGGGCCAGATCTTGACTCAGATCACTCATCTGTGCTGCTAACACTTGGTAATAAAATTATAATAAAGGAACACAACCCACGTCTAGTAAACAAACTAACTGACTGGACATATTTCAGATATTTAATAGATGAACGCATCGAACTATCCACAACAATTAATACAATAGAGCAATAAACAAAAAAAACAGTCCTTCACCCCAGCTATACAAAAGGCTGCAACGCCTGAATTAAATAGCAAAGTAAAAAGAAACGTGTATCCCAACGAAATTTGCGACATTATATCAGAAAAGAGACGAGCTCGCAAACGATGGCAACTGTCAAGAGCTCCAAGTGATAAGAGTAGACTTAATAGCTTAAACAATAAGCTCAGAAAAAAGATAGCAGAATTTAAAAATGCATCGGTGGGAAGATACCTTACAAATCTGACAAACGATGCTAGTACAGATTACTCACTGTGGAAGGCTACAAAAAAAATTAAAAGACCAACGGCATACATTCCGCCAGTGAAAAACAGCAGTGATAACTGTGCTAAAACAAACAAACAAAAGGCGGATCTATCATCTTGAAAACGTTTTCAAGCCATACGACGGTAATGATATTTCCCAACAAACGGAAGAAATATGCGAAGACGAGAGATCGATTCCAGCAGTAACCTCTAGGGAAATAGCCAAAGAAATAAAAGAAAAGATCAACCCGAAAAAAGCCCCGGGATTTGATCTAATAATGGGTGAAATTCTGAAAAAAACTGCCTAAGAAAGGTATGAACAAAATAGCACAGATAATAAATGGTGCGTTGAGACTAAGGTATGTTCCGCGCATGTGGAAGGTTGCGGAAGTTATCATGGTATCTAAGCCGGGAAAATTGCCCAGTGAAGTAACGTCATATCAGCCGATATCATTGCTGCCAATCCTGTCTAAGCTATTCGAAAAATGCTCCTAAAACGACTCCATCCGATTCTAGAAGAAAAGACACTGATCCCAAACCATCAGTTTGGATTCAGAAATAAATACTCAACAATAGATCAGGTCCACAGAATAACTGATATAATAGAAAAACCTTTAGAAGAAAAACAAATATGCTCTGCCATCTTCCTTGATGTAACACAGGCTTTTGATAAAGTCTGGCACAAAGGATTAATCCGTAAGCTACAAAAATATCTTCCAAAAGAGTATCATGAAATACTAGAGTCGTATATAATGCAATGATTTTTTAGAATTAAGCAAGAGAATGAATACTCCGAATTGAAACACATCAAAGCTGGAGTATCGCAAGGTAGTGTGTTGGGACCAGTACTGTTTCTCCTATACACGAACGACCTACCACAAAATGACGAAACTACTGTTGCCACTTTTGCAGACGATACTGCTGTACTTGCAGTAGGAAAAACCGCACAGGAAGTTACAGAAAAACTGCAAAGGACAGTAAATGATATAGCCAAATGGACCCAAAAATGGCAAATAAAATTAAATGAACTAAAGTCGGTTCATATTAACTTTACGAATAAAACGTAGAACACATACCTGTGTACATAAATAATAAAGCAGTTCTGCATTCGAACTCAGCTAAGTATTTAGGCTTGACTTTGGACGCAAAGTTGCGTTGGAAAACACATGTCAAAAAACAACGAGATGAACTAAATATACGATACAATAAAATGTATTGGCTCATAGGGAGGAATTCATGCCTCTCAATCTACAACAAACTGCTTCTCTACAAGCAAATATTAAAACCAATTTGGACATATGGGGTGCAGTTATAGGGGTGCACAAGAAAGACAAATCTTCAAAGCATAAATGCTTTCAAAACAAAGTATTACGCAATATTGTTAATGCGCCGTGGTACATACGTAATGCTGATCTACATAGGGATCTAAAAATTGAAATGGTAGAGGACGAGGTTCGGAAGGTCGCAAGAAGACATGAAGTTAGGCTTCGCAACTATGCTAATTTAGAAGTAGTTCAACTACTTAATAACAACAATTTAGTTAGAAGATTACGTAGAGTTAAACCTTTTGAACTAGTTAAGTAGGTAAAAAGCAAAGAAATATATGTGTTACAACATAATCACACGAACAAAGTGATAATGAATTAAGAAACAAAAGGTAACAAACCAAAGTTAGTTCCTAAAAACAGTACATAAGCAAATGTTAAAACAAAATTGCTAATTAGTCCTTAGACTAGATGCGATTACTGGAAGGATGGTAACATCATGCCTTCCCTGGGTGTTTTTAGTGGGTGATTCAAGTCCCACACTATCGCAAAGCTCGCAAGCGATGTCTTTCAACGATTTTCACCTAGCTACACGCAAAAAAAAATGTCGCAACGGCTACCAATTTAGGGATGTATAACAGATTTACATTTTGAAACACAAGACATGTCCAGTCAGCAACAGTGTGCCTAATTTTCGAAATTAGTTGCCTTTAAAATATGCTAACAAAAAACTGCAATTATTGGATTATTCTCTAATTGAGTCGTCTTCGTGATTCCATTTTATTAGTGTTAAAGTGAGGCAACCATCGGACATTAACATGTCTTTGCATACGTCAACTTAACATTACAGTCAATGTAAAGGGCACCTTAAAAATACCCAACCTCGAACAAGAAAACACCTTGATTCAGAGATAAATGACTTTTGACAAGAAAATCTTGTTGTCCTCTCACTTTAAGAATGTATTTATGTTCACTTCTCAAACAACAAGGAACTTAAACTCATTCGAGGTCACATCATGCGCAACCTCGAACTTTCCTGTGAGCACGAAGAAGAACGGAACCAGAAAAAAGCGGATTAAAATAAAAAAAAACAAGAAACATATGCCTATAAGAGTGGATAATGGTCCATTGTTGGTGTTGAAATCGCAATGCCCATGGGAATGTGGTTTCACTTTAATTTCTCATTTTTAACAGCATTCCGCATCGCCGCCACTTATAAATAAAGAATTTCGATAGCGAAACGATTAATTAAAAGCTAAACTTGCACAAAACAACAACAAGGGCAACACTATTTCGTACTTGATTCCCATTTCACACTGACCAAAAACTGAGTTCGATACTACATACATTTAATTGTCGCTCGATTAGTTTTTTGATACATTTTCGCAGTACCTCTCGAACCCGAGGCTGTATTATTCTCAAGGATACAGCGCGTTATCATGCTCATTCGGCCAAGGAAAGACGTTTTACTGTCCAACATCGGCCGGCTAAAGTTAAGAGTGCCAATCTTAATGGTTGCAGCATCACTAACTGAATCGCGGCGACAATGGGTGGGGGAGTAATTTTAAGTTTGTTCTCTAGATAAAAATATAAATCATGAGAATGATGCGCTACTGCCATACCACACCAACAGCCGTTGACAAGTTGCAAGTGGATGAGCGACAAGTTATGGTTTTTTTTCTTCATTTGACTAGTACGAGTAGATACCTTAATTAGTTCCAAACCTGTGGTAATTACCAAACCATATTATAAAAATGCGGAACTTTATTAAAAAAATGTGCACAGCACTAAACAATGGCTGATTAATTCAGGAAAGAGATTTAGCCGGTTTTATCGGTATTGTCGCCACGACACAGTAGTGGTGGTGCGTCTCGATATGACCTTTCCATGTCGTGAACATTGGAACCTACCTTCAGTTTCATTAATCATTTTCTTCTGCAATCTACGGTATTCCATGGCGCGCGGGGTGGTTGAAAAACCTCAGCAACGATACAACAATTAAGAGAAACAAAATATTGTAGATGAAATGTTGCATAATGATCATCTCCCTAAGCTAACGCTGCGCTGAAGCCATGGATGAAGCTTAGAGGTGATGTTGTTTGCACACAGTATGGATTACAAAAGAAAATCACGTGCATTTTTATAGAGGCTCTGTGCTTATTGCATTACGTTTCTCTTAAGTAAACGGTTTTCAATGGATACGTTCCTGCATTCAGACTAGTCAGAATAGTTTGCAATGTGTTGAAATTATGGAAACGTTGAGGCGTTGTTTTCTTAAAGCCGAATGCCCTTTCAACTATTCTAACTTGAAGATAATTGACGTGGACTTATGCCAAGGGAGTTGGAAGTGTTGACGTCTTTCCTATGCATATGAACAAATTGCACTCCGAAAGGTATGGCCTCTCAACAAGGCTGCCATTCGCCTGAGATACGAAATGGGTAAAAACGAATTCACTTGATGAGTACAAATAAATTTATGCCGATTTGTAAGTCAGAATGTTTTATAGTTCTTGTTAAAGCCTGTTAAAGCTCCCACAAGCCACCATCATTAGTTCTTAAACCGCTAGCAAGACTGATCGAGATGAATATTAACACTTACATTGACACGAGACATGCATGCATATTGCAAAGGCGTATCTGTGGAAAGAGTTGTACATTAGTACGTTCCATCAAATATTTCTTTCACCATATGTCCAGTATACAAATGGTAGCGTTCTTGGACATAGAAGGCACTTTTAATAACGTCAACACACCTACGGAGGGCAGATGACTCACTTGGTAAGTTTATTAATCTACTGCCTCATTATAAACTCCACCGTATCGACCGTCATATATCCTTCTTTTCTGGAAATTAGTAGTGAACGAGCTACTGATCCGCTTGGAAGTGGAAGGCTAAAGAGTGAACGCTTATGCGTACAACATTGCTATTACCGTAAACGCATTAATACCTTAAAAGAACTTCTCGAAAACGCTCTGAACAAGCTAATGAGATGGGCAGATCGTTGTGATTTAAATGCTAAATCTCTAAAACTGAATTTGTCCTCTTCACAAGGAAACACAAAATTCCAATATTTACACATCCTCCATCAAGAGCACAAGTTTAGTCTTTTCTAGCGAAGCTAAATATTTGGGTCTCATTTTAGATAAGAAGTTATTCTGGAAACCTGACATACAAGGAAGAGCTCGAAGTTACGTAAGCAGTCTTCTCTTGCAAAGAAAGGTATCGTTATCAAATGGGGTCTTCAAATCCGTATTTTTTTTTGTCGGGTTGCCAGACTTTTTACACTGGAGCACTCAGACTCAATACTGGTCCATGATGTAAACATCAAGGGGCGGGTGGTTCAATAATGCATCCAGGCCGGAGCCAGACGTGCAGGGGATGGCCCCCGTGCACCCGAGACATACCTTCCTTTGGAGTTTGGCGAAAGCAGCAGGAACGTATTTACGTGAAAGCTTATTCCACCAAACAACCGACGCTAGAAATGGTCTTATCATAGCTGTATAAATCTATATGACCCTTTTCGGTGATAACCCCTATGCCTTGCCGAAAATGCCCGTGCACTTCCAGAAAACCGACAGCGCCTTGGCAGTCTTCAGCTCAACATGCTTGTTCCAAAGAGGTTTGCTATCCAGGATGACTCCCAGACATTTTGCAGAGTTGGATTGTGACGCCTTTTAGCACTGGCTGAGTCAACCCGATCAGCTTCCTCCTTCTCGTAAAGAGAACAACCTCCGTTTTTAAATGATTGACCGACAGCCCATTCGTACTGCACCATTCGTCGATCACGTCTAGGGCCGCCTGCGCCCTGGCATAGACAGTCGCTACTCAAATCCGTATTACTCACCCGCTATATATTTCGGTAGTAAGACCGATACTTATCTACGGTGTGGTTGTCTGGTATACTATCTTACATAAAGCGAAACATCGTGATAAGCTAAGCAAAAGTCGACGATCAGCATGTTGTTCACAGCAACAACAAGTCAGGATCGACGGGCGATAGTGAAAGCTGCTTCAAATTCAAGACTTTCCCGAAGTAAAATCCAGGCAGAAATTGGAGTTGAAGCTAGTAGACCAACTGTTTATCGCGTGATACATTAGTCCAACGACATTAGAGACAAAAAAGTTACATCAGGTGGAGTTGAGAGTGTCATACCGTTGTCAGATTTAGAAAAAAATCAATTTGGATGGACCTGATAGATATAAATATTATTTTCATGATTTGACGAATGATGGAATAACCAAGCACAAAACAAGCCTGGTCCGAAATTTCACTAAATAATGTACTTTTAAGAACTGTATAAATCTTTTCATAGCAGGCTTCCTGAAGTGATACAGTGCTCGGGAGGTAGTGCGCATTATTAAAAACTATTGTTATAATCTTAATAAAACCAAAATTAATTTATTCGAAAAAAAAACTGTGACGTTTTATTACCCTTAAAGCATCTATCAGATAGATTTAGTTACTGTTCGTAAACAGGTGGACCGAAAAAGGTCTAATTTTATGACCTTATTAAGAAAAGCATTATAAAAATTGAATTTATCTACCCAATCCCACTTTTTTCTACAGCATAAAGATAATATAGCCTTCTTTCATATTGCATTTGGTTTTTCCTATATTACCGAAGGATTTAAAAAAATGACGTCAAATTCAATCAAGAAACTACCTATTCGTAAACACGTCGAACGGGAGTGTTCGTAGATGATAGTTTACTGTGAGCATTAAAAATGTTTAACATTATTGTTTCGGTATAGAGGGGAAGAGCCGAGCTAATAAAATACGGAGGTGAATCATCTACCAAGTATAGTGTTTGATGTATTCCCTACTTTTGGTATTTAAGCGTTCCACGCTGACTATACAGGCGATTGCACGCCGCAACTTCGAGAGATTAAAGAAACAAGGTAATACTGCCGATTTTGAGCTTCTATATAGTTCTTAATTTTATTCTCCAAATTCCATTCCAAGTTTGAAAACCGTTCTACAACAGTCGTTCAAATCGATTCGAGGCCAATCAACGTAGATTTATTCGATTGGCCCTAAGAGGACTTCTTACAATCAAGCTATCAAGCTCCTTCAAATGATATCCTTTTCTCAAAGGAGGCTTAATAGCGATATCATTATTTACAGCAGCTTATATCCGGTCATGGCGCAGTGGCTCAGTGGTTAGTGTGTCGGACTACTAATCGAAAGGTCCCCGGTTAAATTCCCGCCGGGGCCAAGTAACATCTTGAATTTTTTTCCACGGCCCCACCTCTTGCGAACGTCTGAAAAACATCTAAGAGTATCAATTGTCATGAGAAGCTTCTCAAATTTGCCGTTCGGATTCGGCGTAAAATTGTAGGTCCCTTCCACTTTGCAAAGAAACTGGTTAGAGAAGCTAGGTTTTAGGCCTTCTATGTGCCGTTAATGCCCAGTATTTATTTGTTTATTTATAGCCCGCATCATAAAAAGAATTATGTTGTCTTGCATGGCACCAAAATTTACCTTATAAATATTCAAATCGAATCGAGGCCAATCAACGTAGATTTATTCGATTGGCCCTAAGAGGACTTCTTACAATCAAGCTATCAAGCTCCTTCAAATGATATCCTTTTCTCAAAGGAGGCTTAATAGCGATATCATTATTTACAGCAGCTTATATCCGGTCATGGCGCAGTGGCTCAATGGTTAGTGTGTCGGATTACTAATCGAAAGGTCCCCGGTTAAATTCCCGCCGGGGCCAAGTAACATCTTGAATTTTTTTCCACGGCCCCACCTCTTGCGAACGTCTGAAAAACTTCTAAGAGTATCAATTGTCATGAGAAGCTTCTCAAATTTGCCGTTCGGATTCGGCGTAAAATTGTAGGTCCCTTCCACTTTGCAAAGAAACTGGTTAGAGAAGCTAGGTTTTAGGCCTTCTATGTGCCGTTAATGCCCAGTATTTATTTGTTTATTTATAGCCCGCATCATAAAAAGAATTATGTTGTCTTGCATGGCACCAAAATTTACCTTATAAATATTCTGCGTAGCACTCTTCTATAGTGTCTTAAATTATTTGCTTGATTTGTGTCTGTGTTAGTATTGTATAGGTACATTATTTGTATTATATTTGTTTTTCTATAAATGTTTTACTATTTGCATGTCCTGACTAAGACAAGGACTAAATGGTGAGCCCCTGAGAACACTTTATGTGCCGGCAAGTTTCTGTTCCGTGATATTAGCTTTCTTTAAGCACTCCACGACACAGACCTGGTAGTGAATTTAAAAAAAAAAATGTCCATGGAAGTCAGTCATTCCTACTCTAGTTGTATTTAAAATAATTGCCACTAAAATGAAATTACTGCTGTCGAAGAAATCATAAAACAACTAATTTTCTGAGTCAATCTTCTACACTTACTCCCAAAAGAGTTAACAGCATCTTAACTTTATCACTCTGTACAGCACTATCAAACTCTTTATCTCATTGGTATCTTGTTATCACCATACGATCATAATTGTTCAAATAGTTTTCATTTCACATGAGCATCAATCCCATTAATTCGAAGAAAGAAAAAAAGAATTAAATCACGTTCGTGCCACAAAGGCTACAGCACTGGCCCCATCCAACAGCCAAATGCGTCCATTGCACAATATTTCCAATTTTTGCTTCTTCTTGTGTTTTGTCTTCATCTTCTTCTTTGTTATGGTGCTTCCTCTTGATTTATAGAATTTGCAAAATGTGAAGCCCAATGCCTCTCGAATAGAGTACATAGATAGCTTTTCTATGCGGTGAGCACCTTTAGTTAATATTTACCCAACAATACCCAATAAACAGCATTGGACTTACCAAATCTGGCCTAAAGCTCTGGATAAATTGGTATCACGCCAAGTGGAACTGGTTGTGCTCATAATGGAAGTAAATTTTAGATTGCGCAATGGCATAACTCTAGGTGAAGTGGTTTTTACCTCCTGGAGCGGCTTCGCTACAAATGTATGCTTCTGTTGCTCAGATATCACCTAAGCGATGAATATAAATCAAGGCGAGGATCATCGCTACTCACAGCCTGAATTGTTTTTTATCGCGTCAGTATTGTAAATGCAATAAGTTTAGTTGGGAATAACCTCACACTACAGATATTTGCGAAAATACAGTGGTTGACTGAGGGAAACTGGAGAATAGTGTAGGTGTGAACATTAAACCACCCCTTGGCATTATCAACGGAATAATCAATGAGAAAATTATAAAAATGGCTGACTTTAGATGGCAAAATTTAGAGGGGCATAGGGTGTCTAGAGCACTTTAGCCTCATTTGGACAAGGAAAGATCTAAGGAAATTCTCAAATTGAGCAGGGAACAGCTTAGAACAGGAGGTGGGATTATGTCGGGGCACTGTCTTCTAAGGAAGCATGCTAGGCAGCTTAGACTGGTAGATGTGGATACATGCAGGTTCTGTGGTGATCTACAAGCCGAGGAAGACATAACGCACATACTGTGTGAGTGCGAGGGTATAGCACGGAATCGCAGGAGGATTCTAGGAGAATACTTCTTCGAGGAATTAGGGGAGCTGAGCGGCACATACCACACAAAGCTGGTAAAAGAGATTGGGTGTTTTGTCTAGGAAAATTGTTTTAAGTTTTTCTCCTTTTGAAGTTTTGGTTTCAATTGGTTCCTTAGGGATCGCGATGCGCCCTTCTGGTGCCTAGTGCTATATGCGAACTGCATACCCCTGTTTTAACCTTGCCTAACCTAATAGTGGTTGACCAATAAAAAATAAATAAGGCCGAATGCTCTTTAATCGATATTAAGTACTGGAATGTGGAGCATGTTCCATATCGTCTTAAACACAATGCTAATAAGGACTAAAAACACGTTACTTATATTACTGATTTTATTAATAAAATGAGACGGATCAGTAGGAATGTAGTGAAGTGCGAAGGTTATGATCCCCTTATTCCAGATCATAACCTCGTCGTTTCAAAAAACGATCAATAATAAAATGAAAGCTTATTTCAGTTGTTTCTCTATTAAAATTCATTATGGAAAAATTAAACTGATCGCGAAGATAATAGGAGTAATAAACGCTCATAGCAGCATTGAAAAAAAATTTCACACCTAGCCTAGTCTGTCCATTCGTCCCTCACCGATTTTGAAGTTTTCAGTTTAAGAAAGAAAGCTGAAATTCGGAACCCGAAATGATCAAGATCACTGACACGCCTTCAATAGGGTTTTGTCAACCCTTTTAATAAAGTTACACAGCACGGACATTGTGGAAGTTAGAGATTGGAGAACAGAGTGAAATGCCGATTCACCTTGGTTTTGAATGTTTGTAAATTATAATGCGAAGGAAAAACAGAGCTCGGTAGAGCGTTCCACATTCTTGTGGTTCTGTTGAGGAAAGAGTCCTTGTATTTCACTGTACATCCGAATGCATGTTCTATTGGTGGAATCCAACTGGTTATCTCGTTGGAGCACTTATAGTGGAAATACCGATAAAGCAGCAAAAGAAATTTGATATTGCGATGATGACTAAGAAAGTCAAGCGATTTCGAAATTTCCCGGTCGCCAATAAGTTTTATCGAGCATTTTTGAATGCTATCTAGTAATCCCACATAGATTGTTGGAGCAGTATATTGTTATGAGCATTGAACTCAAATTTGGGGCAAATAAACGCGTTGTAAATTTACGCCAGATCAGAAGTGGTAAACTATTTCCGCATCGCTTAAGAAAGCCCAGACATTTCACAGCGTTCTTGGTGACATCGAACATGTGGTATTTCCAACGAATGTTGTCATTAACACTCATACCGAAAATGAAAAGTCTTTCGGTTTCAGCGATGAAAGTGCCATTCATAGATATTTAATGGCAGACTTTTAAGGTTTCGCTTTAATGACAGAAGACAGCATTGTGTTTTGGTAGCATTAAATTCCTTATTATTGGTTGTAATCCACTGGACTATGCTGTCAAGATTAAAAAAAAGAGGGGCATGAACCAGAAGACTAGCAAGAAAAGCTGAGGTTACTGTCATCTGCAAAGGAATGGATCAGATTAGAAGTAATAGACAGGCTATCATTTATTGATATAAAAATTAGAAAAAGAGTCGGGTACAAAACTGAACCATGGGAAACATCAGCATTTATCTTGTGAGTTGCAGATTTCAATCCGCCCAACACAACTTGAATTAAACGGTTCGAAAAGTAATTCCTAATTCATCGAAGAAGAAAAAAATTGATTCCAAATGCACGCATTTTCGATAAGAGAACTTAAAGCCAAATTCTAACAAAATGCCTTTGAAATATCAAGCGCAACGATGTTACTTTTACCACCGTGGTAAAGAGACTGGTTCCACATTTCGGTTAGATACACCCCGCTTCAACTGAATAATCACAAACATTTTCTAAGCTACGTTGTCCATTTTTTCAAAACCTTGTGCCGTAATATATCATTTGATGATGCAAACTGTTTGCGTATGATGTTGACAAAATAAATCGGAAGGAATAATTCAAAAAGTACCGCTATTTTTTTTCCTGGTTCTCTTGCAAAGCATTCAATATGGAAAAATGCAGTTTTATTTTGCGTCAACTGAATAGACACAAATATTGAAATTGGAAATAAAAGTAATTGGGATTAAATGAAACAAGTTTTTCCTAAAATAGTTTGTTATTGGTTAATTTTAGTAGTGGGTACTGCCGCCATTATTCGTAATAGTTTCGTAAATTCGATCCGGCATGGAATCGTACAGCCTCTTTATGTAGTCCAGCGAAATTTCCCACCCGGCCAATTTAATGGCTACAATAAGGGATTCTCTGTCCTCAAACTGACGGCCAGACTCATAAACTTTTCGTACTAACCATCCCCAAACGTTTTCTATAAGGCTCAGGTCCGGTGAGTACGGCGGCCATTGAAGCAATTCCACATTCTGCTCCTCTATTCAATTTTTTACTATGCGCGCGGTTTGGGTGGGGGCGTTGTCCTGCTGAAAAGTCCAGTTTATGGGTCAACAAATGCCTGCAAATTTAGGGAAATTTTGTTCTAAATTTCCTTTACAACTTAATGTAGTTATTTTTGAGGTTTTTAACTCAAGCTCAACAGTGCCATAGTAGCTAGCTGCTCCCCATACCATAACACCACCTTCTCGACTATGATGCCGCGCTAAAATTCATTCTTTTTTCCTCACATCGTGGAAGTAATAATTAAACAAATCAGGGCCATCAAAATTAAACTTCTTCTCATCCGAAAAAGCTACGTGACGCCATTCATTTTTATACCCTATTCTAAGGGTATATTAATTTTGACGCATAGTTTGTAACATACCTTAAATATTGCCCGTAGACCCCTAAAAGTTACTATATATTATGATCAGCATCGAAAGTAATGTCGATCTAGCCATGTCCGTCCGTCGGCAAAAATTAGGCCCTTAAACTGTGCCTAGAGAGCTGAAATTTTAACCATATACGCTCTAGGGTCCCGAAATAATCAAGTTTACGAATTTTTGAAATCCGCCCACAAGCCAACAATATATAGAACGCCCGGTTAGTCCTTGTTCTTTTAGTAAATCGATTTGCGCTCTTTCAACACTATTTAGAGATTTTGATCTACCCGTTTTTCTTTAAAATACAATTAATCAAATAAAATTCACTTAAAGCACTTCAACTGCTGATCTAACGTGTCAATCTCTACAGAATACTCATAAGCAGTGAAAATAATGACCTTGCGTTTATTCAGTTGACGCAAAATAAAACTGAATTTTTCCATATTGAATGCTTTGCAAGTGAACCATGGAAAAAATAGCGGTACTTTTTGAATTATTCCTTCCGATTTATTTTGTCAACATTATACGCACAGTTTTGCATTATCAAGTGATATATTACGGCACAAGGTTTTGAAAAAATGGACAACGTAGCTTAGAAGATGTTTGTGCTTATTCAGTTGAAGCGAAGTGTATATATTATATGATCACCAGTAAACCTGTTGCTGTTGAAGGAAGTGTAGGTTCCGTTTTTCAAAAAATTTGTGTGAACAATATCTTTCTAAACAATTCGCCATACAAACTTTCGCCCACTTTTTGGACGCGATTTTGAACAAAATTGAAAATATTTTCATTTTATTAGAAAACCTAAAAAAGAAATGTTACAAAATGGACAGAGCCCATCAATGGCAAACGCTCTACGGCGAATTAAATTATGAAAAGGGTATTATGTAATCAGTCCGCCCAAGAAGACTATAGCCTTTTCATATGTTTATAATACAATTCGAAAGCGCTTCTAATAAAGCCAAGAAACATTAGTACGATCCAGTCGGGCACTTTATTTTTGTATGAAGTCGGCAGTAGTCATGCAGCCACTAGCTTTAGCTTCTGTATGCAACTTGCAAACACACCCCCGAATTTTTGTGAGTTACACAAACTGGCGTCGGCTATAATTTATCAGAAAAAATGTCAACACTGAATGGAACAAGAACTTCATTTTTAAGATCGAATGTGGATAAAATGTTCTTCAAGCATGGTTTTAGGCTTAACAAATGCCGGCATTATAAATCAAAAAAAAAAACATAGGGGCGGGCTACAGTCCGCTTGGGCGAACTGTTGGATACCCTATTCATATTCCTATCCCTAATAAGTGGGCGTGACAAAAATTTAAAGGATTTTATCGAAAAAACTAAGCTTTTGTAAATAAAAACGCTCCCTAGCTCAAACTTTGGTTTTTCAATAAAATTGTTTTATTTAGTTGTGGGCGTGTCAGTAGGCGAATTTAAAAAAAATTTATGCATGAGCATAAAGGGCACCTAGAGAGTATATACTATAAATTTCAGCTCCCTAGCTCAAACTTTGGACTTTCAAAAATAAAAATAAAAATAATTGTGGGCGTGTCAGTAGGCGGATTTTGAAAATATTTACACATGAGCATAAAGAGCCCCTAGAGAGTATATATTATAAATTTCAGCTCCCTACCTCAAATTTTGGTTTTTCAATAAAATTGTTTTATTTAATTGTGGGCGTGTCAGTGGGCGGATTTTGAAAATTTTATGTCCCAAGCAGTTTTATGGGCCATAGATCATATATAAAAAATTTCAGCTTTCTAGCTCAAAGTTCAATTTTTTCCAAAATTTGTTTTATTTAATTGTGGGCGTGTCAGTGGGCGGATTTTGAAAATTTTATGTCCCAATCAGTTTTATGGGCCATAGATCATATATAAAAAATTTCAGCTCTCTAGCTCAAAATTCGATTTTTTCCAAAATTTTGTTTTTTTGAGTTTGTGGGCGTGTCTGTGGGCGGATTTCAAAAATTCTTAAACTTGATTATTTCGGGACCCTAGAGAGTATATGGTTAAAATTTCAGCTCTCTAGGTCCAGTTTAAAGGCCTAATTTTTGCCGACGGACGGACGGACGGACGGACATGGCTAGATCGACATTACTATCGATGCTGATCATAAATATAGTAACTTTTAGGGGTCTACGGGCAATATTAAGGTATGTTACAAACTATGCGTCAAAATTAATATACCCCTAGAATAGGGTATAAAAAACAACAGACCTAACAAAACCACTCCAGTTAATGCAAACATCAATTGCTTGTCATCCGCGACTCCACCAATAATTAAATAAAATAACGTCCTCCTCCCGAACATGGTTTTATCATGTAGCAAAGCATAGGAAAATGTAGCGCACACCGCATGCAGAAGAAAATATAACTTAATTTGTGAACCCTAATCCGGCGACTTTTTACGGCCGGCGCGGCGCCCGCATGACACGAAAGCTTGCGTCTGGCTGCGGATTAATCCTGTCCAACAAGATCTGCAATGTTATTACAATCGCCATAATCCGAAAGCAAACAGCAAAATAAGAGTGAAAATTACCACCAACGAAATCGTACTCAATTTGGAGTGCATACGCACAAAATATAAGTTCTACCCCACTCGCAAGTTGGCGACGCGTAAGTTAAAGGAAATTAATTCACATAAATACATTTCAAGAGTTTATTCCTTAATTAGGCTCCGGCGATTTTGAAAAAAAATAAATAAATATAATAATAATAATAAAATGTCTGCGTTCATGAGTTGAAGCATTCAACTCGGGTTGTGTATTAGATTCTGTGTATCTAAGCAGAAGTGACGTTATTGGGGATTATATTTATGTGTGTGGTTAATTTCATTTGACAAAATCAGAAGCTATTTTCCTTGAGGGTTTACTTGCATAAGACGAACGACTTAGATTAAAGAATACGAAACTGTATAGAGTAGTCAAGGTGGCGATGGTGTAACCGCGTGAAACAAGCGAATGTCATATTCTAGTTCTTGGTGCAAATAAAATACCTCAGCTGTGACAATTTGGAACAGTTGCTGTGTTAATGACATTTATATCGTATCTTAATTGCCCTTTGCGTGGACCGAATTCAAATGAATCGATTCAATGAATTTGTAATATTGCTGGGACTCCGAAGGCCTTTGTGAAAAAGAACAAGCAAAACATGGTCCAAGTGATTTCTAGGTCGTTTTGCAGTGAAGGACATGGGTTAATTGATCAGTGGTTTGCGGCAGCATGTGTGAATTGAGATATGGGGTATGTTATCTATGAGATGTTCTTTAGGGCAGTAAGAACAATTGCCGTCGAACAAAATAATGTTAGCATTTTTATAGCAATTGAATGAAAAACATGAATCGCATTCAGGTTCCTTTGGCAAAGTGAAACTTTTTCAACCATAATGTAAGTTAACTCAACCTAAGCTAAACGAAATCCTTATATTATTATAAATTATGGAAGGAGATTTTAGATCGAAGTAGGATTTTATCATAAGCTTTAAAACCAAATCAATGGCTTAAACTTTGTGGTATGTTGATCGAGATATGAGTAAGTACTATCGCATCGTGACTTCAATCAAACAAGGAAATATTGCGACGACTGGAACTTAAAAATCAACTTTAGCAAACGCAAATAATCGTGGTAAGAATTTCATTATCGGCTGCCTCTCCAGTAGGCGAATAAGGAAATATTTCAAGTTACCTAGGTTGAAGGCGCGTGTGCATTGCGTTGGCATCCGCCAGGGTGTTTGACATACAATTAGGATTGCGTGTTAATATTATCCGTATCATTGTTATTAAAGTTTAAATAGCTTCACTAGGTTAAGAAGCATAGGCCTTCAGGGATGAATTGAGGACTCAGTGATAACTATGATACCTAGCGATCCTAATGAATAGTACAAGCTTGTGTACCGAAGTTGCTACTTAAGTTTTGAGAGATACTTCAAAATTTAACTCAACAACAGTCTGCCGATCAGCTTGTTTCGACTTTTGGTGATGGAGTGCCCTCCCGGGCCACCGAGTGTTGCTGGTTTTCCGAATTCAATCGTGGTCTTCAGTACGAATTTCCTGAAGATCGTACAAAATCGGTTGTTTTGCAAGAAAACATCGAAGCTGTGCGGGGTCTGATATTGCAAGATCGTCGTGTGACTTATCGTGAAATTGAGGCATTCTTGGGCATTAGTTCCACTCGCATACATTTGATATTGCATGAACATTTTAACCGCGGTGCTTCAAAAGAAGTCAATAAGATCGTGACAGGCGACAAAATATGGATCTTTTCATATGAGCCAAAATCTAAACAGCAGTCGACTGTATGGGTCTTTCAAGAAACCAAAACTTCTTCGCGCATGAAGCAAGTGGTCGCCTGATTCTTCGGAAGAAGACTTTGGAAAATTCAGAAAAAGTAACCCCGGTAAACGTATCCATCTCTACCACGACAATGCGAGCTCTCACACACAGTGACTATCTGAGCACTCAAAACATCGAACTGATGGGTCATCCGCGACAGCCCAAAGTTGTCACAAAATGATTTATTATTATTCCAGCACATCAAAGAAATTGACTGATGTTACCGAAGTGGAAAAAGTGCTTCGATTCAATGAAGATCTCTGTGGAGAATATATTGAAAAACAATAAAACCATCTTCGATGGTAAATACTTGTTTTTGTCAAAACTTAAGTATCACCTCTCGTCCTTTTTTCATTTCTTAACAGCGAAGCTGTGATCAGGATTAAATGAATCATAACTCTTTCATTTCCTAACTGCTTCCCTACTGGTCCGCGTGTGGGATTCGCCCGTCTTTTTTTCAGATTTCCAATTACTTCTTTAGTGAGATAAAAAAAATGCTGTTGTTATTGCATTTGCTTGATACCGACATGCCGATATTTCACGATTTCGACGCGTACATGCTCCTGTTAGTGATCTTTGTTTGGTCGTCATTTTACGTCAGCGATGATCTCCAGCGGTATCAACCAACGAATTTGCGATGCATGTTATATGCGTCTCTGGGCTTAGCTTGATGTTAAAATTGCATATGCACAAGATTTGTGCCCTAAGTCATCTTTTACGACAAACGCTGTTTTTTTTTGTGGTACCGAGGCATATCCCAACTTAATGTTACATACAAGATTCTATCCAACGTACTATCTGAACGCCTCAAGCCATTCTGCAAAACACACTAATCGGCACACAGATCGACAATAGACCAACTTTTCGCAATGAGGCAAATCCTGGAAAATACCAAGGAATTTCAAGTCGAGACTCAATCTTTTCATAGACTTTAAAGCCTCTTTTGATATCATTCATCCTCATATTGTGCTGGGCGAATATATATGATTTCGGCAAAAATGATCCAGCTTTATCGTAGGAGTGAAATAAAGAAAAAAAAAACAAAACAAAATTTTTTCACATTTGGCATTATTTCGCTTAGTGAAAAAGTCATTTGGTCTGGTTATAAAAAATAAGGCAATGACGGCTCATGTAGGACCTTAAGGTTAGCTTCTCCAACCCTTTGCGTGTGCTAAATGGATGTGAAATCTTGGATGTCGCAAGAGTGAGTCCGTGTAAAAAACTAGTTACTGGGCGTGATTTGAGCCTGAGACCCCTTGATCAGTAGTTCAAAGCACTTACCATGGAGCCAATGCGCCGATCCTGATGAGGATTGAACATTTTCCATCACCCAAATTTAATCGCCGCTGCCTTACCATAATTATGAAGTAATTATGATGACGTCGAACTAATGCCAACACCAGAATGAAACATAAGAAATAAAGGGATTTTCAATAAGAGCGCTACAAAAGTTTTTTTTAAATAAAACAAAAACGGTTTCGGATATCAATGAAATTCTTTATTCCTGTGAAAGTACGTTCGATGCCATTATGTATGGATCTTGATTTTTTTGCATGGCTACCACGGGCACGCTTGCAGAAGTCCAGACGCTGAACCCAATTTTCGACGGTTTTCAAGCATAAATCGGCCGATACTGCTGCAATTTCACGTTCGATATTCGTACGAAGTTCATCAATCGTAGCTGGCTTGTTGGCATAAACCATAGACTTGACGTAGCCCCACAGGAAATAGTCTAACGGCGTCAAATCGGAGGACATGTGGTTCCAACAGGACGGCGCTACAAGCCACACAACGAATGCCACAATCAATTTATTGGAAACCAAGTTTGGAAACCGTGTTATCTCACGAAATGGTCCAGTCGCTTGGCCGCCTCGGTCGTGCGATTTGACGCCGTTAGACTATTTTCTGTGGGGCTACGTCAAGTATATGGTCTATGCCAACAAGCCAGCGACGATTGTTGAACTTCGTACGAATATCGAACGTGAAATTGCAGCAGTATCGGCCGATTTATGCTTGAAAACCGTCGAAAATTGGGTTCAGCGTCTGGACTTCTGCAAGCATGCGCATGGTGGCCATGCAAAAGAAATCGAGTTCCATACATAATAACATCGAACGTACTTTCACAGAAATAAAGAATTTCATTGATATAAAAAACCGTTTTTGTTTTATTTAAAAAAACTTTTGTAGAGCTCTTATTGAAAAACCCTATATTAGCATGTTTTTTGTTTCCAAAACATCGTTTTCCTTCTTCCTTAACGGCGAGGCCATGATCAGGAATAAAGGGTCACAACCCTCCCACTTCACTGCATCCCACCTGGTCCGTGAGGAGTTCAACGTTTCGGCCTAAAAAAATGTCAGCAGGTCTCCCGGTGCAGTGATATTCTTAGCTCGTAGTTGAACGGGAACTTATTAAAACAACATCGCCTTTATTATTTGACTCAGTCTTCTCTATCGTGACATTTTTAAACGAAAAATTATAATTTTCAAAGCCAATTAATATTTTCTAATATATTATGTTAGATTATGATTATGAAACTATGATTCCTCTTTACAATTGAGAATGAATACAGAGTCGTCCCCATTTGAAATATAATAACAAAGTTATATAAATATACAAAAAAACGGAAGCTAAAATCAGTTGCACTACTAATTGGCGAGACGACAATGTGCGGAACAAATATAAAACTTCACTTTATTATTACTAGTTTGTCTTTTCTTGGTTTTCTCATAATTTCCAACGGACTACAAATGACAGTGCGAAGCAAGCGCTTTATCTCTCAGCGGTTGCATTTTAATCTCAACAACAAGAGTTCAACTTCAAGGAAGAAAACCCATAGCAAATCAAAACCAATTGATAGACTAATGTGTTGAGCAGAGAAGAAAGTTTCTGCCGCACACAATGTCACAAATTTATTTTCGTTTTAAGAAAACGCCTGCAATTATCCGTATACATTCACCCCACAATAACAATACAATCAGATACAAATATTGTCCTATAACTTGACCGAATATACTCGTATATCAAATACAGTCTGAGTGAGTTTAAACATTTCGTGTTTAAAATATAAATGGCGACACCTTGCATCCGAAATTCGAAGTGCACGTTCTGCTTCAAAAAAAAACTTAAAACTTCAAAGAAAGTCATTTTCCTGTTATATATGTAGCTGTTCATATGAAGGAAACTTCCCCCATTTGCCTTGTCTGATACACGTCATTATTTGTTGCTTATATAATTTAAAAGCAAGATCGGAACAACACTTGTGGTATTCCAAATTCAACTGACGAGTTGCCATTTTATTTGATCAAATCCATACAACATTTATCATTAACCATTGTGGCACGTTCATAGAAATAAAACCATTTTGGTTCAGAAATGATCAAAAATCAATTTATTCGGTTGTTGTTTGGAACAAAAAATAAATAAATAAAACAAAAAATCCACCCAAACTGTGTGAAAGACCATCGGCTTCTTCATCTTATGAAAAATTCAAGCGAGTAGCTTTATTTATGCTAATATAAGCTATTTAACCGAGATTCAGTTACTTAAGCAATCGATCGTCAAATATAAATAAATTAACAGTGGGTAACAGAACTGTTGTATCTAAGTGAGTTATATGCGCAAACTTGATGGAAAAATCATTTGCAGAGTTAAAAAGGGATGCATAGCTTTGGTTCTGTATTCAGCTACATCGAAGTCATATATCTGAAGTCTTAAATATAAGTTAAACTTTATTTTAATGATTTGACCTTGCTAAACTATTTTCGCCAGTCATTTTGACTTTTTCTGAATCGGCATTAAACTAGGACAGTCAATGGACTGCAAGTTAAGGATCGCAGTACTTTCTGACAGTTTGCATTCTTTAAGTCAGTTCTAAGTCTTCTGTTTGATATCAGTTTTTTTCTTCAATCAGTAAGCCTTTTGGTTGCATTACTTTAGCTGTAACTGTTTTGACTAAAAAAACATTCACAGCCTTATTAATAATTATAATTTAACTCGTTATTTACGCAAACTAGAGATTTATTTAGTAGTTAAATACAATTCTCATTAATATTTACTTTAAGAATAAATCAGCTGCGTAAAAATATCAAAAACCTTAAGTTATGAGCACACGATTTGCGAGAGTTGCAAATATTTAAGAGCGCTGACGTCACGAAAAAACTTGCAAATATGTCGCATTTGTATACAGATTTGCGACTTGTGTCCCAAAATATATTTGTGACCAATGTGCTCGCAAACTTTGCAGCCTATTTGCGAGGTGTTCACACGGTTTGCAACACCATTTAAACGTCATGCATTTTCATCATTTGCAGCTTGCCGAGCATGACATTTACCAAAACATTTCACATTATGTCACTTTGAAGTTTCATATCGAAGACAAGGTTGCAATATTAAACGGTGGAGTGAAATAACGCCGACGAATAAAGGCCAAATTTGTGGCTTTTAACGTTTGGCTTAATTTCACTTCGTGAAAGTGAAATAAGGCCAATCTGGCATTGATCAAATTTGGCCTTATTTCACTTTCACAAAGCGAAAAGCTTCTGTAGAAAAGAAAACTATTCAACAATAAACTGATATATATTTTTACTTGCTTGCTTGCTTCTGTGGGAAATAAAACAATTTAACAATATTATATTTTGGTTTTTGCTTGCTTCTGTGGAAAATAAAATTGTTTAATAAAAAATATTTCTGTGCTTACTTGGTTCTTTGGAAAATAGATAGATTTGCGGATACGGACGCGAAAGGATTTCAAAGGGAAAAACTGAGTAATTAGAGTAGCTGGGTAATTCACAATTTGCTTATAATCATCGTCTTGCGAATTGTTTTGCGATGTTGGTCGCAAATCGTGTGCTCGTAGCTTTATTTAGTAGGTTGTTTAATATAAATTATGACGACCCTTAATTTTTTTATATAATTTTTTCGCACTACACGGATTTTTAGTAGATACCATTATAATGTAGATCTGTTTATAGAAGGGTTATGAGTTTATGAGTTAAGAAATGTTAAAAACGACATAAGCTCTTTTATACTTGTGAATAAAAAAAAAATTATTTCGCAAGCTCTTTTGAAATCACGAATTGAATGAAGTATCAACTCACAAGCGCTAATAGATTTACGAATCGGATATTATTCAATTCACAAGATCTTGGGATATTTTGTTTGTAATCAAATAGGACAATGCCTTAAATTTTAATATGAAAAACTAAATAAAAAGATAAAAAACATTTCACTTTCGATGTTTGAGACATCACTTTTGATGTTATATTTGTTTGATGTATTGAATATTAGCTGATGCATGAGTTCGCACTATTTAAAGTAGTGGACACAATGAGAACGAACGGGTGGCCCAACGGTGGTCAGATTTTTTTATCGTTTCGCCTGGAGATTTGAGCTTCTGCATTTCGAATGTACAAATCGAAAGTTTGCCGTGCCCCTGCATATCTCTTAACTCGAAAATCTTCCTTAATTAATCTATTATGTACTTTGAAATTTCGTTAAAACGAAATTCTAAGAGTTTCTCTTTTTAGTTTAACAAAATGAACTTACAAAGTGAACTTTGAAAATTCACGTAATTTTTCTTTCACGTTCATCAAAAAATAAAAGAATATTGCGTTTAATTTAATTGAAAAAAAACTGTTTTTTTGTCAAACATAACGCACAGTTCACACTTTATGTATTTCAAGACTGAAGAAAATAACCAAGATCCTTCTTTCAGTAATAACTGCTTAATTTGATTGTACTTAATTTAATTTTGAAATTCAATCTTTTAAAATTATAATCAAAGGAAAATTGCATGATCATGTTTTTCACACGAATCTCAAACTGAAGTGTAATAATGGCAACTGATCTCAGAAATGTTGAGACTGGATATACATTATTTGAATGTATGCAGAAAGCTTTCTAAAAACATCATCACAACGGAATTAGCAGTTTTGTGGTGATCAATAATGTTTCTTTTCTTTTATAAGTACAAGACGTTTTGTCTTTCATCTGTAAGCAAGTGGCGAATGTTAGACGCGTTCAGAGATATCTCATGCGTTGTAAATAAAGAGCAAGTGTAGTTTTATTAAGTTTTGCACTCATAAGGACTTACTACGAAAATATAATTCCTATCTTGTTTTCTTCTTCTTTTTTCCTTTACGACGAGGTTACGACCAGGATCATAACCCTCCCATTTTACACCATCCCTACTGGACCGCTTGTGTGGTTTCGACGGTTCGACTTCAATAGACATCGGCAGGTTTCCTGGTTTCAGATCAATTAATCACTGACGCCGATGAAATGCTGCATTGTGTGATCCTGCAGTTCTTAGGCCTGCCTCTTTTTTACGATTTCGACCCGTGCATGCGCCCTTGATTGACTATTGTTTGATCGACATTTTACGACACCATGTACACTTACGAGACAGCTTTATGATGTTAAATGTGTCGTTAGGCCTGCCTGGACGTTAAAATTGCTTAGATGTGATTTTCCCCCTTAGTAGCCATTTATAACAAGCGCTGTTTGGTGGCGCTGCAGTGATATTCTTAGCCCTTCCCTTCACGGGAACATATTTCGTACTCGTATTTTGTATTGAAGATTTAATATCGTAAGAGTTTTACATAAGGTTGTACAAACAAATAGGCCCTGGTACCATCCGCAAGTGGATATATACAAGGTGGCGCAAAAATTACCTTCCGATGTTTTTTGGCTGTAATTTAAAAAAAAAATGAAAAAAATAGTCACCAATATTCCGCGTTCTGGAGCAGTGTAGCGTAACATTGTTTATTAACGTGTATTTCGCATGTGTTTACTACACAAATGTCAAAACAGAACTGACATTAGGGGCCAAATCGCAAAATTTATAGCATTTTCTGATAGGAGGATTACTTTTGCGCCACCTTGTATATCTCCTGTTTACAAAATATAACACTATTACACAGATTTATATTGACCACATAATAAACCATTACAATAAATTGGAATTTACTTACAAAATAACATACATAATTGTAAACGATTGCTCTTTAATGATCTCTTTGCGTGCAAAGGTCGACTCGCTGCAGACAATTGTAAAGTCTCAAATAATGTGTAATAGGTTTATTTGATCCATAGTTTGTTCTCTGCAAAAAAAGTCATCGTGGTTCTTAATCATCTTACTGGAACATAGAACCAAAAGAAAGCAGTGCACTAAAATTTATTTGTTTTTTTATTCGACTGTTTTAAAATGTATTAGAAGAGCACATCTAAAGATGTCATTCGACAAATCTTCAGACCAATTTGCAAACTGAGCAAATCTTTTGGTATATTTCATAAAAAGTAAACCAAACTACAGAACAGTATTCCAAAGATGGCAAAACTAAAGTCATAAACAAAGCCTCAAAAGTATATACAAGGTCGGCAATAATTTTCACCATCCTATATATCGCCTCTCTAACAGATCAACCAAAAAACTTCCTTGACAACTCATTTAGAGAAAAATCTTTCTTGTTCTAAATAGAAGTATCAAAACTATTCAATTGACCGGCAGTGTATGTACCTATTTTTGTCACTGTCATCATCGCAGCTTTCATCAGTTTGTTTATTGTTTGTTTATTTATCAACGCTTATGTTAACCCGTAGATAGAAAATCCATTAATATTTTCAAGTTAATTTTAAGTTAAAACAAGAATTTAAAACAAAATTTAAACAACATACTTATTTAAAAGTTGACATAAACAGAAAAAAAGAAAAGGATAAAAGGGAAAGAACAAAGAATGAAATGAAAACAGAAACCCTAAACCAAGTTTGAAATTATATGCAAAAAATATACTTTCAATTTTCTCTGGAAGTCGCTGAAGCCTGATGATCTTCTTATGTTAACCGGAACAGTATTCCACAGTCGAATGGCGTATACAAAAAATAGTTTTTTCGTTGTGTTTTATTTATAGGTCGGCAAAATTAGAATCTTGCTTCTAGGTGAGGAAGCAAATTGAAATCTTTGGAACAGATAATCTGGCGCCTGGCTGTCTTTCGTATTTAACAGGAAAGTCAATATTCCTAGCAGGTCCTTTCCCAGAAATTCTTTCACACGTCTGGAAATGTGGTCTCTTCGACTCAAGTTGTAGACGAATCGCACTGTATTATTTAAAGCGACCTTAAACTTATGGAAACTGTGGCTATCTAAATCACAGAAAACTGAATAGGCGTAAAAAAGAACGAGTAACAGACCTAATGGAAACATAGCTTTTTAGAAGAATCTCCGTTTTTTTTTTGTGGAACTGTTAAACTTCAGGCTCTGTTTTCCCTAAGAACACTGTCGGAGCACTTAAAAAAAAAACAAGTTTCAACAAAAAATAACAAAAGTTACGCTTGTCGTAAAAGGTGTCTACGGGGACCAATTACATCAAGGAATTTTGACATTGTCTTAATAAGCCGATCAAACTAAAAGCAATAATAGGAGCATACACGTTATCGTAAATAAGGAAGGCAGGCTTCCGGATCGCGTGAATATAATAACACAAGCATTTGATCGGCCTAAGTAAGGAAGTGATCCGAAACCTGGTGGCCTGCCGCTGTGGAGGATGTGGGAGGTGATCATAGCTTCGCCGTAAAGAAAAAGAGGAAGAAGAGGAAGAAGATCATTTTCCATGGTGGAATAACGCAGACAAGTGCCAGCAAGATGTCTTCAATATTATTTAAAAAAAAGAAGGTTTTATTGAAGAAATGAATGACAGTGAAAATTTGTTAATAAGGTCGTTCTTAACAATTCATACAAAGTTGTTGCCACGGCCACTTTTTAGGTGCGTTTTTTTTACAAAAAATATTTTTTTTGATAATATCCTTTAAAAATCGTCAACAGCAGTTATGTATAAGAAAATATGAAAAATCCGTCCATACAATTCAATCATACTAAGTTTTTTACCACGCTCAATTCGACCAAGCGGACTGCAGCCTTTCCTTATGTTTTAATTGTTTATTTGAATAACCTTCTTTTAAATAAAACATTTAAATTGCTTCCTATTCATATGAATGTGACTGGTAGTTATTTATGCCATATTCGTACTGGTAAATGACTTGCGTCAAGTAAAAACATTTTGTTTTCAATGGACAACACCCCCAAAAGGAAAACGTGTTGCATTGATACATTGTATTACAGATAGAAGATCCGGTAAAATTATCATCATCATTTATATTATTTCTGAGAGACAGAAATATAATTTCCGTGAGCAGCTGTGAGCAATAAATGTAAGCGATTTAAAAAAAAATAAACATAGGGTAGGAGACAGTCCGCTGGGCGAACTGCTGGATACCCTATTTCTATTCCAATTCCTCATAAAGTGGGCCTGGTAAAAGTCCAAGTATGGGTGAATCGTTTAGAACGCTCAACATATTTTGCTTAACAAAATTTCAAGGATTTTATCGAAAAAAATAAAGTTTTTCGTAAAAAAGCCCCCTAAAGGTGGGCACGAAAGAAAACTTTATAAAAAGGAACTGTTCAAAGCAACTTTATCTACATACTTTGCAAAGAATAGGACTTTCATTTACAATGATTTCTTAAATAAAACGGTGTTATTTATATTTAAACATGAGAATTAAAAAACCCCTTAAGAGTATATATTTATTTGAAAATTACAGCTTTCTAGCTCAAACTTAGACTTTTCGATAAAACCGTTTTTGTTTAATTGTGGGCGTGTCACCAAGCGGATTTTAAATAAGTTAACTCCCGGGCATTTAAGGGATTAAGACAATATATTAAAAATGTCAGCTCTCCAGCTCAAAATTCGATTTTTTTGATAAATTTGACTGTTTTTTGAGATTGGGGACGGATTTTAAAAATCCTTAAACTTCTTTATTTTGGGCCACTAGAGAGTAAATGGTTCAAATAACAGCTTTCTAACTCGAGTTTCTTTCCGCCGAAGAATTTTTTTTCGAAGGAGCCCAGTATCAGCTCTCCCTTCCTGCTTATCGTCCAGCACTCGGCGCCATAAAGCAGAGCTGGCAGGATAAGGGTTTTGTAAAGCATACATATCGTCCTCCGAGTTATGAGTTTCGAACCCAGTTGTTTTGCCAAACCGAAGTAGCAGCGGTTTCCTAGGGTAATTCTTCGCCGGACCTCCACTAAGGTGTCATTCGTGGAGTTCATATTTACTCCGAGTTAGATGAACTCCTTAACTGTCTACGAGCAATATTAAGCTATGTTACAAACTATCAGTTAAAATGTATATACCCTTAGAAAAGCCTGAAAGAATTGAGATAATTAAAGGGAGGTATATTGTTATTGAGTGTCCTCATAGACCGAGAGAAATCAATTGTATCATATTAATACTTTGTCGACCTTGTCATTATAACTCTATCGCGGAAGGTACAATTTCTGGCACAGAGGTAGGCACTAAGAGTGCATCCAAGAATTTTTTTCGAGTAAAGTGATATTTTATTATACCTTCGAAGTTCATTGATATAGCGCACAGAATCGTTAATTGCTACTTGAAGCTTCCTTAGGTAAATTATTTATTATCGGCGTAATAAGTGTACGAACAAGTTTTCGCCGCGTTTCTAGAGAAGTGTAGTTAGCTGCAAGACAGAGTTTATGCAAGCACCCATAAATACGACCGAATACAAAGTTTATGTGACTATAACATGAAATACTGCATTTTATCACAAAGACAATGTAAATCATTTACAAAGATGCAAAACAGAATAGTCCCCAAAACTGATCCGTGGAGCACCGCTTTTGATATTGGCTTTTCGGGATTTTGGACTTTCTGGATTTTGGGTATCGGGATTTTGGATTTTCGGGATTTTGGATTTTCGGGATTTTGGTTTTCGGGATTGTGTCCCCAACCCTGATACAATTTATAAGTCAAAATTAATATACCCTTAAAATAGGGTATACAAAAAAAAAAACTTCGTGGAATGGGGTTTTCACATGCGATTTGGATCACAGGTATATAGGATCTCATGAGTCTTCCGACTCCTTTATCCCCATAACCAGTTCCAAAATACTCAAAGTCTGCCAGATTTGTTCGGGTCGCGTACAGGTGTAATTCATAATTTACTTAGAAGGTATATTAACAGTAAAAACAAAATTTTTATCATTTCTTATAGTATTTCATTAAACTTATTTATTTATTTTCGCAACGAAATCTTATGCTCATAATCAAACCACTTAATTTGTATGCCGCTTTCGATCCGGTAGGCGTCTCATTTTACATAGAAAATATAATATGACTGATTGATATAAATATTGCTTTTCAACTATCGATAAAGTCAAATTTGAAGCAACTACCGGTTGCGACCGAATACCATTAAATCGTTTACAATCGCCTATGAGCGGTTGTTTTCATTTAAATTATGAATTTATATCGAACGCCATTTAATCACAATTAATTAATGATACTTTTTTTCTTGTAGTAAGTGATAAAAACTTTCTATAAAAATTTAATGCCGATCATTAACATCATTTATTTCACAAAAATCAATTTGCTAACAGAAAGATAGTGCCATATTTGCAATTCAATAATGATTATACCCTATTCTAGGGGTATATTAATTTTGACGCATAGTTTGTAACATACCTTAATATTGCCCGTAGACCCCTAAAAGTTACTATATTTATTTATTTATTTATTTATTTCATCAATGGTTTAAATCTGCTGACTACATTAACAATTTATATTATATACAATACTTAATATATTTACATAAATTATGACAATTTTCTGTTACTTGCATACATACAAGAAAATTTACAGACGAAGACTTAAAAACTGTAAGACTTCTCGTTTAAATGTATCTCTATTCGTTACAATGTCGACTTCATTGCAAACGGTGTTGTACATTGTTAAAGACCGCGAGATGGGCTCATTTAGACCGTAGTTAGTTCTATGAATAGGTATATAAAATAGTACATTTCTGTTTCGAAGTAGTCTTTCCGGAACATAGAACGTAACCAAACACAATAAATCGATGGAATCTATTTTATTGGAAAGAATATCTCTAATAAAAATTATACTTTGTGCGTTTCTTCTAACTTCAAGCGTTTTTAAATCAATTAAAGCACATCTTGAAGAATAGTTCGGCATATCACCAGTCCAATTTAAATTTCGAAGTGCGAATCTTGTAAATCTTTTCTGAATTCGTTCAATTCTTTGGATCCCATTAGCGTAAAATGGGCACCAAACTATAGAACAGTATTCAAGATAAGGAAGTACTAAAGAATTGTATAAGGTTTTAAGTGTGTAAGCATCTTTGAAGTCTTTTGAATTACGTTTTAGAAAACCAAGCATTGAATTACCTTTAAAAGTAATGAAATCGATATGCTGCCGGAAATCCAACTTCGAATCCACAAGCACACCAAGATCCTTCACCAGTTTAACTCTTAATAGTGGGTCTTGATTGAATTTATAAGAATAATTGATAGCGTTCAGTGATCTAGTTGCACTAAGAATCTTACATTTAGAAAAATTCAATTCTAGGTGATTATACTTACACCAGCCTAGAAAAAGATCTATCTCCAATTGAAAAATGGAACAATCAATTATCGATCGGATAGAATATAAGATTTTAACATCGTCAGCAAACATTAGACAAATCGACTTATGAAAGATCAATGGCAAATCATTTATAAAAAGAAGGAAGAGCAATGGACCTAGATGACTTCCTTGAGGAAGACCTGAGTCAACTTTAATTGGTATAGAGTAAAGCCCACCTATATCGACAATTTGTCTTCTATTAGATAGGTATGACTCTAGCCATATAAGAAAACGACTATCACAACCTAGCATCTTCAGCTTATGAAGTAGTAAACCGTGATGGACTCGGTCAAATGCTTTAATAAAATCTGTGTAGAGTACATCAACTTGGTATCCCTTTTCCATTTCATTCAAGCAAAAATTAGTGAAAATACAGAGATTTGTAGCCGTTGAGCGACCTTTTATGAAGCCGTGTTGTCCCGGTGATAAAAGTTGTTTCACAGAGTAGTAGAACTTATCAGTTATGATTTTTTCCAAAAGTTTTGTTATAGCCGAAATCTTCGAAATGGGTCTATAATTTTTGATTAACTGCTTCGACCCACTTTTATATATAGGATTAATAAATGATACTTTCCATTCATCTAGAAACTCTCCTGACCAGAGAGATTTATTATAGAGGAAAGTGAGAGGAAAACAAATAGATGAGGAACATCTTGATAAGAGAAGGGGCGGAATTGTATCATAGCCTGCTTTTTTAGAAACATCTATTTTACATAAGGCATCTAAAACTTCATCTGCAGATAACTGCGGAAGCATAAAATTAATATTAGGTTCAAAATTTGAATACATTGATCTTAGATCTCCGATTGAGTCTGTATTATATGATGATTTAAAAAATTGTGCGAAAAGATGACAAGAAGACTGTAAATCATTAGATTTTTCATCTTCATATTCCATTGACTGTGGGAACTGTGACACATTAATGCGCTTCGAATTAATAAAAATCCAGAAAGATTTGCTATTTGCCTTTATGTTTGACTCAGTTGTACTTATATACTGCTTATATAAAAAGCAATTAAGAAAATCATATTCTCTTCTGAGTTGAAGGAACCGAATTTTATCTTCATTTAGACCCGTAGATGATTATGATCAGCATCGATAGTAATGTCGATCTAGCCATGTCCGTCCGTCCGTCCGTCCGTCGGGAAAAATTAGGCCTTTAAACTGGACCTAGAGAGCTGAAATTTTAACCATATACTCTCTAGGGTCCCGAAATAATCAAGTTTACGAATTTTTGAAATCCGCCCACAGACACGCCCACAAACTCAAAAAAACAAAATTTTGGAAAAAATCGAATTTTGAGCTAGGAAGCTGAAATTTTTTATATATGATCTATGACCCCTAAAACTGCTCGGGATATAAAATTTTCAAAATCCGCCCACTGCCACGCCCACAAAAAAATAAAACAATTTTATTGAAAAACCAAAATTTGAGCTAGGGAGCTGAAATTTTTAATATATACACTCTAGGGGCGCTTTAAGCTAATGTTTAAATATTTTCAAAATCCGCCCACTGACACGCCCACAAATAAATAAAACAATTTTTTTGAAAATCCAAAGTTTGAGCTAGGGAGCTGAAATTTATAATATATGCTCTCTATGGGCCCTTTATGCTCATGTGTAAATATTTTCAAAATCCGCCCACTGGCACGCCCACAATTATTATTATTTTTTTTTTTTTGAAAATTCAAAGTGAGCTAGGGAGCTGAAATTTATAATATATACTCTCTAGGGGCCCTTTATGCTCATGTTTTAATTTTTTTTAAATCCGCCTACCGACACGCCCACAATTAAATAAAACAATTTTATTGAAACACCCAAGTTTGAGCTAGGGAGCGTTTTTTTTGATAAAATCCTTTAAATGTTGTATAACAAAATATGTAGAGCGTTCTTAACAATTCAACCATACTTAGACTTTTGTCACGCCCACTTATGAGGGATAGGAATAAGAATAGGGTATCCAACAGTTCGCCTAAGCGGACTGTAGCCCGTCCCTATGTTTTTAACATCAATTTGATTTCGTGGTTAGTGTATTCAAATTTCACTAGGTATAGCCTTTTCTGATCAATAGATATTTTAATTGAAAGAACGTTACAATATTGCAAACAGCAATATTGGGAGCTAGAAGGGAAATTCTTCTTTTTCTTAACGACGAGCTTATAATCTGGTTCTAAGAGTATAAACCTCCCACTTCAATGCATCCGTACTGAAACGCATTCAGGGATCGCCGGTTTAACCTCAGAAAAGAAAAGAAAAACGGCACGCCTCCCGATTTCGAATCACTTCATCACTGATACCAATCAAATGCTTGTGTTGCTGCATTTGTGTGATCCAAGAATTTGTAAAGCCTGCCTCTCTTTTGCGATTGTATGGGAATCGTGATTGAAAATCGGGTTCGTTAAGTCCTTCATTGAATATGACGGTTGGGCTCAATTTTCTTTGAGGTAGGTTCATTGACGTGAAGTCTTCCTCGTACCTCGGAACTTCGTATTCAATCAAGCTTTCATACTTTTTGTACGCTGTCCAACATTGTGAACCGTATGTGGGTTCGGTGCGCACAACTGAGGTATTAAGTCTACCTTTCAGCTTAGGGTCATTTTGGTTCACAGAATATGTTTATATTTTTTCTCAGCGATGAAACTCATTTTTGACTTGTCATGGATTTGTCAATAAGCTAAATATGCGTTATTGGATAGCAACAAACCCACATTGTCTTCAAGAGACTCCATTGCATCCACGAAAAAAGACTGTGTGGTGTGGATTTCATCATTGGACCATATTTTTTCGTCTAGGAAAATGATCGCCATATTACGGTCATTTGTTTCGCTATCATGCCGTGTTGGAAGACAATTTTGGCTAAAATAGATGGATCGAAGATGGTGCCACATGCCACACAGCGGGTCAAACAAAATTGATCCATTGAAGGGGCAGTTCGGTAATCGTGTAGACTCGAGAAAGGTTCCTGTCGAATGGCCACCTTGCCCATGCGACCTTTGGATTTATTTTTATGGGGTAATGTTAAGTCGTTTGTTGATGCCAATAAGTCAACAACTCAGGAACTCAGGAAAAACGTTGAATGCGCAATTGTCAACGTTTCAGCCGATATATGTGGAAGAGTGGTGTAAACTGGCTCCAATGAATCACTCGCTGTGATCATATGAAAAGGACATAATTTATAATTGGAAATTCACAAAGTCCGGTTAAATACGGTTTCCAATTAGTAACTTTTTAATTGGTCATAATTTCAACAATGGTTTTAAAATAAAACACGCGTTATTTTATTAGATTCTTCCGGCAAAGCATGAAATGGCATTATGGCATGATTTATAAAAATAATTGAAGTCCCTAATCCAATTTTAACACAATCAGGTCGTTCCCTACTTACGAATTCAGTCGAATTTGTTTCGAACGTGCGTTTAAAATACCAAGGCATCGCGGATGCTAGAGCGCCTGATCTGATAAACTGTAAGCAGCGCGTCCGTGATCACGGAGTTATGGGGCTGCAATGTCTCAGGCAGAAACTCTCCACGGGTTGGGAGCCCACTAAGTAAGTAAGTTCTCTCACTCGACTAATTCGTAGAATAAAGCGACACCGGAGAGCAAAATAACTAATAACAAATTTATTGTGGATAGATAGAAACTATTTTCTACTGTCACAGACCTACAGCAACGTCTTTTTTTAATTAAGAAATTTAATTGCTCATACGCTATCAGTAAAATTTATAAAAAAATCGGCAATGGTTGGACAAAAGAGTTTCCTTTAATTTTTGTATTAGCTGCCTGTGAGAGAATTCATCCCCACGACTGCAACTTTGACAGTATTTGCAGTTCTTATTAAAAAAGTAAAGGCTTAGAATTCGTTGATGCGTTTCTGCGTTTTTTTTTAACGGACTATTTAGCTTTTCACGCATTCAATAATAAGGTGACCCATTACCAACGGTTATATGAGCGTCGACGGATAAAGTAGGTTTGCCAGCTACTTTCTGTCCATTAAAGTTTTCACACATTGAAGTTCAGGTACAATCATTGGTTGAAGCATTGGAAAAATAAGAGAAAATTGTCATAACCGATTGACAGTTCAGTATGCCACAGTACAACCTAACTGCAGCTCGGCCGCTGATTGGTTGAATAGGCTAACATTGTAGGGCTGTTTTTGGCATTTGGGTTAGTGAGTTAGGTGAGAATTGAGAATTGTCAAAAATTATACTGTACTGACATTTTCTAAGATCTTATGTAGTTGGGCCATCAATGGTAAATAGATAAATATAGGCTGGGCTAAAGGCTTATTCAATGCGGCCAATGTATCTTCGGTTGTCAAAGTTTCGACGGATATGATGGGACTGTTCCTTCGGTTAAATGCGTTAATACTAAAGTTGGCGTCAACCGAACGGATCGACGGATTCTATAGGCTGGGCTTTTAAGGGACTAAAATTAAATCAACAACAGGTGTTTTCTTTTCCGCAATCAGCATTTAATCTTGGTAATCTTTTGTCTTAAGTACTTGGTGTGAGGACACTAAGGATTGGAATGCCTCTATAAACTTATCTGATGTGCATTTTTGTAAGTCACTTTACTTTATATTTCACTATCCATAAACCGGAGCTTTCGCCGAGGTTTATTTCATCCAAATGGGTTAAATACTCTGAGTAAAACTTTATTATATCAAATGCAAAAAAAACTTTAATTTTGCAGATGCCATGAGACATTTTGAGACAAACATTTTTTTTTCAGCCGATCAATACCTAAACAAATCGCTGGGCGCTGCAGTGATATTGGTAGTTGGTATATTCCGATATCTAGATAATGACATTGCATTTCATCGATCACTTTTGACACATTATTCGCCTCACTGTAACTTTTTCGTCAGTTCGATTTTGAAAGTAGCAAACTAATTTACAAGTTAATGCGTGGCCGCCAATCATCAGCCTGTGTACGAACACGTCTCATTAGGGCTTTTTTAGTTCAGAACAGGGCACTGAACAGAGTGTGTGATGTGAGTACGTATGGCACGCCCTGAACCGAGCGTGCTCAGAGTGTTCGGATTTGTTTATGAAACACACTGGAGCTGTCATATATGTATTTTGCAGTCATGTTTATTTTTTCAATAAAAAATATTTAATTAAATTCTATTACTTTCATCAGCAAAACAATTCCCGACCGTCTTTCTAAATGTTTTTGATATTGGTTCTTCCTTCATTTTCTCTACTCACAGCTTGTCTTTGGCTGTGTTAATTTTTTTACTCAGCCTGCTCAGTCAATTTGTTCTGAGCTCATAGAGTGCGCTATGATCAAGCTCTGAACGAAAAAAGAAATACAGTTTGAAAGCTCTAATGTATCTGAGCTAAAAAAGAAACGCGAACTTTTTTTGATAACCCAGGCACCGCTCTGAGCTAAAAAAGAAAAACGGATTTATTAACCGATAGCAGAGCAGAAGGAGGTGGGGGCGTTTTAATTTTGTTCACACGAAATTTCGTGTTGTGAAGATGACTTTGAATACAAAATTCGCTGCTGGAATCGTTTTTACTTTCATTCAAACTACGCAATCATGCACAAACAAAAAAAATTGCATACTATTCGATGTGTAAGACGTTACGTCCGTAATGGGAGATCGCTACAATGTTGGTAATGGATGAATACAATGACTCGTTGGATTACCATTCCAAACTCTGCAGTGCATAGACATTTGTCAGTGCATGCAATTAGACACAGTGCCAAAAAAAATCCATTTATTACAAAATGTATCTGTCTGTCGTATTAATTTTTTTAGTTTATTTGTTGCGGAGGCAAACAAGCTTTATTAAAAGCTGTAAAGACATTTTTGTTTTTCGCAGGTTTTTTCTGTTGATATGCTTATAGGTACAAGTTGTGAAATTTCCTCAGCTTGTGCGATCTTGAAATGGTATCTGATTATCGTCGGGGTGGTTTGCATTCGAATTATTTCATTTGATATACATATTTACAAATGAAGCATATCTGGCTTTGCATCACCTGCAGAGAGAGAGAGAGAGAGAGAGACAGAGATGAAGTTTCGTCGAGAGCGTATGCTTGTTGATTTGCCCCTTAGGGGCAATTGACAAAAGTTGCAGTGTTACTGAATAGCCTCATTACCTATCGTAGTTGCCGTGGTCATCGTCTTTGTCATCATTATCTGCGTCGTTATCGTTGGCGATGTCTTCCAATTGAGGTACAAGGGCACATACAAGTTGTTAAGCAAGTGCAAAAATAAATAGTAAAGTGCACGATAGGGTCGTACGAAACTTGCTGGCTTGTAAGAATTGGTTTCACCTCAAATTTTCTTATCAACCATTTTCTATACTACAATCAGGAAAAAAAATCTACATTATGTAGATTATAATGTAGAGAGCCATTTTTTATTCGTCTTAACAATTCAGTTTGAATGAAACAGGATTATTATTTTCACTTTCTTTATTAGTTTATTAATAACACATATTAATTTTCTTTGGTCCGTGTAGTGTTTTTTTTATTTGGCTTGTTTATTGCAGCAACATATATTTTAAAGTATAGCTAGGTATTATATTTTTATGTTGCTATAAGTCATTTAACCCAGAGTTAAAAAAATATCTGGGAATTCAATTTGAATCCTTTCACCAGAGGCCGAAACAGGTAATAAAAGTATACCCGCCTTGTATAGGTATGCGTATGCACAAAATAAATAATGACATCAACTATATACCTATTTAAAGGTTTTTATGAAAAGTTGTGTGCTTGACATTGATCCATATTTTATGACTGCAAAACATACCTGATGGAACGATATTCTTGTTTGACATTTCTAGCACATAATAAATGACATATTTTTGATTTTGTATGAATGTGACGACATTTTTTTTAACTTACCAATATCAGGCGAAATGACATGAAATTCATAATACTAATTTTCCGTTGAAGCAGACGTAAGGGCTATTGACTTCGTGATTATGAAGTTATGAACGATTTTTATTTTATCATAATGGCTTTGATCAATATGTCTAAGTCTATTATAAGCAAATAAAATTACGAAATTTCTTGAAAAACGGAACACATATAAAAACTTATTTCGAAAATCTGAGCCCGATTCCGAACGGAAAAATGAACCCGTAGCTTGACTTTATAAAGACCTCATAAGCAAATTTAACAAATAAGTCCAGAAGTAAACAAAATCAAAAAATTACCATTTCTATGAACAATTTTACAGTGTATATTTAAATAAAACACAATTAAATAACTTCACAGCTCAAAATTAACATGAAAATGACATTTTTCATCCCATTACGAATTGTACTAGAATTATCCTAGAACAATTCAAAATTGTATTCTATATAATGTGTTTATATTTATGATTATTTGATAACGTATGGAAGTCATTCACTTATTTACTGATTCGGTAACTCGGCTTCTTAGTACGCAAAATATGCCATTTTATTTCATTTACTCCAAGTATTTAAAACACAAACAAAAATCAAAATCCTTAGCCGCTTTTGAGAAAGTTGAAGCTTTGAACATTTTTAGAATCTGTTAACTATATTGAAACTTTGTAAACAAATTTTGAGAATCTGAATATATGTGGAATTATTCATAATATCTAAATATCAAATTTCATGAAAATCACTTAATCGGTTTTGGAAATATAGCTGATTTTCTAGTGTGACCTTGTTAAAGTTTTTGGCGAAAAACTAAATATGTCTTGTTCCAATTATTATAAAATCCCAAAAACGATCAATATCATTAAAGCTGTTTTTAAGAAAAGCTTTTAGAAAAATAAATAAAAAAAATCCGAAAAAACTGACGCAGATTTGTTCAATTTAATATCAGCTAATATGTAAAATTTCTATGATATCACGTAACCCGTTTTGGAGTTCGAATCTTTTGCGAAAAACTGAACATGTTCTTCTAATTACCCTAAGTATTCAAATTATCAGAATTGATCAAAATCGTTAGAGCCGCTTTTGAGAAAAGTGAAATTTGCAATAATTCTAAAAACTCTTATATGAATAAAAGAATTATGAAAACATATTTCGAAAATTTAGATATTGGAATTTGTTTAAATCGTAGTATCAGTATTCACTTTTAGCAAGCAGAATTGCCGTTCTTCGACCATTTTGGGAAAACTGAGTACGCCATTTTCTAACGCTCACGTCAATTATATAATTTTATACTTCCAAAACAATCAAAATTGTTTGAGCTTTTTATGAGCAAATCGGTTTTTAAAAACTTATGCGTGATTTTTTAAGCGTTTGGTTTTTAATTGTCAAAAAAACAGTCTTATTCGTAGCTTTTGCCTGTACATGTCATCTGCGTTTGACTTTCGATCTAGTAATTTGTAAATTAATCAAAATTTCTAAGCGTGAGAGATCATCCGATACCGAGGACAAGTTCTTGTCCTTGGATACCAAATTAAAAACAATGAACAACAGTATTTCTCGTCCTCGTACGAAGGACTTAAGTACAAAATACTATAGTCCTTTTTAATGTTTACCGGACAGAGATAATGATGATATGATAGACATTAGCGCCTGACCCTGTGCAAAAGGTGTATGTTCCACCATCAAAACTCCTTCAACAATCTTGTGATTATACGCACACTCAATTGAAATATTAAAATGGCATCAGCAAGGGAATGGATTGGATTAGAAGTAACAGACAGGAGATCATTTATAAAAACGAGAAAGACAGTCGGAGACAAAACAGAGCCTTGGGGAACACCTGAATATATATGAAGAGTTGCAGTCTTGAAACCGTTCAAAACGCACTGAATAGAACGTCCCGAATTGTTGTTTCTTATCCATTGAAAAAAAGTATAATCGATTCCAAATGCACGCATTTTCGAAAAACCAAACTCTGTCAAATGCCTTTGAAATATCAAGCGCAACGGTCTTACTTTCACCACCCTTGTTAATAGATTAGTTCCACTTTTTGGTAAGATCACTGATCAAATTACCAGCGGACCTCTTGCGGGAAAAACGTACTGCCGGTCATTATCAACTTTTTGGGGATTCAAGATGTTTCATGAGCTGAAGGTTTATCAGCGTTTCCATGACTTTGGAAAGAAGGGACGTAAGTGCAATTGCTCAGTAGGAGGAGGAAGAAGAAGACGGGCTGGATAAATGCAGTTTTCCATCGCCTCGGATCGATAGAAAAGAGTACGCAGTGGTTTTGCCAGCGTGGAAGAACACCTCTTCAAAACGATCGGGAAAATACCATCTGGACCAGCAGATTTGTTTACATCAAGATCTGAAAGTGCTCTTGCCACTCTACGAGTGCGAAAGTGGGCTGGGCGCAGTGGCGGATCTACGGGGGGGGGGTCTTCGGGTCCACTACCCCCCCAGGGAGGTCCGAACCGACCTGAATCTGAAATGCTGGTATTCTGTCGCCGATATATATATATATACATAATACGAATATGCTTTGATTTTTTTTGTGGACCCCCCCCCCCCCCCCCCCCCTCTAGTAGAGATCCTAGATCCGCCACTGGCTGGGCGAATAGAAAATTCAACACGGTCGACTACAGGGGGAGATAAACACAAGCTGGGAGCGTTGAGTTGGCTGCAAAATAAGCAGCAAGTAGATCGGCTTTATCTGAAGAGCTAACAAGTGGAATGGCATTGCAAATGAGTGTCGGGGTTGATGACGAGACCGAATTCTAAATGATTTAAACAAACGACCAAAAGTTTTACTACCCTTGGTACTTTAATGTATTTTTTGCCTCAACTTTTGGTCGAAACAGAATTTAACACACACAATGTGGACATAACAGTCATTTCTAGCTCGATTTATCTTTTTTTTCGATTATCCTCAGTGGGTTGGCCTTATATACCAGAAAGCTTACCTCTTTTGACCTGATAGCTTCCTTACAGCTGGAGTCAAAGCACGCGTTTATCTTCGGCTTAATACCTTAAGCCCTGTTAGGGAAAAATGATTTCATTCCTAGGCGAATTATATTTGTGTTCATCATCAGCAGTATTCACGTCGCCACCGAGGAAGCATAGCGACCAGTTAAAACTCTCAAAATGACCGTTCTCCCCATTTGGCTTTCACGTATTACTATGCTATTTTTTTGGGAATTAGTTTTTTACCAATGTGGCTGGAGTATGAGAAATATGCTAATATGATACAATGGTCTGACGAATCTATATGCGATAATATATTTGTAGCATATTATCAAGATGAAAGAAAAGAAACAAGTCCAGTGTGTTGGTGGTTTGACTGCTAACGTCCGGTATTCATGTCGTCTCATTTACAAGCTGAGTCACATTATTTACATCAGCTGAGATATAGACGTACATTCCTTCAGTTGTTGTCTGTCTACAATGTCGAAGTCAATTTGAATTGTGTATATTGAAATCGTCCGCAACGACGATTTCAGCACGAGGATAAAGGGTCACGATTCTAGTAATAGAGCCAGACAGATCATCAAACTCATTATCAACTGAGTAGCCAGTAGCGCTTCATTTTCTTTAAAATAGCTTCCTTGTCGTGAAGGCTTCCTCGGATCTTGGAACTTTTTATTCGATCTGCTATTATTTTGCCCTCATACTTTTTATATGCTATCCAACAATGTAAACCGTGTCTAAGCGCCATGCGCACAATTACGGTGTAAAGCCTTCTTTTCAGCTAAGGGGGCATTTTCGGTTCACGAAGATGGCTGAATTTTCCCTCCATTTCACCCTTCGCTTAAACGATGTTGTCGTTATCACAGATCATAGATCCAAGATATTTGCACTTTTCTACCCATATAAATATCTGGAATAGGTCGGAGTGGTTCAGTGAATGGGCAGCACAGGTATTCTGTCTTTTTTGGGCTCATGCGATAACCAATCCCATCCAAAAAACCACATAAACATTAAGTGCCCGTTTCAGAGAACTTTGATCCTCGCTTATGATGGCTCCAGTTTCAGTATATAATATCTGGTGTACTTCCATGATATCCAGCACAACGTCGGATAGTCTCTTGCTATCCGGCTAGTTGCCTGCTTCGGAAAAGAGTCCATCGTTGTATACGCTACTATTTCAATCAAGCCGAACTGTTTTAAAATAGAAGTCCAGCTCGTTGGCAGTACCACTTTTCGTTGAAACTTTTTTTGACTATTTATTGTCTTCCAATACCTCATAAAAACAGGCAAAACACGTACCATGAGTCACCTATCCCTACGGTAGAGGAAGCTGTTCTAGAGCTGAACAGTATCATTACCAGCTGTTTTGAGCTGACGTGCCCAGTAAACGAAACCCCTGGCAGAACGCTGGTTCACTGGTGGAACTCGAAACTGCGGAGAATCCAAAGAAAAGATAGAAAACTTCTAAATAGGTCACTCAACACTGATTTGGAGGAAGGCTGAAATCTCTACCGATCGAAGCAGAACGAATATAAGAGGTTAATTCGGGTATCGAAAAGTGCTTCTTATAGGAATTTCTGCGAAAAGATTGAAACACTGGGTGAAATTAGTAGGGTTAAAGTTCTGAAAACGGGCAAACCAACCAAACTGGAATCACTTAGAAAACTTTAGGGCACCTTCACTGAGACGAAAGCGGAAACTCTTAGTCATCTGCTGGAGCCTCACTTTCCGGGTGACCACCTAACAATTGGCTCACAACTCGGCGGTGCTGGTATATTGCGAAGGCTGTGGTACCGTACGAGGCCATCAAATATGCTTTTGCGTCTTTTGACGGCTTCAAGTCACCTGGTACATAACAACACCCTGGCGTACGGTAAGAGTGGCATTTATACCAAAAATTGGCAGACGTGACTCGCCAAGAGCTTCAGACCAATCAGTCTGACTTCCTTCTTGCTGAAAAGCATGGAAAGGCTGGTCGAGCTTCACGTGCACAAAACTGCTTTGCGATTGCACCCACTATCTCAGATGCAACATGCCTATCAACGCGGAAAATCCTGCGAGACTGTGCTCCAAAATCTAGTTGGTAGAATTGAGGGCGCGCTTGACATGAAAGAATACGCGATTGGCATTTTTATCGATATTGACGAATCATTGGTGCTGTGGATTAAAGCCATGCTAATGAATAGAACTTTGGTTACGGACACTGATTGTAGCCGTTATGTTATGGCGGGGGTGAACAGAGGCTGCCCGCAAGGTGGCGTTCTGTCTGATATGCTGGTGGACTCTCTGTTGAACGCACTCAACAGTTCTAACGTATACGCTCAGGCGTAAGCGGATGATGTTGCCGTGCTTTCTGTTGGATCATGCCTAGCGAATGTCTGCGCCAGGACGCAGGTGGCCCTAGACGTGACCGACGAATGGTGCACTAAGAATCGGCTCTCGGTCAATCCTCTTAAAACTGAGGAAGCTCATCGGGTTGACTCAGCCAGTGCTAAAAGCCGTCACAATTCAACTCTCCAATGAAGCTACGCATGTTGAGCTGAAGACTGTCAAAGCGCTGTCAGTTTTCTGGCAGTGCAAGAGCATTTTCGGCAAGAAAAATGGCTTATCACCGAAAAGAGTCCTATGGATTTAAACAGCTATGATAAGACTATTTCTAGCATACGCATCGGTTGTTTGGTGGAAAAAGCTTTCATTACTGCTGCTTTCGCCAAACTCCAAAGGAAGGTATGTCTGGGCTGCACGGTGGCATTCCCCAGCACGACTGGGTCCGGCCTTGCACAATCAAAGCTATCTCACATTTAAGAAGCGGTGGCTCTTGGTATAACTTGCACTGGAGTTTCGAAAGAACTCGCACGACGGTTGTCCTTCAACTCCTGTCTTATGGATATGCCATATCATTGAAGTGCCTACTCGTCTTTCTTAGGAAAACGAGTAGCTAAATTTACACTGCAAAAGTGGTGTGTCTTCCTGGTAGTACAATTGACCAGTATTGAGTCTGAGTGCCTTAGTCTAGAAAGTCTCGCATCCCGAAAAAAATTCATTATAAGGTTGTCAGGCCTTGGATTTAGGGGTCCATCTGGAAGTGACTTTGGCTGCGAACCTACATCTGGTAGGAACATATATACCGGTACCTTCCCAGCCCAGACTTTGGTTGTTCCGAAAATGTTGAAACTAAACGGTGTTCATGAGCACAAAGTTTTTCTTCTATACAATAGGTGTTATATGTAGGCCTTGTCCTTGAGCATGGGCGTAGTTTATTCCCCTAAATATGTTTTGTTAAATTGTACTGGGTGCTAGCACAAAAGTGTTATTCTGGGGCGTCTTATTACATCTTTCTTATGACTACATATTATAGAGCCGTCAAGGCACGTGAATACGTTAAGCCAAACAACATTTTTGGCTCTCAAATGAGGATCGTCGTCGGTTCGACCTCAAAGGATACCGGTTTCGGATCACACCTTTGTTAAAATCAATAAAATTCTAGTATTATTGCATATTTGTGATCCAGGAGCTTTCAGAACCGCCTCTTAATTTCATTTCTATTTGTCGCTTATAGAAAGGTTGGTTTCTTTTTTTATTGACTGGGCTAATGTTTCTTGCTTGTGTTTATTGCCCTATCACTTACTCTACGGAAAAAAACAATTGATGGCACGTCAAAAGGACGTAAATATAGGTTAGACCGAGCAGTCTTTTTCACAGTTTTGATGCAATGATAGGTGCAAAAAAGGAAATGCCTGCCACGAATGTACAGCAAAGTTACAAAGATTGTTTTGATTTGTAAGTAGATAGATACTTTTACTGCAATTCCAGCAGAAAAAAAAAATAATTAAGTACATTTTTTTTGGATTAATATTGCATGTTGTTCCAACATCGCGTTAAAAAGGAAAATCAAAGAACAATTCATTGAATTCATCAAAAACACAATTTTCTTTTTAAGAAAGTTAAACCAAAACACATTAAAACTATATTTAAGGGATACACGCCTGATGAGTTATCATTGAATTCGATAAAATAATAAAGATTTTCTGTAGCTACGAGTATATGCCATGCGCGTTATTACTGTTGTCTAAATTTTTTTTTAAATAACTTAAATTCTTTTTGAAAAACAGAATTAAGAGATAAAACATTATTATAAAAAACTTAGTCCAAAGGTAGACCGCAAAGATATTTTTTTTGACACGAATTAAGATTTTTTTTCAATTTGAATTCATTTTGCCGAGTCGACATTATTGTATTTCTCAATTTAAGATATTTTAATTTGCCAAACTTCGCAATATTTTGTTTGGACAGAATAATAACTTCATTTGTTTATTTACATGCTTGTGATTTCAGATTCCAAAAGATAATAAATCCGGATCTATGTACAAATGGCTCACAGATTTTTTTAGTGATACAAACACCTCTTGGCCTACTTCATTGTAATCAATTAAAAACAAAACTCCCGTCAGCTAAGAAACATCCAGCGAATCGAGTATCTGTAGATTACGAAGCAAAGAAGACAAACTTCTTTGAGTGAAATATAAGCCAGAATGGTATTGATTAGTTTTACTAGCGGACATTTTTCCATAGTTATGCAAGGTATCGTAGTATAACTGCTAAATGAATTCAAACAATTAAAAGCTACCTGCCAATCAACCAAAGAAAAAGAAAAAAAAACAATAAAACATAATTTCAAGGTCAAATAGCTTCGCAAACTGATATTTCATCGAATGCATACGGTTAGCACAATTGTGCACGTTTTACCGATACAGAAATACAAAATCGGGAGTTTTAGCATTACTACCAGGTCGGTAGGCATTTCGAAATCGATCACACAATGCGCAATTCTCGCAAAAAATTTAATTCACAGATAGGTCACCATGAAATAAAGTTGAAGCTCAATTTAATTGAGGGAGGGATACAGAGTGCAGACTCAAAGATACTGGCAATTGGAAGCGGATTCTCGTATTCCCCCTCAGTAAGCCCCCAGCAGTATCCTCAATCAAAATTAGCACCTATAAAACATGTCTTATGTACGGTCATTAAAATATTGTTGGCGAATAACCTCTCTGCAACAATTTACGATGACATTTCACATTACGAGCGCGCATTCCTCATGTAACTCATGCAGAAGCAGAATGTCTGTCTGTCCATACTCTCCTGTAATTTATTAATTCGATGGAAAACGATGGAAGTGAAAAAAAAACCAAAAAAAATGCCAACACCACATAATGGATTGTTCTGAATGACAGGCCGCAGATACATGTCTTGTACCTTTGGTGCACAGTGCTGATGACGACAGTGCAGTGTAACATGCCACTACCAGCGTGAAATCTGCAAGAATGCACATTGCTCTTGCACATTGCATATAGGCACTTGTCTGAACCATACAGTCAGTCGTCTGTGGTTGCATCAAGGTATCTTCAGATGTCAAGCATCATCTATCTGTGTGCCTCTGGATGAATGATAATCATATGCATAAGTATGCCTATTTTGCGGATATTAAGTAAGTCATTTCACTCATTAATTTTCAGTGCAACCAGTACGAGTATCTTTTTGCAGAGATTTGAACTTGAAGCTACGAGTAGTACCTACGTGCACCAGTGTCTGTAAGCTCCATAAATTTGGATATTCGGCATACGACTTATTGCATAATCTAAAGATTTGTTATTCAATTTGCAAATATTTGTATCTATGCAAAAAAAATTATAAAATTGTTACACACCTTAATGCATGAATGGTTATTCCGAACGTAAATCTCCTTGGAACCAGCTAACAACAACAACAGCAGCAGTTGCAGCAGCAAGAACCTCTCAACTGTAGTAACTGCAATTTATTTTTTTATCTATTGAGATACTTTTACTTTCTGTTGTATCTATTTATATTTATTTTCCACACACTTCTATAATAAACACTTGTTGGGGGTTTTTTTTATTTCTTACTACTACAAAGCAAATAAACAAAATAAATACAAGAAATAACAATCTTTCCAGATTTAATTGAGTGCCAAAATTTATTAAAAAGGAAATGCTGTCAGATACTTTTTTTTGCTCTCAGTAAATACACGACATTTTAACTCGAATTGAAATTTTCTGTTGAAAAACCCTTCTTTTAAATGAATTGGATAATTAAGATTTATTTATTGCTCGTAGAAATACCGTTAACCTCACACACACGAGATGCAGAATGAACAATTGCACAATATTCAGGAGAGGAAAAACGTTCGACTCTAGCAACGGTCCGTGTTCATTTGAAATTCGTTTGAAATTATCGACTGGTGGACGGTAAACTTATCGTTTCGATTTTATATATGAACCCCACCATTGGGCAAAATTCGAATCGAAATGGGGGATCTGGGAAAACGTTGTTACTGTTGTGCGCTCACTGCAGAACAAGACGAAGTACAAACGAATTCGCGACGACACGGCCTGACGGTGTGTTGTGCTCAGGTGGAAAAACTCGCAGCTCGATGTGATACTAGTTGTGATGTTGGTATTGGGGTTGGTGGCGTTGGAGCTGGAATTCAACTTCAACCATCTGCAAGTGAGGCAATGTTGGTTGCAGTGCAGTAGTTGCTATTGATGAAATGTACTCTCAGATAGTTGAAGGTGAATTCGATTTGGAGAGAATTGAAATTTAGAAAGAGCTGCTTTTCGGAGAGCGAGCTGAATACCAGAGAGAGGGAGCGAGTGAGCTGGACATTTTGAGATTCATATGTTGGACAGTGTGGCCATTGTAGTCGATGGATTTGGTTCCTTTGTTGAATTCATTTGTCTTTTTGGTAGAACAAGACACAGCCAAACCTGAGTTTATCACGTGAAGATAAGTCTTATTATCAGAAAGTTTAGATAACGTTCTCTGAATATTTGTTTTTTGTTTAACCCCTGGCTTAAGAGATCTTTTGAATTATAGGATGAACTATACTAAGAGACATACAACATCCCTGATGAAGGCATGTAAAAAAGTTCATATGTATCTAGAGCCGTTGGCGAACAAAGTTCTCAATGGAAAAAATGCTCCCTTACCAAAATAGCGCTTGGTATGTTTAGAATGTAGTAGAATGTTTACCGTACAAAAACAAAATTCCGTCTCTGCGTAGTCTCTGAATTCGTAAGATGATACCTCAACCCACAGAATTTTGCGATAAAGTTCGAAATTTTATGCTTTCTTGATCTAATAAAATACATGTCCTTGTAGAATAAATAATAATTTGGCTTGTCTAAGAAAGGTTAGGTTAGATTGAAGTGGCTGCCAGCAATAGCCGACAAACTAAGATCAATGTTAGGTCATTTGTGTTACCATGTGGCAACCGGAATAGTCTTCTCCGTTATCTTTAAATCAATAAGAGTCTTTTATCAAACGTCATACTTTCAAAGACCCAAGACATTTCCCCCCAGTAGGGTAAACGAATTTTGTATTTCAAATCGTCAAGCAGTCTTGGAGCGGTTAAGTAATTGATTCTGCAGTGAGACTCTAAATATTTGCCAGCCCCGACTAGTTCATCCTATCTGGGGTGTTAAATATAAATTCCTGTCTTGACTTTGGTTCGAAGAAGATAAGTTTTTCATTCATTTGTCACCGCCTCATCCTTTGAATTTACCATACCAGTATTGTAACAAGATCCTGCTTTCTTCCTTTTTATAGCTCTCACCATTGAAGCGGTTTTTTAAATAACTTTTATGATACCAAGTACGTATGTGAACTTACAAATCTGCATTAGATTCACGAACCCAGGAACACATTTTTTCCACTGCCCCATCTCTATCGAAAGTCTGATAAAAATATAGTATAGAGTATAAACTTCCATGAGACGTTTTTCAAAATGTGACGTTCGGAATCGACTTTAAATTGTAGGTCCCCTCCATTCGTGTCAAAAATATAGCTTCGCACACATATGGGCCGTTAATGCCAAGTAGTTATTTTATTTATTTTATTGGATGCATTTGAAAAGTTTCCTGTTTTTATGTGAATTGAAACTCATTTTTCCAAGTATAAATATTCCGAAAAGATATGATGCTGTCTTCGAGTCTCAGTTCCACATAAGGAACTGAGGACTTATGTCAAGCATCTATGAACACACTTACTTGTTACAATGGAATATTTTTAAACGTTTTGCTACGGCAAAGTAATATGCCACAATATTGGTAGCCCCGGCCCATAATAGTAATAGTATGTGGTAATCCAAAATTGTATCGATCGGACTATGTCCGTCCGTCACCTATTTTGAGGTATTTAAATTTGGAATTTGGAACATAAACTTTCTAAACCCAGAGCCCACAGCATTTTTTTGGAGTGAAGATATAACCAAAATTAGGATATATCAAAGTTAAGTGCCTAAATAGCTTAAGTCTATTTCGGTAGTCTGGCAGCATTTTTTTGGGGCAAAGGTTAGTAATAGTAAAGTAAAAATACGGCTTGGGGCTATCCCCATGCCAGACGTACAAATAGTATGCAAAAAATCAGTTTTTGAAATAATTGGTATAACCACACATTGTATATACCAAATTAATGGTGGGAGTGTCCTGATACCGAAAATGTGGGTGCCAGACGTTTTGCTGGGGCAAACCCCTTGCCAGATGTACTTATAGCCTGATAAATAAAACTAAAAAACAATTTTATGTGGTTGGTATTATTGCACCTATAAAACAAATTTATCAACAAAAATATTCTTATATATATTAAATTAATTGTTCTTTATACACCAAGATATTTCAGTATTTTTTTTACTAATGGGATGAATTCAAAAGAAAACTTATAAAAAAAAAATTTGTTCGATCACATTTCCAAGAAAATAAAAACATAAATAATAATAAATCCAACTAAATATCTACTGATTACATACACTACAATATTTTGTTTAAGGCTACAAAAATGATTTTAATCACAATCTGATTCATCAGATGAATCGTTGTATACAACATTGTCTTCATCGTCGGATGCATCTAAGTTAGCCTAAGAATATCATCGAGATTGTCAGGTGCAGTTTTGCCATCAAACCATTTAACTTGATACTCTGTGTCGTCTAGTATCCAACCATTGTCTAATGGCGATATTTGAATGGGTTCATTCAAAATTGCATTTTTCCACACCTGCCAAATATAGTTGCATCTATACATTTCCTGCAGTAGCACGGATTTATTAGGAGGTAGGAGACTTCTTTCAATATTGCTATGTTATTGGTGAAAAAGAAATGTTTGTAACCTACGACTCGAAGTGCTTTCACTTTCAAACTCGAAATGATAGAGTCATAAGAGAAGAAGTGGAGGCATTAAACAGTTCCCAGGAAGAAGCTGACACTCGTATGATGCTGCATGTGTCGTTCCTGCCAAACAACTTTTCCTTTGTCCTAAGGTCCTCTGATACCGATGTCTTAATAATAGCGCTTTGCGATTTTGCATTGTTAAAAACAATGTCAAAGTGAAGCTTGAAGTGGGAGTTGTGTATAGAAATACACTGAAATTCATAGATGTAAACTCTATTTACAACACACTTGGATCTAGTTTTTGTAAGGCTCTACCAGGTTTTCACAGCTTCACTGCCTGTGATTATACTCCATCCTTCTTCAAAAAGGGAAAAATAAAGCCTTTTAAGAGTTTACAGAGTCGGCACGATTTTCAGTTAACTTTTGCAAAATTAGGAAATACAATCTCGATGATATTCTTAGGCTAACTTGGATGCATCCGACGATGAAGAAAATGCTGTATGCAACGATTCATCTGATGAATCAGATTGTAATTAAAATCATTTTTGTAGCCTTAAAAAAATATTGTAATGTATGTAATCTGTAGTTATTAAGTTGGATTTATTATTATTTATGTTTTTATTTTCTTAGAAATGTGATCGAACAAATATTTTTTGTATAAGTTTTCTTTTGAATTCATCCATTTAGTAAAAAAAAATACTGAACTATCTTGGTGTATAAAGAACAAAGACGTTAATTTAATATATAAGAATAAGAATATTTTTGTTAATAAATTTATTTTATAAATAGGTGCAATAATACCAACCACATAAAATTGTTTTTTAGTTTTATTTATCAGGCTATAATTACGTCTGTCAAGGGGTTTGCCCCATGCAAAACGTCTGGCACCCACAGATTTGTGTAGATGGCTTCAACCTCTTTCATTTAATACTATTCATAAGTGGTTATATCTTCGATCCAGGATTTGGAAAAAAAAATATATTTTTACTTTACCGGTACTAACCTTTGCCCCAAACAAATGCTGCCAGACTAGCGAAATAGACTTTAGCTATTTAGGCATTTAACTTTGATATATCCTAATTTTGGTTATATCTTCACTCCCAAAAAATGCTGTAGGCTCTTATACTATTAATAATATAATATTAATCGAACAAGTTGAGGGAAATGAAGTTTCTGTACTTCACGAAATTTGTATTCTTCTGTCTGCTTAAGCATACTGTAGCCTTTCCTTTTTTACAACAGCATGGTGCTCTCATAAGTCTACCTTACAGTTATACATTGCTAGTTGCACTCATTGAAGTGAAAATAAAAAATTTTGAGAATATAATGCCAAATCACGGCAGTATTTTCCAAACTGATATATATGCGATTAGGGAAGCAGCGCAGAATGAACGTACGATCGAACTACTGGCAATAGAATTAGCCATTTAAGTGGACACTCAGTCAGAACTTAAAATAATCGACTCCAATCTTATAAACGTGAAATGCGTCAAAAAATGCTGAGCACCAAGCTATTACTCGGTACTAACCTGCTGGGTTCCAGTTCATGTCGGAGTGGAAGGAAACGAGACAGGGGACATGCATGGCAGAAGCGGCTCTTATCTGGACCCACTCATCGTTGACGGCAGGTGTTACTTGCCTTAAATGCAGTTGAGAGCTTCATTTACAGTGTCACGGTAAGACTGGCAATTGAACAATTGGACAACACCGGAAGCTGTTTCATTACTCGTAGTCTGTGGGCCGCCATTGATAAAAAGATTTCAAATTCCTTATTGTGACAGAAACTAAATCCGTGCATCCGTCGGGTGATTATGCGACACTGCATCATTGGAAACATGACTAGAAGGCTAGGGATTTTACAAATGATTTCTGCTGAAGAGACGAGGAGGAATTGGAATTTGTGGAGCATCTCGTGCGACACTGCCTGGCTCTGTTTTTGTTAGTTACATATCCTGCACGACACTACGACACACCTGAATCCAACGCCATTTCAAAATTGCGGAGCAAAAGATTAAGTATTAATCGATATTATATTATGGTGTGCGAGGTTTGGATGTTTTCGACATTGGAGTATCCTTTTTTATAAGCATGGAATCACTACTTCGAGGTATTCATTTGTTTACCCATGGTTAATGTAAACAAGTAAAGATCCTATCCAAAATCCAACGTACTACAGCACACTAATCGGCACGTACCAATGTGACTTTCGGCCCAACAGATCGACAGCAGACCAAATCCATGTTAAAGGCACGCTGAGTGTGCGAGGAGGGCGATGAAGGAGAAGATATATCCGCGAACTCTATAAGTTGTACCAAGATGTGGAAGTAGTCCAAAAAGATAAAATACGTCGACTACATTGGCTTGCAAACATCGAGCGAATGGACAACAATGCTAAAGACTCCCAGCCCCCAGGTTCGAGGCGACAAGGAAGACCGAACCTCCATTTTAAGACCAAGCCATCGCGGTTGCCAAAGCGCTTGCTCTGGACAACTGGAAGCAACGTGTCCGGGATCGCGAGGGATGGAAGGCTGCAGTGTCTCAGGCAGAGACTCTCCACGGATAGGGAGCCCTTTACATCAGAATCCGTTGTCTTTAGTTCTTACATTTTAGGGATTTCGACAATCCTTCTCTTTTTAATTACATTCTTACTATCTTTCTTTAGTTTGAGGAAAAGTTCGTGACACTAACATAATAATATGCATGTGTTGTACAATGCATCTAAATATTTTGGAACCATACTCGAGTAGGTTGGGTTCGAATGAATGGTGCTACACAGAGAAATATACTTGACAATTCGTTTGGAGTTCACTTATCTATTACATATATCCTTTAGCACCACCATATCTGTTAACTAAAGCCAGTTGGTATTTTCCATTATATATTAAGACTATGTTAATATTACAATTTGAAAGCCATTTCGCAGTTTTGTGCTTAAATAAAGTAGAAAATATTTATATTTACATATTTTAGAAGTAATTTATATTCGATAAATCCATTTAAGTTTCCATTTACTTTAAATCAGACGCTTCTGGCATTTCAAACTTTTTTCCGCAAATAGCACAAGTTGTTTTCGCTTTGCAACAGGTACACATGTCACACTTTGTCGGTAATCTAGTCAGTAATCCACCAGTCTCGTACCTTGTACTAGACCAATCAAATCAACCAGTGCAATAAGTAAATAGCTATAAGCCTTAAGCAATAAAGCTTACTTTTTGTCTAAAATCTTCTGGTTTCTCAGTGTCATTAAAACGTTGTTCAACCTTGTTCCATCAACATGTCCGTCCCTTCATCATCAAATAATCGAGTACCTTGCATAAACGAAGAAACTGCACCAAAGTGCAACGGCGCACCCCTGCCCGACATGCATTTCTAACAAGACGTTTTACTAGTTTAAACGATTACATCAACCTTTCACTTAACGCGACACTATCCATCGACACCGACCTCCGCACTACTTACAATTCAATTTGGGCCATGCACTGTCGTCTGTCCTTTGGCCGTAATATAATATTTTCGGCGAGTGCAGAGTGTAGAACTAGAGGCAGGCTATTAAGCTCCAATAATTAAGAGGCAATATTGTCACCGCGCAAACTCGTTCAAAATGGCCAATTAGACTGTGTTACACATAAACACATTGACGCACACTCAACTGCATTTATTTCAATTATGAAACAATGCAATTCTCAAATTACGTTAGCTTACTATAGCGTTCGTAGTTGTATTGTAATTGTAGTTGTATTGACTAGTGGTCAGTCTCAGTGGTCAGTGACTGTGCATTTTCGGTTACCTTTGTCAGTTTTCACTCTCTACTAAGACTGCGCGTTTAGTTGGTTAGCTAAAGAGTTTCAACTTTTTGTTTAAACAAACTACACGCCAGAACAGCCCCCAATAGTTGCATAGCTTGATTGTGCAGCAAAGTAAAACGCTCGCAAAGGAGAGCAAACTGAAAACAAAAAATATTTATTAAAAAATAATCACAACGAGACTGTTGCTGAACGCAAAGTTTTTACAAGGTTAACCCCTTTCCTTTTCTTCGTTTTTCCGTTTATTCGTTTTTTTTCTGATTCTTTTTTATTTTCCCTTCACCATTGACGTTTAAATTGGTTTGCTGACCGAATTAGCCTAAAGTTCAACACGAGGATACCACCCAATAGTTACCACCGAAAAAGGTTACGTATACGCCTGAGCAAATTCGAATCACGCATTTGCTATTGTTTTCGTCTTTTATTGCCGGTCTTCCGTTCGTATGCCACTGTGGCTTAATCTTATATAAGACAACAACAAAATACGAGTGATGTGGAAAGCGAACGATTGAGACTTGGAAGTAATTGTCGCGCGCAGTTTCAATTGTTGTCAAAAACGTCAATAAAATCGGATCAGATAATCCAAGTATATGACGTAGGCTATGAGAACGTGATTAAGGAAGGAGATATGTACTTGTCGTTGGTCCTGCTTTTAAAAATGTTCATTATTATAGACGGGTTTGTGCAAATTAAGGTTGACAGGTTGCCGCTATTGGATACTGACAGGGAATTTAACCTTTCAAATCGGAAACGATTAGCTGCACATTGTCCAACCAAGACCACGAGCATGTCGACGGACGTTTGATCGCAGACAACGGATAAGCCGGATAAGTTTTAGTTACCAGGGATTTTTCCACCAAGCAGCGAACTTGATGGGGACCATACGGAACCAGTTTCGACTTCCTTCTCAATCGTTTTCTTCAATGATGTTTTGCAGTCTATAAACTGATGGTGATCTATGTCAATACCTTTTTAATTTATTATCCGTATTTAATTTAGTTATTCGAAAAATGTGGATTAACAAAACCTAATTAGAATGCGAACAAAAACAATATCGCCCCACAAGCGTTACACATGTCAGGTGGTTTCTTGTAAAGTGCCACCAAGTCAATATGTAATAATTAATTGAAAGCACCGCAATCACTTTCAGTATCTATGTACCTATCTGTTACAATTTACACTTGCTGTTTGGCCCAATTGGCTGCGTCTGGGAGGCGCAAAAAAAGGTGGTGAGTTAAAGGTTTCAATCACATAAAATTATAGCATTCGGAAGCAAGCCAGATATCTGATATAAAGAGACTCTTTGGAAATAATTAATTACATGGAGCTGGTTTTCTGATTTGTTTTAGTTCAAATTATCAAACAGGTTATGGTAAATAGGTTTTGTCGATTTAACCGCCCTATCTGACGAAACTGTAGTTTTTCTCCGTCCCCTTAGTGCTGTCGCAAAAGTGTTAATAAATGTATTACTTTTTTCTTTGATAAAACAGTATTAAGAAAACATCAGTTAACATGTTTGGCTCATTCATATGAAATCTGCGTAGGTACGGTAATAGAAGTTATAAATGTTTGGTATATTCGTCGTTCAAGACGGATTAAAGCTATTAATAAATACAAGATACGGGTTTTTGTAAATGAATTGGAATTTAAGGGAGCAAAAACATCATGTCAAATGCAATATTTCCAGGGTGAGATAAATGTTTATTGGCTAATTTCTCAGGATGTTTCTTATTAAAAGTTAATAGCGAAGACAAAGATACTCAGATCGAACAATATTTTATTTTATTTTATTTTCATTTATTTCAAAATCGCTTACGGACAAAAGTCTTATAAATTTTTGAAAGCCTTTAAATTAATTTAAGAATTTGAGTTTAATGTATTTATTAAGCTATTTACAAAAAAAGAGAAAGCAAGCAATAAAAAGAGAAAAAAGAAAAAGAGGAAAACAAAAATTAAATAAATAGATAGAGATTATCAAAGATTTGCCAAATAGTTGAAAAGTAAACATTTAAATCTTCTTGTGCTCTTTACACTTCTCATACTTATGGGCAGGAGTTCTAAAGGCGAATAACATGGACTAAGAATTGACGCTCAGTAATAAGAAAATTGTATCGAGGTAGTATAAGAGCAAACGACCTTGTTGAATGAGGGAAGTTCAGCTTACCGTGTAAATAATCAGGCTGTTTTGTTTGAATGATTTCATGTAGATAGGTAAGTGAGCGAAAGTTTAATAGATTGTCTAGACTACAGCCAGAAATGCGAACAGCAAAAGAGGAAACGTGCTCATAGCGACGGAGATTATAGACATAACGGGCAATGTTTTTATATGCGACATTTAATTTGCGGTTGGTGGCAGAGTCCAAGTTGCAAAAAATTTCACATCCATATAACATAATGGGTAGTAGTAGCGTTTTGGCAAGAAGAAGTTTGGTTTTTATGGGGATGAAACTTCGAGTGACTTGGAGAACACGGAGACTACCATACACTTTACTGATTACTTTAGTTAGGTGGTCGTTCCATGTGAGGGAACGATTGAAAACTATTCCAAGGTTTCTAGCACTGCTAACATATTCGATTCTATCGTTTTCAAGATTCAGTGGTCTTAAGACTGATAAATCAAAGAATAGATGGGGAGAGCTGTTGATTTGACAGGGTTTAGGCACAGATGATTTCTCTTAGACCAGCGAGAAATGGAAGAAAGGTCCTCATTCATCAATGCAACGGCATCATTCTTTTCCCGAAACGGTCGACTTATCAGAAGCTGCACATCGTCAGCGTAAAGATGAATTATACAATGTTTGACAACTTTTAGTAACTCATTTATGTAAAGTGAGAAGAGAATTGGGCCAAGAATTGATCCCTGTGGCACTCCATTCAAAACATTGAGAAAGATCGATGATTGACCATTTGCCACCACGCATTGTTGCCTTCCGCTAAGGTACGAGAGAATCAACTTACAAGACTCTATAGAAAACCCAAAGAAATTACGCAGATTTTTAAATAAAATTGAATGGTTAACAGTATCAAAAGCCTTTGAGAAGTCTAAAAGCGCCAGAAGAGTAATGTGATCCTTGTCCATTGCGGTTCTTATTTCGTCAGTAACAAAAAGTAGGACAGATTTGCAGCTGCGCTTAGGTCTAAAACCAGACTGGCAAGTGGTTAACAGGTTGTTAATCGATAGATATGATTGTAACTGCTTCATAATGGTTTTTTCAAACACCTTTGATAGAAACGGGAGGATAGCAATGGGTCGGACCTCCGTAGCAGTACACGTTTGCTTTTTAAGAACGGGAATAATTTTAGCCTTCTTCCATTCTGAAGGAAACTCGGATGTAGTCAGGATACTATTGAATACTATTGAATATATAGGCTATAAAGCGCAGTATATGAGGAAGCAATAACTTAACGAACTTAGGTTCCATTAGGTCGAGGCCAGTAGCATTCGATTTGATAGATAATATTGCTTCAACTATGTCTTCTTCACGTATTCTATAAAGCTCATCGAACAGTGATTCCTCTTCAATAGGGGAATCAACAGGTGTAGCAACGTCAAAGGATTGTGGCGTGGAGGTGAACTTTTTCTTGAGAGCATCACAATCGATGTTATCAGCAGACTTCATAGATTGCTTCCCAATACCGATTTCTCGCAGGTTTTTCCATAACTTTTTTCCAGAAACTAATGGACCAACTTTGTGTTCGTAGTAACGCCTTTTTGTTGTTCTGATCAATGCGACGACTTGATTACGAAGTCTGCAATACGATTTGTGGAAGTGCTCCAATTTGAACCGTCTCCATTGATTGTAAGCGGCATCTCGTTTCAACATTAGAGCAGAGATGTCGCCATTCAGCCAAGGTGGGGACGTATGCTTAATGAGACGGGTTTTTAAAGGAACATGGATGTCAAAAAGTTGATTGACGTTATGTCGTAAAAAACAAATTTGTTCGTTTACATTTTCCATGAGGTATATTGAGTTCCAGTCTATGCAATTAAGGTCGCGTACCAGTTCGGATGTGTTTAAATTTGTATAGTCTCTATGTTGGAAACTTTACTGATCAACCCGACAAGCTATATCCAGACTTACATGAGAGTATTTACAGAGCAATTTTTTCACAGTTCTTGGTCATATGACCGAGTGCTCCTATATGGTCCATGTAATATGTCAGTGACTTTTTCCATTAAGAACTTTGAATATTTTTTTATGTATCAATTAATAACACTGAAGTAATTCGTTCAAAAGCACATAATTTTTTAATTATATTCTCTTTAAAAACTGTTGTTTCAATAAATCAATTGATCACCTTGATGGATGCGACTTTTTTTTGTAGCCGGTTTTCGGACTTTATAACAGACTTTTTTTCGATGAAATATCTACTACGAGTACCTGCGAGTAAGTGTTTCCAAGTATTTTCCAAGAACAAAGCCATACAGGTCTGTTACCGCAAACCGGCGTCCTATCCCTCTTCTTTGGAACTAGATGGTGCATGTACTACCGATATGTCTGGAAGGTGAGGGCTGCAGGGTGCTTGCCCCTTTGGAAAAGGTTGCCATCGCCGTCTCTGGAAAACACCTCTTTAAAGGAACCCTGCGAATTGCTCTTAATAACCAAACGAGATGTGCAGATCGTTGTGGCATTGCTCTAAGCACACACAAAACCGAACTTGTCCTATACTCCACGAAATACAAAATCTCACATATTGACCCACCCCATATTAATGGTACAATGCTAACTTTTTGCGACGAAGCTTAACTCTTGGATCTTATCTGCGATAGGAAGTAAAGCTGAAAACGCAACATACAAGATAGAGTCAAAGAAACTACAGTAGGGCTTTTCTCTTGCAAAAAAGCCATTGGCAACAAGTGGTGATTACAATCCTGCATCACTCACTGGCTATTATGTATCGGGGAGGGTTATCTGGTGGACCGCCTTAGATAAAGCGATAAATCGTGATAAGTTGGGCAAAGTCCAGCATACAGCTTGTCTGTGCATTAGCGAAGCACTATGAACAACTTCCTCGGCAGCACTGGACATTCTGCTTCATCTTGAACCCCTCGATATATTAAGCAGTTCAACAGCTGCCTTTTCCGCCTCCCGCTTAAAAGCTACCTGACAGTGCATGATATTGGTCACTATATCATTCTGGACTCATTTCAGTCTCCACTAAGAAACTTAGACTGCAAAATACCGAAATTTCAGTTAACAGAAAGTACAATTAACAACATTACCTAATTTACCTGCTAAAGGTTCTCTAGGTATAGGTTAGGTAAGGAGTGATTGGCAGTCGGCAGAAGCCGACCGACTTAGACCAATAAAAAGTCCATTGTAATACCACGTGGATCTATCTTCTTCCTACTCGTTGAACCGGTTGGAGTTTTTAAAAAAGTTTGAAAGATTTTTAATGTCAATATTTATAAGATCATTGAGATCATTATAGAAGAAAGCTCCCAGATGGATTTGTTGTCATTGAGAGAGAGCAGGGCAGGTGTAGAGAAGGTCTCCTCCTCCTTCTAGTCCAAGCAACTTCCGCAGAAGTCATTTATGTAGGCCCAAGCCTTGTTGCATGCTTGCCTATGAAACAGTGTCCGGTGATGACACTAATTCTTGGAAGTTTTTGTCAAAACTTAGCTGAGGGGTGGTGTAGTGTATGTAGCTAGAAGAAATTCTGATTTATTTTTCTAATAGAGGAGTAGCCGATTTCCTTCTCGGTCCACGGGAAGTTGCTTTGAGGCGGACAGCCGCACTTTTGCGCCGTTTGTTTACCAAGGATATCAACATGTGTAATGTGAAACAGAATATTCATTGCAGCAGAAGGAGTAGTACGCCGTACTCCACTCATGCAGAGACACACAGGTCGGTGGACTTAGTTGAGCTTAATAAAGCGGATTTTAAAAATATTTAAACATGAGCATGAAGGACCCCTAGAGAGTATCTATGTATATATTTTAAACTTCAGCTTCCTACTTCAACTTTTGATTTTTCGATTAAACAGTTTTGTTCTAAATTGTGGGCGTGTAAGTAAACTTATTTGAAAAATGTTAACTCCCGAGCATTTTAAGGGTCTAAAGACAATAAATTAAAAAGCACTCTAGCTCAAAATTCTAGAACTTGATTATGTCGGACCATTAGAGAGTATATGGTTTCTAGCTCCGGTTTAAAGGCATTGATTTTTGCCGACGGACGAATGGGCAGCTAGATCGACATTAATATCGACGCTGATCATGAATATAGTAGGTTTGACGGTCTATGGGCAGTATTAAGGTATGTTACAAACTATAAGTCAAAATTAATATAGCCTTAGAATAGGGTATAAAAACTACCCTAAACTCAACTCAACGAAAAAAACGGATGGTTACCCATCTAAGCTTACTTATAACAGTTATACAACTGCTGATTGCTAGCTGCAAGTTATATGTTTGCTGGTCATTTTTGGAAGTCATTTGTTGAAATCATTCTTCACATACATGACTAAAATATTTTAGGTATCTAACAGGCGGTTCCCAAATGAATTTTAGTAATTTCACATTCGAGTTGGAAACAATTTTAAGATTTGTTTCTTCTCTGAAGACCAACTAGTCTTCAGGTCCTGACGGCATTGCACCGATTGTTGATTCTTAAAAAATGTAGTCATGGAATTGATCCATATCATAAAAAGCTGTTTGAATTGTCCATTTATAATGGTAAATTCATTAATCTATGCGAAAGTGGTTTTATCACTTACTTTCTTTTGGTGGCGCTTACAGTCCGGGGTGGACCACGGAATTAACCAACAAGCCCTCCCCCCAGTTCGGTCCCTCGCTGCCTCCAGTTACGCACACGTAATTGGTTGAGGTTGTTCTGAAATTGTGCGCGCCACCTAAGGTGGGGTCTTCCTCTGCTGCGTTGACCCTCAGGGTGGATTCGAAGATAGAAGTTTTATCACACCTGTATTTAAAAAAGGCGAACGTGGTGATATCACTTATTATAGGCCTATTGCAAAGATTTCATGTATTCCTTAGCTTTTTGAACAAATTGTCCGTGAAAAGTTAATATTTCTCTGTCGCAATATAATTTGTAATAAACAGCATGGATTTGTTAAAAACAAGCCCACTGTCACTTATCTGACAAGTTTCTTGAATGACTTAGACAATAGGGACGAAATGGATTGCATATACACGGACTTCTTCAAGGCTTTCGACCACTTGTCTCATGGAATAATCAAATTCTAGCTCACTGCTTATGGTTTCCCGCCAGGTTTCATAAAATGGGTTGATTCACACGTTAGATCAAGGGTTTATCATATTAATAATGTTAAGGTTCATTATTCTATGCGAAAGTGGTTTTATCACTTACTTTCTTTTGGTGGCGCTTACAGTCCGGGGTGGACCACGGCCTCAACCAACAAGCCCTCCCACCAGTTCGGTCCCTCGCTGCCTCCAGTTACGCACACGTAATTGATTGAGGTTGTTCTCCAATTGTGCGCGCCACCTAAGGTGGGGTCTTCCTCTGCTGCGTTGACCCTCAGGGTGGGTTCGAAGATAGAAGTTTTATCACACCTGTATGTAAAAAAGGCGAACGTGGTGATATCACTTATTATAGGCCTATTGCAAAGATTTCATGTATTCCTTAGCTTTTTGAACAAATTGTCCGTGAAAAGTTAATATTTCTCTGTCGCAATATAATTTGTAATAAACAGCATGGATTTGTTAAAAACAAGCCCACTGTCACTTATCTGACAAGTTTCTTGAATGACTTAGACAATAGGGACGAAATGGATTGCATATACACGGACTTCTTCAAGGCTTTCGACCACTTGTCTCATGGAATAATCAAATTCTAGCTCACTGCTTATGGTTTCCCGCCAGGTTTCATAAAATGGGTTGATTCACACGTTAGATCAAGGGTTTATCATATTAATAATGTTAAGGTTCATTATTCTATGCGAAAGTGGTTTTATCACTTACTTTCTTTTGGTGGCGCTTACAGTCCGGGGTGGACCACGGCCTCAACCAACAAGCCCTCCCACCAGTTCGGTCCCTCGCTGCCTCCAGTTACGCACACGTAATTGATTGAGGTTGTTCTCCAATTGTGCGCGCCACCTAAGGTGGGGTCTTCCTCTGCTGCGTTGACCCTCAGGGTGGATTCGAAGATAGAAGTTCTATCACACCTGTATTTAAAAAAGGCGAACGTGGTGATATCACTTATTATAGGCCTATTGCAAAGATTTCATGTATTCCTTAGCTTTTTGAACAAATTGTCCGTGAAAAGTTAATATTTCTCTGTCGCAATATAATTTGTAATAAACAGCATGGATTTGTTAAAAACAAGCCCACTGTCACTTATCTGACAAGTTTCTTGAATGACTTAGACAATAGGGACGAAATGGATTGCATATACACGGACTTCTTCAAGGCTTTCGACCACTTGTCTCATGGAATAATCAAATTCTAGCTCACTGCTTATGGTTTCCCGCCAGGTTTCATAAAATGGGTTGATTCACACGTTAGATCAAGGGTTTATCATATTAATAATGTTAAGGTTCATTATTCTATGCGAAAGTGGTTTTATCACTTACTTTCTTTTGGTGGCGCTTACAGTCCGGGGTGGACCACGGCCTCAACCAACAAGCCCTCCCACCAGTTCGGTCCCTCGCTGCCTCCAGTTACGCACACGTAATTGATTGAGGTTGTTCTCCAATTGTGCGCGCCACCTAAGGTGGGGTCTTCCTCTGCTGCGTTGACCCTCAGGGTGGGTTCGAAGATAGAAGTTTTATCACACCTGTATGTAAAAAAGGCGAACGTGGTGATATCACTTATTATAGGCCTATTGCAAAGATTTCATGTATTCCTTAGCTTTTTGAACAAATTGTCCGTGAAAAGTTAATATTTCTCTGTCGCAATATAATTTGTAATAAACAGCATGGATTTGTTAAAAACAAGCCCACTGTCACTTATCTGACAAGTTTCTTGAATGACTTAGACAATAGGGACAAAATGGATTGCATATACACGGACTTCTTCAAGGCTTTCGACCACTTGTCTCATGGAATAATCAAATTCTAGCTCACTGCTTATGGTTTCCCGCCAGGTTTCATAAAATGGGTTGATTCACACGTTAGATCAAGGGTTTATCATATTAATAATGTTAAGGTTCATTATTCTATGCGAAAGTGGTTTTATCACTTACTTTCTTTTGGTGGCGCTTACAGTCCGGGGTGGACCACGGCCTCAACCAACAAGCCCTCCCACCAGTTCGGTCCCTCGCTGCCTCCAGTTACGCACACGTAATTGATTGAGGTTGTTCTCCAATTGTGCGCGCCACCTAAGGTGGGGTCTTCCTCTGCTGCGTTGACCCTCAGGGTGGGTTCGAAGATAGAAGTTTTATCACACCTGTATGTAAAAAAGGCGAACGTGGTGATATCACTTATTATAGGCCTATTGCAAAGATTTCATGTATTCCTTAGCTTTTTGAACAAATTGTCCGTGAAAAGTTAATATTTCTCTGTCGCAATATAATTTGTAATAAACAGCATGGATTTGTTAAAAACAAGCCCACTGTCACTTATCTGACAAGTTTCTTGAATGACTTAGACAATAGGGACAAAATGGATTGCATGTACACGGACTTCTTCAAGGCTTTCAACCACTTGTCTCATGGAATAATCAAATTCTAGCTCACTGCTTATGGTTTCCCGCCAGGTTTCATAAAATGGGTTGATTCACACGTTAGATCAAGGGTTTATCATATTAATAATGTTAAGGTATGTTAAAATTGCACCAATATTCTGATCAACGCTGATGATATGAAAATTTATAGATCTATCAGTAATCAGAAAGACAGAATTCTTTTTCAAACCGACATTAAAAGCTTCGCCACTTTGTGTGTTAAAACCGTTTTATTCGTGAATCATACTAAATATCAGCATATGACATTCTCTAGAAAGAATATCCCTTCCACCTTTCAATATTCAATGTCTCAATATACTCTTCGTCATGTTGATAGTTTTAAGGATCTTGGAGTTTATTTCGATCCCAAACTGGATACCAAGCATATTAATTTTATTGTTGATAAATCTAATTCTAGGCTGGGTTTCGTAAAAAAGTGGTCTAAAGAATTTATTGACTTACGTTTCTATGCCATTTTATAATCGTTTTGTTCATTCGAATCTAAAGTCTGCTTCAAAAGTGTAAACAATATTTTCTACAACATTCCTTCAAACGAATAGAGTCCTTTCAGCGTACATTTATTCGATTTGCCCTTGGAAGACGTCCATGGGATGATCCATTTAACCTTCCTCCTTACAGTCAACGTATTAACGTTTTTTACATGATGCCGCTTTATTAACAGCGATCATCAAAGGGATACTGACCTATAGGTGACCATGCGGCCAAGCTGGGCATCCCATACAATACACACTGCCGCAGTTGCAAAGTGACAACTGAAAAAGAAACCCTAATTCACTTTTTATGCACCTGTCCGGCTTTAGCTAGGACCAGACTACGAACATTGGGAAGCCCTTTCTTCAATACAGTTGAGGAAGTCTCCGAGAAAAGTATCAGGAACTGATAACTTTGTGGTAACAAAACGGCACTCGGTGCTAATTGGGTTTGTCTTATGAAACCGCCACACCTACCTACCTACCTACCATTAACAAAGGCTTAACAGCGATATTATTTTTTTACAGCAGCTTATATCCGGTCATATAGATGCACCTGATTTGCTGTCTTCTATTGGCTTTAATTTCCACGAGTAGAATCTTTAATCTAAATGATCATGTGATTGACTTGCATGTTAGTAAAATTGAGTTTACAAATATTTTGCGTAATAATGCCTTAGTGACTTAAATTACGGGACGGACCTACAATTGTAGGCTGAATCCGAACAGCAAATTTGAGAAGCTTGTCATGACAATTGCTACACTTGAATGTTTGTCAGACGTTTGCAAGAGGTGGGGCAGTGGGAAAAAATTGAGATGTTACTTGGCGCCGGCGGGATTTGAACCGGGGATCTTTCGATTAATTGTCGAACACACACAGAAAAAGAGTAAACAATGCAGTATCCACCTTGGCCTTGGCATCAACTTTCAGCCGTATGCTGATGACGTTGTGTTGATTTCCAGGACAAAGTTTGGTGAAACAATTGATGACATCATACAGAGGGGCAAAGGTAACCAAGGAGTGGTTCCATACAACGATAGTACTATTCCCAAGAAAAATACATATACGCGAAACGTGTGCCACCGAGACAATGCGTACTTTTGCAATCGCAGCCATGGAAGTGCTCTTGGAATTGACTCCTCACCACATCACGGTGATGGACACGGCGATTCCATTGTACATATAGTATATCAGTAACTTGACACCGGTCATGGGGTAAGACGATAGACACTTTAAATGGTCCTTAATACGAAGGCTCTTGTTATCGGGATACCTCCGAAGCAGCAATGCCATCATTAGGCAACATCACTTGGCTGTTTTTATACCCTATTCTAAGGGTATATTAATTTTGACGCATAGTTTGTAACATACCTTAATATTGCCCATAGACCCCTAAAAGTTACTATATTTATGATCAGCATCGATAGTAATGTCGATCTAGCCATGTCCGTCCGTCCGTCCGTCCGTCTGTGGGCAAAAATTAGGCCTTTAAACTGGACCTAGAGAGCTGAAATTTTAACCATATACTCTCTAGGGTCCCGAAATAATCAAGTTTACGAATTTTTGAAATCCGCCCACAGACACGCCCACAAACTCAAAAAAACAAAATTTTGGAAAAAATCGAATCTTGAGCTAGAAAGCTGAAATTTTTTATATATGATCTATGACTCCTAAAACTGCTCGGGATAAAAAAAATTCAAAATCCGCCCACTGACACGCCCACAAATAAATAAAATAAATTTTGTATACCCTATTCTAAGGGTATATTAATTTTTGAAAACCCAAAGTTTGAGTTAGGAAGCTCAAATTTATAATATATACTCTCTAGGAGCCCTTTATTCTCATGTGTTAATTTTTTTTAAAAACGCCTACTGACACGCCCACAATTAAATAAAACAATTTTATTGAAACACCCAAGTTTGAGCTAGGGAGCGTTTTTTTTTATAAAATCCTTTAAATGTTATATAACAAAATATGTAGAGCGTTCTTAACAATTCAACCATACTTAGACTTTTGTCATGCCCACTTATGAGGGATAGGAATAAGAATAGGGTATCCAACAGTTCGCCCAAGCGGACTGTAGCCCGTCCCTATGTTTATATTTTAAGTCATGTTTGAAGTTTTGCACTGATTGAGCTTTATTTATGGCACACGCTCCCGCATTTCTATTTCGGCCAATGCTTAACATTTTCTGAATAATGTCCATCGCACACGATAGTGCATCGGTCCAGGATTCTCTGGGAACTTAACCAATTAGCATGTGGGTGCGGTTTTCTGAATCGATTCATTATAAGTAATGTCAGGCCCCTATAGGACCGCTTTAACCTAGTGGTCACATTGGTTCTCGTCTTCTACAGTAGCAAGAAGCGCATGCGGTAAGGTTTTATTATACCGCTCTATATGGCCGTTGGCTCTTTGAGCTCTCATAATATGTAGAGCTGCGTGTTCTTTAAAGAATTCCTCAACAAGTTTTGAGATGAACGCCGTACGTCTATCCAATTCTATGCACCATGGAGTGCCGAAATTTTATGACAAATCAACTACAAAGTTGATCAGATACATATTTCCTAATGTCGATTTAACAAAAGGTCACAGCTGGTAGCTGGGAACACTTTATTTGATGACGCCTAGTACTCCTCTGTTCTGTAATTTATTTTTTGTCATCTGTCACAAATATCCTAAGCATTTTGTTTAAAGACTCAAGTAGGCCAACTTTCGAATTTCAACTTAGGAGTTAAGATTTACAGATTTTTTAAATAATGCATTTAGCCCGGAACCAGGAGAGCTGGGGAAGGCCCCCGTACAGCCGAGACATACTTTCCTTTGGAGTTAGGTGAAAGCAGCAGTAACGTATTTACGTGAAAGCTTATTCCACCAAACAGCCGATGCATAGCTCAAAATGGTCTTATCATAACCGTGTTAATCCATAGGACTCTTTTCGGTGAGCTCAACATGCTTCGACCGAAAAAGTTTGCTATCCAGGATGACTCCCAGATATTTTCCTTCATTGTAGAGTTAGATTGTGGCGCCTTTTAGCACTGGCTGAATCAAGCCGATCAGTTTCCTCCTTCTCGCAAAAAGAACAACTTCAGTTTTGAGAGGATTAACCGAGAGCCCATTCCTAGTGCACCATTCGTCGATCGTCGATGCGGCCGCCTGCGCTTTGCCGCAAACAGTCGCTAGGCATGAACAGAAAGTACGGCAACATCATCCGCGTATGCCTGAACGTAGACGTTAGAACTGTTTAGTGCGTTCAACAGAGAGTCCACCAACACGCACCACAGCAGTGGAGACAGAAAGCTGCCTTCCGGGCAGCATTTATTTACCCCCACCATCACATAACGGCCACTTTGCTTAAATCCACACCACCAATGACTCGTCTACGCCGTGTTGTCTGGCAGAGCAACACATGCTATCAAGAGTCGCATTGTCAAAAACACCCTCAATTTCGATGAAAATGCCCATTGCGTATTCTTTCTTGTTAAGCGCGCTCTCAATCCTAACAACTAGATTTTGGAGCGCAGTCTCGCAAGATTTTCCGCTTTGATAGGCATGTTGCATCTGAGATAGTGGGTGCAATCGTAAAGCAGTTTTGCGCACGTGAAGCTCAAGCAGCCCTTCACCAAAAAGGAAGTCAGACTGATTGGTCTGTAGCTTTTGCCGAGTAAGTAGTCATTTCTGCCAATTTTTGTTATAAATGCCGCTCTAACTGTACGTCACAAAAGCAAAATTTCAACGAGCTGTTCCCTTTTTGATTTCAAATCAATTTCGAAATCGATCAACTTTAGATTTAGTTAAACAATAGTTAATAAAACGGCCCAAAGTGAATTGTTGTACCCACCATAGCTAGTTCGCAGTAAGTGAATGCAATAAGTAAAGCTATTTGAAGTACTTGTTATGTAGACATTTTTTTTTAATTAAACGCTTGTTTTATCAAACATCCCGTTTATAACTTATAATACCTTCTTAATTAACATCGCGAGAATTAATTTCAATGTCACAATCAACCCAGAAGGCCAAAGAAGCATACCAGATCGTACTATCCATTTTAGTAATTTTCGAATATATTTGGTGCCTTAAACGTCCATTAATATGCACAACTATAGCTATAACTGAACTTATTTCCTGATAAGTGCACAACGAAAATATGCCATCGAACAATAAATCATTAATCTCCCAACATCTCATAATACGATGTTCAATAAGAAATATCTGAGTATCTCAGGTCTCATCTCATCTATGTAATTTCACATCAATATTCTATATCGAAGCATATCGTCGGAACAACGTTTGAACTTTATCGAGTAAGATATGGATGAAAAGCCCCATTCACAATATCTTCAAATCACCTTAATTTCTTTCCGATCATCATAGTTCCTCCATTAAGTCGTGCGCTGCCCACTCTGCACTTCAATATACAAACACACAATTCTACCAACAAAAGTGCTAATTCACCAATCGCTGAAATTATGCAACCAACAAGTTTGACTGCATCCCAAGAGTGCTGCGCTCCAAACCATAGTTAAACCGAAAAGGGGACCAGTAGTCCATCCACTGGCCCAAACCGGGCCAGTATCACCAGTAGGTACAGACAAAAAGGTCAGCCAGTGCAAGGAGAATTGCCATACACATAAACAGCATAAATTACTAAAGTTGAACTCGCTTTCCGACCCTAGTGCGCGCCATCCTCTTGCCAGATCATCTGCAGTTGTAGATCTGCCAGTAATCTGCATCTATACATTTAAGCAGAAAAAAGATGCACTTCGTAATGCTGTGGGTGGAATGAGGAACAATATTTGACAGACCCTTTCCCCGCCACTCATATCGCATGGCCAACCATTAACATTTGCTACGTAGCGTAGGATGAGTCTTTAAAAGCAGGATGCACACATACTCACGTAACTCTTAAGTCCTCAACAATGTCCAAAGAACACAAATTGCATGCCACCGACGTCATTGTAAGCGTGCTCACTCGTAAAGTTGAAAGTTTATCACTGATCATTTCACTATTTCACTTTTATCCAGCGAATTATACACTAACCTCCCTCGGGACGATGCATAACTATCAGTTTAGTAACTCGTAACGTTTATCGTCTGTCATGTCTGGTTGTATTTATCTTCCAAGAAATTACATCGACGACGACTGCATTTACAGTTTGTAAGCCGAATAAGACGCCATCTCTGCAGGCGCAAATCCAATTGGAAAGGTCAGCTTTACACACTGCGTTAAGTGAACGTCATAACTGACCTTACTAGGTTTTTATGACATCCGAATTGCAAATAAAAAAATAAAACAAAAAAAAATGTGACCAATTTAAACTACCCATTGAAGGCGAATGTTTACATTAATTTGTTCTATATGCCAGTAATGTGTGTTCAATCGCAATTGCCAAGGTGAATAGCAATGACATTCAACTTCACTAACGCTAAAAAGCAAATGTGAAAAGCTGAACTCAAAATCGAAAAAGAGGTTATTTTTGTTAATGGCTTGGTGTAGCTACGTTGCGGTTAAGTGAATTTGAGTGAAGTTCAATTTTCAAGGCAAAGACGTGGATCTTACAAGTGTATTTATTAGGAGGCTCTATAAGGACTTGTGGAGAAATGTTGCCGGTTTCATAGAGATTCTATCATATAGATTCTTTGATTCTTAGTTAAGACGCGTTCTTGGTGAGATAAATGAAATCCTAAAAAAGTTTTTGCAAATTAACCTAACAACTGTTTTCCGGACTCTTGGGGGAAACACGCAATAAGCGCTTGATCGTCATTTTGAGACTACTCACGAGACTACTGACGTACCATCCTGAGGAGTTGAGGAAGTAAATAATGTTTATAAAACCTATGCCCGAAATATTGGTGAAATGGATCAGTGGTTAGTGCGTTAGACTACTGACCAAGGGGTCTCAGGCTTGAATCACGCCGAGCTCAGTTACACCAAAAAATGTTTCGACTGCTTGACCCCTCTCGAAAGTCAGGCAAACATCCAAGAGTATAAATTCTTGAGAAGGTTCCTAAATTTGTCATTCGGGGTCAACGTAAAATCGGGAGTCTCTTGAATCCCCATCCTAGAAATTGTATGGGCCGTAAATGCGTAATATTTTATGCCTTACATGTCAGACAAGTCATTAAAGAATGGTTTACCTATTTTGTGATGTCTCGTTTCGGCATAAGCTGGACCTCCGCAAAGCAAATGAAACAATCTCCAATCAGCTGCATATTGTGGGGAATTTCAAGCTTGGCTGCTGTGTGCTGATATCCATACTAATGTCAACCAATCCTTCAACACCCTACACTCCTACAGAGAAATATTTCTGGAGATTGAGTTTGGGTGTGGTGAGAATTTTGTCCTTTACTACTTATCAATTTAATTATGTTGATGGCCTAACTTAGGCGGCCACCATGCCAAGGAACCACATGAGGATAAAACGTACTTCCAGAGAACCATTGTTGGTCCCTACTTTTTGCCAAAAGTTTTTCTACATGCGTAAAAAGTTATACAAGCTTTCTTCACTCGGCGTTCAATGTTTACCTTCCAGATGTGTTTGGGGTCTGACATCACTCCTAAGTTTGTGACACTAACGGATAGAGATAGTTGTTGGTTGTTTAGTCAGGGAAGTCTGGAGTTTGGTATTTAGCTCTGCGCTAATCGTTCTATTGTAAATAAGCACTTTAGTTTAGAAAAAATAATAATTAGAAATTGATAACATTAATATGGAGGGTTTGAATAATACACGTGTTCAAAGCGCATCAATAAACTTATTACTATTTTACTAACTTATCTGTTTTGCTTATTTCAACGGTTGTTCTTCTTCCGCTTGTTGAAAGTATATCTTTGTTATTTCCTCTCAGACGATTAGCGTCAAACCAAAATCCTTGGCATATAATAATCTATCCCGAATCTATTTGAAGTGTTTATAAATAAGTTACACAACAACAGTGGCGTGGCGTGGATAATTTTAAAAGGGAAGACGTTGAAAAATTTAGTCACCTATAAAAATAAAAATCTTTAAAACCTGAAATAAAATAATTTTTAATGGGGATATTGTATCTACATAATATTCATTCCACATTGACTTAGCAAAAATATTCTAGCCACATTTTTTATACTTCAAGACATTAATATTTCAATCAACAATGAGCTTAAAGCATAACAAAAGTGGCTTCAAAAGAAGCCGGTCTTGACAGACGCATGATACAATAACTTAAAAAAATTCAGCATAATGTGGATAGTATTTTTAAAATAAGAAAATTCAGAAGAATTATATGGATAATTCTTTATATTTGTTAAAATATAAAAACGATACAAATAATAATGTCAGCAATAAAAATAAATCAAAATTAAAAACAGCTAAAATTCACACACTTAAAAAAAAAAGTGAAAAGTTTTGTTAAAATATTAGTTCTTTATAATTATTTGTATTCTAATGCTATTCGACGATCTTTTTTGATAAACTCTGCCAATACCCTTTCATAGAAGTTTGGTCTATTTTTAATTTTAAGAAGAAGTCTTCTTTCTATCGATATGAGGGCTAAATCAGAGAGCCTATCCTCGCCCTGTGAGTTTCTTAAATAAGTATGAATTCTTTTTAAAGCAGAAAAAGACCTCTCAACGGAGGCGACGGAAATGGAAAGTGTTAAAAGTAAACTACTTAAGTTTAAGACTTGAGGGAACACTTCTTTCAATGCTTCACTATTCAAATGGTTGTGAAGGTCGAGAACCTCAAACTGCCGAAGTGACGACGAAGAATATAAAACATTAAGTTCATTTTTTAATGCCGTGAAGTCAAAAATTCTAGGAAAAAACTTAATTAGGGAAGATATTTTTACATCTGGACTGGAACGAGAAAAAGTGTCATACTTCAAATTATTTAGTAAATCCAAAAATGTAAGATTACTAAATGATTTATATCTGGCATTTATTTGGCTAACTATATTGTCTTTAATTTCAACAAAAAGGCGCTTATAATTCGTCTTCAAATCGAAGTCAAGCAACCTGCGTTTACGTGGAGGTTCGATGCAATCATTTACGCTGTCATAAATAACTTCAAACATATTTAAAAAGTCAGAGCTTATCCATGACTCAAAACGTTCGATTTCTTGCTTGGCATAACTAACGTCTGTTTGTTTTTTTTTGAATTAAATTAAATAATACATCGGTCTTTGCAAATATTTCAGAAAGGGTAAGAAGCAAAAAACAGAATTCCTTGCTCTCTAATTTATTTAATAAACTTTCTGCCATCGAAAGTGTGTCAGTATCCCATTCCCTAGAGTCATTAATTATTTTACTAAAAGTTTCAATTATATCTATTCTACAGTTAAAGATTACGTTTATTATTCTTGAATGATAATGCCATCGAGTTTCCGATACTCCTGGCATGCGTCGATTGGAAATTTGTTTTAAAAGATTGGACCGCTTTGTGGATTTATTAAAAAATCGAACGATGCTATTAGTATAGCCAAAAAATAGTTTAAGTTCTGCTATGTTTTCTAGAGATCGGGATAGTACTAAATTTAAAACATGTGCATAACAAGGAATAAAATTTGCCATCGGGCATTCATCAAGGACCTTCTTTTGAACACCACCCCCCTCGCCGGACATAACTGCGGCACCATCGTAGGATTGTCCTATTAACTTTTCCTTGCAGTCGTATGTTTCAAGAATTTTAAATATATGATTGGATAACTCATTTGCATTACGACTTGCGCTAACGTCAAAAAATCCAAGAAATCTTTCTGGTATACCATCCTCTGACAAGTACCGAAATATGGCACTCAGTTGTTCCCTATGACTCAAATCTGGTGTTTCGTCGATCATAATCGACACGAACCGAGCATCCTTGATTTCCGTTTTAATTTCGGATTTAATAACCGCCGCGATACTATGTATTAAATCGTTTTGAATATCGTTGGATAAACCTGAAAAAATTGGATTGTGTGTACTTGAACACTGCTCTAAATGGGATTCCAATAAAGTGTCATATTTAGATAAAAAATAAACCGCTTCGACATAATTGCCACGATTATCTGAACTAGACCTTTCATCATGACCGCGAAATGCTAACTCCTGTCTGCCTAATAAAATGACCGTGTCAATAAAACGTTCCATTAGTTTCCGATTTTTATCTACTTTTTTATTATGAACAACGAAAGAATTTCCTAAAGAAGTTTCAATGCGATTCGTGCCGAATTCGTGTAGGGATAAACAACAACGAATATGTTTTTCTGTCTTAATATGTTTTTTCGAAGAATTAACTAAATTATTTATATTAGTGAAACCTGTTCGGCTCCAAACACTGACGGAGTTTGAAAAAAGAAGACAAGGAAAACAAAACATTTTATTAAGCTTGCAACTCCCAGTTAGCCACTTATATTTTTGGTATAAGGAAACATTAAAATATGTCACAAAACCATCTCTCCTTTGGTAATTAATATTTATAAAAGGCATAGAGCGCCCTACGTCTATAACTTTTTTTTTATCAAGAAAAGATAGCTTACTAAAACTATTTGAATCCTCCAGGAGGAAATCAGTTAAACAGCAATCTACACTAATCAAAGACATTTCCAAAAAAAAATCTAAAACTGCACTAAAATTAAGAAGCTAAAATGTTTTTATCAGTAAGTTGGTAATAAAAGAAACTAGAAAATTACACATTAACCTTCACTTTCACTTTCACATCTAACTTTTCACTATTTTAATTTAAGATTTTATCAAATTGGCTTTACAAAACACTAGATTTTTTCAAGTTATTGCACTTGTGCAACGCAGTCTGTCAATAAATTCCAACTGATTCTAAATTAAAATTTGAATTCCTGCTTAAAAAAAAACAAGTGTCGGTATTTTATTTGACATGAACTTCTCTTAAGCGATATTCTGAATTTACTCTGCTGACAAATTGCCATAATATTCTACCATATTTTATTTCATAAGACAAAAGTATAACAATAAATTTGTAAAAACATCGAAGCATTAACTATCACAAGAGAGAAAAATGAAAGCTCAACTTCTTACATCAACACGCATATCAATATCAACATCAAATTCAAAATCAAGAATCAACCCACATAACACATTCAGATATTATGTCATAAGAAAAAAGAAATAAGTCAAAGAACACCGTGTTATTAGACACAATGTTGCAAAAAAACGAGTCAAACGTAGCACCTGCATTCCTGCAACATGTTGATATCTTCCGATTGAAACGCAATGCTAATCGCAAAAGGGAGAATGAAATGAAACAATTCCAAGTATTCAGCGTGAGATTTGGTTTATAAGACGAAATGTAGCGTCTTTTTCTTTGAATATAAAAGCGGGTGTTGAACAAAGAGGATCGGAACCGCAATGCTTGTAGAAGAAAGGGATATAAAACAAGTAAATAAGACGGAAAAATATTTTTTATTCTATTATAGAGAGCAGCGGTAGTTGAAAACTTTTTACTAAGAGTATTTTTGTGACTCTTCGTTGGTTTGTTGTTTGTGATTTGTGGATTGTGGAATGTGGTTGAATCTTGATTCTTGAATGAGGTATGAAGATGCAGACGAGAGGTAGAATGAAAATATTAAACTTATTCGATAGCTTATGTGTGAGTGTGTGTGTAGATTTTATTTTATAATTAAAATACGGGACGGGTTTCATTTTTCATATATTTATTTGGCAGATAGTGCTTACTTTTGGTGGATTTTTAAAAGGGAAGACGGTAGGAATCGTGTTATATGGACGCCACGCCACTGCACAACAATATCATTGTAGTACAAGTCAAAAAAATCCAAAAGGAAAAAAAGATAGGAAAAAGCCTTCATGCATTCCTGTCAGTGAAATTACATGCGCACTCTCTGCGCGCTCTTCCACTAGAACACCTCTAGGTAGTGGGGTTCCCCGCGCACAAAATCTGGGTGAAGTAGTTCCTGTAATCAGGAATGCTTGCAGCACCAGTGGAATTCTGCCTGTCGCCGGAAAACTTATCGGAAAGAAATACACACTATCCTATAAGGAAGACTGGCGAAGACAACAGCATGCCCGAGGCAGAGCGCAAACACTGGGAAGATCCTCTTTTACAGGTAGCCATGACATCTTTAGAGTGCGTTCAAAAGGTGGGCTATGAACTAAGGAACAGAACCTTCATATCGAAGTGCTCAACGCAGGAAACCCTTGAATGGCGAATGTGCTAGCGCGACTACACGTACACCCCCAGAACCCTGGACTTGATACTAGTGAATGGAGTGTTCATTTCTATAAGGAGAGTAGAAACGAGGACGATAAGGAAGACTCACTCTTGTTGTTTTCTTAGACAAAGGTTCTATCGAGATTATAAAGTCCATTTATGTCGTGCTCCTTATTTGCACCTAAGAAGGATTTAATTCTTTCTTATTTCCAAGTGAGTGCTAGTAATGGAAAGAAACCCAAGTATATTTCAATGATTATATTTACTCAGATAAACCTTCAATATTTTAAGGCTTCTACTGCCCTCATCAGTAAGAAGCTTCCCGTGTTGAATACAAACCCCACAAAACGTCCATACAGGAGTCATGGGTGTGGAAAAATCGCATCTGTATTCTGTGGCCTTGGAGGTGTCACAGAGCATTGTCACGAGTATCGTCACGACCGTGATACAGCGAATTCCAAAGTGAATGCGAAGCCATAACTTTAAAGGAGAAATCTGAAAAAAAAAACAACTAGATGCGCCTCAGTAAGTAAGCGAAACCCCGAGCAGAACGCCAGTTCCATAATGGAGCTCAGAACTGCAAAGAGTACGCCCAGAAATTAGAAAACTTCTAAATATGTCACTCAAGACTGATTTGGAGCAGGAGTGTAATCTCTATCGATAGAAACAAATAGAATATAATATAGAATTTCTGCGAACAGATCGAAGCACTAGGTGAAATGAGTTGGAAGGTTTAAGTTCAAACTGGAATCACTTAGAAACTACGACGGCACCTTCACTGAGACGAAAGCGGAAACTCTTAGTCATCTCACTTTTCAGGTAAAAAGAAAACAGTTGCTTCGGATTCTCTTCTTCACTGCTGTCCTGGTACTGGCATACATATATACCAAGAACCTGGCGCACAGTAAGAGCGGCATTGATACCAAAACTTGGCCGAAATTACCACTCATGGCTTCCATCTTGCTGAGAAACATGGAAAGACTAGTCGAGCTTCATGTGCGTAAAACTGCTTTGCGATTGCACCCCCTATCTCAGATGCAACATACCCATCAACGTGAAAAATCTTGCGAGACTGCGCTCCGAAATCTAGTTGGCAGGATTGAATGCGCGCTTGACACTAACGAATAATCGATTAGCATTTTCATCGATATTGAAGTCGCTTTTGACAATGTGACTTTTGGCAGCATGTGTAGCTCTGCCAGACATCACGGTGTAGATGAATCATTGGTGCTATGGATTAAAGCAATCGAAAAGAAAAGAACGTTGCTTGCGAATGCGGACTGTGGCCTTTATGTGATTGTTATGATGTTACGCTCAGGCGTACGTGGATGATGTTGAAGTACTTTCAGCATCATGACTAGCGTCTGTCTGCTGCAAATCGCTGGTGGCTCTCACTCAATCCTCTCAAAACTGAGGTTGCTCTATTTACGAGAAGAAGGAAGCAAACCGTGTTGACTCAACCAGTTCTAAAATGCATCACAATCCAACGCTCGAAAGAAGCAAAATATTCATCCTGGATAGCAAACCTATTTGGTCCCAGCATTTGAGCTAGGCAAACTGGTAGTGCAAGGGTGTTTTCGGCAAGACATGGCCGTATGGATTCACACGGGTATGATATGACCCTTGCGTCAGTTGTTTGGTGAAATAAGCTTTCACTTTAATACGTTACTGCTGCTTTCGCCAAACTCAAGAGGAAGGTACGTCTCGGTTTCATGGGAGCCTTCAGCAGCATACCTGTCTCCGCCCAAGATGCATTATTATACCTCCTCTCCCTTGATGTTTACGTCATGGATTGCACAATCAAAGCTATCTCACGTTTAAAAAGAGGTGGCTTTTTGGTACAACTTTCCTAGAAAACGGAGAAAATTGCGGTAGAAGTATTGTGTCTTCCTGGCAGTATAATGAACCAGTATTGAGTCTGAGTGCTCTAGCACAGAAAGTCTACTAAACCCGACAAAAAAAAATTCATTGAATCTGCAATGGAAGGATGTACGCCAGCCTCAACCAATTCTATGAAATGAGCGTACTGAAGAAAATATAATACAAGGTGGCGCAAAAGTAATCCTCCTATCAGAAAATGCTATAAATTTTGCGATTGGGCCCCTAATGTCAGTTCTGTTTTGGCATTTGTGTAGTAAACACATGCGAAATACACGTTAATAAACAATGTTACGCTACACTGCTCCAGAACGCGGAATATTGGTGACTATTTATTTGATTTGTTTTTTAAATTACAGCCAAAAAACATCGGAAGGTTATTTTTGCGCCACCTTGAATATGATTGATGAGTACATTTACTAGTTTTTTTTGTTTAAATTAGTCGAAAGTATGAAATACGCTATCTGCAGAAAGCATATTTCTAAAGAGTTCAAATTCACTACAACTCAAAAACACAATCCATTACATTTTGCCATGCTTTAGGGAATTCGAATCTAATATTCCGATTTCCGATTTATGGAACTTCCGCCACTACAATACGAAAATACAAACATGTCAAAAACACAGACACAAGTGGTTAATTAACCATTCCGAAGTTATTTGCAATTTATATCACGTCGCATCAATAAACTTATTTGAAACAATGGTTAACAAGTAACTCGTTAGAGAAAGGCTCTTCAAAATGAAAGATGGTTCAGCAAGGTATCTCTTCCTCTGTGGAGGGTAAACAAACTGTATGCACATCCCACCGTTATCATCAATTGATGTTTCTTCGATCCCCTATTGTTGATGTCGATTGGTTGAGACTCGTTAAATCTCTGGCCCCGATTGTATGTATTTGAAATTTAAGAGAAACAACCTTTGCACTAAAATTTATGTGTGCGAATTTGGTCGCTTTCACATTTTTTCCAGTCAATCGAAATTAATCGGATGACTGTGATGGAACACTAAAGTTTTCCATCTATTTTTGGTAACCAAACAATTATATAAGTCCAGCCGTCAGATAGTTTCTTTTAGCCGAACTACACTAGTTTTACGACACAGTTAAGTTGAGAATACTCGCATAAACCACAGTGAGCCAGAAGAAGTAACTTGTTAATTTCAATTTAGATTTCATCATTTTTGCTTAGCATGTACCTAAGTGTTAATGTAGCGTGATTTTTAAGAGCTGTAGGATTTAATTTTTTTATTAATTTCTTGGAGAATGAAGAACGAAATCGGATTTCTGCAAGCCACATAGGCGAACCAGTAAGGATGCAGTTAAGTGGGATGATTATGATCCCCTATGATCCTCAACATAGCCTAACCGCCATTAAGGAAGAATAATAATAATGAAATTTAGTAATGACCACCACGGGCTTCTGTCAGGAACTGTATCAAGGAGCACCAATTTTCGAAAATTTGTTCGACCATTTCAGGTCGTATCTTACCGATGGTGCGCTTTAAGTTGGCTTTAAGTATGTAATTTTGATTAGCACTGATTTAAATTTCACAATTTGTTAACGCTGATGTTCGGGGCAAACAGTAGGGTAGGGTGGGGCAGGTTAGTTTACAGTACCCTAACAGTTTCAAAAAAGTTATTAAAAAATCTGCCTCGAAAAGATGATTGTGCCCCATCATCGGACATTTTTGACCCACCATGAGTCATCTGGGTGGGGCACTTTCGACAGAACTTTTTTAACTAGGGTATGCGGAAGATAACGATATCATCGGGTGTTCCCAGCGTGGTCGTGATTTAGTTTCTGATTTGCTTTAAATCGCTTCGAGACCTTTTTAAGTACTGAATCGTTAATATTACACCTGTTAGTAGTTTTAAACTTTCAATACCCTATAAAGGTGTATTAGTTGCAATTTGCGTTAATATTGCCACGATGACGATGTAAAGATAAACGATCATAATAAATTAATTGACCAAATTGGTGTTCGCTTTTCTTGCTATTATAAATCAGCTGAAATGTTTGATATAATTTGCTATGCAAGTTATATTCCCCCTCAAAGTTCCTTGGAATTATATAAAATGCATATTGATAATATACTGTCTTTATCGGCTTCCACTAAATCAAATGAATATATTTGCGTCATTGGTGATTTCAATTTACCTAATATTAAATGGAAGTTCTTTGATGATGATAAGATGTGGGTTCCGTTTAATATTTCTAGTGAAAAAGAAATCTATGTAATTGATAATTTCTTTGGTATAAACTTGGCTCAATTAAACAAAATATTTAATGAACCTAATAAATTGTTAGACCTAATATTCTTAGACAATGAATTAATTGCGGAAGTATCGGAAAGTGATTACTCTATAAATGACTGTGATTCGCACCACAAAATATTGAATATGAAGGTGGATTGCTATAAGTACTCTGTCGCTCAAAAACATCCAAATATTAAACTATACAACTTTAGTAAAGCTAATATCCCTGCTCTGAAAACCCATTTGGCTCATTTTGACTGGCTTAATATGTTTCAAAATAAAAACACTGGGGAGATGTATGCAATCCTCTTAAATATTATACATGAATGCATGAATTTGTATGTCCCACTGAAAACAACGATGAGAAAACATCTTCCGTGGTATAATAAATCCCTCCTAAATTTAAAAAATGCAAGAATTAAAGCTCATAAAACATATATAAAATCAAAAAATGCTGAAAGTAGGATAAAATTTGAAAAGCTAAGGAATGATTTCGAAACTCTGCACAAATTTTTATATAATAAATATATATTTGACACCGAATGCCAAATAAAGTTGAATAGTAAACTATTTTGGGTCTACCTAAATAATAAAAGAAAGACAACAGGTATTCCCAATTCTATGAGATATAAAGGCTTAGTGTCAAAAACTTTAGATGGTAATCTGGAGCTGTTTGCAAGCTTTTTTGAGTCTGTTTACAATTCAAACTGCAGTAGTTTCTCCAATGTTAGCTTTAACGGAATAACCATAGACTCGCTGCAATTAACAGAATCAGATGTCTTTTCTGCCTTAGGAAAACTTGTTGATAACTCATCGCAGGACTCCGATTGCATTTCAAACTCATTTTTAAAACAATGTTCTTATGTGCTATTTGCGCCTCTCACTATTGTGTTTAATGCCTCATTAAAGGAAGGTATTTTTCTTGATAGATGGAAGGTATCATATATTTCACCAATTCATAAAAATGGTTCCAAAGTCGACGTCGAAAATTACAGGGGCATTTCTAAGATCCTCAAAATCCCAAAATTATTTGAGTCCATCGTCAAAGACAAATTATTTTTCCTCGTGAAAGAATTAATTTCACCAGAACAGCATGATTTTTTAAGAGGAAAATCAACTGCTACCAATCTGATGCAATTCTCTAACTTCTTACATTGCAATATAGAAGCCGGGTATCAAGTCGACACGGTTTACACTGACTTCTCAAAAGCCTTCGATAAAGTCAACACTTGTTTATTGATCCACAAACTAAAAACTTTTGGGTTTCACTCGCTGATGCTGCATTGGCTGGATTCGTATCTTTCCGATAGAAAGCAATGTGTTGCAATAGACGGAATCTATTCTAGATACTTTGATGTCAAGTCCGGAGTTCCTCAAGGAAGTCACCTTGGACCCCTTCGGTTACTTCTTTTTATAAATGACATTGCAGCTTCTTTATCATTCTTCAAGTGTCTACTTTTCGCGGACGACGTTAAGTTATTTGCCAAAATCAAATCTCCCGTTGATGCAGTCTTATTTCAAAATGACTTAGATGCATTTTCTATATGGTGCGACAAAAATCAGTTGCTGCTAAACCTTAAAAAGTGTAAGCAAATTTCCTTTTACAAAAATTGCTCTCCTATTCACACTCAATACCTCTTTAATAATAATGCTCTTATCATTTGTAAATTTGTCAATGACTTGGGCGTTATGTTTGACGAAAAACTCAACTTTAACATGCACATTGATCAAATCACCAGAAAAGCCTGCTCTATGATGGGATTTATTAAGAGGACTAGCAAGGAATTTTCGGATCCTTATACTCTTAAATCCTTATTTATTTCTCTTGTGCGGCCGATTTTGGAATACTGTGTTGTCATATTTAATCCATATTACAGCATTCATATCTTGAGAATTGAAAGAGTCCAGAAATCATTCACTCGATACATGCTACGTAAATTTAATTGGGATGGGTTTTTACCCTCTTATAAGCAAAGATGTCTTCTCATCGATTTAAAAATGTTGTCTGTTCGACGGAAAAATAATGAAATTCTCTTCGTAAGAGACATTCTTAGCTCAAAAACGACATGCCCAGAGCTTCTACTGAAATTTGGTCTCTACGCTCCACAGAGATCATTACGCGATAGACCCTTACTGTTTGTGCAAGCACATAGAACAGTTTACGGTCAAAATGAGCCAATTAATCGTTGTTGCAAGTCATTTAATAGTGTTTGTAATGAAATTGACTTTTCTGATTCCAGAGTTATTGTAAAAAAGAAATTAAATAATGTAAATACATAGCTCAAATTTAATTTAGATGTAAGTTATTATTGTAATCTAGGTTTAGCGTAGTCTGTAAGAATCTTGTATTCGGTAGACGAAAATAAATAAATAGACCCCTAAAAGTTACTATATTCGTTCGTCGGCCCATCGCCGAAAATTAAGCCTTTAAACTAGAGCTAGAAAGCTGAAATGTCCACCATATACTCTCTAGGGGCATAAAATAATCAAATTTAAGAATTTTTAAAATCCCCCCACAATCTCAAAAAAAACGAATTTTGACCTAGAAAGCAGAAATTTTTAATATCCTTTAGAGGCCCAAAATGCCCGGGAATGAAAATTTTTAAAATCCGCCGACTACACGCCCACAATTTGAAAAAAAAAACAATTTCATCGACTTGTCAAAGTTTGAGCTAGAAAGCTGAAATTTGGAATATATACTCTCAGGGCTTCTTGCGCATGCGTAAATATTTTTAAAAATTTTATAATATTTTCTGCCGTGTTCACTTTTTAGGGGAGTTTTTTACAAAAACTTTGTTTTGCCAATAAAATCCTTTACTTAGATTTTTGTCACGCCCACTTAATGAGGGATAGGAATAGGAATAGGGTATCCAACAGTTTGCCCAATAATAATAATAATAATATTTTGTTAGGGTATATTACACTGCGACCTATTGGTCTATTGTGTCCCCTTGCTTGTGCCTCGGAGAGGTTCCTGCCCTCTTTCAGAGCCTCTCTAGATACTTCTTTGTGAAGCATGTCGAGGTATTGCTCTGGTTTATCCTTGGCAGGTCACACTCCTTAGAGCACAGCGTCCAGTCCAGTTTCTTTGATGAATCTGAGAATGATCTGTGGGTCCATGGTTTGTATGTCCTTGTCTGTTATTTGGTGCCTGCCCAAATATTTCATCCTTTTGTGGGCCAGTGCCCCACAGGACTCCAGTATGTGGTCTGGAGTTTCGGCGGTTTCACTGCAGAATCTGCAGAGCCCGTCCTCCGATATGCCCATTTTCCTCAGGTGCTCCTTGAGTCTACAGTGCCCCGTGTGGAGGCCTGTTAGGATTCTTAGGTTGTTTTTGTTAAGGCCGATACAAGCTGTATCGCCCAAGCGGATAGCTTTAAATTATTACATACTGAAATTCAAAATGGGGTACTTTCGACTTGTGTTAAAACTTCTCCATGAACTTGCGTCAAAAGTGCCCCATGATGTGCTTTTGGAGAATAAATTATTTTTCATAAAACTTTTAAAGACAATTCAATTAAATGTTATAAACAACTTAAATAGGTTATAAACACACTGACAAGAAAACAATTTAAATTAGAATCCGCTGAATATCTTTCAAAAAAAGGTCTCACCACCACAACTGTAGAAGGGGAGCTGTGGGAATTCGTGAACGATCTACAAAAGATCGGCATGATTTGGTATCGAAGACTTAATTTAAAAATCAACCGATTTCTGTAATCGTTAAAGTCAAAAGTGCACCACCGTTGAAAGTAACCCACCCCACCCTACTGAAGAAAATAATAAAAAAGGCTGAAGTCACTGGGCCCTATCCGTATTCATATCCTCACAATTTCGCGTTGTTTCGGTTTGAGACTCCTTGACTATTTTAAAACATTTTTATGTTTCTTATAAAATAACCAAAATTGACAGATGAGGTCGAAACGCTACATGGCAACAACTTTTTTTAGGTGACCTTTTAAGAAGGACATTGTCAACATATTTTGTTAATTGTTATAACCGTTTTTAACGTTTTTCTCAGGATTTTATCGAAAAATAACATTGCTGTCAAAAACGCCCCAAACGGGGGGATGACAAAATTCTTTGTTTGGGCGAATTGTTAAGAAAAGAGAATTTCTGTCTGGTAGTACAATGGAACTATAATGGTTGGACAATATTGGACAGCGGACCAAAAGTTTGAGAGCAAATTAATGGCTGAGATGAGATAAAAATGCTTCGCATGTCATCAGAAGTAGATTAGATTAGTGCCCCTATAACTGCGACCGCTCTGGACCTATAGTGATGTCCTCGTTTTAGTTTAAAGCTTGATCAAAAAGACGGATTGATTGATAAATTCAGCTTAGTCTTTTGGCAAGCTAACAGGTATGTCATCTGATTCGAGGTTAGGTTTACCTAGGATGCGCAGGCAAGTTTTTGTTGGCAGTCAAAGTGGCATAGAATATAATCTGCTGTTTCGCCTTCTTCGTTGCACGTGCGAGAGATATTGTCTTCAGCCAGCCCCATGGACAGAATGTGTTTTTGGCTTCGCAGTGGCCCGTCAAAAATCCGGTGACCGCATGACTCTTCCCTCTGCACAGTTGTAGGAGTTGCATAACACCTTTGATTGAACGGGTTGGAAGGCATTTGTTGGTCTGTCTGTTTCCGTCAGTAACTTTCCAGGAATCAATGGCTTTCTTCCAACCTTTTTTCGATACAGCTTTTTACAGAGAAAATGGGCAGAATGGTCCTAAAATCATAAATGATTTGGCGATCTTTTTCTGGTTAACTCGTCTGGTTTTTCATTGGCTTCAAAGCCGCTATAGCAAGGGATCCAGATCAGGTTGACACTGTTCGTGTCGGCTAATATTTTGAGTAGCTTGAAGCAGTTACAGAATATTTTTGAAATGATTTCAAAGACGTTAATAACAAGCAGTGGTGATCGGTGCAGGGAAATAACTTCACGGGCAATAATGTCACATGGGCAATAACTTCACCTCGAATGGGCAATAACTTCACTTTTTTTTGTGAAGTTATTGCCCACTGATGGTGAGCAATAACTTCACCTAAAATTTTGTGAAGTTATTTCCCACCTATAATTTGAGAATTTATCTATTATAACTAAAGACCCTTGCACCCACTCCAAATCAAACAGTGACCCCAAGCAGGGGAGTTGCAGGGGGGCAGCATGCCCTCCATACGCATTGCACTGTTTATGGGATTAGTTGCGAAATCGCAAGTAGATTCCATAAACAGTTCTTGAATTATCATAAAATGTTAAGAGAATTTATTTCCCACTAAAAAGTGTAGTTATTGCTCACCATTAGTGGGCATTAAGTTCACAAAAAAAGTGAAGTTATTGCCCACTCGAGGTGAAGTTATTGCAAATGTGAAGTTATTGCCCGTGAAGTTATTTCCCTGCACCGTGGTGATCTGCTAGCAGAGAGGATTTAAACGAATTTGTTCAAAGGAGAGATCCTACGAACTCCGTTAAACTGCAATATCAATCAACATTACTTTACAATCATAAAACATAGGGAGGCCTTAAAACTCCTGGATCACACAATATCAACACCAGCATTTGATTACCCTCAGTGACAAAGTGATTCGAGATCGCGAAACCTTCCGATACTTTTTGAGGTCAAACTGACAAACCCCACAGGCGGATATGTAGTGATGCAGTGAACTAAGAGGGTTATTATCCCTTCCGTCCATATCATTGCCTCTTCGTTAAAAGGAAACAAAAAAGAAGAAGAGCTTTATGCTACCAAAATAAAAGTGTAATTTTCATGGATGGAATGGGAGTACGGCAAAGGGAATTTAAGTACAGTACTCATATTACAATACTTTTGGCAGCTCTGACTGTGAGCCTCTTTTTTCTGAGCATGTAAAAATTTAGATAACTCGACCATGACGCCTCTGATGGGAACATTTTGTAAGGCGCAAAGAAATAATATATATTCTTATCAAATTATACTAATTGTTAAAGCTTAGCCTCAGACCTTTGCCTTGCGGCTTATCCAATGTTTTCTCAAGTATCATAAAATCTATGGGGTTTTCTACAAACTTGTCGAAAGCTTTTATTTTTATTATTGTTACGTTCATTCAAAAAAAATATTAAAACGTTATGTTTATTACGCATTTTCTGGAGAAAATTGAACCGAAATTCAAAAAATTAGCATGGGCAGGAAAAATGGAACAGGTTAAAAATTGGATATCTCAAGACTGAGTTAAGATATAAAATTTATTAAAATGCAATTACAATGGCTAATATTTCTTCTAAAAATAGAGGCCTAAACGAAGTTTCTATCATTAGTACTAAAAGCGCAATTACCGTTAACATGGGTCAGCGTACACCCAAGTAAGCGTTTTCTTAAATCCTCAATAAATGATATAAAAATTAAAGATAGGCCCTTACTGTAGAACAATTTTTTCCTTAGAATATACCCATAAATCATGCCCTAAAATATTGCCAACGAATTAAGGGATATATTGCATATATGAGTCCACGCTTGCGTTTGAGCTACAGCTTTTTATTCCCTGTGCTTAAATGTGGTGTGGTCACTTATAGCCTTTTCTGCTACATAGTTAAATTTGCTATATGTATATTTCTAAAAGGAACATATTGCAATCGTGCTAACATGTCGATTACAGAGAAATCAAAATAGGCGTGTCCCGCACCTCCGTATGTCTGCCCGTTCGCCTGTCACTGCTATTCATTTAGTATAAACTTGGTATTGGGGTTTTATTGGACTAATATTTTGGACTGTGATATTTTTTTTTCTCAGATTTACGAAATATTGGTTAGAACATTTTTTCATCCATATTGTTGTTCATTCATTCACAGTCTTTAAAAGGCCTTTGATAGGCAACTAAGGTATCTGTTATGAAACCTACATACAGATGATCATGGACATGTATGAGGAAGTAAAGACAAGAGTAAGATGCCCCGTGGCGTCACCGAGGAGTTCGCAATCAAAGTCGGTGTACACTAGGGAAGCATCTGAAGTCCCTTGATATTTATAACAGTCCCGGACTATCTGCTTGAAGGAAAAGTGACGAACCCCAAAGTGCATCAGTTATTCTTTGCTGATGATGGAGCCATCATAAGGAAAGATCAAACGTCCCTGCAACGAGCAGTCGATGTATGGTTGAAGTTTTGGAGAGGAATGAGTATCGTATTAGTCCGAAGAAAACAGAATACTTGTACTGCCCGTTTTCTGATCCACTCCGACTTTTTCCAGACATTTGTATGAATGGAGGAGTGATTCCCAAATGCGAAAAGTTAAAATATCTGAAATATCTGATCAATAGCGAAGCAAGCTGTGATGGCATTAAGCATCGCGTAAGCGTAGGGTGGATGAAGTGATCTCAGTCATCTTCTGTGTTGGAAAAATGCCCCCTAAGTTGAAAAGGAAAGCTCTACACTGCAGTTGTGTAACCGGCGCTCACATACGGTTCACAATCTTGAGCAGCGTTCGAAAAATATGAGATCAAATTAACGCGCAGCTGAGATGAAGAGCAAGAGAAACAAAGATTGATCGAATAAGAAGTTCCAAGATCCGCGGAAGCCTTCACGTCAACGAACCTACATCGAAAAAAATGGAGCGCGACCAGCTCACTTGGTACTGTCATGTTCAAATGAGAGATCCTACAAACCCTGTCAAAAAGGCATTAAGAGTCAATGTTCCAATACAAACGCGAAAGAGAGGCAGGCCTAAAAATTCCTGGATCACACAAACAACACCAGCAACACCAGCATTTGATTGCCCTCAGCGACGAAGCGATTCAAAATGGGGGGCCTGTCGCTATTTTCTGAGGTCGAACCGGCGAACCCCACAAGCGGACCAGTAGAGATGCAGTTAAATGATTATGATTCTTTTACTCCTGATTATAGTCTCAAAGCCATTAAAGGAAGAAGAAGAAGAAGATGACGGTCTGAAAACATTGAAAAACTTTAATTTTCTCAAAAACGGCTCAATCGATTTCCTTCGGTTTTGATACTCGTAGTTTGGATACTTGGGATGAAGCTTAGAAGATGGTATTTTCTCTAAAATACTTGAGAAACGGTTCCTTAAAAATACACCAAATCTCAAAAACAGTCAAAGTGATTTCAAATAAATTTTATTTCAAGGAAATTTGGGGTTTAAGATGAAAAACAATTTACATATGTATTTTAACAAATTGACAACCTCATATAATAATAAATAATTTTTTTCCTAAAATGCAATTCGAAACGGTACGTTCGATCCGATTTTGTACAAAAACTGGTTAAACACATTGATATCATTTTGAAGATCCGTCCGAGATTCTTTTACCTCATGAAGCCCTTGATCAATATTAAGCATTATTTTTATTATTATTTTCTAAAAGACTCGATTAAGTAATTAAACTCACAACAAATTGTTGCAAACAGAAATTAAATAAAAATTATTAAGTTAACTTTTCTGGCATCATCTCTGAGAGATTTGGCACACTAACATAATCCATAAACTTTGCATGCGTGATTTTGACTGACAGCCAATATGCCAAAGAAGGAGATGGTATCTTATTTGGCCCTTGCTGTCCAGGTTAGCCCAAAACTTAATTAAACAATAAAAGAAGAAAATACCCAAAGAAACGAAACATTGAACAGTGTACCCAACTGACGTAGGTGTTGCCCTGCGCATTATAAGGTGATAGTGAGACAGAAAAATGTTTGCGCAACTCTAAGAGGAGAATGGGCATTTAGTAGCACACCGCAGTTATATAATCTTTCAGGGCACTGTAATGTATTATCAACTATTGTTGGCCCGTGAATGTGCTGTTTTGTGTTTGTTTGCTTTAAAAGGGGATCAGGATGTAATCTCGAATGCAAAAAATCTGGAATTAAAATGTTTAATCTCGAATGCACAAAAATCTTAACAGATATCATGGAAATAAAAAGTGAATTCGAGATTTTTGCTCTTACCTACTTTGAGGGTTAAAGTAATGAGCACGGCTCTGAAATGTAAATTGTATAATTTTTTATTGGAAATCACAAATGAATAACAAATTTTCCAAACACTGTTTGATTCGAAAAAGTATTCTGACATAGGCGCCTGTCAGACAACTATTGTATTGTATTGTATGTGCAGTGGGGTCATCAGTAGATGACAAGCACTTAGACCTATTGGTCCATTGTACTTCAGCATAACTGCCCGCTCGCTGGTTATTGGCGATTAGTAAGATTCAGTGAGGGAGAACCTACCAGTAGCCTTGGCAAAGCGAAGAATATTTGCAAGTTCAATTTCCCCCATCTCATCTTCGTTAACGAATTGTTTGCCTATAGTGGTGAGCCTGGTTCTGGCGAAAGCCGGACATTCACAGATGAAGTGAGATGCCGTTTCATCCGCCTCCATGCAGCACTCACATAGGCCCGAGCTCCTAATGTGAATGGTTTTGAGGTGCTCGTTAAGAGGACTGAAACCGGTGACGAGACCAATCAAGGATCTCAAGTCTTTCCTGTTTAGTCCAAGCAAAAACTTAGCTCTGCTGATTTTTGGACCGTCCACTAGCTTCTTCGAATACCTGCATGAGACCAGGTCATGCCAGTATTCGGAATGTTGTTGGCGTAGAGCCGAATCCATTTCACGTTTGTGGACGGATGAGCAGCATCCTATGGATGGTTGTGGGCCAATGAAGGCTGTTAAAGAGCCCTTCCTGGCCAGAGCATCCGCTCTTTAATTACCCTCGATACCTGTGTGCCCAGGAACCCAGGCAAGTGATACCGAGTTACATCTTCCCAGACGGTTAAGCCTAACCATGGTTTCCTCAACTATTTTTGAGTTGAGAGAGCCAGCCGAACAGGCTTTGATAGCGGCTTGGCTATCTGAGCAGATGTAAAAGGTTTTACCCTTAATCCTTCTTCTTAACAGGATATTGGCGGCAGTGGCAATCGCAAAGATTTCTGCCTGAAAAACAGTTGTTTGTCTACCCAATGCTGCAGATAGATTTATCCGACAGTCTCTAGAGTAGACCCCGGCTCCGGAGATACCGTCAATACAGATCTGCTAGTTAAATTCTTAAGCAATTTTCATGTTTAATATCCGAGAGGCAGTTTTATATTGCTGCTATTCGTTTTTGGAACTCACTCCAACATCACTTACGGGAGCTAAGCGAGGCACACCGATTTAGAAGCGAACTTCAACATTTCCTTAATAATCAGAGCAACTATTTTTTTACAAAGCTTCCCTAATCAAGCGATTTAAACTTCAAATAAAGTTTAGCTTTTCAATTTAAAGATGAAAAATCAAATTATAATCCTAAAATTGAATTTAACCTTCTTTCGCATATATTATTTTTTTTCCTTAAATTTAAGATGTAAATGTAAATTACAATAATTTAAAACCAATACCATAAAGTTTATCTTCACAGATTTACAGACTTACTCTTTTCTCCGCTTGGTTTAGTACGCTTATGCAACTTCGTTACTCCGCTTAGGGTAGGAGCTAGTTGTCTGACTAACTCCGCCATAGATTTCTATGCCGGTCCCAAGCCCGGATAAAGGAGGAGGGTTTAGGGTAACGGGGGGAACTCCATCCTATCCCTAGTAAAATCCTGACCTCTAGATGAAAAACTAGGCTAAAAAAGCAACAACAACAAACATGAACGACACAACAGAAAAGGAACAAATTCGAGTGGGGATATCCGCTCAAATGTCGGTAGAGACCGCGGCTACCGGCACGGGCTTGGCGCCTCCAGCTATTGGGGGCGATAAGTCGCCAGCGGCTTACACAAGTAACATGACAAACACGACAAACACGACATCACGAACGAAACGGAACAAGCAACGAGAACTGAACAAACTGACGCAACAGGCCACAAGACAGGACGAGACGAATTCTACTCCGGCGCTAGGCGCTGATACGAGACTAAGCTCGGAGCTCAAGCTGGCGGATGCACCCAGCGTACTGGCCGATCCTGGCCGGCACAAGGATGCGACTGCTGGTAAGAGCGAACTCTGTGGGGAGTCTGCTAAGAGGAGCTCGGACGCTACAAATGTGTCCTTGAGTCCCTCTAAGCGGTCTTCCCTGCCCAAAGATCACGCCGCTACTACTCCTGTGAATGACGTGGGGGCGAAGAACCTGACGAAGCGAGCACGGGATTTCCTATCCAGCACGTCCAGCGATGCTCCCCTCTGCAGCTCTTCCAGGAAGCAGGCGGCCCTCAGGAAAAAGCTGAAGAAGCTCTCTTGAGGAATGCGAGAAGGCTCCTTCCGGCTGCTCCTCGGAGGATTCCGCGACTGATGAGCTCTGCGAATCGGTTAGCGTTGAAACCACCAAGGAATCAGGCTGTAGGAAGCGAAAGAAACGGAAGAGTGGTAAGAGGAAGAAGCAAGGAGGAATGGTGGACTCGGAGAGTAGGGTTGCAGTAAATGCCGACCCCAAACCTGTTGGCCCCGTACCTACTGCCTCTGATCTGTCCGCTCCTAATGTCTCAGAGACGGTCACTGAAACAGAGAAGTCTGTGAAGGTGACGGACACAAGAGTGGCTAAGGGGTCACCTAAGGTAGCTGGTACAGCATCCAAAGGCACAAAGAGGTCTTGCACTAGCAATGATGCAGGACCCCCCCTACCAAAGAAGAGCTACACGGACTCGGCCCTGTCTGGTTTGCGATTGGCGGTTGTTTTCCCGGGTGATCACCTGAGGAAGTATACTGCGGAAAACATCTGCATTCTGGACAAGGCCTTGAAGGACGCTGTAAGGAGGCGAGTCAAGGAATGCAATAGCCCGGCGTTTGAGCGCATCATCAAGACTAATGGAGGCTTTGTCCTCTGCTGTAGTGATGAAGCCACGAATGCGTGGGTCAGAGCTGATCTTGCTCGGATTTTCCCTAAGCTTGACGGGAGTGACCTTGTCTGTCTTCACCCGTCAGAGCTAGTGGGATATACCAAGATGAAGGTCTTTGTCCCAGAAACTGATAAGGAAATCATCGATCTTCTCAAGGGTCAAAACCCGGTTCTATCCACCGATAAGTGGAGGGTCTATCACTTCAACAAAATGAAGGATGGCCGTCTGTATACTTTTGGTGTTGATGACGATTCGGCGAAGATGCTTGGGAAGTGCTCTTACCGGCCTTTTTTCCTCACTGGTCGCCTGTTCTTCAGGCCAGAAAAGAGGGGAGAGAAGGCTGGAACTTCCAGTGGTAATTAGCTCTATGGCTTGCTCATCACTGGAGGTCCTTCAAATTAACTTGCAACATTCCAAGGCGGCTTCACCTGCATTGTGTCGTCGTCTTGGAAAACTGCATACAGAGGTGTGCCTCATACAGGAACCTTATCTGTATAAGGGGCGGTAAGTGGCATCTCGGGTGTTCCAGGAGCAATTTTTGTAAAGCCTGGGATTGTTAATACTCGCACGTGCATCTTTGTAGCAAAGGGTTTAGATGCTAGTCTTATGCCTGAGTTCAGTTCTCGAGACTGTACAGCTATTAAAATGTGTCTTAAGCGAGGAGGGTTGGTTACTGAGATTATTTTAGCCTCAGTGTACCTCCCATTTGACTCACTGGCCCCACCTCCAACGGTGGAACTGGTAAGGCTTGTCGAGCATGCCCGACGAGGTAACAAGCATTTGATCTTTGGTATGGACGCGAACGCGCATCATCGCGTTTGGGGTAGTACTGACTCAAATAGCAGGGGTGAATCCCTACTAAACTTCTTTGCTGCCAGCCAGCTCGATATACTGAACACTGGTAATGAGCCAACCTTTGTCACTCGGCTGAGGCGGCAAGTTATTGATGTGACAGTAGCAACCGCTGCTGCATCTGGCATTCGGGCTGGAGGGTTTCAAGGGAAGAAACTGCATCTGACCATCGGTATGTTATCTTTAAGTTAAGTGCAGATCGACCGATCAGAAGCAAAATCAGGAATGTGCGACGCACTGACTGGGACGTCTATTCCACGGAGTTGCGGGGTCAGACAGGTTCCCTGCCTATCAGGATCCTTAGTAGCGACGACTTGGATAAGGCGACCGACACGCTACACAGCGGTATTATTACGGCCTTTCATACTGCTTGCCCGGAGAAGGAGGCTGGTGGTGCGAAACCAACCCGATGGTGGAACGCTAAGCTATCCCTTCTCAGGAAAAGAGTGGGGAGGCTGTTTAACAGGGCCAGGAAGTCTAACCTGGTAGCCGATTGGTATTCTCATGCGGATGCGCAGAAGGAGTACAAGAGGCAAATTAAGAGCGCTAAGAAGGTATCTTGGCAGAGGTTCTGCGGAGAACTGAAGGATGTTAGCGCGGTTTCGAGATTGCAGAGAGTTCTCTCAGCTGATCCGGGAGCCAGGCTTGACGTCCTTCGGAAGCCCGATGGCACCTCGACCAACTCCAATAAGGAGGTACTTCAACTGCTAATGGACACCCACTTTCCTAGCTGCAAAGCCGTGGATAATTGCGTGTGGCCAAACAAAAGCAGAGCTACCACTGAGCAGTGGCGGGTCGCGGCGAGCATTGTTACGAGAGAAAGGGCGAGAGCCATTATCCTGACCTTTTCTCCTTTCAAGGCTCCTGGACCTGATGGCATCTATCCCATACTCTTGCAAAAGGGTATCGAGATTTTGCTCACACTGCTAACTAGAATCTACAGAGCCAGCGTGGCTCTGCGACATATTCCTTTGGCCTGGAGAAGAGCTAGGGCGGTTTTCATTCCCAAACCGGGAAAGGCCGCCTATGATCTTCCCAAAAGCTTCAGGACTATTAGCCTTTCATCATTTCTGTTAAAGGGCCTTGAAAAACTGATTGACGTACGGCTTAAGAGCATTCCAGCTTCGCTGGGTATTCATGATAGCCAACACGCCTATCAAAAAGGCAAGTACACTGAGACGGCATTAACGGATCTGACGGCCAGAGTGCGTAGGGCGCTCGACCGCAAGAACTATGCTCTTGTTGTCTTCATGGATATTGAGGATGCTTTTGACAATCCCACCTTTTGCAGAATTGAGTCTGCCTTAACACTGAAGGGCGTCGATTCTACAACTGTGGAATGGATCCTGGAAATGCTTAGGAGCAGAGAAGTTACAGCTGCTGTTGGCGGCTGCGTCAGAACTGTGCGCGCTGTTAAAGGCTTTGCGCAGGGCGGTGTACTTTCCACTACATTGTGGAACCTGTTGGTCGACTCCTTGTTGAGAAGACTTGATGGGGAAGGTCACCCTGTTATTGGGTACGCTGATGATGTGTGCATTATTGTCTGCGGCAGGTTTTTACCAACTCTTTGTGAGCAGATGGAAACAGCGCTCAATAGTGTTGGGAGTTGGTGCCGCGAGCAAGCTCTGTCAGTCAACCCAGCGAAGACTGAGATGATGCTGGTCACGAGTAGAAGGGCAATACCTCAAGTGAGGTGGCCTTACTTCCAGGGCACTCAACTAAAGCTATCAAGCAAGGTTAAGTATCTGGGTATTGTGTTAGATCCAAAGCTTAACTTTTCTGAACATTTGGTTGCTAGGATTTCGAAGGCAACTAACATTCTCTGGCAGTGCCGTAGGATGTTCAGCAGAACCTGGGGACTTAGTCCCAGGCTGGTTCACTGGATTTACACGTGCATTTTTAGGCCATACCTTATGTATGGTGCGATTGTATGGTGGGCTAGAGCTCACATCCTCAAACGTCAACTGTCGAAGCTACAGCACCTTGCGTGCTTATGCATTACAGGTGCGATGAGAGGAACTCCCACTGCTGCTATGGAAGTGTTGCTCTGTTTACCTCCCTTGCAGTTCCTTGCTGAGAGTGAGGCCAGAAAATCACTATACCGTATGTGTGTAGTACTTGGACAGCAGGTCAATCTCGGCGATGGGGCCAGAGGTGCTAGGTACAGAGCTCTCTATGACAGCCTACCTGGCCATCGGGGAGGAGCACTTGACACTGTGTGCATGAAGCAAGTCTTTGAGCGCCGCTTTCAGGTCATCCTTCCTGAACGGCAGGAATGGAACAGTGAGGGGTGGAATGGCTTTAAGCCGGGTGATGTTATCGTCTATACCGATGGCTCACTCATTGACGGTATCTCCGGAGCCGGGGTCTACTCTAGAGATTGTCGGATAAATCTATCTGCAGCCTTGGGTAGACAAACAACTGTTTTTCAGGCAGAAATCTTTGCGATTGCTACTGCCGCAAATATCCTGTTAAGGAGAAGGATTAAGGGTAAAACCTTATACATCTGCTCAGATAGCCAAGCCGTTATCAAAGCCTGTTCGGCTGGTTCTCTCACGTCAAAAATAGTTGGGGAAACCATGGTTAAGCTTAACCGTCTGGGTAGATGTAACTCGGTATCACTTGCCTGGGTTCCTGGGCACACAGGTATCGAGGGAAATGAAAGAGCGGATGCTCTGGCCAGGAAGGGCTCTTCAACAGCCTTCATTGGCCCACAACCATCTATAGGATGCTGCTCATCCGTCCACAAACGTGAAATGGATTCGGCTCTACGCCAACAACATTCCGAATACTGGCATGACCTGGTCTCATGCAGGTATTCGAAGAAGCTAGTGGACGGTCCGAAAATCAGCAGAGCTAAGTTTTTGCTTGGACTAAACAGGAAAGACTTGAGACCCTTTATTGGTCTCGTCACCGGTTTCAGTCCTTTTAACGAGCACCTCAAAACCATCCACATTAGGAGCTCGGGCCTATGTGAGTGCTGCCTGGAGGCAGATGAAACGGTATCTCACTTCATCTGTGAATGTCCGGCTTTCGCCAGAACCAGGCTCACCACTATAGGCAAACAATTCGTCAACGAAGATGAGATGGGGGACATTGAACTTGCTAACATTCTTCGCTTTGCCAAGGCTACTGGTAGGTTCTCACTCACTATATCTTACTAATCGCCAATAACCAGCGAGCGGGCAGCTATGGTGAAGTACAATGGACCAATAGGTCTAAGTGCTTGTGATCTACTGATGACCCCACTGCACATACAATACAATACAATACAAAATCCTAAGTTTTTACTTATCAGACCGACTCTTTTTTGGAAAACACGGAAACGAATACTCTGAATTCAAAGAAATCGCGACAGGAGTTCCTCAAGGAAGCGTTCTTGGACCGATCTTATTTCTAATATAGCACAACAGAAGTCACGTTTGTGGATGATACAGCTGTATTAGCGGTCAGTAAAAAAGTTGAATCAGCAAGTAATAAGCTCCAACGAGCTATTAAAAAAAATTGTGAATGGAGAAAGACTTGGCGTATTGAAACGAAATCAAATCCACGCACGTGAATTTTACTTATGAAATGTGAAAAGAAACGCGAATAGCTCGCCAGCAAACAACGGCAACGCCTTCACGGTCATTGCAATAACACTATTCTACAAATTCTAGACGGTACTAACCTAGTGCGCCGATTACAAATGATAAAACCATTTGAATTAGCGCAATCAGATGTAACCGCGTGCTATTGGCGGTATCAGCAGCTGCGGTTGGATACTCTTTTCTTATTCCTATCCCTCATAAATGGACGTGACAAAAGTCTAAGTATGATTGAATTATTAAGAACGGTCTACATATTTACAATAACATTTAAAGGACTTAAAGGATTTAATCGAAAAAAACGAAAAAAAAACTTTGGTTTTTCAATAAAATTGTTTTATTTAATTGTTTGCATGTCAGTAGGTGGATTTAAAAAAATATTTAAACATAAGTATAAAGGCCACCTAGAGAGTCTATATTATAAATTTCAGTTTCCTAGCTCAAACTTTGACTTTCCAAAAAAATTGTAAAAGATCATATATAAAAAATTTGAGTTTGAGGGAGTCTGTGGGCGAATTTTTAAAAATTCTTAAACTTGATTATTTCGGGACCCTAGAGAGTATATGGTTAAAATGTCAGCTCTCTAGGCCCAGTTTAAATGCCTCATTTTTGCCGACAACGGACGGACGGACGGACGGACATGGCTAGATGGACATTACTATCGATGCTGATCATAAATATAGCAACTTTTAGGGGTCTACGGGCAATATTAAGGTATATTACAAACTTCGTGTCAAAATTAATATACCCTTAGAATAGGGTATACAAATTAAATCAAAACTACTAGATAAGAATAACCCATAGTTGTAGTATGAATGTTTCGAAGGGAGGTGTTTTTTAGTGAGTAAGAGTCTATACTATACCACGAGCACGTGTGGCCGGTCCACATAGTGTCTCATGGAAGATTTTTCACCTATCCCTATTATTCGTGCTTTCAACTAGGATAGGTAACTCCCAGCTTGCTGAGAGCAACGCTAATATTAATATGGCTCAGGAGTAATATTCGAAACTCGTTAAAAAAATATATTTACATCAATACGAGCCGATTGGGACCATAACGAAGCAATTTTTGATACGCGAGAAAACAAGAACGTAAATTTGTTCATGCACAAACGTGTATGTACGTGCACGTACACACATATCTTTTTTCAGGACTAATGTCTTACCTAACATATTTTTTTTTAGATATATGTCCATTTGGACATTGACTTCTAATGATTAATGAATAATCGCCCAAAAGTTGTTGGGCGATTCTTTGCAACGCAGACATAAAAAAACCTAATGTATTTTAATAATACGAGTATATCCAACATAGCTCGTATTTACTCTTAATTCAACAGTGACCGCAATCAGGGGATTTCTCAATTCTACGTCGCCATAAATATCACAATTAGATAAACAGTAGCATGTGTATTGGGCCGATGATGTCATGTACGTTTTCGAACTGTGCTAGTTTTTGTTGTGAAATAAGGAATTCAATAATTGTAGCTAAAAAAGATGTAATGATTGGCACGCCCCTATTTAACCGATTTTTTGGTTGCCGGTCTTATAAAAAAAACATTTTTTAACAAAAATAAAAATTAAAAACGTGCTTATGAATTCATTATTACCTACAAGGAATAAAATAAGTTTTCAAATAAAGAAAGAAGCGAAAAAAGCTCACCAAATGATATGTCTTTATCCAAGATAGTCGAAATGATCGTGTTTTTTTAAGTTATATATCTTCTTGGGCATTGAAAGTTAAATTTTAAATTTTAACGGCAGCATTGTAGTTGGAACCCAACATTTCGATAACGGAAGCAAGTGTGTTCTGAGATTCGACAAATTGCGACAGCGGAAATTCGACAAATAGCGACGAAGCAATTGAGTTCCGAAACGCGACCAATTGAGAAGTAGCATCCGACTATTAACCCAGACTGTAGCATGAAATTAATAATATAAAGGTTCTCGTAGCATTAACCGACTGCATTGCTTGAAATGGAAATATACCCAGACATTCGCCATAAACCGCATTTTTCATTAATTTTTTATCCGTTTTAACATGTGTGCAAAATAATAAAAATACAATGGTTCTGCCACACACCCAAACACACTTTCTCCCAAACGCGAAGTTGAAAAATTGTTAGGATGGAACTGAAAAAAAAATTGGTAGAAGTATTAGATAGTAGCAGTCGGATATCAGAAATCACTTCGCAAAATATCGCAATTCGGAACCCGAAATTTGAATAACGGAAGCAAGTAGGTTCCGAAATCCGACAAATGTTATGGATATAATGGCGGCTTTGAGAGGTTGTGTATGTGGCAGTCGTATATCGGATCATTACATTACGACAAAGAGGAACAAATTCTAACGCGCTTACGTGAGTAGGTACACAGACCATTTTTTTTCGCGTGTTCGCACTTTTGCCTAACATAAAATAAATTAACTTGTTTAGACTTAGTGTTATTGAGTTAATGTTTTTTAGTTCAGATCAGAGCACTGAGCAGAGTGTGAGTGTAAGCACGTAGAGCATGCTCTGAACCGAGCGTTCTGAGAGCGTTCCGAGTTGTTAACGAAACACAATTGAGCCTCAGCTGTCATAATGTTTAGCAATTACGTTTATTTTTTAAATAAAAATAATTTTATTGAACTGTATTACTTTCTACTCAAAGAAACAATTTGCTAGAGGGTAGCCCAATTACAAGTTTCTTTTTATCATATGCTATTTTGACACTGGCAGCTCTTTTTCTCTTTCTACACTAATTGTTCTACACTTGTACAACGCTGGAAATATTGCAAACTTATTTTAAAAGTGAGTGTTGTTTTGCCCAAACCGTGCGTTTATTGAAAATAAGTCAATTGGCTGCCTCGAACCTTTAGGTGGTCATAAGGAAGGTCTTGTCAAATAAGGTTGACAGGATGCGGAGACAGCTACATTAATGAAATCGTATTCCATTACTAATAGGAACGTTTGCTGTTTCTAATAAAGCCATAACATCCCAAAAGTAATTAATTTGTTGTCATTTTATTTTATTTTTAAAAAGAAATCACACTTACAACATGTAGGTATCATATAGGTAAAGATGTTTCTTGACCGCCTCGGAGCTGCGATTAAAAAATATTATTTATTTAATTATTTAAGTACCTTGCACTTAGTTTATGTATAGCTTAACGATTTTAGTTTGGTTTTAAAACGTGTTGTGGCTAAATAAAACGTGAATAGAGGTAGCAGGTTTGAATATCTTTCAGCGGCAGCTGTTAACAGTTATATTTTTGTCATGCTGCATGTACAAACGATATAAGATTCGCGGGAACCTATTTTCGTACTCTACTGCTGTGTATTTTTGGTTATTGTCAAGATGATTTTTTTTTGCATTAGGTTGACTTATGAAGAAAAGCAAGAATATTTTCGAGATACTTTGGGTGCCGAATTTAATTCAGGGCCTGGCCCAAGTGAAAGCGCTGATAACGATGAAGAATATTTTCCTGATCAGGATGATGTTAAATCGGATGCTGAAATAGGTGAAAATAATTTTAAGTTGTACTGTGAATCTGATGATGAAAATTATCATGATGAACATACAGCCACTTCTAATGAAAAAAGATAGTACAAATTGGTATGAGCTAAATACTGCATTCGCACATCATGGGGTCAATAATTCCTAAATGATCGTTGATGGGAATTAATCCAATAACCACTCATTTAAAATAATTGTGTGTTTTATGAGTGCATTCATTAAAGACCAAATTTAAGTTTTCCAACAGAAAAGCCGATGATTTTTATTGTAAATGGAACTCCAAATTTTCTACCAAAAACACTGTTACATGGAATCCGATTACTCATAAAGTCGTCATAAAATAGTGCCTTCCCTGTTGACACCTGCCCTTCGCGCTACTTTCTCCAAAATAAGATTGAAAAAGTCACATAAAAGCGCATCTCCTTGCCAAAATCCGGTTCAGGTTTGGAATAATTCGGCAGAGCTGCTTCCAAAAACTGCACATTACGCCCCGTGTTTTCAAGTGCCACGCGACATAACTGGATCAGTTTTGCCGGGATCCCCATCGCCATGGAGAGCTCCTGACGATGAATGCTACCATATGCGGCTTACAGTCAATGAAAAGATGTTGAGTCTCGACTTCAAATTCGTTGGATTTTTTCCAGGATTTACCTCAGTGTGAACATTTGGTCTATTGTCGATCTTCCGGGCCGGAAGCCACACTGGTACGTGCCGATTAGTGAGTTGCAGTGTGACATTTAGCAGCTCGATAGTATTTGCTATTTCTGATTGCCTTACTTGTAGATGGAACATATGGAGCTGATAGTCTAGTCATCGGGCATGCTTTCTTCCACCCATAATTGGTTGATGATTGGGTGCGTGCTCCCAACCAAAATATCACCTCCGTTTTTAAAAGTTCTGTTTGTAAGCCATCAGATCCGGCGGCCTTCTTTTCCTTAAGCTTTTTTATAGCTAAACCAAACTGTTCTATACTGTGTGGTTATCTTCTTGCCCTATCACTCTCTCTACATGATGCCCATTTATCAGCCGTTGAAAATGCTGTTGAAATACATCTACTATTCCCTGCGCTTCCTGTGACTAGGTTTCCGTCGCTGTTTCGAAGAGTCTTCGTCCCGGTCTTAAAGCTTTCTTGTAAAATCTCCGGATGTCCCAGAAATCCAACCAACAAAAACGAAGCGATCTTTGGAAACAAAATCTGTTTCCTCTTTATCATGTCTGTCAACCGATTCCAAAATGTTTTGGTTTTACAATGTATTTGTTTTGACAACCATCCACTCGCGAGTCTGAGGATAAGGCATCACCGATATGTAATGTTTTTGAAATGATCGACTCGAATCTGAGAGCCCATTACTCTGGACGAGCAGTTGTTTGAATATGCCGGCTTCACTATCAAGCACGAAGCAAACAAAAGGTGGTTGCTGCGTCTGCTCTTCGAATCTAAACCAAGAAAGCATCACGCAAGCATGTGTCAAATGGAAGAAGCCCGTTTGCATTAAACTTAGCTTCAGGCAGACAGAGAAGGTGTGTTTCTTTTTAAGCTCGGAGCAGTGCACTGAGCTGTGAAAGAAAACTGTGCTAAGAGCGTGCCAGGTATGGAGTAAGATGCTGTCAAGCTGAGCGCGCCAGAGACAGACTGAAAGGAGGGAAAGTAAAGGGAAAACAATTGAAATAGCTGTCGGGGTTGTTATATGGCTCTTAATAATAGTTAAGTACTCAATTTTTTAATTCAATACATACATATATTTTTCTACGTTATTGTTTTTTTTCAAATAATTTCTGATGATTATTCCTTTGCACTATAATAGGAAATGTTGATAATTTCTACATCGATTCCGATATCTACCCCATTAGATACTATTAGCAGACGTATAATAGGACAAACGAGACAAAAAAAAGGCTGAAGCATTTCTTTTAACATTTTATGCAATAAAAATTGATAACTGAGTCGGCAGCGTTTCCAGGTTTTATGAAAACTCGAACGAAGGTTAACGATTCACTAAGTTTTTTGCCACCCAAACTTTTTCGGGTACAGGAAACGGATTCGTAAATCCAACTGTTCGCCCGGCGAAGCGTTTCCTTATGTTTTCCGTAAATTTGGATTTTGTTTTTCTTTTTTTCGCTCCTCTCAATCGGTATTTGGCTCTGTTGAGTTTTTTACTGTGATTAGTTTTTTACTCAATTTGTTCTTAGCTCATAGAGTGCATTCTGATCAAGCTCCGAACGACTAAAAAAGAAAAACAAAATATTTTTGACAACTCAGGCACAAAGATTATCGCCTTCTGTGTCAATAGGGTGTAATAATTAGGTCACCAATTTGGGTGGCTAATAATTGTAGCCGTTACGTTATTTTATTGAATATGAAATATTTTTTCAAAATGCCTAATACTATGCAGCGCTTTTAAGCAATTGCAAATTTATTGGTATAGTAGCGCCAAGAAATCGAATAATAATGTTGTACATGTATCCCGCAGAAGCTTTGGCGCTTCAATCGATCAATAACGAAAACTGGTTTGTGTCCTTAATTAATTTAGATTGAGCTTTAAGTTCTTATGAAAGTTTTCGTCAACACGAAAGCTATATTAAACGAAAGTAATTGAAGTGATGAACAAAACAAAAGTAACATTTTTCCGACCAGCGCCGTTATATTTGAAGATTTTCATAAGTGTGTAGTTTGTCGTTTGTTTATTGATTTTTTTTTTACTTCTCATGATGGCGTTATGTAGTGAGAGGGTGAGAGGGTGAGAGGGGTGCGGTAGGGTGATGGCACCAGTAGTCGGCCCATAACTTTAATTTTAGGTTTGACTTGCCTTTAAAAATCCGTCATTCAAAAAATGAATAGCCTATTTGTCTTAAGTAAATATTTGAAATGTGTAAATTAGGTACCTATTTCTAGGTTTTTTTTAGGTATAATTGTTACCCAATTAAAACTATTTACAAAAATGTAAATGAAAACCACATTCTTCAGTAGTCGGCCACATAAGTAGTTAGTAGTCGGCCCCCATTTTTATACCCTATTCTAAGGGTATATTAATTTTGACACATAGTTTGCAACATACCTTAATATTGCCCGTAGACCCCTAAAAGTTACTATATTTATGATCAGCATCGATAGTAATGTCGGTCTAGCCATGTCCGTCCGTCCGTCCGTCCGTCTGTAGCCAAAAATTAGGCCTTTAAACTGGACCTAGAGAGCTGAAATTTTAACCATATACTCTCTAAGGTCCCGAAATAATCAAGTTTACGAATTTTTGAAATCCGCCCACAGACACGCCCACAAACTCAAAAAACAAAATTTTGGAAAAAATCGAATTTTGAGCTAGAAAGCTGAAATTTTGTATATATGATCTATGACTCCTAAAACTGCTCGGGATACAAAAAAAATTCAAAATCCGCCCACTGACACGCCCACAAATAAATAAAACAATTTTTTTATAACCTATTCTGAGGGTATATTAATTTTTGAAAATCCAAAGTTTGAGCTAGGGAGCTGAAATTTATAATATGTATATACTATCTATAGGCCCTTTATACTCATGTGTAAATATTTTTAAAATCCGCCCACTGACACGGCCACAATTTTTTTTTTTTTTTTTGAAAATTCAAAGTTTGAGCTAGGGAGCTGAAATTTATAATATATACTCTCTAGGGGCCCTTTATTCCCATGTTTTTTTTTTTAAATCCGCCTACTGACACGCCCACAATTAAATAAAACAATTTTATTGAAACACCTAAGTTTGAGCTAGGGAGCGTTTTTTTTTATAAAATCCTTTAAATGTTATATAACAAAATATGTAGAGCGTTCTTAACAATTCAACCATACTTAGACTTTTGTCACGCCCACTTATGAGGGATAGGAATAAGAATAGGGTATCCAACAGTTCGCCCAAGCGGACTGTAGCCCGTCCCTATGTCTACTTCTATATTTTCAATGTTTTGACAAAGTTAGGAAAGCAGATTTTTTTTTAATTTTCAATATACGAGTATGTATTTAAATTTATAAGAACAATAATAATACAAACTCTTTTAAAAAAAGAAATGTTTATTACATTAAATATCATTTGAAATAAATTGCACAAGGTATGCAATTTCCTGACCTTATAAAAAAACGAAAAACACAATAATTTCCTTCGAAAATTTAAAGAATTGGGTCTTTCAGACATTATTTTAGGAAAAAAAGAAAACAGGTTGAAGTTCTCCTGTCCTGCCTATCAGATAGGTGCCGGTTATGTTTCCATCTAGCTCAGATGGGAATGATGGTGTTAATGTAGATGGCAAGGAAGCTACAACATCCGTAGGAAGCTCAATCGTACCATCTATGGCCGTCATGGTGTCATTTGGCTCAGATTGACTAAGGTGACTACGCTCCATCTCTTCTACTATCTTCATCACAACTTCATAGTCAAGGTTGTTTTTAACAAATTTTTCTTTGCCAAAGCTAGAACTTTCTTCGTTTCATCGAAACTATGAGCTGTGACTACTATGTTTTCCGTATTTAGGTGCAGCTTCTCCAGTACGTTTCGCAAGCATTTCGAGAAGTCGATGGCATCAGGTTTTTTCATTATTTCACTTCTATCCGAGCTTTCCAAAACTAGCTTCAGAACTTCGCAAATGTTTAATTTGGTGACGGCTTCCCCTGCATTGCCAGGAATGATTTATCAACTGTGGTCTTATATTCCTGCTTAAGCTCTTTGAATGCGCCTACATCGGCTGGCTGGGTAATGTGTGTCGTGTTTGGCAAAAGGGCATACAAGAAATTACCATTATTCCGGCAAAAATCGCTCAGCTCCATTGTGAGATGTGATTTGTGACCATCGACAAGAAACAACCGGCTTTTTGATGTTGTTTTCTCTTAGCCACCCATTAAAACTGTTCGCCACGTACTCATAAAAGGTCTCAGAACGCATCCAGCCACTTTTTGATCTACCTAAAATCCATGTTGAGGGCATGCTTTTTATTAGCGCTTTCGGGGGACGCACGTATGGAATGCCATCAGCACTGAACACAAACAGAACGGTCACTGTGTCCTTTTCGTTTCCGTAGCTTAATTTGTAAAGGTTTTTCCAACCCTTTGACGCAAATACAACACCAGTTTTCGGAGATAGGCAAAACGATGTTTCATCCCCATTGAAAATTCTGGAGGGTCTTCCAGAATATCTAGAGCATCTATTTCATGAAAATAATCTTAAATCTTCAAACCACTTCCTTACTGACTCCTCGGTAACAATTGCCCGGCCTTTTGATGGACCCTCTGGTATTCTGACGGACAGTTCGGGATGGGGCTTCAGAAAGCCGTAATACCAACCCTTACCTGGCAATTCATTATCGTTAGGTTTTTGAGGAAAGCCACATTTCGCCAAATTCACTACCCAATCTACAAGACTTATTTCTCCGGGCGTACTCAGCACAGTATCCGGCCCCATTTAGCTCGGTTTTTCGGCAGCCCTGCCATGAATACGGTCTTGTATTGTTGTCCTTGTTACTCCGAATTCTTTACTGGCTTTCCTAATTGACCAGTCCCGAATCTTCTTGAATGCAATGTAAGCTCTTCTTCCGGGTACTTATGGAAATCGCGTTTAGACCCTTCTTTTGAATTTTACATTTTTTATAATGCTTAAATAAATAATAATAATTTCTTCATTTCTAAATTAAAACCTGTTTTGTAACTCTAAATATGTATAGAAAAAAACTCAAAAATTTAATGTAAAAAATGAGTGGCCGACTTAACAATATCTGTCTTCCGAACTCGGCCACCCATTCTTGCAATGCGATAACAGGAGGCCGACTACTGAAACAAAGCAAAAAAACATGAAAGTTTTGTCAAAAATTAATGTAGGATGAGGTAAACCTTCAATATGCATAGTAACTTAAGCATAAACAAAAAAAATCATAGTCTTCTATAGTCGGCCGGGGGTGGCCGAGCCTAGACGAAGCATGCAAAAAATGTCTCCTTAGGTCGGCCCCCTCTGTATTTATTTTAAATAATTTTTTTTCTTCACTTTCGGGCAAAAAACAATGAAAAGAAACTGTAGACAACTCAAATAAAATCATAAAATGCACTTACCGATAGTATTTTACTAGTTATGAAGGGTTTCTGACATTCACTTGCACTATTTTTTTTTTAACTCAAAATGACAAATTTACCACTTCCAAGAACTTGAATCAAACTAACAATTATCAAGGAGAAACTAGCAGCTGCATGACATCCTGACTTTGCTCACAGACAGGAAAACCTTTAGGCTTTTGGGGAAAAAAAAATTCTGTTTGTATTTTACAAACGCGTAATAGCATCATTTTATGGCGCGCCGGCCGACTACTGAAGACGGCCGACATCACATGCCATCACCCTATATGGTTTATAAATTATGTTGTTTTCAATCGAAATTTGGGGTAGGTTATGGCATAATGCAAGGAGGCCGTAGCATTCATCAAAGAAAAGGGGTAGGTATAATGTATTCTTTTTCATACTTTAATCGACACAGGGATTGCATAACTTACATGTTTTGGATATCTACTGAATACGTATTTTTGCATAAAAGCTGGGAAAATATTTAAACATTGCATAAGAAGGTATGCAATCATTTCGAGATGTTAAAGCTAATTCTATTGAAGAATGCTTTAAGTTGTTTGCGTTGATGTGTGTGTGGAGTAGGTAGGGAACCGGCACTAGCGGTTGGCCACTTCAACTCCAAAAATTAGTATTAATTACTCTAGTTTATATATTCCAGGAAAATATCATCCCGCAAAACACCGGAAATCGGGTGCGTGTCTTGGACGTTAGCACAAGATATTCTAATACGGGACTTTTGTTTGTTGGCGGCAGTGGCGTAGCGAGGATTGGGGCCGCCCGGGGCAGACGCAATTTATGCCGCCCCTAGTATTTTTTTCACGCACTAAAAAAAAACTTTGTCTACGGTTTCAACCAGTTTTACCTGCACATATGTATGTCAATAGACTTGGTAAAATTTCTCATCAAAATTTTGTCAACTGTTTTTCCTTCTACTTTCTAGCAAGTGAAGCAAAAATTAAGCCGCAAACTGAAATTATATAAATTAAAATTCTTCAGAAAAACAGAATTCGATTATTTTTTTCTTTAGCTTTTTTAAATTTTTTAATTTTATTACAGTAAATTATATTGCATTAAATTCAGCACTGACTCTGTCTAAGGAAGAAAATAATTTTTGTCGCAGTTCATTTTCATAGTATAAAGCAGCATCTATATTTCCGTCACCAAAAATATGTTTTTTTTTATTTTCCTGGGACGTTCCATTAAAATTCCAAGTTTTTGACATAAATTTTAAGCAAAAGTAAAAGCACCGTCTACCAATTCATCTCGTCTTTCTGTAAGGAAGATCTGTAATGCATTTGTTTTTTGAGCTTTTTGATGAAGATCGAGTCCTTCTGTTTGCAGTATACTTTTTCCAAAGCCAAAAAAGACAGAAATGAAAACGATTGCAATGCTATTAGCAATGCTCCTACATCCGTCCGTGTGTTTAGTCTTTCGTCTGCCTCCGTTACTTTTTTCAAGGTTTTAAAAATGCCCTCATAATGGTTCCAGGTATTCTGCTTCCAGGACTGCATCAGGTTTATGTCTTTCAGTCTTTGCTAAACTTCCGTATATTTTCCACCCATGGCAGCGGTATTGTCATATGCTTGACCTCTAAAATCCATTATATCAAGACCATCAGCTTTTAGCTTACTTAAAATCATGTCAGAAATGGCTTCAGCAGTTTTGTTCTTTGTTTCGATATAATCAATAAAAAATTCAACTAATACTACTTTCTGATTTTCAATTTTAAGATAACGCAATACTTGATCTTTGTGTGATACAACTGGGGTGCCATCGAATAAAATTGAATAATATCTGGCCTTTTTAACTTGACAGAAAATTCGTTGACGAACGTTATCGCCTAAACTATTAATGAACTTGTTTTGAATTTGTGGTGATAAGTGATAGTTCTATTCTGTCAGAAGGAACTCCCATTTCTTGTTCTTCATTCAACGTGCTATTAGGCTTCGAGCTATTTCATCTTCAATTTCTTTACGAATGGCAGATGTTCGTCCAGCTCCAATTGTCTTAAGAAGAAAATTAATAAATAATAAAATTTGAATAAAATAAATATTGATCGTATAGGTAGAAACCTATTAATTATTAACCCATAAGTGGTGGTGCAGCATGGCGCAATACTGACACTAAGTAACATGCCATTAGATTGAATATTTCTGAATTAATTACAAAAGAAATGATACAAATCGGAACATTTTTCGACAAGATATAGCCAAAATAGTAACAGTATAAAAAGCGGAAAACTCATAATTTCTTATTTGAGGAAAAGGACTGAAATCAGATTTTATTAAATTTTTCATTTCGAAACTTTTCGTCCCTTCTATCATCCCCTCATCATACATGCTACTTGCCGAGCCTACGAAGCGATGTTAACCCCCACAGCATTTTGGGCGCCTTGCGACAATATATTCAACATTTCAGCTTTCTAGCTCACAAATTGGTTCTTTTGAAATTGTGGGCGAGTCAGTGGGCGGATTTTAAAAATTCTTAAAATTTATTATTTCGGGCCCCTAGAGATAACATTGTTAAAATTTCAGCTTTCTAGCTCCAGTGTAAAGGCATTCATTTTTGCCGACGGGTGGACGGACGGACGGACGGTCATAGTAGATACACATTACTATCGATGCTGACCACGAATATATTACAAAAAACTGCAAAACGACAGGTGGCCTGCCTCAATATTAATGTAGGTCATCAATTCGCTAATAGATAAATACACCTGTCCAACAACTTTTTCCTTGAATAACGTCTGATACAACACAAATTGAATATTTCCAAATCAAATACTAAGGAAATGATATAAATCGGTACATTTTTGGACGAGATACAAATAGCTAAAGTCTAAAAATCCATAAATTCATAATTCAAAAACCTACCGAAATCAGCTTTTATTCAATTTTACTTTTCAAACGAATCGCCTCATCCATCATACATTCTACTCGCAGACGACAAAGCCAGATTTCTAATTTTTTCATGATCTCCCTCTATCCATCCTACATACTATTTGCCGAAGCGACGCAACAACGCAAATCTTCAAAAAGTATTTGGCTTTTACAAAGAAAAATAAATACTTACATAATATCAGAATGATTCGATAAGGAGAGACAAAGCAGTTTATTTCTTCGTTTCTTTCTTCTTTCTTTCTCTTTTCTCTTCGACGAACGACGAACTATAATATTGAATGATTGAACGAACAAAAGTTTCAACGAATGTTTTTTTATTATGAATAAAAGTATGTAGGTATAAGTAAAATTCTCGAATAAAAGCTTTTTATATTTTACAGTATTTTAATTATTTTAACACACCATTATTAAAAAATAGAAAAGAGAAAAATCAGGTTATTTTAGAAACGGTAATTCTAAATCCATAGAAATACCTTTTGTATCTTCTTATCCTCTCCCGCCTATAACTATGCTTCTTGTTTGAAAAAATTACACATTTAACTTTAAGCCTATAACTATAGCTACCAAGAGTTTGTAAAATGACTTGTTAGATGAAAATTGGTTATTCATGATGCTTCCATGGAATCTGTTTTCTAAACGGCAGCTGCATAATTTTTGGAGGCACAGTTTGATGTTAGCTTGCAGTACGTTCGCAATTTAATACTTAACCAGGCGAGCACACAAAACAGAATAACTTTACAAACACATTCTGCGTAAATGGCAAATATAAACTAACATAACCGCCCGTCTTTGCCAAGAATTGAATTGGCCAATATGTTGGAGTAGACTACATAATTATTGTCCATGGCGGTTACCCGGCACGCGTTGCTGCGCGTAGCAAAAAACACGAAACAAACAAAATTGCTCGGCAAACTTGGTGGATCGAATTATTGGCAAATGCCAGTTTGGTTTGAGCCCAATCGGTTCGATGTTTGATGGAACTGCACCTTTTTCTCCGCATGGCTTAGCCCGCTCACGCAACTTCATTGCTAAACTTGGACGGCGAATCACTTTTAATTCACTTTCACACCAATTGTTATCATCGAAATTTTCGATTCGTGTTGAGAGAACTAACTTTTGACTCCGAGTCGCAAAAAAGATGCAACCGCAGAGAAAACACGATGGGTGATAAAAAAGCAAATGTAAGAACTGTCACAGCCGTTCGTCGACAGAGCCGTTCCCATATGATGTGCTCAACAGCAGACAGTATTTAATTTTTTTTTTTCATTTTGATAAATTGGTCTTTCTGAGCGCATGTAGGGTTCGCAGGTTCGCACCTGCGGAACAGATTTGTAAAAAAGTGGAGTAAATCGAAAATTTCCGGAGTAGATTTAAAAACGCAAGAAAAACTCAAGTTTTCAAAAACTGTATTTTTAAAATAAATTTATTTTAACAGAAAAAAATTACATAAATTCCATTTGTTTCAGACTAATAATTATTATTTAAACAAAAAACAAAAGTAAATCACAAATTGTTGGGTGGCGACGGTGTAGAGGTTAGTGCGTTGGCTTGTGACCCGTGCGGTGCAGGTTCAATCCCCATGGGGAAAAACAACATACGCCACCCATTCTCATGCCTCTACACCAAAAGGAGGATTTCTGCCTGGTAGTACAATGGACCGTTACCGAGTCTGAGTGCTCTGTGATTTGGATTTCCTTTAAAAAAAAAAAAAAAAAAAAAAAAAAAAAAAAAAAAAAAAAAAAAAAAATCACAAATTGCATTCTTTTTAGCCTAGAAAAACTAATACCTATCTTGCCTTTGATCTCATACCACTGAGAACGAAATGAACGAGGAACAAAGTAAGAAAAAATGATTCCGTTCCGAATAGAATTTCAGATTTAAAGTATTTAGAGACATTCCGAGTCAGAGTTGATTGGAAAATTGAATAACACAGTGCTGGCATTTACTTTTTGGCAAAAAGGAGATCTTAAAAAAGCGGAGTGGCGGAGTAGAATTTTTTTTTCTTAAAATTGGAGTACATGTACTCCGATTGGAGTAAGTAAGTAAGTCCGAACCCTATGGGATCATGACGTTATCTAAGGTCACAAAATCTGTCAAAAGAAATAAGAAATCTATAATGAAATATTCCAGAGTGGGCAAACAATTAGAAGACAAAAATCTAAAATAATCTCCAAAAATGAAAGTAATTTCCAGAATTTTTTTTTCCTTTTATGATAGTGGCACCTAGCCCAACCTCGCGCAATACAACAAGAGCCTATCAAAGGAATTTTTGATTAGAGGATCTTGTGTTTGGGTATTTTGTACTTGGGGTTTTAGTTTTTGTTGTTTGATTTGTGGATTTTAGTTTTGGAATTCTAGATTTTGGTCATTCTAGATTTTTTTTTTCTAGATTTTGGTCATTCGAGATCTTACGTTACGGAATTTTTTTTCTAGATTTTTTTTCTCTCTAGATATCGTGGTAAACCCGTATATGAAAGCGTATTTTTATGCTTCCACATTATAGCGATATGGACTGCGATAGCTAAAGCTGCAGCGATATATTGCTACACGTGTATTCAACGGTCGTATCATTATATTGCTCTGAAGCTACATGTGAAGCTACATCTGCTACAATGAATATTTTATTTCTTAATTGAAAAAGTATACTATTTTAAAGTATTTAAGGAATGACCTACCATTTCAGGCCGAATACGCATGTTGAGTTTTGCAGAGCTATTCATGACAATTGATACTCTTGAATATTTGTCAGACTTTCTCGAGGTACTCTCGCGAAGGGTCAGTCATCGTGATGTATGCCATCTTGGATTGGACGACGCAGTTGCCGTAGCTGCCGATGACAGTTGCCATCAGAAGGGTAACCAAGGCACACTTATAACTGGCTACAACGAATGAGTGTCTGTCGGTATATGCCCACTAAAGTTTGAGAACCCGCAACCAAGTCTCAGAACCTTAAAGCAAGTTTCAGAACCTCAAAATGAATATTATCATTGAGTTTATATACATAGAGGAACCACGAGAGCTTAGAACTACCTCAGTAGATGTCACTACGTACACTACATCGAGATTGAAAATGTGTGTGGAACAGTGGGTTTCACACTGACAACATCACAAAAGAACTGGCAGTACGAACAGCGAACACAATGCATAATGATTGTGTATTCATAGGAATTAACCTTGTGTCTTGTGTGGCGTGTGAGAGATTTTCTCAAAGTAAAAAAGGGAACTGTGATTGTATATGTGTTTACTTCTCGAAAACATTTTTATGTTTCAAATTTGGTTGTGCGTGGGACAAAAAAAAAAAATATCACATCGGATTGTGTACCAATTTCTTCGCCTCATATAATGTTCTTATTCTGAAAACTATAGGGATACAATGTGTGAAGAACTTATGAAAGTATCTTTTTCGGCAGAGCAGACATTAAATGAAGAGAAAAAAGTCAATCTAAAACGAAAACATCCAGCTGCGACAATTACGGCTATAGATTGCACTTTACCCTCAGATGAAGATCATTTCTTATCCTTAGAAGGAAATAGATCACCACCTGGTCCTAGTTTAAGAGTTTACTGTAATAGAAAGCTAGAACAGTCTTGTGACTCAGAAACAGGGCTTCAGTCTTCACCGAAAAAAAGCGTAGACGTAACAAAAATCGCCAAATCATCTCGCATTCCACGATTTCTTTTCAGGTCTTCAAAGAAAATTGTCGAAAGTGATGATGAAAAAATAGAAAACAAAATAAATGAAATGTTTAGCACCAAAACCGATCCTGTTAGAATCCTTATTTTATGTGAATTATCACATAAAACAAATTGTCAGTGGAAAAATGAAGAAAAAGATTTGTATTTAAATTTTTTTTATAAATCTCCGGTAGTGTACAATTATTTAATTGAGATTGGATTTTTCTTACCCTCTTTTTCAACAATTCGAAGGTGGCATTCAAATATAAAGTTTTCTCCAGGAATATCTCAAGGCATTCTTGTTTTGTTAAAAATAAAAAGCACTTCCCTCTCAACAATGGACAAAAAATGTGTGTTGTTGCTAGATGAAATGGCTATAAAGCCTGAATTGGAATATAATTCGTCAGAAGATATAAAATATGGCTTTATAGATCATGGCAGTTTTGGTCGGAAAAATGTCATCGCTACACATCCACTTCTTGTTATGTTGAGAGGGTTAAATTGCAATTGGAAACAAACTATAGGCATTTTTATAGGAAATGTTAATGGAGTGCTCTTAAGCAATATTATTAAAGACTGCATAGCTAAGGTCACATCTTTAGGTTTTGAAGTTAATGCAGTAAGCACCAACCAAGGAAGCAACAACAGAAGTGCGTACAGAATTTTAGGAGGGACAATTGAACAGCCTTATTTTAATCTTACTGGGAAACAAATTTTCTTACTCCATGATGTACCACACCTTATTAAGAGCGTAAGAAACAGACTTTTAGATGCTGACATTCTGACTACGGATCGAGTTTCTTGGAAAATACTGGAAAAATTATTTAATTCTGATTCAGGCACTATAAAACTGTTGTAAAAGCTTACAAAGGAACACTTGCGACCAAATGCATTTCAGAATCTTTCTGTAAAATTGGCAACACAAATATTTAGTTGCAAGGTAGCAATGCCAATTTACGCTGCTATTGCCAATAACTTCTTATAAGGTTTACTGTTAAGAATTTTAATAATTCCTTAAAAAATCTTAATATAAAACAAAATATATTGAAAGCTTCAGGCACTGGTAAACTAAAAAAAATTAACATAAGGATGATTATTAGAAGTTCCACCACAATCGCCCGAAAAAAAAATGTTGAAGCCATCCAACCAATTTTTGTAATTGTGAGTGCCAAGGGAAGGTGTCACTCAAGTGAGAGGAGAGGAGAACTCACTTAAAACAAGCACCCCAGTGAGAGGCAAGGGGAACTCACTTAAAACAAGCACCCTAGTGAGAGGCAAGGGGAACTCACTTAAAACAAGCACCCAAGTGAGTGGCAAGGGGAACTCACTTAAAACAAGCACCCCAGTGAGAGGCAAGGGGAAAACACTTAAAACAAGAATTATTAAGATAGATCAGCAAAAAAATTAAGCAATAAGGGATCTCTAAATTTTCTAGAAAAGAATTTATTAGTTTTTCCGTTTTTAAAACTTTTTCTATTCCAGTCAACTCAAAAACATCTTCCATGAATAACTGGGGTTAAATGTTTCAGTTTTGTTTTGTTTAATGTTTTTACGGATCCATTTTCCTGATAGTCATTTTCAAAAAAAAAATAGGATTAATAATGCCGCCGCACTGACCGGCCTAAATTCCGAACCAAACAGTAACTTTTTGTGGATGCATTGCCACCTAGTGAGCCCCGTCCCATATTTGTCAATTTTGCTTGTTTTATGAAAAAAAAAACATCCAAAGATGATTTTTCGGCCAAAATTACGAACCACTCGGATTCATGTCACCGTCGGAAGCGCGGCGGACATTTGAACAATCTGATATATTCTATACCGTACATAATGGCATACCTATATGTATGTGCCTTTCAAATTAAAAAAAGAATTACGTTAATACACATTGCTCTTGTTTTATTCCATTTCAACATCGATCCATCATTATTGAAAAACTCATTTGAAATTTCAATAGGAAATATTTATTTATTTCCCCAATCGAATTATGTGCCTTAGAAAATATTTTTCTAGCGATACCTAGTTATCCTTATCCCAACTGTTTTTTTTACGCTAGCCTGCTCTGCTGCTCATGCTCTCAAACAACCTATACCTACATACATATATGTTTGTGTTCATGTTTATGAGAATACTGCACAGTGGAGTGTGGTTGTGTCATTGTTGTGTTAAGTCACATTCCAAATTATCCACAATCCAAATGTTTGGCCATGAAAATAAGCATAATCTTTAGGGATATGAGCATAGGTTCAGGGACAAATAGAGACGCTATCTAGCGAGGTGTTTACAAACTATTTTCATATCGTCGACGTGGTTCCTCTATGTATACAAACTCAATGGTATTATGTAGCCGCCGTGCTGAGAAGGTGTAAAGCAGCGCCATCTAGTTGAGAGCTATATAACGTCAGTTAAAAGCAAACGGTTGCACAATAGCATCTTTTTTCTCAAACGAGAATAGTATACTGTGCCCATGTTCCATAACTCATGCGATAACTCTTCGCATCGAAAACTTTGGAACACAAAATTCCACCGTTTATCGCATGTGGAAAGAAGTTGTGTTCTGTAACTCTATGCGATAAAATATACCTTGGTAACTTTTAATATCATGGGAAATTGGAAGGATTGTCAAAATATTGGAAATCGGAGGGTAGTTTGGCGAGGAGAGGAAATTCAGTTTCAGTTTCAGTGTGTATTTACATGTTGTTGGGATAGGAGTGGTGTAGCGCGGCTTATTAGCGGATTATCGGAAAATTATGTGTCTGTTGAATTTTTAAAAATATGATGATCGCTCGTTCTGCTACTCAGACGAAATTTTTTGAAATTAATCTGATCCTAACGCTGATTTAAGACAACATTATGTTCTTTGTTGATGAATTTAATGAAGTTAAAATTTTGCATTTATTTTGTCTCTCTTGTTGGATGTACCAAGCTGTTTATTTTTATAGCAACACAGTTTCAAGAATGTTCAAAATGGATCTTATTAAAGTGCTTGCTGTATTCTTTCGACAGAGTGTAGATACCTACATTCTTCTCCACTAATTCTGACTGTTTTTATTAGTTATTTTTTATTTCTTTTGCATTTTTTTAAACCTTGAACTTGATCTACGAACTGTATATTTTGTTAAATAAAAAATGTTCACTGTCCACTATCCGTTTAAAATTGTTCAATATCCCTTTCTCGCAAGCCAATTGAAATGTGATAAATTTTGACAGTTGAAGTGAATAATTTATCGCATTCGAAAGTTACAGAACACCGATTTATCACATATTTCCAGGAGTTTCATTTCACAATGTCCCATGTGGTATAGTTTTCGCATCGCATAGTTACAGAACACGGAAATGTGATATAATGAAATTTTGTTTCGATTCACATCGTTCATGTGATAAATATAACGATGCGATAGTTACAGAACACGGGCACGGTTATTTTGGTTGTAATATTTGCTTCCAAAAAAGTATAAGAATCACATTTTTTCATTCAAAAAATGTTCCAGAATTTGGGGATTTGGGAAGATAAAAAAGAATCAAAATATAAAGGTGTCGCAGACGACAAGATAGTAGCAGGTGGCAATGGTGCGATGGTACTGTATTCACAAGTGATTGGCAGGTCGTGCGTTTGAATCCCGACCGGGCCATGATTTTTATAAATTGAATACACACAACACCAGATCTCCCTAAAGCAATTTAGGCGCCACCTGTGGAGAAAAAAATCCCATCGCACCAAACTTCTTTAATATCCTTCTATTCTTTCAGTAAGTAGCACCCAAAAATAGGCAATGAATTGCTGGAGCTACTTGCCGACAAACTAAATGCCTGTGCTGTGGTTTTACCATTATAAGGGCACGGTGTCACTACAGAAAAAAGAAATCCCTTTAGCGCACGCAAATTATAAAAATAAAATATAAATATAAAATATATTTTTTTTTTCTAAGCGTGCGGAGGAAATCTGTATAAGAAATTTTGTTTGTTTGTTTTTCATTGAAGAAAATATTTGTTCCTTTGCTAAAAAGAGAAATTTGTTCGGTTTTGCGTACCAAAGAAGGTTCTCCGAGATACTCTTTTTTAAGAAAACAGGATTTTTTTCTCACATGCATAATTTGTGTTTACAATTTAATTTTATTTTTAAAATTCCTTCGTGTTGTATCCGTGCTCATCAATTTCCACAACACCCGAAATTTGCTAAGAACAATACAGTGGATAACTGTAATATATTAACCTACCGCGTGGACAGTACTGGAAAGCAAAGAGAAAAGAAGAAAATATTGAATTAGAGATTTGACACGTCCACTTTTGGAGGTGTTCTGGTAATTTTTTCATATAGTGGTTATTTTATTAGAAACAGAAAAATGTTTTACTACGCTCACCTAGGGTTTTTTTTTCATTGCATGCGCAAGCATTCCACACTAAGGGCGAATATATTTCCTGCGAAGTTATTTCCCTATAAAATATCCGTTTACAGCAAGTAATACCCTTCCATTCATAGTATGTGTATCTGTAATATCTTAAATGCAGGCACGGGCTAAGAATATCACTGCAGCGCCCTCCAAAAACAACGCTTAGCGTAAAAGGCGACTAAGGGGATAAAAAAAACTCTAGGCAGTTTTACGATTTTTGCCAGCCTAGCGACAAATTTAATATCTTGACCCGACTGTGGGTCACCTCTGGCTTGAATTCCCATTTGTTTGTTTTTTCTCTGATTAATTTTTTTCACTTTGTACCTACGCAATGTACAGGGCACACGAATCGCGCTACAAAAACAAAACGTAATAACTTTTTTTCTGTGTGAGTAATCGGCTTATTTTTTTTTTTCTTTTGCAGCTTACTATTTAGATTTATTAAAATGAATGCTTGGGATACCGAAAAGAGGATTTGGGTAGTACAGCGGTACTATGCTTTGCAGTCCTCCATTTTTTGGCGGCATTCCCCCAAGTAGATGGACCATTATAAGGCTGGTAAACATGTTAGCCGAATCTGGAAGCATCGCACGAAGACCGTACCATGGAAATCCCTATGTTGGGGTTCAAGACATAATCGCGGCCGTAGCATCGTCCATTCAGGCAAATGCAGGCGTTTCGACTCGAAACTTATCGGCGTAAACTGGAGTTAGCAGACGTTCATTACAACGGATAATTTATGATGACTTAAACTTGTTTCAAGGTGCATTGGGGGGCCATACTTCTTTGAACAAAACGGTGTAACAGTAACTGTCAATGGGGACGGTTATTTAATGTTGTTGAAAGCATTTTTTTTTCACCCAGCACTGCGCCGAAGATGTATCCGTTTCAACAGCATTTGGTTCCAGCAAGATGGAGCAACTGCACTCAAAGCCAGACCGGTTATGGCGGAGCTCCAAAGAAAATTCCCAAACAAATTAATATCCAGAGACTTCACTTTCCGCTGGCCCCCAAAGTCACCTGACCTGACTGCACCAGAATTTTTTTCTATGGGGTTATGCCAAGCAAATGGTGCACAAAAAGAACCCAAGGAATTTAACTAAATTCAAGCAGTCCATTAAAACAATAACTGAGGCGATCCCGACTTCAACCCTTCAGGCCGCAATGAATAATTTTCTGGTGGCATATGCGTGGATGAGCATGGAAGTCATTTACGGTCTATCATCTTCAAAAACAATTAGTTATATAAAATAAAATTGAATTTTCAATACAATAAAAAAAATTCATGAAATACATTGATTAAAAAAAGTTATTTGAATTTCTAATTGCACCATGCGCCACCCTGTACTTACGATCAGTGTTTTTCGAGTAATTCGCCCCTTAAGGACACACCCCAAACTCGCACCTACCCCAAATCCAACAGTGACCTCAAGCAGGGGGATCTTATTTCATTCTCAGAAATTTGGGCCTTATTACGTAATGAAACAACACCCCAACACTAAAAATAAAATTAAGCCCCAATAAATTAAATTACACCCAAAATGCGTCATATATTCGTTGTTGTTGCACTGTGTGTATAATTTGTTGTCTTTATTTCATTTAGCCCTTCCGGGCGTTATTTCCTTTGCATAATTTCGAGGCGCCATTTGTTCAATATAATAATTAGAATTTGACGGTCTTAAAAACAAAAATTTAAGAGAGAGATCTTCAGTAAATCTGCACTTCAAGGTATAAACTAATTCTTTTACCCTACGATACTTAATGTTGCGTCTGCATTATGTAGGTATCCAAAAAACAAAGAACTTTAATTATGTTTTGAAACTGTCAAGCATTTCGGCAAAAATATAACCCCGTGCTGGGACGGGCTAAGGGTATCACTGCAGCGTCCCTCAAAAAACATCACTTGACGTAAAGGCGACTAAGGGGATAAATCAAATCTAGGCAATTAAATCAATCTTGTGAGCCTATAGCGACACAGTAATATCACCGGTGTCTTGAATTCCTGTTTGTTTTTTTTTCTCAAATTTAGCTTTATCAGTTTTGTCTATCGGCAGTGCCTCAGTCAGAAACTTAACTGCTCGAAGACCGTTCGGGAAGTACATAAGTAACTTTGCATAATAATCATTTTGTACACAATGTTTTTTTTTTTTTTTTTTTTTATAATTTGCTTACGCTAAAGGGATTTTTTTCTGTTGTTACAGTACCCTTATAATGCTTAGAACACAGTGTAAGCTACTTGGTATTAGAAAGAATAGAGAGATAGGAAAGAAGTGTTTGGGTGCAGTTGTAGGGTTTTTCTCCACGGGTGGTGTCTAAGTTACTTAGGGAGATTACGATTTCATGTATTCGGTATAAAGTAATGGACTTGGCCGGGATTCGAACGCACGACCTTCCATTCCGTAAGCGAATACTTCTGCACCATTGCCACCCGCATGTAGTTCCAAACATTGTTTTTCAAACGATTCGCCGCGCCGCCTTAAAAACAGAGAAATATTTTTAAGTTTTTTGAGTTTTAATAAAGAACCTTCTTATTACATTTTTTCTTAAATATGATATTTAAAGTTGTGGTAGCATGTCATAAAAGTTAGGAGCAACCCTTGATGTATCATTTTTTTTGTTTGAAAAAAACTTCTCAAAGCCACGCAACAGTTCTTACATTTCTATAACACTGTGAGAAATGCTTTCCAAGAAAATATTCGTCCACGAAAGAAAGATATACCTACCTACCTAATTGTTTAATGTAGATAACTACTTATTAAAACTTGGAGTTCTAAAATACGAAAATCCAAGAAAACTATTAACAATTTTGAAAGTTTAGGAAAGATCTTCACTAAATTGTTGCTTGTATAAAGTAATAAATAGTACTTAAATGTTTCTTTGTCTCTAAACCGACTAATTATACGACGAGTCACTCCTTTTCACGACATTCTTTGTCCCTACGACAATAAATGTTGCGGTTGCATTACGTAGGTATCCCAATAACAAAGAACTTAAATTACATTTTGAAACTACCTTGACATTTCGGCAGAAATCTTAATCGTTCCGTTATACCAGTCCCATAAATATACATCAAAAATATATATTTTTTAATCTCCCAAGGTTGCCGTACCAGAAACTAAAGTAGGTACATAAAGATCACCAACTTTCTTTTTAATGGATACTGATTCTCAAAACGTTGACCGGTATTTGCTGCCTCAAAAACGAGTTTATCGTACGTAAATTAATGGAATATGTTCTTAAAAATCGAAAATTTTCACAAAAATATGTACACACGTATATATTTTAAGAAAATAATGACAAAAACAAGTATCTACAAGAACAAAATATCTCTGATAACAAAAATGCCACCCCATCAACAGGCAAACACAAAACAAAAAAAACTTAAGAAAAAGTTCAATTTTGCATATAGGTAGTGACTTCTTTGTCGACAAAAATTCTTTTTGACACCCACACATAAGAGTTTTTTTTTGCTTTTGATATTTATTTGTTCCCTATGGTAACCCCACCGGGTTTCTTCTGATTTCTCTCTCGGCGATGGCCTGAAACCAAAGGTGACGAAAACAAAAACCAAAACAAGCGAGAAGCTAGGGCGGATCTTAAAAAAATTGCGGATCCGCGCGACGCGACGCTAGACGAGTTTTTTTTTGATATTCTGGTCATGGAGTTAAATGTTTGCTTGATGCTTGTTTCCGAGGTTCTCTTTCATTCCTTTTGTTTAATTTATCGGACATTCATTTTGATATTCGTTTATGTGCTAAACAGTCGGAGTGCAGGTTTTTATTTCCCCGTATGTAGGTACATTGAAACTGCGCCATACAAATTGTGGAACACATACGGAACGTATGTATGTGGAAAAAATAAATAGCACGGAACCACAGTCAAAATAAGAACAATTATTTGCAGCGCAGTCTGTGAATTGGTAATTTGTTTTTCTTTTCAAATAATTGAGATGTAAGTATAGTTTTATTGTTGATATCCAGACTGTACCTAACCTCTTTTAGGCTATGTCTGAAAGGCAAAGCTCTCCGATCATGAACAGACAAAGCCTAGTAGAGGCTAGATTCGTTCCAGGATTAAAAATAGAATTTAGTATCACTTTCACTTGCGACGTCAGACATTCCGATATTTGCCACATTACAGAAAGTCTGTGCTCTGTCAAATCGCTTAAATTTATTCACCATTTCAATACACCACTTAAAGTTCAAGTTCACCACACTAGCCATCAAGCAATGTTGTTTCCATAAAGCCACAATAGATACACCATAAAATGTATACTGACTTGTCTAGCAAAGTTCAGTGCCACACGCCCCTTCACGGAAACCTCTAGTACTTTTTTTTTCCAGTTAAGTTCGTGCGCCCACTGACCGACATTAGACATAAAATAGAAGCAACAAAAGTGCGCCCGACCGTGTTCAAGGTCTTCTCACCACACACACGCACAATAGCACCCAAAGACCAACAATAGATACTAGATTCACTATCACTTTCGTTTTCGTCTCTCTTTTTCTAGTTTAAAAATTCTAATTCACTGTTCCTCTTTCCATTTGTTGCCTATTTACCATTCGAGGGCTCTCGTGATGAAACCCTATCAGTTTTTATTTTGCCGTCACAAGGTCTTTACGTGAGTAATCTACCGTTCGCAGCCAGTTTCCGTGTAATCCATAGAAACAAATAGAAATCCAGGGTGGGCTAGAGGTGATACGTTGATGAGTTTACAGCAGGAGAGAAATTATTTAGATCGATGCCGGTTCGCCCTAAATCCACGTTGACTTGCGCACACTTCACATTTGAATAAACTTGAGTTCCAAATGAATTTTAGCTTTTATAGTCCAACTGGTACTTCTCACAAGTAGGTGAATTCCCTTTCCGTCGCCGCCTTCCTTGCCATAAATCGCAGTCGTTGTTATTGTGTCGTCGTCATCACCATCACGATCATCGACGACAAGAGACGACGGACACTACCCAAGACGGAGTACGAATCGATGTGAGTGTCGCGCCTCTGGTTGGTTTAGTAGCAACGTATGTGGTGAACTTTTTACTTTTATTCATATAGTTTTGCTTATTTTTATTTTTTTCTTTCGGCTTTTTTTTAAACATATTCTTGGCCGTTGCTTTTGCAGCTCTTCACCCACTCTCATCGAATCGATCGTTTGTACGGGGTATATAGGTTTTGTTTATATTTTACTTGGCTTATTTTCTTTCGTCTTTACTTTATCCCGTGCTTTCTTATGCAAAGATACACTGTTGCACACAATCACCCCGCAACAAAATATAAATAATTGTACCTACATACGTACTTAATCATGACAATGAATTAGCATGGTAATGTGCGATGCATATACAAGATTACGCTAAAAAAAAATCTTAAAATTCTGTGCAAATTTAAAAATAAAATGCGAAAAAAAGAACTCTTATCACTTGGAAAACAAAATCAGAACCAAAATATCGAAAAAAAACAACTCCCAATTCCGTTCATGATTTCAAATAAACTGGATTATTGTAAAGTTACTTGTGCTGCCTGTCCTATTAAAGTTGCAGATTTTTGGTACTAACCGTGCAGATACTTAAAAAAACATTGTTGAGGGTTACCAAGCCCACTCAAATTTGAAACGATAAAGTTATTTTGAGCCGATGAGTAAATAATTAATGCAAAGTCACTGACCCCCAACTGTCGGCAGCCTAATAGGGTGATTGCGGGGGAGATACCGCTGTTTTTAAAAAATCAATGTTTAAGTTGTATGAACGTCAAATAGACTTTATTTTTAAAGCAAACTTAACAATGGATTTATAGTCTACCATGAAAACATAGATAACCTAAAAAAAGGTTTTCATAAAAAATTAATAAATATTAAATTTGCCATTTCTCCCTGTATGTGTGGGAGTCATGCCGCATGGTAAATGCATTTAATTTAAATTCTTAATTTAATGCGGTACATGTTCCTCATCACGTCCACAGTCTGTACAGAGGGTGTACTGGGTTTTTTTTATGCGCCTGGAAGGTGTTCTAGCCGAAACGCCGAACAATTTTTCTGCTTTTCGCAGAGACATCACCTGCTCTATTCTTTTTCGAGCATTTTCTAACTTTCATGCGAAGTGGAAGGTACCTACAGTTTTACGCCGAATCCGAACGGCAAATTTGAGAAGCTTTCTATGACTTGATAGTCTTGGATGTTTGTCAGACGTTCGCAAGAGGTTCCAATAACACGCGGTATTCCCAAGTGGTCCTCCATCTATTCAACGCGACGTGGCAAGGCCGTTGGCACACAAAATGTTCATACTTAAAAAAACAGTCGACAACTTATTTCCGCATCGAGAAATTGGACGCGTTCGATTTGGAAGTCAACTTCTAATCCCTACTAGTTCACCTTTCCTCATTGATCGAATAACTCACGTGACCATCGTTTGGCAAGTGATAGAAGTTGAATTAGTAGGGAACTCATAGTGGCCTTGCAAATAGAACGCGCCCATTGAGAAAAAAAAATCCCATCGCACCAAACTTCTTTCCTAACCTTCTATTCTTTCAGTAAGTAGCACCCAAAAATAGGCAATGAATTGCTGGGAGCTACTTGCGCAACAAACTAAAAATGCCTGCGCTGTGGTTTTACCATTATAAGGGTACTGTGTCACTACAGAAAAAAGAAATCCCTTTAGCGCACGCAAATTATAAAAAAAAAAAAAAAAAAAAAAAAAATGCAACAGACTGAAAAATGTCTGTAGTCAGAAGGAGAACGTTAAACAAAACAAAGAGGATAAACTCTCGTTAGATATCCAATGTGAGCCGTTTTTTTTCCTTGCGTTTATGTTTGAATAGGTACCTATCTAACGAACAAAAAACAAAACAAAATGTTTTGCGTGGACGACTAGATATATGAATAAGGTTGAGTTTGGCATCTATCCCGACTCGGTATCTCTCCCGCAATTACGCTATCTACATGAAATTATGCATATCTGTTGGTCGTCTTCTTCTCCATCTCATCTTTGTCCTTGACGGCGCAGTTATGATCAGAATTAAAGGGAACACAACCCTCCCATTCTACTCCCCATCCCTACTGCTCCGCCTGTGTAGTTAAATTTATAAATATGTAAAAGGTTATATACACAGGTTAATGGTACAAAGTGAGAATGGGTTTTCAAGTGTCTAGTGATGTCAAGATGCATCGACCTGTATAGGAAAGGATGAATTCATTAATGAATGCTTAAATGATATGCACCGACCAGGCGTACCTACAAACCTTTTTTGGAAATTCAAATGACACCGCAAATACAGTTTATTCACTATATTCCCTTAGCCGAAAATGGCAGCGTAGCTTTCATTTTGGATAGCAACAGCCTCGCCTTTAAAGGTTTTCGTCTTGCGTCGGCCCTTCTGCAGCATCCGAAGCCGTGCATTAAAATTCAGTCATAACATTCCCCAGTTCCAGTTCCGGCTAGAGTGTAGATCCTGAGCGTTTTTATCGGAGCGTCTAGAGTAGAGTGGGTGCGCAGAGGCCCAGTGTATAGTGTGTTGGACTTCTAATCGAGGGGTCTCAACCTCAATTCACTCAGTGGCCAAGTAATACCTTATGTTTTTTTCAACTGCCACATCTCTTGCAAAAGCCTGAAAAAGATCCAGGAGTATCAATTGTCATGAGAAGCTTCTCAAATTTGCCTTTCGGAGTCGACTTGAAATTGTGTAGGTCCCTTCCACTTCACACAAGAAAATGGTTGGAGAAGCTAGGTCTTAGGTCTTCTGTGGGCTGTTGATGCCTATTATTTTTCTATTTTATCCAGAGCAGAGACAGGCAACACTTGGGAAAACCAGGGCCTGATTCACAAAACTACAGGTTGTAATCTACAATTCTACTGCTGCAGGCTCCTGTAAGGCTCACACTGAGAATAGATACAACCGTTTCACAAACAAATAAATATACAATTGTATGAAAATAAAAACAAGTGGGGTGAGTGCGACCCAGGAGTTCTACACGATCAACTTCCCGGCGTGATTTAAATATGATATGAATAAAAAATTAAGAGAAAGGGATGAAATAAAAACTATGCATGCATTTTTTTAACGGATCTGTTAGTAGTAATAAAACAAATAATAAAGGAGAGTAGGTACGCGAAAACTTAATAAAATCAATATTATTTGATTCTTCTCCTCATTAATTATTAATATTTTTACTATTATAAAGTGTTAGTTGCTCTTTGATAAAAAGCTCAATTAAAATATCTGATATTTCGAAGTACCCATATAGATTGCCACCATCAGAACAAATTATGTATATTGTACCTATACATTTTTCTCAAGCAATTCTAATAACCATTTTGTTCAGTATTTTTGTTTAAACAAAAAACGGCTGGACCAAATTCAGTGTACGTTTTTTTAAATCATATTAAGGTCAATACGCGTCCACTAGCACTAGAACGTTCGATACAATTTTTTATTTACCGGAAATACCATGAACGAAACCGCCTACTGCTGCTGATTGAGCGGTTCTATAATTTCCATGTTAATCCGAGGAACTTTGCAAGCTAAGATCCTTACTGCAGCGCCCCCTATTTAACATCTTAAATCTGTCTCGCAAGATCAAATGGGAATTCGTGCCTTGATATGACTTAAGATCACCAGTGTCGTAAAAGGAAGATCAAACAACAAATCAATAAATCATGCAAGGAGGCCTATTAATGTTTCGCAAATATGATGTTGGCCTCAGTGACGAAGTGATCCGAAACTGGGAGGCCTGCGGATACTTTTTGATGTCGAACCGGCGAAGCCCACAGTCAGGCCAGTCATCCAGGTTAAAACCACGTATTTAGAAGAACAAGAAGAAATCCATTTAAATATCCGGCTAGAATATACATACATATATGTATGTATACTTGTTTAGACATATTTAGGTCGAACCGGCGAACCCCACCGGATGGGACACCATGAAATGGGAGGTTACGATCCCCTTAATTTCGATCATGACCTCGCCGTAAAAAAAAGTCATTCGTACAGAGGCGTCCAGTTTCAATAGATTAGATATGGTGGCCAAGTTGAAATCAATAAAATTGACGCTTATGGTGAAAATTCTGAAAATTTTAATTCGCACAGAGCTCCATGTGTACCCTGTCCACACCTCATAAGTTTCACATTCTGGATTTACACAGTTCCCAAAGCTCAGCACACATCTACCACTCACAGTTCGCCCTCTCATTATATTCGCAGTTCGCACTCTTCTTCCACTTATTTACTTCTCCATTTACTGGCGCGTTCTTTATATAAACTCAATATCACATACTATCTTAGGAGCGCGAATAATTTTGTTATTTTTATTTACCTACATACTTCCAAAATTTTAAAAACGCAGTTGCACACACATCTGTACTGCAAGCATTAATACACTTACAAAAAGCCGTGTGTTTTCCTTTTGTTATTTGGTTCGTCCTAAAAATAAAACAAAATTGAATGGAAACGGTCGACGACGGCAGAAAACAAAACTCCGCACAGAGGGTGTTCATCTTATGGAGCACGCTTTTGTTCGAACGCATTCAACTGACAGTTCGACGACTGTCACTTTGTCACGTACGTGAGTCGCAGCGATACCGATATCTACCCGATTTGTATGCGTTGTGGCAAGCAATAAACTTCTGCTTGTACTTTCCGTGGTCAATTCAGGGCTGTTAAATCTTGACCTTGACAATTTCAGTCATAAACACTTTACGGCGAAACTTTTTTGCAATTTACCGAGAGTCGTAAAACCGAATTCGGATGTCATACAAGCAGACTTGTTCTGTAACGCACACATGCATATCTGTTTGCAAAGGCTTGTTTTCATTGACGCAGCAGCAGTAATAATGATACCTATCAATGGATGACAATCAACGGTGTCATTGTCGCTAGCATTAATGTTTGCCATTTTTAATATGTTCCCCTTTTTTTTATCATATATTTTGACATTTTTTGTATACATATTTAGTTTTTAATCACAAAAGTGAATGATGGCATGAGATCAGGGATCAGTTAAATTTTCAGAGAGCACAATGTACAAAGCAAACCACTCCTGCGACTTAACACATCTATACATATAGCTTCCCATATACGACATTGTTGTCTGGTGAGGGTGTATGTGAAGCAGCATGGTGTCATTTCATTCTTCCTTTTGTGTCCACACTTAGGGCGGTCAATAGAGCAGTGCAAATTGCAAGCCACCCACTTTACGCGACCACGATCGTAGGGCATTACGTCATTCATTGTTTCATGTGCGCTACGCCAGTTTCTGGTGGAACAAAAGCTGGGTAAATGGCTCCCAAAGCAAGTCCAAAAAATGCATATTTCCGAAAGGGTGAGTGTGCGATGGAAGAGTAGAAAACAAAAACCATTACCCAGCTTTGTTCCGTTGGTGTTGTTTTAAGAAATTAACACATCTATGTATCATGCCATGACCGAGTGTCATCGAACCCGTTATAAGTATTTTTTTCTTAGTGATCGGTATAAAAATGGTTGCATGAGTATATAGAGATTGTGGTGCATATATTCCATTTTTACTACAGCTACAACAACACAAGGCATAGCAATGAGAATGAACTTTCAAAATTTGAATCAAAGGTTTATAAGCTCTCCGTTTGGCGTATTTATTGTTTTTAATTGATTCTTATAATTTACAGCGAGAATATATTTAAGTAAGTAGGTATGTACATTCAATGGCCTTGTATTGATTGGTAATATGAAAGGGAACTAATCAGCGCTGGGTAGGTACGTACCCAACTTAATTGCATTGCGTGCGATGTTATGGTAACACTGCATGTTTAAAAAGGAAACAGTAACGGGTCATTCATATGAAACCGACCGATTACCCGCGTCCGAACGATTATTCTCACAGTTTGACAGTTCATTCACAATATCACAATGTACAATTATTGTTGGTCGCGTTGGGCCGCTAATTCCAATTAGAAAACTATCAGCAAATCCAAATGATATTCGGACTTCTAAGTTAAGTTCAAACGATTTTTGAAGTCGTCGGTGGGTGAAACGCGACGAAATGTTGTTGATTGTGACTGAACTTTGACAAATCGCGGCAAGTATGTATGTTGTTGTTCGCGGCAAAAAGGTTGGAATTCGACATTTGGTTAAATAAACCGTGCTGAACCCTGCTTTTTTAATATAATTTGATGAACTAGTCACATTTATCTCGCTCTTGGAATAGGTGGTAGTCTTGGCAGAGTCTTGTGTAGAGTGTGTTCCTTTCTGAATGGTAGATGTAATAAATAAAATTAATTCAGCCCATTTTAGCCGAAAATCGACCAAACACGACTTTTAATTGGGATTATGGTACTATACTATGTATACGGCACTTTATGGATTGGTGCAAAAAAAATTGATATACCTAACAATTAAAAATGACATTACGATGATAGAGAAGTAGAAAAAAATGTGTTGTGTAGGCGTTGTTGAAATTGGAATGGTATAGGGTGATGACTACTGGTGCAGTCGGCCCCTTAACTTTAATTTTAGGTTTGACTTGCTTTTAAAAATCCGTTATTCAAAAAGTGAATAGACTATTTGGCTTAAGTAAATATTTGAAATGTGTAAATTAGGTACCTACTTATTTCTAAGTTTTTTAGATATAATTGTTACCCAATTTAAACTATTTACAGAAATGTAAATGAAAACCACATTCTTCAGTAGTCGGCCCGCCTAACTGTAGTAGTCGGCAACATAAGTACTCAGTAGTCGGCCCCAATTTTTACTTCTGTATTTTCAATGTTTTGACCAAGTTAGGAAAGCAGACTTTTTTTAATTTTCAAAATATTTTAATTTATAAAAACAATAATAATACAAACTTATTTAAAAAAAGAAATGTTTATTACATTAAATATCATTTGAAATAAATTGCACAAGGTATGCCATTTCCTGACCTTATAAAAAAAAACGAAAACACAATAATTTCCTTCGAAAATTAAAAGAAATAGGTAGCTCTTTTAGACATTATTATAGAAAAAAAAAACAAGTTGGAGTTCTCCTGTACTGGCTATCAGATAGGTGCCGGTAATGGTTCCATCTAGCTCAGATGGGCCCGATGGTGTTGATGTAGATGGCAAGGAAGCCGCAATATCCGTAGGAAGCTCAATCGTACCATCTATGGCCGTCATGGTGTCATTTGGCTCAGATTTACTAAGGTGACTACGCTCCATCTCTTCTACTATCTTCATCACAACTTCATAGTCAACGTTGTTTTTAAGAAATCCTTCCTTTGCCAAAGCTAGAACTTTCTTCGTTTCATCGAAACTATGAGCTGTGACTACTATGTTTCCCGTACTTAGGTGCAGCTTCTCCAGTACGTTTCGCACGCATTTCGAGAAGGCGATGGCATCAGGTTTTTTCATTATTTCACTTCTATCCGAGCTTTCCAAAACTAGCTTCAGAACTTCGCAAATGTTTATTTTGGTGACGGCTTCCCCTGCATTGCCAGGTATGCTTTGACATTTATCAACTGTGATCTTATATTCCTGCTTAAGCTCTTTGAATTCACCTACATCGGCTGGCTGGGTAATGTGTGTCGTGTTTGGCAAAAGGCATACAAGAAATTACCATTATTCCGGCAAAAATCGCTCAGCTCCATGGTGAGATATGATTTGTGACCATCGACAAGAAACAACCGGCTTTTTGATGTTGTTTTCTCTTAGCCACCCATTAAAACTGTTCGCCACGTACTCATAAAAGGTCTCAGAACGTATCCAGCCACTTTTTGATCTACCTAAAATCCATGTTGAGGGCATGCTTTTTATTAGCGCTTTCGGGGGACGCACGTATGGAGTGCCATCAGCACTGAACACAAACAGAACGGTCACTGTGTCCTTTTCGTTTCCGTAGCTTAATTTGTAAAGGTTTTTCCAACCCTTTGGCGCAAAGACAACACCAGTTTTCGGAGATAGGCAAAACGATGTTTCGTCCCCATTGAAAATTCTGGAAGGGTCTTCCAGAATATCAGAGCATCTATTTCATGAAAATAATTCCTTAAATCTTCAAACCACTTCCTTACTGACTCCTCGGTAACGATTGCCCGGCCTTTTGATGGACCCTCTGGTGTTCTGACGGACAGTTCGGGATGGGGCTTCAGAAAGCCGTAATACCAACCCTTACCTGGCAATTCATTATCGTTAGGTTTTTGAGGAAAGCCACATTTCGCCAAATTCACTAGCCAATCTACAAGACTTATTTCTTCGGGCGTACTCAGCACAGTATCCGGCCCCATTTACCTCGGTTTTTCGGCAGCCCTGCCATGAATACGGTCTTGTATTGTTGTCCTTGTTACTCCGAATTCTTTACTGGCTTTCCTAATTGACCTGTCCCGAATCTTCTTGAATGCAATGTAAGCTCTTCTTCCGGGTACTTATGGAAATCGCGTTTAGCCCCTTATTTTGAATTTTACATTTTTTATAATGCTTAAATAAATAATAATAATTTCTTCATTTCTAAATTAAAACCTGTTTTGTAACTCTAAATATGTATAAAAAAAACTCAAAAATTTAATTTAAAAAATGAGTGGCCGACTTAACAATATCTGTCTTCCGAAGTCGGCCACCCATTCTTTCAATGCGATAAAAAGGGGGCCGACTACTGAAACCAAGCAAAAAAACATGGAAGTTTTGTCAAAAATTAATGAGGATGAGGTAAACCTTCAATCTGCATAGTAACTTAAGCATAAACAAAAAAAATCATAGTCTTCTATAGTCGGCCGGGGGTGGCCGAGCCTAGAAGAACCATGCAAAAAATGTCTACTTAGGTCGGCCCCCTCTGTATTTATTTTAAATAATTTTTTTTCTTCACTTTCGGGCAAAAAACAATGAAAAGAAACTGTAGACAACTCAAATAAAATCATAAAATGCACTTACCGATAGTATTTTACTAGTTATGAAGGGTTTCTGACATTCACTTGCACTATTTTTTTTAACTCAAAATGACAAATTTACCACTTCCAAGAACTTGAATCAAACTAACAATTATCAAGGAGAAACTAGCAGCTGCATGACATCCTGACTTTGCTCACAGACAGGAAAACCTTTAGGCTTTTGGGGGAAAAAATTTCTGTGTGTATTTTACAAACGCATTTGCTATTACGCATCATTTTATGGCGCGCCGGCCGACTACTGACGACGGCCGACCTCACATGCCATCACCCTATGTCATATGTTTGTTAAAACTTAATTTTTCTAAAAACGGCCTTAACGATTTAGATGAAACAGTCTTACTTTTGGTAAGAATAGATTTTGCGAGATCAAACCAAAAACTCTAATTTATTTTTTGTTTTTTTTCGTCATCTTGGACCGGTATTCACCGAGCACTCATAAAACGATTTGAAAAGTAAGAAGCTTTAGGTTTTAGATTTTTGCTGCGTATTAACCAAGCACTAATACGAGGATTGTCCTTGTGTCTACGCTAGCTCGATTGTGCAAACAATTTTTTTTCTCTTTCTAGCTCTCAAACATGACAAGGGGCCTGTTTTTTAGTAAAATGTAGGCACAATATTTTTTTTTATATATAACTAGCGTGCGCTAAAGGGATTTCTTTTTTCTGTAACCACAGCGCAGGGATTTTTGTTTTGTTCCTGCAAGCAGCACCCAGCAAATGATCATGATTAGCCTTTCATTAGAATTAGAATTCAACGAGAAAGTTGATGCGAGGAATAATGAGGAGTAACAATGGTGGTCACCCTCCAAGTTCTATAAGTAACGTCTGAAACAAAACTTTAAAACTTCTCTTTAATGCTCAAAACTCGAATTTGCTTAATCTTGTATATAATCTAGCCAATGTATAGTTCAAAATCGCCTTGATGGCCGCGGATAAGGAATGAAACAAATACCTAGATAAAAATATGTCTACTCTCAGGTGACCAGCAAAGCTTAGCCGAGAAGGTTTTAAGCATTTTTCAACTGATGCCAAGCGCTCTGGCACGCGCAATAACTTGTTCTTTGAAACGGACGTTTAACTTTAACTTTATTATTTTAAATCTATCATATTTTCTTATATTTTATTACATTTGAGTGTAATCGCACAATACACACAGAGTTATGATATAATCTTACTTCTGAATAATGTTATATTATGATGACAAAAGAAAACAGCTTGGTTAGAAAATAATCTAGTTGAAAGCAAAGAGATTAGAAAAACCTTTCATCAGAAAAAAAAAATAATATCAATAATAATAATAACAATAGTAATAATAATAAATAAATAAATAACATAAATAAGACTACGAATATGTATAAGGAAGAAGATTCTTAAAACTAATATCACAGTAGGTAGGCTTTGAAATTCAATAAATAGATAGAAACGGACGTTTGGCCTTCCTTGTCGTCCTTAATTTAAATTTTTAATTATACCCTATTCTAAGGGTATATTAATTTTGAGGCATAGTTTGTAACATACCTTAATATTGCCCGTAGACCCCTAAAAGTTACTATATTTATGATCAGCATCTACAATAATGCCGATCTGGCCATGTCCGTCCGTCCGTCTGTCGCCAAAAATTAGGCCTTTAAACTGGGCCTAGAGAGCTAAAATTTTAACCATATATACTCTCTAGGGTTCCGAAATAATCAAGTTTACGGATTTTTGAAATCCGCCCACAGACACGCCCACAAACTCAAAAAAACAAATTTTTCGAAAAAATCGAATTTTGAGCTAGAAAGTTGAAATTTTGTATATATGATCTATGACTCCTAACCTGCTCGGGAGATACAATTTTCGAAATCCGCCCACTGACACGCCCACAATTAAATAAAACAATTTTATTGAAAATCCAAAATTTGAGCTAGGCAGCTGAAATTTATAATATATACTCTCTAGGGGCCCATTAAGCTCATGTGTAAATATTTTAAAAATCCGCGTACTGACACGCCCACAATTAAAAATTTTTTTTTTTTGAAAATACAAAGTTTGAGCTAGGGAGCTGAAATTTATAATATATACTCTCTAGGGGGCCCTTTATGCTCATGTGTAAATATTTTCAAAATCCGTCCACTGACACGCCCACAATTTTTTTTTTTTTTTTTTTTGAAAATCCAAAGTTGGAGCTAGGGAGCTGAAATTTATAATATATACTCTCTAGGGGGCCCTTTATGCTCATGTGTAAATATTTTCAAAATCCGTCTACTGACACGCCCACAATTTAAAAAAAACAACTTTTTTTGAAAATCCAAAGTTGGAGCTAGGGAGCTGAAATTTATAATATATACTCTCTAGGGAACCCTTATGCTCATGTGTTATTTTTTCTTAAAATCCGTCTATTGACACGCCCACAATTAAATAAAACAATTTTATTGAAAAACCAAAGTTTGAGCTAGGCAGCGTTTTTTTTACAAAACCTTCGTTTTTTTCTGATAAAATCCTTTAAATGTTATATAACAAATTATGTAGAGTGTTCTTAACAATTCAACCATACTTAGGCTTTTGTCACACCCACTTATGAGGGTTAGGAATAAGAATAGGGTATCCAACAGTTCGCCCACGCGGACTGTAGCCCGTCCCTATGTTTATACCCTATTCTAAGGGTATATTAATTTTGACGCATAGTTTGTAACATACCTTAATATTGCCCGTAGACCCCTAAAAGTTACTATATTTATGATCAGCATCGATAGTAATGTCGATCTAGCCATGTCCGTCCGTCCGTCCGTCTGTCGGCAAAAATTAGGCCTTTAAACTGGACCTAGAGAGCTGAAATTTTAACCATATACTCTCTAGGGTCCCGAAATAATCAAGTTTACGAATTTTTGAAATCCGCCCACAGACACACAGACAATTTTTGAAAATCCAAAGTTTGAGCTAGTTAGCTGAAATTTATAATATATACTCCCTATGGACCCTTTATGCTCATGTGTAAATATTTTCAAAATCCGCCCATTGACACACCCACAATTATTTTTTTTTTTTTTGAAAATTCAAAGTTTGAGCTAGGGAGCTGAAATTTATAATATATACTCTTTAGGGGCCCTTTATTCTCATGTGTTAATTTTTTTTTAAATTCGCCTACTGACACGCCCATAATTAAATAAAACAATTTTATTGAAACACCCAAGTTTGAGCTAGGGAGTTTTTTTTTGATAAAATCCTTTAAATGTTATACATATAACAAAATATGTAGAGCGTTCTTAACAATTCAACCATACTTAGACTTTTGTCACGCCCACTTATGAGGGATAGGAATAGGAATAGGGTATCCAACAGTTCGCCCAAGCGGACTGTAGCCCGTCCCTATGTTTTTAATTTAATTTGGTGGGGGCATGCGCCCCAATTTATTCAGCTTAATACAAGCTATATATCTTTAAACTACACTTATAGCTAGACTTATTAAAACTAATACTTACAAGCTAGAGAAAAAAATACTAGAACTAAAGACTACGACTTATAACTAGAAAATTAAGTTAGGGTTTATGGAGAAGGAGGCTAAGTTTAATGGAGGGAGTGCTGCGGTTGAAATCAAGAATGGAAATGTTTGATTTACCTTCCGTAGCATACTTGAAATTGGTTAGTTGGAGCCATAGAACGTGCGGTGAGTTGGTAAACAGAAAAGACGGGGATGTCTTAATTTACGAGGGTTAGTATTAAAGGAGATGGAGTTGTAAAGGGACGGGCAATCGATAGAGCCTGAGAGGAGGCGATGAATGAAGAGAATGTCTGCTGCATACCTGCGGTCTTCAAGGCTATTCACGTTAATGAGTTTGAGGCGGTCTTGATAGTGAGGCAGAATTAGGGGATCGTTCCAAGAAAGTCCTCGGAGGGCAAATCGAAGAAATCGTCGTTGTATGTTTTCGATTCTGGTTACATGAACTTGCTGAAAGGGTGACCACGCTTGGCTGGCCTATTCGAGGAGGGGCGGACAAAAGTAATGTAGAGAGATCAGTGGCCTATTTCACAAACTTACAAATTTGTATTTACAAGCATTTTTTAACAAAATTTGTGATTTTGTTGATTTATGTCGTTTCACCAAACTGTGGGTATTACAAATTTGTAGTTGTATTCTACAAAGGGAAATTTGTGGGAATATTTCCCTTTTCGTTTCACCAAAAGTTATTTATAGTTGTAATTTACAAGTTACAAATTTGTGAAAAGTTGACTTATTTGTGAGTTTGCGTTTCACCAAAGAAAATTATTTTCAAAATTTGTGTAGTATGTGAGAATATTTTACAACTGAAAATTGACGTGTAATTCCTCCTACAAGTTTTGTTTCATATTGAAAGTAATCGACAAAATGTCTTTGCAACGAAGGCATAGTAGTAGCGATAGTAGCGAAAGTGACGATCATGTTTTAATTTTAAGAAAAAAATGTAATATCGGAGTTATTTAATTTTAATGAAAAATTTCGCCTGAATCGATGCAAGTCAGAGGAAATAATTGCAATTATTGGGCCACAAATAGCCGACACTACTGATAAAAACTTTGCATTAACACCAAGGCAGCAGTTTCTCACAGGCTTGGAAATGGAGGGCAATACCATGGTGTAGCAGATATGCATGGGATATCTAAATCGACCGTTTGCAGATGTGTTTCTCGCGTTTGTGCAGCAAATGTTAATTTATTGTTTGAAAGTGTTGTATATTGGCCAAATATAGACGGAACCTTAACAAACATAAATGCCCCTGGCGAGTTTAAATCTGCATATGTGGACAGACATGGACAGCACCGCATAAATTTTATGTTGGTATGTGGGCCGGACAATACCTTTTGTAACGCATATGTGAATTGGCCGAGAAGTGTGCACTAATCAAGGGTGTTACGAAGAAGTCCCTTTTTTTCAAAAGACTTTTGAACGTTAAATGAAATATATGTATGTTTATTTATTTTATTTTTATTTTTTAGTAGTCACTTAATTTTAAAGTGTTGTCTTCCAACACTTTTATCTTCTCCTTCAGCTCTGCAGTCCCCAAGTCGCGTTCCTTTTTCAGGGCATTCAACTGCAAATTATAAATTTCCAATTGAAGCCTCCTTTTCTTCAATCGAAGAATATCCGCTTGCTCAGTTAGCATTTTGTTGTTGCGCTGGGGCTTTTTTGATGATACTTGAGGTCTGAATGAATTAAAAAATACTCGGTTAAAATGCGACTAGTGCCACCTTCAGAACCAGTCTTCTTTGAATTATCAAGTTTAAGCTAAAATATAAAAAAAAAATGTATATGTACCTATATATTATGTACTTACCAGAGAAGCCCGTTTTTAATTTTGCCACGCAATATCTCGAAAATATTTCCAATCCTTTCCATTTTGAATTAAGAGGATAATGAAATTAAAATATCTTTCCACGCGTTTACTTCACCCAAATAAAACTTCTTTTCTCTAATCAAAGAGACAAAAAAACATAGGGGCGGGCTACAGTCCGCTTGGGCGAACTGTTGGATACCCTATTCTTATTCCTATATCTCATAAGTGGGCGTGGCAAAAATTTAAAGGATTTTATCGAAAAAACTAAGCTTTTGTAAATAAAAACGCTCCCTAGCTCAAACTTTGGTTTTTCAATAAAATTGTTTTATTTAATTGTGGGCGTGTCAGTAGTCGGATTTAAAAAAAAATTTAAGTATGAGCATAAAGGGCACCTAGAGAGTATATACTATAAATTTCAGCTCCCTAGCTCAAACTTTGGACTTTCAAAAATAAAAAAAAAAAATTGTGGGCGTGTCAGTAGGCGGATTTTGAAAATATTTCCACATGAGCATAAAGGGCCCCTAGAGAGTATATATTAAAAATTTCAGCTCCCTAGCTCAAATTTTGGTTTTTCAAAAAAAATATTTTATTTAATTGTGGGCGTGTCAGTGGGCGGATTTTGAAAATTTTATGTCCCAAGCAGTTTTATGAGCCAAAGATCATATATAAAAAATTTCAGCTTTCTAGCTCAAAATTCAATTTTTCCCAAAATTTGTTTTATTTAATTGTGGGCGTGTCAGTGGGCGGATTTTGAAAATTTTATGTCCCAATCAGTTTTATGGGCCATAGATCATATATAAAAAATTTCAGCTCTCTAGCTCAAAATTCGATTTTTTCCAAAATTTTGTTTTTTTGAGTTTGTGGGTGTCTGTGGGCGGATTTCAAAAATTCTTAAACTTGATTATTTCGGGACCCTAGAGAGTATATGGTTAAAATTTCAGCTCTCTAGGTCCAGTTTAAAGGCCTAATTTTTGCCGACGGACGGACGGACGGACGGACGGACGGACGGACATGGCTAGATCGACATAACTATCGATGCTGATCATAAATATAGTAACTTTTAGGGGTCTACGGGCAATATTAAGGTATGTTAAAAACTATGCGTCAAAATTAATATACCCCTAGAATAGGGTATAAAAATCTTATTTTGCTGATTCATTTTAATTCCGGGATTGCACGACGATATTCCACAAATTTGTGAGAAAACACTTGTGGATTACACATTGCACAAAAACCCGATGCAACAGGAATTTTTACACTTGTAATCAACATGTTTATTCTTACAATTTTTTTTTGTCTAATCACAAATTTGTGGGTTCATATATTTGCATTTGGTGAAACAGAAAACCAGATTACAAATTTGTAATTGTGATTCACAAGTACTAATTTGTGGTTGTAATTTGTAGTTTGGTGAAATAGGCCCCTGGTCACGTAGGGATCAGAGAATTCCTTTGACCACCGTTTAATGAACCCAAGGTATGAATTGTCTATACGAATTATCTCGTCAATGTGCGAACGGAATATGCGGCCGTACAATATGCCAAGGTCACGAAGAGACTGTACGATAGGTATAGGTTGATCGTTAAGAAGGTAAAGACGGGGAGGGGACTTGTTGTATTTACGTGATAAGGTTATGGATTGGCATTTCGCAAGGCAGTTTTTGAGACACCAAATAGAAAAACTATCTAGATCTTGTTGTAGCAAGCAGGAGTCTTGTGATGAAGATATGTGTTTGAAAAATTTGGTGTCATCGGCATAGAGAGAGATAGAGGAGTGTTTAATAACCCTTTTCAGATCGTTTATAGTAAAGATGAAGAGAAGGGGACCTAGGTGACTGCCTTGTGATACACCAGAGGTTGCCAGGAATGTGGCAGATAGGACGGACCTGAAGCGAACATTATATAAACGGTTTTCCAGATAAGATGATATCCATTTCAGTAGTATTGGTTCGAGACCAAGGGTGGACAATTAGAAAAGAATTAATTTATGGGATATCTTATCAAAACCTTTACTAAAATCAGTCGCAATAACATCGACTTCTTTACCACTTTCTCAGGCCGTTAGCGCAGAGGATGCGAATTCAACGAGGTTACAAATTACAGGAAATTAAAGACTTGTATCGAAAGCTTAAGGATTCGTACAAAATGCTTTCCAGGAGTTTGGGTATATGCGAAAGTTTGGCTATCAGGCGATAATTAGTAACTTCACTTTTTAATCCCTATTTATGAATCGGCGTTATGAAGGAGGACTTCCATATGTGAGGAAAGTCGCCTTGAGATAGTGAGAGCTTAAAGAGGTGCGAAAGGGGGTAGGAGAGCACTAGGGAACACATCTTAAGAAAAATAGCGGAAATACCATCTGAGCCAAAGCCAAGTTAATATTCATCATTAAGTTTTTGCAACTTATTTTCAATTACAGAAGCTTCAAAAGTTTCAGAAAGAAAGGGACCAGTGGAGTACTCGGTAGTTGAAATAAGAATGATCTGGTACAAAGGAGTTGTCGGCAAAAGATTTTTTAAAAAAGGTGGCAAAAAAATTAGCAATGGTTTGTGGATTACTTGAAGATATGTTTTCGTAAGAGAGGGATGGGGGGTAACCGTCGGATTTTTTCTTGTAGTTAACGAATCGGAAAAAAGATTTAGGGTCTCTTATAAGCGACCCTGGCTTGCGCATTGTTAACATATCTTTGATAAAGGGAGTTATAAGCCTGGGTGAATTGAAGGTATGAGCAGAGATAGTTGGAATAGTCAGAAAAAGACTTGTTTCGAAGGAAAACTGACCATAATTTGTTTATCTTGTTGCGTAACGATCGTAGTCCTCGATTATACCAAGGGGGGGGGGGGGGGTGTAGAGAAAGGTTTTGGCCAAGAAATAGGGACAAAAAGGGAGATAGAAAAGAATAATTCTCTGTAAAACAAGGAGAGGGCATCATTTACAGGGAGATTGGCGAACTCAAATGAGACTTTGCTGAGGTGTTCATTTGTTTTACGGAAATTAGCTTTATGAAAATAATAGCAGGGGGGGCCAGCGGGCGGTGTGGACTGTAGAGAAGGGGCCGTGAAAAAAAGAAAGAAGAAGTGGGTGGTGAAGGTTGTCAATAGTCGAAAGATGGTCGATGTGTTTCGGCAGACAGGCTGCTTCTATTTGTTAAACAGAGGTTATGTATTCCTTGTCGTCTCGAACCTACGGACTGGGATTCGAAAATCCTCTTCCCTGGAGCATTATTTTCTATTCGCTCAATGTGACCAAGACATGTTGTCGACGTGATTTAGCTTTTTGAACCACTTCCACATCCATGTTCATTGAGCTTTTCGATTGTATCTTTTCCTCTAGTCCGTGCGAGGACGTATTCAAGTTTTTGAGCAGCACGAAGAATGTTCAGTGTACGTATGTTTCAGAAGCATACCGTTTCGGTTTGTGATATTAAATGACGTGTGTTCATATCCGAGGGAAGTTTCCCCGACGGCACAACCCGCAATTTGGAGGGCAAGTTCCAGAATACCTACTATAAGGAGTGTCAGTACTCCACTTCGGTGATCAATTAATTGCTCATTCGCCACCATCTATTTTTCAACACCCTAATATTGAAGGATCCTCAGTGCATAGGAACTTTGATAGTCAAAGGAAGGGAGGGCAAAGGGATTCAACATCATCTGAATCCTAAAGCAAGTTGTGCCCGTCAGGTTTTCATCTTTCTCTCTTTCGTGTTCTTTTTTCTCAGAGCTCCTACATATCATCTGCACGTTGGACTGAAACAGCTGGAGATAATACAACGTGCGCATCGGAACCTTTGCTGAATTCTACCTGAGATAAAAACAACATTGCTTGAAGGAATTTTAATTTTAATATTCATACGAGTATCATAACAAATGGCGCCCATCGAGAGGCCACAATTTCACTCTGACACCATTCTATTACATTTTTGTTCCTACCAATATTATAAATAACAATCTAAGCAATGTATCTTGTTACGATGTATACTATGTAGTCAAGATAAAACAATCCCATTGCCTACAAATTCAGGTATACATACACTATGTAAACATATCTTGTATTGGACCTGTTCTCTGTTAATTGAAATGTTATATTGGCTTTTATGGGTGCTGTATTTACACAATGCTGTATTTATATATGTATGTAGGTACGTTCTGGGGGAAATCTAATGATGATTTGATAAGCGTTCTCCCTATTTCGATATTGATTAAAGCTATTTCCAGTCAGAAACTCGCTTGCAAGACTTCGGATGATACCCTTGCGTTATTGCATCATCTGAGATCTTTGAACTTTAAGGTGCGTGAGTAGCTATTCATTTATTTTGATGGTCAAATCTATCGTTTAAAAATATCGTGTTTTTTGTGTCTATAATTAGCAAAAGCTGCTTGTTTAATGCAGATAGGTGTTCGGAATAAAGATTATTTTTTGCCGTTATGTTTTTGCAAATAAAAATTTGTAAATTATTAATCATTCATATACGCAATGTGAGAGTTTGTGTCAGATGCAGCAATGGTATGCAGCAGTTACTAATACAAACAATATTGTTAGAATTATTGGTTGCAAACACACACAGTTTTTATCAAACTTCCTCAATCACTAAGAGTACTATTTTCTTTACATACATTTATGGGACAGTTAAACACTTGGCTGTTTAGTTTTAAATTCACTGATTTAGAAACTATTTTGAATAACCAGGCTTAACAATTTGATCTTTAATCTCTTTGCGTACTTATAGACTCTTTTTTATTTCCGTAGAGGTACACTTAATTTTTTTTTAACATTTATTGTATTTATTATTATTGAAATATTTAATGCCATTAATATTTTCTCAACTTAATTCATTCGTGTCATGAAATGATATGCGTAAATACCTGATTGTAACGCAATGAGAAAATAATAATAATAATAAATAAAGAAAGTCGCATATACATACATAATACACATGCATGAATTCAGTGCGTTAGACTTCTAAACGAGGTGTCTCAAGTTCAAATCACGCCGTGCCCAAGTAACTTACTTACTTACTTACTTAGGGCATCACTACAGTCTGGGGCGGACCTGGGCCTCAACCAACAAGCGTCTCCATCCAGCACGATATTTGGTCAGCTGTCTCCATTTTGGCACGCTAAGTTGGTTAAGGTAACCTTCCACTTGCGTGCGCCACTTGAGTAGCGGTCCCTCGGGTGTGGATTCGAAGATCTTCCGGGCCGGAGCATTCACTTTGTCTTGCCCTCATTGATCGCCAAACCCATCCTCGCCGCCTGCGTCTCAATACTCACGAACGCACCCGTGACATCCCGCTGCGTTCTGCCGATTATGTCGATGTCGTCGGCGTAGGCGAGTAGATGGACTGCCTCTGGTGTTAGCATTTGAGTTTTGCACTATTCTTTCAAGAACGATGTTCAAGAAGTCACATGACCGCTCATCGCCTTGTCTAAATCCTTTTTTTTTTTTTTTCTCTTTCTTTCTTTATTAGTTATAAAATAACTTTTTTTAATTTTACAATTTTTGTTTAGAAAAAGAAATAACGTGTATGTAATTTTTCAAATTTAAATGAATTTAAATGAATTTTCAAAAGAAATTTAATTTAGTTTAATTTAGTTTCCTAGCAAACATAATATGGCAAGTAATTATTGGTTTTTTACAAATTCCGTAACTAGTTTTTTGAAACAATAAAAGTTAGTCTCATTTTTAATGGTCGTTGGCAGGGTGTTAAAAAGTTGCAGTCCCCGGTACATAACAGAGTTTTGTGTGCTGCTGAGGTTACATCGACCTATCCTGAAGTCAGTTGCATATCGTAAATTGTAAGGCTGTACCTCGTGAACATACTGCAAATTCTCAGTGAGATATACTGGGAACCGGTTGTGTTTGACCTTGAAAATAAAAATAATAACTTTTAAACAAAGACGCTTTCTTACGTTAAGCCATTGTAATGCCTCCAACATAAATACAGTTCGAGTGTAAATACTACACTTAAGCAAGGACCGCATAGCTCGATTTTGAAGAACTTGTAGTCTAGATTTTGTTTCTTCGTTACACATCCACAATATGGACGTACAATAGTCAAAATGAGGGAGAATTATCGTATTATATATCATGATAGCGTTTTGAAAATTTAAACTTTTTCTTATCCGCCCCAAGAAGCCGACTTTTTTACTTATTTTTGAACACATAAAGTTTGCATGCTCCTTAAAGTCCAAACGATTATCTATTATCACTCCGAGATATTTAATTGATACAACTTCTTCAACTAATTCATTTCCAATTTTAGGTTTAGTATTATGTCGCCTTGGCTTTATTACCATGAATTTTGTTTTATCAATGTTTATTTTTAATTTATTCATGCACAACCACTGGAATATACTTTCCAGGTCCTCTTGCAGACGAATTTCTATTTCCGTTAGGTTTTTACCATCGATATATATTAAAGTATCATCTGCGAACAGTCCAACTTTACACCATTTTAGAACTTTAGATATATCATTAATGTAAACCAAAAATAGGTCTGTCCCCAGATTAGATCCCTGAGGAACCCCAAGGTTAACATTTATAGCTGACGATTCCGTGTTCATTATTTTTGTTTTTTGTAATCTGCCAGATAAATATGTTGTAAACCACTCCAGTTCACATCTAGTTATTCCATATGCTTCCAGTTTGCTTAGTAGGATATCTCTACAAATGGTTTCAAATGCCCTCTTAAAGTCCAGAAATACGGCTACTATAACGTTTCCTTCATCAATACGTATTTTCCATTCATTTATAGTCCACACTAATGCCGTCTCACACGAGTGTTCTTTTCTGAATCCTGATTGTTGTTTTATAATTAATTCATTTTCACTCAGGTATTGAACTAACTGCTGACTTACTACTTTCTCTATTATTTTTTCCAGCATTGGAAGCGTATTAATTGGTCTAAAGTCTTTAGGATGAATTGAATTATTGACTTTTGGTGTTGGCACTATTGTCGAAACTTTCCATATATCAGGAAATATTCCATTAATCAGTGATGCATTGACTACTTCTAGTACTTCATTTCCAATAAAATCAAAATTTTCTAAAATAATTTTTGAGCTAAACCCGTAACTGTCTTTTTTGCTGTTCATTGTCTTTATAATGTTCTTGAGCTCGTTAATATTTAGAGTTTTAAAACGGAAAACTGTTTCGACTGTTTCTACATTTAACACGAATGGCACATATGGTATGGACTGGTTTATTTCAACTATACTATCAACAAAGAATATATTAAGGTGGTTAACTATTGCACTTAGATTTCGTTCAATCCTTGCGTTTATCATTATTTCTCTTATATCTTTTTTATTTGATCTTAATACTAACTCTTGCACGCCATAGCCCCTTTTGATGACCTGTTTTGGAAATCGTATATTGCACATATTGATTTTTGGCTTTATTAATCTCAGTCTTGTAAATATTGCGTAAAGTCTTATAGCTATTCCAGTCTTCAATTCTCTCACTTATCACAGCTCTTTGGTATAATATCACTTTTGATTTTTTCATTTCTACTAATGACGGGTTAAACCACGGATTTTGGTCATTACATTTAATGCATTTTTGGTAGGTTAGTTCGTTCATTGTATTTATAACCTTATTGTGCAGTAACTCCGCTTTCTGGTCAATGTTAATAGGATCTGTTTGTACATAGTTTCCTACTGCCCATGAGCGTCTCGTTTCTCTCGAGTATCTAGATTTTGTTATTATTTTCGTAGTATTTGTTTTTTCTCTTGTACACTGTATCACTATTCGTATTCCCTCATGGTCTGATATATTTATTGTTTTATCTACCGTTACTTTAATCCTATTATTTTTGACATCGAAGAGTTCTTTGAGTTCTTTATCGACCTTGATGTAGCCGCATGCATTCTACATTGTCATCCTGCACAAACGGACGAGTTTGGCAGGGATTCCAAAACTAGGCATTGCTCTGTATAGCTCGTCTCCATAAATGCATAGGCGGCCTTAAAATCGATAAAAAGGTGGTGGGTATCGATTTGGACTTCCTGGGTTTTCTCCAAGATTTGCCGCAGTGTGAATATTTGGTCGATGGTAGACTTTCCTGGCCTGAAGCCACACTGATAGGGACCAATCAGGTTGTTGGCGAAAGGCTTCAGGCGTTCACACAGCACGGTAGATAAGATCTGGTAGGCGATGTTAAGAAGACTAATACCTCTATAGTTGGCGCAGTTCAGAGGGTCTTCTTTCATGAGGATCGGACAAACAATGCTGGGGTTCCATTCATCGGGCATACTTTCCTCCGACCATATTTTACAGAAGAGTTTGTGCATGCTCCTAACCAAGTTATCGCCTGCCGCTTTAAATAGCTCGGTGGTTAGGCCATCTGCCCAGCGGCTTTGTTGGACTTAACCTTAGATATGGCTATCTTCACTTCGTCCAGGTAACACCTATAGTGTTTGTCCACTGCCCTACCCCTTGCGAGCGTCTGACAAACAGCCAAGAGTATTAATTATTGTCATGAGAAACTTCTCAAATTTTGAGTTCGGAGTCGGCTTAAAATTGTAGGTGCCCTCCACTTCCCACATGCAAATGCCTGGATAAGCTTGGTTTTCGGCTCTGTATGAGTCGTTAATGGCACAATTTCGCCAAAAAAACAAATCGAAGGTAACGAATGGCCATTACGGTGAAGTTTACAAGCTTTTTCGCGCTTCGCTGTTTAAATATTTTTAATTCCCCATTTTAATGACAGACCATAGAAAACACAACCCCTTTTAATATTTATTATAACTACTTATCCGAAAGAACTGATTGCAAACTTATTCATTTGTGGGTGCGTTCAGCTGTACCTACCTTAAAATCACTTCTTTGTTAGATGATCTGGGCTTAGTAGAACGGATCTGTCATGTTTACAATATATTTATGTATACTTTTATCCGTGATTCTATTTACTTTTTCTTTGCATAGATCGTTATTATAAATATCTTTCTCCAAGAATACGAAATATGACAACTGGTTTCGGGAGCGATTACATAATATTATGTATCTATACAAAATGTGTGCGAGATTTTCCTAATGGTATTCATTTTGAAATTATGGCTTAAATTAATTCACTGGGTTATCTTCCGCAGCTAATAGTTTTGTTGAAAGATGGAGAAACAAGTTTGAAACTCACTGATTGCCGATAATACGAGTACCTAAATATAAATGATGCCTGCCCAAATAGAGAGCATGTTATCGGTTAATAAGCAATTATTGACATTTACTACATTCTGGTTCATAGGAACCGTTGTTGGAACTACATTCCACATGCCACCTTTCGCGTTAAATGTTTGCATTAAGTACAGATGCACTAGAGTCTACCCAAAATCGGTTATAACAAGGCTCAATAAAAAAAAACTCTCTATTTAACACTGGTCCGAATTGGTATTGAACGGACTTTACATTTCGCGAATTTATTCGGCCAGACATTTTCTCCTCAAAACAGTGAAGAAGATCTAAATTACTTCAGGTATACGAGCACCCAAACCTATGTTGCCTTAATTAACATATGCTTATCTTCAGTAGTTGACAAGATCACCCAGGTTAAGGATAACTTTTCATCCGGATTTGATGGGATCCCTGTTATGTGTTGGCTTTCAAAAAATATATTTCAAAATTAGCCAAACATCTCACTGCACTCTTTCAGCTATCTGTCTATTAAATGCGGAGTGTTTCCAAAGTTATGGAAAGACTCCTTCGTAATACATTTCCATAAAAATTGCAGTAAGAGTGAGGCCCATTGCAAATTTTTTGAATACCTCAACTTCATGAAGCATAGTCCGCTTGGGCGAACTTTTGGTTACTGTCATATTCTTATAAATATATTCTGGGATACATTTTGTTTCTAATAAAATGACCAAAATTTGAAAATTTTTTCACAATGCCCCCAAAAGTGAGCCTTTCAAAAAAATCTTTGCTTAGACGATTTGTTATGGGGGAATCGTAAAGAAGGATATTAACTTGATATTTCATTCTACATAACTATTTTAACGGTTTTTTTTAAGATTTTATCGAAAAACAGTGTATGTGTCAAAGACGCCACAAAAAGAAAGCGTGGTAAACAACTTAGTAAGAGCTCGCCCTTGACTTGACTCCATCGACTTCTTCCATTAAAACGGTTTTCTTTTTTTTCTAAAATTGGGCATGATTTCGTGCCCCCAAATTGCATGATGTTTTTAATACCAAGGGCAAGGCTAGATCGACATAACTTTCGATGCTGATCAAATCACAAATATAGTTCCTTTTAGGGGTCAACATTTAAAGGTGCGGCAATTTTTTTTGTAACCCAGTTTAGTTTTATATCTGTATAATTTTTATAATTTTCACTCACGGTATGCAACATTACTTTAAAAATAAAAGTGGTCTGGGTGCGACCCGCAAGGTCCACATGACTAACTTCACAGTGGGATCAATATGATTTATGTGATTAGTGGGAACTTTTGAAATGTGGTTAACCATAAGATATGGTTAAGAATTATTTAATATTAAAAAAATGCTCTTTAATATTGTTCATGGAAATTAAATGTTGTTTATAACAGCGAGGTGTGATGTATATTAATGCAACCATTGTTATGAACACTGAGTTCTGTAAATTTACATGTATACGAAATAACGGAGCACAATGTAATAATGATTTGCTCAATGACAAATGGCAATAAATAGTACAAATAAAGGCAAATTATTTTAGTTATTTATTTACTAACAAAAAACGGCTGGACCGATTTCGCTGAAAACTTAATCAGTTCTGAGTTACGTATACGCTTCGAATAAACCTGGTCCCATGTCAATATCATCTTTGGTTCTCGGGATAATCGTGGCGGACGATAATTCCGAACGCACATACGTACATACGCACATACGTTACATACACACGGACAAACATCTCTATAAAAATGTTAAATTTGGATTCTGGTGACCTTGAAATGTGGAGATATGTCAAAATCCGCGATTCGCAAAATCGGCCCCGTTACAAGAACTTCCACTGGGAAGTTAATAATGTTTGCGATCAGTGTTGAAAGTTATGTCGATCTAGCCATGTCAGTCTGTCCGTCCGTTGTCCTCTTGGGACCCCTTAATTTCGAGCAGGAAAGTGCAAATTTAGAACATATATACTCTAGGTCTTAAAATGCTCACTTGTTAGTTTTTTTTTTAAATCCGTCCGCTAAAACGCCCACTATTTCAAAAAACCGCTTTATTGAAGAAATCAATAAAAATGGAAGTCCTTTTCTTCGCAAAGTATAAACGTAAAGTAGCTTTTAACAATTCCCCACACAAAGATTATTGCTACGCCCACTTTGTAACATACCCGTAGACCCCTAAATGTTACTACTTTTATGATCAGCATCGATAGTAATGTCGATCTAGCCATGTCCGTCCGTCTGTCGGCAAAAATTAGGCCTTTAAACTGGACCTAGGGAGCTGAAATTTTAACCATATACTCTCTAGCGGGGCGAAATAATCAAGTTTAAGAATTTTTGAAATCCGCCCACAGACACGCCCACAATTAAATAAAACAATTTTTTTGAAAAGTCAAAATTTATAATATATACTCTCTAGGTGCCCTTTATACTTATGTTTAAATATTTTTTTAAATCCGCCTACTGACACGCCCACAATTGAATAAAACAACTTGATTGAAAAACCAAAGTTTGAGCTAGAGAGCGTTTTTTTCGATTAAATCCTTTAAATGTTATATAACAAAATATATAGAGCGTTCTTAACAAATCAACCATACTTAGACTTTTGTCGCGCCCACTTATGAGGGATAGGAATAAAAATAGGGTAGCCAACCGTTTGCCCAAGCGGACTGTAGCCCATCCCTATGTTTAGGGGTGTTTTTTTTACAAAAACATTGTTTTTCGATAAAATTCTTAAAATCATATAAAAACATAGGGACGGGCTACAGTCCGCTTGGGCGAACTGTTGGATACCCTATTCTTATTCCTATCCCTCATAAGTGGGCGTGACAAAAGTCTAAGTATGGTTGAACTGTTAAGTACGCTCTACATATTTTGTTATATAACATTTAAAGGATTTTATCAAAAAAAAAACGCTCCCTAGCTCAAACTTGGGTGTTTCAATAAAATTGTTTTATTTAATTGTGGGTGTGTCAGTAGGCGGATTTAAAAAAAATTAACACATGAGAATAAAGGGCCCCTAGAGAGTATATACTAGTATTATAAATTTCAGCTCCCTAGCTCAAACTTTGAATTTTCAAAAAAAAAAAAATTAATTGTGGGCGTGTTAGTGGGCGGATTTTGAAAATATTTACACATGAGCATAAAGGGCCCATAGAGAGTATATATTATAAATTTCAGCTCCCTAGCTCAAACTTTGGATTTTTAAAAAAATTGTTTTATTTATTTGTGGGCGTGTCAGTGGGCCGATTTTGAAATTTTTTTATCCCGAGTAGTTTTAGGAGTCATAGATCATATATAAAAAATTTCAGCTTTCTAGCTCAAAATTCGATTTTTTCCAAAATTTTGTTTTTTTGAGTTTGTGGGCGTGTCTGTGGGCGGATTTCAAAAATTCGTAAACTTGATTATTTCGGGACCCTAGAGAGTATATGGTTAAAATTTCAGCTCTCTAGGTCCAGTTTAAAGGCCTAGTTTTTGCCGACGGACGGACGGACGGACGGACATGGCTAGATCGACATTACTATCGATGCTGATCATAAATATAGTAACTTTTAGGGGTCTACGGGCAATATTAAATATCCTTTTTAACAATTCACCCAAACTAACAATTTTGCAACCCCCACTTTTTGTGGGGTAAGAAAAGGGTACTCAACAGTTCGCACAAGCGCGCGATGGTCTGTATGTAGCTTCTCCATACATTTTGTTTATAGAAGTTTATAGAATTGCTTGTTAGACTTTGAAGTTATCTAGGTTTTGTGGCGTCCCTTTAAGTTATACTGCAATTCGTTTCTGCAGCAGTTGATTGGTGACAATTGCGAAATGGCAGATGGAGAGGCAGTCAGTATTTCTCAAACAAATTTCCTTCTTTTTGAAGTTTTTGTTGATAAAGATTTAACCCGATATGAAAAGTATTTCTAAGAATATGTATTGCACTGGATCCCAGTAACGCGAGTATTTTCCAATGGCAGAGCTATCGAAAGTTGCTATATGGCATTTAAAAGCAGATACACAGTTTTAATCGTTGTCTCTTCGTTATGGAATTTAACCGAACGTTTATAGAAATTTTAACAGAAAATTCAAAAATGTATGTTATTGCGGTTTACATTATCTGCAACAAATGGATGGACAATTTCTTGAGTTTGTACGATTTCTTACTGGAGCTTTGGAAAGAAAATGTAATGGTTGGCAAGAATAGGAAAAGTGTGCTACGGATACAAAAACTGACTGTTATGGGAAGAAATTTATTGAAATGTGCGAATCAATCGGGCTAAAAGTAGTAAACGGGTACTCTGGAATTGATAAGCGGGGGAAACATAACATATGTAAGGGGAACGGCCTCCTCGAAGATCGACCTCTTAGTACCTACATGGAAAGTGGCTCGAATTTGTAACTGATTTGAACGTAAATGAACAAACATACTCGCAAACCTCTACACGTGTCAGTAAGTAGCACAATGGGTTCAGCAATACTTAAATGCGATTATTACCAAAATGGAAGGAATATCGTGCAAATATAATATCAAGCAAGCCTAAACGCTAAACTAGGTAATGCATTCTAAATGCTACGACATCCTTTCAATTTTCATGAAGAGTCACAAAATAAAAGCAACTGTGGTAGGACTGTGAGTGCGTGCACGCTAGGAAAAAGTATTTAGCCAATTTGCGATAAGAAAGAGAAGCGCGAGGCAATTCTGTGAAAACTTGTACCAGGAAACAAAACTAACAAGCTGTTGGCTATGGTGCTTGAAAATATGAAAGACTTTTGGAAATTGACTAAAACGATCAACAGCAAACCCTTCGCCTTTGTATATAGACTTCTAGCTTTTTTTAATGTCGTATTTACGCCGTTTGGTGAAGTATAAGTCGTATACACGAAGTGAGACTGCTATAAAGTCTATATACAAAGGCGCAGTACGCAAATCGAATCATCTGCGTTGGCAGTACAATTTGAACACTTGCTGAATCCGTCATTTAGCTCAAACCAACTACAGTACGCGCTTCCTTTGCAAAGGCTAGATGTTTTAGATCGTGAGATCGAATAACAAGATATCTGCAGACCTTCAAACCGTTGCAACGCTAATAAAGCTCCATGAGAAGATCGTATCCCGTACGAATTTTTTAAATATGCAACAACCGAGTTTCTTGAAAGATTAGCAACCGTATATAATTATGTACTCAACGTGGGTGAAGTTCCAAAGTGTTTTCGAAGGAATATACTTTTCCCTCTATTTATAAAAGGAGAATATAATGATCCAGGCAACTACAGAGACATATCCTCCTTAAATTCAGTAATGAAATTTTATCGGCGATTGTTCTGGAGCGGCTCACAGTTTGGATAGATGCAAAGGGCTTACTTAGCGTATTTTAATCTGGCTTAAGGAAGAATTACTCCACAGTAGACAATAATTTCCCACTAACAAGTATTGTAAGGAGGTATCTGGAAAAGGGCAGGAAACCATATGCCTTCTTTGTGGACTAAGGGGCGGCGTTTGATTCAATTGGCAGAAGGTCACTTTTTTATTAAATTAGCAATCCTGGAGTATTGACAATAGTGCTGAAAGTAATACAAAGTCTTTATGTGAAAAATATGTCTGCGGTCTTTGCAAAAATGTGTTAAACTGGTTTAAATCGCACATGGTTGTAAAGCGGGGTTGCCTTATGAGTTAATTTTCCTTGTTCCTGAACGACCGTCCGATTTTCTTACAAGCCGGAATCGATTTTGATGGTATTAAAATAAAGCTAATCATGTTTGCTGATGATATTGTCATTCAGTCGGAACCTTCAACAATCTGGCAGATGATGATCAACAAGTTGCACCATTACTGCAGGTAATGGAACTTGAAAGTAAATAGCAACAAGTCTAAAGTAATGGTCTTCCGAAATGGTTCGGGTCGCTATGTAATGCATGAAAAATGGTTCTGGGAAAATGAAAAGTTGTTATTGCTCTTTTGCCTGAGCAATTGCATCCAGCGCAAAACACAGAGTAAACGAGGCGGTAGGTCTATAATGTGCTACGCGGCGCAAGTATGGGGACAAACATACATACACATATCTACGATTTTTAAAGCTAGGCGCCCTTCTGAACCTAAAATACATGCCGTATTAAAGTGCACACTGTGCAATCTACGAGCCAAAGAAGATAGATAGATAAATAGATTATTTAGTATTGTTTGCTATTAAAATCAGTGGGGGTTTGAATTACAGTTTGAACTTAATATTTAGTCTGATTTGTATAAGTTAGTATATAAAGATACGCATTTCAAAAATAGCATACTTCATTGGTAGTAGCTTAATTGATTTAAATTTTACATGCCTATAGTTGTTCTCATTTTTTATATTTGGTGGCCCCGAATTAAATGTTCGACACCCTTTGAATGCAAGACTGTTTTGAGTTTCACTTGTTTCTCAACCTTAAATATGTAAGGGCTGGGATTCCCTTACATATTTAATGTTACTTTGTAGTTAGGATGGTAAATACTATTCTAAGTGTATATTATTTTGACTCATAGTTTGTAACATACCTTAATACTGCCCGTAGATCCCTAAAAGTTACTATATTTATGATCAGCATCGATAGTAATGCCGATCTAGCCATGTCCGTCCGTCCGTCCGTCGGCAAAAATTAGGCCTTTAAACTGGACCTGGACTGGAGAGCTGAAATTTTAACAGTAGGTATTGGGACCCTTGGGACTGGGAATTCTGAGCTAGAGCGAGAGGGAAGATATGAGGTTGGAGCTAGAGCGAGAGGTAAGATCTGACCTTGGAGTGACGCGCCGGCCGCCGGTGGTGGTTGTTAGTTTTTGTTATCAGTTTTGTGTGTTTAGAGTGAATAGCTTGGAGATATTGACTTCCATAGTAATTAAACGGTTGATGCGATAAAGAAACCCCATGGATATTGGAAGCAACGGTGAATAGTGAGTTCAAGATCGTCTTTGTTTATACGACTAAATTGTGTATTGTAGCGATCTTGAGCTCATTTGTTTGTTTAGGACATTGCATTGTATATGGTTTCTTAGTTTGATTAATGTTAGACATTACATGTGTATGGTTTCTTAGTTTGATTATTTAATGTTTTATTTGTTCAGGACATTACATTGTGGGGCGAGATAATATAATATTATCGGCGTCAGATATGGCTCGCTCCCCCTTAAGATTCGCTGACCATATTGCTCTGTGTTACTTTTATCTTACTGACCACATTGTTTGAGAAGAAATTGTGATATTTTCGGAGGTATTTTCATGTATAAAAGGCGAGTGTTGAAGGTACTAAGTAACAGTTTATTTCAAATTAGACATGCAAAGAACATGAATTTCCTTAACCAACTGGGTAAAGTAAAGCCCCTAGAGGGTCTGAAAATGGTAGAATTGGGGAAACGGAGTCGTATCTTGAAGGCGATGCGGTGTCAGACCAAGTATGGACCAAAGATCCTGGTAGAGCTGGAGGCGAAAAAGGTATTTTTGCCTCTCAGATTCAACGCAATGGAGGAGGACACCATTACCCAACTCCCCTTATATGAGATGGAAGTCATCAAAGCGGTTGGAAATTCCTTTGAGTTGGCGTTCCATCCTGTTGCAGAGGAAGACGATGAGGTGCAAGTTCCCTACTCACAACCATTTTTATAAAATAAAAAATAAATTAAAAAAAAAAAAAAAAAAAAGTGAAACAAAGAAATTAACTGTTCTTTTTCTTTTTTATTGGTTTATTCGACTTTTAAGTGCTTTGAGGTGGTTAAAGATTACCCAACCTTTGTGAAAAGATTCAATTTGCGTGGTCGTAAAATTGAATTCCGGATTAGGGATGTAGCAGACAACTTTGAACCATCTAGCTGGATTCAGAATGCAGTGAAAGGGATATTTAAAAAAGTGACTAACGATTTGGATCCTTCTGATATGGTGGGTATAACATTTACAGGGAAGAATTTCGAACACCATGGTCCTGGTTGGATGAGCTATAGAAAGGCATCCGATTTAAAGTGGAGCGAGGTATGGGATTTAATCACTAAAATTTTCCAAAGCAATTCCGAGGGCTTAAGCACGGATACTTTCCGTATAAATCTTACATCGATAAGGCCTCCTAAAGGACAAGGAAATGATCGAAATAAGAAATACAATTCTTTCGATGAAGAATGCAAAAAGCGGAGGGGAATCATTGTAATAAGAAACAAAGACAACCTATGTTTACCTCGTGCGTTAGTTGTTGCAATTGCCTTTATTGATAAAGACTCAGAATATGCAAAAATTCGGCGCAATATTGGTAAATCTCAAGATCTTCGAACGGCTAATCTAATAATTTTGACCGGTGTTAGTATACCTTCCGAAGGTTGTGGTATTCCAGAGCTTCGCACTTTTCAAAGTTATTTGAAGAATTATAAGATCACAGTCTACGAATATGAGCAAAAAGGACGAAGTATTATATTCGAAGACGATACATATAACAGTGATAAGAGAATACATTTACTATTTTACAAAGGTCACTTCAATGTTATAACATCTTTGACAGCGGCATTTGGTTGTGCTTATTTTTGCGAAATTTGTAGTGTACCATTCAATAATAAAACCGATCATAGATGTGTAAAGTCATGCCCTCAATGTCAGCAATCACCTATATGTCCTCAAAATCTATCCGAAATTGTATGTAAAGATTGCAATAGAAGTTTTAGAGGACAGGAATGTTTTGATAACCATAAGGCTTCGGGGTCAACAGGAAACCGAGCAATTTGTGAAACAGTTAAAAAATGTGTTGATTGTCTGAAAACATATAGAAGAGATAGAGAACATACTTGTAATGAATACTATTGTAAAAATTGTAATAAACACGTTTCCCAAGAACACTTGTGTTATATTCGATGCGACACTAGAAGACCAAAATTAGGCAATGTTCTCTATGTGTTTTATGATTTGGAGAGTCGTCAAGAAACGATTATTGCTGAAAAAGTGATAAAAGACTATGCTGTTCCAGTAAAACTTCATGAACCGAATTTATGTGTTTTCCAGCAAAGATGTGACCTTTGTTTGGATGAGAATAATCTACACTTCTGTCAGAAATGTAAATTCAGACTTAATATAAAAAAGGGTCAGAATGTTATATCCGAGTTCTTAGAGCACCTTTTGAACGCCCGAAAAAGTTTCACAAAAGTTATTGTTTTGGCTCATAATGGGCAGGCATATGATCACCAATTTATTTTAAACTATATCTTGCAAAATACAAAATTTCACCCCGAATTGATTATGAGGGGAACTAAAATAATACTCATGGGATTGGGGAATGTGAAATTCATAGACTCATTGAACTATTTTCCCATGGCTCTATCAGTTCTTCCAAAAGGGGTATTTTCCGCATTTCTTTAATACCATCGAAAATGAAAACTATATTGGTCCACTGCCGCCTGCAGAATATTACAATCCGGATGCCATGAAGATAAATGATCGGGATGTATTCTTTAAATGGTATGAAGAAAATAAACAAAGTGAATTTAATATGCAGCGAGACCTTGTTGCATACTGTGAAAGCGATGTACAGATCTTATCTGAAGCATGTATAAAATTCAGAAAATTTTTCCTTGAGCAGTGTAATGTGGAACCGTTTTTGGAAGCTGTGACTATAGCATCAGCATGCAACTTGGTGTACCGTCGTAATTTTCTTAAACCAAACACTATAGGCTTAATACCTAGAAATGGATACAGACAAACTGATAATCAGTCGATCCAGGCAATTAAATGGCTTATTTTGGAAGAAAGGAGACGGAATTGTTACATTCAACATGCAGCTAAGCAGCGAGAAGCGGTAGTATGTGGTGTGAAAGTTGACGGTTTTTGCAAGGAAACCAAAGAGGTGTTTGAGTTCCACGGTTGTTATTATCATGGCCACTCATGTTTGAAAACGTTTCGCGACATGCCTTTAAGCAAAGATCCGTGCGACACGTTAAATCTACGCTATGAAAAAACCATGGCTAAATCTACACGGCTAAGGCAGTTCGGGTACAAGGCAATTGAAATGTGGGCTTGTGAATTCGAGAAACAATTGAGTACTGATGATGTCAAATATTTAAAAACACATCCTTTAATACAACAAAGCCCATTAAATCATCGCGACGCATTTTATGGGGGCCGTACGGGGAACACATATAATTATTATAAATGTAAGGAAGGTGAAAAAATCAAGTACATAGATGTATGCTCCCTATACCCATGGGTTTGCAAATACGGGAAATATCCAGTGGATCACCCTAAAGTTCACACCACCGATTGTTCTCAAATCGACTTAAAAAACACGAATGGGATTATAAAATGTAAAATAATACCTCCAGAGCAATTGTTACATCCGGTATTGCCTATTAAACAAAATAATAAGCTTATGTTTACATTGTGTAGAACATGCAGCAAACAAATGTCTCAAGACGAACGCTGCGCCCATACTGATGATGAAAGAGCTATACACGGAACCTGGATTATTGATGAGGTCTTAAAAGCAAAGGATAAAGGGTATAAGATAGTAGATATTTTCGAAATATGGGAATATTCTATGATTCAATATAATAAAATGGAAAAATCAGATGGCCTTTTCAGTCAAATGATGAATAAATTCATTAAAATGAAACAGGAAGCATCAGGGTGGCCAGATAAATGTGCTACAATGGAAGAGAAAAAGAAATATGTAGCTGACTTTTTGAGTAATGAAGATGTTAAACTCGATTTTGCACAAATTTGTGATAACCCTGGGAAGAGATCTTTTGCTAAGCTCATACTTAATTCATTTTGGGGTAAATTTGGACAAAGAGAAAATCAATCGAAAACATGTATAATTAATAGTCCATCAGAATTATTCCAAATGCTTACAAATCCAACTATTGAAGTCTGTCACATTCTACCTATAAATGAGGAAAATGTTATAGTAAGTTGGTTGTATAAAGAAGAAGAAGCGGAGACCTTATCAACTGTTAATGTGTGTATTGCAGCTTATACTACCACACAAGCTCGTCTGAAATTGTATAGTTACCTGGAAATATTAGGAGCTAGAGTCTTGTACTACGACACCGATTCTGTAATCTATGTAAGTCGTGAAGGAGAACCTGATCCACAGACTGGTGAATTTATAGGGGATATGACTGACGAGTTACAATGCTATGGGTATGGAAGTTATATTACTGAATTCGTAAGTGGAGGCCCCAAAAATTATTCCTACAAAGTCTTTAGTACAAAAGATGGCACTGAAAAAATCGTGTGTAAAGTAAAAGGAATCAATTTGAATTATTCAGCATCGAAGAAAGTAAATTTTGAGACAATCAAAGAAGCTGTACTTAATGCTGCGAATGCCGATGATATCCAAATTTTATCAAATAATATTCGCCGGACACGAGAGCACGAGGTCATAACAATTGCTGAAACAAAAACATACAAACCCAGGTCAGAAAAACGTAGATTTCTCGAAGACAATAGTTCCCTTCCATATGGTTATAAAAGACGTAAATAAAGAAAAAACATTTGTATTTAAAAAAGAAGAAATTGGTTTTTATTTAATTTCCAGATAAGAATTTGTCCAATAGGTATACATTTTGTAGGGCACAGCATTTGCTATGGAGCGAACATTTTATTTCACAAGGATAGAGTCGCTTCAATTCGTTGAAATTAGGACAGCCAACTTCTTCGATATTCATCACTTCAACATTTTCATCGCAAAGTAACTCCTTTATCCATTGAACTTTTTCAACTCCTTTGACGTACAAAATTGTATTTTTTATTTTCACGCGAAGGTATTTCCGAACTTTCTTAAATTCGGTGAAACCTCCATCCCAAACTAGGCCATGATGATTTTGGTAAAGCCATTGAACTTGTCTTCTTAATGCAGATGATAATTGGTCAGAGTTGAATGGTGGTTTGATGATGAAATGATGATGATGGCCATTGTGTAGTATTGCTATTTCTTTAGCGATAAACTTATTATTAGGTCCTTTGAAACCTTGTACGTCAAGTATAAAATACATGGTTTATGCATGAGTGTCTTTTCCCCACAAGAGTTAACTTTGAACTAAGAAATTAGATTTCTCGCGAAACTATTTGACTGAGTGGATTATAATTTACGAGGCGATCGTGTAACATTAAACAGTAGGCTGACGTATTTGCTGGGATTGGTTTTGTTCCTGTTGTTTTGAATTCAATGCGAATATCAACTGGACCATTTTTGATTATTTCACTCTGATGTCTGCAATCTATAACGAAAATTGTCGCTTGAGATTTAAATGTATCTCTTGGTAAGAGTGGTTCAGCAACTAGTCGGTTGTAGTAGGTTTTTTGAAAGTCGCAGTACATATTGTATAGTAAACTGTAATTATTTTTATCAAAGGATAAATTTAAATCTTCACAGGGGTAAGCGTCAGAATTTAAGTATGCCTTCACGTTTGTAATATCACAATGATCAAAATAAGTTGGATTTCCTTTTAGTAGATTACGTTTGTTAGTTTGCAATGCAAGGAGAATGTAGCGTGGCTTCTCCATTTGTGAGGTTGTCTTCACATTCCAAATATGATGATTGGTGCTGGGCAAAGTAGGATATTCATACAGATCCCAGTTACGAAAGGCAAGCTTCATAGTTTGACCATTATTAATAGGTTTGTAAAGTTTTAATTTGTAAGAATCAGACAGTGTAATATGAGGAATTTTCCATTGTATTTTAAGTAATTTTATCTTTGCTTTTTCATCATCGTCAGCAATTAATGAATTATCATCTGTGCGTGACCGTGTTAGAATCAAATCATGGCGTCCATTGGGTATTACTCTCTTATAGTCTTCAGCAAAACCCAGTAATTTATTTAGAGGTATACAAAAATTAAAGTAGAAACTATCCAGATTAATTGAAGAGTTGGGCGACCAAGATGCATTCAATAGCATATCGCTTTCGTTTTTGTTTAAAGAAATGTAGTTTTTAATAGTTGATGTTATGCCAACATTACGATTGCTATCAATTTCCACGCCATTTAATTCATAACGTATTTCGTCAAATAAGAAAGCTATTCCGTTGTTTACAAGTTTTGTTTTCGTAACTGCCGATCCATCAGATTTCGATACAGTACCTTCAATATAAATGTAACTTTCTGAAGGCAAAATATTAAGATTTTGATGTTGGACACAAATTTGTATAATGTCATTTTTCTCAAAGTTATTCAGATATGGTGAATAGGTGTGATAATTCAGTTTTGAGATACTCTCCTCAAACTTTGGTTCTTCGAAAATATTCAGCATGTTGTTAGGATTGATTTAATGTTTTAATTTATATCCCAGTGACAATAGAAATTGTTGATTTTCTATAGTAAGTTTTGATGTTCTCTTATCAGAAGATGATAGTATATTGCTAGAGTTAGTAGTGTTACCTGCTCTTTTATAACTTGAGGGGTAATTATATACTATCATTATTGTGGTTTCAAATGCAAGCGAATTGTTATGATTTCGTTTCGAAAGTTTATACGATTTCCGTCCTGATCCAAGAGATTCAATGTTATAGAACTTATCCTCTTAGCGTTCACTGGCAAATAGATGGCATTGTGTGGAACTTCAACTATTTTATATCCTGGACTAACGTTGACTGAAAATTCATGTAGTATATGAGCAGGTTGACTATTGATATATGTTTCGTCAATTAAATTACATTCAACTCGTACAATATTCACTCTATTGATATTAACATACTGGTCAGATACATGCAGAATATTAGGAGCTAGTTTCTTCTTACTGAATCCTAAAAGAGAACCAATAGATCGGTCTTGTGTAAAATCGATTTCCACATTGCTGTACAGTTCACATTTCAAAGTATTATTATTGGCTTTTAATTTGATTATAACTTTTTCAACGCTATTCTCATTGTGTGTGTTCAGAACCTTTTGAATTATTTTATTAATATCCTCAATTTCATAAGAGCCCTCTGTAAATTCAGTATTGATTTCTCCATTACCACCACCACCACCACCATCACCACAATGAAATAAATTATTTAATTTATCCACATTAGGTATAGAATTATAGGTCTGCAGATCAACTAAGCCACATACATAATCAGAATTTAGGACAATTGGAGGAAAGTACTCTGCAGTGAGAGTAGATTGGTTTCCGCTTAAAGTGAGTGTTAACGACATAACTATTGGAATAGAAATGAAACACAATATATTGATTTTACTCTATTTATTTATATTTTGCTCAATTAGAAACTTTAAACATAGATGACCACATATAAATGTATTGAAATTTTGACAGCTGTTATAATTATAGTGAATATTTTCACCTAAATATCGTACAACCTCTATGGGTGGTCTTAAGTTACCAAAACTATCGAAATATTTGACAATATTTTTATTCTTAATGTATGCTACCCAATGTGTCCCTGGCCCACTCTCATTGTCCAAATTAATTACACCACATTCCTTGTTATCAGATCTTACTGGTAATTTATCACTCATGTAAACACCCCTGAAGCATGGTATATTCAATTTTCCAAATTTCATAATATCAATATTGGTGAGTGGACGATTAGGTAGCGAATTTAAAAGTTTTTTGAATCGTATGGTTTAAGGAAAAGTCCAAATCCTTTTTTATATGGCTGTAGATAAAGTCCGCTACCATGCTTAATTTTAATTCCTTCCATAGTCTGATTGTGACGTTTATTCTCTTCCAATTGTTTCTTGGCTACCTTTGATTCATTTATAGCTTTAACTACGCCCGCAGCTCCTCCAACTACTGATCCAATAGCCGATAGCCCAGCTAAAATAGGTAACAATGGTAAGAAACCACCAATTTTCGGTAGAGGTATTACTCGAGGAATTGTAATGCTCTTTCGTTTATTTTTAATGATCTTTTTAGCTGCTTGTAGAGCAGTTGTTGCAATTATGTTAGGATCTTCGTTTCTAGTGTCTCGAATAGCATTTCTAGCCTCCATAATGGCTTTTTTAAATAAATTATACTTTTTGCGTGGGTTTCTTTTCCTTCTCTTGGCTTTGCTGCAACCCATACCAAGTTTCGTTTTAGCTTTCATCATATTCGTTACTAATATACTATTTATTTTCTCTGCTATCGATGAGTCTTTTGCCTTTACTCTCTGCCAGGCCTTTTCAGTTAAAATTTTGTCTGCAATATGTCGTTCAGGTAGATTTTTATTGTTAGCATATGCAATATCGTGTTCGCGACAGGCTTCATCCAACTGATTAACTCCCCTATCTCCTCTAGCAAGGCGTTCTTTCAATTTAGTCCCTGGCCCACAGAAGTTATATGAGGGAAGATGTAATTCAATTGGTAATTTTTCGATTAAGGAATTCACTAATCCGTACCCTTTGAATGTATCTTTCCAACTGTTGGCTTTCACACTATAATTTATCATTTTATACGACTTTCTTGTTGTATATGTTGAACAATTATGAATTTCTCAACTATAAAACATGATCTTTTATATTGATTAGTTTCATTCAATAGCAGAATGAGGTTCATAAAACAACAACAACGAGATTTTATTAAAGTTAAGAACTTTGATAGTAAAATTAAAGTACGCAGGAAACATGGAGCAATATTTCCTAATAGTATTAGAGGAATAATTGTGGGTCCATCAAATTGTGGAAAAACCAATGTCATGTTGAGCATTCTCCTCGATCCAAATGGTTTAAAATTTGAAAATCTCTACATATACTCAAAGTCTCTGCATCAACCAAAGTATGCATACCTGAGAAAGCTAATAGAGTCCATCACGGGTATGGGATATAATGAGTTTTCAAATAATTGTGAAATTATTACGCCTTCTGAAGCAAATCGAAACTCAGTTTTTATATTCGATGATGTGGCTTGTGATAAGCAAAACAATATTCGAGAATATTTCTGCATGGGTCGACATAATGACGTGGATAGTTTCTACTTGTGTCAATCTTATACACATATACCAAAACACTTGATTCGAGACAATGCAAACTATTTAGTTATTTTTAAGCAAGACGAACTTAACCTGAAGCATATATACAACGATCATGTCAACTCTGACATGACATTCAATCAATTCAAGGAATTGTGTAAAAAATGCTGTAAAGATACATATGGGTTTTTGGTTATTAATAAAGATTTTAGATTGAATAAAGGCCGATATAATAATTCATTTAAAGAAACTGTATCTATATAAATCTATTCAGTCATAAATCAGCGGTTTAAATGATTACATACGATTAGAGCATTCGTCCCTGTATTCGACAATTATGGATGTTGATGAAAATTTACTTAAAGATTTAGTAAAAACTAAAAAAGCTTTAAAGAGAAAATATATGTTTCTTCAGTATGGAAAAACTACGAAGGATGCGGAACTTGAGACTACTTTTAAACCAATAGTTGAACCCTTAAAAGAAATCGTGAAAAATGTCAAAAGTGCTCATACTCAAAATGATACTGCTGCTGCAGATATTGCTTACAATAATATAGATATGAAAATAAAGAATCAACAACTACTACGACGACGTTTACAATACCCAGAAGAAGAAAAAAAATCCATTTCTAATGCAAGTTTTGACTTCTCATCTCCAGAATCAAATCAGACAACGAACAATGATAATTCATTTAGGACACCCTACGACAATAGCTTTGATCAAAGCACTCCAGTTAATCGATCATCCCCATCAGATTCGAATCGTGACAAAATCTATGGTCCACATTTCGACGTGGAATCAAATTCAACGAAATTAGGTAGATCAAGTTTTGTAATTAACGAACACAAGAATTTCGTCATTGATGATGAAATCTTCCATGGAACGAATGGCCTTTATGAATTAATATTTCGAAAAAACCCTAGAAAAGATCGATATACCAATGAAGACTTGGATCAATATCTAAAGATATTACAAAAAACAAAAGCACACTTGAAAAACTATGATAGTAACTTACAGGTTAAAGGCAACAGAGGTTATAAGTATAAACATATAATCCAACCTTTACTTCAGCACCTAACGCAGAGAGTCATAAAGAAAATTGGAAAAGCATACAATAGTAATTCAACTGATATGAGTTATTCAAATAAACCCGTCGAATATGTGTATTGGGATAACCCCAATGAACTCGTCAATAGATTAAGGCTTTTAATTGCATCTCAAAGAGCCGGCAATAATAATCTTCAAAATGAGGTTAACTCAATTGTAGAAGAATTACGTGAATCAGATATCATACACTAATAATCAATTCAATCCATTAAAAGCAAGCAAATCAGTATGGCCTCACACCTGAACCGACCGGATAGGAACCGACCGGATAGAAATCGCCCTGCATGGATTTAACCTCAACACTTGGTTCAGGAATTGGCCTATATAAAATCAATTCGCGTTGGAAACGAACATTATCTATATATTAGACATCGTTTAGAGAATAATCTTCATTATTAATAAAATGAGTGTTGACAAGTTCGGACGAAGCTCCAACCAATTTCATAGAACAACCGAGAGTTCGCGAGGACCTGCTGGCGTAGGATTTAGACTACTACCTAATGGTGATTTCGATATTCAGGGAAAATGTCTAAACAATGTTGGAAAACCTGTAAACCCAACACAGGCGGCAAATAAGGAATACGTAGATAGCAACATAGATGTTCAAGATAAAAACATGCTAAATCATCGACGGTATGTAGACAACAATTTCAACGCACTCATGGGGACTATAAATGATGAGGCACTGAAGCTACAAATCATCGAAGATAAACTGGGAAAAATGGGTGCGGATTTGCGGTCATACACCGATGAGCAAAATTTGAAGACTCTTGAATTATTAAACAAAATTAGAAAGTATATGTTGGATATTTTCGAGAAGTATAAAAATAGTGGTGAACCTATTAGAGAGGCAACAACTAGTTTTTCACCAATTTAGTACGCATTCGGAATTCGATTTGAAATCATGTCTGCAGTAAATACGTCTACGATCTTCGATGAGATGTTAACATTTCTAAAAACAAATAAGCAAACTCTTCTTGAGGAACATTTCAATGAAATTATTGATTGCATTAGTTTTCTGAGGAACTTTGAAAACGTATCTTCCACCACCTCTGTTCATGGGTGTCATTTTATAAATTGCCCCTGGTCTGCAAATCTCTGTCAAGAAGGACCAGATACTTGCGCATGCTATATGGTTGAAAGCAGATTGATTAGAATTAAGAAATTGATGTTACTTTATCGACGATTGGTCAAATAAAATATCTAATAAAATACAAAACCTCTCCTTGTTTCTATTCACTCGTTTTTAGGATGAGTAAAAGAAAAGTTGTTGGTGAGCTGCACAAGCCAGCCCGAAGGAATTTCACCAGACGAAGAGTTATTATTAAGGGTTTTGATGATCTATGGCAAGCAGACTTGGTTGAAATGATACCATACAGTGATGAGAATGAGGGGTTCAACTATTTACTAACCGTAATTGATACTTTTTCAAAGTATGCTTGGGTCGTTCCTTTGAAACATAAGACTGCATCAGCTACAACACAAGCTATGAGAACAATTTTTACCAATTCAAATCGAGCACCTAAAAATTTGCAAACCGACGATGGTAAAGAATTCTTCAACAAGGCCTTCCAAAATTTGATGAATACCTACAAAATTAATCACTACTCAACGTACAGTACATTAAAAGCATCAATTGTTGAACGCTTTAACCGCACCCTTAAGGAGAAAATGTGGAAAGAATTCAGTTTCAATGGGAACTACAAATGGCTACCCATTTATAAGGATTTGCTGCATGCATATAATCACTCGGTACATAGAACAATAAAAAAACGTCCCGTTGATATAAATAAAAACAATGTCAAAGAATTACTATCAGGAGTTTATAAACGAATAAAAATTGCTGAGAAGGGAAAATACGAAGTTGGCAATAACGTTCGAATAAGCAAGTTTAAACATGCTTTCGAAAAAGGATACACACCAAACTGGACAACTGAAATATTCAAAATAAGAAAAGTTCAGATAACAAACCCTATTACATATCTAATTGAAGATTTTCAAGGTCAGCCTATTAGAGGGAGTTTCTATGCACACGAATTACAAAAGACGAATTTTCCCAACATATTTCTCGTGGAAAAGATTCTTGCAACAAAAGACGAAAAAGTATATGTCAAATGGTTGGGTTTCCCATCCACTAACAATTCATGGATTAATAAAAAACAATTAATTTAATGGTTTTTTTTTTTTTTTTTTTATTTTATGAAATGGTCATTATATATGCTTGTTTCATCGATTTGAGATTCACTAGTTCCATGTTGGGCTCATGCCTCAATTCCTGATTTGTAAAGAACTCGATTTCACCATTACTTAAAATCCTTTCCTGTTCATATTCTCGATACTCGAAGCATGAAATACTCAAAGATCGTAGCTTATAATTGCTATCATATGTGCAGCGAATAGCTAATTCCTTGTTGTCATCGAGTATTTCTTATTTCGATCATTTCCTTGTCCTTTAGGAGGCCTTATCGATGTAAGATTTATACGGAAAGTATCCGTGCTTAAGCCCTCGGAATTGCTTTGGAAAATTTTAGTGATTAAATCCCATACCTCGCTCCACTTTAAATCGGATGCCTTTCTATAGCTCATCCAACCAGGACCATGGTGATCGAAATTCTTCCCTGTAAATGTTATACCCACCATATCAGAAGGATCCAAATCGTTAGTCACTTTTTTAAATATCCCTTTCACTGCATTCTGAATCCAGCTAGATGGTTCAAAGTTGTCTGCTACATCCCTAATCCGGAATTCAATTTTACGACCACGCAAATTGAATCTTTTCACAAAGGTTGGGTAATCTTTAACCACCTCAAAGCACTTAAAAGTCGAATAAACCAATAAAAAAGAAAAAGAACAGTTAATTTCTTTGTTTCACTTTTTTTTTTTTTTTTTTTTAATTTATTTTTTATTTTATAAAAATGGTTGTGAGTAGGGAACTTGCACCTCATCGTCTTCCTCTGCAACAGGATGGAACGCCAACTCAAAGGAATTTCCAACCGCTTTGATGACTTCCATCTCATATAAGGGGAGTTGGGTAATGGTGTCCTCCTCCATTGCGTTGAATCTGAGAGGCAAAAATACCTTTTTCGCCTCCAGCTCTACCAGGATCTTTGGTCCATACTTGGTCTGACACCGCATCGCCTTCAAGATACGACTCCGTTTCCCCAATTCTACCATTTTCAGACCCTCTAGGGGCTTTACTTTACCCAGTTGGTTAAGGAAATTCATGTTCTTTGCATGTCTAATTTGAAATAAACTGTTACTTAGTACCTTCAACACTCGCCTTTTATACATGAAAATACCTCCGAAAATATCACAATTTCTTCTCAAACAATGTGGTCAGTAAGATAAAAGTAACACAGAGCAATATGGTCAGCGAATCTTAAGGGGGAGCGAGCCATATCTGACGCCGATAATATTATATTATCTCGCCCCACAATGTAATGTCCTGAACAAATAAAACATTAAATAATCAAACTAAGAAACCATACACATGTAATGTCTAACATTAATCAAACTAAGAAACCATATACAATGCAATGTCCTAAACAAACAAATGAGCTCAAGATCGCTACAATACACAATTTAGTCGTATAAACAAAGACGATCTTGAACTCACTATTCACCGTTGCTTCCAATATCCATGGGGTTTCTTTATCGCATCAACCGTTTAATTACTATGGAAGTCAATATCTCCAAGCTATTCACTCTAAACACACAAAACTGATAACAAAAACTAACAACCACCACCGGCGGCCGGCGCGTCACTCCAAGGTCAGATCTTACCTCTCGCTCTAGCTCCAACCTCATATCTTCCCTCTCGCTCTAGCTCAGAATTCCCAGTCCCAAGGGTCCCAATACCTACTTTTAACCATATACTCTGTAGGGTCCCGAAATAATCAAGTTTAAGAATTTTTGAAATCCGCCCACAGACACGCCCACACACAAAAAAAACAAATTTTTAGAAAAAAATCGAATTTTGAGCTAGAAAGCTGAATTTTTTATATATGATCTTTGACTCCTAAAACTGCTCGGGAGATAAAATTTCTAAAATCCACCCAGAATTATTATTTTTTTTTTTTTTGAAAAACCAAACTTTGAGCTAGGGAGCTGAAATTTATAATACGTACTCTCTAGGGGCCCTTTATGGTCATGTGTAAATATTTTCAAAATCCGCCCACTGATACGCCCGCAATTTAATTTTTTTTTTTGAAAAACCAAACTTTGAGCTAGGGAGCTGAAATTTATAATATAGACTAGGGTATCCGACAGTTTGCCCAAGCGGACTGATTTTAAAATTGAAGCACATTACGTTTACAATAATGCGTTGTTTAACATTTAACGAGCTTTTAGCATAAGTTTAAGGAATCCTACTTTCAAGTATACCTTATTTACCATAAAATTTATGTGAGATTTGAAAGATAATTTGTTATCGATCACCTCGCCTAAGTATTTAGTTTCATTTACTTGCTCTAAGGTTTCGTTCTCTATGTTCAGGTTTAAGCTAAAATTGTTCTTAAGAAGCAAACACTTTGATTTCTGAATGTTCAATTTAAGCTTGTTTGACCTAAGCCATATACTTATTCTACATAAGTCCTCTGGCATCAGGAGCTCACTTCTTCTGAGTTTACTCCATCCAGGACCAATAAGGCGTCGTCTGCAAAAAGTGCAATTCGAGAATGTTTAAGCTTCCTCTCTATATCGTTGATGTATGTAATGAAAAACAGCGTACCGAGTATAGATCGCTGGGGACCTCAATTGAAGTTATGTAACTTCTAGACATCTTTTCGTTGACTTTGGTTCTCTGCGATCTGTCTTTAAAAAGAAATAGAACCATTTTTGTTTACTTCCTCGTACACCATACTCTTGGAGTTCGCATAAAAGAATGGATATGTCTATAGTTTTAAAAGCCCTCTTGAAATTTAAAAATACGGCGACCAAGCATTTTTTTGCAGCAAGCACTTCTTTTCAGCTAATAAAGATGTTGTTCAAAATTGTCTCGCATGACTGTTTTTTCCGAAAACCTGAATGAATTTCTTGGGCTATTTTGTCAAATACTTTCTCGTACACTGGCAGTGAGTTACCTGGCCGAAAGCCTTCACAGTTTACTGTTTCTTTAATTCTCTGAACTGTAATGATAATGGATTCTTTCCATCATCAGGAATCGGTCGTCTGACCATTCAACTATTAATAAAAAATAAAATAAATAAATAAAAATAAATAATTGAGTGCACAAGGACTGACCTAAGAGGCCCAACCCATACAATCCGTCAATCCTTCGGATCCGTTGATTCAACGGAGAGCAATAGAAAATACACGTATTCTTATGGAAGGTGGCTCAAACCAACGGATCCATGAACTTTAAAGGATAAAGTAGCCATACTTGCTACTTTTCTGTCCTTCCAGGTATGCATAGATACAAAAATTGCACTTCACACATTTTAGAATTAAGGTTCACGTATAACGAAATTGAGGCAGAAACATGTAACGAAATATTGAAAAACAAGAGAAGCCATTGGAAAATTGGAGAAAACATTGGAAAAAAGCGGCCAAGTGCGAGTCGGACTCGCATATGAAGGGTTCCTAGCGAATTATAATTATTATTTACTTAGGCACCTATTACAGATTTATTATTAGAAAATAATGGTTCACGGTTTACGCATAAGGTTTATGTTTTTGAAATTAAATGTTTTTTTTTTATATTTGAGTTGATTGAATGAAAGGTAAATTGCGGTTTACGATTTATGACGTATTAAAAAAAACTACTTACTAGATCTCGTTCAAACCAATTTTCGGTGAAAGTTTGCATGGTAATGTACATCATATATTTTTTTTAGTTTTATCATTCCCTTATTTTAGAAGGGGGGGGGGGGGGGGCACATTTTACCACTTTGGAAGTGTCTCTCGCGCAAACTATTCAATTTAGAAAAAAATAATATGAGAAACCTCAATATCATTTTGGAAGACCTATCCATAGATACCCCGCAAGTAAGGGTTTGATGAAAAAAATTTGAGTTTCAGTTCTAAGTATGGGGAACACCCAAAATTTATTGTTTTTTTCTATTTTTGTGGGAAAATCTTAATGCGGTTCACAGAATACATCTACTTACCAAGTTTCAACAGTGTAGCTCTCATAGTTTCGGAAAAAAGTGCCTGCGACATGCCCGGAAGTCAGACATGATGAATTTATAAGGGTTCCGTTTTTCGACATTTGGCTACGGAACCCTAAAAATGAGAGATAACTGTCATTGCGGTCGACAGGCAGTTCAATATACCACAGCGAAACCGCTGATTGTGTGAAATGGCTTAAAATTGTAGCGATGTTTTTCACATTCGACTAGCAGTGGTGGTAAGTGTAGAGAAAAATCCCTCTTTGTATTGAATTTCAGCTCAAAAATGAAGCCGTAGGGGAGGAAGGGCAGATTGTTGAAATCAACCAGAAGTCAATTAGCTACTTTGCAGATTTTATTTTCAAAAAGAGAGTTATGTTTTATTTCAGTAAAACTTCTTCCAGAACTAGTTTGACAACATCATTTATTCCATAATGCCATCTTCCATTGCATTATTTCTTTAGATCAAATTCAACAAAGATTGTCCATAAAAAATAATACAATTCTTAAAGAATTTGACTTCTTAAACACTAACCTCGTATTAGCATTAGATGGTGATAGATTTAAAATTTTTATGAGTTTTCTTATAGCCGGTAGGGATATTTATTTTTGTTGGTGAATCACTGGAGTAGAGAGTTAGGTGAGAAATGAACAATTGTACTGTACTTCAGTGGTATGAGGTTAGGTAAAAGGCATATTAAATGCAATTCATGTTTTCGGCTGACAAAGTTCGCGATGGATTCTATTAGACGGTCCCTTCCGCCAAGTACTTTAAAGTTGATGGATCTGTCAAAGCAAAGGATTCTATGGGCAATGCAGCTATTGCATCAATAAGCAATCTTGCGTTTATAAGGTTGAAGTTTCTTTTCTGATTCATCGATTTGAGCACTATTGAAATCGGATATGTTAAAGGGCTTAAACTTGAAATTTGCTGTCGTATTTTCTGGAACCGGAATAATTAGAGCGGTTGGTATAAGGCGGCAGTATCTGATATACTTCTCACGAAAAACTTTTTGAACTCTTAGGCTATTTTACTATCCTTTTTTATACATACAATGTTGAAGCGTATTTCGTTTATACTAGTTCTTTCTTCATTTAATATGACTTAATGACTCTTCACATAGACTTCTGATCATCGGTATCTAGGATTCGTTTATAAATGCTATTATTTTTTGCTTTTGTTATTTCGGCTTCATAAATTGGTTCCGTATGATACGGTAGCTGTCCCATGCAGTCTCACTGTTTGATTGTTTACATTCCTGGTAGTTCATTATTTTTTGGCGATTCACAACAAACAGATGGTCGCTACGTAGCCGTTTGCTATTTCATATGTTTGCGTTGTTTTCCACTACTCTTGTATATTTAAACGTCTTCGTTATTCTTAGAATCTTAGTTTGAAATAAGTTATAATTGTAGTTTAGAAAGAAAAAAAGCACTGTCATAATCGCATCTCCGGTGGAAATTACCTAAGTACAAAAATGCCGATTCTTCAGAAAACCCGATCAAATATTTTTTAAATCGTTTTTATTAAAAAAAAACATAGCAATTCATTTCTTTTTTATTCCAATAAATTTTACAGAAACCAAATTTAGCATAGTTTTTGGCAGTGAATTTTGTATTTGTACTTTAGGTTATATATTTGTTAGGTTGTAAGTTAAAGAGCTACGCTTGTGTCGATGTTACACTGAAAGTTGAGTAAAAATTCTTTAAATTGGAAAAAACGTCTTTGTTTAACAGAAAACTAGGTAAAATTACGGTGACGTGAAATAAAACCAAACGAAATAAGGCCAAATTCCAAATTTGGCATCATTTCGCTTTCGAAAGCGAAATAGAGCCAATTTGGCTTTATTTCGTCATGCAAAACGAAATAATACCAAAAAACAAATGGAAATAAGACCAAACCACTTTGTTGTGCGCAGATGTGCAACCATTATCGATTTGTTTATTGTTATGAGACTTAACGGTAAAACGGTGCCGTGACATAACCCCAAGCGTCATAAGCCCAAATTTTGAAATTTGGCCTTATGTCGCATTGTGAAAGTGACATAAGGTCAAATTTTAGGATTTGGTATTATGACACATTGGAAAAGCGTCACAAGGCCAATTTGGCTAGATGACACTTTCGCTTGGTGCTGCTTTCAACAATTTGCCCTCGCACTTACCCCAAATCAAACAGTGACCCCAAGCAGGGGGGTTGCAGGGGGGTAGCATGCCCCCCCCCCCCCCCCCCCCATATACATTGCACTGTTTATGGGATTAGTTGCGAAATCGAAAGTAGATTGCATAAACAGTACAATGTCTATGGGGGGGTATGCTGCCCCCCTGCAACCCCCCTGCTTGGGGTCACTCTTTGATTTGGAGTAGGTGCGAGGTACGGTTTCGAAAATTTGGCTTTATGTCACTTTCCGGATTTGGCCTTATGACGCTTTGTGAAAGTGACATAATACAGTGACAGTGAAAGTGACAAAATTCTCAGCATAGCTTTTCATGAACAATACAACTTCGTAAAGAAAATGTTCAATACTTTTGGAATTTGGGTTCACAGTTTTGTTAAATAATGTAAACGAAATAATGCCAAATTGGTGTTGTTTCGTTTTCAGTAACGAAATAAAGTCAAACTAAAAATTTGGTTTAATTTCACTTTGGAAAACGAAATAAAGCCAAATTTTGGGAATTCGGCCTTATTTCGTTTGGTTTTATTTCATGTCACCAAAATTACATAAAAATCATCGGAAATTGCAATAAGGTCGTTGACTTACGAAATCCAGTAGTGTTGCTAGGAGCTTTAAAACGCAACTGACTTTTATTTAAAAAAAAGAGGTATGGTGCGAAGACATATATGCCTATTTGTTTTATTGGTAAGAATTACCGTTTTTGAGACTTGACATACTTAGCTCAGAAAATCGAATTATCGCATTTAGGTCATTGTTCCAACCGGAGGTGCGATATAGTTTGACCGGTATATTTCTCTTACGATGGATTTACGTATTTGACCACAAATAACTAGGCTGTTTTTGACAGATAATATACCTACATGGCATATGGCCATATAGACTAATCAGAAATTATGTACGTATGCCACGGAAAGAGTAAATTGACCACATTCCATTTATAGAATTTTTCAAGTGACATATTTAAACATAATATGTGTTCTTCTACTCTGGCAAAACCACTGCGTAAGCTTTCTATCTGTCCTATTCTTCAGGGCTCTTTCCGATAAGATGGAATCAGCATTTGTCCAGCCTGTACCAAAAAAAATTCGAGTCTTCTTCTCCCTCCTCCTACCGACCAATTGCAGTTACGTCCCTTCTTTTTAGGGACATGGAAACGCTGATCAACCGTTAATGACCGGCAGTATGGTTTTCGGAGCAACAGGCCTACCGGTGATTTGATGGCATATCTAACCGAAAAGTGGAACCAATCTCTTCACCAAGGTGGAGAAAGTCCGATTGCTGCGCTTGATATTTCAAAAGAAATTACCTTTCGGACCGTTCAATTCAAATTGTTTTGGGCGGTTTCAACTCTGCAACTTACCAAATAAATGCTGGTGTTCCCCAAGCATCTGTTCTGTCCCCGACTCTCTTTCTCATTTTTATAAATGATCTCCTGTCTGTTACTTCAAAACCCAATCCATTCCTTCGCTGATGACAGTACCATCAGCTTCTCATATTCCTTTCTAGGGTCACGCCCCTCTTCTTCGGGTGTGGAGTGGAACTCGAACGGCATCGTATGTTAAGCTGATTAAATTTCGATCTTAACAGCATAACTCAGTGGGGTACAACCTATAGAGTGGAATTTAATGCTTTTAAAACACAATACTGTCTCCTGTCATTAAGGCAAAACCCACACACACTGCCTTTATCCATGAACACTTGCATCGCTGAAACCGGAAGACTTTCTATTCTCGGTATGTTTGTTAATGACAACCTTCGTTGGAATGACCACATATTCAATTTCGCCAAGAACGCTGCGAAATGTTTAGGCTTCCTTAAGTGATGTAAGATATATTTCACCTCTTCTGATCTGGCTACAATTTATAAGGCGTTTATCCGCCCGAAACTCGGGTGCAACGCTCATATCTGGTCCGGTGCACCAATCACTTATTTGGAGCTACTTGACAAATTTCTTAAAGGATAAGCAGGAGAAGCTTTTAAAATGCGCCTTTCAGAGTCGGCGTGAAGTTGTAGGTCCCTTCCATTTGTGCCAGAAATAAAGGGTCTTTCATTAGCGACTTGACAACTTCAAGCTTTCAGTGTGAACGCACCCTTAAACCAATTACCGAACTGTCAATGTCATAATATTCAGAAAAATCAATACTTTTATCATGGTGAAGTATACGAAGGAACAACGTTTACAAATGGTGGTTGTCGCAACTTTAAGAGCGTTAACAAAAATTTTCGGCCATTATTTTCGTCCCAGTAGACAAGCAATTCATAGTCTTGTAAACAAAATGGAGTCAAAATATTGGCTGCTGAAGTGTGGAGAATATTGCTGCCGTAAAGGCGTCCGTCACAAAACCAACCAAATCAGTCAATTTCACGGCGTTTTCAAGAGTTGGGCGTCTCCCAGACCAGATTATGGCAAATTTTGCCTAAGGATCTCCGCCTCCACCCTTACAGGATCAAGATGACTCAAGAACTAAGAACATTTTTGCTTAAACGGCTTCGTCAATAAGCAAAATATGGCTTACTGGACAGGTGAGAACCCTCATGCGCTTCATGAAACAGCACTTCATCCGAAAAAAGTCACTGTTTGGTGCGGTTTTCATGCCGGTGGCGTCAATGGTCCATTTTTTTTCGTCGATGAAAATGACCGTCACGTTACGGTAAATGGTATTCGCTACAGAGACATGTTGAAACATTATTTCTTTGAGCAACTGCATGAATTGGACATCAGTGATATGTAGTTCCATAATAAGACGGCGCCACAAGCCACACAGCGGTTGCAACAATTCAATTCAATAATTCGAAGTCTCAGTTCGGTGAACGTGTTATCTCGAGAAACGGACCCGTCTATTGGCCGCCGAATTCCATTCATAAATATTTTGATAGTTATTCAAGCCAATACAATTTTTCTGAGATATCTCAAAGTTTGCATTTTACAAGAAGTTGTCAAGTCCTTAATGAAAGACCCTTCATAAGTTCTCACACACAATGCTTCGAGAAGCTAGGTTTTAGGGCCCTATGGGCCGTTAATACCTAATTTATATTTATAATGACCATTTTGATAAAGTAGGTCAAATAACAATGGGTTAACTGAAATGCTGGATATATTCCCACTTAGTGGGAAATAAAACCACTTTCGTGAAGTGGACTTAGTTCCCCTGTAAAGTGGGAACTAAGTCCATTTTTTTATGGGAACTTAGAACACATTCAAAAATAAGAAGAGGGAACTAACATCCAAGATTTAGAATTAGACAAAAAACTGTAAAGTGCAGTTAGTTATCACACTCTTTAAGGAAAATCTTAAGCTTATCATGGTGACATAAAGCCAAAGTTTCAAAACCGTACCTCGCACCTACTTCAGCAGGGGGGTTGTAGGTGGCAACATGCCCCCCCCCCATATGCATTACACTATTTATAGAATCTACTTGCGATTTCGAAACTAATCCCATAAACAGTGCAATGCATATGGGGGGCCATGCTGCCCCCTGCAACCCCCCTGCTTGGGGTTACTGTTTGATTTGGAGTAGGTGCGAGGTCACGGTACCTATATTACTCTGTCTCAGTTAAAAGTTAATTTCTCTTTGTTAATAAAAATTTCAAAGTACCTACTTGACTCTTTAATTTTATTTTGTTCTTAGTCGACAGTGAGAATTTACTTCATATTAAAAGGGAACTACGAGTAAAACCACTCAGAATTATCGGAATTTATTTCCCACTTTACATGGGAACAAAGTCCACTTCGCGAAAGTGGTTTTATTTCCCACTATGTGGGAACTAAGTCCCTCAGTGGACTTAGTTCCCGTGGACTTATTTCCCTGCACCGAAATCTGATACAATGTTCAGCTTTTCACATACGAGCGAACGAAGTTTATTAAATCGTAACTCGCTTGAACATTGTTGCAGTTATTATTCGGAATCTAAGCAAAAGTGCATGCAAATCTATCTTGTACTTTACGGGCTCCCGACCCGTGAAGAGTATCTGACTGAGACACTGTAACCTTCCATCCTCTTCGATCTCGGGCACGTCCTTCCAGTTGTCCAGACCAGATGGCTTGGCCTTCAAGACGAAGGTTTGGTCTACCTTGCATTGTCAAACCTGGGGGGCGGGAGTCGAAGATCCTCGTACGTTAATTTTAAAAATTAGGTGGTTTGCAGTAATTTTGCCCACTTCAAGTTTAAGTTGCTGTGGTTAGATTAACAGGTAAATAGCTCGTCCTTGATAACAGATTGAAAGAATGTCAGCTATTGATGTCTGGGAACGTTGTCTGTTATTTGGGTAGTATAGATGGACCAGGATGAGAATTATAAAGAATTACGAACTGATCAAATTCGTTTTCAGGTAAATTGTGTCTCTTGTCCATCTCCTGCATGACCTTGTCTCATTATAATGTACAGTGAGGTCCAAGAATGAAGTAAATAAAATTAATATTAGGCATTAGCGTCCCATCCAGCTAGTTTTAAACCACCTCAATAAAACTGTTGTTTTCCCTGAACAGAATCTACAATTCAGTAAAAACACATAGGTCCAAATGATAAGTATGCGAATAATAGAAGCAAAATTTCAAAATAAATATAGGTACACTATATGTAGATATTTACGTATGCACATTCAATATCTATCAAAATAAGTATTTAAATTTTCGCAGAACTTGGTATATATAATGCGTATCTGTTGCCATGTCGCCAATACCAGATGAGAACAAAGAGAAAGCAACTTAACGCTAAGCGCACTCATCATGGCGATCTTTTCCGAGATCGCCCACAATGATCTGCCAAAAATATCGTGTTTATGAGAGTGTATCGCATTTTGAACTTTTCTTATCTCGCGCCCTCAGCTAAACATACTTACTTCACACACACATGCTAACCTACACCAAAAAAAAGCTTGCACTCAGCGCAGTATGCGGTATGCGCGTTGCTATTTTTCGACCAAACAAACCAAGCAAAATGGAATTGAGAAAAAGCTTAGACTTGTTGGTACGAGTCGCAGTCTTTTTGCAATTTTTCATCATTTGTCTAATTCTTTCTTTCGCGGTGTTTTGAATTTGATTTGGGTGCAATGAATTTTGAGGTTTTTGGTTCGCTTTTAGCTTGACGGTATTTCAAATTCAAGGCCACATGACGTCAGTTGTGTTTGGGAGCAGCATTTCTTCTATTAAGCAGACTTGTTTCTTTCTTTTCTTTTTGTTGCTTGGTCTTTGAATGCACTTACTGTTACTAAGTATGTGTTAGGGTAAGATAGTCAAGCCAAGCGCAAACAAATAAGTGATAAATGTTGTATAATCATTTCTTCGCCTCAAGGTAGGGCTTTGCTCTTTCAATTTTTTTTCTAATTAATTTTGGTAGTTTAAATTCAATCACATGCATTCAGCTATAGATTGTGTATTCATACATATATTGAAATAATTATGCATATCTATTTTGAGTTTGGAAGTTCGATTCTCTTGTCGACGGAGAAAACAAAGGGCCTTACCAGCGGACAATTTAATATGGAGTTTAGTTCAGTCGTCCTGTTCCTCAATATTTTCTTTTTTATATGAAGTGAATGGGACTACAAACTTAAACTTCGCACTCAATTTCTTTGACACGGGCAAAAAACTGTATGCTTTTTAAATGCAATACCTTAAATTAAGGCTGAGCGCATATGCGTTTTCCGTTTTTTTTTTTCGAGACAAAAATGGCAATATAACAATAACTGATAGTTGTTTGTTCAAAAAACCTCGCGTAAGGTTTAAAAATGCACTTTGAAAAGCTTCTAATAAATGCGAGAACGTATCGTTCGACCAATTCGATCATATTTTTAAATTTCAAATCGCTTTTCTTAAAATAATTCGCCATTACATGTAATGATTCATAACATTTGAAGATAGGTTATTGTTTTTAAGATCGCAAGAACGACTTGAAAGTTGCAAGCTTGCAGGAATTCTTCTTAGAACGGTTCTCAATCGATGGTATATTCTTACGATTTCAAATCTCTCAACGAGATTCTAGACAGATGGGTAAAATTTCAACAAATGACATTTATGCAATGCATAAATATATATTGCTGAAAGAAGAAAAGGTTCAAATTCATAAAAATACATAAGAAAAGGCCACAATCCGTTTGGGCAAACTCTTGGATTCACCTCAAACGTTCATATCCCCCGAAGGTTGCGTGTCATTGAGTCCTTTTTCATTTTGGAACATTTTTCGTTGCGATCAAATATTTGAAAATTTGGTCAATACGTCCGTAAAAGTGAGTGAGGCAGAAAACGCTGTTTTTGCTTTTTGTTCGCATGCGCTTCGCATGACAATTGATACTCCTGGATGTTTGTCAGACGTTCGCAAGATGTGGGGCAGTTCAAAAAACTTTACGATGTTACTTGGTCAAGGCGGGATTTTAACCTGAGACCTTTAGATTAGTAGTCCAACACACTTACCTCTGCCCACGCTGCAAACCAGTGGCGTGGCTAAAATTTTATATGAGCGATTTGTGGAAGAATATGGTCTACATATTCTGTTAATACTTTTTTTTCGTTTTGCGAGAAAAACAAATTGTTCGTCAAAAACGGTACCATAAAGTGGTCGTGGAAAAAACTTTGTGTGCGGAGGAATTGTTGAGAATTATATTGTATACATATTTGGTAATAAGCAATTAATTGAAAAAAAATGTTTTTTTCTCAAAAACACCTCAAATGTTTTTTTACACGTGATCACATTGCACTATTGTTGTTGTTCGCGGCAACGTATTTGGAATGAACAATCTAGTTACAAAACCGTGCTGAACTCTGCTTTTTTCTGTGATGAACTCCGCTGTCTATAGCCGTCCGGGAAAATCAGATGCGCGCCCCAAGTATCCTATGGATTTCCTTAGCCGGGATGGTCTACCGCTTAAGGCATTAAGCGCATTGATTACCCGATACCCTCTGACAATCTCCTCAAAGTCGAAACCGTGCATCTGGTCGGTGGGGTTTTGGGTGATGTGGTCCACCGTCATCTCAGTCATTAGTTTAGCCTCGATGCTGAGCCACCTGTCTTGTGCCGCCTAACCTAGAGTTTTCATCAACCAACGCGACCTGCAAGCAGTGGCGGACTAACCAGGAGGCGGAAGGGGCGGCCCACTCGGGCCTCGGGTCTTGGGGGTCCCCCAAATCCTTCAATTTATAATAAAATGGGACTTTGGTAAATCTTCAATACTTCTTGACTATTTGCATCTCGGTTGCATCATGCGAGAGGAGTTTTTTGAAACTCAAACTAATTAAAAATGATCTTCGATCTACAATGGACCAAGAGCGACTAGTTAATCTAGCCGTGCTTTCAATAGAAAGACAAATTTCCAAAGAAATCGATTTCACGGAAGTTATTGAGGAGTTCACTAAATTGAAGGCACGAAAACACATATATAACACGGTACAAAAAATAAAAAAAAAACTATCTTTGATTTATTTTATCTAATTTTTTTTTGTCGATCGATTCGTATTTTATTTTCCTCACCCATATCCATTCCATATTGTAGGTGTATGTTTATTTAACCTAAATACTTTAATTCGAATTTGAATTTCACTTGCCAGATTTTAACGAAATAAATATAAACACTTATGGCCAGTTTCACAGTGAAGGTTTAAACTTTAGTTCAACTGAACCTTAAACTGAGTTCAAATTTTTGGTTTAACTCGTCCGGTTTCACCGTGAAATCTGAACTTCGTTTAACTTGATTTTATGAATCGAAGCTGGCAGCATTTTTCGCTTTATTACGTAATGTGACTTTATGTATTGACAATAAAATCCGAATATTCATAAGTCAACTGTCGAATATAGAATTGGAAATTCATTTGCATCTTGGCTCATAACCTACTTTACCCCCATGTCAACATTGCCAAATAATATGCTGTACCACAGGTAGCGGGACACAGAACCTATGTAAGTAAATCCCTGATTTATAGCCAATTAAAGTTTTCCTTTATTTTTTTGCTCTTCCGTCATCTATTGTTCGTTCTTCTGGCGTTTGCCAAATTAAAGAAAGGAATATACGAAGCGTGGTAGTGTGAAGCGACAGCTTCCTCCTAACAACATGCGCTTTAGCTTAAATCTCGTTTGAATTATTGCCACACCGTTGAATTTGTCTGGGGTTTTTTCCTCTATGCAAGGTGTTAAGAATGGTGCAGGGAAATAACTTCACGGGCAATAACTTCACATGGGTAATAACTTCACCTCGAGTGGGAAATAATTTCACTTTTTTTGTGAACTAATTGCCCACCATAGGTGAGCAATAACTCCACTTTTTTGTGGGAAATAATTTCTCTTCACATTTTATGATAATTCAAGAACCGTACTCCGCACCTACTCCAAATCAAACAGTGACCCCAAGCAGGGGGGTTGCTGGGGGGCAGAATGGCCCCCCAAAGGCATTGCACTGGTTATGGAATCTACTTGCGATTTCGCAACTAATCAAATAATCAGTGCAATGCATACGGGGGGCCATGCTGCCCCCTGCAACCTCCCTGCTTGGGGTCACTATTTGATTTGGAATAGGTGCAAGGGCCTTTAGTTATAATAGACAAATTCTCAAATTATAGGTGGGAAGTAAGTTCACAAAATTTACGGTAGTTCACAAAAAAAAGTGAAGTTATTGCCCACTCGAGGTGAAGTTATTGCCTATGTGAAGTTATTGCCCGTGAAGTTATTTCCCTGCACTGTCAAGAATATAGAATAGAGGAAACCTTCTCTTCCATACGCCATAAGAGCGTTCAACACAATTTCGTGTTCGAATTTGAGATTTATTGTTCAATGTTTCTTGTGGATTGTTGCAACTACGTAAGGGAATCAGCATATAGCGTCTGCATTGGTAGCCACTGTCCGCCACTATAACATGATTTCCAAATTCTCCATTTTCAAACCTAGAACAGATTCTTGAATAGTTGAAAATTGTGGAATCATGTCTTAATCCAGGCCACCTTGCAACTATGTCCATTATTTTGAGCTTTGGATCACACATGGTCTGCACGTTTAAGGAAAAATACCCTTTTCGCTTTCGAAATATTTCACCACTTGATCCCCCTAATAAAGTGTTTCCAAATTTAAACTGTTTAAACGGCAGAATACAGTCGTTTAACTTAAACTGCAAATTGAACTCAGTTTAAGGTTTAAACGAAACTGTGAAACCGAATAAATTGCTGAACTAAAGTTTAAACCAAAAGTGGAGTTTAAACTTCTACTGTGAAACTGGGGGTTATTTATATATACAAATGTGAACTGAATAAAAAGCTTGTAAAACTAAATTTTTTTTAAGCTTGGGGCCTCATTCAGCTTCGCCGCCCCGGGCCTCTGACGGGCTTAGTCCGCCACTGCCTGCAAGTGATCTCTCACTGCTTCCGCGTAGTTTGAGATGTTGCTTGTCGTTTTGCGACCTACCTTCTCTTAGGGGTGGTGGTGGTCTATAGTCTTGAGACCTGTTCCGTTTCGCCGCTCGCATTTTTGAAATGTGTCTTTGTGGTGGTTTTGTGGTGTGGTGTCTTTGTGGGGGATGAACCCATTTGACTAGCGTTTAGTCCGTGCCCACGCTCTGACCCAGACTTCGTTTTGGTCCACGATGGGCTTTTACAGTTGACATGGCATCTTCACTGCTATGAGCTCATTACTCCGGATCACGAATCAATGTGGGACTTACACTTCATTGTACCGCGACATACCCTTATCCACCACGCAAGGGACCCGCTTTGTAGCAGACCTACCCCGCCCCCATGGTTTATGTCGGCTACTTTTTATGTTGATTGCGACGTAGAGTTCTTAAAATATGTTGATCAAATAAACAGTGAACTGTGTAGGGGCATGCTGCCCCCTTCAAACCCCTTCTTTCGGGTCACTGTTTGATTTGGAGTAAGTGCGAGGTTGGAGTATAGGCACAATATTGGGTATATTATTAAAATCTCTGAAAGTTGTAGAAGATACAATGAAAGTGTTATTTTAACTTTATTGTGCGTATTTGAATTTGTTTGAAATATAAAAAAATACAAAAGTACCTTTTCATTTTTACTTATATATTTATTTACTTATATGTACTTATATATAAGTATATATTTATTTATTTATTTTGGCTTATGTTCATTTTTATAGGGCTTAATTTACACAGGAAAAATTGAGCTTTATTTCATTATGAAATAAGACTCAACTTTTTGGGGCTTATTTATTTTTTCCCTATCGGGCGTTATTTCCCTTGGCATATTTTCGCACCGCCGATTATTTGGGGCCGCTAGCTAGCATATTTTCTACATCACTCTAGCTGGTGATTTAGGTGACATGCAACTAAATTAGAATTCAAACAACACTCCTATTAACGTAAGTAGTTCAAAGACACACGGACATATTTTCAACTAAATTCATTAAGAAAACTATGTAACTACATAAACTGTCTTTGCATAATAGCTATAGAAAGTTGCCGTCACTGCTGCAATTAGTTCAAGTAGATAGTTATAAAATGTACGAGTGTATAATAAATGGAATTTAATTTATCTTAATAACATTGTCAGCTTATTTTAGTTTGAACCAGAAATTAAATCTGGCCCAATACCGTCCAAAAAAAAATCGCCAACGATTTTCTAGGTCAATATTCCTAGGAATTTCTCTCCCCAGTTTTGTATCACACAGACAAAACGATTCAACGGATTGGCTTAGTATCCCACCCGTGGTGGCCTTATAAGAAAATGTTGTCTCCTTTAAACAAAGCAACACAGCAAAAAGTAAGAGTGGCAAACATTGATTTGCCTGCAACGCGAATCTCCACCCGTTTCATATAAAACGCTTGGTAACAGCGATAAATTTCAGCTAAAAATTGTGGCAAAAAAATCAGAAAATTCATGGAGAAAAGTATTTCATCGCGTGGAGAGATTGAGCAACTAAGAGAAGTCAGACAACGAACATAATGTTAATGAACTGGCAGGAACTCCAGCACCAACACAGCAAATGGGTTTGGCATCCAAATGGCTACAAATCATACAGAATCTGAATCACATGCGTTAGGTTAAGTAGAGTGCAAAGGGGATCGCATATGATGTGGGGTCGCATTCCGACCGATTCGAGAATTTCCTTTGTGAAAAAATGTACGAAGCCCCTCTTATACATCAACAAAAATGCTATCTGCTAAAGTTTTGCAAACCTGTTTGAAAGTTTAAATATCTGTTTGGTGAAGCAGACAGCATCTATCGAATTCCAGGAATATGAGACAAATAATTGACGGAAGAAGGAATGAGTGTAAATGCTTTGGTTTGTGCATGCATCTACGTAACGTTCAATATATGAATCTGAAATCGAATATGGACTATGCTTTAATCATACTGTTCATCTGGGTATATTGTGAAGGAATTAAATAGTTAAAAATGCCAATTCCTTAATAATGTTTTTTCATATCGGCTACAAGTATATATAAAGTAGGTACCAAAGCTATTGATTCTTAAATGTAAGCGTCGTCCAACGTGATCGAAATTTATCGATATTTTTTTTAGAAAAATGATCGACTTCTCAAACCTACTCATTTGTGCCCTTTTCGCGTCCCGGGAACACTACGCCTTCTAAATTTATGCTTCTCGGACGGTTACCATGCCAAATGGGCAACCACATACAGTAGGGTCCGCTTATATTGAAGTCGAAGCGACCAAATTGGTTTGTTATAAGTGATATAAAATCAAAAAAATTTAAAAATCCGCTACCTATCCCCTTTTACTTTTGTTTACCTTTTTCTACCTCGAAATCGTGCCAACAGTGAAAAAAGTTGAACTTTTAGACCCATTTCCATGAATAGGGAAAAAGCTTTGCTTTGCAAGCTGCACCTTGTTGTAAACGCTTTATAAAATCATATTTACCTTCTTAAGAAACATTTTCTTTTTTTATTTTATGGTGTATCTACCATTTAATTTGATTACTTTTCACGCACATAGTATCATTCCTCTATCGACTTTGGAACTCAACTCCTTTGTGCTGCCTTTGAAATTGATCGCTTCATACAACGACAACAATTTGTCGTTTGAGAATTTTCGTAGGTACTCGTACATACAGATATACAGTTGTCGCAAAATTGGGCAAATCTGAATGACAATGTAAAGTGAGGAGTGGTTGAAATGGTTCGTTATAACCGAAATTTCGCTTTAAGCGGTCACTACTGTATACAAACAGAAGAAGTGTGGCGAATTTCGAGCTCACCGAGTTAAGTATAAATTATTTGATATTCTTATATCGTTTTCGGTTATTTTTGTAATAGGTCATAGGTACTCGTATTCTTCTTTAACGACGAGGATATGATTTGGATAAGAGGGATCAGAATCAGAACCGTCCCACTTCAATGCATCCCTGCTGGTCCGTTTTGGCGGTTCTACCTTCTAGTACTTCCGAAATTCCCAAAAGGTCGACGGAAAAACAATTTTGTAAAAATTAATTTAAAATTCAAAAAAAAAACAGCAACGCTCACAATAAAATACTTTATATTTTGAAAGCCAGAAACGTGTTCCTTTATTTCTTTGAATAGTTTTAAAATAAACAAAAATACTTTCAAATTTTCAAACTTGACATTTTGAAACAAAAATATTAAAAAAAAACATTGCTTACATAATTTTTCCAAAATCGTGAAAATTAGTACTAAATTGGCTTTTTAAACTTGTATATAAAGGGTTTTTCAATAAGAGCGCTACAAAAGTTTTTTTTAAATAAAACAAAAACGGTTTTGGATATCAATGAAACTCTTTATTCCTGTGAAAGAAAGTTCGATGCCATTATGTATGGAACCCGATTTCTTTTGCATGGCCACCACGGGCACGCTTGCAGCAGTCCAGACGCTGAACACAATTTTCGACGGTTTTCAAGCATAAATCGGCCGATACTGCTGCAATTTCACGTTCGATATTCGTACGAAGTTCATCAATCGTCGCTGGCTTGTTGGCATAGACCATAGACTTAACGTAGCCCCACAGGAAATAGTCTAACGGCGTCAAATCGCACGACCGACACGGCCAAGCGACTGGACCATTTCGTGAGATAACACGGTTTCCAAACTTGGTTTCCAATAAATTGATTGTGGCATTCGCTGTGTGGCTTGTGGCGCCGTCCTGTTGGAACCACATGTCCTCCGATTTGACGCCGTTAGACTATTTCCTGTGGGGCTACGTCAGGTCTATGGTCTATGCCAACAAGCCAGCGACGATAGCGCTCTTATTGAAAAACCCTTTAGAATGCAGAAATCAGATGCTAGTTTTTGGAAAAAATTAAATTTACGAAAACTACGTGTTCATTAAATATTTTTATTTTTTTTTGAATGTAAGTAAATATAATACTTATTATAGATTATCGGATCAAATCCCTTTATACCACGAAGCGGGCCACCTGTAGCTTCTGTTGGTTACACGCTATTCAAATTAGATTGGATAAATTCATAGCAGAAATCAGAAGCAAAAGAAAAAAGGATAAACTGTCAAATTTCGTTTGCTGAATATTTGAAAGCATACTTAGTCGTTAAAGAGAGACGCAACGAATGGCATCGACAGAATCACTCCACCAAATTAATGTTTTTTTTTTAGAAAAGAAATCCAAATCCCAGAGCACTCAGACTCGGTAACGGTAGATTGTACTGCGAGGCAGAAATCTTTTTTTTTTGTGTAGAGGTCAAAGAAAACAAGGTGTCAATTGTTTCTCTCCATTAATGGGTGTTGTATGTTGTTGTTCCCAATGGAGATTGAGCCTGCCCCACACTGGTCACAAGTCAGGATAAGAAGAATTGCCCAGGAAATCCGTTCGCCAAAGTTCATGAACAATGCTCAAGTGGTGCTTCTTGTAGATACCGAAAAAATACTACACAGATGACAACTGTATTGTCAAGGACATCTAAAGGAATAATTTTTTCGGATATATTTTCCGAGAGCCGTTCCTAACATGGCATTACTGTCAAAAACTCCAAAAAACAAAAAGCAGTTGGGCCGGACGAGATACCGTCTGACTTCTGGAATAATATAGGAGCCATCGGGTCCAAATGGCTCATGATTCTCATCTCCAAACTGATGAGAGGCGATCCAATGCCTAACCAGTGGAGGGAAAGTTCTCTTCTATCTTTCGATCTAGCCATGCATGTCCGTTCGTCCGTCCGTCCGTCCGTCCGTCCGTCGGCAAAAATTAGGCCTTTAAACTGGACCTAGAGAGCTGAAATTTTAACCATATACTCTCTAGGGTCCCGAAATAATCAAGTTTAAGAATTTTTGAAATCCGCCCACAGACACGCCCACAAACTCAAAAAAACAAAATTTTGGAAAAAATCGAATTTTGAGCTAGAGAGCTGAAATTTTTTATATATGATCTATGGCCCATAAAACTGATTGGGACATACAATTTTCAAAATCCGCCCACTGACACGCCCACAATTAAATAAAACAAATTTTGGGAAAAATTGAATTTTGAGCTAGAAAGCTGAAATTTTTTATATATGATCTTTGGCCCATAAAACTGCTTGGGACATAAAAGTTTCAAAATCCGCCCACTGACACGCCCACAATTAAATAAAATATTTTTTTTGAAAAACCAAAATTTGAGCTAGGGAGCTGAAATTTTTAATATATACTCTCTAGGGGCCCTTTATGCTCATGTGTAAATATTTTCAAAATCCGCCTACTGACACGCCCACAATTATTTTTTTTTTATTTTTGAAAGTCCAAAGTTTGAGCTAGGGAGCTGAAATTTATAGTATATACTCTCTAGGTGCCCTTTATGCTCATACTTAAATTTTTTTTAAATCCGCCTACTGACACGCCCACAATTAAATAAAACAATTTTATTGAAAAACCAAAGTTTGAGCTAGGGAGCGTTTTTATTTACAAAAGCTTAGTTTTTTCGATAAAATCCTTTAATTTTTTGTCACGCCCACTTATGAGATATAGGAATAAGAATAGGGTATCCAACAGTTCGCCCAAGCTGACTGTAGCCCGCCCCTATGTTTTAATTAGAGAAAATATAAAAAGAAACACCGGAATAAATAACATAATATACTTACAGGCGCTGGGCTGCCCAAAGAAAATCAAAAAATACAAACTGAATGAACTGAAACTCGCGGCTTCAATGCCACAGTGGATGAGTGCTTGCCTGAGAAGCAACTGGTCTAGGTTCGAATCCCACTGGAAGTAAATGGATTTTCGGGATACAAGGAAAAAACACAGACCAGTACCATAGGAAAAAGGAGTCTGATGATCGGTTGTGGCGAACCGTGAAACAGCGCTGTAAATCCAGCCGTCCATTTCACGTGGTAGCAATTGTAAGAAATATGGCTGTTCATTCAAAACAACGTATGAGGATCGTGTTGGAAAAACATCGTGATTCCCTAAAGGACTTGCATATGGTGTTGGTTGATTTTGAAAAGGCCTTTGATAGACAACCAAGGGTTCTGTTATGTTATGGATGGTGCTAAGACAACGAGGAATTGAAAAAACCTACGTATAGATGATAATTGACATGTATGAGGGAGTAAAGACAAGATTAAAATGCCCTGCTGAAGTCGCCGAGGAGTTTGCTTCCTAAGTGCGAAAAGTTCAAAGATCTTGGATCCAAGATGCGAGGAAGCCTTCACGTCAAAGAACCTATTTCGAAAAAAATTGTATTGTCATATTTTCAGGAGAGATTCTACACACCCTGTCATAAAGGTAATATCAATTAACGTTTCCTATCAAACGCTAAAGAAAGGCAGGACTTAAAACTCCTGGATCACATAAATTCAGCGACACCAACATTTTGTTGGCCTCCGCGAAACGGGCCAATCGGGTCCAGTGGATATCAAACAACTGTTCATATTAGGTCCAACCCGATAACTGGGCATATGGACGAGTACGAAATACTCAAAAAAAGGTTTTTCTAATAAAAAAGTAGTTTTCGTAATTTTCAATTTTCTCGCAAACTAAAAAAAGTAAATTTTTTTTTGTTAGTGTTGTCGTTGTTTTTAAATATTTTTATTCTTTTTCTAAGTCAAATTATAAAAATTGCCGCTCCTGCCTAAACGGGGTAAAAACTCCCCCACCAACTCATTGAAAAATGCTTGTAATTCGTGCCTCAACAAAAAACATTATTTTTTGCGGCGCCAAAGTTATCGTGCTCTTGCCCCAGTTCGAAGTCTGGCAAGTAAACTCTTATCACGTTTGTGACTTCGAATTTAACCAATTAGTGTATTTTTTGAAAGGAGTAGTCAATCCGTAACGCCAATATAAAATATGTTATTCGATTATAGCTACTGCCTCGTTTTCTTCAATAATCAATTTATGTAGGATGCATGCACAATTAAGACCTTCCGTACGAGAGTGACATCAAAGCCGTCACATTCCATGACCCCAATTCACAATATCTCAGTTTTTTTTACGAACCAGCTCCTATAAGTTCCACGAAAAGCAATAATTACAATCGCCGATAACAAAACGCGTTGCAATAATTTCTCCCAGAAAAGGAAATTACTGTGACACATAACTAGAGAATGTTGCCATCATCTCTGTCTCTGAGCATACATTTTGTTTTTAATTTTCCTCTCGAAGTATATGTGTATTGTCCTCGTATAAACGATAAGCTCCGCAGGGGCATTATAAGCACAGTGGCGTTGAAAAGGGAATATTCGATTACAGTAAATAGTGTCTTGCATATACAAGGTTGGGCAAAAGTAATGTTGTCATAATGTGAATGCGCCAACTTTTTTGCAAATAGCCTTAAACATCATTGTGATTACATCTTCAGGTCATTAATCAAAATTCGATGCAACGTAGGTCTGCTGAGCCAAATTGTGTGCATCGTTTTCTCGTTTATGACATTACTTTCGCCCCCTTGTATAAGTATTTCAAACATTAAACAGGTTGGGTTAGGTTAGGCCCAAACCACTTCTGTTACAAACAAAGATACGAAAAAATACAAAACAAGACGAACCTTTAAAGCTACAACAACACCCCGTGAAGCAAGCACAAAGCTGTTTCTTCTACTTTTTGAATTGTTTTAAATAAAGTTGCTCTGATAATATTGTTGAGTTTTTTGCAATTGTATATGCTTGGTACATGAAATCGGTTATCGCCGCTTAAAAATTCTTCACAAATGATGTCTGCACCGACATATCTAGGAGATTTTTAAGTCACATTGCCTGTCGGTTGTGAAAAATAAAAAGATACTTTGAAAAATAAAATGGAAAACGTAGATATAGTTAGTTTTTGGAAAATATATTATTTATTATTTTTTTAAATAGCCTACTTTACTATATTTAAAAAACAAAAATACTTCGGTTGTGCAACAATGTATTCATCACTTCTCCTCCGGCACTCCCATTTAGTGCCATCTTATACAACTACAACTCCAAGAATGAACAACAGCTTCATGAAGTTAGGAGTATGACACACCAAGCTAACATACTACTCCGAGTTACCAGTTCTGCCAATGTAATTTTATTTTATCTTTTAAGCATCTAACTTTAGATTGTACATGCACATTACGTTCAACAAATTTGTATTACATTATTTAACAAAAACTTAATTGGCCTTCTAACAGTTCCCTCTGAAATTAAAACTAGATAAAAGTATATAAGAATCTTGGGCTCCAACCAGTAACGGGGGCGATTGGAGAGGTCTGGTCTTTGTTTGCCCCTCTCCCCGGCATCCCAGATGCCTGGGTTTTCTGTACCGACATTAATCCTGAAACCATATATTTATCATTTTGCCGTAAGCCTTAGTAACTAAAACTAATTATAAGAATTTTGTTAAGTTTATTAAATAATAATAACAAGAAGAAGAAGTATTTATTTTGACTCATAGTTTTTAGCATGCGTTAATATTGCGCGTATATCCCTAAAAGTTATTATATTTTTGATCAGCGTCGAAAGTTATATCGTCCGCCCCGCCCCTATCCCCAATCTTGAGGATCTAAAATTGGAGCTAGATTGCGAATATTTGAAACATATAGATACTCTCTAGTAACCCGAAATTATCAACGGTAAGAATTTTCAAAATCCGCCCACTATTAAAAAAATTAACGTTTTATTGAAGAAGTCAACGAAAATGAAAGCCCTATTATTCGTAAAGTATGTAGATAAAACCATTCTTAACAATTCCTTCATACAAAGTTTGTTGCCACGCCCACTTTTTAAAGGCTTTTTTACCAAAAACATTGCTTTTTCGATAAAATCTTTTAAAAAATATATATGTGTATCGAATATGTAAACAATATCCTTCTTAACAGTTCACCAATATGCAACAGCACGCTTAAGCGGGCTGTAGCCCTTCCTTATGTTTTCGATACACACACTTCCTCCGAGAAAATTATTAAGTTTTAACTAATAGTTTTCTTAAACTCTGCAGGTTAAATTTAGAAAGTTCTCATCAACAAACGATAATACCCAGCTTATAGTGAGTTTGTGGTCACATACCGGCACTAAGTGCTAATTATGTTTTTAACAAATCGCTACACCTGCCTACAATACATTTTTAATATCGGTAAACTGACTTACTTACTTACTCAACGGCCTCCCGACACGTGAAGAGTCTCTGCCTAACACAGAGCCTTCCGGCTCCAGGAATTAACCCCCCAATGAAATAACCTCCCAAATGAAAAATGAAATAACTCTCCAAAATTTATAATGTAGGTGGGGATTTATTTCATGGGTTTTTGAGGACTTATTTCATACTTCAAATTGGGGGGCTATTTCATAGTGAAATAAGTCCCCAAATTCAACTATGAAATAAGTTCCCCCAATTTTGCAATAAGTGCTAAAATAAAACCTCGCACCTACTCCAAATCAAACAGTGACTCCAAGCAGGGTGATTGCAGGGGGGACCATCGATTTGGGGAGTTATTTCATTTTTCATTTGGGGGGTTATTTCGTGCGGGGTTATTTCCTGGAGCCGAGCCTTCCATCCTCTGCGTTCCCGGGCACGCTGCTTCCAGTTCTCCAGACCAAGCGCTCTGGCATCCGCCATGACTTGGTCTTTAAAGCGCAGGTTCGGTTTTCTTTGCCTTCTCGAAAACCAGGGGGCTGGGAGTCGAAGGTCCTCTTGGTTGAGGTATTATTTTCCATTCGCTCAAATGTGGCCGAGTCAATGTAGTCGACGTGATTTAGCTTTTTGAACTACATCCACATCTTGGTACAGCTTATAGAGCGTGCGTTGTATCTTTTCCTCCATTCGCCCTCCTCGCATACAGGACCAAATATCCGACGGAGGATTTTTCTTTCAAAAGAAGCCAACATAAGCTGCCCTTTTCTACTTATCGTCCAGCACTCGGCACCATAAAGCAGGTAGGATTAAGGTTAAATAGAGCATGCATTTCGTCCTTCAAGTGAAGAGTTTTAAACCCGTTTGTTTCGCTAAACCGAAGAAGCGGCGGTTTCCCACGGTAATTCTCCGCCGGATCTCCAATAAGGTGTCATTCGTGAAGTTGATGTTTCCTCCTAGGGATATGAACTGCCCATCTACAGTGACGTTTTGTCCTAGGCCGGTTCAAGTTTGGAATGATTCGGAAGAGCTGCTTCCAAACTGCACATTACACCGCGTGTTTTCAAGTGTCACGCGACACAACTGGATCAGTTTTGCCGGGATCCCGAATTCGGCCATCGTGGCAATGTAGAGCTCCTGACGATGAATGCTGTCATATGCGGTCTTAAAGACGATGAAAAGATGGCGAGTCTCGACTTGAAATTGGTTGGTAATTTCAGTGTGATTTATGCCAGTTGTAATAAACGTCGCATTTTGTTCTTTTCATCATACCTGATCCTATCCATCGTATATCCTGGATCACGGTAATATCTGCCTTGTACCGCTCGAGGACAGACTTAAGGTTTTGAGTAGCACCCAGGGGTGAAGAGTTCGAGGTGTATACTCTCAGATCGTAGTCCTTCGACGTTCCGGGTCTGGTAGCCAAATGAGGGTATGATTCGCGTGCGGCGGGCACAACCCCCAACCTGGAGGGCCAGTTTACCCCTAGGACTAGGGGCCGGAGTCATTAACCCACTTCGGGATATAAGCGCTGCCGTTGGCCCATTTCAGGCTCATCCGCCACCAACTCTTTTACAATATCCTGGCTCAGTATTGGAGATCCCTAAAGACATTGGAGTCAATTAAAGATAAGCTTTTTTAAACCCTCAAAAAAATAAATTTCCTCTTTCTCTGCAAAATACCCATTTATTGCCGACTAGAGTTCTTCATCATCCGAAAATCTTTTTCCACGAAGACATTTTTTCAAATCCGGAAACAGGAAATAATCACTAGGGGCAAGGTCAGGACTATAGGGTGGGTGTTGGATTTCTTCGAAACCACAATCTCGCGCAGCAGCCTTGGAAACTCGCGCCGTGTGCACAGGAGCGTTGCCATGAAGAAGCAACACACCCGCTGCGAGTTTACCCCGTCTTTTCTTTTTAATTTCTTCCCGCAAATTATGCAAAGTGGAAGCGTAGGATGTGGCGTTGATGGTTTCACTTTTTTTTTGTACTCAATTAGCAAGATTCCCTTTATTGAGTCCCAAAAAACTGTGGCCATGAGCTTCCCGGCAGACGGAGTGACTTTGAACTTCTTCGGGTGGTCTGTTCCTTTTTTATGCCACTGCATGGACTCTTGTTTGCTTTCAGGGTCATAGTGGTGGACCCATGTTTCGTCCCCAGTAACAATTCGATCCATAACACCGTCCGCGTTCTCACTACACATCTCCAAAAGCTCTCTACAGCATGCGATTCTCACTTTTTTCTGAGGCGCTGTGAGCATTCGTGGCGGTGCCGTGACATAACCCCAAGCGTCATAAGCCCAAATCTCGAAATTTGGTATTATGTCACTTTCACAAAGCGTCATAAGGCCAAATCCGGAAAGTGACATAAAGCCAAATTTTCGAAACCGTACCTCGGACCTACCCCAAATCAAACAGTGACTCCAAGCAGGCGGGTTGCAGGGGGGTTGCAGGGGGGCAGCATGCCCCCCATACGGATTACACTGTTTATGGAATCTACTAGCGATTTCATAACTAATCCCATACACAGTGCAATGCAGATGGGGTGGGGGGGGGGGGGGCATGCTGCCCCCCTGCAAACCCCCTGCTTGGGTTCACTGTTTGATTTGTGGTAGGTGCGAGGGCAAATTGTTGAAAACAGCACCAAGCGAAAGTGTTATAAAGCCAAATTGGCCTTATGACGCTTTTCCAATGTGTCATAATACCAAATGCTAAAATTTGGCCTTATGTCACTTTCACAATGCGACATAAGGCCAAATTTCAAAATTTGGGCTTATGACGCTTGGGGTTATGTCACGGCACCTTCGTGGCACCCACCTTGCATTGACCTTTGAAAGGTTAAGATGGTCATGAAGAATGGTGTGAATGGTACCAATTGCAAGCTTGGTGATGTCTGCCATCATTTTCACCTTTATTCGGGCATCCTCAAGAACAAGTTTTTCGACTTCTTTGATGCTTTCTCCCGTACAAGCAGTAGCCGGGGCGCCGGAGCGGGGGTCGTCTTCAATGCTCTCTCTGCCTCTCTTGAACTCACTCACAGTTGATAATGAAGGTGCGGAACCCTGGTAAACAGCCACCATCTCTTCATGAATAGTTTTTTTGACTTTTTCCTTGCTTAGTGAGAAATTTAATTACAGCACGATGCTCAATTTTCACCATCATCGTCTCAGTTGCCATTATGATTCTGTTTAACTAGAGATAAAACGCGAATTAATAATCACATTTATATGAAATTTCACATGAATGCACTAAAATAATAGTATTACTTGATAAATAAGTCAATTTATATATGCAACCACAGCTTCACCCCGATACCGAGAATATATTGAACGCCCCTCGTATAAATTCGTCCATACAAAGTTGTTTCCCACACCCTTTTTTTGGAGCCTTTTTTCAAAAATAACGTCTTTTTCGATAAATTTTATAAAAAAAGAAAATTAAAGTAATAATAAAACATAATAATAACACACTATCCGCTAGTTAACTCATGTTAGCATATAGTTAATAAATCGATCCTTTAACTTAAAATTCTTATAAATATTGGAATGATTTCCATGTAATAGGTGAAATCTGTTATAATTTTTTTTTTAAATTATTTTATTTTAATTTTTTAAAAAAATATTTATTTTAATTTATAAAATAGATTAAACTAATGTTTGTCCAAAAGATAATTACGTGGAATAAGTTCAAATTATGATCAAATCGCTATCAGGCCAAGCATTAACGGTACAATGATCACTCCAAAGCGGAAGAACACTTGAAAACAATAATTGTTATTGACTTAAAATTTCACAGCTGAGAGAAGAACATACGACTCGACGCTGTACTTTTCTTTCCTGAACTGATCTGATCCACACACTTGTGCTGTTCTGTTCGGTTCCGATCTTGTTTCTGTTCATTAAACACAGCTTAGAGTGGTTTGAACGGAAAACCACAGTTCCGTTAGGCAAACAAATTAATAGAGATTCGGCGGGCAGAAATGTCACCAAAACTGAGAGGCTTCGCTCAAAAATCAACAAAAAAATAATTGTTAACGCCTTGCAATATTCTTTCAATTCTTATGAGAAGTATATTTTTGCTTGGATTTAATGTGAAAAGCCCCAGAAATCGTTTGTTTCGTGGAATTCATTCTTGTGAATTGGATGTCAGTGGGCGAAGTCGCGCATTGGTTTGTGTGTTGACTACTTATCTAAACGTCTCAGCTCCGAATCCCGCCGGGGCCAAATAGCATCTAAAAATTGTTTCCAATGCCCCACGTGTTGCGAACGTCTGACAAACATCCAAGAATATCAATTGTCTTTAGAAGCTTCTCAAAATTGCTGTTCGGATTCGGCTTAATGCCTAATATTTGTTTTTCTTTTTAAATGCCGTAGCCTATCCCATAATCTCACTTCGGGTCAATTGTCTAATAACAAGTTGGTAACATTTAAAAACTTTTTCACAAAAATCTTTGCCAATACAATATATGTACAAAAATTGCATTCTGCTAAAGTATTGATTTGTTTAATAAATAAAAAAAACAATGATAATATTGGAAACTATTATTACTTCACAAAAATAAGTTACTTACTTACAACGGGCTTCCTACCCGTGGAGAAGCTCTGTCTGAGACACTACACCCTTCCATATCCTCCGCGATCATGCATCCAAAGTTGCAGTGACGTTTAGTCCTAGTCGGTGGACAAATGTTTGTTGGTTTGTTGATAGCAAGTAGGCACCTACATTAGTTTTTAGTTAATCAACATCGGTGAGTTAGTTACAGTCCTAAGGCAGAGGATGAATTTCAGAAATCATTATTAACAAGAACAGTTTGAGTTTAACTACTGAATAAACCTTCAGCTATGGTAAAAAAGTAGTTAAATGTTTATTCATAATAAGGATACTTAACAATGTCTTCTGCTAAACAACTCGCCCATTCAAAGTTGTTGCCACTTAAGGGTTATCCAACAGTTCGCCCAAGTTGGCTGTTGCCTTTCCTTATGTTACAATTGCATATTCGGAACAAAAGTTCTATTGCGGGGAAGGGCTAGATCACTAGAGCGCTACCAAAAAACAGGTTGTTGTAAAAGGCGACTAAGGGTATATATCCCATCTTGGCAATTTAAACATCCAGGTAAGCTCAGAGATATATTTAACACCTTAAAAGCGTCGCGCAAGTGTGGAGATAAAACGAGATATCTAGAGAATGACACTGGCGTAAGAAACGTTGCCCGAAATCGGGAGAATTGCCTACAGTTCTCGGAGTGGGAGAATCCCTTATGCGGACCAGTGCGACTGCAGTAAATTGTGAGGATAATGATCCCTCTTATCTAGATCATAGCCGCCCGTTAAAGAAGAAGTTGTGCGGAATGAGAGAACAATTACTATTTCTAGGAGTTAGTTAAAATCCTTATCGTAGGATTAGATTCTGCCCTTAATTGCTCGCAGGTCCAAATGCGCATTTTCAACCACAGTTTTTCTTAACACCAAGACAAACCTTTCATACAATTCAAGACCCACATCCTCCAGCCTTCACAAAAACAAATCGATGTCCACCACTGTTTTCATAGCACCGTCATGGGGCGTGATGCATTCCAAATAAAAGAAGAGTCTGAGACGAAGGTTTTCTGTATTAGTCGAGGGCGTCAAACTGTATTTGTTTTTATTTTATTTTTTACTGTTTCCAGTTTGCTCGGGCGAGCAATTCAACTTATATATAATTTCAATTCCAGATGGGCACAATGTGGCAAGCGCGCACAATTCAACGCTAGATTTGCAACCAACACTGTCAATGAGTGCGCTGCGTACTGCGTTTGTAAAGACCGCAGACGGGGATATCCGTCGAATGCTCAACGAATAATTTTCTTCCATTCTGAATGTGCATTTATCACTCTGTTTTGCAATTGCACTCCAAGGAAATGCACACATTTGGCGCCACCGCCGGCGGCCACTGACTGTGTTTGCTTCGCGACAATGAATACAAGTAAAAATAGAATCATCGTCATGGTGTCTTTTCAATAATATAGTGTTTTTGTGAGTATGTGTTTGATTTTTTTTATTAATCTAGGGCAGGTCTTAGCACTGGAGTTGAAGCTCACCACAGATGACCTCTGTAGACGATGCGGGGAAGAGGAGGTGAACGAGGATACCCCTCATTTCCTCTGTCACTGCCCTGCACTCTGCCGTTTTAGAAATAACTTCCTCTGAAGATTTTTCTTCCAGAATTTAGAAGAACTCTCTGGCAAGTTTGTAAACGACTTGCACAAGTTCACAAATACGTCGGGATCGATTGTAAGTCCATTGGGCTTTGCAAATTGCTGTCATTGGTTCTAAAGCATGGGAATCATAACCCCCAGGGTATCACAAAGGGTCTACATTGACCTAAGTGTGACAGGATTCTCTTGCCCCGTAAACCCAGTTACCCCAGCTAACCTAGCACTTTGAATACTGTTATGTATTAAAAGAGATTCTTTAGTTTCTAATTCATTTATTATTTTATCTTTTTTAATTCCATATCAACCTAGCACATATGATTGGCAGGAGATTGACAGACCGAGCGAGGAGCCGTCAGAATGTTGGCAGCTTGATGATAAGGCTAAGTGCTGCCAATGTCCAATATTCCTGTCAATGACAAAGATATGTGTTGCCAATATACAACAAATACCTTATCTAGGAGAAGGTTTAGCGCTGTCTCTTTCTTGCGTCATTATGTGGTGTTTTTTTTTAAGTTTCAGACGCTTTAAGTGTTTAGCTCGGCGAATGGTGCGATAACAGTGGATAAGCTGGCCTTAACATTAGCTTTCTCTCTAATTTTAGCTGCCGATAAAGCTGAATTTGACGCTATTGACGAAAAGTGTCGCATCAAACGACAGCGTTTCCGTCGTCGAGGACCCACAGTAGAAAGTAGATTTGCTGGGTACTTGTTTCGAGGTTGTGTATACGGTTTTCTCCATAACCACGACATTGACAATAGGACACTGGGGACACATATTTCTTACGAGCTTTTTGGTCTAAGGGGAAATTAATCTTTGATCTGGATACCTGCATGTGATGCCAAATGCTGCGCGGTGTATGAGTCAAAGAGATTTCATAGTTTCAGTTTTAGATCGTGTATGGTGAATAACATTATGGAAGAATAAAACCGATTTTTTTATTTTCCATTCTTTGTTCTTATGGACTTACAGGACTTTTCCGTCAAACGTACTATTCCCAGGAAGTTGTGTTAATTTCTTTCCCTATCTATGGAGATTCACTTTTGATGGTAGTGCTAAGAACTCGTTTACACTAGTTCGAACTATTAAAAAAATAAGCTTCGCATGGACCCTTTTTATACTCCATTCTAAGGAAATTATAATTAAGACTCATAGTTTGTAAAATATGCACCTTCATATTACTCGTAGACAACAAAAAGTTACTAAATTTGTGATCAGCAACGAACGTTATATCGATTTAGTCAAGTCCGTCCGTCCGTTGCTGATTTTGAGTCACTAAAATGCAAGCTAGAAAGCTGTAGTCTCTATGGGCAAGAAATGATCAAGAGCAAAGATTTTCAAAATCCACCCACTACACGCCCACTATTTAAAAAAAACAAAAATGTTTTATCGATGAATCTTAGCAAATTATGTAGATAAAGTCGTTCTGAATAATTCCTCCATACTGAGTTCTTTATCACGCCCACTGTTCAGTTCGCCCAAGTAGCATTTTCTTATGTTTCCTAATTGTACTCACAAATTTCATCGTTCTGTAACCCAAGTAATATTTGAACTTCTATTGGGTCTTACCCGAGCTGTTTTTCAGTTAAAGTCTAAAGTTTAACGAAGAACATTATTTATAGATGCCTGTTCACGTTTCGGAAAGAGTTTTATAAGCATTTTAGCCTTTTGGATATTAGCTTATATTCATTCAAATACTTAACAACACCAGGGCCGGCTCCAGCCAAACAAGCGCTCTGTGCAAGATTTACAGAAAACGCCCTTTAATTTGCACACATCCATAAATCGTTTCCCCATCACCCAGGAGGTAGACATTCAATGCGTTTTTTTTATTGAGGTATCCCCGGGTGGCCCAATCCTCAATTAAAAACAAATATGTATATGTACATATATGCTTATATGTCTTAATAGAAAATTAATAATTAAAACAAATAAATAAATAAAATAAATTAAAATAATAAATAAATAGAAAATAAATAAATGTAAAAAAAATGCTATTAAAACATGTATATATTAACAAAATAAATAAATAATGAAGGAATTCATTTAAGGAACTTTAGATATTTTTTTAAAGGAAAAAAAGTATAACCATAAATAAAACGCAGCGAAGAGCTGTGTAGAGAGAAACCTTTTAACTTTGAAACTTGCTTTTCTGGCCTTAGCTTTGGCAAATTCAGCAATAAGATTATCATAGTCTAAAGATTTTAATAGTTCCTTTTCTATAGACATTATAGATAAGCCCACCAATCTCTCTTGAGTCATCGTCGACCTGAGACAATTTTTAATAATTTTAAGTTTAGAAAAACTACGTTCTCCTGAAGCTATTGTCACAGGGATTGTTTTAAGAATTTGAAGAGCAATAACTAAATTAGGAGCACGATCTTCAAGGCTTGTGCTGAATATAAAATTCAACACATCTAAACATGAACTTTGTGGTGTAACAAGCGGGAAATGAGTTTTAACTCTTGCTACAATTCTGCTCCATCTAAATCTTGAAAACTACCAGATGTTAAAACATTCTGCAAATTAAGGCATGAAAAACGTTGATTTTTATTTTTCAAACATTCGCTTATGTTACTTAAAAATGAAAAATGTATACTATATGTGTCAAGTTGCTCAAACCTTTCTGTTATTGATTGATTCGCTTGATCAAGTATTTTGAAATAAAAATCTACTTTGAATCTTTGTTTCGGGTCCAATATAGTTTCTGGACATTCATCGGTACAATTTTTTTTCAGTCGTGATCTCAATGATCTCCTATCTGCAGGATTTCAAACTCGCTCACACCGTTTGCGAATGTGAGATAAAAACCCGACATCAGAATCGGATGCATAAGTCGAAGAGAGTACTATATTTTCATAACAAATGTACTCGTTCACTTTCTAAGAGATATGAGAAATCCCATACATTGTGTCTTCTAGTGTGCAGAATCAATGATGATATTTTCCTATCCCAGGAAAATATCATCATTGATTGACTCACAAAAATTAAAACTCTGGACACCTCTTCGACTCACAAAAAAGAATATTCTTAAGGTGGGATATTTCAACCGTGAATATTTTAAAAAAGAAGATAAACTACAGTAATTATTACTAATTTTTTGGATTTGAAGTGGCCAACCGCTAGTGCCGGTTCCCTACCTACTCCACACACCCATCAACGCAAACAACTTAGAGCATTCTTCAATAGAATTCGCTTTAACACCTCGAAATGATTGCATATCTTCTTATGCAGTGTTTAAATATTTCTCCAGCCTTTATGCATAAATCCTTACTCATAAAACAGTGTACAAAATATATAAGTTATGCACAGTTTGTGTCAATAAAAGTATCAAAAAGAATGCATTAATCAATTACATTTAGCTGCCCAAACTTCTCAAACCAGTTGTTTGTGAAAAACCAAATGAAAAAATTCTGCTTATATTCGGAGATTTAATTGTGTAACATAATGCAATCGCAATATATACATAATATGATTTTTGATACCGATTTTGAAAGAATACCCCTTTTCTTTGATGAATGCTACGGCCTCCTTGCAATATGCCATAACCTAACCCAAACTTCTATTAAAAACGTAGGGACGGGCTACAGTCCGCTTGGGCGAACTGTTGGATACCATATTCTTATTCCTATCCCTCATAAGTGGGCGTGACAAAAGTCTAAGTATGGTTGAATTGTTAAGAACGCTCTATATATTTTGTTATATAACATTTAAAGGATTTTATCAAAAATTTTTTATTTAATTGTGGGCGTGTCATTAGGTGGATTTAAAAAAAATTTCAGCTCCCTAGCTCACTTTGAATTTTCAAAAAAAAAAAAATAATAATAATTGTGGGCGTGCCAGTGGGCGGATTTTGAAAATATTTACACTTGAGCATAAAGGGCCCATAGAGAGTATATATTATAAATTTCAGCTCCCTAGCTCAAACTTTGGATTTTCAAAAAAATTGTTTTATTTATTTGTGGGCGTTTCAGTGGGCGGATTTTTTATCCCGAGCAGTTTTAGGAGTCATAGATCATATATAAAAAATTTCAGCTTTCTAGCTCAAAATTCGATTTTTTCCAAAATTTTGTTTTTTTTGAGTTTGTGGGCGTGTCTGTGGGCGGATTTCAAAAATTCGTAAACTTGATTATTTCGGGACCCTAGAGAGTATATGGTTAAAATTTTAGCTCTCTAGGTACAGTTTAAAGGCATAATTTTTGCCGACGGACGGACGGACGGACATGGACATGGCTAGATCGACATTACTATCGATGCTGATCATAAATATAGTAAGTTTTAGGGGCTACGGGCAATATTAAGGTATCTTACAAACTATGCGTCAAAATTAATATATCCCTAGAATAGGGTATAAACAACAAATAATTTACCAACCATATACCGCACCCCTCTCACCAACACATCATATCCCAATCATGAGAAGTAAAAAAAATAAATTCGATAAATGACGAGAATGAAATCTGTTAGAGTTAAGCTCGGTAGATGAATAAAGCAAACTAAACTTTTGGAAGATTTTCCGTCGCAAGAGAATGGAAGACAACAAAAATAACTACGATTCTTCTTGTGTGCACGCTCTAACCCATACGATTCCGTCGTAATGGATTTTTTGTTTGACATATTTTCATATAAAAATTTTGCAAGCGAATGTGCAATAATTAAAACCTGCACAGTGCACATACGAGGTGGAACTTTTTTTGTTTTGAGTTTTTTGAACTATGTATGTACGTATACCTACTTAGATTCTTTTTTAAATGTAGGTAGATGTGCAAGAAATATTCCTACACGAACAGTGTGTAATATTTTGAGATTAGGTAGGTAGGTAAGAAATGAACTTATTTAGTAGGATTTTTTTTATTTTGAGGTAGATTCTCCTTGAAGTTGCAAATTTCAAGTGATATGAGTTAATGTGCAAAAATTCAGCACAGTTGCGATAGATGTTGCTTTTTTGGGCTTAATTGAACAAGTTTTTTGTTTTAAATGCAAATGGCAGTATCCGCGCAAGGTAAAATTAATTTTGCTTACTGCTAGCAATGCGCCCCGGAACTCAGCGCCCTGTGCATTTGCACATCTTACACATATGTTTGGGCTGGCCCTGAACAACACTAATTAAATCTTAATAACAACTAACAAATTACTTAATCTATCGGACGTATCGATAAGTTTTAAGCACACCTTAGCATATCGATAAGTTTTAAGCACACCTTAGCTCTAATGTCATTCCACCTAAAACAGAACTATCTAAAGAGATTACAATTTTAAATTTGAAAAAAAAATACAAATGCTGATCAAAGTTTTTTTTAATCGATGCGTATGACATTAATGATAAAAAATTATTTCGGGCGGTGACGCCCAAAAGCGTCCCAGGAACTGCATCCTGGAACTTAAATTTTCGACTATTTTAGTCCGTACCTCACGTATAGGGGTGCTCAACCTTCCCTTCCAAGGCTGAAATCGTTGTTGGCTTATCCGCAGAGTCCAATGTGCGTTATTATTTGCTTCACAGGCACAGCTTCATTTCTGGAGATAATGTTTTCTTCACACACCTCTTTCGTCATGGCTTACGGCCCATGATGCGCATCAAATAGTGCATTTTCACGGGAAGTTTTTTCCACTCCCATTTTTGGAGCGTTTTTACGAAATCTAAAATGTTTGGTAATTTTGTTGGAAATGAAAATCGAAATATATTTCTAAATGGTTAAAAACTCAAACTAATACCTATTCGTTATCATTCTATCCGTTGCTGCGTCGTTTGCAACTGCCAGCTATATAGAATACATGCCTTCCTATGGATGCGGGTACAGCCCATAACCAACAGATATATGAGCGTCGACGGATAAAATAGGTTTACTATTTACTTTTCTGTCCGTTGACTTCTTCACAAAATCACACATTGAAGTTCAGGCATTACAAAATTGAAAGAGGCATATTCATTAGTCGCAACATTGAAAACATGATAGAAAGATCTTATTTCCGATTGATAGACTAGACAGTTCGGTATACCACAGCCTATCCGCAACTAGACCGTTGATTGGTTGAAATGGCTAAAATTGTAGGGCTTTTTTTGACATTTTGGTTAGGGAGTTAGGTGATAAATGTCAAAAAATGCCCTGAACTAACGTGATCTGAGGTCGATTCATTCAATGGTACAAATGTAGGTTAGGCTAAAGGCATTCTAATGCGGCCAATGTGTCTTCGTCTATCAAAGTTGAGAATTGATTCTATGGAACTGTTAAATGCGTTAATGTGAACGGATGCGGCAACACAGCGCATCGACGGATTCAGTGGGTTGGCTCCTTAAGACCCTAAGGCTTCGGATAAGCTTCGATAAGTCAACTTTTCAAATTGTTGCATAAAGTTTATTAGAATTTTTATTTCAGTTATTTTCAATCTATATTGCCACCCTTCAGATAAATAATTGATAAGAAAATTATACTGGGACCAAATCAGGTAAAATGATATCTATCAAATGATATCGATATCTGGCCGCATATATGGAAGAAACAGCTACTCGTATCATGGAAACGTTTTCGTTCAATCGTTTTCATTTAACATGATCTATCCGACCGCGTCTTTCCGCAATCTTACGCTAAAGCTTCCATAGTACAACGTTTTAGAGTCTAGTACTCACAGCTTCCTTGCCTTCTATAATTATACATACACAGCTTGTCAAAAATATAGGTGTGAAGTGCTTTGTTACTAGTTGATTTGTTATTGTCGCTAAATAAAAGTTGTTTTCCCAACAAGACTTGCTACAATACACATTTTTATTAAGAAATGCTTAGTTCCGTTAGTATGACGCCAAGCTTACTGCATTTACTAAGTGTACTGTTGATTATTTTATTAATTTTCGTTGCAATACCATTTTGTACGTTTTAAAGGTTGCACATAAAAATAGGTGTACTTAATTAAATTGTTTAAATTTTGCGATTTGTTTCAAAAGTAAAAGTGATTAACTTTAAACGTGAGTTTGTTTTTTGATCACTTTATCAGGTGAGGGTAAAACCTGGAAATGTATAGCACAAATTGGGTATGGAATCAGTACACGCACAATCCGCAGGAGACTACAGAACTTTAATCTCCCAGAAGGAGTCGCCAGAAAAGTTCCACTCCTAAAAGCTAAGAACGTAACGTCAAAAAAGAATTTGCCTTAGGCCAAAGAAGTTGAATCGGACTTGAAGGAGTGAAAAAATGGAGAAATATTCTGTGGAGTGACGAAACAAAAATAAATTTGTTCTCCTCGGATTGTGGGCGTCACGTAAGGCTACCAAAAGGAAAAGACTACCATCTTCGCTATACACTGAAGACCGATAAACATGGTGGGGGAAATATAATGGTTGGGGCTGTTTTTTCTGGTATGGTGTTGGTCGTATATTTTATCGTTTCAATAACATCAAATATGGATATAGTGACATCTTTTAAAATACCATGCTTCCATTTTCCGAGGAAAACATGCCCCTCCGATGGCATTTCCAACCGGACAATGATCCAAAACATACGGCCGGTATTGTGAAAGATTGGTTTCGGGATCGAAACATCTCTCTAGTTTTGTGGCGAAGTCAATCTTCAGATCTCATTTGATTGAGAACTTTTGGGATGAACTGAAAAGAAAATTGAGGGGTCAGTTTTTCACAAATGGGAATCAACTGTGGGAAGCAGTGCAAAAGGAATGGTATTCCTTTCCTCCCGAAACGTGCCAGAAATTGGTACAATTAATGCCACGTCGACTCCAAAAAGTTTTGCAAAATAATAGAGGATATACTCAGGTTATTGGATTAAGTTAAAAAAAAAACAATAAAAAATATTAATAAAATCTATAATTAATGATTATTTAGGAGCACAGATTTTTTTTTTGTCAAAGCGGAAAACAGAACTCCAAAAGTTTTTGTTATTTTTTTTTTTTTAATTTTTCGAAAAACAAACAGTTAACTATTTTCTATATTTCATAAATAATGTAAATTGTATTAATATAATTCGTCACGTGAGTACTTATTTGTCCTACAGACCATTTTGGCCGAAAATGAGTTATAAATGCCATCTTATATTTTCGGTCATGCTCTTTCGATTGCTGAAATCAGAATTGTCCTACTCGTATATCTTTTAGTTTTCGAAATAAAAAATTTGATTTTTGGCGATCAGTTTTGTGCTTATTTGTCCTATATCCATTTTTGTATGCAGTAGACAAATTTTATACTGGCATTATAATTATGTAAAGTTTGTGCTTAAATGTCCTATATCCAATGACATATGGATATAGGACAAAATTTATATGAACATTTTAAGATTTGCACGTAGGAGTTGGATTGTGACGCGTTTTAGCACTGGCTGAGTCAACCCGATCAGCTTCCTTCTTCTCGTAAAGAGAACAACTTCAGTCTTAAGAGGATTGACCGAGAGCCCATTTCTAGTGCACAATTCGTCGATCACGTCGCTAGGCATTATCTAAGAGAAAGCACGGCAACATCACCCGCGTACGTCTGAGCGTATACATTAGAGCTGTTAATTGCGTTATACAGATAGTCGACCAACATAGACCACATCAGTGGAGACAGAACGCCGCCTTGCAGGCAGCCTCTGTTTACCCCCGCCATAACATAACGGCCACAATCCGCATCCGCAACCAACATTCTATTCATTAGCATTCCTTTAATCCACAACACCAATGGTTCTTCTACGCCGTGTTCTCTGGCAGAGCTGCACATACTATCAAAAGTCGCATTGTCAAAAGCACCCTCAATATCGATGAAAATGCCCATCGCGTATTCTTTTCTGTCAAGCGCGCCTTCAATTCTACCAACTAAATTTTGGAGCACAGTCTCGCATAATTTTCCGCGTTGATAGGCATGTTGCATCTGAGATAGTGATTGCAATTGCAAAGCAGTTTTGCGCACGTAAAGCTCGACCAGCCTTTCCATGCTTTTCATTCAGAAGGAAGTCAGACTGATTGGTCTGAAGCTCTTGGCGAGCGAGTAGTCATAATAACTTCTGCCAATTTTTGGTATAAATGCCACTCTAACTGTTCGCCAGGGTGTTGGAATGCATGCCAGTGCTAGGACAGCGGTGAAGATTTTCTTCATAGTCGGTAGCAACTGGTTTGTACATTGTTGCGGCTTGGCTGGGTATATTTCGTCCGTACCAGGTGACTTGAAGCCGTGAAAGCGTATTTAATGACCTCATCCGTTACCACGGCTTTTGCAAATTACCAGTTACGCCGAGTTGTTTGTCGTGGCTCACTTACAGTCTCGGTAGTAGGGGCTGGTTGTGAACCAATTGTAATCTGCTTCGATCTATAGACATTCCAGTCTGCCTCCAAATCAGTCTTGAGTGACCTATTTAGAAGCTTTCTAGCCTCTCTTTGGATTATTTGCAGTTTCGAGCTCCACCAGGGAACCGGCGCACAGTGGTTCACAGGCGGAAAAAACCTCCGATTATAAAATATTTTTCACAGAAACGTTATTGTCATTTTTGGATTCCACGAATATGTAAGAAGAGAAATCCGTTGCATTTTTGTTGCTTTATTGTCAAGGCCAAAAGTACTGTTAGCCGAGAAAGACTTTTTCAAGATTTATGAATTTTAAGGGTTTTTTTAGTAGTTTTGATACAGAAAGTTGTTAAAATATGGCATATTTTATTGCAAAAAAAAAGAACGCAGCTGTGTTAGCTGTATATTTGAGTTAAAAAATGCATTACCAATTTTTTAGTTTGCTTATCCATCTAAGCACACGAAGCTTGACCACACAGTGAAACGAATTTTTGAAACAAAAGAAACATTCGAAGTAACGCAAGAAAACCTTAATCTAACACTTGTGACGAAATGGGGTTGCGATGGATCTTCAGGCCAAAGTGAGTTTATGCAAAAATTTTCAGATGGTGAAGTGGACTCATCGGTCTCCAATTTGTTTATGACTTGCATTGTTCCACTGCAACTAAACACAGCTAGTTCAAATTGTGAAATTTGGAAAAACCCTCGACCGTCTTCAACACGATACTGTAGGCCCCTTCGATTTCAATTTAAAAAAGAAACTCAAGACATAATACGGGCAGAAAAAACGCGTGTCGAAAATGAAATTAAAAATTTGCATGAAACAATTATAACTTTTAAATCGCATGTTTTAAGTATTAACCATAAATTATATTTTACTATGATAGATGGAAAGGTAGCGCAGGCTGTAACAAACACTTCTTCTTCGAGTAATTGCGTTATTTGTGGCGCTAAGCCCACTGAAATGAATAACTTATCCGCATTGAGCTCAAAATCTTCAAATCAAGAAGCTCTTCAATTAGGTTTATCTCCATTACATGCTCGTATTCGTTTCATGGAGTATGTATTGCATTTAAGTTATAATTTAAGTTTCAAATCTTGGAGAACAAATTCTTCATGTAAACAAGCTAAACAAGAGGAAAAAAAAACGCATTTAGAAAGAGTTTTTTGAAAAAGTTGGTATAAAGGTTGATGTTGTTAAGCAAGGATCGGGCACAACAAATGACGGAAACACCTCACGTAGATTTTTCGGCAATCCCACCATAACGGCAGACATCACCAGAGTAGATTATTTATTAATAAGAAATCTGAGTGTAATTTTGGAAGCTATCTGCAGCAATTTTCCCATTGATCCAGATAAATTTGGTGCTTTTACCGAGGAGACAGCTAAGCTTGCAATAGGACTATATCCGTGGTATTATATGCCAGCATCTGTGCATAAGATTCTATTACACGGAGCTGATATAATAAAATCAGCAGCATTGCCTGTAGGAGCACTTTCAGAAGAAGCACAAGAAAGCAGAAATAAAGATTATAGATATTTCAGGATTCACAACACTAGGAAGTGCTCTCGATTGTTAACAAATGAGGACGTTATTCACCTTATGCTGATCTCGTCAGATCCCAAAATTACGCACCTAAGGCCAGAGCCAAAAACAAAAAGTATTCCTTTAAGTGTAGAAGCACAAAACTTAATGTATTAAATTTTTCCTAAAAAATAAATAAATAAAAAAAATAAAAATCTAGTGGATACTATAACTGTCTTAATTTATTTTTCTGAAACACTGCTAAAAACCTACATCATTATATGCCTGGGAACGAGTTAAGTGTTGCAACGGACGCGTTTGCTTCAAATGGGTTTCATTGGTAGGTATGTGTATGCCAAGCATGCCTTTTTCTCGCATCAGAGCCACTATTTTTCTACAACTATTAGAAATCGTCTTCAGGCTATCACGTATCAAATTTCAATAAGATCGGACCATGCATTTAGTTATAATAGAGTTCTTTCCGCCTGCTCTATAGAATTGAACCACTGTGCGGCGTTCTGCCAGGGGTTTGGCTTACTGGGTACGTCAGTTCAAAACAGCTAGTAATGGCACTATTCAACCAACGACCATACCACGTCGAGTTAATCGGTTCACGTCAGATCACCGTAATTAAACGACGTTGGACGCTGTTAGTACGTAGATGGGGGGCCGTTTGAGAACAACCGCGTGTTGTTGGCCAGTCCCATCTACAGAGTTGAGGTAGATAACATACGTGGTATCACAATGGACCTAAATTGGTCGAAGTGTGTCTGCCGACAACCACATAAACCTAGCCTAACCTAACCTAATGGCACTATTCAGGTCTTGAACAGCTACCTCTACCTTGTGTCTCGTCCTGAGTTTGGTTGTAGTTTTTCCCATTTCCTCCCTGAAGCGTATCCAGTTGGTTTTTCTCGGATTTCTCCTCTCCTGCAAAGTTATGGCTTCGCATTCGTTTTGGAATTCGATATATCTATGGTATGAGAGGGACACCTCCGAAGAGACCCTCCAGTTGGTAACCGCCTTAAAGTATCTATTTGATAAAGTTAGGTCGATCACCTCCTGTCTTCTAGACGTCACAAAAGTTGGCTGCGAGCTAACATTGTTGATAGTAAGATCAGATGATCGCATGTTGCATTTGCTGCTGCCCCAAACAGTGTTCTGAGCATTGGCATCGCATCATATAACTAGGCCCATCTTCCTGGTGTCGCTGTCTTAAAACTTACCTAAGTTATTAAGTTACATTACACACACTATTAGTGATAAACAATATGAATAAGAGTTGTGTTTTTGTTACGTTTTTTTAAATTAATTTATTAAGCTTGGAGAGAAGAGTTCCTTTTATTTATTTTTACTTTGTTGAGAAACTTTATCAATATTATAATACGAGGGCGGGTCAATAAGTCCGTGACTTTTTGAATTTCTGACCTCTTTACTGAAACGGCAACACTGCTCCTGTCAACAGGCATCTGTCAGTTGACTCCTGTCAAAATTTAAACTTGCTGCGTCAGTTAGTTTGTGTTTGACAGCTATTTTTATCAGACTACTCACTAATTTGAGGAGAAAATGGAAAAAAGTGAATTTCGTGTGCTTATTAAGCATTATTTCTTGCGAAAAAAAACCATTACCGAGACCAAGGCTAAGCTTGAAAAATACTATGGGGACTCTGCACCATCGATTTCAATGGTAAAAAAGTGGTTTACTGAATTTCGTTGTGGCCGTACAAGCACTGAAGATGCCGAACGTCCTGGACGCCCAGTTGAGGTCTCTACACCCGAAACAATCGAAAAAAATCACGATATGGTGTTGGCCGACCGAAGATTGAAAGTGCGAGAGATTGTGGAAGCCGTAGGGATCTCGCATGGCTCAGTGGTTTCAATTTTGAATGATCACTTGGGCATGAGAAAGCTTTCCGCAAGATGGGTGCCGCGTTTGCTCATAGTCGACCACAAACGCCATCGTGTAACAACTTCACAGGAAGGTTTGGCGTTGTTTAATCGCAATATGGAGGAGTTTTTGCGCCGTTTTGTAACTGTGGACGAAACATGGATCCATCACAACACACCAGAGACCAAACAACAGTCAAAATAGTGGGTTTCTAAGGGTGAATCGGCGCCAAAGAAGGCCAAGGTGGGTTTGTCAGCCAATAAAGTTATGGCGACTGTTTTTTGGGATGCACGCGGGATAATCCACATTGACTACCTTCAAAATGGAAGAACAATCAATGGGGAATATTATGCCAACTTATTGGACCGATTCAATGACGATTTGAAAAAAACCGACCTCATTTGGCCAAGAAAAAAGTTCTTTTCCACCAAGACAATGCAAGGGTGCACACATGTGCAGTTGTCATGGCAAAAAACCATGAATTGGGCTATGAATTGCTCCCTCATCCACCCTATTCTCCAGATTTGGCTCCGAGCGACTACTTCTTGTTCCCAAACCTGAAGAAATGGCTTGGTGGAAAAAGATTTGACTCCAATGATGAAGTCATCTCGCAAATAAAGGCCTATTTTGAGGACCTCGACAAATCATTTTTTTTGGAAGGGATAAAAAAATTGGAGAAGCGTTGGACAAAGTTTATAGAGCTCAAGGGAGACTACGTTGCAAAATAAAAAAAAAAAATTTATCAAAAAATCTGCGTTTTATTCCAAAAGTCACAGACTTATTGACCCGCCCTCGTATTTTTTTTAAACTCAAATAAAGAAAGAATTGAATTTGAATTTCAATAAAAATATTTGATATCCTAATTTTTGTATTTTACTGCGTGTCCTATATCCAATACAAATTCCACTGGAGACAATATTTATAACTTTGATTTTTAATGTGGTAACTGTATGGACAGGTGTCCTATATCCATTTCACTACTTTTTTTTAAACTCAATTAAATCAATGTTCAAAAACCATAAAATGCAAACTGCTTTATGTATGGTTGGCCGAATACCAAACCTTTCAAAAAATATAAAAATCTCTGTGATTATGCGCAAAAAAATAAGCAAACCGCCACTTTTAAGTCTGAAAACGCTCTCCTGAAAAGTTACGTTAGAGGTCTATAGGACAAATAAGAACTCACATGACGAATTGTAAATATAAAAAACAAATTAAAAAAATATGAAAAAAAGGTGTGAGCCACGCTGCACTCACGGTATAGTTGATGTGTAAACATGTAGGCACAGTTGCGCGTTAGCTACCTAATTTGTTATCTAGCTAACGCCATAACTAAGTAACTAACGTAGTTAAATTAGCTGCGCTAAAAATGCAATCGATTTGGTGGTTAGCTATCATAATGACAACTAATTTTAGCTATTAGCTATTAGTTGCAGGTTGTGTAACTAAGCTCGTTAGGTTACCAAAGTTAGTTGTGGATGACAACTAAAAGTTGGTTAGCTTTTAGCTGTAGCTTTTTAGCTGCCTAGGTAATAACTAATAACTAAATCAACATTTTTTTTTTTGCTATAATGGTGATAATTTATTGGGATTTATTATGCATATTGCGTTTGAAATAAAAATTGATTGAATGCCCCTTTTATTTTTTTTTACAAAGAGGTCCTTGGAGCCAGGGGTGCTAGGAACAACAAACATTTTGGTAAAATATCCTTTTTTCGACTTTTAAGGACCTTTTTGTTGTTCCAAAGACCTCTTAGTCAAATAACATTGAACCCAGATATACCGTGCGGATTCTAATGACATTTTGCGTTTTAATTTGGAGTCCATTTCGACCCATATAAGAGTCCATTAGATCAACACCGCCATATGCGCGTTGTACTCTCGAATAATTTGTGGGCAAACGATTTTTCTTTTCGGTTGTAACGAGCAATTTTCGATGGTTTACCGACTGAATTAGATCTCTGAAATGGCTTAGTGCCAACATATGTTGAGCTTAGTTTGATATTCTTCGTGTCCATCCACAAAACATTTGTGATGTCGACACCGTAAGCTGTTCCAACGAATTTCGTTGAATAACCTCTTGGAGCCTTTTTCAGCTCTTCGCTTTTGTCAGATGGAAGTTTGCATTTAGGAATCCGATTCACTCTCACAGTGCCAAGACTAAAAATGCCACGCGCTCTCATATATACCATAAGTGGTAGCGATGTATAGAAATTATCAAAATACAATATACGGTTCACAAAATTTGGCACAGTTTGCGACAATGGAGTATCGGCCAAAATGATGTCATCGTTTTTAGCGCCAGTGTAAATTTCAAATCGATACGAGTAACCATTGCTGTCACACAAAACAAATTACTTTACGCCCCACGGATGCGGTTTGTCTGGCAAATATTGGCGTAAGTGATGAGCCATTTTAGTTGAACACATTTGTTCGTCGATACATAAACGAGCATTTTTCGGAACTGAATCAAAGCGTTCAATCAAATATGTCGAAACTTTTCTTATTCGAAAAATGGGATCATATCCGGCATGACCTTTCTTGACCCGTTTTGATTTATCATTGAACGCTAAATATTTCTCTATCTGCTCAAATTTGTTCTTTGACATACAGTCTGGTATGTGTCGAAATCCATATTCACTCTAATGTGCTTCAATAGTTGGGTAACGAAAAATTGACATAAAAATCAAGACCCCTATGTATCGGCGAATTCCGTGCTTATCAACTTTGAATTGTGTATTCAAGTTTTCTGTGATTGCAGCTCGATTCGTTTCCAGGCTTATCAAATCGATGAGATCGTCAGTAAAAAAGTAAGAAAAAAAATCCAACGGTGTTTGCAGTTTTTTTCACTTCAGATGGCGAATCAGTTTTTCCTCTGAATGCAACATCGTTCACATGCAACTGCATGTTCATTTTATGCCACAGAATATTTTTGAATTCAGTCGAATCTTTACTGATATTCACCAAATCACATCCAGTGAAGCCACCAGCTGATGGAATTACTTGTGGTCCTGAGTCTTCCACACATGGCAATGGGGTCGACCTCGTTTCTTTGGCTTTAAAGGCGTTGTCAATCCTGTCACTGGGTCTTGCCGTCTTGAAATTAATTCAGTTATCTTACCACCAACAGCTATTTCATCCTGTGGTGTTGCTACCACCTTCTCATTTGGAGCTATCGTGGATGTTCGTTTTGATGAATCAATTGTGTTGGAACTGAGGTTGCTAACAATCATCGACAAGTCAATTGCATTTACAAATGCTGATGAATCTTCTTGTTGCAAGCAATCGGCTATCATTGCATTGTCTTCAGGTTCCAGCTCGTCAAAACGATAAACTGGATCTTCAATTGTGTCATCAAAATCTTCGAAATCATCATCAATATCAATTGAATTCATCAGAACTTCAATCTCTTCATCAGTCATAGAAGATACATTTTTTTTTGCTGCCTATTATTGCAGTCTTTATTTTTTCCGCTTCTTCGTGACATTTTCTAAGAAAAAAAAAACAAAAAAACATAAGCAACTTTTCACCTAAGCCACTATAACCGTCTACAAACGGTCTTCATAAAACACTCACAAAACAACAAAAAAGGTTTTCACAACTCAAACCAGCAACAAAATATCAAACAATATATTCAAACTACTCGTACTTACTAAAAAAAATTTTGACACGATTCAGCTTTATAAAAGTATAGTTTTTAAAATTTTAATTTCAACTAAAATCACAAATAACTTTCTCGTCCGACTTCACGAAAATCTGAACTGAAATGGCCGTACTTGCCAAACTGTTCAACTCAATGCATTCAAATTGGTACCGTTAGATAGATTAATTTTACGACGAAAAACGGATTTTCGGATTGAGCGCGAAAAATTGTAAATTTGAATCTAATTGGATTTTAGTGATGACCGGCTGTAGACGGTCTTAGTGGTTTAAGGGTTAAGGACCTTTTTTGTTGTTGCAAGGACCTCTTAGTCAAATAACATTGAACACAGATATACCGTGTGGATCCTAACGGCATTTTGGAAAATATCATTTCTTCGACTTTTAAGGACCTTTTTTGTTGTTGCAATGACCTCTTAGTCAAATAACATTGAACACAGATATACCGTGTGGATTCTAACGGCATTTTGGAAAAATATCCTTTCTTCGACTTTTAAGGACCTTTTTTGTTGTTGCAAGGACCTCTTAGTCAAATAACATTGAACACAGATATACCGTATGGATCCTAACGGCATTTTGGAAAAATATCCTTTCTTCGACTTTTAAGGACCTTTTTTGTTGTTGCAATGACCCCTTAGTCAAATAACATTGAACACAATATACTGCGCGGTTTCTTAGGAGTTTTTGAAAAAAATATTTTTTTCGGGCTTAAGGACCTTATTTGGTTCTCCAAGGACCACTTGGTAAATAACCTTATTACAACTAAAAGTGACATTCTTAAATCGGCCATCGGTTACCGAAGTACAAATCGATATTTTTCCTCTTGACTTTGAAATTCATTTTTTTATTCATTGATAAATATCTACTTACATACTAGACAAAAATGATTAAACCTAACTTAAAATTAACAGGATACTTATTCTTATTTATTGGTCCTTATGCGAACGCTCTAAACTTAACTATATCTTAGAATTATTGCCTTTCGGCCTACGAACTATTTTACGAACTAATCTTACATATATATTCCTCGAGAAAATTTACTAAAACTCGGTATCATTATTGAGATTTTATATAAAACAAATTACAAACTACCTATTCTACTTACTTAAACTACTTAACGTATTCTAACTATAATTAGGATTCTGAGCACTCGTTGCCTGGCGCAATAAGTGGTCAAAATCCCAATTGCTTTCCGAGCGCCTGGCAGTCGTCAACGTGCACACGCGCCGCCGTGAGCCGACTGAAGCCTTACAGCGTCAGTCAACTCCCGGAAGCACCACCACACGTTGGCGAGCCCGGCCTCTCCCAAAAACGCCCTAGCTGACTTAATCTAACTTATAAGCTAAGAGGATGTTACCTAGAGTAACGCACCGTCCTGGGAGGGCATGTTGACCCCTCCCCCCTCAACAAGCCACCAAAATTCGGCGAATTGCTTTTCCGTGTCGAATCTATCCCTCTCCGATATTGCGGTACTAAAACGGAGGAGCTCATGAGCATTGGCGACGTCCCCGTCATGGAGGAGCCGCTTATCTCTCGCGCTGCGGTAGCGATGGTATAAGACCGGGATACCATCCCTCGTCTGTACCAGCCCTTTTGAATCAATATGGATAAATGCCTCTGGCGGGATAAAGCCAGACCGGAGCGTACTCTCTATGTACATTTCATTGGGGTAGTAAGCCCCAAATATCAGACTATTGTCGCTGGCCATCGCCCTTGCAACGTGCCTTCGAGTCACCTTAATGAGGAAATTGTCAATCCTATTCAACTGAGCCCCATCGTATAGGGCCTTGTTGGGATAGTATTTTATATAATTGGATTCAGGCGTTCGGAACAATCGAAAACAGGTCCTAAGACATTGTCTCTCCAAAACCCGAATCTTTTCCATATAACTAGGCGATATATTAAACCACAATGGACAACCATAAGCGATGATCGGTCTTATAAGGGCCACGTAGCAAATGACCTTCACTCTAGAGTCAAGTTGACTGCTATGAAACAGTCTCCTTGTCAGAGCATAAGCCTTCTTGGCCCCAGCAAGATATTTTTCCTCTTACCTTCAACTGATGTACAACGAACTTCAAGCTATACAACCTCAATTATTCAAAACAAATTTACTTCCACACAACTTCCCGGTGTTTCGTAAGGACATGAATGTAATAATCTCTAAAATTGAACATAATTAAAACTGGAAAATGTATAACGAAATAAATAAAATAAAAAAAAAAACAACGACACGCGGTTGTTCTCAAACGGTCACCCATCTACGTACTAACCGCGCCAAACGTCGTTTAATTGCGGTGATCTGGCGAGCAGCGATTACTTTTAAATTCATTTTTTAATTGTTACTGAATATCAACTTACGTACTAGACAAAAATGATTAAATCTAACTTAAAATTAACAGGATACTTATTCTTATTTATTGGTCCTTATGCGGACGCCCTAAACTTAACTATATCTTATAATTATTGCCTTTCGGCCTAAAAACTATTTACGAACTAATCTTACATATGTATTGGCGAGCAGCGATTAACTCACGTGCTATGAAAATCTGACGGTGTCGATTTCCAACTAGCCCCTACCGAGAAAAAATATATTTACACATCAACGAGAGCAAAAATGTTTACACATTAAAAATTTAGTTTTTTTAAAAAACATGTTCTCACACCTATTTTTTGACCAGCTGTGTATATACCGATACCGAGGAAGTTGCCTTCGATTGAAATTATTAAAGCAGTTATAGATATCCGTGCTTCTGTATGAGTTTTTAAGCCAAAACTTCCGAAGTTTAAATGTTACTGAATATTAGTTCAGTTGCCATAATATGTTTATTTATATACCCTATTCAAAAGGTATATTAATTTTGACTCATAGTTACTTATGTATCTACCATATTAAATATTTACAGATACTTCACTTAGAAACTAAATATTAAAGAACTATGCAGTACCAGTTTTCGTCGCATTACTACCAATTTACATTTCAGCTCGCCTTCTAGCGAATGTAATACGCCCTTAAGACAAATAAATAAACAAATAATCAAAATTCCACTTGCTAACACAATTAAAAGAACTTGTCCTCGGATGTCTTTTTACTTACTACGAGTAATTTAGATGAATTTCGAAGGCATGCAGACTCGACCCCCCTTATTAATTATAACTTAGTTGCGCTCGGCTATTAGCATCCTCGATTCCTTTGTTTGGATTTTGCACTTTCTATTCCGAATATTAAATTGTAGCGTAGGTTAGGCACGGATAGGTATTAGGTCGTTGTTGCGTTGTTGATCGTGTCATTATTATTATTGCGCGCTATTTTTATTTCTCTTTTCCATTAAAACTTTTTTTAATTTTGTTTTTATTTACTTTATTTTATTGGCATTTTGTTGTGAAACTCAATTTACGCAGCGGGGTTGTTGGCTGGCTGAATATTGTTGCCGCTCCACTCTCCAGTGCATATGCATTCATATGTATATGGGGTGTACTCAATACTCATATCTGTGGTGTTATTCACCAGCGGCAGCGCAATGTTAATGAATCGCGACAGTTCAATCACATTTGGAGGAGAGTTCGAGGTCAGTTATTACACTTTTACGCCATATTCGGTGATTTTAACTTGTTGTATCTGTGTGAATCATCGCCGTCGTCATTATCGTCAACAAACACATTGAAATAGTATCCACCTCCACAAATTACGATTGAAATGTGAAATGGATTTACATAAAAAGGCAGCGCTTACAAAGGTATCCTTTAACTTAAATAGAGAAAAAACATCACAATCATTAACTTGATGGAAACAATTAATATTTTTGTCATTCGCGGGAGATCTTCGATGCATAAGGAACAACTAAAAATTAGCAATTACAATACGAGTTTATGTATGTTATGTATATGCATGGAAAATAGGCAACGTTATGGTGGTATTATGGTTCTGACGGACGATTGTATCGTCGATCCTATCACAATATGATACACAACATCTTCCGGTTGTGATTATTATATGGAGGGATTTATAAATTATTGCAGATTCATGTTAAGTACCAGCTTAAGGTTGTGGGGAACTAAACCTTTGCTCTCTCATTTGGACAGGCAAATAAGGTTCAGAAACAGGTTTAAGCGCACTCAAAATTAATGCACAGATTACGTTTAAAAGAAATTAAATTTATCGCGCATCGGCAACTTTAGTGTCAGTAGAGTGATACAGTCATACGTTGCCATTTTTAGCTTTCTCATATACTTTAGTACCTATTTAAAATGAAATTTTAAATTTAAACTGACAATGGCGTATGGCATTACAACTAAATCGTTTTTAACGCCTTCTATTATTTTAAATGAACATCACTCTGTTTAAAAACGGTTCTAAAAATTTTGGGAAGAACTTTATCCCAAAAACCCGTAAAGAGACTTCAAAGAAAGTTGATATATCAGCGCATATTTTTATTGTCAAACAAATTCGCAGACTCAGCTTGTCATTTTCTTATAGAGTTTCAATGCTTATAACAGTTTCTACAAAATTCAAAAACATCACCTTTCTCAAAAGCGGCATTAATGATGTTGATTTGTGTTTGTGTTAAAAATATTTGGAGTGAAGGTAAATAAATAAATAAAATGGAGTGGAGGTAAGGAAATAGAATACATTATTTATAAATAAATATTAGGCAGTAACTGTCCAATTAGAACGGCAAATTTGAGAAACTTCTTCTGACAATTGATACTCTTGGATGTTTGTCAGGCGTTCGCAAGTGGTGGGGCAGTTACTTGGCACTGGTTTGGTTTGAACATGAAACCCTTCGATTAGTTATCCAATACACTAATCACTGAGCTACTGCGGCCAGTAAGAAAATGGCATACTCAAATCAGCTTTTATTGAAAGATTAATAGTAGTGGTGGTTTTCCTTCAACTCAGTAATAACTCGTTCGTCATTTTATCTGCAAATCAAAAGCAAATCTGCACTCAGTATTATTTTGTCAGTGAACCCAGAACTCAGTATAGTTTGTTAAGATGGAAAACCAGACGGCGTTGTAGGTTGGGGAAGAATTTCGATTTGTACCGTGTGTTCTGTCAAAATGGCAACGCCGGAGGGCTACTTATTGTGAACGTCCGATATTTATGTCATTGGGTAGTATGTAATCTTTATCTATGATTTTAGTATTGTTTGAAAGTGAATAAATGTATAACTTAATATAAAAGAAGACTGTTGTTATTCCACGATTGCTTACAACTACAGCCCGTATAATCATATACGCGGCAAATCATGGTCCTTCGAGCCTTTGAATATCAAAATTACACAAAATAAATCAAAAACATAGGGACGGGCTACAGTCCGCTTGGGCGAACTGTTGGATACCCTATTCTTATTCCAATCCCTCATAAGTGGGCGTGACAAAAGTCTAAATATGGTTGAATTGCTAACAACGCTCTACATATATTGTTATATAGCATTTAAAGGATTTTAACAAAATAAAACGCTCCCTAGCTCAAACTTGGGTGTTTCAATAAAATTGTTTTATTTAATTGTGGGCGTGTCAGTAGGCGGATTTAAAAATATTTAAACATAAGTATAAAGGCCACGTAGAGAGTCTATATTATAAATTTCAGTTTCCTAGCTCAAACTTTGATTGATCAGTTTTAGGAGTCAAATATAAAAAATTTCAGCTTTCTAGCTCAAAATTCGATTTTTTTCGATAAATTAGTTTGTTTGAGTCTGTAAGCGTGTCTTTGGGCGGATTTCAAAAATTTTTAAACTGGATTATTTTGGGCCCCTACAGAGAATATAGTTAAAAATTCAGATCCCTAAGTCCAGTTTAAAGGCCTAATTTTTGTTGATGGACATTATAGTCTAAGAGCCCACAGCATTTTTTGGGAGTGAAGATACTCGTATAACCAAAATTATGATTATGAAAAAAAAATATCAAGAGTAAGTAAAACTAACTATTAATTTAGTCATGAAAATAAAAAATGTTGTTTATTTTGCGAAGGTAGACAATGGTTGGATACTAGACGACACAGGGTATCAAGTTAAATGGTTTGATGGCAAAAATGCACCTGACAATCTCGATGATATTCTTAGGACTAACTTGGACGCATCCGACAATGAAGAAAATGTTTATGCAACGATTCATCTGATGAATCAGATTGTAACTAAAATCATTTTTGTAGCCTTAAAAAAATATTGTAGTGTATGTAATCTGTAGTTATTAAGTTGGATTTATTATTATTTATGTTTTTATTTTCTTATAAATGTCATCGAACAATTTTTTTTTAAGTACGAGTATTTATATTTGAATTCATCCATTTAGTAAAAATACATTACTGAACTTGGTGTATAAGGAACAAAGACGTTAATTTAATATATTGGAATAAGAATATTTTTGTTAATACATCTATTTTATAAATAGTTGCAATAATACCAACCACATAAATTTGTTTTTTAGTTTAATTTTTTTCCATACTATAAGTACGTCTGGCAAGGGTTTTGCCCCATACAAAACGTCTGGCACCCACATTTACGGTATCAGGACATTTCCACCATTATTTTGGTATATTCAATGTGTGGTTATACCAATTATTTCAAAAACTGATTTTTTTTGCATACTATTAGTACGTCTGGCAAGGGTTTTGCCCCATGCAAAACATCTGGCACCCACAGATTTGTGTAGATGGCTTCAACCTATTTCATTTAATACTATTCATAAGTGGTTATATCTTCGATCCAGGATTTGGAAAAAAACGTATTTTTACTTTACTATTACTAACATTTGCCCCCAAACAAATGCTGTCAGACTAGCCAAATAGACTTAAGCTATTTAGGCACCTAACTTTGATATATCATAATTTTGGTTATATCTTCACTCCCAGAAAATGCTGTGGGCTCTTGGTCTATTACTATCGATGCTGATCATACATATAGTAACTACGAGTATTAGGGGTCTACGGCCAATATTAAGATATGTTAGGTTAACCTAAGGTATGTTACAAACTATGAGTCAACATTAATATCCCCTTAGAATAGGGTATAAACAATCACGCGGGCCATATTTTCAACGACTTGCAAACACATGCTGTTGGTTAGGTGAAAATTACGTTAGGCTGGAACGAAAAATCTAAATGTTTTTGATTACACTTTGTTGAAGGATGAAAATCGATCACCAGTTCACCACGACTAATGTTTGGGTAGAGGTGGTTGTCAGCTACAGGTTCAACGTATCGACCACTGCATACATACGTTCCCGTATTGGACATATGAACGAAGTCGAATTTCATTCATAATTGTTTTGATAGTAATTCAAGCCAATACATTTAAGAAGGATCTTTACGTCATGGAACTTTATTAATCTGCTGAAAGATGGAATTGGTTTAGTCAGTAGAACGGACCTTAAGCTTAAGTTACCGGAATGCGCCCACCCTCCAGGAAAATCAAGATTCGCAAACCGATATGTTTATACTCTATCCAACAAAAATTGTCAGTAGGTACAGGCCTTATTGAGGAGCTTTTTTTCTACCAGTGGTGAATGTAGATACTCTCACGGCACTCAAACTCAAGAATTGCCACTGAAATAAAAACCAAACCACTGTCATACCAAGGAATTGTTGTTGTAATTTTCCTAAAATTCGCATACAACCCACCACAACCAGTCTCCCACACAGCCGAAAGGGAGTGAGCATGATGGTCTTGTGTTCGCTTGCTATTATCATCCACCAAAATAAGCAGTGTGTGTGACTGAAGCACATTAGAAGAGTATTACCATCTCTACAATGAAGCATATCATTAAGGGTTTTTCTATGGATTTTGTCAAAGAACTTTCGGTTTTGGTGCTTTTGAGAATGGTCATGGTCCTTCGAGCCTTTGAATATCAAAATTACACAAAATAAATCAAAAACATAGGGACGGGCTACAGTCCGCTTGGGCGAACTGTTGGATACCCTATTCTTATTCCAATCCCTCATAAGTGGGCGTGACAAAAGTCTAAATATGGTTGAATTGCTAACAACGCTCTACATATATTGTTATATAGCATTTAAAGGATTTTAACAAAATAAAACGCTCCCTAGCTCAAACTTGGGTGTTTCAATAAAATTGTTTTATTTAATTGTGGGCGTGTCAGTAGGCGGATTTAAAAATATTTAAACATAAGTATAAAGGCCACGTAGAGAGTCTATATTATAAATTTCAGTTTCCTAGCTCAAACTTTGATTGATCAGTTTTAGGAGTCAAATATAAAAAATTTCAGCTTTCTAGCTCAAAATTCGATTTTTTTCGATAAATTAGTTTGTTTGAGTCTGTAAGCGTGTCTTTGGGCGGATTTCAAAAATTTTTAAACTGGATTATTTTGGGCCCCTACAGAGAATATAGTTAAAAATTCAGATCCCTAAGTCCAGTTTAAAGGCCTAATTTTTGTTGATGGACATTATAGTCTAAGAGCCCACAGCATTTTTTGGGAGTGAAGATACTCGTATAACCAAAATTATGATTATGAAAAAAAAATATCAAGAGTAAGTAAAACTAACTATTAATTTAGTCATGAAAATAAAAAATGTTGTTTATTTTGCGAAGGTAGACAATGGTTGGATACTAGACGACACAGGGTATCAAGTTAAATGGTTTGATGGCAAAAATGCACCTGACAATCTCGATGATATTCTTAGGACTAACTTGGACGCATCCGACAATGAAGAAAATGTTTATGCAACGATTCATCTGATGAATCAGATTGTAACTAAAATCATTTTTGTAGCCTTAAAAAAATATTGTAGTGTATGTAATCTGTAGTTATTAAGTTGGATTTATTATTATTTATGTTTTTATTTTCTTATAAATGTCATCGAACAATTTTTTTTTAAGTACGAGTATTTATATTTGAATTCATCCATTTAGTAAAAATACATTACTGAACTTGGTGTATAAGGAACAAAGACGTTAATTTAATATATTGGAATAAGAATATTTTTGTTAATACATCTATTTTATAAATAGTTGCAATAATACCAACCACATAAATTTGTTTTTTAGTTTAATTTTTTTCCATACTATAAGTACGTCTGGCAAGGGTTTTGCCCCATACAAAACGTCTGGCACCCACATTTACGGTATCAGGACATTTCCACCATTATTTTGGTATATTCAATGTGTGGTTATACCAATTATTTCAAAAACTGATTTTTTTGCATACTATTAGTACGTCTGGCAAGGGTTTTGCCCCATGCAAAACATCTGGCACCCACAGATTTGTGTAGATGGCTTCAACCTATTTCATTTAATACTATTCATAAGTGGTTATATCTTCGATCCAGGATTTGGAAAAAACATATTTTTACTTTACTATTACTAACATTTGCCCCAAACAAATGCTGTCAGACTAGCCAAATAGACTTAAGCTATTTAGGCACCTAACTTTGATATATCATAATTTTGGTTATATCTTCACTCCCAGAAAATGCTGTGGGCTCTTGGTCTATTACTATCGATGCTGATCATACATATAGTAACTACGAGTATTAGGGGTCTACGGCCAATATTAAGATATGTTAGGTTAACCTAAGGTATGTTACAAACTATGAGTCAACATTAATATCCCCTTAGAATAGGGTATAAACAATCACGCGGGCCATATTTTCAACGACTTGCAAACACATGCTGTTGGTTAGGTGAAAATTACGTTAGGCTGGAACGAAAAATCTAAATGTTTTTGATTACACTTTGTTGAAGGATGAAAATCGATCACCAGTTCACCACGACTAATGTTTGGGTAGAGGTGGTTGTCAGCTACAGGTTCAACGTATCGACCACTGCATACATACGTTCCCGTTTTGGACATATGAACGAAGTCGAATTTCATTCATAATTGTTTTGATAGTAATTCAAGCCAATACATTTAAGAAGGATCTTTACGTCATGGAACTTTATTAATCTGCTGAAAGATGGAATTGGTTTAGTCAGTAGAACGGACCTTAAGCTTAAGTTACCGGAATGCGCCCACCCTCCAGGAAAATCAAGATTCGCAAACCGATATGTTTATACTCTATCCAACAAAAATTGTCAGTAGGTACAGGCCTTATTGAGGAGCTTTTTTTCTACCAGTGGTGAATGTAGATACTCTCACGGCACTCAAACTCAAGAATTGCCACTGAAATAAAAACCAAACCACTGTCATACCAAGGAATTGTTGTTGTAATTTTCCTAAAATTCGCATACAACCCACCACAACCAGTCTCCCACACAGCCGAAAGGGAGTGAGCATGATGGTCTTGTGTTCGCTTGCTATTATCATCCACCAAAATAAGCAGTGTGTGTGACTGAAGCACATTAGAAGAGTATTACCATCTCTACAATGAAGCATATCATTAAGGGTTTTTCTATGGATTTTGTCAAAGAACTTTCGGTTTTGGTGCTTTTGAGAACGAATTATTAAGTGGGGTGTTGCCATTCGGTTTTTATTTGATTGTATTTATATTGTACAGCTGCACAAGTGCAGTTTTTTTACCATATGTTTAAGTATATGACATTGCGTCGTGGTTATATAATTTTGTATTCTAATTGCCTGATTGTGTCTGCCTTTCACAATATACATCTAGCGGAAAGGACTGGGAAATGTTTTTAGAAAATCTTTCTGATTGAGTTTATGTCGCAAACTGTTTAAATAAAAAAAAACGTAAATACATCCTTTCATCTCATTATGTAGCTCTTTGTATGATTTCTTTGTTTTTCAGACGAATGACGCCTGTTTTGTCAATGATCTTCCCAAAAGGAAGATCTCAAGTTAGGTAGGGATGCAATCATACAATAAGTTAGCGATAGATAGATCAAGAGCAAGGTCGATGATTTTGCCATTAGGCGGATAGTCCATCAGTTTTTTATGGATAATGACCTTCCAACGCTAGACAAGATTTTATTGGAAGTACAAAAAAATACAAATATAACAAAAATAAGCAGATCAACTTTGCATACAATATTACAAAAAGATCTCAGACTTAAATTCGTGAAACGTCAGCGAAAGAATCTGTTGTTGGAAAGAAGTGACATTAATTCTTGGAGACGAAGGTATTTACGCGAAGTAAAAAAAATTAGAGAAGAGACAAGAAAAATTTATTTTACTGATGAGACCTGGCTCAACGAGGGCCACACTAGAGGAAAAATTTGGATAGACCCAACTATTATAACACCACGACAGGCGTTTAATGAAGGATTGTCAACAGGACTGCGATCACCATCTGGAAAAGGAAATAGATTAATTATAACCCAGGTTTCGTCGATGGAGGACTTTTATGCTTCTTTTCGGGAAAAAGTGGAGACTACCACGAGGACATTAACGCTGATGTGTACGAGAAATGGTTTAAAGATATTTTAATACGCCTGGAACCCAACTCCGTCATAGTTTTGGACAATGCTTCCTATCATTTCAGAAAATAAAATAAAGCATGTCCACTTCCACGAGAAAAGATGAAATAAACATAGGGGCGGGCTACAGTCCGCTTGGGCGAACTGTTGGATACCCTATTCTTATTCCTATATCTCATAAGTGGGCGTGACAAAAATTTAAAGGATTTTATCGAAAAAACTAAGCTTTTGTAAATAAAAACGCTCCCTAGCTCAAACTTTGGTTTTTCAATAAAATTGTTTTATTTAATTGTGGGCGTGTCAGTAGGCGGATTTAAAAAAAATTTAAGTATGAGCATAAAGGGCACCTAGAGAGTATATACTATAAATTTCAGCTCCCTAGCTCAAACTTTGGACTTTCAAAAATAAAAAAAAAAAAATTGTGGGCGTGTCAGTAGGCGGATTTTGAAAATATTTACACATGAGCATAAAGGGCCCCTAGAGAGTATATATTAAAAATTTCAGCTCCCTAGCTCAAATTTTGGTTTTTCAAAAAAAATATTTTATTTAATTGTGGGCGTGTCAGTGGCCGGATTTTGAAAATTGTATGTCCCAAGCAGTTTTATGGGCCAAAGATCATATATAAAAAATTTCAGCTTTCTAGCTCAAAATTCAATTTTTCCCAAAATTTGTTTTATTTAATTGTGGGCGTGTCAGTGGTCGGATTTTGAAAATTTTATGTCCCAATCAGTTTTATGGGCCATAGATCATATATCAAAAATTTCAGCTCTCTAGCTCAAAATTCGATTTTTTCCAAAATTTTGTTTTTTTGAGTTTGTGGGCGTGTCTGTGGGCGGATTTCAAAAATTCTTAAATTTGATTATTTCGGGACCCTGGAGAGTATATGGTTAAAATTTCAGCCCTCTAGGTCCAGTTTAAAGGCCTAATTTTTGCCGACGAACGGACGGACGGACGGACGGACGGACATGGCTAGATCGACATTACTATCGATGCTGATCATAAATATAGTAACTTTTAGGGGTCTACGGGCAATATTAAGGTATGTTACAAACTATGCGTCAAAATTAATATACCCCTAGAATAGGGTATAAATATACCTTCGCCAGCATACAATTTTTAAGAAAATCAAAATCGCCATGTCGGTATCAATCACACAATCACTCACATCAACTTTATCACACACACATTTCACACATAAAACAATATTATAATTTACACAACTACAATCAACAGCATATAAGTACCTACATAATTATATTCATCCTAAGAAAACGTCATACAGTGGATTACAAAATCCAATTTAGCTGCATATACAATATTATACACACACAATACACACGTCCATCGAGATCTGTCAAACGAGTACAATTTCTAGAACAAAAAAAAAATAAAAATAAAAACCCGCTGCAAGCAATTATAAAAGTTCGAAATCAAGAATGGCAGAAATAGCAGCACTTAAACAAAAAAGAGCAAGGGCGCATGGTACAATCTCCAGAATAAAAATGTACGCTCTTGCCCCACCAGATGAAGCTGATTTCCAAGACATCGAAAGTAGGCTGAAAAAACTTTCAGAAGCGTTCCGCGAATTTTGTGATTACGACGACCAAATCGCTGTGATACCAAATGAATCATCTCACATAGAGGTAGTTGAGGAAATCTATTATGCAACTGAAGCAGCACTACATCGTCGCACTGGTAATCGGAGCAATCAGGAGCAGACATTTCATCAACCATCACAACCATCACATCTTGATGAGACATTGACTATTTTAGCCTCACAAAACCAGCATCTTATAGAAGCATTACATGATCGCGCACCGCCCATGCAATTGAACGAATTCAGAATGCCAGCATTGACTATTCCACCGTTTGACGGGACATACGCAGCCTGGCCTTCATTTCAAGATCTTTACAAATCAGCAATACACACAAACACCAAATTAACAAAAATCCAGAAATTTCAGTATTTGAAAGGTTTGTTAGTCGGAGAAGCTGCCTGGCAAATTCGTCACTTGTTGGTTACAGAGGAAAACTACGACACAGCTTGGGAAAAACTTGTAGACAGGTATGATAGAAAAAAACAAATTATCAATAACTACATAAAAATTTTCCTCGAGCAACCAAAAATCAACAACCCTAGTGAGATTCGACGGCTATCTGATACGTCAGACGAAGTTGTTAGAGGATTGGCATCAGTAGGATCTGATGCTCTCACACACCCCGACAAAAAAAAAAAGAAAAAAAAAAAAGGATCTGATGCAGAACAGCGTGATCCCTGGCTAATCTACCTAGTGCTAGAAAAATTGGATGGTGATTCACAATAACAGTGGGCAACAAGGGCAGCTGAAAAGAAATTGCACTCGTTAAACGATTTCATTAAATTTCTCAATGAAAGGTGCGATGCGCTGAAAGCATACTCATTTCATGCCTATTCATCACAACAACAATACGCTTCGCAACAACCACGCACAATGCAATCACAGTCAACAAACATACTAAGCACAGGTTTGGAACCTGGCCGGTGCCCCAAGTGCAGCGGTATCCACCCGCTGTTCAAATGTACAAATTTCAAGGCTCTCTCTACTGTAGAGAGGAGGAAACTGGTTCTTCGCTTTAAGTTGTGCTTTAACTGTCTACATGATGGACATCAAACATCTTCGTGCAACTTAACTTTCCGATGTCACCACTGCAACGAAAAGCACCATTCGTCTCTTCACCAACATGCACCGATTCAAACACATTACACAACCTTGGCAACAAATGGTTTTCCATTCGCACTCGATTCTTCGATCAACACATCTTCACGCGGCGGTATTTCGGTCAACAACCCAGCAGACTCTGAATCATCTTACAATAATTTTCAGGCGAATTCAATGAATATTTATCCACAAAACAATATTAATAAACGTGTCTTTCAGCCAACAACATCAACTAACCAACCAGATCTCATGCAAGCAGCAATGCCTCAGCAGTCGACCGCAACACCTGACTCTAGCCTTTTATCATGTCATCAAATGCCTCAATCCGTGCAAAACATTCAACCGGCACGTGCATCAACCCTACTTCCAACTGCAGTGGTATACGCACGAGACAATCTTGGCAATTTCAGGCCATTCAGAGCTTTATTGGATTCTGGATCTATGGTTACATTTATCTCCGAGTCATGTGCTCAAGATCTCAGCCTCAAACGAACCCATCATCGTTCTGCTATTAGTGGTTTATCAGCCATCGAAGTTGCAACTACTAAAGGAGAGATTTTGCTGCATCTTAACGTCGAAGGGGAAGACGAATTACAAATAAGAGCTTTGATTCTTAAACACATTACGTCGGCTATGCCTTCAATCGACATACCAACGAGTGCATGGCCATGGGTCCATAAAGTCAAGTTAGCTGACCCACACTTCTACAAAAGCTAAAACATCGACATCTTAATTGGAGCGGATTACTTCTTCCAAGTCTTAAAGTATGGACAAATTCAACATGCTCCCACAGATCCCGTCCTCCAAAACACTATCTTTGGATGGGTTGTAGCTGGGCCACACTATCAAGTTAAGGGCAACAATGAGCACTCATATCAAGTAACAGTGGATTGCGACATTGATAAGGCTCTTAATAAGTTCTGGGAATTGGAAACCATAACCTCACCGACCTGTCACTTGACCGACGAGGAAATGATCTGTGAGACTCACTTTAAAACTCATCTGCGCATTGACTCTACCGGTCATTTTGTCGTTCGTCTCCCATTTATTAAATCAACAAAACAACTGGGCAATTCGAGACGTACAGCAGTCTCCTGCCTACTATCAATGGAACGTAGACTGGCCAGTGGTGCTTAAACAACAATATTGCAGTTTCATGCAAGAATACATTGCGCTGGGCCATATGCGACAAATTCCAGCAAGCAAAGTATCCATTGACGACAACGCTGGATTCTATCTACCGCATCATGCTGTCGTTAAACCTTCAAGTCGGGTGGTTTTCAACGCATCGCGAAAAACCTCATCAAACTGGTCACTGAATGACATTTTGGGAGTTGGATCCACCATACAGAAAGACCTTTTCTGCATATTAATCAATTTTCGACAATTCCGAATACCAATCAGCGCAGATGTAGCCAAAATGTATAGGCAGATTAATCTGGACCCAAGAGACTGGAACTTTCAGCGAATTGTGTGGAGAGATAATCCGTCAGACAGGATTTGCGACTACTGGCTCACCACTGTCACATACGGCACATCATCGGCTCCATTTCTGGCCACACGTGCATTATCTCATATCTCAAATAGCAAATGATTGTGAGAAAGAACATCCAACAGTTGCACACATTATTAGAAATCATTTCTATGTTGATGATCTACTCACGGGGGCAGATAGCCACGAAGAAGCTACAGGCGTTCGACTATTGTTGGAACAAATCTTATCAGCAAGAGGATTTGAGCTTCGTAAGTGGAAAAGTAGTTCCAAAAATTTCATCGATCAAATTCCGACAGACAAAAGAGAAACGGAATGTCTGAACTTTAATCCCGAGCCTACGAAGATATTAGGTCTGTATTGGAGCCCAAAAACAGATTATTTCAACTTTCACGCAGTACTTCCAACGAAAGGCCCGATCACCAAACGAGCAATATTGTCTGAATCGGCAAGGATTTTTGATCCTCTTGGCTTGCTGTCTCCTGCAACTGTTGCCATCAAAATTTTATTTCGACAACTTTGGACTGAGCAATCAAACAGAAAAAGCTTGGAATGGGATGACGTCGTTACAGACTCATTAGCTAACAAATGGAAAATCTTCAAAGAGGAAATCAAATGTTTTGAAAACATCAAGGTAGAGCGGTGGATTCATACTAGGGGGTTTTCAAACTGTCAGCTTCACGGATTTTCCGATGCATCGGAGGTGGCATATTCTGCTGTTATTTATTGCCGAACCGTGCAAGAAGGGGAAATATCTGTCAACATTGTCGCAGCCAAAACACGCGTAGCTCCTCTTAAACAACAATCACTCCCACGTCTTGAGCTATGTGGAGCTCTGTTGCTAGCAAAGCTATTCGAGTCCATACGCAAGGCCTTCAACACTCAAGAACTCAAGTCTATGGTCGCATGGACGGACTCTCAGATAGTCCTCAGTTGGCTAAACGCACACCCTAGACGATGGACAACATTTTTGGCCAACCGGGTAGCAGCAATATTACACATTACGGAAGCAAACTGGTGGAAGCACGTGCCTTCGCAGGAAAACCCGGCGGACATAGCCTCAAGGGGTATCTCACCTCAAAATTTGGGATCTTCAGCTATTTGGTGGCAAAGACCTTCATGGATCAGTCAATCAGAAGACATGTGGCCGGTGCAAAAGTCCTTATCAACCTACCAGACAAAAAACGAAGAAAGACGAAATATCATCCAATCATTTACCGCCTCATCCTCAAACCCAACCTGGGACGCAATTACAACTAGAGCGTCGTCTTTCGAAAAAGTAATCAGAATTGTGGCGTACTGGAGACGATACATCAACAATAGACAGTCCAAGGGTACAAACGTTAAAAACATTATTCCAGCGCATTTTAGAGTGTTGTCAACAAGCGAGCTACAAAAAGCTACGGTCATCTGCCTGCGGTGGGTACAACAATCCGAATTTACCGAGGAGTCTAAAGCACAAGAATCCGATTCCGAACAAAAGTAAGATCTCCGCACTATTTCCTTTCACAGATGGCGAAGGACTGCTGAGGGTCGGAGGTCAGCTACAAAATTCAACATGCGACTATAATGCTCAGCACCCTATCATATTGCCAAGGCAACACATCATGACTTCCCTCTTGATTGAGCAATACCACATCCGGCACCTTCATCCAGGGCCAACGCTTCTTTTATCCATCATGAGGCAAAGATTCTGGATAATTGGTGGGCGAAGTACAATACTCCACTATATACACAAGTGTCTGAAAAGCTTTATACTCAAACGCATCAAACAACAGCAAGTGATGAGCAGTTTACCTGAGCATCGTGTACAACCAAGTAGGCCATTCCTGCATTGTGGCTGGTCCAATCAAGATACGGCTCAACAGAGGTCGCGGTGCGAAAACAACCAAAGGATACATCGCACTGTACGTTTGTTTTAGTACAAAGGCTATACATGTGGAGATGGTATCTGATCTCACTACAGATGCGTTCATCGCATCATTAAAGCGTTTCATTGCGCGTCGTGGAATTCCAGCCACGATTTACAGCGACAATGGAACAAACTTTATAGGCGCAAAATGAAGGCTTTCAGAAGTCTACAAGCTAGTCCTATCCAGAAACTTCAACCATGTCATTTCTAATGTTCTCACCAAAACCGAGACCAAATGGCACTTCATTCCTCCCGCGTCACCACATTTTGGCTGTTTATGGGAGTCAGGTGTCAAGGCCGTCAAAACTCATCTGAGAAGAGTAATTGGAGACACGCTCCTCACCTTCGAAGAAATGGCAACCCTACTAACGCAAATCGAAGCCGTGCTCAATTCGCGGTCAATCACTCCAATAAGCGATTCAGATGTCAGCAGCCTAGAGCCCTTGACCCCAGGACACTTTTTGATTGGCACATCTCTCACAGCGCTTCCCGAAAAAACGTCAATAGATATTAACCCACAACGACTCAACCAATGGCAACAGCTCCAGAGAATGGTTCAATCATTCTGGAAGCAATGGTCAAGAGACTACCTACATACGCTCAATCAGCGTCCTAATTGGAGAACTGAAACTAAAACTGTCGCAGTTGATGACTTGGTCCTGGTACACGAAGACAATTTACCTCCTACCGCCTGGATTCTTGGAAGAATTGTTTGCGTACATCCTGGAAGGGACGGCAACGTGCGAGCTGTGACTATCCGGACTCAAACAGGAGAATTAAAACGACCGATAGCAAAAATAGCAAGGCTACCTACAAATTAAGGGAACCTTAATGGGGGCCAAGATGGCAACGCCGGAGGGCTACTTATTGTGAACGTCCGATATTTATGTCATTGGGTAGTATGTAATCTTTATCTATGATTTTAGTATTGTTTGAAAGTGAATAAATGTATAACTTAATATAAAAGAAGACAGTTGTTATTTCACGATTGCTTACAACTACAGCCCGTATAATCTTATACGCGGCAAATCACCGTGGTTGCCGATGGCCGATTTGAGAATGTCGCACAAAAAAATCGTCTGATACCAAAAAAGGAAGGATATAAATAACTTAAAATAGAAAACTAATCTTGTATAAATAATTAAAAGCAATTACTGAGATTAATTTAATTGACAAAAGTTTATTTTGCGAAGAGGTCCATGGAACGTTTAAAAAAGTCATCAAAACCCACAACGAGCAGTATTTCTGTGTTAAATAATTTAATTTAACAAGATGTCCTTGGGACTCCTAAAAGGTCCAACCAATAAATAGATATATTTTGGGAACCGCGCAAGCTGTAGAGGTGTTTGCCACGGCTACAGACTTGAGCTTTTATGATGGGGCTCAATGTTTGCCCTTACTTTGATAAGGGATTCAGTACCGATTTAAAAAAAAAAATGTTTATCACAACTACTACATTTCTATTTATTTTAAATGTGGTTGACAAGACTACCAATATAAGGACTCCATCACTTCTAGTGGCCAAACGGTGCGCCCAATTAAAAAAGTGTTAATAGCTGATCTGATTCCGTGGCAACCACCTTACAAATAAAGTTTAGCACAGTTCTTTAGATATAGAAATGTAGATGGATTGGTCAAAAAACTCTTTTGTTTTAAATTGATAATCGGAACCTGATCAGTACTGGCACTCAGTATGTTTTATTGTTTTAATTGGAAACAATCGGCGGAATTTACAGGCCCAGTAAGAATACAAACTTATCACCCCTAATTACATTGAATTACTCTAATATTATTTTGATTATATGAGTACGTTTAACCTAAGGTCTATAACAACATCTACGCACTTTTTCGGCGGCGAACCGACACTTTTAGACCTATCTTTTCTAAATAACACAAAAAAGTGTTGCTCTACGATCAACTCTCCGCGCCAGGCTTTTCAAAACACAACCTCATTTTAACAACCTCATTTCCCTCATTTTAACACCGCGTCTCTAGAAACGACATTTAGCTACAGTGATTTTAGAAACATGAGGTAGATGTCCGGAGCATAGCTTGGGACAATATTTTCTACTTACATTCATCTAATGAGCATTGATCATCATGAGCTCAGGCAAGTCTATCAATCACTTCGTAATTGAGTTGTAAAGGAAATTCGTGCAGCCAAGTCCCGCAAATTGTCCACCAAACTCAATACATCTTTAAACGATAGGGGTCAGCTGTGTAGAAGTTGTAGAATGCGTAGTCGGGCCGATACCCAAAAATGCTAAATGCAATGAGTTTAGACCTATCTCTATTTAACCATTCCTGTCCAAAGTTTTCGAACGTGTGTTGAAAAAACAGTTGAGCGAGTACCTAAAGACTTATAGCCTATTTACCCCGAAGCAGAGTGGCTTTCAAGAAAACCACAGCTGTGTTAGTGCTTTGTTAAATGTTATAGAGGATCTTCGGCGAGCACTGGACGAGGACACAGTCAGCTTTCTTGTTATTCTCGATTTCTCCAAGGCATTTGACACAGTGGTTCACAGTAGTCTTACAGAAAAGCTCCGTCGCCAATACAGCTTCTCGCCTGAAGCTCTAAAGCTTATTTCATCAAATCTATCGAATAGAATGCAAGCAGTTGAAATAAGTCAGAATCTGTCGGACTTTCTTCCAACCATTAGTGGTGTCCCACAGGGATTCATACTCGGTCCCCTACTGTTTTCCCCTTATGTTAATGAAATTCCCTCAACCACTAAGAAATGTTCGTCCCATTTGTATGCAGACAATGTACAAATGTACTACAGCTGCCGTCTTGGACTGATTGAAAATGGTGCTTGCAGTATGAATAAGGATCCTGAGAGGGTAGCACGATGGGCTCAACTTAATGACCTCGCTATAAATCCGTCGAAGTCTAAGTGCTTGGTCATATCCAAAAATATCCTTGACTTAACTTATTTTCCTCGGATTACGTTAAATAATGTCGCTATCGAATATGTTGACACCGCTGGAATCCTAAAAATTATTTTTACCCGTAACCTCACATGGGACAAGCGCATTAACTCTATTGTCGGGAAAACATATGGAGTGTTACGTACTCTCTGGGTGACTCAGTTTTATGCTCCTTCAAAGACACGGCTAATGCTTGCGAAGAGCTTAATTTTACCTATCCTGGTCTACGTCTGTGAAATTTTTTCCAGTTGTAATTACTTATGCAAAAGAAAGCTCAATGTTGTCTTCAATAGCACCATTCGATATATTTTTGGATTTCGAAGATACGATAGAGTATCGAATTTTTCCAATAGATCAACATCCCACTTGAGAGTTATTTTCAGTTCCGCACCTTATTACTGTTTTCGAGTATTCTGCTAACTAACCAACCGCCCTACCTATTCGAACAAATCACGAGGCTTTCCTTGGCCAGGTCCAACCACTTGATTCAACCACGCCACACTTCTGTGCGCCAATTTTTTATTAACGCTACTCGCCTTTGGAGTTCTTTGTCGCACTATATCAAAAGAACAAATAATACAAGAAGATTTAAAACCCAAATTAAGACACTTTTTTCTGTTCCCTAAAGTATATGTGTAATCTCCCTTATGACTTGCTAATTCAGTCCCATACTTTCAATCTTCACAATTTTCTTTCTCTCCTAATATTATACCCTATTCTAAGGGTACTCGTATATTAATTTTGACGCATAGTTTGTAACATACCTTAATATTGCCCATAGACCCCTGTTCAAGTCAAAATATTCTTGTCGAACAATTCTTAATCTTTTCTAGTAGTTTATTAAAGTGTTAACTCTAAGATGTCGCTAAAATAGCTAAGTAGTTTACGCCATTTTTTCTTAATCGGAAGCCACTCAATAGATTATTTTATTACATCTTTCTCTTTTTCATCCAAACCTCAACGAGGTAAGACCTGTCGAAATAAAGTGTACCGAACCAAAACCTTACACACGTTTTATTTTTCTTTGGTCATCCATCACATTACCGAGCAACCAGCAGGGGATAATCCTTGCCCCAACATTTGGTCACATCGAGCCAGATTATATTTTAACGAAATAATAATCAAATTCATCCGCAAAATCCCTGAATTTTGCAAAAAACCCATCGTAATCATCAAGAAAGAAATTACATTTTTCTTTCGCATCCCACACGATCATCGATTGGATAGCAGTACACCTATAAATTCACGATTTATTACACCTAACCACAATCAATATAATCGTACAGCAAGATTTAATATTCTTGCCCCTACCTCCACATTTATCTACCGCCCGCATCGCATCACAGAACTACCAAAAATCGATTACCTACTGATCGGCGGTAATAATCCATAAAAAAAAAAAAAAAAAACCAGCTCTCTAACCCATTGTTAGAGCACAAGATTCCTAAATCTTGCCCCACCTAACGTCGGACATCGCCAAAAAGTGATACTCTCCATACGATCAAGGAACGATTTGCAGCACCATCTCTTCACTCATCGCTCGCTCACAAACCACAAGCAGTATTATTGCTCTCGATCGCTACGCTCAGCATCAGCATTCAAAGTCGACCATACCCATCGCAATAAGACCAGTAAGCGACCAGTCATCAATCATCTCTTCCTGAAGTCAACATCTCTGCCGAAAATACGCGTCGATTTACATTTACGAATTCCACGTGCGAATCTCATAATTTGACAATATCTACACGGAAGGGATACAAATCTATCATCATTACATCACCTAAGAAGGAAAGACATCTCTAAATTTTGAAACCATCACCAGATTTAAGCAGGTACGTGCATAACTCTAAGATTGGTGCAATATTTATAACTTTTATATAAATTAGACACAAAAACATATTTCTTATTAAATTTTGTGAGTGAATAGTTTATACCTTTCAATTAGGAATTATCTTCCCTGCAAAAACAAAAAAAAATACTTGTTTGAAAGTGAGTTCGTACCGCGAAATTTGGTAATTTCATTTCCAAAGGAAATCGCATTAATAATCGAGTTTGTTTACGCGCCTAGTCTTTTCTCTTGGGTTAGATTTTCTTCCAATTAAAATGACTATCTTAGATGATTTCATTGTTGCTGCTGATCAGCTGACACAATTTCAATCAGCTTGTCAAGAAATGCCTATCGTTGACAAAACTGTAACTAATCTAGAAGCGTCAAAATGTGAAATAAAGGATCTGTGGTCTAATATCAAAATACATTATGCACTTTGTTTAAAGACCGATAATGGTGACGATTTAGACGCAATTAAGTCAAAGTATCGGTTGTCAGCAACCACATATATTAACTGCTTAAGTGAAATTATTGATTCCATAACGAAGTTAAATATCATTAAAGACGATGATGTAAAACAAAGTTCAAGTGCCACTTTAGGCTCCGCGCAGTGTATAAAAGTTCCTCCGTGTGATACCGAAACATTCTATGGCGACTATCTGTCTTGGCTATCTTTTCGAGATATGTTCACCGCGGTTTACATTAGCCATCCGAAATTATGCTCCATTCAAAAACTGTTTCATCTTCGTTCAAAGACCAAAGGGGAAGCTAATAACATAGTTTCCAAATTTCCTCTAACGGCGAACAATTTTGACGTGGCTTGGAAAGCACTTTCGGATCAATATGAAAATAAAAGAATATTAGTAAACAACCAATTAAAACAACTTTTTAATTTGCCCGTCATTTCGGTTGAGTCTGGCAAAAGTATCAAAGATCTCCAGCGGGAGATAAATGATTGTTTATCCATTCTTAAAGCGCATGACATATCAATAGATTCCTGGGATCCTAATCTCGTGTATCTTTGCTCTAATCGGCTACCTGAAAAGACTCTTTCGTTGTGGGAGCAATCCATTAAGAGTCCAAGCGATATTCCGAAATGGGATGAAATGAATGTGTTCCTAACGAGCCGATATAGAGTTCAGGAAACGGTATCCGATCTTAAGTTTCCCACAAATCCGAAAGGCCAACAAACCAAAAGTCAAGTTTCCCAACCAACAAAGGTAAACCACAAAGCTTTCCTGTCCAAAGCAGCTAATTTTGTTTGCAAACTATGCAAAGGTTCTCATTCACTTCGAAAGTGCCCTACATTTTTACAAATGAGTATTCACGCTCGCATTTCAAAGGTGAATTCACTCCAATTTTGTAAAAACTGTTTAGCCTCCAATCATTTAGAGAATGATTGTCGTAGCGTTCATACATGTATGCAGTGCAAACAAAAGCACCATACGCTCTTACATACTTCAACGGTTCAGACATCTCAATCCTATCCATCCACGTCTGGGCAATTGGTTACTCAACTTAACAATTCAATTCCACAAAATCTAACAGATAATTTACAGTCCACTACAAATCAGAACACTCAACAATTTCAAACCTATTTCTCCCGAAACAATAAGCGCATTCTTTTGGCAACAGCTCTGATTGAAATCCACCATTTAGGTAATAAGTTTACCTTGCATGCACTTATAGATGGAGGGTCGGAAGTTACATTCATTTCAGAAGATACACAGAGGAGACTTAATCTTCCAGTTAAACCGATACACGCGCAGATATCAGGTATGAGTGCTGTAGTAACTGGAACTTCCTCTAAATTGTACTCTTTGTGCATTGGCTCTAAATTGGTTCATTCATTTACAATCTTTGCCAATGCAATTGTTTTAAAACGCCTCACAGGTGATTTGCCATCTTGTGTAGTACGCCGGGAAGAGGTCTCAACCCCCATTGATTTCGAGCTTGCAGATCCCTAATTTTACGAAAGCTCAAAAATAGATATAGTTATCGGTGCTGATTTATATCCCTCGATTGTCAAAGAAGGCATTAAGCCAGATATTTTCGGTTCACTGGTAGCCCAAAATACAATATTTGGCTGGGTAATTTCTGGTCCTCTCTTAAATGAAAGTGTCAGTTCGTATTCGACAATCCTGTCTCATTATAGTGAGGTCTCAATCGACGAACAGATTGCAAAATTTTGGGAAGTAGAAGAAGTATTTGAAAGTAAGCTCCTTTCAGACGAAGATTTGTTTTGTGAGCAGCTGTACTCCGATACCACCACCAGAGACGCTAACGGTCGCTACATAGTTCGTCTTCCATTCAAAAACCCTCTACCCATTCTAGGTTATTCAAGAGCTATTGCTTTAAGGCAATTCCATCGCATGGAAAACAGATTAAGGAAAAACCCTGGCCTACATTCAAAATACAATCAGATTCTTGAAGAGTATGCCACACTTAACCATATGGAGATTGTTTCGTCGGACGAAATTGTACGGGATCATCAGATATGTTCCTACTACCTCCCACACCACTCAGTGATAAAACCCGAAAGTATTACGACAAAGGTTCGGGTTGTATTTAATGCATCTAGTGCATCCAGTAAAGGCACTAGTCTTAACGAAATGTTGCATACAGGTCCGGTTTTACAAGCCGACTTAACTACTTTGATTTTAAAATGGCGGTTTTATCGATTTGTGTTCAACGCAGACATCGAGAAAATGTACCGCCAAATATTAGTGCACCCTGATCATTCGTCGTATCAGCGAATTTTGTTCCGCAAATTCCCAGATTGTAGTCCTCAAGACTACAAACTAAAAACTGTCACCTTTGGTGTCAATTGTGCGCCATATTTGGCTATTCGTACACTGCTTCGACTAGCGGATGACGTACAACATACTTTTCCGATCGCCTCTGATATTTTGAAAAATCACTTCTACGTTGACGATGTTCTGTGTGGTGCCCATGATGTTGAAACTGCGTTACGAGCGCAGCGTCAACTGTGTGGAGCTTTAGGCTCAGCTGGCTTTGCCTTACGAAAATGGACATCGAACTGTGTCGATTTAATAAAAGAATTTCCTCCTTCGTTCTTTGCTTCACTTCCCGATATACAACACATTCAAGTTCCTCGGTGGATTAATTACAGTCCGTCAGATTCCATTGAAATACATGGATTTTGTGATGCCTCTGAACTGGCTTATGCCGCAACGTTTTACATCCGTATTAGACACAATGAGAACGACTGGTCTTCTCACCTCCTTTGTGCCAAAAGTAAGGTAGCTCCGGTAAAACAGCTTGCTCTACCGAGACTTGAACTATGTGGTGCTGTTTTACTGTCGAAGCTGTTCCACAAAGTCATTACAAAGCTACAATGCTCGACCCATGAGTTATTTCTGTGGACAGATAGCACCATTGTCCTGGCATGGTTGGATAAGCCTCCATGTCACTGGAAAACTTTTGTGGGAAATCGGGTTTCGCAGATACAAACGTATGTTCCTAACACTAAATGGAACCATGTCCGATCAGCGGATAATCCAGCTGACTTAGCAACTAGAGGTCGATCGCCAGAAAATCTTAAGGCAAGTAACCTATGGTGGCATGGTCCAATGTGGCTCTGTCAAGCTAAGTCGTCATGGCCTCAATCCATTTTGCCCCGGCCTGATGATTATGATCTTGAGCAGAGGCCAATAAAAGCGAATCACACAACAATACAACCGAATATTGAGTTGTTTGTGGAGAGATTTTCTTCATGGTCTAAAACATTACATGTGCTTGCATATATACTGCGTTTTTTCTACAGAACAAATCCCCGTTTTAGACACCAAGTCTCATATTCATCGGAAGTGCTAACTTCTGAAGAAATATCCAACGCCAAAGCCCGAGTTATTTGTTTGACACAATCGTTTTATTTTCCCCACGAATATGTAGCTCTACTGAAAAATGAGCCTATCTCAAAGAAAAGCTGTTTGACTAATCTGAATCCACTAATGGATTCGAACCAAATCCTGCGATCTGGTGGAAGACTCACTTCGTCCACTCTTTCTTATAATGAAAGGTATCCCATTCTTCTCCCTTACCTAGCGAAGATATCGTCATTGCTTGTGAAGTTCATTCACGATATTTCAATTCATGGTGGAAACCAATTGGTAGTTCGTTTGATGAGGTGTGAGTTTTGGATACCAAAATTTAAGAACTTGGTAAAAAAATGCATTCGCATGTGTAAAACATGCACTATACACAAAAGGAAAATGCAAACCCAGATTATGGGAGCTTTACCCGTTGAGAGAACTCTAATTTCATCGCCATTTACGAACACCGGAGTAGACTTTGCCGGTCCATTTATAATAAAAAGCTTTTCAGGACGAAATTGCCGAATTACTAAGGGCTACGTCTGCCTGTTTGTGTGCTTTGCAACAAAGGCAATACATTTGGAGGCTACAAGTGATTTGACGACTCAGTGCTTCTTAGCAGCTTTTAGTAGATTCATCGCACGACGTGGAATGCCTAGAACTATGCATTCTGATAACGGCACAAATTTAGTTGGAGCCAGTAAGGTACTATCCAATGACTCCAAACAATTTCTCAGAACTCTGTCCAGGGACGTAACCGAAAGATACAAGGACCATAACATGGAATGGAAATTAATTCCCCCTGGGGCACCGCATATGGGTGTTGGGAAGCTGGAGTTAAAAGCTTTAAACTTCATTTTAGGAAGGTGATTGGAACTAATAAGCTTACCTTCGAAGAGTTTTCCACTCTTCTCGCTAAAATCGAAGGATGTCTAAACTCTAGGCCGATCTCACCGGTATCGGAAAATATATCAGACATTCCTCCATTAACTCCAGGTCATTTTCTTCGAGGGGGTCCGTTGTTAGCTCCCCTAGAACCTGCTCACGATGAAAAGTCTCTTACCTGTATCAATCGATGGGAAAAGGTAAAGATTTTGCATCATCAGTTTTGTCGTCGATGGAAGGATGAGTATCTCAAAGAACTCAACAAACGATACAAGTGGAAATATCCACAAAGAGATGTCTCGTTAGACGACTTGGTCGTTATTAAGGACGAAAATCTACCCCCTAACGAATGGCGTCTAGGTCGCATTATTAAGGTTTATCCGGGACCCGATAACCGCATACGAGTCGTGGAAATTAAAACTCAAAATGGAGTTATAACGCGTCCAATTGCTAAACTTTGCGTATTAACTCACTCATAACTAAGGTTTTATAAAACCATTCCATTCCATTTAACTATTTGCTTTCTTAAATTGTTCACTTTCTATAAAATAAATTTAACGTAGATACTTATATATTGCACCGATTTGTATGATGTATAGCACGTATCTATTCATTAGTTTAAGTAACTATTGTTAGCTTTAAGTTAAAGTTATTTTTTTTCAATTGTAAAGAATTTTTCCTAAGAGTGGCTTTTTCGAAGTTTTGAATGAATTTAAATTTAAAGATAAAGTATGTAACATTTTACAGCCGATGCTGCAAGGCGGCCGGCAATGTTCAAGTCAAAATATTCTTGTCGAACAATTCTTAATCTTTTCTAGTAGTTTATTAAAGTGTTAACTCTAAGATGTCGCTAAAATAGCTAAGTAGTTTACGCCATTTTTTCTTAATCGGAAGCCACTCAATAGATTATTTTATTACATCTTTCCCTTTTTCATCCAAACCTCAACGAGGTAAGACCTGTCGAAATAAAGTGTACCGAACCAAAACCTTACACACGTTTTATTTTTCTTTGGTCATCCATCACATTACCGAGCAACCAGCAGGGGATAATCCTTGCCCCAACAACCCCTAAAAGTTAATATATTTATGATCAGCATCGATAGTTATGTCGATCTAGCCATGTCCGTCCGTCCGTCCGTCCATCTGTCGGCAAAAATTAGGCCTTTAAACTGGGCCTAGAGAGCTGAAATTTTAACAATATATTCTTTAGGGTCCCGAAATAATCAAGTTTACGAATTTTTGAAATCCGCCCACAGACACGCCCACAAACTAAAAAAAAAATTTTTTTGGAAAAAATCGAATTTTGAGCTAGAAAGCTGAAATTTTTTATATATGATCTATGACCCACTTATGAGGGATAGGAATAAGAATAGGGTATCCAACAGTTCGCCCAAGCAGACTGTAGCCCGTCTCTATGTTTTCTTTTACATTTAAGTACCTACTGCTGTTACAATTGTTCAGAACTATGGCCTCAAATATTAAGCTCTCTTTTATACATTTTTATAGCTTATCACTAGTTTATAAGATAGATATTATTTATCTTAATGTGTATAGGTTTTTTTTAATTAATAAATGAAGATAAATGAAATGAAATGCATAATTAAATTAGGGCCTTGGGGTTTTTCGTATTTTGACAATCCCACTTCAAAAATGCAGTAAATGGATATAGTCTTTTTGTGGCATGCCTACGTGCAACATTGTTCTTTAATACACTACATGACCAGATGCAGTGCTTATCTGTCAATTCACCCTGGTCATTTGTGGGTATATTCATCAATTGGTTATACGAAAAATGCTGATCAGATTGTATGAAGTGTACATTAGGGTTTCCAGAACATCTCTTTTAAAGGAAACATGTCCTCTGGGTGGTCTTGAAGTTAATAACGACAAGACTAAATACATACTATCAACAAACAAAATTAAGAAGTTCACCTTCCTTGGAGTAAACATCAGTTCCACAAATGACACCTTAGTGAAAATCCGACGGAGAATTACATAAGGAAAATGCTGCTACTTCGGTTCGGCCAAACAAATGAGTTCAAAACTCCTCACTCGAAGAACACAATGCATGATCGCGTTTTTTTAATTATTTGCTCACATTGGGTAAAGTCAATTTTAAGCTCTATCCAAGGCCTTTATAAAATCAACAACACCATATCTAAATCCTTTAAGGAATCACAATGTTTTTCTATTATGATGCTTATTCTTTGGATTGCATCTGTGGCTTATTCACCAGTGACAAACCCGCATTGACCATCAGATAGCCATATTTTTTTCTACAATCGGCTATCTAATAACCGCTCCACGTTCTTATGATGTGTGACTTCAGCTTGATAGAACCGTAATTATCACAGTCTCACGAAAGATTGTCCGTCCGTGTTAAAAAATCAAGTAGGCTGTCCCTCAACTATCAAAATGTAAGGGGACTCCGCACAAAAACCGCTGAAATATATTTAAACTCCCAAGCCCTCTCTCATGATATCTTCTCCTTGACGGAAACATGGCTTAATGCCGGAATTTTAGACACGGAACTCTTCAATCTTGAGTTCTCCGTATTCAGAAACGACCGTCATAAAAATGACCTGAAAGCGCTTGGAGGAGGTGTCCTGATTGCTGTTCGTTCCAACTTTGAGTTACGAAAGATTGACTTTCCATTTCCCCTAAATGTCGAAATTATCTGTGTAAAAATTACACTTAAGAACAAATATTTATATGTTGTTAATGCGTACATTCCATCGTCTCGTCTATGTTCTTTGTATTCTGAACTTTCTATGGCACTTGACCATATTTTTGACATATATTGTTGTGACAGCACTGTTTTACTTATAGGCGACTTCAATCTGCCACATATTGGATGGGTACCTTCTGAGGATGATTCTCATCTCATTCCATCCTTTGACTCTGCCCAACAAGAGCTCGCTTTATTAGACAACATTTTGTCTCTTGACTTACAGCAAACAAGCTGTATAAACAATTTCAAAAATCGAACTCTCGATCTTGTTTTCTCTTCTGACTCTGTTTTTTTTTTTTTTTTTTTTTTTTTTTTTAAATTCTGGCTCGCTAAAGCGATTTAATATGGGGCACTTCGACCTAAAAAGATCTTTTGTGCCGTGTGGGCCAGAAAAATTTAGACTAGTAGAGTTTCCACTTTCCGTGTAAAGCGGACAATTCTACTAGTAGAAGAATTCTTTATGTCCTCAGGGCACATCTGTTCCCTGAAAAAGATCTTCTTTCTAATTCCGTTTAGGGCCGGACATTCACATAAAATGTGTTCAGCTGACTCGTCCTCTTCAAGACAGAGTCGGCACTCAGGAGAGTCTACTATTTTCATTTTGTGTAGGTGATATCTTAAACCATGGTGACCAGTAAGGTAACCTACTAAGTTTTTGATATCATGCCTGCTTAGGTTTAGGCATTTGCTGGCATTTTTATTGAAAGGCCGAACGGCTTGTTTGGTCTGTCTTAAACCTGGGATGCTTTCCCATAGATGGATACATTTTCTGTATTCCCAGCTTTTTATTGCTGCCGTTGCTGCTGATCTAGGAGTGCAGCAGAAGGGTTCGGGACCTATGAAGGGTGTTTCCGAACCTTTTCTGGCCAGTTCGTCGGCCTTTTCGTTACCTTCCACCCCGACATGACCCGGAACCCACCATAGCTTGGTCTTGTTACTTGTTCCGAGTGCCTGTAGGGTGTTGAAGCAGTACATTACTGATTTGGAGTCAATCGTATGCGAGCTAAGGGCGTTTATAGCTGCTTGACTATCCGTGAATATATGGATGGTTGCACCTTTTATACCAGATAAATTTATGTGGCTAGCGCATTCTTGAATGGCGTGGAGCTCTGCTTGAAATACGCTGGGACTTTTTCCCATGGGTATCGTAAAGCGTTTGTTTGGTCCGTAAATTCCCGCTCCTACCCCCGCTTCCATTTTAGAACCATCCGTATACCACTTTATGCCGTTGTGGCTGTTAGGTGGGTTATTACTAACCCATGCTTCTCTCTTGGGAATCTCCGTGGAGAACCGCTTATTGAAGCATAGTGTTTTATGGATGCGGTCTGTGACCGCGCAGTTCATGTTGAGTTCTGGCAGTTCACCAAGAAGGGTCTTAAGTTCCGGATGATCGTTAAGACTTATCTCGTTTAACTGTATTTGACTTATTGCACTGCGGATTGCCACTTTTTGAATGTATATGTGGAGAGGTGTAATACCTGTTATTGCCTCTATGGCAGCCGTTGGGCAGGTTCGCATGGCTCCGGAGATACCAAGGCACGCAAGCCGTTGTACCTTTTTGAGCTTCTCTTTTGCGACCTTTTGTGTGGATTTTGTCCACCATACAATGGAGGCGTATGTTATAATGGGTCTTATCATCACTGTGTAGATCCAGTGGACAATCTTTGGAGAGATTCCCCAGGTTCTGCCATATGTGCGTCGACAGGCCCATAAAGCTCTGTTAGCTTTGGTGATTTTGTTGTTGATGTGAGAGTTCCAGTTTAGTCTTTTGTCCAGAATTACTCCAAGATATTTGACTTCGTCGGAATACTCAATGGTCGTGCCATTTAGTGAAATCTGAGCTAAGCTGAGATTTCTTCTTTTTGTGAAAGGAACTATGATAGCTTTACTGGGGTTTATGGAGAGATTTTCCTTGACGCACCAGTCTATAGCTATCTTAAGGGCGTTTTGCATACGTGAAGTAACTACGTTTGATTCTTTGCCCCTAATAATGATGACCAAGTCATCGGCATACCCTATTATGTCGTAGCCTAAATTACTTAATTTTTGAAGTAGGTCATCTATGACCAAAGACCACAGGAGGGGTGATAAAACTCCTCCTTGTGGACAGCCTTTTATAGCTGAAACTGATACTGAAGTCTGTCCTGACGAAGCAGTGATTTTCCGACTTTCGAGCATCGCTTTTATCCAGTTTATGGTGGGAAAGTCTACCTTTCGGTGAATTAAAGCGTTTGATATTGAATCATAACCGGTGTTATCAAAAGCACCCTCTATGTCAAGAAAAGCGCATAGTGCAATTTCTTTACAACGGTAGGCGTTGTTTATGTGATTTGTTAGTTTTAACAGGGCGCCTTCCGTTGATTTGCCTTTTTGATACGCATATTGACAGGGGTGTAGAGGCATGCTAAAAGTAACGCATTCTCTGATACGAACGTCAATTATTCTTTCCATTGTTTTCAGGAAAAACGATGTCAAGCTTATGGGACGATAGGATTTAGGTAGTTCACTAGGTTTGTTACCTGGTTTGGGGATAAATACTACATTGACCTCCCGCCAAGTGCGTGGTATGTAGCCCCAGTTGAAACTGAACCTAAATAAGGCAATCATGTTAGGTAGGAAGAATTCCATACCCTTTTGAATGAGGGCTGGAAAAATTCCGTCATTTCCTGGTGCCTTGAATGGTTTAAATGAGTTTATTGCCCATTTTACCTTATCTGGACTAAATAGTCTACCAGATAAACTATTATTTCTGCTGAGGTTAGTTGGATATGAAACCTCAGTAGTTTGATCAGTTGTGTGATCGACAGTTAGGGAACCAGGGAAGTGAACTTGCAGCAAGGTTATTAGAGTTTCTTCCCGGTCGCTTGTGATTGTTCCATCAGGTTTGATGAGCAATCCCATGCAGTTTGAAGGATCTGTTGAAAGCGCTCTCTGGAGCCGCGCTACTGCTGGGAGTTTTTCCAGCTTTTCGCAGTTTGCGTGCCATGAGGCCCTTTTAGATCTTCGCAACTCTTGGTTGTATTTGGTTAACATGGATCGATATTGATCCCATACGCCGGTGCGTTTCGATTTATTGAATTGTTTTCTCACCTTCTTGCGGATAGTTTCCAGGTTTTCATTCCACCATGGTACGCTTCTTTTTACCACGGTGCGCTTTACCTTACAACTATTCCTAAAGGATGAGATAATGATGTCGTTAAGCTGACATTGTGCAGCGTCCGCATCACTCGGTGTTAGTGGTGAATCTGGTAGCAGATCAGTTCTGATTGCCAGATTTTCACTATAGGTTCTCCAGTTAGTTAATTTATTATTGTATTTGACCGGCGCGCACTCGGTGTTGCATCGCAGCCTGAACATAATATGCATATGATCAGACAGAGAAGCTTCATCAGACACGTGCCAGTCCTCTACAATGTTTTGTATGAAAGGAGACGAGAGAGTAAGGTCTAAAACTTCTTCTCGTATACTGTTCCTAAAAGTGGGCTTATCACCCTTATTTAGAATAACTAGGTCTTTACTATATAGGTAATCTAAAAGTAACTCACCTCTTTTGTTTGTGTCTCGGCTGCCCCAAATCTGGTGATGTGCATTCGCGTCGCAGCCGATAACAAGATGTACTTGCTGAGTTTGGCAGTACTGGACAAGTTCCTGTACTGGTGTAGGTGGTACCTCCTCTATGTCCCCAGCAAAATACGCCGATGCGCATACAAACTTGTGTATCACATGGCCATTGTGGCGTTCAATTAAAACGGCCACCAGGTCCCTAGTATTGAAACCTGGAATGAGAGAGAATTTTATATCTTTCGCAATGGAAAGAGCTGCCCTAGGTCTGAAGTTACCTTTGGCAAAAATTAGCTCTCTATTTCTGCTGTTAAGACCAAAGATCTTACCTGTAGTTGCCCATGGTTCCTGGATTAAACCAAGAGCGACGTTCCTTTCGGCACATCTTTGGCTATAGGTGTCCGATGCACCCATAGCGCGGTGCAGGTTTGCCTGCAGCACAGTTAGAGACGTCATTTCTTCTTCACGTACTCGGGATTACGCACTCTATGAGGTTTGTTATCACCCCTGCGTCGTACGTAACCCTGTTGAGAGAGACCACTTTGTCTCCCCCTTGGACTTCTGGTGTTCTGTCCATCTTTCCCGCTTATATGTGCCTGTTCGGCCGCCAGTTTTGGCCTAAAGCGGTTACGGTGCGCGTTTGTGCTGTCCGTTTTCTTAGCCTTTGCTTTAGCATCCAGCACCACAGTTGTTTTAGCAACTGAGTTACCCTTGGCAGCACTAATGCCAGCCACTGGTGGTGTGGCGCTACTGTTGGCGCTTGTGGAAGGCTTTTCTGAAGCATCAGTGGCAGTACTAATACTAGCCCCTGGTGTTGTAGCCTTTTGTTGGTTTTCTCTTGACGCCTGATTCGTCGATTTGTCCGCGCTCTTGAGGATTATTTTGATCTGTCCAAATCTGAACGAGACCATCCCCTTTAGCTCAACAAGTCGCTTCATCGTGCTTTCGTTTACAGCAAGGACCATATGGGCGACATCTCTGTCGTCAGATCTTTGCAGAACTCTCCACGTTCTGGTGTTGAGTTCTTTATTCTGGCCATCTAGAATTGCCAGTATTCTTTCATTCGCTACTCCGGTACTATGTGGGAAGAAGGCTCTGACGATATGTGGTTTCGGGAACAGTTCTTCCCCCACAAGCGTCACTTCCATCCCGCATTTCTCTTTGAGCTTCGCGAAGTTTGTGCTCATCCACTCTGCAGTGGTAGCATCCGCACATACTATCATTAGCCATCCGGCTTTGAAAGTTGTACCGCGGAAGGCTGGTTTGGTCCCCTCATCACGTTGTTCGATGGTGATGTCCATAATCCTCTCCTGAATCTGAGCCATTTGCTCATTACTGAGAGGATTGCGATCCAGATCGACAGGTACTACACCCAGTCTTACAAAGCTCGCTATGTCTCTATAAGAGACTTTGTCGACGGCTGTATTTCCTGTGCGAGCTCGTTTCGCTTCGGATTGGGGCGGCGTATTGTCCTCGGACCTTATACGCTTCACCTCGGAGCCTGTGTCGACCTCTGTCGACAGAGCAAGTGCTCTGGCCTGCTCTACGTTTTTTCCCTTTTTCAGCGCGCGCTTAAAACGGCGCTGTTCGGATGGTGTGAATTTGACGCGCTTAGACTCAGTCTGTGCAGTTATGCCAGAGGTCTCCGGCGCGCCTGTATTCAAGGGATGCACTTCATCCGAGAGTATGCTAACATTGCATAGCGTACTGGACTCAGAGATATCTTCACTAAGGAGGGACAAGTTCTCTTCTAAGCTCATCATCTCCGAATCTGTGGTTTGTGACCCTTCCCGATTGGCAGGTGTCGCGTCATTTACGCCAGGGTGTTCTAAAACATCCCCAGTTGGTAAAGCAGGGTGTTCTGAAACATCCCTAGTTGATGATGCAGTTGTAGAGGCATCATTCTCTATTTGTTTTTTATTAAACGGATCTATTTTGATTCCCACGAGTGAACGGGAGAGGAAGGTCGCCCGTGGTCTACCCGTATAACCACAGGAAGGCTATCTTGAAATCGGAGGTCGCCTGGTATCCGAAGTTCGCTGCTATCGACTAAGAACCCCTTAGCCATTCATCTCTCGGCGCTAGCTGTTCCACCTTAGATTTGGGGATTTGTTGTTGGGGTTGTCTCCCCGGGCATTGCCGAAAAGTTGTAAGTAAGGAGGGGGGGGGGGGGGGGGGGGGGGGTGGGGGGTGGTAAGCAAAAAGGGAGAGGGGCAGATGGGGTATGTAAGGGCGGGGTAGGAGCGGACGTGAAGTCCTGGTCAGTTCTTGGTTGACGCTCATCGGACGGCCTGGCCCTTGCAAGCCCGATGACTCTTTACGTCGTAAGCCTCCGCACCGGCACCATCGAATTTGTTTGCGGTGATGGTGCGCACGTCAAGGTGACTGACCCCGCTAAGAGGTCTGACTCTGTTAGTACTGTTGTTAAGAAATGAATTGCAATCTATTTAAATTATTAACGTAAATGAATTTACCTAATCTTAACGTAATTGAACCTAAATCAAAGTTGCATATTACACAACTTTTTTTATTCTTTTAAACTTAATTATAACCAAACCATGTACAGTTTGCCCGTTATAGCTTCTCTAGATTGGTTTTATCAAAAGCAAAGATGTTCCGCTAAGTTCTATTTCTCTTCGTATATGCTTAGTTTATATGACTAACACTTGTGCTATGCGGTGGAGAGAATACGGGATTTTCGTTTGCCAAAATCTTTCGATTGTGTTACAAATCGACTTGCTAAGCTAATATTCTTTCTCTTTTGATAGCAACCATCGCCGCGGTAACAGCTTTGCTCGTGATATAGACCTAGTTGAATATTGTTTTGAGGAGATTTGATTGTCTTTTGCGGTAATAGTAAAAAACATAATAACGTGGAGCTCGTGTTTTACTTTTACCTCAGTTAATCTCGATCAAATTTGGTCCATCGATTCCGGATTTTTCGGGTGGTTGCTATCGCTGTTGGATACAGTCCATGGAAATAATCCTCATTGCACAAGAGGATAGGTAATTGGTTTGGTACTTGGTAAATGCTGCTGATGCTGTTGGTTTGCTGCGGATATTAGCTTTGGTGGGTTGTTTGCTATTTGTTGTTGCTAGTGGCAGAGGGCATTTTTAATTCTGCTTAAGACAAGGTGTCATTTGGACAAGAAGTTCTTCGTTGATTTGCCTGTCACTACCATGGAAACGTTGTTGCAATCGCGAGATCATATCAAGGCTTCCATCAACCGTGTATATAGTTTCACGCAATCAATTCCAGATGACACACTGGTGGAGGCTCTAGAAGTTCGTTTAGATCGATTGGAGGATGCTTGGAAGGATTTCAGTGGAAATCAATATGACCTCCATCAATATCATGCCGAGCAAGGATACGTCGATCCGGAAGCAGAGTTTGAAGACTTCGAAACTAAATTTATAACGGCTAAATCTTTGCTTTTAAAATCCCTTAGAGGCAAATTTCCCACCCGCGATTCTTTTGGCGGGAGAATTCCTGGCCGGGTTTCCCTTGGGGGACATAATATTCCGTTTTCTAACGAGACAAATACACCTCGAAAGGATTCACAAAAGCAGAGCGACTCTGAGAAGGATCAGTCCACCACGGGCAGTTCGAAATTCTCTGCTAAGATTGAGCTGCCTGCGTTTAAAATTACACCTTTTGCGGGTGATTATCGGGAGTGGCCATGTTTCCGTGATATGTTCCTAGGCAGCATAGACTGTAAAAAAAATTTGTCCGGTGCGCAAAAATTTCGGTACCTCAAATCCTTTTTGCGCGATGACCCTGCTAGTTTGTTGAACGGTATCTATATATCCGATGCCAATTATCCGTCGGCTTGGGACAAACTGGAACGCAGATACAATAGGCCGTTATATATAATCAACAAATTTATTGAAACCTTTTTGAATATGCCGTCGGTGAACAGTGCAGACAGTAACCAGTTACGTAAATTAGTAGACAATGCGGATGAGGTTATTGGAGGGTTGAGGGCAATGGAGTCTGAACGAAGAGATCCATGGTTAATCTACCTCTTAATAAATAAAACCGACCTTGATACGCGTAAGGCATGGGCTTTGAAAAATCCTAATTCTGAAGACTCTACGATTCACGAATTGATCGACTTTTTAGAGGATAGGTGTAGTGCTTTAGAGGCAAGTGAGATCAAATCCCGAGTTAATAAAACCAGTTCGCGTAATTCAACAATTTCGGAAAGGGTACGAGGCTTATCTGTTGCCACTTTAACGTGCCCCAAATGCAAAGGCAGTCATCCATTATACCATTGTTCGGAGTTTATCGCTTGGTCTATTGAGGAGCGTCGCCGGTTTGCTCAAGACCAAAGACTTTGTTATAACTGCCTAGGAACACAACATTCGTCGTCGCGTTGTCATGCAAGGAGTAGATGCTCTCATTGTCGGTCCCGTCACCATTCTTTGGTACATCTAGATAATACTCGGTTCGCGAATGCTTATAACAGTAATGGTTCTCCGAATGAATCGGCTGTAAACTCACCTTCAGCGGCACCGATTGTGAGCAATCACATTAAACCTGGTAGCCCAGCATCTGGGATTTTACCAACTGTTGTCGTGAAGGTGTTGGATGCTGCAGGAAATCCTCAACTTTGTCGTGCTCTTCTGGATACGGGTTCGCAGGTGTCCTTTGTTACCGATCGAGTGGTTAGGATGCTAGGGCTTTCTCGTCGCCATGCTCGTTTGCCTATTTCTGGGATCTCGACTGTTAACGCTGGGGTTACGCAAGGAGTCGTAACTCTGGAATTGAAATCACGTTTTGATACTTCCCTAATGAATTTGGAAGCATTTGTATTAAAAACCATTACTTCGGCTACACCCCCGCTCTCCTTTGATTTTGAGGGCGCTATTTCTTTGAACGATTTGCCGTTAGCCGACCCTGGGTTTAACACTCCTGCTCCAATTGATATTTTACTTGGTTCAGACAGGGTATGGAGTAGCTTACGGGATGGTCATCGCTCGGATAGTCATGGGAATATCATTGCCCACAACACGGTTTTTGGTTGGGTAATTGCTGGACACCTGCCACATAATAACGTTGTTTCAATGCACGTAGGAGTGGACATAGATGTGCTATTAAAATCGTTTTGGGAGATAGAAGATATCGGTTCTCCTCTCCCCTCTGCTAGCAGTGAAGATGTCGCGGATCAGCATTTTGAGAAAACCTTCTCCAGGGCTCCTGATAACAAGTTTATTGTAGAACTGCCATTCCGTCAGTGTGATATACGGTTTGGAAACACTCTTTCTGGTGCCTTATCGAGGCTGTTTAGTTTGGAGCGCCGTTTTTCTCGGGATGACAATCTTCGTTCAGAGTATACTAAATTTATTAAGGACTACCAAGAAATGGGCCACATGGAGCGTATTCCAGATGGAGAAGTGGAACCAACGTCGGGGAAAATATTTTACTTGCCTCACCATGCTGTCGTGACAACCAAGATGCGGGTAGTTTTTAATGGTTCGCACAGGGATTCTAAAGGACTTAGTCTCAATGAAGTCCTGCATGTCGGATCCCCACTTCAGCGAAATTTGCTCAATGTTTACATGCAGTTTCGGTTGTATCGGTATGTTTTCTGTGCTGATATTGTTAAGATGTTCAGACAGATATGGGTCAGCCCTAAAGATCGCGATTTTCAGCGCATTGTTTGGCGAGAATCTCCAGCCGACCCCATTGCCCATTTTCGTCTTAGTACGGTTACCTATGGTACTGCCCCTGCCCCCTTTCTAGCCATAAGAGTCCTAAGGCAATTGGCTAAGGATTATAAGCACCAATTTCCTAAGGCTTCCTACGCGATTCTGCACAATTCGTATGTCGATGATTTTGCGGCGGGTTCGGATTCGTTATCGGGCGTTTTGGAATTAAAGGAACAGCTGATAGGGCTTCTGTCTTGTGGGGGTTTAGAACTAAGCAAATGGGTGTCCAACTGTTGGGGAATTCTCAGTACTACGAACGAAGACCAGACAGTTTCTTTGGATCCGGAGGGTGAGTGGAAGAAGGTGCTTGGAATAGTGTGGAACCCTTACCAGGACATATTCACCTTTAAAATAACGTTGGCAGATTCTACCGTACATACAAAGAGGAATTTACTTTCTGAAGTTTCGAAAATCTTTGATCCTATGGGGTTTTTGTCGCCTTCTACTATACTTTTCAAGATTTTATTTCAAGAGCTTTGGTTGGATAGCAATAGGATTGAATGGGATGACCCATTACCCCCAGGAATAGCACAAAAATGGATTTCTTATCGCCAGGAGCTGGAACAATTTGGACGGCTTAAGATTCCTCGAAGGTTCACTTTGAATGCTAAGGGCTTTGATTTGATAGGATTCTCTGATGCTTCGGAGAAGGCCTACTCGGCTGTGGTCTACGCTCGCAGTATCTCGGAAAATGGTACCGTTGAAGTTCACTTGGTAGCTGCCAAAACACGCGTTGCACCAGTCAAGCAGGTATCGATTCCTCGCCTTGAGCTCTGTGGGGCTCTCCTTCTTAGTCGCCTCATAAAACTTGTTTGCTCATCGTTGGATATTTTACCAGGGAAACTCTTCGCTTTCACTGATTCAACAATTGTTTTGGCTTGGCTTTCTTCTCTTCCCCGCAGATGGAACACATTCGTGGCTAATCGTACAGCCGAAATTTTGGATAACCTGCCTGGCCCCGTTTGGAATCATGTTCGTTCCGAGGAGAATCCGGCTGACAGCGCTTCTAGAGGAGTGGAACCAAGTAAGTTGCTGGATCTGGATTTGTGGTGGAAAGGTCCTACTTGGATGGCATCAGACCCTAGTCAATGGCCGGGTAAGGCCGTCAAGCAGGTGGGAAATGTTCCAGAGGAAAGTAAGCGTCTTGCTGCTGTACTTACTTCGCTTGCGGGAGAACATTTTTTGGAATCACTGCTCAGTCGTGTATCTTCTTGGCCAAAGCTGGTTCGTATTGTTGCTTATGTCCTACGTTTTGTTCGCAACTGCAAGCTTTCTGGTGAGGAGCGTTATTTTAAATTTCTAACTTCCTTTGAACTTCGAACAGCTAAGGAAACTTGTCTTCGGTTTGGTCAAGGCGAGTTCAAGGAAGATATCCAGATGCTGAAACGTCAACACCAGGTATCCCAACGGTCGAAATTATCCTCATTATCTCCCTTTGTTGATGAAAAGGGTTTGTTGCGAGTTGGGGGACGGATTTCGAATGCACCAGATGTTTGCTTTAGTATGAAACATCCAATAATTCTGGCGAAAAATCACCGTATTTCGCAGCTTATACTTTTGGATGCTCACGAAAAATTTCTTCATGCTGGGGTTTCGGAGCTGTTTTCAGTAGTTCGGCAAGAGTTCTGGATATTGGGAGGCAGAAACATGATTCGTAAGGTGGTACACGACTGTCTTCGTTGCTTTCGCCTGCGTTCTTCTACCTCTTCACAGCTTATGGGAAATTTGCCTACCGCTCGTCTCTCGCCATCATTTGCATTCGATCAAACTGGCTGTGACTATGCAGGACCAATTATACTTCGTGCCTCGAAACTTCGGAAAGCAAAGCAGATAAAGGGATACTTCGCTCTTTTTGTCTGTATGGCAACCAAGGCCATCCACTTGGAAGTTGTTAGCGACCTTTTTACGGATGCTTTCATTGCTGCCCTGCGGAGATTCATCGCCAGACGAGGAAAATGTAGTGTCATCCATTCTGATAATGGCACCAATTTCCAAGGAGCTGCTCGCAAACTATCAGAAGTGTACGAGTTGGTTCGTTCTTCGAAGCACAACGAGTTGGTGTCAATAGCTTTGGCAGCGGATAACATCAAGTGGGAGTTTATTCCACCCCATGCTCCTCACTTTGGGGGGCTGTGGGAAGCGGGCGTCAAATGCGTTAAGCAGCATCTTCATCGCATCGTCGGAAGCAGCGTTCTCACGTTTGAAGAAATGGGCACTTTGCTGTCCCAAATAGAGGCGTTGTTAAATTCTCGACCTTTATGTGCTATCTCCGATACTGATTTGAACCCGCTAACCCCTTCTCATTTCATTATAGGTCGCCCATACACCGCTATACCAGAACCTAGTTATTTGGAGGTTCCCATAAATCGCTTGGGACGTTGGGAAATGGTTCAAAACATGTTACAAGGCTTTTGGCAGAGATGGCAGTCCGACTACATAACATCACTTCAGCAACGGCCTAAATGGAGACAGGCCAACCGCGACTTTAAGGTGGGTGACCTGGTTGTAGTGAAAGAGCCTAACTTGCCTCCTTCCCAATGGGCTTTGGGTCGCATCGAAGAGCTACACATGGGGCAGGATGGACATATTCGTGTGGTTTCCATTCGCACCAAGAACGGGCTGTTCAAGAGACCAATTACCAAGCTGGCGCTACTGCCAATTTCCTGAAGTGCCCTTCAGGGGTGGCGGCGTGTTAAGAAATGAATTGCAATCTATTTAAATTATTAACGTAAATGAATTTACCTAATCTTAACGTAATTGAACCTAAATCAAAGTTGCATATTACACAACTTTTTTTATTCTTTTAAACTTAATTATAACCAAACCATGTACAGTTTGCCCTTTATAGCTTCTCTAGATTGGTTTTATCAAAAGCAAAGATGTTCCGCTAAGTTCTATTTCTCTTCGTATATGCTTAGTTTATATGACTAACACTTGTGCTATGCGGTGGAGAGAATACGGGATTTTCGTTTGCCAAAATCTTTCGATTGTGTTACAAATCGACTTGCTAAGCTAATATTCTTTCTCTTTTGATAGCTTTGCTCGTGATATAGACCTAGTTGAATATTGTTTTGAGGAGATTTGATTGTCTTTTGCGGTAATAGTAAAAAACATAATAACGTGGAGCTCGTGTTTTACTTTTACCTCAGTTAATCTCGATCAACTGTTATTCTGGAATCCCACTTCAGTATAACTAACATAGATGGCAATCATCCACCCTTGGATGTATTTATTGATCTGGGCGCACATCTGTACCGTTCGCAATCTTTTGACTTTCGGAAAGCAAATTTTCAAAGACTTTCTGATGATATTAATAGCCTTAATTTTAATCTTACTGCGTTATCTGATATTGAAGATGCAGTCGGTGCTTTTTATTCTTTGATGGATAACTGCATGAAAAGTGACTACATAAGTAAAATAGAATGCTCTCTAAAATTGGACCCCAAACTTTTTTGGGGATTTGTTAATTCTAAGAAAAAAACCGATGGTTATCCATCGAAACTTACTTACAATAGCTCTACAACTGCTGATTCGATAGATGCAAGCAATATGTTTGCAGATTATTTCAGTAAGTCGTTTAGGGTGACCCCGCTTCATATAGATGAGCAATATTTTAGTTATCTAACTAGCTGTTCCCAAATAAGTTTTAGTAGCTTCTCATTTGACTTGGAAACAATTTTAAAATTTATATCTTCTCTGAAGAATGATTATTCATCAGGTCCTGATGGCATTGCACCGATCGTTCTTAAAAAATGCAGTCATGCAATTGCTCCATATCTTAAGTATCTGTTTGAATTGTCCAGGTAAATTGTACAGGTAAATTCCCTAATGTATGGAAAAGTGCTTTTATCACACCTGTATTTAAAAAAGGCGAACGTGGTGATATCAATAATTATAGGCCTATTTCAAAGCTTTCGTGTATCCCTAAGCTTTTTGAACAAATTGTTTGCGAAAAGTTAATATTTCTTTGTCGCAATTTAATTTGTAATAAACAGCATGGATTTGTAAGAAACAGATCCACTGTCACTAATCTGTTAAGTTTCTTGCATGATTGTTCTAATGGCTTAGAGAATAAGGACGAAATGGATTACATATACACTGACTTCTCTAAGGCTTTCGACCAGCTGTCCCATGAAATAATCGAGTTTAAGCTCAGGGCTTTTGGTTTCCCACCAAGTTTCATAAAATGGGTTAATTCATACCTTAGATCAAGGGTTTATCAAGTCAAGTTTAGAGGATCGCTATCTGTATCTTTTACAGCTCAGTCTGGAGTTCCCCAAGGTAGTCTCCTCGGACCAATTCTATTTATACTAGCCATTAATGATGTTAAAGCATGTATAAATCACAGTAATATTCTGATCTACGCTGATGATATGAAAATATTTAAATCTATCACTAGTCAGCAAGATAGAATTTTTCTTCAATCTGACATTAATAGCTTCGCCAATTGGTGTGATAAAAACGGTTTATCCCTGAACCCTACCAAATGTCAACATATGACATTCTCTAGAAAGAATATACCTTCCACCTTTCAATATTCTTTGTCTCAACATATTCTTTGTAATGTTGATAATTTTAAGGATCTTGGGGTTTATTTCGATCCCAAACTGGTTTTTGCCAAGCATATCAATTTTATTGTTAATAAATCTAATTCTATGCTGGGCTTCGTAAAAAGGTGGGCGAAAGAATTTAATGACCCATACGTTACTATGTCATTGTACAATTGTTTTGTCCGTCCGATTCTAGAGTACGCTTCACAAGTTTGGACGCCGTTCTACAACATTCATTCAAATCGAATAGAGGCCATTCAACGTAAATTTATTCGATTTGCACTTAGAGGACTTCCATGGGATGATCCTTTTAACCTTTCTCCTTACAGTCAGCGTATCCTTACTAACACCTGCACTAAATGATGAGCCTGTGGGAGCACTTTTAGTTCCGGCAAATTTCTGCTCGTGATAGTTGCTTGCTTTAAGCATTCCACGACACAGAACTGATAGTGTATTAAGGCATTTAGGAAACCAATACGAAAATTGAAGCGGGAGTGCTATCAATTCGCACCCAGTGCTTTGGTTTTTCAATTGCAAAGAGGAGCCCTTACAACGATTTTGGTCAACATTTTTAGTGTTTTTATTATTTTTTTCTTTAATATACGTTCTCAGGTTTTTGTCAATAATTTGATACTTCTTACCCTCCTATAGTTTTTGTTTTCAGTTAAATATAAAACTTACTAACAATCGCAGTGATATTTCCGTACGATTTCTGTAAATTACTGAAATTGGAAATGTACAACAAAATGAGTTCATTTGCCCTAATGAAAACGTTGTTTAACACCAAATTTCTTAAAATGAAGCTTTACGCTTTATATGCCTCATATATATAAATATAATTGTCGTCTTTTCCAATTAATTCTTTTTCAAACATTTTATTTACTATTGTTACAGAAAGCAATTTATTTATTTAATATAATATCGTTTTATATTTTATAGAACGCATTTTCAAAAACTATCGTTTTGCCACTACAAAACTGCTGAGAGATAGTACTAACAAATACATTTCTTCAAATATTGGTTTTTTAAATGTTTTGGCTTGCCCAGAGGATACCAACACTGTAAAACATCTGATCATTATTATTTTTAATGAATCATTTCTTTTGAATTAACAAAAGTAACCGCCACTGAGAATTAACAACTTCGTTGTCAACATCATTGTGTAAAGGAAAGGCATTTACAAGCGGCAAAAATGTCTGCAATTCATTTCTGAATTATAAATCAAATCGGTTTCTCAACTCATAACATATATTAAAAAAATTTCGTAAAATATCTATAATTCTAAAGAAAGAAATAACGCAAAATTGAAGGAAATAAAGAAACGGGATCAAATTTTAGTTGAAAAAATGAAATTAGAAATAAGTAAAGTAGGAAGAAGATTTCTTAAAAAGGCAGTGAAACTACATGCATTTTGTATAAAAAAATGTCACCTGTTCTGTGCGGTGGCACGTGATAATGTTAAACTTACTTACTTACTTTTGGTGGTGCTTACACTCCGGGGAGAACCACAGCCTTAACAAACAAGCCCCTCCAACCAGCTCGGTCCCTCGCTAGCTGCCTCCAGTTACGCACACCAAGTTGGTTGAGGTTGTTCTCCACTTGTGCGCGAGTAAAGTATTAAAATGACTCGTTTTGTTAGCTGGTAGAAATTGACTGACTTTATTTTTCAGATTCAAAACTCTTAAACTAATCTCCAACAGTGTGAGGAACAAAAGTTTTTCTACCTTGGTCAGCAATTTGGTTACCACGATCATCCGACTATCGTCATGATGAAATCCAGAAGGGATTTAAGCTGATTCAGCAGTTGTGTGTGGCCAGAGATATTTAGAGATGTTTATTTTGAGATAACTTTGTTATTCCTCGCACTGTTGCGTTGGAACTCGAAGAGAGATACAATTGTGAATATAAACAAAAGATTAATAACGAAACCATTACAATTGTATTGACATGGGTTTCGTGGGAGAGGTGGGAGAATATGTAACTCGCCCCTCCTTAAAATTCGAGTCTCTTCGAATTCCTCTTATAATTATAAAAAATTGTTTTCTTAACATAAAAACTATTATAATGGTAATTAAAAATAATATCAAAGTAAATATAAGAAGTGTATACGAAACATATTTATTGTGGTTTAATTCGACAATTTCATGAATATTTTGTTCATTAGCGAATACTATATCATGGAAAGTTATTTTCTTTGAAAAATTAAATGTGACATTTATTTTTGGGTAAGCAAATTTTTCATAAAAGACAGTTTTGTTGTTATCAAAATTATGATTGAAAATTTTTAATTTACATAACCCAAATTGAATTAAGTAATTTCCTGTCAAAATTAGCGTTCTTGAATCACAATTTTGTTCCAGATTTGTATATTTGGAATTTTTTACAAGTATTAAGTCTTCGTCAATACTTTCAATTTCAGTAAAGTTATTTAAAACATAATTACAATTTCCGAAAATACTACAATGTTTTGACAATTGTAGTTCATTTAATACCTTATTCTGTTCAAAGGCATATGTTTGGTTTGAAAACTCAAATACCTTTTCAATAGATGCGTCAATTTCTTTGAATTCATTATTTGGGAGTGGTATATACATTTTTAAGTGAATGGTTACGAAGGTTTTTGGTATTTTAATTACAAAAACAAGTAGGTTATTTTTATATTCAATTACACCTACTCTTAAATATTTCAACTTATTTAAGTCCATTTGATAATTGTCAATTTCGTCTTTGGTCAATATACCTGGATGAATTATTCCGTTTTTTGCAGTAGTTATGCTATCTTGGATTTGATCGATTTGATTTGTTAAAATACCTATTTTAAATAATTGTTCATGATATGAATTCTGTAGGATGAGATTTCGCATCATCCAGTCCACATGATCTAGATGGTTGAGCATTTGGTAACGGTCTTTGTATAATGTATCTCTAAGATTTATAAACGTCCGATTGAAATGTTCATTAATTTTAATTTGTTGATTTATCGCGGTTATTGAATTATGCAAATTAGAATCTACTGTATTCAAATGAGTTTCGATATCAATTCTGTCCTTATTGTCCATGGTTCCGAATAAAAAATTACATGTTTGACCTACGACATTAATGAGGGCACGTTTATTTCTACGCTTAGGCATAATAGTCTTAATTTTACTTTTTAAAAAATTAATTTTTGACAGAAGTATTACCATGTGATCAAAATTTAAGGGTTCAATGTCCTGTATCATTTCGTTCAACAAATTTATGATATCTTTTGGATCGATAATATGCAATATGAAATCAGTTTCAGTTACCAATTGTTGTTCTGATATTTTTACTCCTACAAATCCACTATTGTCTTGTATTTGTTGGACTATTAGAGTTCCTTGTATGAATCTTGGCATTAGTATTACCAATGTTATAAGCAATATCATTCCCTGAAAAAAATGTTTTTTAAGGGTCTCTTTATTTGTATTATGTCAACTTTGTTTGGGTTATTACGATTAAGTTTATTATATCTTTTAACAGTTTTATGCCTTAGAGCTTTTGGGTTTTTTATATAGATGGTAGGGTTATTAAAATTCGGGACGGGCTCTCGTTTTGAATTTATCCTGTCAATTACTTTCCTTTTTTTTATTTGTGTACTCTTGGCTATTTCATTTAAATTTATATTTTCATTATTGATAAAATCCATAGGCTTGATTCCTATGGTGTAGTGTATCGAGTTGTTATAGTGTCCTACCGCTCTTATAACTAACTCTTCTATGCCTATATTTTCATCATCACGCTTTAAAATCCTTATATGTTCAAGCAAAGTTGAATGAAATCGTTCAATATCGGAGTTTCCCGTATGGAAATTAGGGGTTGTGAAATGAAGCGTAATGCCTTTTTCCCTACAGAATTTTTTTATTAAATGGTTGTTGAACTCATTGTCCATGATTAACTTTTCTGGTTTTCCTAAATAAGATATCCTTTCTTCAAGTTTCTGTTTGACGGTAACCATATTTGTATCGTCAATTTTATGAACGCTAGCTAGTTTCGTGAATCGATCTATCGTCGTTAAGAAATAAGTTCTATGAACTTGGAATATATCTAAGTGGACAATCATATTTGGCTTATTAGGGGTTTCTGTTTTATAAAAAAATTTGATTATGGGTTTCCTGTCATATTTATTTTCGGCACAAATGGTGCAGTTATTAATAAATTTGTTAATAAACTTAATCAAATTTGGAGAAAAATAATTATTTTTTATTTCCTCAAAATTTTCTAGAACTCCGCGATGGTTGGTACCATTATGAATTCTTTCTATTTCGGCATACAATTGTTCTTCGTTTGTTACATCGACCGCTAATTTAGAACACTTTATAAATTTAATCTTTGAACTATTGCCAAATATATTTATAAGATTTTGTTGAATGATGTTATATTTTTGGTCTTCTAGTTCTGAATAAATACCAATTTTTCGGTTTTTTATATGATTCCTAAACAGATCATTTAAATAATGTTCTCTATTAAGGTCAGCTTCTTCAATGTAAATTACCTTATATTTGTGAAAATAATATTCCGTTTCTAAGGTTTTCGACTTGATAATTCTTACTTGTGTTCTGTATTTATTAACGATGCCGTCACTTATGGGAAAATGATCATTCAAATTTTCCTGATTTGTGTGAATGGTTGCGCCTGTTGAAGAAACTGAGTCATTATCAACTTCTTCATCCGAGAGTTGAAAAATTGGTCTTAGGTCAAAATCTTGTTGGTTTGTGTTTCCTTCAAGATCCACTATTCTACTCAAGAAGTCGGCAACTCTGTTGTCCTCGCCTTTTAAATAATCCACCTCAAATTCGTATTCCCCTAGTGAGATTTTCCAACGAATTATTCGTTGATTTGGTTCCTTTAACGAGTAAAGCCATTTGAGGGGTTGCTGGTCCGTTCGAACCAAAAATTTTCGCCCATAAAGGTATGGCCTGAAATACTTAACCGCCTATACAATGGCCAATAACTCTTTTTCTAATGTTGAATAATTTTTTTCGTGGCCGTTTAAAGTACGGCTCGCATAAGAGACTGGTTTTCCTTCTTGGCTTAGGACAGCACCTATTGCGAGGTTGCTTGCGTCCGTGGTAAGAACAAATGTTTTGTTAAAATTCGGAAAAGCTAAAATAGGGTATGTCGTTATAAGTAATTTCAATTTTTCAAATGCGCCTATATATTCCTTATCTTTTTCAATTTGTTTAAAATTTGCCTCTTTCTTTAAATATTTAATAATAGGGCTTGCTATCATAGAATAGTTTTTGATAAACTTTCGATAGTAACCGGTTAAGCCAAGGAACGATTTAATTCCTTTTAATTTTTTGGGTAGTCCTAAATTATTTATTGCTTTTATTTTAGAGGGATTAGGCTTTATGCCTTCAGAGGTTATTATATGTCCTAGAAACTCCGTTTTTTTTTGATAAAAACTGACATTTAGTTAATTGGACTTTTAAATTGTGTTCATTAAGTTTTTGAAATATTTTTGTCAATATTTCAAAGTGTTCGCTCAATGATGTTGAAAAGACTAGTATGTTGTCCATATATATTATGCAAGATTTATTTACAAAATCTCGCAATACATGGTTCATCATCCGCTGAAAGGTAGCGGGGGCATTTTTTAACCCGAAGGGCATTCGAACATATTCGAAATGACCCATGGGAGTTGAAAATGCAGTCTTCTCTATATCGCTCTTATCCATTAGAACCTGATGGAAGCCCTTAGCTAAATCTAAGGTAGAGAAATAATTTGCACGACCTAACTTATCAAATAAATACTCAATATTAGGCATCGGAAATTTGTCATCTACTGTGACCTTATTTAGATTTCGATAATCTATTACGATTCGCCATTTTTTTTCATAGTTGTCTGATTTTTTTGGTACCACCCATAGGGGTGAACTGTAAGGCGATTTGCTTGGTCTGATAATTCCTTGTTGGAGCATTTCCCCCATTTGCCGCTTAATTTCTTTTTCGTGAATTTGAGGGTAACGGTAGTTCTTTGAGTATATCGGTCGATCCGAAGTAGTTATTATTTTATGACGTACACAATCGGTAGTGGTCAAATGTTGACCTTCTTCAAAAAATGTCCTTCTATTTCTACAAACAAATTTTGAAAGTCTAACTTTTTCTTCATCATTAAGATCTTTATTTATTACTTTATTTTTATCAAATACGTTGCCTTCTAAATAATTTATTTCTCCGAATTTGAAGGGAGCCTCATACTCCTTACGGATAATTATTTCATTCCCATTTATAATCAATTTATTATTTAATACGTCAATTATTGCACCTATTGGTGTCAAAATATTATTTCCTAATATGCAATCGAAAGGTTTATTATAAAAATTGGTTAGTTTAACCGACATAGTCTTTTTATTGTCTTTGAATTCACTGGGAATGAGTACGATAGCTTCATGAGAAATTATGGAATATCCAGTCATGGTATTTATTTTAATTGGTTTTTCTAAAGCACGAACCGTTTTGAATTGTTCAAAGACTATACAATCCCCTAAACTGATGGCAGATCCGGTATCGATTAAGCACCTTACCCAAAGATTTTCTATTGTTAATGGTATTATTGGTAGTCGAAATCCGGGCACGGTTCCTGAAAATTTTGGACTTGAACAGTGTCTACTTCCATATATTCTGGTTGCCTGAAATTCCTATTTGCATGGTGATATCCATTTTGATACCCTTCTGTTTGGTTTCTGAAGTTTGGATTTCTAAAATTTTGTGACCTATTTTGATAACCTTGTAATTGACCTCTGAAATTTGGTACCCTGTTATTATGAGCATTCCGATTGTAATTTTGATTTGGCCCAAAATGGTTATTCGAATTATAATAATTATTATTTCGATTCAAGTTATAATTATTGTTGGGGTTTTTATTTTTTGTTGAATCATCATAAGTTTTTTTTTTCATAACATTTTTTCAAAATAATATCCTTAATTTAAGTTATTCTCTAAGAAATACGAATAAGCAGTGTTTATTGAGCTTATATTATTTTGTAGTAATAAGGATTTAATGTGAATTGGCAAAAAGTTTATATATATATCGAAAATGATAAGCTCGTTATTTGCGGGAGTATTCATTTCATTTGGCTCTAAACTATATTTCCTATTCATATCACTTAGTATTTTTCTTAGTTTATAGTTTAGTTCTTCAAAATTTTTTACATCAATATTCAAGGCATCACTTCTTATATTAAAAAAAGATCTTTTTACGCCAAACTCCTCTTTTATTTTAGTTACAATTTGTTCCCAACTTGGGTTAATTAAAGATTCTATTACCTTTAACGCCTTACCCTGAAGACGATTGCTGAGCACTGTTTGTAGAGTTCCTCGATACTCAGGTAGGGTCAATGATAACACAGTCCCGACGTCCCTCAGATAATTGCCGACAATATATTCATCTGTTCCGTTGAAAACCGGCAAGCTCCTAGCTTCCTTCAAACTTTCTGCCAGAGTTAAAGCCATCTTCTGTTTTTATTTAGTTGTTAGTTAGTGCACTTAAAAAAACTCTTTTTTTTCGTTTAATCGTTTAAGCACAATTTATATACTTTCAACACAGTTTCAATGCGGATGTTTCACTCTGTATAATATTTATAGATTATTAGTGTTACAGTTTTTTTCTTCTCTGTATACTATTTTATAAATTATTTGTGTTATAGTTTTTCACTCTGTATACTATTTATAAATTATTTGTGTTACAGTTTTTCACTCTGTATACTATTTTATAAATTATTCGGGTTACAGTTTTTCACTCTGCATCCCATCCTCGTCGCCAGTAAAGTATTAAAATGACTCGTTTTGTTAGCTGGTAGAAAATGACTGACTTTATTTTTCAGATTCAAAACTCTTGAACTAATCTCCAACAGTGTGAGGAACAAAGGTTTTTCTCGCTTGGTCAGCAATTTGGTTACCACGATCATCCGACTATCGTCATGATGAAATCCACAAGGGATTTAAGCTGATTCAGCAGTTGTGTGTGGCCAGAGATATTTAGAGATGTTTATTTTGAGATAACTTTGTTATTCCTCGCACTGTTGCGTTGGAACTCGAAGAGAGATACAATTGTGAATATAAACTAAAGATTAATAACGAAACCATTACAATTGTATTGACATGGGTGAAGCTTCAGCTTCCCCTGGTTTCGTGGGAGAGGTGGGAGAATATGTAACTCGCGCCACCTAAGGTGGGGTCTTCCTCTGCTGCGTTGACCCTCAGTGGTGGATTCGAAGACTCGTCGGGCTGGTGCGTAGTTGCACATACGCTCCACGTGTCCCAGCCATCTCTGCCGTTATACTTTTAGCTTTCTGACCACACTCCATCGTCACAAAGTGGACCGAATATCACTCGGTTAAACGGTTGCATTAAAATTGTGCACAGAATTTGTTGTATGTAGGTATGATAATAACTTTCAAAGAGCAAGCAACTTAAACATTTCCTAAACAACATACGAGTATCTATGTATCTATATTTTTGAATACACTGTTTAAAGCTTTACGTAAGGCAAGATTTTAAAATATCGCATTTTTATTGGTTCGTAATTGAGAGAAATCCTATTTTCAAATATGTCAAGCTATTTTTCAAGCAATGCTTTTGTACGAATGTCAAGTTAGGGGTGATTCTGCGGATTGCCAAATTAAAAAGCTGCAGATATCGCAGAATAATGTGTTCAAAATTAAACTGAATTTACCCTGGCATCATTCTATATCGGATCTACACATTCGTAGCAATCTTCTTTTTCCTTTACGACGAGCTCATGATCAGGATTAATGGGATCACTGTCTTCCACTTCACTGCATCCCAACTGGTTCGCCTGTGGGGTTCGTCGACTTGACCTTAATAAAAATCAGCAGGCTTCCTCTTTTCGGATCATTTCATTACTGAGGTCATTTAAATACTGGTACGTTTGCGTGATCTTGCTTCCTTTTTACGTAAACATCAAGGTTCAATAATGCATCTAGGCCAGAGCCAGGCGTGCTGCAGAAGGCCGTGACATACCTTCCTTTGGAGTTTGGTGAAAGCAGCAGTAACGTTTTTACATGGAAGCATATTCTTTTCATAGCCGTGTAAATCCATTCGACTCTTTTCGGTGATAAGTCTTTCCGAAAATGCCCTTGCACTGCAATAAAACCGACACCGCCTAGGTAGTCCTCAGCTTAACATACTTGGACTAAAGAAGTTTGCTATCCAGGATGACTTCCGAATATTTGCACTGGTTGACTCAACCCGATCAGCTTCCTCCTTCCTGTAAGGGAATAACGTCAGTTTGGAGAAGATTGACTGAGAGCCCAACGGCAGGCCTCCCGATTTTGAAAGACTTCGTCGCTGAGGCCAATCAGGTAATGGTGTTGCTGCATTAGAATCTCTCATTTGAACATGACACTGCCAACTAAGCCGGTCCCGCTCTATTATCTTCGAGAAAGGTCCATGGATGTGAAACCTTCCTCGGATCTTCAAACTTCTTATTCGATCAATCTTTAATACTCCTGCTGTCATGCGAAATATCTTCACCCTCATACTTTTTTTACCCTGTCCAACATAGTGAACCGAATGTGAATGCGGGGGACAGCCTTCCTTAAAGCTAAAGGAGCATTTTTCGATCACAGATAGTGACTGAGTTTTTCCGCCACTTCATTCACCCTACGCGTACGCGATGCTTAATGTAGTCATCACAGCTTGCATCGCTATTGATCATAAATCCCAGATATTTTTGATCCTCGCTTATGATGGCTCCACTGTCAGCAAGGATAAGGATAACTGATGCACTTAGGGGTCCTTCACTTTTCCTTCAAGCAGATAATCAACGACTGTAATAAATATCAAGGGACTTAATACGCTTCCCTGGTGTACAGCGACTTAGGTTGCGAACTTCTCGGTGACTCCAGCGAGGCATCTTACTCTTGCGTTTCGTCCCTCATAAATGTCAATGATCATCTGAACGTAGGTTTCTGGAACTCCTCATTGCCTTAGACCCACAGATCCCTTGGCTTTCTATCCGAGGAAATTGTTCATTTATAAGTCCTTCACAATATTCTTGACACCAGTGTAATAGTTTCTATCAGCAGCCGAAGAAGAATTTTCTTCGAACTCCCGACACAGATCCTGCACGCACTTATCTTAAATTTGAGCGCACCTTCTCTTCACGAGCCTCTTGGAAGGTCTGTATTCCAATCAATGTAAGCTTTTTCATCTCTATTATTAGTGGAGCACTGCTTTGAACGTCGCTTTCTTGTCACTTTAGCTTTTTATGTTCACCACCGTGTTTCTTTGAGTGTTGATAATGCCCTTTTGTAGCCCCTAGCAGTGATTGGCTCTATTCAAGCAAGGTCGTTGTAAGGAATTTCACATATATTTTGCTCTGCACTCTGCATCCTCAATTTCGCTGATGATGTGATGGAGATAATTTTGCATATATGTAATAAATGCTTGGCCTTTCTCTTTGTCCAGCTTCAACTGCTGATATTGTAATTTGTTTAAATACCATAGGTTAGATATTCACTTATTCACTTATTGCGTAACCAAATTTAATCTCGATCTAAGTTCGAATGTTAATTCGTATCCATGTAAATTCGTGTCCATGTTACCGTACCATGTTACGATATCATTGCATGCGAATTGCCTGACAAGTTCAACCGAAAATGTTTTCCGCGCGGAAATCCTTTCTAGAAAATTCTAAGTTTAATTCCGGGTTGGACCTGTTCCTCAACCAAGCAGCGTCTCCAGCCAGTTTGATCTATAGTTTCTTATGATGGCTCCATAGTTTCACATACTAGGTCCATTGAGTCGCGATCTTTCTCTACACTGAAGGAAAAAATGAATTCTAAAATTAACTATGTTCTATTTGATTTTACGTTGAATAAAATTATCTGAAGCATATTTAATTTAACGTTGAAAACTATTTGATTTAAATAGGCAATGTTATTTTAAATATAGGCAACATAGATTCAAAGTAAAACGTAGTCACTTTTACATTGAAACCATTTTTTGTAATATTTAAAGTACTCTCAACGTTGTTTTAAAGTGCAACATGCTAATATTTGTCAAAAATTAAGTTTCAAAGTGTCATTAACGTACTTTCAAAGTGCTGCATAGTTATTTTAAAAAGCCATCCACTTCAAAATGTTGCTTATTTACTTTTGTGTTGGTATTTAACGGTACAAATAGTACTAACATAAGTTTTTTCCCTACAATTTAACTTCAAATTTGGATCAACGTTGATTTAAGGTGTTGCATATTCAGTTTAAAGTGCCAGCGATGTAGTATCAAAGTAGACCATGTTTATTTTTACTTTGATGTTACTCATTTTATTAACGATCAACGTAGATTAAAAGAAAAACGTGTTCATTCTTGTGAAAAGGGAAATACAGCTAAGTGTCGCGGTAGCAAGCTCAATCGTGTTTCTCGTGCAAAGTGCAAAGATGGAAAAAATTAGTTTCGTTGACGAAAATGGACAATTATTGGATGTTTTTAATTTTAATCAATCGCAAGACCTTCAGCTGCCCGAAGATGAAGACAAATTAAAAGATTTGTTAATCAAATTTGAAAGAAAACCTTTTCCCATTGCTAAAATGTGAGTTTTGTGTGATTTAATTAAATTCTTTAGTAAATATTTGAAATAAAAATAAGTGCATTAAATCGTAGACTATATCTACAAAAAGAATGTATAAAGCTAATCATGTGTGGAGTGAATATCGTGCAACTTGAAAGTGAAAAAAATATTGCTTTCAGGCTTACGTCATATTTACTCATTGGCCTCAGGGTAGAATCAAGTAAATACCTACAAAAAAAAACTAATAAAGCAATTAATAATAATCCAGAATACAATTTTTTTTCCACATAGCTGATAGGAAAACCTATAATTATCAAAGGATTGCACTTAGTTTTATAACTTGTTGTTTAACATATCTGTTTACCTTATTAAGCAGAATTTTATTTCAGCTAATGACATAACATTCACAAGATTAATTTACTTGACAAACGAAGACATAACAAATACTATACCTAGTATCGGCCAAAGAGCAGAATTCAGAGCAAAATTATTTAAGTCGGGAAAAAAGGAGGTAAGAATTATTGACAAAAATTAAAATTATTAACGGATATGTATAAAATGCATTATAGTATCTAACTAAGGACGATTCGGGGTTTCTTGATTCAAATGTTCTGAATTGGTTAAAACACAACTTTAAGCCAAATTCATTAGCAGCCCCAGAGTCTAGAAATTCACCGACAGCTTCAATTTCATATGAGGCTAAAATAGTAAGTAATAGACAAATTAATCATAAAAAAGGATTTTGCAAATAAATACAATGTACGAACTTACGTAGGATATTCCATCTTTAATTCATGGTTGCTCTAAAGACAAACATTTAATCGATTTTTATGAAAACAAATCATATCTGCAAAATATACACAGGGACGAAATAATAAAAATTACTGTGGAAGAAGCAAACTGCAAGGACATTAATATAAGACCCTCGGACTACCCCGGTCTAGTTGATCAAATTATTTCAGTTTTCCCTTCTGAAATTGAAGTCAAGGTACATAATTATAAAATTCATTTGAAAAAATTGTTTGTTATATTTTTTTTCTTTTTAAGCATTATTACCAAGGCAGGGTAAAAAGAACCCAACAGGAAAGCTCTATTCGAAATACACAAGCAGCAGGTCAAAACGGTTAAAATACGATTTGTTGAAATCAGAAGACAATACTTGTGACGACCCTAATATTTGTTCAACAGAAATTGATGAATCTATTGCATTAGCCCTTAAAACTGCACTCAGCAGAGACATTGCAAGTTGGGATGTTGTTTGCGATAAATGGCAAAAAACTTTTAGTCTTCGCCAAAGAGACTTAAAAACATTGCCAAAAGAAGAATTTTTTAAAGCTTTGCCAAAATTATCAGATGCTAGGGTCGCTGATTTGGTACGTATAGCACAAATCCATTTTTTTGTTTTTTAAACTTGAATGGTACTGTTTTTAGATTAACATTAATTTCAAAATCGTATATCCTGATAAGAGTCATTTGCTTTTTAGTAAATGGAGTTTGTTTAAACAAACTATTGAAAAGCATTATCAATCAAGTATTCATAATGATAGCTGCAAACAACTATTTTTAACGTATTTTATTTTAGAGATAGATACATTAGTAAATAAGATATTTTAGTAAATAAATTTAAGAATTTTATGTAATTATGTTTGTTGGAAATAAAATTTATGAATTCTGAATTGCTGTATTTTTTTATTTGAAAAAGATGTATTTAAATTAATTTTAAATTTACCGACGAATTTATTCTACAAATATTTAGGAAGTTGTAAAATCAAACTTTAAATATACTACTTTTAAAGTTTAAAACATTTGGTTTTACCAGGATCTATGGTTGGATTAAATATTAAATGTGATATTTTCAAAGTCGAAAGCAGTAAGGTCTACGATGCGACATGGTTAGATTGAAGTTAAAAAATACTAATTCAAAATGGGTTCACTTTAAATCAATACTTGAACGAAGTTAAATTAAAGTTGAAACATTGTATATTCAAAATTGGGTATATTTGAAACTAAAATGCACTGTGATTAAATCAAAATGTATCCATAGTGATTTTAAAGTCGGACGCATTTGAATGTACGATGCTTCATTATCAAATTAAAGTTAGAGCATAGTATTTTTAAAGTTGAATGCATTTTAATCTAAGATGCATTACGGTTGTATCAAAGTAGATAAACGTTGTTTTGAAGATAAATGAATTTGATTCAACGATGATTCAACCTCAAATCAAGGTAAAAACGTGGTTAAATCAAATTAGAAATACATTCGTTTTAAAGTGTGAAAGCATTTTAAATTAATGTCATATCACATTGATTTTAAAATGTTCGTATTCGAAGCTTAATCGTTCCGAAAAATCTTTGATTTAAAGTGGTTTACTTTGATTTTACGTTGTTTTTTCTCTGGGTGTACTGCAACGATCCTCTGGGTAGATTCCAAGATTTTCATGGGTGTCGAGTCCATCCGCTCTACATTATCTAGCACTCTCAGTTGCTGCATTATCACTCTTCGGGATAAGTCGATGTCGCTGGGGCTCTTCAGCTCAGTTCAGTTCGTTGTATCTCCTCTCGGCTTTCCTAGCCCAAAGAAACAGCGATTGACGCTATTCTTTTTTCAACCCAGAGCTGGCGCTGGTGTCGCTGTCTGTACTAATAGCCGTGCCTATGTAGGCTCTGTTCAAGCGTCGATGTTGGGGTGTCCCTTCTTGTTGATAACATAACACATACACTCCACGTGTTTACGAACAGGTAGTTTCTTGATACGAGTATAATTTTAAGAAATTTTTTAAATTATTCGATTAAATGGGAAAAACTAAATGCAATATAAAAGAAGGCTTTATTATGTTTATGTTGTACAAAAGCAAATAGGATTAGGTAGACAAGATCAATTTTTATGATGCTTTTCCCAATAAGGGTCAAAATTAGTTCTTTTTTTCGTCTCACATGATTACGTATAGTAACTAAATCTGCCTGTTATCATATTTTAAATCAAATATAAAGGCGTTTGCTAAAAACATGATTTTATAGAAACAATAACTATGGGTAAACGAAATTCATTAACCATGGAGGAATAGGCCAATTCGAGCTTACAAGGAGCAAAACAAATCTAACAGTTTTATAGCCGGTAAGATTGGAACAGGACCAACTGATGTTCACAGCTATCTTAAGGACCCTGGGAACTGTGGAAAAACCGGAAAGGAGGAATAATCAGAGCAACAACAAGCGAGGATCGACGGGCGAAACTGAGAGGTGCTTCAAATTCAAGGCCTTCCTAAGTAAAATCCAGTACTAGTTATCGTGTCATACAGCAGTACAACCATATTAGATACAAAAAAATTAAAAATAAACCACTATTGAACTCAGCACGCAAAAGTCAGCGGCTTGATTTTGCAATCAGTCACATCAGGTGGATTCGAGTGTGGCATACCGTTGTCTTTTCAGATGGAAAAAAGTTTAATTTTGATAGACCTGATGGATATAATTATTGTTTCCATGATTTGAGGAAGGATGAAATAACCTTGGATAGAAGATATCAAGGGAGGTGGAGTAATGGCATGGGGAGCAGTAAGCTTTTACGGAACTGCTAACCTTAATTTTCAAAGCTCAAGAATGACAGCGAATACTTACAAATATATACTGGAAAAAGCTTTACCTCATTTTTGGGCATTTTTTAATAGACGACGAAAAAAGCTTTAGCTTATTTTTCCGCATTATTCGACGGACAATGATGAATTTTCCATCGGGACGATTAACCGATATATACTGCAAGAATATTTAAAATTTGGATTGAGAGTCAAAATGTAGACCTACTGGCATGGCCACCATATTCACCGGATCTGAACATCATGGTAAACGTGTGGGGATGGCTTTAAAAAAAGGTATACGAAGGAGGAAAGCAATACTCCAACTCGGAAGAAATAGTTCAAGCCATAAAACAAGCCTGGTCCGATATTTGACTAAATTACTTGGAAGTACTGTATAAATCTCTTCATATCAGGATTCTTGAAGTGAAACACTATTAAAAACTATTGTAATAATATGAATAAAACCAAATTAAATTGATTTTTTAAAAAAAAAAAGTGTTGTTTTTTTACTTTTTCAGCATCTATGAGGTAGATTAAGTTACTGTTCGTATACACTAACACAGCAGCATTACAACTGAATTTATCTTCCTTATCCCAATATTTGTTCTACAGCATAAATATAATATAGCCTTCTTTCATATTGCATTTGGGTTTTCCTATAATATTCAAGGGTTTAAAAAGTTTCGTAAAATAAAATGAAGAAACTACCTGGTCGTAAACCCATCTTCGCCGCTTTCATGGTTGGGCCCTTAGCTTGCAAAATCTCTCGCTTAGTTTTATTTTCCAGACATTATTGTATGGGAGCTAAAATTTAGCGCTAGCCGGATACTCGGCTAACGGATATCAACAAATACGAATAATGGCAACATTTTTCTCTACGGGAACCAATTTAAAAAAAAATGTTTTTTTTTTTTCGTTGAAAAGGCATAAGAGTCAACAAATTAGTGGAGCTCTCATAAAGTTTAAGAGTTGCAAACCTTTGAAAATCAAGTATAACATTGGTGGAATAATGCAATGATTATTGTTTTTCGTCTTAAAACGTGTGAATATATTAGAGTTTCACAAGTAAATTCCATAAACGGTAATGCAACCCCTTGCCTGGGCTCACTGCTGGATGTGGATTAGGTGCGACTCCGTGCGAGGTAGGACATACTTATGCCAAGTTGGAGAGCGTCAATTTTTTTTTTTTAAATTGTTGTTTATTTGCGGTTTTTTAACAACTTTGAATTGTTTGTTTTTTTTTTTGTGCTTACGCTAAGGGTTTTTTCCGTAAACGTTACAGTAGCCTTATTGTGCTACGAACACATCGCAAGCATTTGGGTTTCAGCAAGCAGCATCTAGCAATTGCCTATTTCATTGCATCCTGTTAGGTGCTACTTACTATTAGAAAGGATAGAGAGATAGGATAGAAGTGTTTTGGTGCAGTTGTAGGGTTTTTCTCCACGGGTGGTGTCTCGGTGGAGATTGGTGCTTATAAAATAAAATCTAGATCCCTAAAAATAAAACAACAACTGATTTGTTTTAGTTTAAATTTTATTTTTGTTTTAAATATGTAATAAATATATTTTGTATGTTTAATTTTTTTTGTTTTTTTTTGTGTTATTTTGTTTCAATCTCATTTTCAATATACACATATTTGACTTATATACTTACATATAATATATATATGTTTTTTTATATATATGTTTATATAATACGTACGTTTAGTAAAAATAAATTAAAATGTAGCATTTCTAAGACTGCTAATTATAATTATGTAATATAGTTTCATAAAGTCTTTCTTTTGTAATAATAATATTCCGAAAATAATAAACTTAAGGTATGAAATAATACAAAAAAAACATTTCGAAAATAGAAACGTTTTAGTGCTTCTATGGCATTTTAATAATTTTTTTTTAAATTTAATGTCTTACGTTTTAATTTTAGCGTTTCTCATATTTTTTTTTAAATATGGAATACTTTTTAACTTTTTTGTTGTTGTTTATTTCTAAATTTTATTTAAATGTGATCCTAATGTACATTGAGTTTTTTTTTGGTAATTTTATCTTTTGTCTCACCTCATTTCAAATTACGGGTATGCTTGCCATATTATAATGTTAAATTATTATTTTTGTTCTTTATTTATATTCAATAATGCCTATGATTTTCTTGTTTGTAATAATTTCTTATATCTAAAATATATGCGTTTATTAACTTTCAGTTGATTGAACCGTACGTTTTGTCTTTTCCTTTTATCAATCTTATTTTTTGTTTTAATTTTGTTATTTATTCACCAAAACAAATTCTTTTACTATTTTTATGATACATGCCAATTTTTTTTATTATTTTTACAATAACTATTTTTCCAATTGCTTAGTAATCTTAGATGTCGTTTTTTATTCTCTAATGTTTGTCATCGCTTTCGATATATTTGATTTGTCAATAAGTCTTGCGATTATAATTTAAAGTTTCAAGTTTTATATTAGATAATTTAAAATAAACGTTCCTTTTATTTTATTTAACTAAATTAAGTGAATAATTATTGCTGTGACAAATCTCACAAACGAATTATAAGAAGCAAACATTAATGTGGATAGTTGAATTGAATTTTCTTGGAATCATATCATGTCCTAAATGTTAACGACCAGTAATACACAGTTTAAGATATGTGTGCTATAAAACTATTATGGGAATCATTAAGAGATTCAGACATAGAAGCAAAGTTTTCTAAAACGTTAGGGTAGCTATTATTTAGTCTCCTTCACAGAGAACGATACCCTCAAAGTTCAATGTTCCTAGTTTGAAACTTCAAATTTATTGAACTTGAAATGAGACCATGAAAACTATGTGATAGAGTTTAACGACAGGCTATTTTCAAATAATTGATTCCCGAAGTAGATGACGGCAATTGTAACTTTCTGGTTTAATTGTAAAAATGTCAGGAATATTTGTTCAAAATCATTAAATTAGCCAAATGTGTTTAGAAATAGTTTAGATTGCGCAGATTTTGTCAGGTCACAGTTCGCGAGCTGCTTACAAATTATTTCAGTCAGCAGTTCATAGGTTAACTCTGGTCTGGTGGTGAGGAAGCTGACATTTCTACAACTTGTCGACGGAGGAGAATTTGTTGGTTAAGGGTTTTAAACATCTTAACCCTTGAACTTTTTGGGGCATTTTTTCTTAAAATCTAAAGGCCTCAAAATTGGTGACGGACGGACGACTGGGCTAATTTCACAAAAGTTTCGAAGAAAATCACAAATACATATATACATATACATACACATAAAACATTTCAGTTCAACTATGCTTGTCAAAATGTGGAATAATTAGAGAAAATATAGAAAGAAAAACCTGAATGAATAACATAATATACTTACAGGCGCTGGGCTGCCCAAAAAAATCAAAATAAAAACTGGATGAACTGAAACTCGTGGCTTCAATGGCACAGTGGATGAGTGCTTGCCTGAGAAGACGCTGGTCTAGGTTCGAATCCCAGTGGCAGTAAATGGATTTTCGGGATAAAAGGAAAAAACACAGACCAGTACCATAGGAAAAAGGAGTCTGATGATCGTTTGTGGCGAACCGTGAAACAGCGCTGTAACTCCAGCCGTCCACTTCACGTGGTAGCAATGGTAAGAAATATGATTGTTCATTCAAAACAACACAAAGGGAATTGATGTAAACAAACCAAACGGGAAAATTGTGAGATACCACATACAAAACCAGTTAAAAGGTAATACCAATGTTTTTGAATTGTACAAATTATTCATCAAAATTAATTTAACCTTAGGGTATGGGGAACATTTTGTGAAAAGGTACAAATTACTTTAAAAAAATAAAAATATTATTTTTATTATTAAATAAAATATCTATATAAATAAAAAATAAATAAGTATTAAGTATTAACGGCCTATACAGGGCCTCACACTTTTAAGACGAATTCGAACGGCAAATTAACTGGCAATTGATACTCTTGGATGTTTGTCAGATGTTTACAAGATGTGGGGCAGCACAAAATGACTTCAGGTGTAACTTAGCCCAGCGTGATTTCAACCGGGAACCTTTCACTTTCCGCTGAACCACTGGGCCTATTGGTCTATATTGATATTCCATTGACCATTTCCATTACATTAACGAGAAACATAAACTATCTCTGGAGGCGGCTGCAAGTAACCCAAAACGTTAAGTCATGGGTGCTGTAAATTAAGCTTGAAGTCAGTTACATCGACATTTATGTATATCAAGCGTAAATCACATTAAGTGTCGGCACAATTCATCTATGCACCACCATCAAAAATGGCGTCGTTCAGTACCGAATGAAAGAAACTGAACTTTTAGTTAAAAGGAGGCCAGGAGGTCAAATCATCAAGACCACTAAGTAAAAAAATGCTTAAGCTACCGAGGAACACGGAGGCTCAATATATTTTTTCCTGCCAATTATTTATTTGACAAAGGTGGAAGCAAATTCACCAAAATGAAATGAACAACTGCACTTTAAAACTCTTCTGTGATGGCAACAGTGCTTCGAGTTTTAACCTTTCAGCCCTTATACGTAACCACATTTTGTACAATTTGTATTGGTGTATAATTTCCCAACCGATATTTCCTTAAACGGCCCAAGGCCTTGCCGATCTACATCCTTTAAGCAGGTATGCAAAGTTAAAAAAAATATATATAAATGCGAATACCTATATTTATATTTTTAGTAATTGCTGTAATGTTGCCACGAGCTGCTGGTGCGACGACTTCACGACGCGTTTTATTTTAATTGATTCTTAACATTTATCATGTGAAAATAGAATTATGTGTTCCAGTGAAATCGGTTTCTTTTGACACCTCATTTAATTGATCGTTGTAAGAGATGCAAAAAGGATCTATGCTTCAGAAATAATACACATAAATATACATACATACATATATGGCAAATAGGTATTTTTCAATTGATAACTGTACAAAGTCAACTCTGCTTATCTGAGCTACGTAACACAAAATTCGGCCAGTAGTATTTTCTTTACAGTCCTAAAAAAATGTTTGTCACTCAATAACTCAAAAACGGCTGAACGGATTTCGTTGAATCTTTTTTTAAGGTTTCTTCTGATAGCAGCATTTTTAAATCCTCACACTGACACACCCACTGTTTAAAAATAAAACTATTTAACGAATAAATTGATGGAATTGAAGGTCGTATTCCTCGCAAAGCATGTAGACTAAGTCTTTTTTAACAATTCGCCAATGCAGTTGTTTCCCAATTTCACTTTTTGGAGATATTCTTGACAAAATATTTTCCTTGCAAGACTATTCCTGTTCTTGCTGGTCAACAATAATTTGTCGTTTGGATCAAATAAATTTGTCAGCGTCGCATTTGTTTGCTCATTGTTGTTTTTTAGTTAATTTAAATTACTAAAGTCGGGTGGTAAAGAACTGTTCTTGAGTACAATACAACCCTGGACAACAGCTTCAGGCTCATAAAAATGAACACCTTTGCACAACTGCAATAAACTTTTTGAACCTTTTTCCATATCTCAAAAGCTGATGAAATTGGAAACAATATTTCTGGAGCATTTTCTAAACAAAGTTAAGTCTGTTTTGCCAAAACAAATATGTGGCGTTATTTCAGTGCGCCAAAATAATTGACTGCGTCTATCACTTCGTGAACAAGGTTACATCTTGCGGTGCTACAAAAAATATTTAGTTTTTGCTTTATTTGCATGCTGCTTGTCATAAAAGGAAACGAAGAAGGAAATCACACCTAGATAATTTTAACGTTCAGAAACGTTCCCGCCAGTTTACATATAAGTTCGTGGGTTGATACGGCTGAATATAACCAGTGGCGTAAGAGGACTTTCAAACAAAAGTCAATAATAGGAGCCTGCACGTGTTGAAATCGTAAAAACTGAGGCAGACCTATAAACTCCTGGACCACATAAATACAACAAAACCAAAATTTGTTTGGCCTCAGTTACGACGTGATCCGAAACCGGGAGGCAAACCGATACTTTTCGAGGTCCAAACAGTGACCCGAAGGTGGCCAAGTAGGGATGCCGTAAATTGGAATAACAATATTGATTAATGTTAATAGCACTACCAATTGGTCCTTGAAAAAATGAAGAAAGACATTCTATTTGACAATCAACTTATCTGCTTCTATGAACATTTTTAATGCTACAATGTGGTATCAAATTTCTTAAGCACAAAGAAACTCCCGAAGCATTTATTGTTGAAATTTCGCTCCGAACAAAACTCTGCACTATATCGAAATCTGCAGTTGTTCTAAAGTTAGCTAAAGACTCTAAGCTCTAAAAGCACGAGAGGGCCAAGCCGTTCAAAATGATAGGAGCAAAAACCCTGAATACAATAATGCAATCAAAACAGTAGATTAAACAAATTTGTTCTCAAAACAATTGATTGCCTTCTCAGTGTCATTTATGTGTCATCGGTTGTTTAGTTTAGAATTTTACTGGAACGTTACATAAACAAAGTCTCGAAATGTTGTGCCGTGAACATTACAGACAGACTGCCAAAAAACCTAAACTATACAGAAAACACTAAACGTTGTTTTAAAATATCCGCCTCATGGAAGAGGACTTAATATTAAGTGAGTGTCGCTAACAGAACAAGGCAAAAATGAAGGCAAATAAGACATGTGTCTGTTAAAATAAGCCCTTCAAACACCGTGTAGGATCCCGATTTTGAATCACTTTGTCACTCACTGAGACCTATCAAATGCTGTTGTTGCTGTATTTGTGTGATCCAGGAGTTTTAAGACCTGCATCTGTTCGTGATTGTAAGGTAACGTTGATTGAACATGACAGTACCAACTGAGCCGGTCGAGCTCCATTTTCTTCGAGATGGATTCTCTGACATAAAGGCTTCTTCGGATCTTAAAACTTCTTATTCGATGAATCTTTGTTAATCCTGCTTTCATGCGAAGCATCCTCATCTCAACTGCCGATTATTTGCTCTCATACTTTGTGTATGCTGTCCAACATTGTGACCCGTATGTGAGCGCAGGGCACACAATGTCGTCATCACAGCTTGCTTCGCTTTTGATTATAGATCCCAGGTGAACTTGTTGCACTCTTCCAATCATAGAAATGTCTGGAATAGGTCGGAGTGGGCAGCCTTAGAATCAAAGCCTCACGCGCCATTAAGAAATAACAGAACAAAGTTCGTTTATCTTTTTTAGTTCAGATTCAGACTCATCACTCTATTTGGACGCCGCAAGTTGAATTGCACGCCATCGTACGAGGTTCTTAGAATTTTTGAGGGATGGCTATTCAATGTTAGATCAAAGAATAGAAGAATTAAGACAAGAAGCATTAAAAGATGATGAACTAGAAGTTTTATATAAAATCATACTCAATGGATGACCAAATAATAAAAGTAATCTACCGGATATAGTAAAAATCACAATTATGAAGACGAACTTTTTGAATCGGATGGACTTATTAGGAAGAACAAATGCATTGTTATTCCGAAAGGAATGAGAGCAGAAATGCTAAAGAGGCTGCACTGTACTCACATAAGTGTAGAAAGCACCAGGATAAGGCAAGAGATTTAATTTTCTGGCCGGGAAAGTCACAACAAATAGAGAACTTAATTTTAAACTGTCCAACATGCATACGATTTCAGAAAAGTAACCCCAAAGAGAAAATGATAGAACATGATTTACCAACAGGACCGTGACAAGTAAAAGGCACAGATTTGTTTTATTTCGAAGGAAATAGTTACTTAATGGCAGGTCGACTATTACTCATAATATCCAGACATGTCGAGCAAAACAGCAATTAGTATCTGAACATTGCATACCGTTAGTAGTAAGAAACATGGTTACATAAATTACAGTCATTTTATAAACTTTAGTATACTTTCGATTCGGGATTCGGCATTTATTATGAGTCAAATTGAGAAACCAAGGTCATACAAAATACCCCTGAATAGATAATGGAAATAAACCATGAAAATGAATCAAACGGTAAGGATAAAAATAAGACGGTAACAGAAAAAAGTAATGAAGAAATGAATAAAAACATTGATACAGGAATAATGAATGGCATTATGATACTTACGGTAGCAAAAAAGGAAAAGAAAAATATCAAAACCATTTAACTGGAAAGACTATGTTATGTAAAATAAATAATAAAACAAAATATAAAATGTAAAAACTGAACTTTAGGATGCAATGGATTCATGTAGTTCAATAATAAAATCAAACAGAACTTGATTACTGTGAAATTGTAATTGGCTCGTTCAATTTGTAAGGCAACTATCCCTCTAGCTAAACCTCTGTGATTGGACGAATATTACACGTGCATATCAGCTGTTCACTGGAAATTCCCCCTTCGAGCAAGTGAAAGAAATCAACCGTGAAGGGCACAGCCCATAGAATCCGTTGCATTCGTTTTTTCGACGGATCTGTCGGCGTTAACGTAGGTACTTAACGGAAGGATCCGTCCAATAGATTCCTTCGCCAACTTTGTCAGCCGAAACATTGTCACATTGGTCGCATATAATATGCCTTTTGCGTATCCATAATAGCCTAAATACCACTAAATGATCTAACTAGTTAAGATGTCAGTACAGTACAATTGTTCATTTCTCACCTAACTCTCTAGCAGAATTTTTTTTTAAAAAAACATTTCCAACTAATCAGCGGTTGTGCTGCAGTTTCGGTGTGGTGTACTGAACTGTCTGTTAATCGGGAATGTCATAAAGTATAGTAGTTTTCTCTAATTTTCCACCCATGTATGTGCATCTCTCAATTTTGTTATACGTGTACTTCAATTCTATAATGTATGAACTTCGAATATCGACGGACAGTTCATGGACTACCTTAATAGAGAATGCCTGCATTCTATATTGGTCTCCGTTGGTTCAACTGATCCGACGGATTAACGGATTGTATGGGTTGGGCGCTTAATACCTGAGTGAGGTATAGATGTCAAAAACATCTAATTAATTGTGCTTCAGTATTCGTATTCTAAGGGCGTATTCTAAGGACGTATTCTAAGGGCGCATGCAGACGATCGTCTCGTCGTTGTTGACACGCATTGGATGCAATGTACGGCAGGCATATGCTTGCATTGAAAAAGTTAGACATGTATGAATACATTACAAGAATACTCCAACAAGATTCGTTTGTGGATTATTAGGCGGAGAGGAATCTTTGATATAGTACGAATCTTGTACTAGTCTGATGACCCGCTACGTGTGCACAAGGTATAAGTTTTCACTTAATCTGTGAACTTGGCAGCAATAATAGTTGCTGGGCAATGCATTTAAATAACTAGTCGTAAGTAAACTTGCAGGCGAATTGTGTTGCCTTGGAACTTGAACTTGCCCACATGTAAGCTCAACAAACATAATAAAGAGATACATATACCTACATATTCATTCTGATCATGGAATTCGAGAGAACTGCATTGTACAAAGGACGCATTAAAGATAGTAAAATATCTATTAAAATATAAGGAAATGTATTTCATTCATGCATATCTACATTATAAGTAAAGGGAGAAATGACATCTAAACAATTTTGACATCCAGGTGGGCCTAGCGACACATGTTACATCTTCAAGCTGTCCCGCAAGTGTGCATTCAAATCCGTGGCTTGACACGACTGGAGATCACCGGTGTCGTAAAAGGAGGATCGAAAAATCTCGAGAACTCTTGGCTTTCAAAAGGGTTGTAAAGTATTTGGGGCAGTTGTTGCCTCAAATGTTCAAAGTTGATAAAAATTTCATTTGAAAAGGTAAAAGGTAAAAGCACTCGAGCGAAGCTAAGCGGACTTGCATATAAATGGAATTACCAGATCTTTTAGCATTTGTACACTCCGTTCCACGCGTTTACGAACAGGTAGTTTCTTGAATTAATTTTAGGAATTTTTTTAAATCCTTTGATAATATGGGAACAACCAAATGCAATATGAAAAAAGGCTTTATTATTTTTATGTTGTAAAAAAAAAATTGGGATTAGGCAGATAAATTAAATGAAAAAAATTTATTAACTAAGGACGAAATAGCCCAAATTCGACCTAACCAGGAACAAGGCAAATCTATCCGTCTTATAGCCGGTAAGATTGGAAGAGAACCAAATGCTGTTCATAGCTATCTTAAGGATCCTAAGAACTATGGAAACAACTGGAAAGGAAGGGTAAGCCACAACAAGTCAGGATCGACTGGTGATACTGGAAGCTGCTTTAAATTCAAGACTTTCCGTTAGCAAAATCAAGGACAAGCTGAAGTTGAAGCTAAGAGATCAACTGTTCATCACGTGATACTGAAGGCCAACCATATAAGACACCAAAAAATCAAAAAGAAACAATCATTCAACGCAGCACGCAAAAGTACGTATGAAGTGATTTAAATACTTTACTGCACCTTCTACCAATTTTGCTTTACTAAAAAATTGAGAATCAACACAAATGTATGCGAACCAACACAGACTAGTAGGGATGCAGTAATTTGGGAGAGTTATGATCTCTTGTATCCTGATCATAGCCTCGCCGTTAAGGAAGAACTCAAAAATATGGCATTATTCACCCTTATTCCAACTGGCGTTTTTATTCAATGACACGTGATATTTTTTGAAATCGGTATTACATCTGACGCTTTTCAATGTCGATTAACATTACATGGCGTATAAGTTGTGTGGAGCGTAAGTTTAACACGTCATTCGTATTCTAGCAGTAGTAGCAAAAAACCACCAGCAAAACGCTAATGTATGTCGATTACAAATTTGCAAACGTCTAGGAGGCGAATTTGAACTTAGTAAGTTTCGTAAAATGTGTGCATTTATTAAGAGAAAATTACAACCCCGAACAAATAAAACTCTTTGTGAAATTGTTGGGACAAAATGTTTCACTATCAACAAATTTTAAGAGATGTTTCGCAGACCGATGAAGTTAAAGCGGGTGGGAATTTATAGCTGCAATACTTCATTATTTCCGACCACCCGTAAGAGCTGAGAAAAAGAGTTTCAAAATGTTATCATGTAAAACGAGTTTCAAAAGGTAAGCATGTAAAACCTATATTAAAATAAAAACTCCTTTATAGATGTATAATTACAGGGCTTTGATTACAAATAACGATTCTCGTTGCCTGACCATCGTTACTGCCAAAAAGCTATTACAAGTGCCGAGATCGGTCGCAGCTCGGAGGTATCGTTAGCCAAACCACACCATTTTAGCTGTGGTTCTAGGTCCGTTCGCGAACTAATATGCAAACGTAAATTTATATAAACTTTCGAGCAACTAAAAAAAAAACTAAAGGGTTTTTCAATAAGAGCGCTGCAAAAGTTTTTTTTTAAATAAAACAAAAACGGTTTTGGATATCAATGAAATTCTTTATTCCTGTGAAAGTACGTTCGATGCCATTATGTATGGAACTCGATTTCTTTTGCATGGCCACCACGAGCACGCTTGCAGAAGTCCAGACGCTGAACCCAATTTTCGACGGTTTTCAAGCTTAAATCGGCCGATACTGCTGCAATTTCACGTTCGATATTCGTACGAATTTCATCAATCGTCGCTGGCTTGTTGGCATAGACCATAGACTTGACGTAGCCCCACAGGAAATAGTCTAACGGCGTTAAATCGCACGACCGAGGCGGCCAAAAGACTGCACCATTTCATGAGATAACACGGTTTCCACGTGAGATAACATGTTGAGGCCACCGACTCCGAATTTCGGTAGTAAATTTTAATAATTTCGACTCGTTGGCTCGCATATCTTTCCATCATGAAATGGCAAACCTTACTAAAGAGAAATGTCAAAAGAGCGGCAAGAAAGTCGGCGTCGCTCTACTTTTGCAGCGTCCCTGTTGAAAAACCCTTTACATAAACGCGTTCGCGTACTGAGAAAATGGTAAAGAGATGAACGAAAAAAAAATGTACTTTCGTTCATTTTTCTCCACACAGAATTTCGGCTGGTAAGAAAATGAAAACTGTCAAATGATGAAATCCTATGAGTTTGCCACAAAAAAAACAGCGGTTGCTTCTTTTCAAGCCAAACTGACGTTTTTCATTTTTTTACACAATACCGTTCGCGTACTTTTCTTTGAAATGGGAGGATTCTCTCTCGATTTTGGAGATTTGGCAGTTTTCATTTTTCTACACATAAAGTACGCGAACAAACCTTCTGTAAAAATGGAGGGCAAATGACAATGAAGGAAACATTTTTTGTTGACTACTTTTAGTTACTTCGATTTTTAATAAAATGATTTTATTTTAAAATTTTTGGAAATACAAATAATCAGAAAGAAAATGTTTGTTGATATTGCACTAACGGCGTTTGAAGGGCTTATTGGAACAGGCACTCATGTCTAGTTTGCCTTCTCGGAAGACGATTATCAATTTTTCGCGACTATTTAAACAATAACCATTATGTTGTTGAATTTTAAAATAAATTTGCGACAAATCTCTGATCATTTTATGTTTTGGTGTATTTTTGTCTTTTGTCATTAAACGTGAAGTCAATTTTGCCTTATTTGCATTTAGAATGGCAACTTTTTCATGTTTTACCTAGGTCATAGGAATTGCTGCTTCAAAATCGTAAGTCGTGACTCTCGTCTCTTAATTCGTGATCACGCCCCAGGTTTTGTTTGATGTTAAATTCAGAAACTCAGTTAAGCAGAAACTGCTCTTCAACAAGAAGCAGTTGGAAGCCACTAGAGGAGGGTCATTCAAGCAGAAGTATCTCTCCGAAATAGATGCAGTAATTGCACAACTTCTTTATCTTGTTACTGAAGTTGAACCAGGGGGCAATGTTCGGCAATCCAAAATATGCAGCTACAATAGAATGCCATCGATCGGCAGTTCCGGATACTTCTACAATTTTATCCACAACATACCAATAAATTCATCTATCTCTCCAAAAACATCATTCCAACATCCACCACCCTCGACTCAATTAACACAACAGCAATCTTTCTTGAAGGAAACCCTTTCATCAGCGTTATTAACCCATTTTCAGACACATTATCTCGATTTCTTTAAACTTGAGAAAATGTTGGAAGTGCAGAGTGCTTGGACAATGGGGTTAAGAAATCTTTAAAGCGTATTGAAGGCCATCAAAAAGAATCTACCAGATATCAGAGGAAGCGATTCTATTTAAATTTCAAATTACAAAACACCGAGCTGCCGCTATCAGCTATTCCTGTGGAACTCATGTGGGATGCAAAATAACTGATAGCGGAGGCGTTCAAAAAATAGAATAGAAATACTATAACGACACTAACTCGACTTAAAAAATGCCACCTGTTGTTTAATAAAACAGCGGTTGCTTCTTTTCAAGCCAAACTTAGACGTTTTTCATCTTTTCACACAAAAGCGTTCGCGTACTTTTCTTTGAAATGAGGGGATTCTCTCTCGATTTTGGAGATTTGACAGTTTTCATTTTTCTACACATAAAGTACGCGAACGGACCTAATATAAATTTACGTTTGCTTATTAGTACGCGAATGGACCTAAAGCAAATACAATTAAAATGGCGGTCGGGGTGGTTTTCTGTGGTACATAGAACAAATTTATTAAATAATTTGTATTCGAAAAAATAAACATTGTTGCTAATCATATGATACCTGATAACTCAAGCGTGTTTCATATACATATCTAAGCGTTTTAAGCACTCACAGTTCAGAGCATGCTCTACGTCCTCGTGATCGCGCTGGGTGAGTTCCAAAATACATCACATGCGTAGCAGATGCAAAGTCATAAGTTCCAAAACTTGAGCAAACGACTCATCGATAATTGTTCGATGCTTTAATTTGAAATTTGCGTCAAGGTCGCTACCGTATCGAAACTTTTTTTACTTTTTAGAACTCAGCTGCTGTTCCCACGGCAACAAAATATACCTAGGCCAAATAGGCTTTGGTTAAAATAAGTTCTCCACAGACGTATGTATCCAACTAACTTCTATAAATTAAAAGTCCATATACCGTAAAAAGGCAATTTTAATGTGATTTCGAAATACATGGGGCAGCTCAGAAGATAATGAAAGAGGTGAGTCACTTTTTGATTTTCTGTTAATATGTACTTCTAAGACCTGCAATCAAACCAAGCCCTGGATACGGTCGTGGGTGCAAAGTGATGGTTGTATTGAATTGAAAGGGAATTTCGAAACCTTTAAAATGTTTGGGAAATCCAAAGCTGGCAAATACTCCCATGTAAGTCCAAAAGACCTCAGACCCATTAGTCTATCATCATTCGATCAAACGATGGAGCGTTTAATTGATATCCATCTTCGTACGAATATAAACCCGCAACTCCTGTCTGCGGCCCAACATGCGTACTGCAAGGGTAAATCGGTGGAAACCGCGCTCCTCTCCTTGGTACGCACCATCAAATACTCCCTTCATCACAAGGAATAGAAATAAGAATGTGGATGGCTCGCTTGGTGAATTGATCAATTTTTGCTCTCAACCAGCATTATCAACTCAAAACTGGGCAATACATCCGCTAGGAGGTCTGTCAGTATAGGTACGCCGCCTTTCCCCTCCTACTGTGGAACTTGGTGGTGAATAAACTACTGATATGACTGGAGGGGGAGGGCCGCATGGTGATTGCCTATGCGGATGACGTCGCTATTGCCGTTTCTGGAAAACACCTCAACATTTTAAAGGAACACCTACAAAAGGCTCTCAACAAGCTAACAATATGGGTAAATCGCTGTGAGCTGGGTGTTAACCCTCACAAAACCGAACTTGTCCTCTTTTCCAGGAAATATAAAATCCCTCATATTGACCAACCCTCTATTAACGGTACAATCTTAACCTTTTCCGATGAAGCTAAATTCTTGGATCTAATCTTCGATAGGAAGTTAAGCTGGAAACCTAATTTACAAGAAAGAGTCAAAGAGCTACAGCAGCACTTTTATCTTGCAAAAAGCCATTGGCAATAAGGCCTACAACCCCTCATCTCTCACTGGCTATACGTATCGATAGTCAGACCGATTCTGACATACAGGGTGGCTGTCTGGTGGATTGCTTTGGACCAAGCGGTAAACCGTGATAAGCTTAGCAAGGTTCAACGTACCCCTTGTCTGTGCATCAGCGGATCACTCCGAACGACTCCTGCACTGGACATTTTACTTCATCTGACACCCCTCAATATTTTTAGCAGGCAAATAACTCCCTGTTCCACTCTATCAATCTGGACTCAATTGGGTCTCTACCAAGGAACATAGACTACACCATAGCCCAATTACAGTTCGGAAAGTACTTAAAAATCACTATCCCCACCAGATCATTCTGGGAAGATGATGCATTACGGAGGATAAATCGATCCACTTCTTCACCGATGGATCAAAAATTTGTGATGGGTTAGGTGGGGGTGTTTTTTCAAAAAGACTAAATATTTGACCCTCATTGCGAAGATCAATCGACAGTTGATATTTGACTATTTTCAATGTGTGCATTGTGAACGGATTTTGTCAATCGCAGTCAATTAAAAAAATGCGATTGACAAAAATACCAAATGAATCGTTCGTTCACAATAGCACACATTGAAAAAAGTCAATTATCAATTGTTGATTGATCTTCCCAATAAGGCTCTTAGTCTCTCTTTTCGTCTTCCTGATCATTGTAGCGTGTTCCAGGCCTAAATCATGGCGATTAAGCAAGTCTTGCCGTGGCTGTAGAGAAATGTGATATTCACTAAGGACATCCGTATTCACGGACAGTCAAGCCGCGCTAAGGTCCCTGGACTCAGTCTTTTCTCCTTCTAAATCTTAGCCCTAGACTGCCGTTCATTTCTTGAGGAGATGTCAGACCAGTTCAACATTCGCCTCTGTTGGGTGCAGGGGCATAGACATTCCACGGAAATGTAGGGCAGATGACCTCGCCAAAAAAGGAACCGCATTACCTATTTATCTGATAAAGATTTTCTAGGTATACATATCGCTACTTGTTAACTTATGTTTAAGCTATCCGCAGTCGAGAGTACAAACCTTAGGTGGACAGGTAGCGACTAATTTGGACCTACGACGCTCTATGGATTTGATCTCCCTTAACCGACTGCACATTGGGTCGCCTATAGGCGTCATTACAGGACACTGTCTAATATGCAAGCACGCATCAAGGCTTGGCGTCTATTCAAATGACTTTTGTATAAGCTGCAGGGACGAGGAGGAGGAGACTACACCTCACCTTCTCTGTAAATGTCCTGCACTCTCCCATAAAAGCCTTCTTCCTTAGTGAACTCAGTGACTTAGCTAACACAGATTTTAGAAGTCTATCGCGCTGCATTAGGAGCTCTAAATGGTTTAGCGAGTAGATTGTGAAACTCCGCTGATCCACTTGGCATCACAACGGGCCTCATTGGTCTTAGTGTGTTGGCTATTAGCTGACAGCCACCTTTACCTCACCTAACCTAACCATGGGAAATCTTGCGACTTTCGTGTAGTTTTCGAGTGATTTCGCGAAATCTCGTATTTTGATTCGGTGCGATAAAATAACTTAAAAAAAATCCCAATGTGTGCAATTGCACCCTGTCACTCAATCTGAGAATGTGATAACCTAGTACAAAACTCAAAGCAAAAGGCAAGCAAAAGAAAAACATATCCTGAAAACAGAAAGAAAAACATAAACGAAAATTAATACAAAGTATTTATAGCGAAAAATCATGTTTATTTATCAAAAAAAAAAGAGAAAAATATATATGTATGTATATGTACCATTGTCGTATAATATTATAATAATTATTAAGGAAAAGAAAACGAAAATACACATTATGCATTCCTTTTTTGTTTAATATAAATAATATTACATTTAATATAGATAGCATACATTACAACAGAGAGTTTTTCTATGATGATATTTTCGTTTCGTTCTTTTTCTATAGAAAACTTGTTTTTGTTTTATTTTTTAATATTTAATTCCAATGCAAAAATTATTTGCAACTGATATCTCATAGAAATATCAAAATCAAATGAAATGAACATTTTGCAAATTGAAAAAAGAAAAGTATATGGATGGAAATTAAATAAGAAGGAAAATAATAATGCGCTGTATACTACTCTAATTAACATATTTAACATTATTTTCTTATTTTTCTTTTTTTATTATTTAACTTTAATTCTTGTTTTTACTTTAATACTTCTTGGTTTCGAGTCTTTCTTTGATCCACAATAATGTCTGCATATAGGGGCTGTTTTTTTTTCTTATAAAACGTGTGTTTGTTTGAAATGAGAACAAAAAAAACACAAACAATTAACATTAAATTAAAATTTATAAAGAAAAAGAAACTAAAAACGATTTAATGTCTTCAACTTTTTTTCTTATTTATGTTAAACAATCTGTTTGTTTGTTTTTAATATTTAAATTAAAATTAATAATCCTACGAGTAGTTCTTAATATTAAAAGAACATGTTTTTTTTTTGTTTTTTTTTGTTTACTTATTCATAGTTTTCTTTATAAATTCTCATCGTTAGCAAGATGCCATGGAGTTGATTGAAAATATGTAAATATCCATCTAACAAAGACGAAAATTGTAAACATCTCGCTAAGGATGAGAATTTATCCAAATGGATGTAGGTTTTTTTTACACGATAATAAAAAAAATATATTGTATGATATAAAATGGCGTAGTGGGTTTGTTTTCTGCTTTTAACTCACAACATCTTGAAAGTGTATCGCATTTCGCATGATTAAAATTAATTAAAAGCAAAGAACGAACAGTATGGATGAATTAGCTTTTTGTAATGAAAAATTAATTCTCTTTGACAGAAAAAAAAGAAAGAAAAAAAAAACAACAAAAAATGGTGGATGTGTTCATGCGTAGTTGTAACCTAGCAGCTTTGTAATATAATTATTTGTTTGTAGTTTATTTAGTTGTTGCTGTGGTGTTTTATATTAATTTAAGAGAGCGAATAAAAAAAATGTTAGTGGTGTGTTGTTTTATTTTACTGTGAAACTAATTGTAGTTCGGTTATGTATTTTTGTACTTTTGGCAACGAAGTTTGTTATCATTTACTTTTCGTTTTTCTAAAAATATATAATTATTGCGAATAGGAGGACAATATTAACGATCGTCCGTTTTTGCAAATGATAAGAAATATTAAATGGATGAATAGAGCTTAAAGAGAAACTACTTGAACAAAGTTTAATCGTTTATTGATGTTTGTGGATGTTGTGTAAATGGTATGTTTTATGCTGACGAGGGGAGATTATAGTCTTAGGATGTGAAGTTAATGCGTGATCCTTTTTTTGCGAATTTGATTCAACTTTTTTTATGGCACAGCGCACGCATTTGCGTTATATGTATATATATTTTTTTTTAATATTTTTTTTTATTTTTGTTTTAAATCACAATCATTGAGCAGTTTTTGTTATGTTGGGAGCAAAGTTGTCCTGCCCTCCGACACCTAGGCCTGGGAGGAGGCCGTCGTGGATGTTGGACTACTGTTGCCCTCTTGATAGGGCCCAGTCACCACACATGGATGCATGGGGAATAAAGTTGTCCACGAAGTAGTTGTTAGGGTCGGTGCACGGAGGACCATTTTCTCGTTTTTTGACTGCTCGTGATTGGAGTTTTTTTTTGCCTTGCTATCGCCGTCTTTTTTGCGCTTTGGCTCGTGATGGCCATCGGATTTGCTACTGTTGCCTTCCTTTCGGTTACCATTACCACCACTGCATTCAGCATCTTCAAGATCATCTTCATCGATGGGTTCTTTCTTTATTTTTGTTTGGCCTTCTTCTTTGGCTTTCGCATCGGCTTCGGTATTAATCTTTTTAACGCGCATTTTCTCCTCCCACTCATCGATACCGTGACGAGTGCGGTTAAGGTTGCGATGTTGGTAGAAAATCAATGTCATGCGAGTTGGATGATGCCGGTTGGGCTTTTTGACAGCTGTTGTGGAATGCATCTCGTGTTTGGCACATTCGATGAGAACGCTTCCGTGATTGAGAGCGATTGCCACACCACCCATTTGCGGATCTTGGAATGCTTCAAGGTTTTCATTGATTTCGGTAACTTCGCCGATAGGTTCCGCTTTGACCGTGGCTCCACCACCATTGTTTACATTTGGCGGAGGTGTAAGGTCGGTTTGGGGAGTTGGTTGTTGCATTGACGGTGGCTGTTGTGTCGGTGGTGCCACCATCTGTTGTTGTTGGTGTTGTTGTTGTTGCTGCTGCTGCTGTTGCTGCTGCTGCTGTGCATTTTGCGAATGTTTCGCATGTGCGTTCGATGGCGGTTGATGGTGTTGCTGTTGCTGATGTTGTTGTTGTTGCTGTGTCTGTGGCGCTTGCTGCTGATGATGATGCACTGGCGATTGCGTCAGCGACTGTAGATGATGATGATGTGGATGTTGTTGTTGCTGTGGCGGCAGGGTGGTCTGTTGATGGTGTGGATGAGCTGTGTGTGTCACTGGCGGTAGCGCTGTTGGTGTGTAAGCCGCCTGCTGATGATGCATTGCGGCAGCGGAAGCTGCATGTGGTGGGAGGGGATGCTGCGTCGATGTGGACGGCGGATACATGTTCCAGTTAGGTGACGGCGGTGGTGGAGTGGGCGGTGGCGTCTGCTGCGGATACATACTGTACGGAGAGTAAGGCTGATGATGATAGCCGTAGTTGTAGTTCATGTTGTTATACGCATCGTATGGTGAGTAGGTCGGCGGTGGAGGTGGATACATCTGATAGTTATTTGGATACTGCGAGTATTGATAATCTGGTGGTGGCTTCGGCTTAACGAATCCTTCCTCCAGGGGAGGAGGCCCTAAGTTGCTGATTGGTGTCAACGGGGTGAGTTTGCTACTCTCGCTCAAGTTGTTTACTATCGTCGTCGAATCGGGATTCTCTTCACTACCTCCGCGACTCTTCACGTCACCACGTACATCTTGAAGTTGTGTTAGTTGATTGCCTACCGGTGGCAGGTGATTGTTAAAGTTACCATAACCGTCGTGATGTTGGACAGCGGTGGGAGCCGGTGGCAGAGGCGCTTGATGATGATGACTATTCGGTGTATTGGGAGTCATTGGGGCATTTGGCGGCGTCGTCAAGTTAGTCGCCACGGGATGTTGTGCCGCTGGATGAGTGGCCGCCGCAACAGGATGAGCCGCTGGATGAGCCGCTGGATGAGCCGCAGGATGAGCCGCAGGATGAACCGCAGGATGAGCCGCAGGATGAGCCGCTGGAGGAGGTGGCCAGTTGCCGTAGTAGTTGCGTGAATCGATGTAGGAACCCGTTTGATAATCGTAGGAGTATGGTGAGTCCAAGACAGTGCTGGAAATCTGATTCGACTGCAGCTGGGCATCTGTGAAGGTGTCAATCATTGTCGCCATGTTCATGAGACTTGAATTTGACGACATCAAATTGTTGTTACCTCCATTGTGGGCGTTATTAACGGGCGGCGTTGAGAACGCACTTCCCGCCGGACTGGGATTGTTGGTCACTGGCGTTTGACATCTGGGAGATGGCGTAGATGGAGGTGCCAATGGCGTTGATGGTGGATTCTGCTGCTGTTGTTGCTGGTTCTTATTCGCTTTCGATTTGGATTTACTAGACTCCTTTTTCGTTGGCGGTGGAGGATTCGGTGTCACTGGGGGTTGCGGTGTTGTTTGTTGCTGTGGTGGTACTGCAGTAGCACCTTCAGCGCCTTCTTCGCCCTCTTTACGCTTTTTTCCATGCCTTCGACATGGTACAAGCGGTGTGGATCTTACACGGACTTCACAGGGGTATCTACACAAAATAAAATATAACAAAAATACCCGTTAGGTATGCTTTTATCTCACAACAATACTTTCAAATCTGAGTCTGACAATCAAAACTCAACGCTACACTCACTTGTCGAGGACTTGCACAGCACCAGTGCGATGCTTCTCCTTTTGTCCCTCGGCATTATCGAACTCATCCGTTGCATCCATGGTGTACAGCGGTAATACATGAAACTGCTCGTCATCTGGTTGTCGACCATCACGATTTGATGGCTTCAGTAGAGCCACTTGTACCGTACAACCATCCTGCATATTGTGCAAGTCTCTATGAGCATGTGCACAAAAATCCAGACAGGCTGTAACACCCGAGAATGGCTTGCCCGGTTTTAAACCGAGTCTACAGTCGGGCGCTTCCTTCTCGTACTTTGTTTGATTGTCATAGGAACGTGGTGCGATTTGTTTGAAAAGCGGTGCTAATACAGTGGCCAGCAGGTTCATGTGATCTTCGATGGCACTCTCTTCGTTTTTCACCGAGAGACGGAACTTTCGAACGGTCTTGGAGCGTGCGTATTTACAACCATTATAATACATGGACCAGGAACACCCAAAGCTATAGGAGGCACCAGATGTTTCGGGATCGAGACCTGAATCAAAAAGATGCGTTAACATTTATGCATTACATGTCTTAAATAAAGAAACTCACCCTGACAAGCACATGTACGATTTTCGTTGGTAGCACAACGGCGTGTTGTCGGCAGTCCGTACTTGTTTAGCTTGCCAATAAGATTTTTATAAGCGTTATCAGCTTCTTGGCGAGGCATACCATCCCAGGCCACCATGCAGACGACTATAAACGCTGCTAAACATCTAAAGTGCACAAAGTGTTAGTGAATGCGAATACGAAAAAAAGTGAACGTCATTAAAAATGTAAAACTTACTTGTGACCCTGTCGCTTCTTGACAACGACAAGAATCTTCTCTTCAGGATCCGCCCGACGGATAATCCATTTGGCCACGGGACAACCCTGTGTCGTTTTGCCCTCTTTGCCGGTGTACACAATCTTCTCAATGCGCAATTGTCGGCCAGAAATACCGCATCGATCTTCGATTTCTTTACGCAATTCAGCCAAAGTCGCTGAAGATCCTGAAAAAAAAAGTATTAAGAAAACTCCAAAAGTTGATATGCATATGTCTGTCTTACCTAAATGGGTGTAATAGCTCCCGGGTTCTGGTGGATTTTTATCCGAAGAAAAACAATCACACTCTGGTATTTCAGCCTTGTTGCCCTTCTCCAGTCGATCGGTTGTATCAAACATTGGGTTGATTGTTTCTCGTTTTACAACCACTTCGGCCGGCACCGATGACGACTCTTCACTGGCATTGTCATCACCGGCGTTCTTCTTTTTCGGAGCCTTTGGCTCGCCATTCTCATCAGTCTCTTCATCCTCATCATCAAGGATTTCATCTTTCGTCTGAATACCCATACAAGAGCCATCTTTCAGATGCTCGATTGTGGGCACGCGCGTTCCACCTTGTCGACAGCAGGAAAAACCGACAATATTCTTGATTGCTGCGGGTCCGCCTTCACCAAGGAATGGATAATCGGTAATTTTGTCTACATCGTCGCTTGTTTGAAGTTCGGAGGACTTGTCGCCTACCTGCATCATGGAATATCGATTGGGAGGTATAGGATATGCATGTGCGGGAATCTCCTTTTCGTAATTCATCGGCAGAGGGATGATGCTATTCGCTTCGTGCTTTCGATCCAAATCCATTAGGCTGTGGCCCGACTTCGAGCCGGAACTGGAAGATTTCGTCGCATTGGAAGATGGCGGACAGCCAAAGGAAGACGGCGTTGATGATGACGAGTGGGGTGGCAGCGGCGGTGGCGGATGCTGATAACTGGGCGAGAAATTTTGCTGATAGTTATTCTGGTGCTGATACCCTGCGCCATAATAGGAGGCGGCAGGATTTTGATAACCGTGTTGCTGCTGATAGTCATGTTGTTGTTGTTGTTGTTGGTGTTGTTGCTGCTGCTGCTGCTGCTGTTGTTGTTGCTGTTGATGGTTGGGCTGGTTATTGCCACTGCTCGGCTGAACCTCATTTTGGCAATAGTCTGCGTATTGTATAAAGTTTTGATAGTTGCGTTCGTAACCCTCCATTTTGTTATTTTGCTGGTGTGGCATGAGGCCAGGCTCTTGCTTTATCATGGGATATTGACCCTGCGGATTCATGCCAGGGTAACATACGTTCGGTTCAGGATGGTGGCCATAGCCTGACATTTGCGGATAGCTGGGCTTTTCAGTTTTTATGTCTACCTGATGAGGTGAGCCTCGCTGATGGTGGTGTCCGCGCTGAGAATGGTGATGTTGAAGGCCACTACCTCCGCCAGGATCATTGCTGTTCTTGTCAACATCCGCCGCACTGTGGCTTTTCTTCTTCGATTTACTACTGTGAGATGTGGTTTGGTGTTGGTGTTGTTGATGTGGTTGATCCGAGTTTTGGAAGCCGCTCGGTGGTTTCTTGAACGAATGACCTTGTGGCTTCCAAATTTGATCGCCACCACCTCCGATTGGTTCTGTTAGTGTTGCACTAGCTGCTACTGCTGTCGCTGAAGGTTGTTGATGCGTTTGCTGTTGTTGCTGTGGTACACTAGAACCACTGACGTTCAAAGCTGAATCGCCTCGGAGATGGTGGCTATACGATAAAAAATGACCGGTCTGGTTTTGGGATTGCCCATGAGCGACACCAGCCGCAGATGGACCAGAAGGCGCTTGCATTTGCACGTCAGCACCTTGTCCTACGTCCTTAGGATCGTTCTTTCGTAGGATCATCGATTTTATTCGAGTGTTTAAGTTAACACGCTCTGCCTGGTTAAACATTTCGTCTTGAGCACTAGGTTGCTGTTGCGGTTGTCCATTCCAGTTCCAGTCTTGTGACATTTGAGCATGACTGGGCGAGGAGATGTGATTAGGCTGGGTTTGCTGCTGATTGGGCGTGTGCATCCCCTGATGAGGATTATGCAACATCTGCTGAGAGTTATGATTTGGAGACGGCGGAATTGGATATTGTTGCATGTTATTGCTGCTGTTACTGTTGCTACTGTGACTGCTTGGCGATTGAGGAACATGATTTGGTGACTGAGAGACATGTCTTTGCTGCTGCTGTTGCATATGCCCTCGTGTCGGTGATTGTGGAATCTGCTGTGTTGATTGCTGTTGATTTTGTGAGCTTTGTGCTGATGGCGGATGCATGGGTGAGGATGACTGTTGTTGCGTTTGCTGCTGTGCGTTCGAATTAGAGCTCTGCGGACCAGCTGTTGCGCCAGCACCACTTCCTGATCCAGTTGCTTGCTGTGCTACTGCTTGAGTTCCAGTTGATTGATTACCGCTGAAGTCGCCTGAATACCCGTTACAATTGAGTGAGCGCGGCGGAACGCTGCTCACCCGCGGATATCCAGGCGTGTCGTTTCCCGACATAGTTTTATTTAAATCAGAGGCAGTTGCCACCTGCAATTGATGCTGTTGCGCTGCTGAAGCTGATGAATTGGACAAAACCGCTGGCGATGGAGCTGGAGCTGTTGACACTTGTCCAGCATAGGTCACAGTCGGAGCAAAACTAACACTTTGCAATGACACTTGATTTATTGGCGAAGCAATCTGTTGTGTTTGAAATTCATAACGCTGCACTGGAGCTGCATACGTCCTTCCATAGTTCGGATCAAACCCGAGGCCAGTCTGCACATATCCATTTGGTGGTTGGTACGTATAGCTTTGGGGTTGAAATTCCAGTGAATTTAGCGATGTTATTGCCGGACTATTTTGTGGAATTTGCTGGATGAATTGATTTTGCCAACCTTGAGATGGATCAGCCTGCCACGTTGGATAGAAGGCCATTGGTGCCTGCAACGAAAAAGCATGCATTGATTAATTAATGTTAAATGCATACTAATTAGTTTTACATGCTTGGCTATACTTGTTAATGACATACTTTTTGCCTTGCTTTGTAGGTATTCATTAAATGTACCTATCCCTAAAAATAAGCTCATTAATGAATGAGGCATCAAACGACCTGGGACCATCGACAAATGCGAGGCGCAACGACGCATAAGAAAGAAAGAGCGCTCAAAACTTAAAAAAAAGGATACAATGCGGGGGGCTCTAGGCAGCCTGAGCCGGAGGAAGTGATGCAGGCGAAGAGTGGGAATTAATGGGTTCGACGATAACGCATCTCCTTCTCTTCTTGTCTACGTGCAATACAGTCGACGGACGGTAATGTGTGCATATTGATAGATTTTGCTTTGTGCCAAATGACCCTGGCAATTTAACAAAACATCTTTGATGCTTTAATGATAATTCGTGGCCTCTTAATTGCTTGTCTGTTGAAAATTACAATTATGTGTAGTCGGACTGAGCAGCAAGTCGTAAAAGGGATTGTTCGTGCACAACATGAACCATGACAAGCGAATTATTTCAAATTATCTTCTTTCACGATCATTGGCGCCAAGTATTAGCCTAATTGTAAACTCATCGGAAGAGTTGCCAATTCTTAAAGTTCCGACAAAAAGAAATATAATAATTGTGTTTGATTGAAACTGTACAAAAACCTGCGCATATCCAAGTGACGGCTAAAACGAGTTGACTAGAAGTTGGCAAGCACATTGGTGTTTTAAAATATTTAAAGTGGGTCCTAGTGATGGAACTTAATATAGGGTTGCCATAAATATTTTGAAGAAACTAGTTATCGACCTTGAAAATTTCGAAATAACCAGGACCCAAATATAACTATAACGAGTACAGAAAGGCGGTTGATTGATGATAAAGTCTTCAAAAACAAATCCTGCCAATCTCTTCTTATAGATCGTACACGAACTTCCACAGCTCTCCTTCAATAGTTGTCGTGGTGAGACTAGTTTTTCAGTTTTTTCTTTGTTTTTTTTTTTGTATATAATGTACGTGCACTAAAGGGATTTTTTAGTACCGTTTTCATATAATTGCTACACAGCGCGCGTGTTAAAGGAAATTAGGATTAGAAGAAAAGGAGAGATGCAGATGCACGTTGGTTTTAAATGTTTGTAGGTTGTGATGTGAAGGAAAAATAAAGCGTAATTTTTTTTAATTTATTTTATGAATTAAGTGATCTTCAGCGGTTTCTAATTGAAATCGTTTTCTTGTCAATGTGAAACCTTTGTGTGTATAATCTTTTAAAGTTATTTATAACAATTAATTAAATTGACCTTATAAGTTTTACAAAAAATAATTTGTTCTGCAAAACACATCACGGGGCACTTTGGACGAAAGTACAAAGGGCAGTTTTAACACAAGTCGAGTGTGCACCATTTTGAATTTTAGTATGTAATAATTTAAAGCTGAAACAGGAAATTTGGAAACATTTAAAGAATGGTTAGTTCTAAACAAAAAAAACAACAATTAAATACTACGAACAGGTATGATTATAACGACCCAATACTTAAAAAATCTCTCCAAGACATTTAAAGCAAATCATGTTGTCATAAACTGCAAGACTATCAGATTTCGACTGTTTTTCAATAGCCGTAAAAGCTTATACATACCACGACCACGGCACGCTGGCAACGGCCGATGATGTCAATATCTCCCGTATACCCCAGTTGAAAAATTCATGTCGAAAGGGTCCCACCCAGATGGCCATGATGGGGCACAATCGTCTTTTTGAGGCAGATTTTTAAATAACTTTTTTGATGCTTTCAGAGTGTTGCTTCTGCACTTAAATTGTTGTAAATTGTATTCCTCTGGAAAGATGCAACTCGAAAGCTTTTTCCAAAGTTTCCTTGAACTATATAAAAATTGTTCTATATAAAGACGTCTTGGCAGTAGCCGGTGCATCAGTAGGTGCTGAGTATTTGCTGTCTGTAGGACGAACAAATGATGCATTTCAGGGAATTATTTCGTTTAACTCCTCCGAACATCTCACATTGAACTATCTTTTAAAAAAAAAGACAAAGGTCAGGGAATAGTATTTGTTGAGCTAGTGTAGCAGTTTGAGATTTGATGTCTGGGTCATCAAAAGCCTTAGAATATTGTAGGTTATTTTAAGAGTATTTAAGAAGCCGGACTCCAGATGTGGAGCAATTCTTAATTCCAGGGGCCTTTTTCTCAGATTAGGGAAATGATGTAGCTTTTGCTGTCAAACATCGCTTTTAGTAAACAAACTCAAATATATCATACATTTGATATAGCAGAATTTAAATTTGAAAGTTATTTTAAGTGAATATTTCAAAGCGAAAATAATAAGGCTACGATGAGACTATATGCCATGTTGTCATTTGTGTGACCGCAAATATATGACCACTACATCTGTCAAAATTACAATTTCACCGGAAAATGCTCTACTGTTCATATCAGCCATATGATTAACTGTAGAAAACTATTTGTGGTCACACTTTTTGACAGAAAATGCCCAAATTGGTTGTCAAGCAACTACAATTTAAAGAGGGCAAATAGGATATTGTTTTTTTTAAGCATTTCAAGTCCTTACATATTGATATAACTCCTGCTAAGGAAAAGTGTGTCATTTGAGCTAGACGAGAATTCTCATTGTTGAATTCTTAAGGTTAATGATGTACCAACAGAGTTCAACCGAGTTAAAATTCAATAAAAACTGCCCAATTCGGTCTGCAAACTACCAGAAGCCCTTAATTTGGTAAAGGGTCCCGGTTAAAAATAAATAAATAAATATTAGGTATTAACGGCCCTTACATGGCTACAATTTTAATTCGAATCCGAAGGGCAATTGAGAAGCTTCTCAAGCCAATCGATACTCTTGGATGTTTGTGAGAAGTGCACAAGAGAAGGGGTTCTGGTTACCAATTGAAAAAAAGAAGGTTTTTTGATCATAACTTTTGCATTTCTATCTCTAATCAATCAAAATATATGTCAAAGATGTTTGCTAGAGCTTTATATCTGGCCTTGACCCTTTATTAAGGGGGGCACCGTGTGGACGCTGGAAGCGCAACACTACAAGCCCTTACTTTGGAAGGGGGTTACCTATAAGAAAAAGGTTTATTGATCTATGCTCGTATGATTTGGTCTCTTAAGGATCATGCTGCACTGTTAAAATGTTTGTCAGGGCTATAACACCGCACTACATGGCTCTTGGAGTGGGCCCACTTCCTGGTCGAGGAACTTCTGCGGCAAAACGACATATAAATGCATTTGACACCCCATGCATTGTCCCGACACCATGACTAACTTTGCCAGGCCAATGAAGGGTTAACAGTATTTGCTCTAGTGAACACACTTGATTGCAATTCGTACGACGCATAAATGTGCGCAATCGTCTAACAATCAAAAGTCAACACTGGTTCTATATAGGCCTTATTTCCACGAAATAGGGATCTCCCATATTGGCGTACCTCCGTACAATAATTTGTAATATTTCCTCATCTGCAAAAGGGAGATCCATTTTTTGTTTCAGTTTACTTTAAAAGTTATTGAAATTATATTTATTTAATTAAATAAATTGTTTGTAGCACGCCCGAAACAATTCACATTCAAAAACAATGAAATGTCAAGTATCAAGAACATTCATTTCATAGAGCAACAGCTGCTTAAAAATGGCATATATTCCTCAGGCTTGGAGAGAAGTGAAAGTGGTCTTTATACCAAAAGCCGGGAAATACTCCCATGTCAGCCCAAAAGACCTGAGACCTATTAGTTTATCATCATTCCTCCTCAAAACGTTGGACTGATTGATATCCATCTCCGTACCAACATAAATACGCAGCTTCTATCTGCGTCTCAACATGCATACTGTAAGGGTAAGTAAGTTGAAACTGCCCTTCACTCTCTGGTACGCACTATTGAATACTCCCTTCATCACAAGGAGTACACTATGGTTGCTTTTCTGGATATAGAAGGCGCCTTTAACAACGTGGGTACATCTGCAATCACGGATGCACTGACAGCACTGAATGTGGAGGGTTCGCTTGGTGAATTGATTAATCTACTGCTCACAAGTCGGATTATCAACTCAAAACTGGGCGTTTCATCCGCCAGGAGGTCTGTCAGTAGAGGCACGCCGCAAGGCGGGGTCCTTTCCCCCCTTCTCTGGAATTTGGTGGTGAATGAGCTACTGATATACCTGGAAGGGGTGGGCTGCAGGGTGATTGCATATGCGGATGACATTGCTATAGCCGTCTCCGGGAAGTACCTCAATACTATAAAATAACTCATGCAAAACGCTCTTAACAAGCTAAAAAAATGGGCTAATCGCTGTGGCTTGGGTATCAACCCCCACAAAACAGAATCAATCCTCTTCTCCAGGAAACACAAGATTCCGCACATCGACCCACCCTCTATTGGTGGTATAAGATTAGTATTCTCTGACGAAGCTAAGTTCTTGGGTCTTATCTTCGATAGGAAGTTAAGCTGGAAACCCAACATACAAGAAAGGGTAAAAAAAGCCTCAGTGGCACTTTTCTCTTGCAAAAAAGCCATTGGCAACAAGTGGGGTCTACAACCCCGCATAACGCATTGGCTATATGTATCGGTCGTAAGACCGATTCTCACATATGGGGTTGCTGTCTGGTGGACTGCCCTAAGTAAAGCTATAAACTGTGCTAATCTTGGCAAAGTCCAACGCACAGCAGGTTTGTGCATAAGTGGAGCACTCCGTACCACCCCCTCTGCAGTACTAGATATCCTGCTACATCTGTTACCACTCGAAATTTTTAGTAGGCAAACAGCAGCCTGTTCTGCTGTCCGCCTTAAGGCTACCTCGCAGTGGGTTAACAATAACATTGGCCACACCACCATTCTGGACTCATTTGAGTCTCTACCAGGAAACATAGATTACACCATACCCCAATTACAGTTTGGAAAGAACTTTCAAGTCACTATTCCTTCCAGATCATTCTGGGAGGACGCTGAATTTGAGGAAGTTAAAGCGATCCACTTCTACGCCGACGCCGATGGATCAAAAACTAGTGACGGGGTTGGTGGCGGCGTTTTCTCCGAAAGGCTAAATCTGAGTTTCTCTTTCCGTCTTCCTAATCACTGTAGAGTATTCCAGGCGGAGATTATGGCGATAAAAGAAGCCCTGACGTGGCTGAAGAGAAATGTGATATCCACAAAGGATATCCGTATCTTCTCGGACAGTCAGGCCGCGATCAAGTCCGTGGATTCAGTATCTTCAAACTCCATTGCAGCCCTCGACTGCCGTTCATCATTTATGGAGATGGCGGAGCAGTTTAACATTCACCTCTGTTGGGTGCCGGGGCATAGAGATATTCCAGGAAACTGCAGGGCTGATGAACTCGTCAAAAAGGGAACCAAACTCCCCCTCTTACCTGAAAAGGGTTCTCTGGGTATCCCAATCGCTACCTGCAAACTTTTATTCAAGCTATCTGCAATCGAGAGAACAAACCTTAGGTGGACAGGTAGTAATACATGTCTAGCGACTAAGCACATCTGGCCAAAGCTGGACCTGCGACGCTCTAAGAGTCTGATCTCACTAAACCGACTGCATATTAGCTCCACTATAGGTGCCATTACAGGGCAGTGTCTGATAGGCAAGCACGCATCGAGGCTTGGCGTTTATTCTAACGATTTCTGTAGAAGTTGCTTGGACGAGGAGGAGGAGGAGACTATACTTCACCTTCTCTGCACATGTCCAGCTCTCTCCCATAATAGAAATCTTTATCTGGGAGATTTCTTGCTTAACAATCTTAACGACTTAACTAACGCTGACATTAGAAGTCTATCGCGCTTCATAAGAAGCTCTAAATGGTTTAACTAGTAGTGGGGAAACCCCTCGATCCGTGTGGCATCACAATGGACCTAATCCTGGTCTAAGTGTGTCGGCCTTCTGTTGACAGCCACTTTAACCTAACCTAACCTAGAGCAAAGGCTTAGAACACTTCTAATAGAATCTGAGTAAGAGAAAATTGAATGTGATGTATGTTCATGAATTTGCTGTATGTTGTCTTGTATGCGATGCATGATCTAAGAAAAAGGCCAGTGGCCAACTTAACTAATTAAGGAGGAGTTGCTTTGAAGACAAGTACCTCCTTGGTCTGAAAAGGCAAATTAGCTTTAGGGAAGTAGACTTTGCAGTATCAGGTATAGGTTAGGAAATATGCCAAGTTACCCCGAGTTTACTATGACGCCAACAAGATGCATTTCGAATAATAGGTTTGCCATCCATTTGAATCTGAGGAACAGTGGAAGTATTCAAATCAAACTTCAAAGAACAATTAATTCAATTATGAAAACTTCACACTAACTTTGTTATTTTCAGGAAAAAAAATTATGTTAATTAAAAAGTCATTCTAACTTAATTTTTAATTTGCATTTTAAAATCAATGGTTAACAACTCTACTAAATTTAATTTAATTCAATTTGACCACAATCATATACAATCAAGCATTTTTGTTTCAAAATAAAAGAAAGAGCAATGGTCGTAGGTAATGTACATACTAAAATTTCCGGGCTCCAAGCTAAGAAAAAACAATTTTATAGATCTCGATGATATAATCACAAAATAATAAATTTAAAAAAAAGTACAATATCTCATTTAGTTTTCGAGCTATTGAGGTTTTGAGTTTAACTTGAGTTTTTGAAAATGTATATCCTACCGTTGCCAAGGATATATGCATTTTGATACATTCCTGAATACTTGTCGTAGACCCCTAATGTTACATCTACGAATATAATGTCGATCTAGTCATGTTCCAATTTTGAGGCGTTTAAATCCGAGTAAGAAAATCAAATTTAAAACATATCCCCCGTATTAATAATAAACCCCTATCCGCTCGTTAACTGATGTGTTAGCCAGTACGAAGTTAAGATATTGAAGCGCTTGTTCAATGGTCCTATTAATAATAAAAAGTTCTTCATATAATAACTGACTGTCGTTAACTAAGAAATGGTACGAAATTAGAAATCGTTAAGTAGTAAAATGTATGAAAATTCGTTCAGTTATTGCATCAAACCGTATCCACCAAACCCATTATTTCAAAGATTCGCTAAACAATGCTGTCAGTTATTTTTGCATTCAACCGCAATAGCTTAAAATTTATCAACTCGTTAAACAACCTACATCAGTAAGTTTTTAACCAGCGGATAAATTCCAAAAATCTTATCTTATTATTAATAATGATTTTGATCTTACTTACTGAACAACAGTGAGTTAGGGTCAACAACTTGTTAAATATTCATTATTAATACGGAGGATATTCTCTTGGGCCCAGAAATGAACAATTGTAAGGGTTTTTAAATCCCCACTAACACGCCCACTATTAAAAAAAAAACAGTTATCACCATTTTTTTTTCTATAATTTGCATGTGTTAAAGGTATTAATAACACCCTTAAAAAGTAGATTGTATTTCCCTGTACGTCCCAAGGTAGGTTTAAGGTTGAACTGAAGCGCATTCCTAGGGGTGTAATGCAGCTGGTTATTTCATTGTGGTGGAAATATCGATAACACAACAATGGACAATAGACATTACGACGATGGTTAAGAGAGTCAAGCGATTTCGCGATATCTCGATCACAAATCAGTTTTATAGAGCGTTATTGAATTCTGCCTAAAAGCTCCAAATATGTGAATGGGGCAACAACCCAGATATCAGCGCTTTTCTTTCTTTTTTTTTATAATTAGCCTGCACTGAAGGGATTTTTTTTTATTTTTCTGTAATTGATACAGTACCTTTATAATGTTGCCACAGCGCATGCATTTTCGTTGCTGCAAGCAGCACCCAGAAAATGATTCATTGCCTGTTTTTGGGTGCTGATTACTACTGAAAGAATAGGAGGATAGGAAAGAAGTTTTTGGTGCGATAGGGTTTTTTTCTCCACAGGTGGCGCCTTAATTGCTTAAGGGAGATTTAAATTTGTTGTGTGTATTCAATTTTACAAAGCATGGCTCTGGTCGGGAATCGAGCACACGACCTGCCAATCACTTTGCGAATACGCTACCATCGCACTATTGCCACCTGCCTGAGTTGCACAAAAGTTAGCTTAGCTAATAGCTAAAAAGCTACAACTAAATTAGCTGTAGTTTCTTTGCACGTACATAACTAAACCATAATTTTAGTTGTAGTTGCCACAAATTTTGAACCTAAATTAGTTATTAGTTGCGAAGTGTAACTAAGCGTGTTTAGTTATGAAAAATTAGTTGCCAGAGTGTAACTAACAATAATTAGCTTTAGTTTTAGCTTTTTAGCTATCGATTGAACACAACTAATAATTTTTTTCAAACAATTTAATCCGAAAAGGCTTTCAGGAACAGGAGCGATTCTTTTATTTCGTTATACATTTTCTAGTTTTAATTATGTTTAATTTTAGAGATTATTATGTCCTTACGAAACACGGGGAAATAGTGTGGAAGTATGTAGATTTGTTTTCGATAAGTTTTGAATAATTGAGGTTGTATAGCTTAAAGTTTGTTGTACATCAGTTGAAGGGGTAAGAGGTAACCGATGGCCGATTGAAGAATGCCACTTTTAGTTGTCATAAGGTTATTTCCCAAGAGGTCCTTGGAGCACCAAATAAGGTCCTTAAACCCGATTTTTTTTTTTTTTTCAAAAACTCCAAGAAAACCGCGCCTTATATCTGTGTTCAATGTTATTTGACTAAGAGGTCCTTGTAATAAACAAAAAAGGTCCTTGAAAATCGAAAAAGGGATATTATTCCAAAATATCATTTGAGCCCACACGGTATATCTGTGTTCAGTCTTATTTGACTAAGAGGTCCTTGCAACAACAAAAAAGGTCCTTAAAACTTGGAAAAAGGATATTTTTCGAAAATATCATTTGAATCCACACGGTATGTCTGTGCTCAATGTTATTTGATTAAGAGGTCCTTGCAACAACAAAAAAGGTCCTTAAAATTTCAAAAAAAGGATATTTTTCCAAAATATCATTTGAATCCACACGGTATATCTGTGTTAAATGTTATTTGACTAAGAGGTCCTTGCAACAACAAAAAAGGTCCTTAAACCTTGAAAAAAGGATATTTTTCCAAAATATCATTTGAATCCACACGGTGTATCTGAGTTCAATGTTATTTGACTAAGAGGTCCTTGCAACAACAAAAAATTTCCTTAAAATTTCAAAAAAGGATATTTTTCCAAAATATCATTTGAATCCACACGGTATATCTGTGTTAAATGTTATTTGACTAAGAGGTCCTTGCAACAACAAAAAAGGTCCTTTAACCTTGAAAAAAGAATATTTTTCCAAAATATCATTTGAATCCACACGGTATATCTGTGTTAAATGTTATTTGACTCAGAGGTCCTTGCAACAACAAAAAGGTCCTTAAAAGTCGAAAAAAGGATATTTTTCCAAAATGTTTGTTGTTTCTAGAACCACTAGGTTCTGCATTTTTACCGCAGCTAATTTAACTACGTTAGTTACCTAGTTATGACGTTAGCTAGATAACAAATTAGGTAGCTAACGTGCAACTGTGCCACCTGCATCTTTGCCACGTGCGCTGTACTCAAGTTTGGGCGAATAAACATCTTGTACATTTTAGACAGATAAAAAGGGGTGAAATATTTCTTGCATCGGTTAATGAAGCCTAGACATTTCGTAGCGTTCTTGCGAAATCGGAGGATGTCAGTACCGCACATATCGAAAATGGAAGGTCTCTCGGTTTCAGCGATGCAAGTGTTGTTCATTGATATTTGCGGGCTGCTGGGGTTTCGCTTTAATGACAGAAAACAGCATTGCGTGGAAGGATTTAATACTACCGTATTGGGTGTATGGTATGCGGTCACGATCAGTTGCGGTTCCAGTTTCGTGTGGCGTGTACAAAAAACGAATATGAGAAGCTGAGGATACTAACTATCATCTGCGAAGGAATGAATCCGATTAGAAGTAACAAACAGGAAATCATTTATGAACATGAGACAGGTCTGGGACAAAACGGAGCCTCAGGGAACACCAGCATTTATTTGGTGATTTGTAGACTTGCAACCGTCTCAAACAACTTAAATTGAATGGTCTGAAAGGAGTTTTTATCCATTGAAGAAAAATATCATTGATTCTAAATGCACGCAACGATCTTGGTTCCACTTTTCGGTTAGATAAGTCATCTTATCACCAGTGGATCTATTGCTGCGAAAGCCGTTCTGCTGTTCAATAAGAAATTTTCGGGATTCAAGATATTTCATAACCTGACAGTTAATCAGCATTTCCATGACCTTGGAAAGAAGAGACGTAGGTGTAATTGGTCGGTAGGGGTAGGGAGTAGAAGATTCGCATTTGAGAAAGGCTGCACAGATGCTGTTTTTCCATCTTCTCGGAAAGAGCTCTGAAGAATATAGGACAGATGAAAAGCTTACGCAGTGGTTTTACCAACGTAGAAGAACACCTTTTTACCACCACGACAGGGAAAATACTACCAGAAACAGCGGATTTGCGCATGTCAAGATCTCAAAGTACTCTTGTGTTCTACGCATTCGAGTAAAGGGGGAGATAAAGCACAATATGGAAGCGTTGAGCTAGCTGCAAGCAGATTGTTCGTATCTAAAGAGCCGACATGGAATATCATTGTAAATTAGCGGTGGGATAGATGATGGGACCGAATTCTTAATGTTTTTAACAAATGACCGAAATTTTTTACTATACTATGAACTTTGTAAAATTTGCGTCTTAACTTTTGTCAATTGTAGAATTTGACACGATTAATGTGGGCATTGCAGTAATTTTTGGTTCGTTTACACTTTTTTGTCGATTGACTATGACAAATCGTCACTGTTGATAGCAGCAACTTCAAGGCTGTAAGGGATTCCACCTACCTCAGAGTAAACATCAACTCCACAAATGACACCTTCTTAGAGTTTCGACAAACCTAGGAAACCGTTGCTACTCGGTTTGACAAAGCAAAAAGGTTCAAAACTCCTTACTCGGAAGACCAAGTGCAACCTCTACAACTGATACTGCCAGTGCTGCTTTATTGCGCCAAATGCTGGACGTTAAGCAGGAAAGGAGAGCTTATATTAGGTTCTTTAGAAAGAAAAATGGAATGAAGGAGAAGATACAACAGAGAACTAAATCAGCTGTACCAAAATGTGAATCGTGTCCGAAAAGCTTAAACACGTCGAATACATTGGCTCGGCCACATTGAACAAACGGCCAATTATGCTCCAGCGAAGAGGATCTTCGACTCCCAGCACCCAGTGCCGGGTACCACACGGATTTAGGGGTTTCCTTCACTACTCGTTAAACCAATTGGAGCTTCTTATGAAGCGAGATAGACTTCTAAAGTCAGTGTTAGCCAAGTCACTTAGATCATTAAGCAAGAAATCTACCAGATGGAGATTTCTTTTATAGGAGAGAGCAGGACATGTACAAAGAAGGTGAAGTGTAGTCTCCTCCTCCTCCTCGTCCATGCAGCTTCTGCAGAAGTCGTTTGAGTAAACGCCAAGCTTCGATGCGTGCCTGCCTATCAGACAGTGCCCTGTAATAGCACCTATAGTGGAGCTAATATGCAGTCGGTTTAGTGAGATTAGACTCTTAGAGCGTCGCAGGTCCAGATTTGGCCAGATATGCTTAGTCGCTAGACATGTATTACTACTTGTTCACCTAAGGTTTGTTCTCCCGATTGCGGATAGCTTAAATAAAAGTTTGCAAGTAGCGAATGGTATACCCAGAAAACCCTTATCAGGTAAAAAAGGTAGTGTGGATCCTTTTTTCGCAAGTTCATCTACCCTACAGTTTCCTGGAATGTCTTTATGCCGCGGCACAGCAACAAAAAGAGCTGCATGTTTAGAAAGGGCATGAACTTAGCGAAGCATCAGATTCATACTTAAAAAACACAAAAATTGCGCATGGCACTAAGAAATTCTCAGAAGACAATACGACGTCGTATTCGACTGTAGTTACTCGTATACTCGCGAAGTGTAAATTATTGAGAATTTTTTTTCTTTTACTCAGAGAGAATGAGTCTTCCCCCTTCATTGATGGCCCGCTTTTTTCTCTTGCTTCTTTAGTAACAAGTTATGGCGTCAAGATTCCAATCGCAAATAAGTAGAATCTCGAGCACCCTTGCAAAGCGTCTTTCAAGCTGCATTGTCTTTTCTTTTTAATCTCCTCAGAAAACGTGTAACAACAATCTTCGTTGCTAGAACCACTTCTGCTTTACTACCACTCCAATTAGAAAACAAAAACAAGTTCCATTGATAAATTTTCATTATCGTACATTTTGTTAGTCCGAAACAAAACAATTTTTATGACAACAAATTCGACAGGGAACATAAAAACAAATCCATTCAGAAACTTTTCATTGCTTTCGTATACAATATACATTCACCTCGTGTTTTCAATAAGAGTGTGTTTCAGAGGTATGTATATTTCGGTACACACTTTTTTCTCTTGAACTCATTCCAGCGTCCTGTCTTTTATTGGAAATAATTGACTTTTTTTTTGTTAAGGGTGACATGAAAAGGGATCAAGGGTGTAGAGGGCAGCAGTACAAAAATTGTATTTACTTTCATTTATTCTCCCCCTCACCCCTTTGTGAATTGTAAGTTATTCGTTGCGAACCAAAAACAGAAAATTATATTTTCGAGAGCTGAACATGTGCAAGTGGAATTTATTTATACACACATCACCTAAGTACTCGTATATGTTTCGGTTTTGAAATTATTGCTCCTCTGAGTGTAAGTATTAGCTACCCCCATTGGAAAATACACACGTAAACACACACACAGAAAATTATTGAATTCTATAAAATTATAATGAAAATTCTGTTATCAGTTGCGAAACAGAGAAAACAGGGAATGGTAGGAGGAAGGGGTAACCAGAGTGCAATCAAAATTGTTAATTTATTCACCCTCATGCGAAAGGCACGAGTCCATACATACATCATTAATATGGTCATTATGCTGAGTTAAATGTATTTGTATATTGAAATTATTCCCCAAAGTAAATTTTGCAATTGTTTGAAGTAGGTGGAGAGGAGATTATCTTAAGCCGTGATTTCCTCTGTGGAACGTAGGAAAATCAAAAGGAAACGTGTGTTCGATTGCATAAAATGTGTTTTGAAACACATAAGCTGTAAATTTAAATTTTTTTATAAAATAAAAATTAAATCTGTGTGCCAATTCTGAGTTTCGTGAAATTCGCAAGTTAGGAAGTTTACTGGTCGAGGAGAATCTTACTACTGGTGTTAAGAAGTCCGGCGATTCCAAAATCTCACCAAGCTTATTATTATTCCTGTCGGGTTGGTTACCCACCAGGCGCGTCCCCAGGTGGTGGATAGGGGGACCTCGGTACGATACGTTCGTGATCCGAGGTTTTAGAGTCATAGCGGCGTTTTATACACCGTCAAAGCTCTATCGCGAACCAAACCAAAAAACAAGTATGCAGGAACAACTTAAGGATTTAAATACTCCAGGTGGTACTCGCATGGGCGAAAATCCACCCGTGGTCTTTTCGACCACGGTCGGGGCACGGATTCTGGAGGCCCCAACCGACATACATATACCGCCCGCCTGTACAGGCGTTGACCTTGAGTTGCGAAAAGGTTTGCTTCCGAAGATTCCTGCAGCTCTATCTCCGACACGTTCGGTAGACTGGGCTGGAAACATGAAGAAAGTGGCGGAGAGGTTCAACCTGATACGCTTAATCTTCAGACCAATAGACAGACAGCCGATAGGTGTGATGCTGCCGACGAGGCCTGCGAAACCGAACAGGTGAAACGGGCCACAGAGGCGGCGTCCACTGGTCAGCGTCCATCTAAGAGCCAGCGAAAGAGGAAAAGGAGAAAGGCGGCTATCGTGCGGCGCAAAGAAACTGCACCGCCAGTTGAAGGCGCAAGCGCTGAGAACTGCCCTTCCCCGGCGGCGACGGGAAAGAGATGCAGGTCGGCAGAGGTTACCCCAACCGAAACCAGCCAGCTGACTGAAACCAACGCTGCCTCCCCTTCCAATAGCTCGAACAGGAAAAAACGGAGGAAGAAGACCTCAAGCACTCCTGTCGGTGGAACTGCGCGCGCACCTTCTGCGTGCCCTTCCACTAGAACACTTCCAGCTGATGTATTTCCAATGATTGGATTTACTCAGATTAACCTTCAACACTCCAAGGCTGCTACTGCACTCATCAGTAAGAAGCTTTCTGTGTTGAATACAAAAGCCCACATAACATCCATACAGGAGCCATGGGTGTGGAAAAATCGCATCTGTGGCCTTGGAGGTGTTCGTGGCACTACGATACTCTGTGACGAGCGGTCCGAGACCAAGGGCTTGTCTTGCTGTGTCGAACCTTTTCTCAGCGACTAAGCTTGGACAATTTTGTGGCCAAGATTTGGTTGCTGCAGCTATTAGCTACGAAACGAATGGAAGTTGGAAGACCTTCATCGTGGCGTCAGCTTATCTCCCCTATGATTCGGTAGTGCCTCCACCACCGAGGGCATTTGCTGAACTCATTGACTATTGCGACACCAGGAAGATGGGCCTAGTTATATGCTGTGATGCCAATGCTCAAAACATTGTTTGGGGCAGCAGCAAATGCAACATGCGAGGAAACCATCTCCTGGATTTCATTCTATCATCTGATCTTACTATCAACAATGTTGGCTCGCAACCAACTTTTGTGACGTCAAGAAGACAGGAAGTGATCGACCTAACTTTATCAAATAGATACTTTAAGGCGGTTACTAACTGGAGGGTCTCTTCGGAGGTGTCCCTCTCAGACCATAGATATATCGAATTCCAAATCGAATGCGAAGCCATCACTCTGCAGGAGAGGAGGAATCCGAGAAAAACCAACTGGATACGCTTCAGGGAGGAATTAGGGAAAACTCTCAAAACTCCAACCAAACTCAGGACGAGACAAAAGGTAGAGGAAGCTGTTCAAGACCTGAATAGTGCCATTACTAGCTGTTTTGAACTGACGTGCCCAGTAAGCAAACCCCCTGGCAGAACACCGGTTCCCTGGTGGAGCTCGGAACTGCAAAGAATTCGTAGAGAAGCTAGAAAGCTTCTAAATAGGTCACTCGAGACTGATTTGGAGACAGACTGGAATCTCTACCGATCGAAGCAGAATGAATATAAGAGGCTAATTCGGGTATCGAAAAGTGCTTCTTATAAGAATTTCTGCGAAAAGATTGAAAAGCTGGGTGAAACTAGTAGGTTGGTTAAAGCTCTGAAAAAGGGCAAACCAGCCAAACTGGACTCACTTAGAAAACTTGATGGCACCTTCACTGAGACGAAAGCGGAAACTCTTAGTTATCTGCTGGAGTCTCACTTTCCAGGTAATCAGATTACAATTGGTTCACAACCAGCCCCGATTACCGAGACTATGAGTGAGCCAAGACAAACAACTCGGCGTAGCTGGTATATTGCGAAGGCCGTGGTGACGGACGAGGCCATTAAATACGCATTTGCGTCTTTTGACGGCTTCAAGTCGCCTGGTACGGACGGAATATACCCAGCCATGCTGCAACAATGTACAAACCAGCTGCTACCGACTATAAAGAAAATCTTCACCGCTGTCCTAGCACTGGCATACATTCCAACACCCTGGCGTACAGTTAGAGTGGCATTCATACCAAAAATTGGCAGAAGTGACTACTCGCTCGCCAAGAGCTTCAGACCAATCAGTCTGACTTCTTTTTTGCTGAAAAGCTTGGAAAGGCTGGTCGAGCTTCACGTGCGCAAAGGTGCTTTGCGATTGCACCCACTATCTCCGATGCAACATGCCTATCAACGCGGAAAATCCTGCGAGACTGCGCTCCAAAATCTAGTTGGTAGAATTGAAGGCGCGCTTGACAGAAAAGAATACGCGATGGGCATTTTCATCGATATTGAGGGTGCTTTTGACAATGCGACTTTTGATAGCATGTGCAGCTCCGCCAGACAACACGGAGTAGACGAACCATTGGTGTTGTGGATTAAAGCAATGCTAATGAATAGAACGTTGGTTGCGGATGCGGATTGTGGCCGCTATGTTATGGCGGGTGTAAACAGAGGCTGCCCGCAAGGCGGCGTCATGTCTCCACTGCTGTGGTGTATGCTGGTCGACTCTCTGTTGAACGTACTCAACAGTTCTAATATTTACGCTCAGGCGTACGCGGATGATGTTGCCGTGCTTTATGTTGGATCATGCCTAGCGACTGTATGCGCCAAGGCGCAGGCGGCCCTTGACGTGATCGACGAATGGTGCACTAGGAATGGGCTCTCGGTCAATCCTCTTAAGACTGAGGTTGTTCTCTTTACGAGAAGGAGGAAGCTGGTCGGGTTGACTCAGCCAGTGCTAAAAGGCGTCACAATCCAACTCTCCAATGAAGCAAAGTATCTGGGAGTCATCCTGGATAGCAAACTTCTTTGGTCCAAACATGTTGAGCTGAAGACTGCCAAGGCGCTGTCTATTTTCTGGCAGTGCAAAGGCATTTTCGGCAAGACATGGGGCTTATCACAGAAAAGAGTCCTATGGATTTATACGGCTATGATAAGACCATTTATAGCATACGCATCGGTTGTTTGGTGGAATAAGCTTTCACGTAAATACGTCGCTGCTGCTTTTGCCAAACTCCAAAGGCAGGTATGTCTCGGCTGCACGGGGGCCTTCCCCAGCACGCCTGGCTCCGGCCTAGATGCACTATTGAACCTTCCGCCCCTTGATGTTTACATCATGGGATGTACAATCAAGGCTATCTCACGTCTTACAAGAGGTGGCTTTTGGTATAACTCGCACTGGAGTTTTGATGAACTTGCGCAACGGTTGTCCTTCGACTCCTGTCTTATGGATATGCCGTCTGATGCGATGACACCGGAACTTCGGCTAGAGCGCAAATACGAGGTCGACTTTCCTCGCGTCCAGGACTGGCTCTGGCCGGACTCTGAACCTGGAAGGGAATGCAGTCGAATCTTTACGGATGGCTCCAAAACCGATCAAGGATCTGGTGCTGGTGTCTTCGTGGAGAGCGATAGCGTTAGACTTTTCTTTCCATTAGGCAAACATGCGTCAGTCTTCCAAACAGAGACTTATGCTTTCCTAATGGCCATGGACTATGTTACGAGGAACAGGTGGAGGGGGCGAAGTATCTGCGTCTGCAGCGACAGTTAGGCTGCGCTTAAGGCCTTACTCAAACCCTTAACTACCTCCAAAATAGTACGTGAATGCAAGATATCTCTGAATTCGGTCGGAAGGCTGAATTCACTTAAACTTGTCTGGGTCCCGGGTCATAACGGGATCACGGGAAACGAGATCTCCGATGAACTTGCTAGACAAGGCTCAGAGGGGGACCTCTCAGGACCTGAACCAGCGATCTGTCTGCCTGCGTCCTCGGTCAGGGCTTCCATTGACGGTTGGGTTTCCTATGAACACAATCGCCGTTGGCATGACTCTCCAGGGTGCAGACAGACTAAGCAAATGCTCCCCGACGTCTGTGGGAAATCCGCGGCATTCTTGTTGTCTCTCAACAGAAAAGACTGCAGACAGACTACTGGCGTTCTAACGGGACACTACGCTTTTGCCAAACACCTTAAGGTGCTAGGCCTAAGCGACACCACCAACTGCGAAGCCTGTGGAGAAAGCGACGACACTGCGGAACATTTCCTCTGTGATTGTGCTGCTTTTGCTCGTATCAGGTGGCAGGTATTTGGTGCGGATATGGTGAGTGCTGTAAACCTAAGCTCCTTATCATTGAAGCGCCTTCTCGTTTTTCTTAGAAAAACGAGTAAATTCCCACAGTAAAATGTGGTGTGTCTGCCTGGCAGTACAATGGACCAGTATTGAGTCTGAGTGCTCCAGTGCAAAAAGTTTCACACATCCCGACAAAAAAAAAAAAAAAAAAAAAAAAAAAAAAAAAAAAAAAAAGCTTATTATTGTATTGCGCACAGCACAATATGGACCTCTACTGGTTCGCTGAGCACAGGTCCATATCCGGAAATGAGAAGCCTTACGAACTGGCAATGGATTAAGATCGGGCACTTCAGTCGATCAAACCGCCACTCTCTAACCTCAGAGAACGGGTGGAATACAAGATCCGGATGAATTCCGCTCCATGATGCCGAGCCAATGAAGTTGACGTGATTTAGCTTTTTGGACTACATCCACATCTTAGTATAGCTCATAGACTTCGCGGTTGTATCTTCTCCTCCATTCGCCCTCCTCGCACACAGGACCAAATATCCGACGGAGTATTTTGCATTCAAAAGAACCCAATATTAGCTCTCCTTTTCTACTTATCGTCCAGCACTCGGCGCCATAAAGAATTACTGGTAGAATTAAGGTTCGATGAGGAGTTTTGAACCCATTTCTTTCGCTTAACCAAAGTAACAGCGGTTTCCCAAGGTAATTCTTCACCGGATCTCCTCTAAGGTGTAATTCGTGGAGTTGATGTTTACTATGCCCCCCCCCCCCCCCCCCCCCCCCCCATAGGTATGCAATGCACTGTTTAGGTAGATAAATTCCTTAACTATCTCGAAGTTATTGCTATCAACAGTGACGTTTTGTCCTAGGCGGTGGACATATGTTTGTTTGTTTGTTGATAGCATGAACTTGGTCTTGTCCTCATTTACTTCAAGACCAACCAGTTTCGGGACCTTAGTCGCTTGACTAAGGAGAAACGATCGAACGAGGACCAAAGCCGAAACAAAGGTATCAACGCCCCACAAAAGGGTATCACAATGGTGCCAGACCTCAAGGACCTTAGTGTGGTGTAGCTAACGGCTACAACAACCCGCTACACTAATCTAACCTATTATTATAAACTAGCGAAACATTGTTTCGCCTTAGAATCCATTCGTCAATAAATAGTTTTGTTATTTTGTTTTTTGGAATACTCCAATTGATTCAAAGTCAGATTGTGGCACCACCTACCGGAGCAGCCCCATTGGTATAGAAATTATACTGTGGCGTCACTTCTCACTTCATAACAAATATATTGTGTTATTTTTCGGCTCAGTCCGATGGTTAGTTTTCGAATTTCGGACTTTCGGATTTAAAAAAATTAACACATGAGCATAAAGGGCCCCTATAGTATATATTATAAATTTCAGCTCACTAGCTCAAATTTTGGTTTTTCAATAAAAAAAAATTATTTAATTGTGGGCGTGTCAGTGGGCGGATTTTAAAAATGTTATCTCCCGATCAGTTTTAGGAGCCATAGATCATATACAAAAAATTTCAGCTTTCTAGCTCAAAATTCGATTTTTTCCAAAAATTTGTTTTTTTTGAGTTTGTGGGCGTGTCTGTGGGCGAATTCCAAAAATTCGTAAACTTGATTATTTCGGGACCCTAGAGAGTATATGGTTAAAATTTTAGGTCTCTAGGCCCAGTTTAAAGGCCTAATTTTTGCCGACAGACGGACGGACAGACTGACGGAGGGACGGACATGGCTAGATCGACATTACTATCGATGCTGATCATAAATATTTATGTAGTAACTTTTAGGGGTCTACCGGCAATGTTAAGGTATGTTACAAACTATGCGTCAAAATTAATATACCCTTAGAGTAGGGTATAAAAACTGCAAACAAACTGTTTATGTCACCTTCATTTAAAACACTAAGATAAATTTAAATCGTTGGAGAATAGATTTCAAAAATTTTAGAAAATGTTGTAGAAAAAAAAAATTTTAAATGTTTCGAAAATCGCAGCCAGGTATGCAGATTTGCTCAAAAGGATAGGTGATTTGAGTAATGCTTACCTATTTTCCCTAATTCATAGACCATAATGATGCTGTTGTTAATTTCAATTTCTATAGTTACCTAAAGCCTGTAGTAAATTCCAATTTTAAATATAATTATTATAAGGGGAATTCCATTGAAGTCGAAAATTATTTTAATTCCATTCAATGGAACCCATTGCATATGACATTTTTATTCGTAACTTCAAATATGCAATTCAATGATTGGTTCCAAATCGAAAGTTAAAGGTGACTCAAGGCCACCGTGGTACCATAAGACTTTGCAATCGTAAAAATAGAAAAAAAAAAAAGTTTTTAAATTACTTCGCAGTTCGTGTACTCGTTCTGGCATTGGATAACTTAAAAAATATTTACAGCTTCAAAAGGATTTCGATATTCTAAATAAATTTCTTTACATAAATTATGCATTGTCTGTTGAATGAAAACTGAAATCAGACAGCAAACTCTTTTGGAAGTTCATCAAAAGTGAAAAATACTAAAATTATATTCCTAGCTGCATGCAATATCTAGGTACATCTACATCTGTAATTTGTTTGCCATTTTGTTAAAGTCGGTGTATACAACTTCCTGTGCGCATAACATGTCTTTCAGCCAATTCCCGACTAGTTCAATACATGTCGGTAGCTTACTTGTTGATGACGTCAAAGATGCCTTACTAAGCTTAAGTGCTGATAAAACTGCTGAGCCTGATGGAGTACCTCGAATAGTTTTAAAAAGTTGCGCAGACGCACCCTAACCTCCACTCATGCTACATTTTTATCGGTCGTTTGGTAGTATTGTTTTTCTCTGGGTCGACCTCAGAAAAAAGCGGCAGGCCTTCCGATTTTGAATCACTTCGTCGCTAAGGCCAATTAACGCTGGTGTTGCTGGCATCTTCATCTCAGCAGAAGTTAATTTGCCCTCGTACTTTTTGTACTTAAATATTGTGAACCGTATATGTAACCGCCCGGCGCACAACTGCGGTGTAGAGCTTTCCTTTCAAGTTTGGGGAATTTCTCGAACACAGAAGATGGCTGAGTTTTCCTGTCCTCTCATCCACCCTACGCCTACGCGATGCTTAATGTCGTCATCACAGCTTGCTTCTCTATTAATCATAGATCCCAGATATTTGAACTTTTCGCACCTGGGAATCACAAGTACAAGTATTTTGTTTTCTTCGGACTACTACGATACCCATTCCCCTAAAAAAACGTCTTCATATGCATCAAGTGCTCGTTGCAGGGACGTTTGACCCTCGCTTATGACGGCTCCATCGTCAGCAAAGAATAACTGAATAACGACACTTTTCCTTCAAGCAGATAATCAAGTACTGTAATACATATCAAGTGACCTAAAACGATTCCCTGGTGTACACTGGCTTTAATTGCGAACTCGTCATGTATTTACCTGCGACAAACCCGCACTGGTCTTCAAAAATTGTATCCGGCTTCAGGATCTGAACAGGCTATCTGAGAGGTGTGATAAAAATCGACTTTATTTAAATGTTTCTAAGTATCGGTGCTTTGTAAGTTTGTGGGCTTAACCTTCAGAAATGAATGATCTATTCAACTCACATACTAAAATTCTGAAAGAAGAGGCCCTTAGAGGCGACTTATGTCGACACTGCATGCACGGATTAGATTTATGGAATTCGTTTTGCACCTAAGTTACCACTTAAGCTTTAAGGCATGGAGAACCACTGAGGCTACTCGAGCTATCCAGGAAGATGAAACAATAAGAATTCAAACGGAGTTTATGGAGAAGGTTGGAATAATAAAACAAGGAAGTGGAACAACAAATAAGGGCAATACTTTACGAAGGTTTTCCGGAAATCTTGATATAACTGCGGAGATCGCTAAAATTAATTTAAGAGTTATAAAAAGGCGTGCAGTTATATTGGAGATGATTTGCAGCAATTCTCCAATAGATAACCCAAAATTTAGGGTTTACTCTGAAGATATAGCTAAACTAGCTGTAAGAAAGCGCAGCCTTGCAATTTGGATCAGAAGAGGCTCAAGAAAGCAGAAATAAGGACTACAAGCGATTCCGGATTCATAACTTCAGGAAATGTTCCCCATTATCAGCGTATGAATGATGTTCTTCATATGATCATGATATCATCTGCCCTATCTGTAACACACTTAAGACCTGAACCAAATAAAAAAAGTCTCCCTTTAAGTGAAAAAGCTCTAGAACTAATAAAGGAATATTTTATTTAATATTTATTTATTTATGAGTTTTCTTAAGTTTTATATTTTTAATGAAAAGGGTTGAACGATGCAGGTAAATATAAAATTGCTTTAGCAAAATAAAGCAAGTACATGATTTTTACTAGAGAAAATGAGTAAAACTATCATACTAAAAAATATCGATAACCTCGCTCCTATTTTTTTTACCAATTTTTGTAGAAACATGGAAAAGCCTAAATCAAATATATGTATTTGCAAATTGCATCTTCCTCCAATTCACATTTCAGTTTTAATTTAGTTTTTGCAGCTCCACATACAAAGTACACACCACTGTGCGCCGTGTCAATTGCAAGGAACTCTACCTCAGCTTAAACCTTGAAGCATTGAAAAAACATAAAAGGGTTTTATATAGAAAAAAGGACAATGAAAAGCCCAAATCTTAAATCCAGAAATACATTTCAAGAAACTGTTTTTGGTACCTACGTATTGTCTTGCAATCAGATTTTTCCAACAGACGTCAGAATGTAAACTTATCTTGTATTGGTTCAATACACAAACATAAGTCATAGTTACACTGGCTATAGATCAAACAAACAATTTCACTCATATCCAGTCGAATAAATTACAAATTAAGATAATGTCTGTTCGTGCCATTGTTTTTTTTGTACGGCCGAGTGGAGCGACCGCAACAAATCAACGAATCAATAAATTCATAGTTATAATACGTCTATAAATTAATACATTTTTTACGGCTGTTTTTTTTCTCTGCGCACTTTTCGTAATGAAGATATAAATTTTCTTTCCACAAACCACATTGCTCTGAGGAGGGCAGAAACCACTATTGGACGATCTGTTGCCTTCCGTTCTCAGATAACAGACAAAATCGAATTTAAAAAATTAAAAATAAATGCTGTTGTTGTTGGCAGTGCATTCATTTGCTGAAATCAAATATTTATATATCATCAGTAAATGTATTTCGCATTTGATATCTGCATGGCTCGGCCAATTTATAATGAAAGAATAACCCACAAATGTGCAGAAAGTTCCAAATTGATGTGTACGTAGATATGTACCTACGTGCACAGAGATGGATGAATTTTCTCATTAATTCCCTATGTAGAATAGAACTTTCTCCCCAGCCTTGGGAATGGGAGCTTCTTTCAGTGAGGAGACCCTAATTGTCGGGGCTACCACACCACCAATGGAAAAGAGAAAATCTTGGTGGAGCACCATCCGGTGGTGTTAGATTTACCCACCATAGCTACACAATCATTATCATCGTCAACTGGAGCCGGAGACTAGCCAAGACTGAGTATAACTCCTACTCCGTACACATACACAGTGCAACAAAGGGATAGATGTTACATTCAAACACAAAAGAGGACGCCGATCCGTATTGAGTTAGGAACATTCACATATAGTCAGAGAGGAGAACAAAAAGAGACTACAGGGAAAGAGAAGAAGGCGATGTTCGCCTGCAAATCTTCCTCGAGTCTAACTTTGATTGAATTCCATTTTTGTTTTTATTGTGTCTAGTAACTTTCCGCTGATGACAATGAACAAAGTGTGATAATAATTTGCAATTTCCTCTCGCCGAAATGATGGAATTCCATTTTTAAAAACCAAGCTAGCACAACGGAGTGGATTTATATGGACATCCTTAATTTTTGTAGGGAATTATTCCCTTGAATGCGTATATATTCCGTAAAGGAAAGAAATTAAAACAAAATCACTCTATAGCGCTTACTTATTCATTTTTCGCCAAGGGTTGTTATTTTCTAAGGCAATCAAAGTGGTTGCCCTTCTCTACATGGAAACTGCATGCATCTCTGCTTTTCCGCACAAGGGTCGAAGTTGCGCAATTGCTTATGCGCGAGTCCTACAAAAAAAATATAACACGATGACGACGGTAGATGATACTTGGGAGGTGGTGATGCGGGTCGATGGAGGCAATGAAAGTGGAGATGAAGGTAGAGAAGTTGGTAGAGACGATTATTTTCTGTGGCGTTCTCTTCTCTATATGTTGGGGGTACTGGCACTGTTCTAGGGGTATATGTACGTGCCTCCCCACATTTGGTACATATATACGAATTCCACCGGCTTCAGAGTGTGAGGTGTTGCCAAGTTCTGCACATAGCACGGGTGATAGAATGAGCTTCTGCCTGGTCGGTCGCCTGGCTGGCTGGTGGAGGCATCAGACATTCCTCTTGGGATTGTCATCGGAACTGAAAATACCTACCATTCAATGAGAGTAGTGGTGAGAAAGAGATAAATGCTCAGGGCTGCACAGAACAAGAACACGAACACTCTCAAGCTCCACTTTAAGGGTGCACTCATCATCTACAACACCAACCGACGACGTCCTGAACTTGCGTGTATTTAGTGTATTTTGAAAGTATATTTAAACACACACACACACTTATTCATATCTATAAGGATTATGGGAGAGCGAAAATGGAGAAATCAATGCACCCTGGGCGGCTGTTCCCTGTTCCTTGTGGTGTGTTTGAACAGAAAGGTGGCTGATTGAAGCTGAAAAGGATGATGATGTAGGTAGGCAGGCGGGTGGCATATCTTTAGGGATTTTCCACTTAACTTTGCACAATATGAATGAAGTATATAGGTACATATAGTTTGTACTTTTTTTATTTTTGAATTGAATTATTGGCCAAATGCAATAAATACCCAAAGCGGAAGTAGAAAACATTCTTTTTGTTTAGATTGATAGATTGGAAAGGGGTTTTTTTTCTGCAAAAAAAAGGGATAAGTGGAGAAAGAAAAAGTTGTAAACTGAAAGTCATAGTTATGACGATGACGTGGGGTTTCATACAAATGCAATTAAGTTCATTGAAGTGTAGTAAATTGTGAAATGCGGTAGGAAATTTAATTACAGCGATTGCCAAAGTAGCTACTTATTACGGGTTGAGGGTAACAACGATATTCTATTAAGTTACACTGAAAGGAAATCGAATTCATAAACATGACAGAAAAGCATACTAATATTCACATATTCACACCAACACGTGCCTCTTTGAGCTAAATAAAACAGAACACGTACTCAACTACTGCTTTGTTAATTAAAGATTCAGCTCTTGTGGAAAAGAAATTCTGGGAATGGGAATAAAGAGACCCTAATTTTTTCGCATCCGCAAAAAAAAACCTAAATAAATATTAGGCATTAAAGTCCCATCAAGGCCTAAGATCTTGCTTCTCCAACCGTTTGTACATACCTATGTGCATCATTAACAGAAGCCAAACCAATGGTTTTTAAAATTTATGTCTGTTTATCTGGATGTAACTACAGTTGCATTGCTTGAAGTCGGTCTGAAGGGATGTTCTTCTTCGTTAGTAAAGCCACTACGAATGCTTTTCTATCTATGAGAAGGTGAAAAACTGCATTTCCCCAGCCTTGTCCAAAATAGGCGAATCTTGTTCTCCATCCTTATACCGACCAATTGCACTGCACTTATGTCGCGTTTTTTCAAAAGTCATGGAAACGCTGAAAAAACTACGGCTTTCGCCGCAAGACCGCAATGATATCAAAGGTCATTTGACGACATCTCTAACCCAAAAGTAGAAATATTCTCTTCACAATGGTGGTGAAAGGAAGATGGTTGCGCTTAATATATTCAAAGGCAGAGTTGGCATCAAGCTCATTTGTGGAAAAGACATGCATTTGGAGTCTACTTTACGACAATGGACGACAACTCATTAACGACCGAGGCATCGCGAGATCGATTGACTCTCTTAGTCATCGTCGTAATGTCTCCTGCCTTTCGTTATTTTATCGTTATTACCATCATAAGTCCTCAAACGAAATAGCCAGTTGCATTCCTTCCCTTGAATATTTCAACCACAATACCCGACATGCAAGGAATGCTCATCAGTTCACCCTCAAGCCTGTGTTCGGACGTACAGTGAAGTTCAAATAATCTTTCCTCAGCCTTACAACACGAACGTGGAATACTCTTCCACGCATTGTTTTCCCTTCACATTATAACCTACAAACATTCAAAACCAACGTACATCGGCATCTCTCCTCTTCTCATCCTAATTTCTTTATAAGGATTATAAGGGTCCCAAAACAAATCGTTTTAGTGCGTGTATATTATAAAAAAAAAGCCACTCACTGTGTCGTGTATGTAGCTACACTGTAGTGTATATACATATACAGGGACTAAAAAAATCCTTTACATGCGCCCGCATTACAAAAAAAAATGCTTGATGTATTGTTTAAAAAATAAGGGAAGGCTACAGTCCGCTTGGACGAACTGTTATGTTTTGTAGTTTTTATAAGGAATAATATCGACAAAACAATGTTTTTGTAAAACATGGGACTCAACTTCAACCTTAGACCATAATCCCAAAATCAAATATGCTTTCCAAATCATGACAGCATTTCGACGACTATTTCAGGTTCACTAGCTTTCTAATGTCTGTATTTAAGCGAAAAAGTTTCGGAGCACTTAGATCTGTATCCTATAAAAAAAAGTTCAGTAAATCAGCTTTAACATGGATTTTCGGATGACTGAGAGGTGAAGGAGTATATTCTTATACGATCAGCACGGAGTTCTTCGGCAGCTAGTTTCGTTCGTCCCGAATTATGTTATAAAAACAACCTAAAAATATTCAGGCAAAATATCTTAATTTCAAAGGGCTTCGCGAAAAAAGTTTCTGGCCGATCTCAAAACAAATACATTTCTTGGAGATTTGCAGCTAGGATCAAGGATGTTTTAACCAGAAAAAGATTGTGTAAAAACTCAGTTTAAGACCATCTTTTTTTTCCTTATATTTTGATTTTGTTTTGCCCGTGCAGGGACAAGCTAAATAATATCACTCCAAACGCATTCATGTGAGTCTAGCGACACATTAAAAATCTTGAAAATCCCCCGCAAGTGTGCATGCAAATCCAATCAAATCAATAATAGTCCGAAAAAGGATATACAAAATGCAAAAACAATTGGTTGGCCTCAGTAGAAAAGTGATCCGAAACCAGGAACCCTGCGGATGGTTATTAATGTCGAACCGGCGAACTTCACAGGCAAACCAGTAGGAGGCTTATGAACCATTTAATAATAATTATTACCCCCGTCGGTCGGTAAAGAAAAAGGAGGAAAAGTCAACTTTCTCAAAAATGTAATTTTTAATCACCAAAATTACGAGCTACGCTACTTCATGTAAATTAAAATGCGTTAACAAGCGTATCTCCGCTGATTGTAACATAACAACATTGTATAAATTAAATAAAGCGTGTACATGCACATGTAACAAAGTCACTGAATTTATTTAACAAAGTGGTCCAAATAGGACCAAGGTACATATTAGGAAACTCTCTTGTTTCGACCTTTCAATGAAACTGTTTCATATGCCCATTACGCCTCAAATGAAGCACTTCGCTAAGCATGTTTGTCATGCCTACGGCCCTTTATCTCTTAAAAAATCACTGAAAATGGACGTACGCAAATTTTGTGCAAAATCAGAACGGTTCTAGTTTCGTCAATGGTAGAAATTCGCTGAATGTAGTTAAATTCGGGGTCAGAAAATTTAGATTTCACTGCCAAAGTATTCAGTTTAAAAAACATTTCATACTGAAGATTTTGCTTAGTATTTTGTTCCAAGAAATATAATTATAAAATGTCTTACAAGAACTATTGAGTCATAGCCCTGCCACATGTCGCATATAAGTTCCTAGCCAACGGCACGTACCAGTGTGTGACCTCCGGCCTGCCTGATCGACAGTAGACCAAAACTTCACACTTAGACAAATCCTGGAAAAGAACAATGATTTTTAATCGACTTTAAAGCCGCATATGATAGCATTCATGACCAGGAGCTCTACGGCGCGATGGCCGAATTCGGGATCCCAGCAAATCTATCTTATTCTGCAGCCTGATCAACACAAAAGGCACTATCTTCAACAGATCCGTCCCACTACTGCGATACACGGACGATATCGACATCATCGGCCTATCTCAGCGTGCCGTGTTAGAGGCGTTCATGGTTATTGAAGCCCAGGCGAAATAGGCCAAATAGACGAAGAATTGCCCTAGGAAACTGTTGTTACATCGGTTCCGGTAAAAAAAAAATGGAGTCAAAACTAACGCAGACCAAAAAAGGTCTAACCTAGAAGGCCAAAGAGCTAATATTGGGTTCTTCCGGAAGAAAAATACTCCGTTGGATATTTGATCCTGTGTACGAACAGCGCGAATGGAGGCGCATATACCACGGCGAACTCTATGAGATGTACCAAGTCGACTGCATTGGCTCGGCAATATCGAGTGGTTCGATTACCCCGTTTGTCTTCAACATCAAATAGCCCTGCTTTATTTCGTCCTTTGACTACAGTGTTTATCGGTCCATTGCTTATACAAAGCGTTTTTTCAAAAAAAATGCTGGCAAACACGTTGCTTGGTTGCGTTCCTGGATAGGTGATAAGATCTTGAAAAAGACCGTGACCTCCCTGCACACATTAGTCTCCTTTTTGGTTCGGTAACTTTAACGTTAGACAGTATAAAGTCTTTTTGACGTAAGTAATCCAATTTCCAGAAATTTTTACAAATATCCAAGCGTTCTTCAAAACTAAAACTAGTTTGACATTTGTATGTACAGTTTTTCTCTGTACAAGGAACTGGTTTTGGGGTTTTCGCTGGCATTTCCTTTTTTGCATTTTCATTGAAGTAGGGAAGGCACTCACGTCGTTGTCTTTTTGCAATATTTTTCTGCCAATTTTCTGGATCCCGCTTTTTCCATCTGGTCATGAACTTACCTTTTCTTTCATTTTGCATTTTTGGTTCAACTGCTAAATTAACCGCTATTGAGTCGCTGTTCGCTGAGGAGACTAATTTCAAGTGATACTGCAAGCTTTGGATCTTCTTCACTTCTATGTCAATCGACGGTTCTAGTTCAGAAGACATTTCCAAACATACTATGAAAATGAAAGTTCGTTTCAATATTCGCATAAATTTTAATTTTATTATTCTTGCCATCGCCGCTGCCAAGACTAGGGTTTATTGGAGTTTCTACGAGTGTTTTTTGTTTGCCATCACTTTTCAATGTGGACATTAGAACACTTAGTGGCTCGTTGTCCTCATCAGAGTCGGAGTCGAAGTCCCTGAGTTCAGGATGATACTCTGGATCTGCGAAACTGTCAGTACCTGAAAAATCTGAACCAGATTCTTCCTGAATCTCCCGAACTAACTTATTGGATAGGCGAGACATATTTTTCAACGGAAAGAAAAACCACGTGTAGCATCAATGGCAAACAAAAATTATTTGAATTATTTGGAGGTACGAATTCAGTTAGTGACATTTGGCTTTGACAACTAGCCTACTATGATTTCAAAAAACTTTTTCAGCCAAAATTCATTAAGTGCCTTAATGAGTTTTGGTTGGTAGGGTGCAGTATGAAAATGTAATTGAATGACTTTTAGAACGAAATTATTTCAATAATCAAAGATTATTCGGGGTTTTAATGACTTTAGCTTGAAAAACAATTTAAAAAGAATACTTTTGGTGCAAAAAAATACTTTTTTGAAAAGTGTCAGTTAATGAGTTTTGGTCAAACATAGACGATATTTATCTAACTATCTTAATAACTCACCATTGGTTGTTGTGGTTGATCCTTCATGGTATGAATTTGTGCTGTTATTTGATGTTGTTGGTGTTGTTGTTGTTGTTGTTGTTGTTGTTGTTGTTGTTGTTGCGATGATGCAGATTGTTGATGTTGTTGAACTTGTTGCTGTTGATGTTGCTGATGTTGTTGTTGTTGTTGATGTTGTTGCTGCTGCTGATGTTGAACAGTAATAGACGATATATTACCACCACCCAAACTCAACGGATTCGATCCTCCCGTTGTTGTATTTGGTGATGGATGCGGTAATGCTGTTGCTGGTGCCGGACTTAGTGCTAAATTTGTTTGCTGTTGCCTTGGCGATAAGACCGAACTGAGTTTACTCAATTTAGCTGAACCAGCTATGCCAGGTTTGCGCCCTCTTGTCTGGAAGAGCCCAATATATTAAAGATATTATTAGTAAAGTTTTAAAATACAGATTAACCATAAAAAAAGTATGTACATTAGGGTGGAGCGAAACATTTTTTTTTTTTGTTAATTGGTATCTAATAGTAAAAAAAAGGTGCCTTATAGGCTTAAATATTAATATTATTCGATTTTGGTAACGATAACTGCCTCCGCAAACACACTGAAACTCTTACTAAAAACAAATTAAACCAAAAATCTACCTGTTCGTAATCAAGTGAGTATGCTATAAAATGTAATCACTTTTTTTGAATATCTAGTTGGCCACGCTTTTTTCACAATTTTTTTCCGCGTGCATCAGCCATATAGCAAATCGTCTTTTTTACAAATATTAAACTAAACTCTTAAAAAAAACACGCAAAGAACGCGAAGGGTATTTAAATGTCCTATTTTTGACGATTCTTGTGATATGAAAGCAAACATTCTGCCTACTTATGAAGATGCAATAATGTACTATGAATGGACGAGACATCAATTTAAGTTCGAATTGGAAACTTCAAAAGAGCCCACCTTTCCAGAAGTAGCAGCTATAGTAACATCCAAAATAGAAAATATATGGCGATCTGCATCTATTCCGACTGTTACAAGAACCAGAATCATATCATTGAAAGCATATCATTTAAAATACAAGAATTTATTAAAATCCGTCAAGAGACTCTCCGCAGAAAAATTAAAAAATGTTCAGCGAAGTGGTAAGTTCCTTTTGATATAACGGCATGCAAATGCAAGGAATTCAATCAGTGCACCTGCACCAGCTTTTTTAGTTGACCAAAGAAATGTTCGAAGTATGGCAATCGGTGGAATTGATGTTACTTACACTAAAAGGCTGCGAAAGAGCTTGGGAAGAAAACAGACTCGAGAGAAATGCCAAACTGCAACTTCTATAAATGCTGCTACGCCTGCTGTTTTGGAGATTAGTTCTTCTTCGGCATCCTCATCGTCAGCGTCTGAAAATTCCAAAAGTACGGATAACTTCATTCAGCCCAAAGAAAAACACATACCTGAGAAGAAAAGAATAATTTCCTCAAGCGTTGATTTTCCTACATTATCGAAGACATGAGATAGGTATGGAATATCAGATAGGGCAGCAGCAGCGATAGCGTCGTCTGTTTTGTTTGATCTGAAGTCTCTTTACTGCAAGAGCCAGGATGTGATGGGATATGTAGTTCCTAAGACTGGTGCGCCCAAAGGAGTACAAATTGCAATACTAAGTTTTCTATCAGATGAAAAAATTCCTCAACATCATCTTATGGCTATCGGTTGTGACGGTACAAATGTGAATACAGGAAAGTACGGCAGTATTATAAGACTACTTGAGACAGAACTTTAAAAACTACTTCAATGGATAATATGCATACTACACATGAATGAACTATGTACCTTTAAGACACTTATTTCGACATCTTGCTGGATGCACTTCGGGACCTAACTCTTACACTGGACCTTTGGGAAAAGCACTTGAAACCTGTGAACAAGTACCTGTTAAAACATTTCGACGTATTGAAGGGAATGTCCCACTAGAAATGGCTAAAGATTTAAGTACAGATCAACAGTACTTGCACAAGATTGTGTCAGCGGTTTTATCAGGTGAGTTCCAACAAGATCTGTGAAATAAATGTCCAGGCAAAATGTCTCATGTACGTTGGCTCACACGGGGCAACCGCATAATGCGTTTATATATAACAACAGAGACACCTTCGGAAAACTAGATCACTTTGGCCACGTTTGTTGTTAAGCTTTACGCGCCATCTTGGTTCTCCATCAAAAATAAACCATCGTGCAAGGATGGTACACACCATCTTTTTAACATAGTTATGGCCTCCAGATATCTTTCAGAAGAACTTAAGAACGTAATCGATCCTGTCATTCAGCGGAATGGTTATTTTGCGCATCCTGAAAACATTCTTCTTGCTATGGTAACAGATAACAATAAACATATAAGAGAACTGGCAGCTCGGCGCATATTATAAGCACGTAATATGCCTCGGTCTTTAACACCCAGGCTGTTTGAAGTGCCGCTTATTAACTTCAAATGCATCAACGTATAGCGATTTAATAAATTGGCAAGAAAAGGTTTCTGACCCACCGAGCTGTAAAGATAACAACGGAAGCTGCCACTTCTCAGTACACCAAAAAGGGCCGACTAGGCGCAATAAAGGCCAAGGAAGAATCACGGAAGACAATGCCTAAATTTGAGACAAGACAAGATTTTAAAGCATCTTAATTATAAAATACATAATGTTTATTGTTACGAGAATAAATTTATTTTTTGTTTATATTCAATTAAAATTCTAATTATCAATAGTATATCTTACGCACTTTTATATATCTATTTACTTTTATATTATTTTCAGCCATATCTGTTTACTAAAATCTTGTATCAAATTTTGACTTTTCAAGTCAGTGCGGAGGCAGAAGATCTTAACCAATCTAATCAAAAAACAACATTTATTTTTCTTTTAGCATAACGCACCAATCCCCCCCTATTAGAATTCCGAATCACAAAAAAAAAAAATTTTCATACATCCGTACTCCACCCTAATGTACATATTTCAAAATAATTTTCAATAAAGCATTCAAAGGAAACATTAAGATCGAATGATGTTTAAAGGTATGCCATAATGCTCCAGCGAAGATCTTCGATTCCCAGCCCCAGGTTCGAAACGACAAGAAAGGCCGAACCTCGGTTTTAAAGACCATACCATCAGGGATGACAGGGATGGAAAGAGTGTTAGAAACATTTTATTGTATGAGGGTAAGTTTGTGGAATCTTTCTTAGTACATACATAGTGAAAACTCATACAACGTTTCAGCAACGCTGTTTTTTAAGTATTAATCAAATTAAGTCGACATCTTAAAGTCCTCACTCGAAAACTTAAATCGCAGAGTTAATGACAGCTGAAGTCTCGAATTTTCGTTTCGATTGATTAAACAACGTTAAAGCAAGCAAAATAATGCACATTTTATTACTCATTAGTCATTATTAATTTAAACACATTCTAACACCATGGATACTTGAAGCTTGCCTAGAAGAATACAACACCTTTTGGAACTGAATTTTTGGAGCTACATGTTTTAAATACAAGGTGGGGGCAGAAGTAATGTCATAATGTGAATTGGCTGCCATTTTGTTAGAAATGAAAAAATTGGGCTCTGTTTTCAAGGAAGGTGTTATTTGAAGGTGTAAAATAATGGCATTAAGTTGAAAAAATGCTTTGACCAAATGATCACCTTGGGTTGAGTTTGTGCTCGTTTTACATTTTCTGAATTGTTGCACGCAAAACATTTGGCGCCAATCCAAGGCTTGTTGCCAACTAATTCTCCATCTGTCCACAACTTAAAAATGTCAAAGCACAATGACATTTGGCGCTATTTGCAAAAATGATGGCCCATTCACATTATGACATTACTTTTTCCCTACGTAATGAGTTGATGCATATTTATAATTGATCGAAAAACATCTGGCTTCAATCCATTGGTTGTTGTCAACTTATTTCCTATCTTTCCAGATTCTGTTTAAAACATAAATGTCAAAGCACAAGGACATTTGACATCATTTTCAAAAATTATGCGGCATATTAACATTATGACATTACTTTTGCCCCACCTCCTGAGTGTATGCACATTTGTGCCTGTTTCACGGCATTTTTTGAATTGTTGCTCGCAAAACAAGAACAATGCTATATATGTATAATTGAATATTAAATATGTCAGGAGATATTTAAAAGTTTTAAAAAACATACACTAAAAACAGTGTAGAACTAAGCATAGAACATTGTGAAACTTTTGTTAAGAGGCCTCTACCCAGAAATCGAGCAAAAGTGGAAAAAATGGCATTCTGTTTCTCAAACTGATAAATTATTACTGGAGCTACTGAATTTAAACTTAATGCACTTGAAAGAACATAATTTCCTCTTGAAAGTGATAGGAATAGTTTTTTAAAAAAACATCTCAGTTATATTTTATTTAAAGAATTCCCAAAGGTGTTTGGGAAAATTTGGATAAAATCGATTTACTATTTTCCAAACCATGATAAGACAGAGTACTATACATCTGAGATCACTAGCTCAGCTTAAAGGTAATATCCAAAACAGCAATATCGTCGAGACAGATCTTGAAATTTTACATTGGTTTGGAAAATACAGGTGTTTAAAAACAAACAATATTTTGAAATATTGAACTACGTTTTTCATGTGAATATTGATGCACGTATGTTTCAATTTTTACTCAGAACAGTATCAGTGTAGCCCGCGCTGTGTAGCTAATACATTATAAGGGTCCCAACAAATCCCTTTAGTGCGCGCTAATTATAAAAAAAAAAAAAAAAGTATCATATCAGCTAACAGATAAAATAAAAATATATATTTATTTACGTATACTTTGTCACAAAATACCGACTTTAAATTACATATTTTTTCAAAAAATTATTTTGTACGTTGCTTAGTTTATCAACTTTAGCAAGAAATAATTCCCGATTTCCCGTGAAGGTGGCGGTAGTTGTGTGGCCCGATCTGAACAGCCAATCAGAACAGCACGCAATCAACCATAAAGTGATTATCTTGTGTTTTACTGCTCTCGGAGGTGTGTTCTAAATGATACCAGTTTGGAGTCAAGTCTGAAGTGCTATTTCAATAAAAGAAATCATGTGTGGATGTGGGTATGTGTAAGCAGATCTATTTCTGTGGCGATTCGAAGTGATTTTGCATTTTGTTTCGCTGACTGAAAGTAAAAATGAGTGAGGGGTTGATAAAGGCACTTTTCAAGATGTGGATCTAGCTTATACTTTCAGTTTAAAATTTGTTTACAGAAAATTATTTAAACTAATAAACAATACTACAAAAACAAAATCATGATATTACTCAGGATTTTCAGATAGATACCCTAAAGTTTCATTGCTAAATCGTTGTAGAAAAGTTGATTATTGAAAAGTGCATAGATAGGTACCCTTCACTCCGTGAATATTATTGAGTCTGGTTGGATTGGAAGATTGGTGAATGCTGGCTTAGGCTAAAGGGGATAATGTAGCACTGCGCTGTTGCCGTTTGTGGGCAATTATTATTTGTTTGTGCTGTTGCCGTTGCCTTTGGCTTTATTATTAAGCTAGCCATTATAATAAAATAATCAATAAGGACATTTTGACTGCATACGTACTTCCTTCTAGGTACAGAAAATGCGTACAATAAGAGAAATCAGGTAAAAATAAATCCTAATAACAACTTGAGAAAAAGTCTGCCTAGGTAGGTCTAGGTACGCAATACATTTTAAATGGTGTTGTCGGTTTATTCATAATGCTTTTTTAAAAAGCGTATTGACTTGACCCAGGTATGTAAAAAAATATAATAATTGAAAATACTAGAAGCTAGAACTAAAAATATCAGGTTTTCTATCCTTATAGAGGTAGGTATGCAGAATTACATTGGTCGGGGTTTTTTGACCTTGGACTACGGGAGCTCGAGGTGTAGAGGTTAGTGTGTTGGCTTGTGACCCGTGCGGTGCAGGTTCAATCCCCATGAACAACAACATACGCCACCCAATCACATGCCTCTACACCAAAAGGAGGATTTCTGCCTGGTAGTACAATGGAACGTTACCGAGTCTGAGTGCTCTGGGATTTGGACTACCTTTTAAAAAAAAAAAAAAAAAAAAAAAAAAAAAAAAAAAAAAAAAAAAAAAAAAAAAAACATAGCTGGATGCGATCCTACGGATGCTATCAAAAACTAAAAAATCAAATACATAACGGTTTCTGATGATGGTAAAAGGTCTTAATAAATGACACAACTATTACTACCAAATTCAAGGCCAATTGCATATATGTAAGCTAGAAAAATGCATATTGGCAATATGGGGTGGTAGTGCTTTTAACATTTATATAGAAGTAATAGATGTCGATCACGATTTTTGGAAAACAAAAATGATCGGACAGTTAAACACATTTTACGAAAACTGGTTTTTACCAGAATTAGTGGATCCTCGTATTACTCGGGGAATGGAAGTGCGAAAACCACAATCACAGGATACTTGAGGAGACCGACAATAATCCAAGCTAATTAGGTGCAGCAGAGTAGCAGACACTACATTAGCAGATACCTATGTATATTATTTTCTTATTAAGTTCCTAAATAAAATAAATTAAATGAAGCTTACAGCCATACGTTTGAGCGAGTTTTTTTCTTTTGAATGGATGGAAGGACCTATACCATTTTATCTGCAAAATCTCTGAGTAATACCAAATTCATGTTTTATATGTCAAATCCAGGAGTCTGGAGCGAAACCTAAAGCAATGAAACCAACATATTTTGCGCTCCATCCCCTCCCCCAACATTCACTAACTTCTTTTATCCATACTACAATTTGAGGAAAAAGAAAATTATAAGGCAAAAATCCAGCCGTAGCGATAGAAATATAGAAAATATTATACAATTGGAACATGCCTGAAAATGACCTATCCCGAAGTATAAATGTATTGCAGAATGTGCATTGTTCACAACTCAAAACAATACCATCAAACATCGCTTAGCTGACAGATACCTACCTAATTTTTTTCTTTTCACTCCAACATTCATTTGATTCTTGTTTCTACGACGAAAAAAATAGCAAGAACAAAATTGTATTGATATCCACATATCTTACGAAAAACAACCCTACACACAATCTACGAAACCCGTTTGTCATGCCATATATCACTAAAGGTACGCCCACTAAGTCCTTTTGCAAGTGGATTGTGATTGGATTGCAAGTGGATGCTAGGTTGCAAGTCAAAGAGAGATGGCGCTTCACGTTCCAATTTTTGTAGAACATTTTGGGTAGAGGCCTCTTAAATAGAGTTCATAGAAGAAGTTTTAGTGTAGCTTAGCTTCAAGATGCAGCAGAAAGCCGAATGAACTTAAAATACTAGGGAAAATATTCCCTAAAATCAAAAATAAATATTCCCAAATCTATAATTTACAACCCCATTTGCTGACCTTAGATGACGACTATTACATAATATAGAACCACCAAGCTGAATTTTAATTTCTACGTCTTGGGGTTAAGGCTGCGCGCAGATTATTCGATTTGTTTCGACTTGTTTTTACAGAGCTAATATAGATATTGGCTTACTTATTAGGCCTAACTTTCCTAGACTGCAAAAAATCGACTGTGCCTAACAAATAATCCGCCGAAGAAATTTTCCTTATCGACTTTGGCATTAAAATCCCAGAGCACAACTCAGCGTAGGCGCCGTGCATAAGGTCATAGAACTCTTCCTTAATGGGATCTTCAGCTTCATCGATAGAGCGTGTGCACCTGCACATATTAGGCTTATGTTTTCAAATGTAGCTTTGACGTGTCTCTCTCATAACTGGACTTGTTTGACGTGGTCGGGAAGTTACCCCGACGTCACAACCCCCAATCTGGAGAGCCTGGCCCTAGGACAGCGGGGCGCTATTCCGGTGCCAGTAAACCACTTCGACGATGTGAGAGTTGCCGTTGGCCCGTAGAGAGTTTATCCGCCACGATCTTTTTTTCAACACCCTGACTAGTCTTGGAAAATTCCTTACTGACCTCAGCTCCAAATAAGTCGAAGTAGCTCATGTAAGGTATCTGTCATCCCGACTGTCGACGGCAGCGTTGATTCAGTCCATTGAATTCATCCGCCGCATGTCCTCTTTCTGAGGGGCTCATGTAAAACTTCTGAGACTCATCAGCCAACCTTTCCGACAGAGCATTATAGTGTTGCTATTTTCTTGGTGTTCAACACTCGCGCTTATAATTAAGAAAGTCCATGTCAGGATAACCATAGCCAGTACTCGCTGGTTCGCACTTGGAGGTAAAATAATCACAGTTGATGTGAAGACTCAGTTGCGACTATTGTGCATCGCCAGGTTGATGCCTATCAATGATTATCCTTATTCTAAACACCCAACCACCATTATTAACGTTTGTATAGTATTTTGTTATGCCCCATACAGGCCTTAAACCTAGCCTCATCAATCATTTGCTTGCGCGAAGTCGAAAGGACCTACAATTGTAAGCCTAATCCGAATAGCAAATTAAAAAAGCTTTTAATGACAAGTAATGCTCATGGATGTTTGTCAGACGTTGGCAAGAGCAAGAGATAGGGAGTTGAAAAAACTCTTAAACGTTTACTGCGCCCACAAGTAAAAATTAGGAGGTTGTTAAATATGGATCGATACACACTCGCACAACGTGTTAAAATATTGGAAATTCACTAAGTGAAAATATCGCGGAAACGTTTCGTTTAAGGTCCGTACTGCGATTGGTCATCATAAGGCATCTTCTCGCACAGCTAAAGTGGATTTAATCATTAAATTGTAACGTCTCGGACAGGTTTGTGATAAGAAGACTCAAACTAGTGTTCGTCTGGCAAGGTCAGTTCAAAATTTCGCCGCCGTAGTTCAGAGTGTGACTAAAAGCCAGGTGCACCCATTTCGAGAAGATTACAGGAATTAGGACTATTGTAAAAAGATCTTGGTCTACAAAAGAATTGAAGCTTCGATTTTTTTTTTTTATAATTTGCGTGCGCTAAAGGGATTTCTTTTCTCTGTAGTGACACAGTACCCTTATAGTGGAAACCACAGCGCAGGCATTTTTTTGTTTGTTGCTGTAAGTAGCTCCTAGCAAATGATCCATTGCCTATTTTTGGGTGCTACTTACTGTATGAAAGAATAGAAGGATAGGAAAGAAGTTTGGTGCGATGGGATTTTTTTTCTCCACAGGTGGCGCCTAAATTGCTTTAGGGAGATCTGTTTTTGTTGTGTGTATTCAATTTATAAAAATCATGGCACTGGTCGGGATTCGAACGCACGACCTGCCAATCACTTAGTGAATACACTACCTCGCACCTTGATTGATTGATTTAAAAAGACACCTCTTGTTGGGTGGACCTATTTGAATACAACATCATTCCTGTGTCGCCCATTCCTTGGTCAAAAAACAAAACAAAAACTATTACAAATTTGTGTCTTCACTTCAAGAAATTTCTCAAAATACTTGTTGTGAAATGGTCATTTAAGCGGGTCTCCTTCAATGATGCATTTTGATAGAAATCAATTCATTGTTTAATGTATTTGAATTAAAAGGATACCCCCTCTCTGCCCGGCTCCAACTTCTTTAACACTATATGAGTAAAAATCAACAAACCAATTTAAATCAAGGACAAAGAGCTGTGATAATAAAGAAACCACACACACCCAGACAAAAAGGGAAGGAAAGTATGCGAACAACAAAACTCAATTATCATCGATTAATTTAATTTGCATTTTCTTATACGTAGTTTCGTGTTTATTTTTATTTTTGTATTTCATTTCAACTTCTAAATTTAGTTCGAAGAAATAAGATAAGAAGAATATAAAAACGAGAACAACAGCAATTTATAAGACTTGTGCATTCGGTATACCAGAGAACCATAGTATACCATATTCCTGAGATTTAGCTTTGTTATGCTTATTTTTCTTTTGTAGAATTGCATAAATGAATCGCAATATCAAAAGAGAATTTAAATAAAGAGATACATATTTTATTTGATGGTATCTGCCTACATACCGATGATGATGGAGGAGGACTAATCCAATCTTGTCTGGATGTCATTTTGTTTCCTTTTCATTAGTGAATTAGGGGGCGATCTTGTTTTTTTTTTTTCATTTATTTATTTTTTTGTATGAAAATAAATTACAAAATTATGAAACATTTTTCTGAAAATGATAAATATATTCAGCACATAATAAAAGAGACACATTTATCAAAAAGGTTACGGTTGCGGAAGTGTGTATATTTTTTGCCTGGGGTAGAGTTTCTCCCTTTTTGCGGTTTCATTTTTTCGCAATTTTACTTTTAATCTTGATTTTTTGCTCTGTCTCTTTTTTAATGTCACATAGGGGTAATGAATTGCTAATTTATATAGTTCTAAGGTGTATTCATTATGTACTGCTGCGGTTCACTCAACTTTTGCAAAAAATTTAAAAGAATCCAATTATTGTATTTTTGTTTGCAAGGCAAACGTGATAATTCTTGAAATGGTTAATACTGCATGTAAATATAGAACTGGTTATCTTTTATTTATAGAGACCACGTGCTAACTATGATTAAATCAAATAAAAGAAACAAATCAAAGTAAACACCCATTGAATCGAATGAAAGTACAAAATGGAATGTGCTCTGGGTGGTAGACATGATGCATTGAGCCGGACGGAAATTGTTTTCCGAACATAATCATGCAAATATTGTGAATGGAGTTGCACGGTTGATCTGCCGCAGCTCAGTCTGGCCCAACAACGAGGATGGGAAAAGGATGCATGTGTGTTGGTTTTAAATATGTCTGTGACCTCCGTATTTCAGTTAATTACTTTAAAAATGTTCCCCTTGTAATTTTTAATACTTCAGTCTTAAGCTACGTTTCATTACGATGAGAGAAACTTAGTTTAATTCTATATTTCAACTGATTAGGTGGACAGGTGTTGGATTTACATAGAAACAATTTAGGGACTTATTACCGTTGGCGAGTCGAACAAAAACATCATGTCGAAAGCATTTTCGCTGGAGCGTTATTGTCCATCGATGGCATTGGTGCGATGGTAATGTATTCACTAACTAATTGGCAGGTCTTGCGTTCGAATCCCGGCCAGGGTCATGATTTTTAATCGAAGTCACATAAATAGAGATCTCCCTAAGCAATTTAGGAGCCACCCGTGGAGAACAAATACCAAGCACCAAAACTTCTTTACTATCCTCCTATTCTTTCGAATAGTAAGTAGCACATAAAATTATGCAATACAATACTTCATTGCTAGGTGCTGCTTACTGTTCAACAAAAAATGTATGCGCTGTGTTTAACACTATAAGGGTACTGTACATATACAAAGTAAGCGAATTATAAAAAAAAAATGTGGCCTATCCAATGTGGTTGACGTGGTTTTCGCAGTTGTATCTTCTCCTCGCACACAGAACCAGATATGCGACGGAGTATTTTTCTTCTGATATAGCCCAATATTAGCTTTCCTTTCCTGGTTATCGCCCAGCACTCAGCGCTATAAAGCAAAACTGGCAGTATCACTGTTTTGTATGCTTACACTTGGTCTTACAGGTAAGCGTTTTGAACCCACTTGTTTTGCAAAACAGAAGAAGAAGAAGGGTAATTCTTCGTCGGATATTCGCTAAAGGGTGGTTCGAAGAGTTTATATTTACTCCAAGGGTAGGGGAACTCCCTTGCGACCTCGAAGTTGCTTTTATCAACAGTGTCGTTTTGCCCTAGTCGGTGGACAGACGATTGTTTGTTTATTGAAAGCAGGGTTGCCTAAATGTCACATAATGTAGATAGGTGATTCCTAAGTTACGAGTAAATACCAAAAAAAAGCATCTTCACTTTCTTCTTTGACGGCGAAGCTATGATATTCCACTTTACTGTCCTACTGGTCCATCTGTGGGGTTCGCCGGTTCGATCATTGAACATTGCCAGCCCTCCCGTGTTCAAATCACTTCATAAGAGAGGCAGTGGTTAGTGTGTTGGATTACTAATCTAAAGGTCTCAGGTTCAAATCCTGCCGGAGCCAAGTAACATCTAAAAAAAAGTTTCTTCCGCTGCCCCACCTCTTGCGAACGTCTGACAAACATCCAAGAGTATTAATTGTCATGAGAAGCTTCTCAAATTTGCCGTTCGGATTTGGCTTGAAATTGTAGGTCCCTTCAACCTCGCACAAGCAAATGGCTGGAGAAGTTAAGTATGGGCCGTTCATGCCTAATTTTTCTCATAATCAAATGGAGGTGGTGTTGCACACCAAAATTAAGCAAAAGTCCGCTTGGGCGAAAGATTGGATACCCTATGCATATTCCACTCCCCAAAGTGCAACGCCCACTTTGCATTGCCAAAAATTTCAAAACTTGGTCAAAACGAAACTAAAAATGGACGTGGAAAAAATCGTACCTTAGGCGAGCTGTTAACAAAGACATTGTCTACATATTTAGCTTTTACTTTATTTTTTTTCCTTTTTTACAACTTTTGTGAAACAGTTTATTATGAACATATCTTTTTGCTACAATTTGTACCTACCTCCTGAAAGGAAGTTCATCCAGCTGCAATATTTGTTGCAAGCAGATTGGCCGTATGTCTGTGAAGCTGACAGTGAGGACGTGTTCTTTATATTTTAAACAAATAATCAAAAGTAAGTACTATCTTGGGACTGTGTAGTAATTCAACAAATTAATAATGAAAAGATATGATTTAGTTCCATAATATTGAAACGAATATATCAGCAAACAATTTTCATCTACGAGTATTATTGAAGGATGACAATTTTGGTCCATAGATTTTTGAATTCCAAGCCCTACTTAAATTATCTCAAATAACTCCTCAAAATAGCTCAATTACGTATGAATGTCTACATGTTTTTCATAAACCCATTCTAATTGGCGATACAAAATTTATTTCTCTCATATCGTAATCCGTATGGAAGAGAGAAATATTTAAATTGTTTTAAATTATACTTTGAATTATCTGGGAATTTGAACCAAAAAGAAAAATATAACTATTTAATACAGCAAAAGAAAAAAAATATAATAAGGAACACAGACACTTCGAAAAAAAAAATAAACAATCGGCTAACTAGCAATAGCAATCCAAGTACGATTGAATATCATTTAAAGTTGAAAAGTCTTCCATTCGCTCTACAGCTGCTGCTGTAGATATGCGACCACACCGCACCGCTTCACGTTTCGCCATTTCAATTCCAATCTTCCATATGCAAGGAGGGAGGAGGTTAAGTTAGATATGTGTATCTGTAAGATTTCAAGATATTACACCAATAAATAATGATAATACCTATAATTGTATTCAATTTATTATATGGAAGATAATAAATTGAGTACGTGACCCCATCTCAGATATACCGAGTACAATAGTGTGTGCGCGAGCGGCAGAAGAAGCATGCGGCAAATACTTCTAGGGAGTACATTATATATGTATGTAGGTACTGAGAAATTCATTACAAATGAAATGTTTTTTATTCCCTTTTTGATATTTCTTCCTTGTGTAGATACTTTTGTTTATTTTCTTTTTGTATCTAAGATTTGATTGTGACCGAAACCAAATTAAAAATCTCAAATTAAGATAACAAAACAAAATTAGATACTTCCGTGAAATTATGCAAACCAGACGTAATTTAAGTATCTTTTTCTCTTTTTCTTTAATTGCTTGGAAATATTTTTGTGGCAAATTACAATTAGCCTCATCCTGTGTTTGTTTTAGTAGAAAAAAAGACACAAATAAACGGCGAATAATGAAATTCTTCACACAATCGGACGAACTTAATTGTCTACCTATTGTGCAGCAGATGCAATTAATTGAATCACAATAAATACTATTATCTTTAGTGCTGCTGTTGTCCAAAGCAACGACACAGCACACAAAGATAATAATTGACAATTTAAAATTATTTCATTATGTTCAATGAATTCGGGTTGTGCTTTCCAGTAAATGAAGCATCACATCATAGTATCAAATATATCTGCAACATACAGACAGCCAGTCGATGAGTGGATGTACTAGGTACTTGTACGAGTAGAGTATATACATATATCGATGTTTGAAATAAATGTACTGCCAACCGACTAGATGTGGATGAATGGATGATGGTTGGTTAAATTTGTTTAATTTTTTAGTTCCTCATGGAGTTGTTTACCATCTGTCTCCTCTGTGTTTTGCTGCGGTTTTTCGTGGAACGATAGTGGAGAGTTTAAACTCGAATGTAATGTGTTTTGCGAGACAATGAAAAGTTGATGATGGAAATTAATTATTGATTTGAAAGGCATTTTAATTGGAGTTTTGTCCAACGATAAGAGAGTAGGATGATAGAAAATTGACTTGTACCGACCGGAATTGTTTACCATGCGAAAATATTACTCCTGATAATGTAAGTGCGGGAGCAAACGTTAATTCATGATGGGGTTAATGAGGTTTTACACATGAACTAGCTCGATGCCAGCTCGTATAGGGTTTCTTTTTGGCTGTGCCATTGCGGAGAACCATTTTAAATGACAACAACTTTTCTCAGGGTTAGAGAAGAGTAAATGAGCGCAATATGAAGTACCTAACTATATATTGAGGATAATGAAATTTGAATACATACTATTTGGGACTTATTGTTATCAGGAACAATGGTTTTTTTTTTTGTATTATGATATGAGGGAGGGGTGGTGCATGTTGCATATTAAAAATCCAACCGGACAAGCCTCTCAATTGAAATGTCTGTTAATATTCACTTGAAAAACGAATATAAATCTGACTTACATACAAGGGTATATTGTTCTTGTAAAGGCTTCTTACCTCGATCCCTTCCATGCCCACGAATGGTTTGAGGTCTGTGGCCCTACCTACGTGAGCTATTTGCGTCAAAAAAATGTGTTACTTCAAGAAAGAAAGCTTGAAAGTAAACCCTTTAATATTTTTTTTATTCACGCTTTTTTGAGTTTGTCTCATTGTGGTTTGCTAGGTACCTATTTAAAACGTTAGCTCTAAAACGATAATCACGAAGGTGTGTGGATACCTAAATATGTACGACGATCGCTAACGGATTTATATTACTCATAAGCAATTGCTCCATTCAACAATTCGAAATTACGTTCTTGAATTTTAAATTAAAACCGCAAAAAACGCATGCAGTCATCGAAATGATTCATTACGAATTCTATACATATCATAGTCATGTGCTTCGGAAATGTTGATTTAATGTACATCTATATATACATTTTTTGTTAACAAGTGGGTGGGGTATAGGAAAACACTATCAGTGCTCATGGATGAGATGATTTGAATTTTGGCGCCATTATTACATTCCTTTAGGGTTCTTTGACCAATGCCAAAACGGTGCAGGGAAAAAACTTCACCTCAAGTAGGAAATAATTTTACTTTTTTTACTTGAAGTAATTTTTCATCTATAATTAGAGAATTTTTTGATTGGATTGGATGATTGGAAGTCAGATGCGCCAACAGCTACGTCGATTTTAATCGTTATAACCGATATTAAATTTTAAAAAAGGCTAAAGTCGGTCGTTGTAAGCGATATGTCGTTATAAGCGATGTCGTTATAAGCGATTGTCGTTTAATGGAATTACAATGGGGCTGATGCGGGACCTAAGAATTTGGTCGTTGTAACCGATACGTCGTTATAACCGATGTATGTCCATTTGGACATCAACTTGTTATGAACAATTGCCCAAAAGTTGTTGGCTGATTCCTTGCAACACAAGTCTACGTAAAGTATTTTTTAATTATATACACAATATACCTACCAACCTCGCACCTACTCTAAATCCAACATTTATCAGGGGGTTGCATATACATTGCACTGTTTTTGGGATCTATTTGTGATTTCACAACTCTACCTCGCCATAAATATAACAAGTAATCCCAAAAAACAGGGCCCCTGGTTGGGATCGCTGTTGAATTTGAAGTAGGTGCGTGGTTGCGTAGTGGGACATAAGCCCCGAAAAAAGAATTCGGGACTTATGTTTCATGCGCCATTGACAACATCAACAGGTACCATAGTATTTGGAAATGTGGCTCAATGTCGCAAACAGTGCAAGAGTGAATCAGCGATCATAAATTATCATAAAGTGTGAAGAGACATTATTTCCCACAAAAAACTGTTATTATTATTATAATAGGTCTGTTTCTTTGTGAAATGTATCCATGGTTGCACAAAAGAACGATCACAAGGATCATAGCCATCGGCCATGCATTTTTGTTTGCAATACAAAATATTGTATGTATTTGCAGCATGTATACAAAGCAAACTTGCTCTGAATATTATCAACAGTTATCAACAGTAATGCTGTTGATGGAATGTTGTTGTTGTTTAACGTGTAAATTCGAGCGCTCCTGTGGATATCTACATTTCTCAAAGAAACGCGCATAATATCAGTGGGCAATAACTTCACATAAAAAAATGTGAAATTATTTCCCACTCGTGAAGTTATTTCCCATGTGAAGTGATTGGCCGTGAAGATATTTCCCCCCGCCAAATCCAGGCATTTTTTGCTGATTGCAAAGATCTGTTGGCTGTTATAAAACGTTGAATAAATGTAATTAAATAGGAGTTGACTTATGCGTATCCAAAAATGCATTATAAACTTTAAAACATATCATAACCTTTGTGAAAAAAAAGGTTATCAACAGCTTCATACCTCTGCAACTTTTAAGGCGAGGAATGATAGATTTGCCGGTTCGACCTCAATGAATATTGGTAGGCCTCCCGGTTTTGGAGTCTTGCTGAAATGGAGGGGGGTCTACTATTGCCTATTTTACGAATACTCGTCCGAAACGAATTTTTTTCAAAACAGTTGAACGGTAAAAACAAATACATATTTTAATTCTGAGTTTCACAGCGTACCTGGCCATCAGATAAGGGCACTTTAAACTGTGTTCTACTTCCAGATTAACTAGAATCATATAGACAGGGGTTTATTAGCTTCAGGCCGGGTGACGTACAATTTAGAGGCTTTCGAATGAGCCTATCTGCAGCCTTGAGTTGCCAAACAATAGTTTTCCAAGCAGTGAAATTTGCGATTGCAAGTGCTGCGAATATCCTTTTAAGGAGAAGGGTATCTAGAGTAATGAAAGAGCGAACGCTTTTGCCAGGAAAGCTTTATTACTCTTTATTGGCCAACAGTCTTCAAGGCGGTACTGGTCTGTTCACAACGCACAAGCCAATCATTCCTATCGTTTTTCTTCTTGACCCAGTTCTAGCACCTAATAGTAGGCAATGAAATACGTCAATAATGCTTATGTAGGTGCAGATTTGAAAAATACATGCGCTGTGTACATACATTATAAGGGTACTGTATGAATAACAGAAAAAATAAACCGCTTAGACTAATTTACACGCTAATTATTATAAAGTGCTATGACTTGCCAATTCTTCAGCTTTTGTGTTACTTGATATAAACTATCGAAACTGAATTTTAAAAGTGGAATGTATTGTATGGTGTGAATTCTATAAAGTGCAAAAACTACTTACTTAACTTTCAAACAGTCCAACTTAATGCTTATTATTTCGGATTAAGACCACTTAGTCGTACATCATCGTTTTTGCCTTGAAAATAGATTTCTATTATTATGACAACAAGATACAAACAATATGTGCGCAGTTTTGCAATGCTTCAATTATTATTAATAATACTATATAAGCAACAATCTAAGGAGGGAGAAAAATGTTTTTAATGAGAATTTATTGCCACTATAAGCATTCCAACATAGTGTGGAACGAACGTACGTAAGTAGGTAATACATTCAATGAATGTACATATAGCACTACATTATGCTCTGCTTTCATACTTTCGTATATCTTCTTGCTCTTGCGTGCATTGAGATTAAAACAAAAAAAAACAAACAACAAAATATAGAAAAAATACTGAAATGCAGAAATGAGATTTCGTAACACGCGAAATATAGCGCAGATACAATGCACAAACTACACCAAGAATAAGTGACTTTATATTTATGTGACACACTTGCCGGATGTGTATACATTTTCTTATATTCGCCGTCGTCGCATCTCTCCGTGAGATACATTGGCCCTCTTTTCAGCAGATTGTTTGTAGTTTAGTTTTTATAAATTTGTTTGTGCAATTTTCTTCTTTTAGAATAAATGATTCAGCAATTCAAGAGAACGCTGGTGTATTTTATTATGGCACAATTGCAATAAATAAGCATAATATTATTTTCGCAAGTTTTATCTGTGTACAGATTTATTTTTTTTCGCTTTAGCCGTATCTAATTGCAAAAAAAAAATAAATGATTAATTGCATGAAATGATAAATTTATCTTCGGAAAATTTATATTTTTTGTTTCGAAGATTTACTGAAATTTCAATTGTAGCGATATGATATCGTCGTATGTATCTACGAGAATCGTATTGTATAACGAGTATATTATACTCTACGTAGTTTCTTTTATAAGATTGATTAACAAGATATCATTTATTATGAAAGCAATGACATTGGACTATAATGGAATATATATGGCTGACGGATAGCAGACGATGTGATGTGATAAACTCTGAATTCTCAAAATGGAAATTATATTTTCTGTTGTTTTATCATCAAACGAGAGAGGAAAATCGCATCGTAAACTTTATTAAAATTTAATTTGAAATTTCCTATCCATGGTACGTGGATACGTATACAAAGAGAGAGACAGCGAGAGTGATATTGTAGTAGTCGATGATAACTACGAAGGCTTTATGGAATTTTGTGCACGCTTAGAGAATATCTACATAGGCGTATATACCTACTTGTCATACCTGTATAAGCTGGTGGAAATTAAATGAACACATTTTCTACACCACCACCCCCCCCCCGTGCCAGGATAATTTTTATTTTCACATCCCCCTTTTGGCTCTCCGCTACTGTGAGGTGGTGGTGCCTCATTTGTATAACGTTTTCAAATTGAAATTTGCATAAAATCCTAAACTAACATTATTCATTTTCTTTTCATAATGTAAAGCCCGTTCTTTGCAGCTATCCTGTGCTTCTCCTTCTTTGTGTATATAAAATGTACAATATACACGGAGTACTATGAGAATTTAGATTGATGGTATTTGAGTGGTGTTAGGTGGAAGGCAGACTGTGAATGTGAAATATTATGGCCAATGGAGTACCAACTCTATTTTCAATCGATCGAGAAAACGAAATGAAGCGACCATATGAGCGAGATAGACGCTATAATATTAAATCAAAAACTGAAATTCTAAAATAGTGGTCTTAAGTGTATTTCCAGTGGACGCTCATATTTTGTGCAAGAAAATTTATTGACAGAGCTTATGTGTGTTTCTAAAATGTAAATTGAACAAATTGTGTATTCGTGTATCATTTGCATTTAAAATTATGCAATTAAGGACATTTTGCAAGAATACATATAATTAGTTATTTAAAAGATGGGATTACTGACTGGAAGGCTTGTCAGTCAGATTCGTAATAGCAAGATTCGTACGACAATATCGAATAAATTAAACTGTCCAATGAAAGCTATTTATTAAGAAAAATGTTAAATTAAATTTATGTACGAAAATAGCTTGAAAAGGAGCAGACCAAGTTTACTTGTCAGTCGATTGGGAAGTGACAATACATTCTTTGGTATATTATATTGTATCCTTAAAAAATTCATCATATCAATCTGTGCCATATTTTATTAATTTATGACCTCTATTCAAAACCACATAAACAGATTACAAGTTACATGGTTACAGTCCACATAACAGCGCATTGTCTAAAAAAAGACGTGAACAACTTTTAAGTATCGGGTTTTTCAATAAGGACATAACAATTTTGTAATAAAATAAAACATAGAATAATTGAGATATCGAACTGAAATTAACTGTAGGTGTAGAACACAAGTGTAGGTATGGAATCCGATCTCGTCCATTTGACCACCGCGAGCAAGTTTGCAGCCAATTTTGCACCACTCTTTTACATAATTATATCGGCCGGAACGTTGGCAATTTCGAGTTCGATATTGTTCCTGAGCTCCTCTAACGATGTTGGCATAAACCAATGACTTAACGTTACCTTATAAAAAGAAATCCAAACGGCGTTAAATTGCATGAGCGAGGTGACCATTCTCTCGGAGAATTTCTTGAGATTCCCTTTCATCAATCGTTTGACCAGCTGTGTGACATGTGGCACCATCTTGTTATCAATGATGTCAAGTCCATTCAATTCTGGCCAAAAATAGTCTGCCGACATGAAACGAAAGCGAACTCCAGAAATGGTTGGACCCCAATGACAAATAGAAGATGAAAATGGAATGAGAATTCTGACCTAAGCTTTTCTTTAAAACAATTCCTAAAACGACAAAAAAGTGTTAGAAAACTCCATTGTTGGATTCTATTAAAAAACTGGGGTGTCATCACGTAAGACGATGATCAAGGGTGGCGACGGTGTAGAGGTTAGTGTGTTGGCTTGTGACCCGTGCGGTGCAGGTTGAATCCCCATGGGGAACAACAACATACGCCACCCAATCACATGCCTCTACACCAAAAGGAGGATTTCTGCCTGGTAGTACAATGGACCGTTACCGAGTCTGAGTACTCTGTGATTTGGATTTCCTTTAAAAAAAAAAAAAAAAAAAAAAAAAAAGACGATGATCGTCAGACGATATCGTTTTGAGATGGTCTCAATGTCATCGTTTCGACGACTCATTTTTTGCTTCACGTAACTCATCATCAAATCAGCAGGTGCTAATTGTCTCTCTTCATGTTTTGCCGTTACCGTCCAAAAGTTGTCTCTACGTGACCATACGGTTCGCGTAAAAATAGAAAAAACATCAAAAATCTCGCAGTGTCGGTGTCAGTGCAAAAAATAAAAGCCACACCGTTGAGTATTCCATCGTGCCCCATCCCACTCCATCGCTGTTGCTTTTGCTTGGCTATTGCAAGTGCCGTACGATGTTCGTGTGTGTACTTGTAATGGTTGGGTAGAGGCAGCATCAGGCGGATAGCGGGTCGTGTGGTGTTGATTTTGTTGGTAGGCGAAAGCAAATTGCCATACGGGCATAACACCCGCAGTAAATTGTTTTGGAAATCCAACGCGCGTCTTCACTTCACCGCTTGCTTAGGTAGTTACCGTCAGAGTTTGTTTTTTATTTATGTTTGTCTTTTGTAATGTGTAGACACTTTGTAAGCAACAGTCGTGGGTTGAGGAATTTTTTTTTCAATATATGCCCATGTCTCCCTTAATAAACCAGCTGGCCGCACTCGTACAGTGGCTAGAGTACTTCAAAATCTTGACGTTCAAAAATCCGCTGGTCCAAATGGTATTTCCCCTATTGTTCTGAAGAGGTGTTCTTCCTCGCTGGCAAAACCATTGTCAAGCTTTTCTATCTATCCTTTTCTTCAGGGCTCTTCTCGGGAAGAAAGAAAACAGAATTTGTCCAGCCCGTACCCAAAAAAAGGCGAATCTTCATCTCTCTCCCTCCCGATCAATTTCAATAAAGTCCCTTCTGCCTAAGGTAATGGAAATGCTGATAAACCGTCAGGTCATGAAATATCTTGAATCCCGAAAAGTTCTTAAGGACTGGCAGAACGATTTTCGCAGCAACCGATCCACTGGTGTTTTGACGACTTATCTTACCGCAAAGTGGAACCAATCTTTTCAACAAGGTAGTGAAAGTAAGATCGTTGCGCTTGATATTTCAAAGGCATTTGACAGAGTTTGGCTCCAAGCTCTCTTGTGAAAATGCGTGCATTCGGAATCGATGATACCTTTCTTCAATGGATTAGAAATTACCTTTCGGGCAGTTCAGTTGAAGTTGTTTCGGACGGTTTCAAGTCTGTAGCTCACCAAATAAATGCTGGTGATCCCCGAGGCTCTGTTCTGTCTCCAACTCACTCTCTCATTTTTATAAATGATTTCCTGTCTGTTACCTCTAATCCAAAGGAGTGGATCCTTTGCCGATGATAGTACCCCCAGCTTCTCATATTCGTTTCTTGGTTCACGCCGCTCATCTTCGGGTGTGGAACTGGAACGGCAACGTATGTAAAGCTCCTTAAATTCCGATCTCGAGAGCATAACTCAGTCAGTTGTAACTAATAGAGTAGAACTTTATGCTTCCAAAACGCAATGCTGTCTTCTGTCATTAAAGTAAAACACAAACACCATACCATTCTGACAACTGTCGTTGGATTGACCTCATATGTGATGTCGTCAAGAGCGCTGTGAAATGCATATGCTTCCTTAAGCGCTGCAAGAAATACTTCACCCAGACTGATCTGGCTACAAATTACAAGGCGTTTATCCGCTCGAAACTTGAGTACAACGCTCATATCTGGTCTGGTGCACCAATAACCTTTTTGGAGTTACTTGACAGGATCCAAAAACGCGCGATAAGACTAATTGGGGACCGAAACATCGCGAGATCGCTTGACTCTCTACGTCATCGTGGCAATGCATTTTGTCACTCGTTATTTTATCACTTTTTCCACCATAAGTGCTCAAACGAAATAGCCAGTTATATGCCACGCCTAAAACATTTCAACCGCAATACCCGCTGTGAAAAGAACGCCCATCTGTTTACCCTTAAGCCTGAATTCGAACGTATACAGTGAAATACAAGGAATCTTTCCGTAGCCGTACAACACGAATGTTGAATGCTCTTTCCCGCTCCATTTTTCCTACACATTATAATCTACAAACATTCAAAAACAACGTGCATCGGCATCTCTCCCTATCTTCTAACCCTAATTTCCTTAACGTCCGCGCTGCGTAGCTATTACATTACAAGGGCATTAAAAAATCCCTTTAGTGCGAGTACATTATTAAAAATAAATTGAGTTTAGATATTTTCTTTAAATGCTACAAAATGTAATCAATGCTATTTATTATAAATAAGAAATTGAATTTTATTGCTTTTCCCCCAATTAAGAAATGTCAAACAAATATTTCAATGTATGCACTTCAGGCTTAAAGCATGAGCATTATGGCTTTCAAAACTGATGACGATATCGTTTATCACTATAGCTTGGACGGCGATCGCCTGAAAAGTTACGTGATGAGAGCCATTGTAAAAAATTAGCAGTAAGGAACGTGTTTCAACAAACTCCATTTCTGAAGTGTTCAAACTGATGGATGGAAATTCGTATCAAAGACACAACTTCTATAAATTAACATATCTTCCGCATACAAGTATGTTGAATAATATTATATTACTTTTTGTATTATATCAGCGATGTAAAGTAAGAATATGAGAAGTTCCAACATTGACCCTTGGGGAACACCACATTCAGAGGGACAATTTCTGAAAAAATCGCCCTTCAGATACACACTGCTTCTTTTTGTTTACTTACATATGATGAAGTAACTTTATACAGAAAAGAGAAATATGCTTGAGGTGAAATTTGTCAATAAGCATGGAGTGGGTAGGCATATCAAAAGCTTTGGAGAAATATAGAAGGATCAAGTAGGCAACATGTTCCTCATCGAGTTTCTCTCTTGTATCGTTTTTCCGAATGCGATACTAATTTATTTGGTTATGTGGAGTTCTTTCACAAAATTTGGAAAAAAAGGGTAGGATGGAAATGTTTGAAAACTATTTTTCGTCTACCCGAAAGCATTTAACAAATCATTTGAATATTTATTTAACACTCATTCTTTGGTACAGTAATTGTATATAATATGGAAGTTTTATACGCAAAAGGAGCAAGGATATATGAAACTAACGTTACATTTGTACAGTATAATAAATGGATAATAAAATTTATCCAGGCTCCGAACTATCAATAATTGAAACCGTTCACAAGTTATTTGATCCTTTTTTCAATTCATCGTTTCGTTTCTACGAGTTTTATTTCTTGCACAGAATATCGAAATTCAAATGAATCGTAAGCTTTGAAAGTAAAAGTTCCAACATCAAGTTACACAATACCTCTACATGAATGAATCAGGGAAAAAAACCTATAAAACAAATATCAATCACCAATCAATACCAAGAAACAGACATCCAAAAATAATTCTCTAATTAAACACCAGTAAGTTTATCCCATTAAACTGGAAAAAAACTAAGAAAAACAATAAACTGTATATATACCAAACTGACAGCATTGAATAGGTATATGAACCCGAAAGAGAGCATACTCAGTCGACAGTGTTTTAAGACTTGAATATCGGTGTACCTGTTATTCTATAAATGTACACACATCTTATATATATGTACAATTAACTATTTTGCCTACTTTTTTTCCTCTTTTTAAATGCAATTAAAAATAATGTATTAAATGTCTGAACAAAACCTCCGACAATTCCTTGAATAGAAAAAACGACAACTAAAAACAAATGAAACCAAGAAATATTAATTCATTAAGTGTGGTAATAAAAACAATTTCAAAATGATGTTGTATTGTCTTCTTTATCGTCGACTATCTTAGGTCCTTTCCTTTCTTTCTATTTTATTCACACAAATGATGCTTTTAAACACTGAAAGGAACGAAGATAAAAAATAACCAGCTACCATAGCTACTGCACTTTGTTAAGGCCCTAAAAAAAGTTAAATTATCTTTATCGGAGTCTTTCTTTTTGTTCTAATTTTTATGGCTTCTTCAAGATGGGAATGTTAAAATGTATCTTTGGACAAAGGTGCATCTGCACAGCTATGATGTAATGAGATGGTGAGGTTCTTTCGCTTGACTTCACTTCATGCTCAATCAACACTGTAGGAGTCTGGTTATTTAAAATAAAACTATTAAGCTAGCTCTGAGGAATAAGTAAAAACTGTAGCACTAAATTTGAATTGCAAAATGAGCTGGTTGTGACGTGGATTTAGGGATTCAGGTAGGGGACACTAGTTTAACAACAAAAAATGAGCAAGCGAGTATTTAAGCCGGTCATCACTTTCTGTACTCTGGTTTGTTCTGTTCTAAATTTTGAAATGTTTTTTTTCTCTCCTAGTTTGATGGTTAAATACGTTTCGAGGACAGATTAAGAAAGTTGACAAAAACACACATTTCCGGATGGAGCTAGTTCGAAGCATAATTTTGGATACATTTTACCAAAATGTATGGTGAAAGAAAACATCGCACGTTCCTGCATCAGAAAACGTTTCTTCTAAACAGATATCGAAAGCACTTTCAAAAGAAATATGAGAGGAGCAGGTGGCATTGCCCGAAACGAAATATGTACATAATACAGTTCTTTTCACTGTAGCAGTGCAGTAATAAGCCAACCCTTTTTTCACTAGTGCTTCAGGGCAAAAAAAGGTAACTTTAACCAGACAAATTCAGTTTTAATACATTTTCAGAAAAACGAAAGTGCTTTGTGCTACTGACCTGAAAGAAAAAAAACTAAGTGTGATTTCAACCGTCAGTGCCAGAGCCTAAGGCTTCTATCTATGAAGAGATCTTCAAATTAGACCAGCAAATAATTACACAAAATAATGTTAGGTGTATATTTCATTAACATGTAATTATCGATGTGGGGAAAAAGCTGGGCGATTCTTCACTACTTCACATAAAGACTTTACTGGAAGGGACCTCTAGCACTGACTCTGAACGGCGAATTAATAAAACTTCTTATAATATGGACATTTGTCAGACTTAAGTTTTAAGTTCCTTTAATACCTTTTTTGCGATGTTGAAGGGACTTACAATTTCCGACTCCGAACCGCAAACTTAAGAAGCTTCTCATGACTTTGGATGTTAGTCAGACTTTCGCAAGAGGTGGGGCTGTGAATAAAAAACTAACAGGGTATTACTAAGCCCCGACGGGATTTAAACCTAAGACCCCACGGCAAGTAATACAACGCACTAACCACTTAGCCTTATTTTAAGGCTGTGGAAACAGTTAAAGTGTTACTGAGGTAATTTAATTTTGGTGGGGGCATACACCCCCATTTAATTTTGGTGGGGGCATACACCCCCATTTATTCAGCTTAATACAAGCTATTTAGGTCTTAAAAAACTAATTACACTAAGACTTACAGCTAGGGCTTAAAAACTACTTAAAACTAAATTAGGTGGATGGTGAGGGATGGAGGAGGGTAGATTTGAGGGAGGAAGTGCAGTGATTAAAATCAAAGAGGAGGTGGTTAGAATTGACCTTCTGCAACATACGGGATATCGGCTCGTTCAAGCCGTACAACGTGCGACGGGTGGGAAGATAGAAAAGAGGAGGGGATCTTAAATTCCGAGGGTTAGTGTTAAAGGCAATGTAGTTCAAAAGATAGGAACAATCAACGGAGCCAGTGAGAAGACGATGTATAAACAGAATGTCAGCCACATCTCTTCTTTTTTCAAGGGTCTGAAGGTTTATTAAATTAAGGCGTTCGTGATATGGTGGAAGGATAAGGTGATTATTCCACGGGAGCCCACGAAGAGCAAAACGGAGAAATCGACGTTGAATGCTTTCGATTCTTGTAATGTGGACCTGGTAGTATGGTGCCCACACTTGGCTAGCGTACTCTAGGAGTGGGCGGACGTAGGTAATGTAAAGGGATTTTGTCACGTAGGGATTGATAAATTCTTTAGACCACCGTTTGACGAAACCAAGGGCTGAGTTAGCTTTATTGATTATCTCGTCAATATGTGACCGAAAGTTAAGCTCTCTGTCACACAAAACGCCTAGGTCGCGAATGGTTAGAACGGTAACAATGGGTTGGTTGTTCAAATACCGTAGTAACATCTGGGGGGAGACTGAATCCGTTTACGTGAAAAAGTAAGAGATTCACATTTAGCAATATTCAGCTCCATAAAGTTTTTTTGACACCAGACCGAAAAACTATTGAGGTCTTGTTGAAGAAGATCAGAGTCGTGTGGAGAAGAAATGATTTTGAAGAATTTAGCGTCATCGGCATAGAGGGAGATGGAGGAGAAGTTGATGACGTTGTCAATATCATTTATAGCCAGAATAAAAATCAAAGGTCCAAGGTGGCTACCTTGTGGAACACCAGAGGTGGCTTTAAAAGGCAAAGAGAGAACAGAACGAAAACGAACATTATAAGATCGGTTCTCAAGGTAAGAAGAAAACCAATTCAATAGTGGGGGATCGAAGCCAAGGAAGGAGAGTTTGAAAAGAATCAAACGATGAGATATTTTGTCAAACGCCTTACTGAAGTCAGTAGCGATTAAATCCACTTCATTGACACTTTCTAAAGCAGAAAGTGTAACGGAGACAAAGCCAACAAGGTTGGTGGTTGTGGATCTACCTTTAAGGAAACCGTGCTGAGGGGGGGAGATAAGAGACTTGCACTGAAAGGATAATGAATCGTACATCATACTTTCGAAAACCTTGGGTAAATGCGACAGCTTGGCAATAGGTCGATAGTTAGATACGTCATTCTTTGGCCCTTTTTTGTGAACAGGTGAAATGAAGGACGTTTTCCAGATTTTAGGAAATTTCCCAAGAGATAAGGAATGTTTAAAGAGATTGGCAATAAAAGGTGAAAGAATCGCAGAACACTTTTTGAGAAGAATGGCTGGAAGGCCGTTTGGGCCGGGTACAAATTCATCATTGAGATGAAGAAGTCTGTCGCACACCGTGGAATGGTCAAAGGTGGGTAAAATGAATGGGCCAACGGTATAGTTTTTCAGATAACTGAAGTAGGAGTGATCCGGTTCAGGGCAGGCGTCAGTGAAGCACTGCTTGAACACGGTGGCAAAAGAGTTTGCGATTACAAATGGGTCCGTTAAGGACTCGCCTTCAAACAAGAGTGAGGAGGGATATCCATCAGATTTCCTTTTATAATTAACAAAATGAAAAAATGACCGTGGGTCCTTGATGAGGTTAGCTTGAGCATCAGAAAGATAGCGTTGATAGAGACAGTGAAAAACGTTAGAGAACTGTAAGTACGAACCGAGATAATTCGAATAATCTGTAGTAGTTCTGGTTAGAAGATAGATCGCCCATAGTTTGTTACGTTTATTACGAAGTGAACGCAGTTTCCTATTATACCACGGAGGGGAAGATGGTGAGATTTTATGGCGCGAATAAGGAACGAATAAGGAAATGCATTTAAAGATTTCGTCATAAAAACGGGTGGCAGCTTCATCAACGGATAAGTTCGAGAAGTTGAGTTCGATTCTGCTCAGAAAGTCATTGATCTTTCGGAAGTTAGCTTTGTGGAAGTCGTAGGAGTACAGGTTAGTTGGAGGCAGGGATTGGGAAGAGAGGTGATAAAAGAAAGAAAGGAGCAGAGGAGGGTGGTAAGCGTCAATAGTAGAAAGGTGTAAAGAACTTTCAATGGTTGAGGAGTTTACAGGGTCAGTTGTGAAAACAAGATCCAACTGTCGTCCCATATAATTTGAACCTGTTTTGTTTGCGTCGTAAGGGCCAGAAAATATTTAGGCTAGTTCCCTGAAAAAGATTTTCTTTCTATATTTAGGGCTGGACATTCACATAATAAGCGCATGTATATACATCGCGTTGACTTCGCTACCTTCTTCCGACAGCTATTTGCTCCACAACACACTGATATGAGCTTACTTTGCTATGCGTAGTTTTTTTATTGTCTTGTTTATGTTGTCCTTAAATTTGAGTTCAGAGTAAAAATAAATAGGTTCCAAACTATTTTACAGAGGGCTCCCAATCTATATAACTTCCATTCTGAAACTGCAACGGGCTGCTGGGGAGAAAGCAAGACTTTCGTTTTCTAGTGAAAAAGATGGCTTGCATTTTCCCTTTATTAAGTTTTATTTTCCATCTGTGATAAAATTTGATCAACCCTACCATTGCATTTTGAAGATTATACAAATACAGCCAGATCACAGTTGTTTATTTTTGGCAGGTCAGTTATATAAATATTTTATAAGATTGGGCCCATGACTTTTTTTCTAAGCACCTGCGAAGTACTATGACGCCGCCTAAGCCCAAAATGTACATTAGGATAGATATTGTTAGTATCTATGAACTTCAAGATGTGTTCTTTTAAAACCTTTACAAAAACATTAGGAAAAAAGAAATTTCCAAATTGAATTAGAGTTTTAACAAAACAAGGAAAATAATAGTTTGACGTGTAAGATGCGACCTTGGCAAATTTCTAAAAACTAAAATTCCAAGGCATTTTAATTAAATAAAAGTACGTTTACACAGACACGAAATTCAAAATTTTATTTCACCGTTCACACAGAGCAGAGAATATTTCCTATGACAGCTACGGTCAAAACTTGACTGCGCGCGTTTTATTTTTGAAACCAGAAGTAGTTGCACCAAAATATTTTATTCTCTAATAGATTAACTTAAAGATAGTGACTTGATGTCCATTTTTTCCTTTATTTTGGTCGATTTGATAAACTACCAAATGCAGAAATTCGACAATTCGAAATGCTGGAAATTTGTTGGCGAAATGATGAACATAAATTTAGGTGGAATGACGAATATCGTTTGGGCGTAAACACACTATTTATAAGATTTTAGTTGTTTCGAATTTCAGAAAAGTAAAAGAATAACAGAATCTGCCCGTATTCGAAATGTAACGTTGCGAATACATAGACATGGTTAAATGGGTTTCAGTTAAATAATCAAACTAGTGTTACCTTTGTTCTTCTCTCATGAAAAAATGCTGGAACCAAAGTTAATAGACAGGGAGATAGTATATGTTACAAATTATTCCCAAGCTAACTAAGGGTGAATATTTAAGGCAAATAAAACGTGTCATAATTTTCAAATCACCCTCTGCAATTGCAACAAAATAAAGAGCTGCAAAATACATCTTCTTCGACATCCGTTTAATAAAAAAAAACTAACATGAAAATGATCAAGAGAGCGAAAAAAGAAGAAGTAAATAACAAGAAAAACTTGTAACATAAACTAACATAAATTTTCTAGTTTTTCTCTTATTCTCCCGCTCCACATCTTTTCCCCTTTTAGGTTCTTATTTCAATTGTTTGATGCTGTTTTCATTATTTTTTTTTATTTTTATGTTGCATCTGTTTGCTATAAAAATGTTCATGTTTGTTTTTTTAAGGGCAAAACGACGACGAATACGAAGAAGAAAACAAGTAACACAGCGCAATTTCAATGCGAACAAGGTACATACACATCAGACAAAGAGCTTTGAGCGAAAAAGACAAGAAGAAGAAGCAAACAAATGCTCGAAATTCCTTGGAACTCGAAAGAGTTAAATCACGCAATTTATATTAATAATAATAGTTTGTTTGTATATTTCACAATGCATATACGAATTCACCACAAAGAATCAGACATAGTGTATCTACATCCTCATTGCAATGCTGCATAGTGAGACCAATACGAGAATAAGGTTAAGGAAACTATAAGATCGCACTGAATTTTATTACATCTTGCATTTCATACGGGGAAAATACAAATTAATAATAAGAAAAAAGAAAAATACTTTATCCGCGGACATACAGGTATGTATTTATTTATTTTTTTGTAAGCCATTTTCGCACGAAGTTTACTTCATATCTAGATACATTTTTTTATTTGTTTCGCTAACAGGAGAGATCCAAGAAAATACCACCTGCATGGCCTAGATGTCGAAAACACATCTGTTCTTAGATGAAAAAAAAATGCTCGCAAATATATTTCTATAACCAATGTTAGATGCCTAGATACATTTGCAAAAAAATGCTCAAACGTGTTTATGCACTCTTCAAAGAGTAAGGTGTGGGTGGTAAGATTTGCAACAACATCGTTTATCTTGTATTTATTGGGTCATCTTGAATTTTATGCGGTTTTAATAACATTTATAAGCCAATGAAATCCAAATGTGGGCTGAACAGATAAATACATAGTGATTTAATTTTATACTCTAGATTGGAATTTATGAGATAAAGGTGCATTCATAAATTATATTCAACGATGCACTAGAATTTTAATAGAAAATAACAATATGTAGCCTACATACCTATTTCGTTAACATCGCTAAATGGTGAATTTTTGAAGGGCATGATTAAAATTGTATTTCCTGTTTTAATATTGTTTTTTTAAATACTTGTTTTAGACAAGTGAAGGTAAAATTCGAGGAGCTTTACTTATTTAAGCACATTGAACGTAAATATCAATTTCGTTAAACTTCCAGTTGCATCTGAACACAAAATTGGAGCAGCAGCAGGATGCATATACTATTCACGAAAGTGGACAGTCCAAATTGAAGCTATGCAATATAAAAAGTTTTTTTTTTTGAATACTGACCCTTGCAATTGTAGCGAAAATACCAATCAGAGATGCATAATGTCGTCTTATGAAATAAGGGAAAGCATTGAAATTAAATTAATGATATAAACTAATGCCAATTAAAAAAAACTGGGCATTGATAAATGAAATGCTAATCAGAGCTGGACAAGCTATATGTACAATATGAGCCAGTGCATAGATACCTATACACTGAGGGAACAAATATAATTTATTTAAAAAGGCAATGTAGTTTCAAATAAGGTCGACCTAGTTTCAAAGTGAAACGTATTAATTTTTTCATTGAAACCAACTTCTGTAGCATTTAAGTTGAGTGCTCTCAATGTAGTTTCAAAGTGATGCATAGTTCGAACATTATTTTAAAATGCCATTCACTTCAAAATGTTGCCTTACACTCTAACAATACAAAAATATTGTTCATATGAAGAAATTTAGTGTTAATGTGAGCAGTCATATTGAAATAAAAGTCACTTTTTATTTTTCAATAAATGGGGTTACCATATAGCACATTGTTGGCGGATTAGTTTTGAAATCTGATGTTATATCAGATGATTTTAGTACAGTTATTCAATAGGCATTGTACTTCTAATTTTTTATCAGATTACCGGTGAATTTATGCTAAGACATTAAATAAATGTACATGATGTATTGCTTATCATACTCTCAGCTAAGTTCTTAAAATCGCATGCATTTCCTTCGTAAAAAAAAAACTATATTACATTTTTGTAATAAATAGAGTTTTAACTAATGGGCTTTAACACGTATTTTCAGTTGATCTTGAGACTTGTCTTTCGATGACATTTCCTGGAGCGAACGGCTTGTGAAAAATCCTTTATTTATCCTCCATGGATTCTATAATTTAAATAAAAATGCATAAATAAAGTACAAACTTTATTGCATTTTCCGAAGAGCAATTATCTACAAAATTTGAATTTTGACTTAATTGAATTATACTTTATTTTATGGCATGAACATGGGTCATGTACAAAAAATGAACCGCCAGGCGTAGACTGACAGCCCGATGATGAAGCTATTGCTTCGAAACGCGTCGCGTTAGTTAAAAAATAAAAATAAAAAGTTGTGACAGTTAGATATTGAAAAATAAAAAAAGGGACATTAAATAGAATAAAATATTTGTTTTAATTATCACATTTAACATATAAAACACAACCGGAGACAAGAACAACAAAATGGATATTTGAAGTGCCTTGAAAAATATTAAAAACATAAGGAAAGACTACGCTCGGGCGAACATCATTATGAGTTTGAGATAAACATGTACTAACTCTGTCCGTTACGAGTACTAACCAGAGATTTCGATAGGTGACTTTTTCACTGCCAGGCCTAGGACACTTTTCGTAAATTGTCTGTGGCTGCAGTGGTTACTACTCAAGTGGCTCGAGACACAAACTCCCAAAAAAAAAAACAAGTCACCGGTTTGCTCTTGCTAAAATCATGCAACCATAATCATGCTTATTTTGACATTCGAATATGATCTAAAGTTTGTCGAATTAGAAGAATTTGTATCTTGAGATTCTATCGAAGTTGACTTTTCATTCGAATCTCAAAATAAGTGTGAATAGTTGTCCTCAGATGGTGTTTCAAAATGTTCATTCGCCTCAAAAATGTCTATAGAACGCACATACGAATGGATTTGTGGGCGGATTTCAAAAATTCTTACACTTGATTATTTTAGGCCCCTTGTGAGTACATGGTTCGAACTTTGGCTTTCTAGCTCGAGTTTTAGTGCATCATTTTTTGCAGATGGTCTTGAAATAATTCAGTGAAATTGTGTACAGATTATCTTACCTGGATGTAATGCGATCCAATAATACAAGTTTAAAAAAAAAGTTTTAATATTAAAAAAAATTACAAAGAATTGCAATAAAAAAGGTCAAATAACAAAAACAAAATAATTTGCCATACAAAAAACTAAAAAGTGGTCTTGCGACCCGCAAGCTCCACACGACTAACTTCCCAGTGGGATCAATATGATTTATGCGATTAGTTCGAAATTTTGAAATGTGGTTAACCATAAGAAATGGTTATTATTTAATATTAAAAAACGCTCTTTAATATTGTTCATGGAAATTAAATGTTGTTAATAACAGCGAAGTCTGATATATATTAATGCAACCATTGTTATGAACACGGAGATGTGTAAATTTACATGTATACGAAATAACGGAGCACAATGTAATAATAATTTGCTCAATGACGAATGACAATAAATAGTACAAATAAAGGCTAAATATTTTAGTTATTTATTTACTAACAAAAAACGGCTGGACCGGTTTCGCTGGAAACTTAATCTGAGTTACGTAATTACGCTTCGATTAAACCCGGTCCCATGTCAATATCATCTTCGGTTCTCGAGATAACCGTGGCGAAAGATAGTTCCGAACGCACATACGCACAAACGTGCATATACACACACACAGACATCTCTATAAAACGCTGGATTTGGATTCTGGTGACCTTGAAACATGGAGATATGTCGAAATCCGCGATTCACAAAATCGGCCCCATTACTAACAACTTGCAATGGGAAGTTAATAAATAGTACAAATCATTAATTTCAAAATTCAGCTAGTTTGCCTTTATTTTTTTAGTTATTTATTTATTAACAATAAACGGCTAGACTGATTTCGCTGAAAACTTAATCAGTTCTGAGTTACGTAATTACGCTTCGAATAAACCCGGTCCCATGTCAATATCATCTTTGGTTCTCCAGATAATCGTGGCGAAAGATAATTTTGAACGCACATACGTACATACGCACATACGTACATACACACGGACAGACATCTCTATAAAAACGTTGAATTTTGATTCTGGTGACCTTGAAACTCGGAGATATGTCAAAATCCGCGATTCACAAAATCGGCCCCATTACAAGAACTTCCACTGGGAAGTTAATAAAAAGCATATTGGCGATTATTTTGTTTCGTTCATTGTGATAAGCTTGTCGCTCTCGATCAAAGAGGGAGAGATCAGGACAGAAAATGTTTCTTTCGTCTTTTTATCAAAGTACTAGCAATCAATTGAAGTAAAAAATTAAATAGCGGAAGGTAGCTGGAGTGTTTGAAACTCTTTTTAAAATTTAAAACCCCGAAGCCAAAAACGCAAAAAGTATTATATTAAACAAATCAAATTTGTTATTATCTTAAAATTTATTTTCAACTATTTAAATAGCCTTAAGTAGGTACCTACTAGGTTTCCAGAAATAGTTATAAAAAATTTCGGTTTAGTAGTAACTTCGACACGTTATTTCGTTTTTAAACACTTGATAGATTTTATTTATTGTAAGGATTAAGTTCAAACATCAAAATTTGATTAAAAACGGCTAGACCGATTTCGCTGAAAACTTAATCAGTTCTGAGTTACGTAATTACGCTTCGAATAAACCCGGTCCCATGTCAATATCATCTTTGGTTCTCCAGATAATCGTGGCGAAAGATAATTCCGAACGCACATACGTACATACACACGGGCAGACATCTCTATAAAAACGTTGAATTTGAATTCTGGTGACCTTGAAAAGTGGAGATATGTCAAAATCCGCGATTCACAAAATCGGCCCCATTACAAGAACTTCCACGGCGAAGTTAAAAAAAAATCTTTTTGATCCGCAAAACATCAAATGGGCCATAGTGCGCCCATATTTATAAATATTTAGTAACTTTTAGGGGTCTACGGACAATGTTAAGGTATGTTACAAGCTATGAGTCAAAATTAATATAACCTAAGAATAGGGTATACAAAGTGTCTCTAACTTACCTTAACCGTTAAATTTTTTTAGTTGCGACTACGTAATTAAAAAAAAATTACCTAAAGAAGCATTTGGCAAAACTATTCGATACGTCTTCGGATTGCGAAGGTATGACTATTTTCAACCTCGCAGTGTAACTCTGCTCGCAGGTATTTTGCTAGCACGCCAACCGCAATACTGTTTTGAAAGTTGAAGTCTGCGAAAGGTCTAGTTCTTCTGCACTGCGAGGAATCGACTGCCTCGGGTTCCACTGTACATTTTCACGGACCGCGGCGATGTTCTTGGCCGATCTTGGATTTCTTTGACGTACGATTATTGTTTGATTGATTACCGAACCGGTCATCGCAACTTGCCACCAAACGTTGAAGAGTCGATTGTGAAGGGCCACCACGTCTACCGTAAAATGTGGACAACGAATGCACTAACGAACACTCATTTTGACAATAAAGTTTTATCATTTGGACGTGTTGTTCAATGGCATAACTTGCCATGGTGATTTGGCACCCGTAGCTGAATAATAAACAATAGATTTGACAGATGTCACCAAAACAACATGGCCGCCGCAGGCCGCCAAAATCTACCCGCGCCAATTAAAAAACCCTTTATTAAAGAAATTAGAAAGCACTCAAAACTTACTTTTTCAGTAAATACTTAGATACCTACAACTTTTATTAAAATTTCGAATATTTTATATTAGTTATTTTCATTTACGTAATTAAATTCAGTTAAAATTCACAACAATCATTAAAAAGTAAAAAAAAAAATTAAGAAATCATTTTTCAGTAAATGTACAGATACAGTTTTTAATTGAATTTTCTAATCGTCAGTATATGCATCTATGTGGTTTAACTCAGTTAAGGTCCTTTCTTTAGCTCTCTTTTGTAAAATTAGTTATCTTAAAGGATAAATGTATCTTATTTTTTTAGCAATCACGAGTACTAAAATAAAATAATAAAATAAACCCTACTCTGGAACAAAAACAAAAGCATTCCTTAACTTTTTTAAGGAAAAATTAAATGTATCTTACGTATCCTGTAAGTGAGATTAAAATGTGGAGTACGGAAACGCCGCGCGGCTCATTTGACTCACGAAGCTACGCTTTTTAAATAATTCAGGAGCGCGTACCGCCATTGTATCCCTTCTCGCATGGGCTCGTGAGCAAGGCGTGCTCGTAAGTCGTAAAATTGGAGTTCAAGGCACAAACTGGCATCAGTAACAAAATGACGATAGGCCTGCCTATACTATTAGAGCTCGATAAAACGTAAAAAAAAATTACAAACTACGGTGACTAATTTCGCTCTTAATGAAAAGGAACAAACAAACTACTGTTCTGTTAAAACGAATTGAAAATGTTAAATTTACGTTCGGCATGGATTTAAACTTCTGAAAATGTAATAAAAGTATTTTTTTACTTTTCTTTAAGAGAACAATAAAAGAATAAGAGCCAATCTCAAATTTAAATGAACTGGAACACTAATTTAAACTCCAAATTAAATTCTTAATTGGTAAAGCCCATTATTATTTCACTCCGACCTATTCCAGACATATAGTTATAGAATGGAGTAGTGATTTTCAAGTGCGAAAAGTACAAATGCCTAGGATATATGATCAAAAGCGCAACAACATGTGATGACAACATAATCGCGTAAGCGTAGGATGCATCAAGTGACTGGAAAACTCAACCAACTTCGGTGACCTAAAAATGAACCTTAAGCTGAAAGAAAGCCTCTACAGCTCAGTTGTGCGCCCGGCGATCACATACAGTTCATAATGTTGGACAGAGAATGTTGGAAGATGAAGATGCTGTCAGCAGGTGTAACAAAGCTTGATCGAATAAGAAGTCAAAGATACGACGAGGAAGCTTTCGCTTCATAGAACCAATTTCAAAGTAAATGGAGCACAACCAGCTCGGTTGGCAGTATCATATTCAAAGCAGAGTCCCTACAATCGCGAAAGAGGACCAGACCTGGATTACACAAATGCAACAACAGCAGCATTTTATGTCTATGGCATGTCTAGGTCAAACAGGATTTTTTTGTCGGGGTGTGTGAGACTTTCTGCACTGGAGCACTCAGACACAATACTGGTCCATTGTACTACCAGGCAGACACACCACATTTTACTGTGGGAATTTACTCGTTTTTCTAAGAAAAACGAGAAGGCGCTTCAATGATAAGGAGCTTAGGTTTACAGCACTCACCATATCCGCACCAAATACCTGCCACCTGATACGAGCAAAAGCAGGACAATCACAGAGGAAATGTTCCGCAGTGTCGTCGCTTTCTCCACAGGCTTCGCAGTTGGTGGTATCGCTTAGGCCAAGCACCTTAAGGTGCTTGGCAAAAACGTAGTGCCCCGTAAGAACGCCAGTGCTCTGTCTGCAGTCTGTTCTGTCGAGAGACAACAAGAATGACGCGGATTTCCCACAGACGTCGGGGAGAATTAGCTTAGTCTGTCTGCACCCGGGAGTCATGCCAACGGCGATTGTGTTCATAGGAAACCCAACCGTCAATGGGAGCCCTGACCGAGGACGCAGGCAGACAAATCGCTGGTTCAGGTCCTGAGAAGCCCCCCTCTGAGCCTTGTCTAGGAAGTTCATCATAGATCTCATTTCCCGTGATCCCGTTATGACCCGGGACCGAGACAAGTTTAAGTGAATTCAGCCTTCCGACCGAATTCAGATCACGTACTATTGTGGAGGTAGTTAAGGGTTTGCGTAAGGCCTTAAGCGCAGCCTGACTATCGCTACAGACGCAGATACTTCGCCCCCTCCACATGTTCCTCGTTACATAGTCCATGGCCATTAGGATAGCATAAATCTCTGTTTGGAAGACTGACGCATATTTGCCTAACGGAAAAAAAGTCTAACGTTTTCGCTCTCCACGAAGACACCAGCACCTTGATCGGTTTTGGAGCCATCCGTGAAGATTCGACTGCATTTCCTTCCAGGTTCAGAGTCCGGCCAGAGCCAGTCCTGAACGCGAGGAAAGTCGACCTCGTAGTTGCGCTTTAGCCGAAGTTCCGGTGTCATCGCATCAGACAGGAGTCGAAGGACAACCGTTGCGCAAGTTTATCGAAACTCCATACCAAAAGCCACCTCTTCTTAGACGTGAGATAGCTTTGATTGTACAGCCCATGATGTAAACATCAAGGGGCGGGAGGTTCAATAGTGCATCTAGGCCGGAGCCAGGCGTGCTGGGGAAGGCCCCCGTGCAGCAGAGACATACCTGCCTTTGGAGTTTGGCAAAAGCAGCAGTAACGTATTTACGTGAAAGCTTATTCCACCAAACAACCGATGCGTATGCTATAAATGGTCTTATCATAGCCGTATAAATCCATAGCACTCTTTTCGGTAATAAGCCCCATGTCTTGCCAAAAATGCCTTTGCACTGTCAGATAACAGACAGCGCCTTGGCAGTCTTCAGCTCAACATGTTTGGACCAAAGAAGTTTGCTGTCCAGGATGACTCCCAGATACTTTGCTTTATTGGAGAGTTGGATTGTGACGCCTTTTAGCACTGGCTGAGTCAACCCGACCAGCTTCCTCCTTCTCGTAAAGAGAACAACCTCAGTTTTAAGAGGATTGACCGAGAGCCCATTCCTAGTGCACCATTCGTCGATCACGTCAAGGGCCGCCTGCGCCTTGGTCGATCACCTCCTGTCTTCTTGACGTCACAAAAGTTGGCTACGAGCCAACATTGTTAATAGTAAGATCAGATGATAGAATGAAATCCAGGAGATGGTTTCCTCGCATGTTACATTTGCTGCTGCCCCTAGCAATGTTCTGAGCATTGGCACCGCAACATATAACTAGGCCCATCTTCCTGGTGTCGCAATAGTCTATGAGTTCAGCAGTTGCCCTTGGTGGTGGAGTCACTACCGAATCATAGGGGAGATAAGCTGACGCCACGACGAAGGTCTTCCAATCTACATTCGTTTCGTAGCTTATGGCTCCTGTATGGATGTCATGTGGGGTTTTGTACTCAACCCGGAACGCTTCTTGCTGATTAGAGCAGTAGCAGCCTTCGCATGTTGAAGGTTAATCTGGGTAAATATAATTAGTGTGTTTTTCTTCGCGACAGCCAATTTCTGTCCACTGGTGCTGCAAGCATTGCTGGTTGCAGAAAATGTTTCATCTAGATTTTGTGCGCGGGGACCTCCATGAGTTAGAGGTATTACAGTGGAAGGGAACGCAGAAGGTGCGTACGCAGTTCCACCGGTAGGAGTGCTCGAAGCCTTCATCCTCTGTTTATTCCTGTTCCAGCTATTGGAAGAGGAGGCAGCGTTGGTCTCAATCCGCTGGTGCGCTTCGGTTGGGGTAACCTCTGCCCACCTGCATCTCTCAGCCGTCGCCGCCGAGGTAGTGTAGCTCTCAGCGCTTGCGCCTTCAACTGGTTCAGTTTCTTTGCGCCGCGCGATTGCCGCGTTCCTGTTTCCTCTTCCGCTGGCTCTTAGACAGAAGCCCGCCGGTGCATACCGCTTCTGCAGCCCGTTCAACCTGTCCGCTTTCCTGGGCCTCATCAGCTACCTGTCTATTGGAATGAAGATTAAGCGTATCAGGTTGAACATCTCCGCTACTTTCTCCATTTTTCCAAGAGTCTTCGGAAGCAAGCGTTCTTACAGCTCCTAAGTCAACAGGCGGGGGGAGGTGGTAGTATGTTGGTTGGGGCCTCCAGAACCCTTGCCCCGACCGCGGTCGTTAAGACCACGGGTGGATTTTCGCTGTTGCGAGTGCCACCTGGAGTAGACATAACCTTAGGTTGTTCCTTCATACTTTTCCTTTTGGTTTGGTTCGCGGTAGGGCATTCACAGCGAGTAAAGCGCAGCCTGCATGGGCGTAGACCGTAGTCTATTCCCATACAGACATCGCTTACATCTCTGATATAACCCTACAACCTCGGATAGCGAGCGTCTCGTACCGAGGTTCCCCTATGAACCACCTGGGGTCGCGCCTGGTGGGGAACCACCCCCCAGTATGGATTTTAGTCGCCTCTTACGACCGGCATGCCTACCTTGGGTAAATTCTAACCCCTATCCCGAAGGGGGTTTGGATTTCAGTCGCCTCTTACGACTGGCATGCCTACCTCGGGTAAATTCTGACCCCTATCCCGAAGGGGGTGGTCAAACAGGATAATCCCACAGCGAACCGTTAGAGATGCAGTAAAGTGGAAGGGTTATTAAACCTCTTGTCCAGATCAGACCAATGAATATTGCACTAGTTTCGCCGGCATAATGATGTGCCTATGCTCTTCTTTATCTTTATATAGGAACGAATATGGAACCTTTCAAATATATTGAACCAAATATGAATGACGTATGTACATAAAAAAATATGACAAAACATTCGGAACGTTGTCATAAACATGGGTTAAAATAGTAAATGAGGAATAAAGACTTGAATGTCTGAGTTGGAGAGGTCTGGAACGCCGTGTTTCGAGATATAGTTCAAAATTTCACATCGGACGAATACGGTTTTGTTATTAGGACGGGATACACGTTAGCAAGAATTAAAACGTCATTGAAAAATAAGCTTTCATCATCAAAGCTGACAACTTGTTACGGTTTTAATTACTCGTAGTATTTCGAACCGTAGATGTTCTAATTATATTTGCATTTCATAACTGACACCATCTTCATTGAATAATTTGTCATTTCTGCAGGCAATATTTTCTTTTTTTAATTATTTAATTTTCCGCGATTTTTTTTTTTTTACAAGGTGGCGCAAAATTTGTCACCCGATGTTCTTTCGCTGTAATTTTTTTTATGAATGAAAAACTTTGGTTCTGCTTTTGGATTATGTTAATTGGTGTCTTAAGTTTTTTCTGTATCAGTTAACTTCACAAATGTCAAAGTAGAATTTACATTTGCCGCCATTTGCAAAAATTATAGCTTCTTCCGATAGGATGATGACTTTTGCGCCACCCTGTAGTTTCACATTTATATGCAATTATTCATGTTAATGTCTTTTTCGGTTTTGATCGTTTTCTTTGATGTTTTTCTCTTTTCCTTATTATGCATCTTTTATATTGCTGTCGATTTTGCTATTTATTTTATTTTATTTTTATACGCCTTACTCTTGAAAGCAAAAACAACACATAGGGAGCAATTTACGGAGTAAGGTATTCAAACGCCCACATAAAACTCATTTTTATATATGGAAAAGGAAATCGAGCGTCGTTGTCGCAAAGCAGAGTCGAGCTCTCTCTCTCTCTCTTTCTAGCAGCAAAATCATTTGTATCTATTCCTGTGTGTGTTTATATTTTTTTATTTATTTATTTATTTTATCGTCCTTTTGTGTATCAACCGAGTTAAGGGTCTCCCCGATGTGTATAACAATGGGAATACAAAGAAGCAAACTGGAAAATAAATCCACATCGTGCTTCGTGCACAGACCCACGATGCAAGATGCATGAGATGATGGAGCAAAAAACAATAACAAAATTCGCTTGCAAATAAAAATAAGATACTTTTACTCGTTAGTTGGTTCATTCGTCGACGTCGACGGCGGCGGCAACTTGGTTTTGCTTCCTTTTTTGTGATCCATTGTTGTTGGGTTGTTTAATTATGTATTCCCATTAATTTTGGAATGTCAAGTCGTTAACGAATTTCGTTTTGTGTGTGAATGGCGGCGGTGGAGATTTCCCTCCAATCCTGCCTACATATTCGCCACATACGTTAATAATATTTGTTCAATGGTAAAAAAACGAACGTTTTTCGTTCACTTAAATGTATAGGTACCTACTCTCGATTACGAATTTGGGGAATACGTAATTATTTTATTTCAATTCATGGTCTATACTACACCCCAAATTTAGAAAATCATCGAAAATCCTGCGAATATTCTAATCGAAATTCCAGCTTTTATCTCTTTCTTAACGAACTCAATATGTTATTCAATTCCTAGTTTGATCTCAAGGTTGAATGCTTGTCCTCTTCCTTCATCATCATTGTCTTCAATTTTGAACTTATTTAATTTATACATTATTTGCATTAAAGTTTTTTTTTTTCATTCTTCCTTATTTCTTTTATAGATGCGTGCCTCTGCCTAGTCACTGAATCGTATTGTCAACTTCCAGATAAAGAATAAAAATAAGTAAATACACTTCATGAGTAGGTACCTACACCACGATCCTTTTCCGATGATGAACATAAAAAAAGAAATATATAAATTCTATTTACAAAACTAATGTTTACTTTTTATATTGCCTCTAAGGAATTAGTAAATTACGTAAACAAAACTAAGAAACACACATACCTATACGATGTAATGAAATATGGGAAAACTCTGAAAGAGGTTTATCTCCTACTTGCCATTCGTTTATATTATTTACACAAATTCTGTAACACTTGGTGCACAGTGTATACACCCGCGCTGTTGTACGTACATATGTATGGATGGTTGTGCCCTTGTCTTGTGCCTTCTGCCCACCCTGCTTTACCTAAATGAGTTTCTATTTAATTTTGCTTAAATCAACATAATTTTCCTGTTGTTTGCATTTTGATTTGTTTTTTTTTTTAAGAATATTAAACAAACAAAAGAACGTCAACATCGCGTAAATAGAGAACGGTACCCTTATTTTCATGAGATGAATGCAAATTAATTTTTATATTGAATACTTGAGGCTATTGAATGAGGTTTTTTTAATTATTTTAGTGTTAAGTTTAGGTTTTTAAAATTAATAATAAAAATAAATCTTCCTAATAAAGTTTTTAAGCTTATTTTGCGAAGTTGGGATAATTAATAGAGTTCCACAAGGTTTGGAATTGTTATTCATACTTTTATCAATTAGGTATGACGTGATATTTTACTTAAGTAGGTAGGTAGATGTGTTTTTTTTAGCAGAATGACTTTCCTAAACAGCGCTCCAAAGATAATAAAAATTTACGTTGAACTAGGTACCAACATAATAGTAAAGAAATATTATTGCGTGAATCAGATGGAATAACTCTACGTAATGCTAATTTGTGACTCTTCATTTGCGATGTTAAGCTGCAACATCATCGGACGGTACACTTGATTGATTTCCAAGAATATTAATATTTCAGGATTCGCAAAAGATGTACATATATATTTTTGAAGGAATTTATTACGAACTCGGTATACACAACCATTACACGCAATTCTTTGATTTTTGCACCACTATAAAACATAGAATTATAACATTTATAAGTGCGAATCCTTATCAAAATTTATCTGAATAAGTGCAACTTTCTACGATGTTAGTGGATAAGTATACAGTGTTTTTGGATTCAAAGCGATGGCGGGCACAACAAAATTGATAAAATAACAAGTTGAACTTTTTAATAAAGAAAATATTAGCTTTATGTTTCAAACCACAAACCCATAAAATATGCTCTATTTATCATATTGTATAGTTAGTATAATTTTAGCGCGGTATGCAACGACCACAGTGAATGCAACAACCCCGACCTCTATTAGTTGCGATTACGTACTGTAATTATATTTAAATTGAAGTTGCATAAAACAATAATTCTTATACGAATCCTTTTAAATTCATTCCGGCTCGTGGAACCATTTCCTTGTTTACTGAGAAAACAATGGATTAATTGATTGGAAAAGGTGCATAAGAGTGGCGATTTTAGCTTGCCTTTATCGCATAAACTTTAATGATTTGAGGAGGAAAAACGTTGGGCGAATTTATTTATGCCAGCTTAAAAACCTTCACAAAAGTTGTAAAGTCCATTCCAAACCAATTGACCGACGAAGGCTCCATAAGAAAATCGGCGTTAGGTCTTATCGCCCAAAACCATAACGCCCAAATTGAAAAATGTCATAAAGCCCAAAACATTGCTATGTAATTTGTTGCTATAAAATTTACACAAATTTGAGCAATATGACATTGATTTTGGGCGTAATTGCATTATTTTTGCTCAAAATGGCGTTAGGTCTTATGGCCCAAGTTAGTTCTCATTTTATAGTTAATGAACAGTTTTTAATTATAAGTAACCTGATGCAACAATTTGCCCTTGCATCTACTCTAAATCAAACAGTGACCCCAAGCAGGGTTGTTGCAGGGGGGCAGCATGCCCCCCATATGCATTGCACTGTTTATGGGATTAGTTGCGAAATCGCAATTAGATTCCATAAACAGTGCAATGCCTATGGGGGGCAATGCTGACCGCCTGCAACCCCCCTGCTTGGGGTCACTGTTTGATTTGGAGTAGGTGAGTAGGACGACTTAAATAAAATCAATCTACTTTATCTTTAACGACGAGGTGCTGACCTGGACTAAGGGGATCATAACCCACCCACTTAGCTGCATCTGTACTGGTCCGCCTGTGGGGTTCGATTGTTTGATCTGTTTGAAAAATTTTCGAAAGACTCAGGAATCGAATCACTTCGTCATTGAGGCCAATCAAATACTGGTGTTGTTGTATTTTGAGCGAGTTCTTAGGATCACTGATTTGAAGATAACAGTCCAACTAAGCCGGTAGCGCTTTTCTTTGAGCTAAGTTCTTTGACCTGAAAATTTTGAAGTAAGTCCCTTGCTTTGACGCTTCCCTGGTGTACACAGACTTTAATTGGGAACTCCGCGATGACTCCAGCGCTGCATCTTACTATTATCTTTACTTCCCCATAGGTTAGGTTTTGTTTTACAGAACAATTTGAATCTGCCGATGAATGTTCTTAGATCTGATAGAGTTTTCCCCGCCACTTCGTCCAAGATATCACAGATTCTATTTCCTCTTCATCTCTTCACCTTCTGCAGAAGTCGTTTGTAAAAGTGTCTGATTCTTTAGCCATGTTTCCAATGATGAAGAGTGCGTTTAATACCCGGATAGGCACACGAATTTGGTTTCTATCAAAGATACATGTTCATGATCATCTGTACGTAGGTTTCTGAATTCCTCGTTGTCTTAGCGCCACCCATAAGAGATCTCGTGGTTGTCTTTTAAATGCCTTTTCAAAATAAAGCATCCCCATATGCAACTTTGAGGAATTTCCCATAATGATTTTTATCGTCGGTATAAATCTATGGTTGATTTACCTGCGATGAACCCGCACTAGATATCAGATAGCTGTATTATTCTCCGCAATCTTATACCCGCTTAACGATCTTCACGGTGTGTAACATTAGCTTGATAGAACGAAAATTATCACACATTTGCGTATCGCCTTTTGCTTTGTAACTAACCTTTAGTGGTTAGGCATTGGATTGCCTCTCATCAGTTTTCAGATGAGAATCATGAGCCAGCTGAACCCGATGGTATCTCGCCGGAGGGTATTCGCCCGGGCCAACCGCTTTTTGTTTCTTGGAGTCTTTAACCGCCTTCCCAACTTCTTCGACATGCCAGGTTCTCTTGGATAGTATCTTCGTGGAAATTGTTCGTTGAGAAGTCCTTCACAATTCTGTTGTCACCTGCTTAGTATTTTCCTCGTCATCCATAAAAAAACAGCCCTTGAGCATTGTTGATGAACTTTGGCGAACGAACTTCCTCAGCATTTCTCCATCTATGAGCGGCTATTTTCAAGATGGTAGTGCCCTTGTTCAATCTGGTTTGTCGCACTTCGTGGATAGTGTATTCACTGTATTTCGAAATACATGTATACACTAAAAAAAATGCAATTCAAAATTATCGGAGGAATGCACCATTATCTTCGTTTAATTACAATTTGTACTAGAATTATTCCATCGCTATTGAAAATTGTATTCGATAGGTGATGCTTCGTAGAACATAATCCCAATGTGTTTATTGGATTATTCGATAGAGTATGGAAGTCACCCGTTCGCTAACGATGCGGTAAGTCGGGCCCAGTTGGTTGTTATGAATTATTACGATCAGGCGTGCAGGTATCGTTGACTTTGTCTAGAAAATTAGATCATGGAAAAGGTAGTGATATACACTCCGCTTCAACTGAATAAGCACAAACATTTTCTAAGCTACGTTGTCCATTTTTTCAAAACCTTGTGCCGTAATATATCATTTGATGATGCAAACTGTTTGCGTATGATGTTGACAAAATAAATCGGAAAGAATAATTTAAAAAGTACCGCTATTTTTTCCCTGCTTCCCTTGCAAAGCATTCAATATGGAAAAATGCAGTTTTATTTTGCGTCAACTGAATTATATTCACTGCTTATGAGTATTCTGTGGATATTGACACATTAGATCAACAGTTGAAGTGCTTTAAGTGAATTTTATTTGATTAATTGTATTTCAAAGAAAACCAGTTAGATCAAAATCTCTAAATAGTGTTGAAAGAGCTCAAATCGATTTACTAAAAGACCAAGGACTAACCGGGCGTTCTATCGCTGACAAAATTGGACGAAGTTCTAGTGTGGTCTGTTCTTATTCCAGAAGCAAAAATTCGCACGGAAAAAACATGAAAGGAGGTCAAAAAACGGCAACAACAGCGGTTGATCGAGGAGCAATTTTAAGCTGTGCTTCCAATTCCTGCGACTCTGCGGCAAAAATAAAGCAGAAAGCCGGTGTTACTGCAAGCGTTTCAACAGTGCGAAGGGTTTTCAATAATGCCAAACATCTGAAACGGTTAAAAATTCAAAAGAAACCACCACTTAACGAGAAACGGAAGGGTATGCGCTTAGAATTCCCTAGATTCCATATGAGTTTTAAAAATTAATGGCGTCACGTAGCTTTTTCGGATGAGAAGAAGTTTAATTTTGATGGCCCTGATGGGTTTAATTATTACTTCCACGATGTGAGGAAAGAAGAACGATTTTTAGCGCTGCATCATAATCGAGAAGGTGCTGTTATGGTATGGGGAGCAGTTAGCTACTATGGCACTGTTGAGCTTGAGTTCCAAACCTCAAAAATTACTGCATTAAGTTATAAAGGAAATTTGGAATGATATTTCCCTAAATTTGCAGGCATTTTTGGACCCATAAACTGAACTTTTCAGCAGAACAACGTCCCCATCCACACGGCGCGCATAGTACAAAATTGGATAGAGGAGCAGAATGTGGAATTGCTTCAATGGCCGCCATACTCACCGGACCTGAACCTTATAGAAAACGTTTGGGGATGGTTAGTACAAAAAGTTTATGAGTCTGGCCGTCTGTTTGAAGACAGAGAATCCCTTATTGCAGCCATCGAATTGGCCTGGGGGGAAATTTCGCTGGACTAACATAAAGAGGCTGTACGGTTCTATGCCTGATGGAATTTACGAAACTATTATGAATAAATTCGGCAGTACCCACTACTAAAATTAACCAATGAAAACCTATTTTAAGAAAAACTTGTTTCATTAAATCCCAATAACTTTTATTTCTAATTTCAATATTTGTGTCTATTCAGTTGACGCAAAATAAAACTGCATTTTCCATATTGAATGCTTTGCAAGGGAACCAGGGAAAAAATAGCGGTACTTTTTGAAATATTCTTTCCTATTTATTTTGTCAACATCATACGCAAACAGTTTGCATCATCAAATTATATATTACGGCACAAGGTTTTGGAAAAATGGACAACGTAGCTTAGAAAATGTTTGTGCTTATTCAGTTGAAGCGAAGTGTATGTGTAGGATTATATCCTCTACGTCCTTGTCTCTGCAGCTTCTGCAGAATTCATTATGTCGAATATTATGTTTGTTAGTGTCGAGAGGATTGCTGTCTTATAGTACTACTAGAAGTTGGTTGGATCTAATGCGGTTCAAATTTAGGAATTAATGCCTAGCGATGCTGCACTGACCGAAGTGGTTCCATTAAGTTCAAGCACATCAGCGTGAATAAAGTACGCCGTAGTCGACATTGGTGTTTTTTGTATACAATGTTTGTTTTTTGTTTGTTTCGAAAAGAATATCACTGCAGTGTCCTCAAAAAAGCAGCGCTTGTCGTAAAAGGCGTATAAGCGGAGAAATCACATTTATGCAATTTTAGCATACAGGTGAGCACTGCTACACATTTAACATTGTAAAGCATGTAAATCCGTGGGTTAACACAACTGGAGATCACCCGTGTCGTGAAAGTTCGATAAAACAATAATAAATAGTGGAGGCATGTACTACGTGTTGAAATCGCGAAAAAGAGACAGGCCTAAAAACTCCACGATCACCACACAAATGCAATGACACCAGCATTTGATTGGCCTCAGTGATGCAGTGATCAGAAATCGAGAGCCTGCCTGATCAAAACCTCCCCATAAAGGAGGAAGAAGACATAATGTGTCTTAAGTAGAATTCATACGTTTGCCGTGCAGGGACAGGCTAAGAACATCACTGCAGCGCTCCTCAAAAATATGGGATAAATCACAACTAGACAATTTCAACAGCCAGGTTAGTCTAGAGAAGCAATTAAACATATTTAAACTCATTAAAGTCCCTTAAATTTTCATGGAGTTTTGCAGGAGCAAGTACCCCAAGGACCGATTTTGATACCAATATTTATTTTCTCTCTTCATTAATGACCTACCCAAAGTATACATGCTGAAATATAGCTATTCATTTGCGAGTATATGCTGATAATTATAAGATATATTTATCACTACCAATTGGGAGTCTCATTAATAGAGTCAACGAATATATGTGTAATATATACAGGATGTCGGTTTGTAATGGGCTCAGTCTGAATAAAATCAAGTCCTTATTAATTTTTATCGCAAAGGGGCTTCATCAGTAGTCTTTTTTAGTAATCAAATTTGTGCATGTTGTGTTCAATCTTGGTTTTAATGTGAATCAATCATCGTCTGCAATTACCCACGTTAATCATGTTATTGGCCGACTGTATTGCGTAAACTTTGGCTATCTTACAGCTTTACTCCAGCAGCTACAAATCTAAGGCTTGCTAAGAGGATTATTATTGACTAGCGAAGCCCTTCGAACGTTGTTTCGCCTTAGCCTACAAACAAAATTTCAGCGGGTACCCGGCGTGAGTTGCTGCGCTTACCCACTAGGGATAGGTGCCCGTTTCATGGGCTAAAGGGACTTTACCTATTTCTCCGAATGGTTTAGGCCATGTTAATGGTACTATGTCAAAAACTTTCGTGCAAGTACCAATAACAGCTGTACACATTTTCAACTCGATTTCAACTGAACGATGCGCGAACGAATAGAGGACGAACACACAAACATTAACGCGCCAGAAACTTTCGACAAGTGCCATAATAACTATACAAAGTTTCAGCTCAATCGTTTGAACGATGAGTGAACATTAAGTTTTATTTGACTCTCGGGCCAATACCAAAGATTGCCTGAGAATTTGAGCTCAACCGGTTCAGTGGTTTAGGAGTCCATAGATACATAGATACTAAGGATCATTGATTTTTATTTACATAAGTCCGTGGATTACGATACAGTTGTGTATACTGCAAGCTACTACGTACGTCTCTTCGAATAATAAACCTTTAAGATACAATAGATCTTTCAGGGTCGGCCATTTAAGCAAGGTAGATATAGATTACAAAGTTTTTCGAAACGCCCATTTTTGGGAGCATTTTTTTTAAAAAAAAGCTGTGTTCCGATAAATTCCTCAAAAACGTAAAAAAAAAAATAGTAAAAAAATATTAAGACATTGGCCTTTTTAACAACTCAAACAAAGTGTTTTAGCACGTATACTTTTGAAAATTTAGTCAATATTTTCGTAGTTTTGTTACAAAACCGTAAACAAAACAATTTTTCCCTTAATGTACAAAGACTCTTAACTCAAGCCACTTTGGGGGATAGCAATATAGAAATGGGGATCCAAAAGTTCGGCGAAACGGACTGTAGCCTTTCTATACATTTTTATTCTTATTTCATTCTTAAGCGGCCCTTACACGGTCAATCGAATGACATCAATCACTAGCATGTGTTTGTGAAAATGTATCTGTATGAGACACACACATTTGGTGAAGTCTGATTGACGAAAATCAAAGCAAGTTTGATTTTGCATGATGAACGCCATGCTGATTGATATGTGTAAGGGTCGGATTGACGTAATTACTTCATTGTGTTTTGTGTCACGGAAGCGAAAACATGTCTGGCACAAGCGGAAGATTGAAGGACGATGAAGACCGAGCATTTGTATCGGAATTAATTGAAACTTATCGGTCATTACTGAGCTTATGGGATGTCAAAGCGAAAGATTGTAGGTAGCGACCGAAACAAAAAAATGCAACAATATGAAGTTTTACTGCAAAAGTATAAAGAAAAGTATCCTGATGCACAAAAAGCGGATGTCGCCAGAAAAATAAATACGTTGAGAACGAATTTTCGGCGCGAGCTAAAACGTTTAAATGAATTAAACAAAAGCGGATACGTTGTTGATAATTTCAGTGAACCAACTCTTTGGTATTTTAATGAAATTAGTTTCATTAAAGACAGGGAATGTACTCTCTCTTTAAGCCACGTATTATTGTTTCACAAGTTTCCATCACTATTTTGCTGATTGATATTGCAGATTTTGCAGCTGTAAGTTTGAAATCCTCAATGAATTCCCTAAAGCAAGATATCGCAATGTTGTAGAAAGCCTCTGGTTTACGGAAATCGCTTCACCCATGCATGTATCTTTTTTCATAATCGAAGGAGAAATTATTTTAAGCAATTTTTTATAATCGTTCGTCCTGTGCAGATATTTTCAATTCATTCAAAAGATTTTCATGTGTGAACTGATTCCTTTTTTTTAACCACTCCTTCATCCAAATTCTCTCTTTTCTCGACATTTTTTTCTTTTTTCTCTTTATGCAATACAATCGTCCGTTTCACTCATCGCACATCCATACACCACTAAAACTAAAAATTGTACGTTAATCGATTGAACTGTTGCATGATGCATGATCTCAACCGATTGAACGTGTAAGGGCCGCTTTAGATATTTGTTTACATTTCTTCTGTTATCTTTCTCCATTTTAATATTCTTTTATGCTTCTATATCAATGTACCTTTTTGTCATTAACTTATTTTATTTGCAATTAGACGCATTCAATTTGCAACTGTGGTTTCCTTACTAGTTGAACCTCTATCACTTGCCAAACGATGGTCATGTGAGTTATTCGATCAGGGACTAGCAGTTGCTTTGCAAATTGAACATTGAAGGGTCTAGAATAGGATTTGCCATTTTTGAAAATTTTAGTATTGAGCTTTTGATTGTTTTATTAAAGATGATATAAACTCTTACGAAAAATCTACAGACGATAAAAAGATAAGCTGATGAGACAGAAATTGAAGTTTTTACATAGAGCTTTCATTCCCAGAAAAAAAAAAACATATGATGGTATGAAATGTCACAATAAAATCATAATTGTTGGTATTAATTATAATTGGTATCATTCTAAATTAAATTTCATTTATCTTGTATTTCATGGACTGTTAAAGACCAGACCAGGACTGTTAATTTTACTTACCAGGAGTTTTGCAAACAAATGTTATAATTGTGATCAAAAGAGTAACCCATGAAGTTGTTATCTTAAATCCATTAGAATTTGTCAGAGCCTGCACAATACCAACATTTCTTAACTTTTAATTTTTCCTCTCAGAATTCACACACGGGGAACGTTATATCGAAGTTGCAGCGGGAGCACTAGGTGTGAAAGGAATTTCTGTTCAAAAAATTGTGTTTAAAAATCTAACCCTATTAGTTGTTGAACTTTATTACGATTAAATATGTCATTAAGTTCAAGTAATTTAATCGGCCAACTGAGCTTTAATTAGGTTACTGCCTACGTGAGTTGCCTCAGAGAGGTTTTTCAACAATGTGACATTAATTCTAACTGAATTGATTTATCGTTTAAATGTGCCAGCTAATCGTCAGTTCATTTGAAAAAAATTATAAATAAAAGAACCACCAACTGATCACTCTTATTAATATGTCATAAACACATCATCGGGTATTCATTTAAGCATTAAAAATAAATATTAATTCTTCTCGGTTGGCCACTAAATTTATTCCATTCCCGTTGAACATAGTATTCGGAACGTGACCGCATTTACATAATAATAATCATCCGAGTATTTTATTCATTTGAACAATTTAAATAGAAAAACAAATAACATTTGCAATTAGAAAGGCGTGGGGCGCGGGGTTGACATCCTTACAACTGTGTCATCTTATAAATGGTCGATCGTATACCTCTGCTCCTATGGTTCATTGAACTGTACCTTAGCATTCCAAAGTAATTTCTTCTTTCTTTTTTTTGAATGTCCCCAAAGAAAGGCAAAATAATGAGGAGGAATTCAAGTGCGAATGGGTTCATGGGTTTGAATTCAAAAGAATGGGTGGTGAAGATAATGATGATGATCATATTTATGCAATGGGTATCTTCCCGCCAAATATTCTCAGCCAAGCCCCTTTGCCATTGATTAGAAATTCAGTATTTGTCGTTTTTTTTTAAATCTTTTTCCACGATTGCCAAAAAAAGAAAATGAGTTGAATTAATAAAAGAAGGGAGCATATTAAAAACGAAAGAAATAAAAGGATTACTCGTGATTTGAGGCTAAAGGAAACCATCATCCATTGGAATTTCGAATAGGATGTGTAAATCTTTTGCTTCTTCTATAAAAGCGAATAAAAGAGAAAAAAATCCACCAACAAACAGGAGATAAAAAAATCAATTCCTTGTTCGTTAAAAATAAAGGAACAGGTTTCGTTCCATGTGTTTGTGTTGTTGGATATGAAATTGTCTGTTCCACTTTAATGAAAAAATAAAATGTTTATCTTATACCAGAACAAAAACAAAAAAAAAACCATGGAGTTTTTAAAGAGCAGTTTAAGAAGAATTAAAAGGTGAAAAGAACAAAAAACACCTATATACTTTTAACATAAACGTCCGAATGATCCTATTTAATTTGGTTTGTTTTAGAAAAAATAATGGACTCGAGTACAAAGATATTATTGAGAATTCAATTAAACGCAGAGAACTCTCATACAATCACCAGGGTAAGCAATATGTATCTCTATACCATGAACCGATTAAGTTTTGTTTATTTCTCTTTATTTTTTTTTCTACAGATGGAAATACAAATTAACAGAACAAAGTAAATTGTTTATTGATGAATGAATGAAATAAAAAAATATAAAAATCGTTGTAAATTAATAGAAAAGATGCGCGTTCGAGATACCAACACTTTATGCAATTGAATAAAAGTCCATTGCTATGGGTATATTGGAAATACAGAAAGAAAAAAACATCTGGCAGAGCAAAAGTTCAATGATAAGTACATATTTGTTTTGCGAGTTGCCCGAGGTCATTTAACCCCGGAGTTCAAACTCCACCACCCGGTTCTGGATGGCTGATGTGCTTTGTGTTAATTGTATTTTATTCAGATTATTTTTCTGGTTTTTGTTCGTTATAGCTTGTAACACCAACACCACATCATATTGCATCTGAAGCAGGTGTGTTTACTGGATGGATGAGCGACGCTATAAGCACTTAACAAAGCCAGAAGCAATAATGGACGAGGGAAGATGGAATTAAGAAAATGCATTTTGTAAGTTAGTAAGCAAATTATTACTCATCATCAGGATATGGTGAGTGGCCTGCCAACGAGTTGTTATTGCGAATGTGTACTCTACGACGACGAGATTGCAATGACAAGGTATAAGAGACGTCAAATTAGGTGTTTGACAGCATGTTACGGCGTTCATTCATGAAGCAGTATATTAAAGTAAATTTCGCTGATAGACAGTGTCTAGATTTGCTTTTATCTGCTTTTATCCAACATTGAGTTGTAGTTAGAATTATATTTGATAATCAATTTTATAAACATATTCGTAACAAATTCTTGTGTGAGAAATCTCACTGAAGCTTTAATGATAATAAACCGCGAAAAAAGACTGCTAGCTTATGAAAAATGGTTGAAGTTCAGTCCGTAAGTGGACTGAATCGAAATGGTGTGAACATATATGACAACGCGAAAAGACATTGATATTTAAATGTGTCCCATCTCACCATCAAAAAAATACGCAAAATGGCCAATATACAAAACTAGCGGGTACCCGACATGCGTACGCATATAGCAAAAAAAAAAAAAAAAGGAAACCCAAAAAGCTTAACCGATTTTGAAAAAACTTCAAAAAAACACTCTTAGGTCAATACCGAAAATTGTCAATCGAGCTCAATCGCTTCAGTGTTTAAAGAAATTTTACCCGGTGTAGCTTGTTCACCCAACCCAACTCCGTTGATCCGCTAAGGGTAGGTGGTTGTTGTCTGGCAGGCGCCTTTGTAAGCTAACTTTCTCGAAAAAAGTGTTTAAGAGAATCTCGCCGCATAGTTTAGCCCATGTTGATGGAAACTTTAAACCTAGACAAGCTGTACAAATTTTGAGCTCAATCGAATAAACGATGCGTGAACGCATAGAAGCTCCTATCTTACTACTGTGTGAACGTCTAATCGGCACCTACCAGTGTGGCTTCCGGCCCGGCAGATCGACAATAGACCAAAGCTTCACACAAAGGCAAATCCTGGAAAAGACCAATGAATTTCAAGTCGAGACCCACCATCTTTTCATCGACTTTAAGGCCCCACATGATTGCATTCGTTGCCAGGAGCTCTACTTGGCGATGGTCGAATTCGGTATCCCGGCAAAACTGATCCGGTTGTGTCGCGTGACGCTGGAAAGCACGCGGTGCCATGTTCAGTATGGAAACACTTCTTCCGAACAATTCCAAACCTGAACCAGATTCCGGGAAAGAGATGCGCTTTTATGTGACTTCTTCAATCTTGTTCTGGAGCAGAAAGTGCGCAGGTTGTCGATACGGAAGGCACTATCGTCAACAGATCCGTCCAACTACTGGGATATGCGGACGAGATCGACATCATCGGCCGATCTGGGTGTTAGAGGCTTTCATTTCGATTGAAGAAGAGGCAAAATTGGTTGGCCTCGAAGTCAACGAGGACAAAAAAGTATGTACTTGTTTTCCAGAAACGAACAAACATCCATCGATTACGACAAAACGTCACTGTTGATAGAAACAACTTCGAGATAGTAAGGGAGACAAAGAGTGTAAGCTCTACAAAACTCTGATACTGCCAGTTCTGCTTTACAGCAGGAAAGGAGAGCTAATTTCGGGTTCTTTTGAAAGAAAAATGCTTCGTTGGGTATTTGGTCCTGGTTGCGAGGAGGGCGAATGGAGGAGAAGATATAACCGCGAATTCTATTAGCTGATGTGGATGTAGTCAAAAAAGCTAAAATACGTCGACTATTTTGGCTCAGTCACAACGAAGAGGGTCTTTGACTCCCAGCCGCAGGTTCGAGACGACAAGGAAGAACAAACCTATTTGCTCGGTACAATCCAAAAGAGAAAACAAAACAAGGTTTAAATATATGGGGTTTTGATGAGCCCGAGCACCTTTAAGATTTTTTAATACATATACATATTTCCATTTGATCACATCCGGGTCATAAAACCTGAACCAACCGTCTTTTTTCCCACCACCATGTTAAATTCACATTGTTAAGCTCTTTGTAAGCCATAGCCCTGAAAAACGTACCGATGTGTGCACATATTTTGAATATTTTACCCCTCTAAAAGAGGGCTAGAGGGCGAATTTAAAAAGATTTTGAAAAACCTAACCAGTAATTTGTAGTTTTCTATTAAGATATGTACAAAATTTCAAATGAATACGACGGCCCATGACTCATCGTTTTTTTTTGTCAAAATAAGGTCAAGAAAGGGGCAGGAAGTCTATATCAAAATGTGCGATGCACGTCGCTAAATGAGTCAGGACAAATATATAATATAAACATATATGTATGTAGAGAAATACACTTTAAAAAAGATATAAAATAAAAAAAGTACAATACCTTTGCTTTTGGGGGTATTCCGCCATCGGTACTTACCTAAAACAAATAAAAAAAATGTTGTCAGTAAATGAGGTCAATAGTATGCATTGTAAATGTTGGTAGGTACTAAGGGCTGGACAAATACATTTATAAACTTATATGGTCAGTATGCGAGATATATACATTGGCAACCTTCAGAAAAGACGCGCCTGTGCGACTTTCCAGGAGCGCAATTTAAAAAATTTACTTTGCTCTTAAACGTTCGCGTGCCTTTCATTTCATCGATGTTTAGTGTGTATCAATGTTGCTTTGTAGACCATTTCAAAAAATGAGCAACCCATAACTGGCAATTCATTCAACATGCACATTCCACATATCAGTACTGCATCCTTTCACTTCACTCATACAAAAATACATAGTAAACAAAAATTACATTGACTCGGGTATTTGCGCTATCAAAATATTTTACAAGTCAACAAAACTGTCAAGAATAATCATCAAAACATAAGAGAAATCTGTTGAAATACATTCCTTCGAACATCTCAAGAAAAACGAAAACAGTACAATAAATATTTGCGAACACTTTAGCACCTTTCAATGGTACGAGTATATTTTCTATTTTTCCTCATTATGCAAATGCTGTTGTAAAAGATACCATTATAATGTATACGATTTCTTCGTATATGACTGATTTCCAACATTTACATGGTTGCAATTAAATTATCAAACAATATTTTCTACTAACTTTACCTCTACCTATAAAAACTCGCGCAATTATTAAGTCACGAATTTTTAATGGAAACAAAACCAAAAATAATTCCGAACAACATCTTTTAGTTGGAGGCATTTATAAGTTTATTTTCTTTCCTTATTATTATAACACGGGCACATAAACACATACATGCTGAGAGTAAGAGGAAAAATAAATTAAAACAAAATACACAGCGCAACATAAAAATGTTAATTGAACATAAAAATCCTATATACGTAATGTACTAACAACATGCAAGTTTGTTGCTTTTCTTGGTTTTTATTTTTTATTTTATGCACTTTTCTCTTCTGATTCTTTTTGGTTTTATCGTTGGTTGTCTTGTAGAAAATTGTTTTCATGTTTTACTTTTTGTTTTGTTTTTTGCTTGTGGGAAAATGTTGAATTCTCTAAAAACAAGATACAATGCATGAGCATGTTTAATAGATGAACAGGGTGCAGATTCAGTGATGGTATTTTTCGTGATTTGCATCGATTACCCATTAACTCCCAAGGGTATATAAAATTGTAAAAGTCATATTTTTATGGTTTTTTCTCTTTATTTAGGTTAAAATAAGAATATATATACAAACAAAATTTTTGGAAAAAATGTATGTGGTTGGTAACAGAGGTGTACTTTATATAGTACAACGGGATCATACATACTATTTTAAATTTAGTTCAGGTGAAAGTTTTTAAAACAGTCCTTATTTATACACAGTGTAATGTTGCACATTACACAGCACCATTTGGATCGTAGATGGCACTGTCGACATCTGAGTTGATTGGGTAATATTTTGGGAAAATGGTGTCTTGGAATCTCCGCAATGCTTCGCTTGACAGTTAATTTAGGTTGCACTTTTCCTGCATTTAGAGTGTGAAACCTTAAGTAGTGAAGTGTGATTGCCATGGTAAATTCGAGTAGATCAACCTTATAATTATTAGTCAGCTTATGGAGCCTCCAGGCATTGGAAACAGTGGATGAAACCATGGATGTGAAAATGTTCCACCACCACTTTTTGCCTCGAATTTCGATTGAATAATTATTTATGAATTCGTCATGGAGGTCGACACCACCCATATTTATGTTATAATTCTTGACCAAAAGAGGCTGGGGTATATTGACTTTTTTCTGTTGCTCCTTGCTCCACCTTCTGACAATATCACACGGTTCGATCACATCGTAATTTGTGGCTGTTGTAACGATGTTGTTGTCCTTCCATTTTACAAATAGCAATTTATGGGTAGAATCAAATTGGTAGTCAAAACTACCTCTTATATGTTTTTGAAAGTCCTTGTTGTTTGGTAAAGGACATTTTTTAAGTCGGTTGTCGCGAGCCGTTCCCGTTGCTCTAAAGCCTTTATCTTTTAAGATTTTCATGAGCTCATAGCTTGTAAAGAAGTTGTCAAAAAAGATGACATGGTCACTTGGACATTCTATGTTCTTGAGGAGGTCTAGAACCAGTCTTGAACCTAGTGGGAGGCTTTTCATTGAAGGTTTCACATTTTTAGCTCCACAGTAGGTGTCAATTTCATATAAATATCCATCTTTGCTGCAAAGCATCCAATTTTTGAAGCCAAATCTCACTGGCTTTCCCCCTATGAACTGCTTTGCAGAATGACGACCGAAGTACTTCACCATAGATTCGTCTATAGATAAGTGCTCATGCATATAGCCTCAATGTTGAAATTTTGCACACAAAAGTTGACTGAGCGGTCGAAGTTTTGCCATTTTGTCATTTGCGTCGAGGTGGTCATTATCAGCAAAATGTATAAAAAATTTAATTTCTTGAAATCTATTTCTTGACATACTATTGGCAACAATGGGCACATGTGTATCAGGCGACTGTTTCCAGTACATGGTTTCTCTTGCCTCAGAATTATATCCCGAAAACAGTAATATTCCAATAAAAACTTTCAAATCCTCGTCGTTGAAAGAAAAGTTGTGTTGGTTTTTTTGCCCTGCATACAACATAGTTTGACTTACAATTAGTTGTCTTACCTCGGAATCAAACAATTTTTCAAAAATTTCAATTTCGTTGAGGCCGAATAAATCTGACGTGCAGTTTTGGATTCTACGCAAAAAATGTTCAGTCCGTTGAAACTCGGTTGAGGAAATTGATTTTGTCCATACCGGTGGAGCAAATGACTTCTTTAACTCTGATAGTGGGATGTCATCATCGCTGTCGAATCCATCGTCGTCAGAGGCTAAATAAGCATCCACAAAAACCTCTACTTCACCGGGAACATCAAGTGGCAATTCCGTTGTTCTCATATTATTCTCGTCCAAATCCTCTTCATCCATCACGTAGTCCACCGGTGGAGGAATCATGACGATATCAGCGTTGACGGCATGTGTACTACTATGAAGTTCTTCCAAAGCAGAGTCAAGATTTTGGAAACGTTTTCCATAAAAATGTTTGACAGGGATAGCTTGAAGATTCATTATGATCACTAGAAAAAAAATGCATGCATGATCCCATTGTACTTTTAAAAGTACATCAAACTTTGGCTTTGCTTACCTCCGTGTATATATACAAAAATATAAAGGGGCTTGTATACTTGTTCACTTTAGGTTTTTTTTAAATAAAAATCAAAACAAAAAATTAAATATTTCGTAAATTGAAGTTTTTTTGACCACAAATGTTTCTGAAGGAAACAAAACGAGAAATGTTTCAGAATGCTTTCCACAAAAAGACAGTTGGACAACAGCCAACTGTGATTAAAAAATTCAAAAGTACGAGTACCTCAAAAAATTTAAATAATATTGACTTTTGTGAAAGCAAATTCAAAAGATAATTTTTATTTCATGGCATGCTGTTAAATGACCATTTCAAAAATTAATTTTACTGTAGGTACTTTAAAAAGTACAATGGGAGGAAATGGGTTAAGGTTAAGGAGGTTCACAGAACTGAACAAATATTTAAGCAAGAGCCACGCTGACCAATAAATTGAATGTAGGTTGGAGATAGGTATTATTTGCGAGAGATTAGGTTGACCAGCAATGGTCAATAGCTTTGATAACCTGTCAACAGTGAGAATCGTCGAGCTTCTCAAAAGAGCAATCAACCGAAGGCTTCACCCCTTCACCGTTGGCAAAACTATATATATCACCGAGTCATTTTCTGAAGTTTGGAAAAAGCAAATAATCCTCCGTGGGGGCTAAATCGGCCAACAGGGTGCATGAGGATGCAATTCGAACTTTAATTCATTGGGCCTTAAAAATCACGAATTTAATGTGGACTTTAATTAGTGGTCCCTTTCATTTAAATTTAATTTTTCGTATGAGTGAAAGAGACTACAAATTTAAGCTTCACATTACATTCATTATTGGTACCGGCCATTGATTATGGCCATCGCGATGCCAGATGTGTGAACTGGTAATTGTCTTGATAAAACAAAACTTTGTTTTCCACAAATGTAAGCATTTTTTCATGTATTCATCACTCAAATGCTACAATAAGTTCGCATAATACTCGTACAACGTTGATGGTGTTTCCTTTCTGATGATAATCAATGAAAATTATACCACGCGCATCCGAAAAAAACTGACGTCATGATCTTTTAATTAAAACATAGGGACGGGCTAAAGTCCGCTTGGGCGAACTGTTGGATACCCTATTCTTATTCCTATCGCTCATAAGTGGGCGTGACAAAAGTCTAAGTATGGTTGAATTGTTAAGAACGCTCTACATATTTTGTTATATGTATAATATTTAAAAGATTTTATCGAAAAAAAACGAAGCTTTTGTAAAAAAAAACGCTCCCTAGCTCAAACTTTGGATTTTCAAAAAAAGTTGATTTTAAATTGTGGGCGTGTCAGTAGGCGGATTTTGAAAATATTTACAAATGAACACAAAGGGCCCCTAGCGAGTATATATTATAAATTTCAGTTCCCTAGCTCAAACTTTGGTTTTTAAATAAAATTGTTTTATTTAATTGTGGGCGTATCAGTCGGCGGATTTTGAAAATATTATCTCCCGAGCAGTTTTATGAGTCATAGATCATATATAAAAAATTTCAGCTTTCTAGTTCAAAATTCGATTTTTTCGAAAATTTTGTTTTTTTGAGTTTGTGGGCGTGTCTGTGGGCGGATTTCAAAAATTCGTAAACTTGATTATTTCGGGACCCTAGAGAGTATATGGTTAAAATTTCAGCTCTCTAGGCCCAGTTTAAAGGCCTAATTTTTGCCGACGGACGGACCGACAGACGGACGGACATGGCTAGATCGACATTACTATCCATGCTGATCATAAATATAGTAACTTTTAGGGGTCTACGGCCAATATTAAGGTATGTTACAAACTATGCGACAAAATTAATATACCCTTAGAATAGGGTATAAAAAGGAAATCCAAATCCCAGAGCGGTAGCGGTAGCAGAAATCCTCCTTTTTGGTGTAGAGGTTGGAGAGACAATGTGTTATTCATTTCTCTCCTTTAATGGGTGGCGTATGTTGTTGTTCCCCATGGGGATTGAACCAACAAGCCAACACACTACCCTCTACACCATCGCCACCCATCAAAAACTCGGCTTTTTGCTGTAGAACGTTGTCAAAAACTTGATTGAAAACTCTTCACGACACTGTTTTTTTGTTTCATTGTGAGAAACGCGGCATAGCTTTCTCTAATCGAAGTTTTCAGTATCGATGTTTGCACTTTTTGAAAAGCCTACCATGTCTGCTGGCTCCTGTTTTTACGACAGTCATCCAGTACAACTTCGTGGATTTTGTTCACCTTTTCTAGCATAGTCAGCTCATTTAGTCGACCCCTGCGGTGTTCGTCTTGGCAGCTCAAACGGCCTCGACATTGCGTGCCACGTCATTCAAAAAGGAATCACACATAGAATTCCGTTTGGTCGAATTCATTAATATTATGTACGACACTAACATTGCACTTGTAGGCCATGACATTCAGAATAAATTTGTTGGGTGCTTTTGTCAATAATTAGTTTGATAAAAAAGTATATTTGTAATACATATTGGTAATTGAAGCGGTAGGACGGAATTACGACTGTCACTCATATATGATGAAGCGGAATTTTTTTTATCATATCTTACATTGCAGGCCATCTCATTCATTTCTTATTATTTCTGTATTCACAGTCGTAAACATTAGACAACAAGAAAGTTAAAAAGTTAAAAGGAAGTTCAGAATCTTGTAGCGGAGGTAGAAAGTGAGCTCGATTTCGATTCAGATGAGTCTTTTGGCGATCCAGGATGGTTTCCAGAAGACTCATCAGACGACGAACAAAATGATGGGGTAGAGGCGACCAATAGAACCAATATCCTTTATAACGTAGAAGTACAGATTTGAGTTATTATCAATTTATAGGGTTTTTTGTATCATCAATTTTATCCTTCCAATGCTTTATAGATTTGCGCGATCCAAACATGGATCACCATAGACCAGGTTTTTAAGTTTATACTCAGTTTTTCCAAGTGTCAATCAGTTTCCTATGCCATGGCCTTATATTAGAATGTATGCGTTATACGCACATGAATGACATGGTCCTATATTGGCATGTATGCGTTATACACATATGAATGACGTGGCCCCAATGGAAACATGGGTGTCATTAATATTTGAATGACGAGGCCTGCAATGTACATATGAATTTTGATATAAATAAATTTGTTGGAGTAAACCAAATGACACACACAAAAAAGTCCCAAAATTGGCACGCAATGTGTTACGCTCAGTCACCCAATACTTTATTGCCAGTAAAACCTAGCTCCGCCTTGATATTGGTTGGACTGAGGCATTTCCATTAAAAGTATTGCATCACATAAAGATGACCAATTTTGTCCATGCTTACAAATTGATGACCAGCCTTCACTAATGATTGAAATACTAAACAACGTAGTGTTATCAAACTTCAAATTTAAGCTTTATAAGGTCATTATTTACAAACAACAACCGCCATCTATGCGTTAGGTCAGGTACTTTTTAGAGAGACTACCCTTAAAGTAGCTGGCAGGTTCCGTTCTTCATATAAAAGATGACAAAAAAACTTCCGAGCATAGATTTAAAAAAAAGCAATCAAATTATAAAATTAGCAACATTCAGTCTAATATTGGCTGAAGCTGAGAGTTTTCTAACCCAAATGTCTAGTTATTGGCCGAATGTGAGCAAAACCGAATGTTCTGTCGGACTCTACTGGTCTCTACTAGATTGGTGAACGGAGGAGAAGATTCAGCCACGAACTCTAAACGCTGCACCAAGATTTGGAAATAGTCCAAACATTCGAAACGAGGCGACTTTAATGGCACGGCCACATCGATCGTATGGACATTATGGCTCCAGCAAAGAGACTTCGATTCCCAGCACTCAGTTTCGAGACGACAAGGCAGACCAAATCCCCGATAGATTGGCCTTTACAATCTATCGGGGATGCCGTGGATGCAGCGTGCCCGGGATCGCGGAGGACGGAAGGCAGTGGTGTCTCAAACCACGGGTCGGGAGCCCGTTAAGTTAGTACAGTGCTCTCCGGATAACTGCCTTGAGAGTTTCATGATTTATTCACGCACTTAACAGGGAAAGTAAATTATCCATACCCGCTGATTTAAATGAAAGTTTTTGAAGCCGGACATGTTAAGTTGGCAATGCGGGTTGCTCAGCTAAGCGAATGAGTAGATACGTGGGTATTGCTGTAGTAAATACATTGTCACATTCACGGACGTGCAAATTCCTCTCAACAATAGCTTCCAGGTCACCCTGTAAAACATACAACAAGTGTCTACACTCGTATTCGCTCGTACCTAGTATAACTACGAAACTTATTTAACAGTTATAAGTATGGAAAATATCTCGTTATGCTAAATATGTTTAAAATGAATAAATAACACCATAAGGCCAGCAACATCTTATACCACATGACTGCAACCAGACTACATGAACATCAGCAAGATTAAACAACAAGACGCCGGTTTGTGTACAAAAAAAAGACACAACGGCAACAAATATAAGGCAAGGCGCAGAGGCATAAAATGCGCTAGTTAGCGCTCTCTAGTTACAGTAGTACCACACACTGAATATGTCTTTTTTTTATTATTTTCTTTTTGCAATATAGCGTTTTTTTAATGGAGTTAGATAGATAAATATGCCATATAGATACAATGGTTATTAATGGCGACAGGAAATGGAGAGTTAAGGAAAATATTTTCTTTAATTAAACTATGGTATAATGTTGTTGTTTTTGTAGCTAAATGTGTGTATGTGTACACATAACTTGACAGAAAGGCAAAAGGTTGAATATTCTTGTACATTGTAGACTTTGTGTGCCAATGGCTCGGTTCGTCTGATACACATCTCTGCGGGCATACATCCATAGGAAAGAGAGAAAGATTGAAATTGCATTTATGCACACATTATTCTTTATCACGACATATTTGTTAATTTAGTTGAAGAAGGCATCAGCACTTTCATCATTGTAATCATCATCATCAGCACAGTAAAATGGTATTGTAAGCGAATGTGGTGTTCATGAGAATAACTTTGTCGTATGGTTTGAAACTTTGTTCCATCTTGACAGTGACATTTTCACATAGAAAGGTTTATGAGATGCAATTAAAATGATTAAAATGATTATTGGTAGTGATAGATAATAGACGAATCTTACAATTTTGTCTACCGTAATTCACCATATAAGGATGTTGCCAATAAGTGTTGAGCTTTGCAGGAACCTACATATTTGGAAGGTTGCTACGCATGTATGGTAAGCAGGAGTTTAAATAGAGAGCTGCAATAGAGATGTGAGGATGTAATATTTTTTAAGAAATATTACAATCTGAACATATGCTCCGTTGTATATAACACAATAATTGAGTTTGTGGCACTCTGTGTAACCAGGCTAGGAACAATTTCATGAGGTTTTGCAACGAACTGACGTCGTTTCAAGAAAACATTTATTTATTTATTCCACATCATCTGACGGACAATTTTATTAACCAGAACAAAACCTTTTGCTATAAGTTTTCGATCTAAATCGACTCACATTCGAGTGACAAGAACACAATGATGACCATCTCAATGAGTTTGATGTCGAAAGGATTACTTCTTGTCTAAAACTAAAGTCGCAAGTTTCAAAGATGTACTTTTCCTTTATAGATTAAAACAGTCAAATTGAAACTCTTGACAGTTACATAAAATAAGACGAGTATGTTTGCAGATTGTTTTAATGTACGTTAGGTGCCCTAAAGTTGAACTAGTACGAATGAAGGAGTGACAAAAACATCAAGCCAATTCAATTTAGTCACAGCACAAGGATGACGAAGCTGCATGCTTTGAACAGTGTCAAAGGGAAAGGGAGTTTTTAAGATGACAAAGCTAACACAATAGTTCCGCTATCTTTTCTTCAACTTCGAGGTTGTGATCGGACTAAAGAGATCATTCCATCCTTACTGGTCCACCTGTTGAGTTCTTTGGTTTAACCTCAAAAAGTCTCTGCAGGCATCCCGATTTCGAATAACTTTTGTGTGATCAAGCAGTGTTAAGCCCGACAGTAATAACTGAGCCGGTCGGTCTCAGGTTCTAGACGTGAAGGCTTCCTCGGATCTTGGAACTTCATTTTCTACTAAGCTTTGTTACTCCTGCTGTCATGCGAAGCATCTTCATTTCAACTGCAATTAATTTGCTCTCATACTTTTTGTACGCTGTCCAATGATGATTTTTGTCATCATTTGATTGCTTCCCCTCTGTACTCATCCCGCCTTGCACACTCAGCCTTGAAGCATGGAGAAAGGCAATAAGAGAGGCGAACCTTAGATAGACGGCGCTAGATACTTGCCACACCATAAGAATGCTATGGCCAACCTTCAATGGGGCCAGAACCGAGAGTCTCATGAAAAGAAAAAGGATAGGAAAACACTACGAGTATATTAACGGGGTGCAATACTCTGTGGTACCACATGAAGAAATTGCGCTTGACGGAAGAAGAGGCTGTGGCGACGAGGAAGCTCTTCAGAATACAACCACTTCCTATGTCACTGCCCGGGTCTCCAACACATCAGTTACAGATTCCTGGAGACGAGGTCTCCAACACACCGATAGACAGGATAATGAACTTCACCAAATCCACAGGATGGTTTCTATCGAACAACACAGTGAGCAATTAATCTCAGTTTTTGTAGACAGGGTTAAAAAATTAATAAGGGACAACCCTCTTTCCCCGATGGGCATTACAATGGGTCAGTATTGACCTGAGTGTGGCACTAAGCCAGCCCGCCTACCTAACCTAACCTATCCGATTGCTTCGCTATTGATCATAGACACCAGATATTTGAACTTTTCGCACTTTGGGAACCGCTCTTTTATTTATATATTTAGCCCTATCGAGATATCCGTTGGAAGTCATATTAAAACAAAGCAAATCCAATCGGAACTAGGATTGCGCTCGAGGTATCCTTTTCGGAACAACATACAAACGCTTGGATTAAAACATAAATTTAGCTGTTTTAAATCCATTGCAGTGTGAAAAACTTTGTGATAAATTAAATAAAATTTAAATATAATGGAAACTTCGGCTCGTGTTTACCACTTGTCGTTATTTTTTAAACACCTTTCTTTCTGAAACACCAAAATTGCGGGTGGCAATGGTGCAGTAGTAGTGTATTCGCTTACGGAATGGAAGGTCGTGCGTTCGTATCCCGGCCAAGTCCATTACTTTATACCGAATACATGAAATCGTTATCTCCCTAAGTAACTTAGACACCACCCGTGGAGAAAAACCCTACAACTGCACCCAAACACTTCTTTCCTATCTCTCTATTCTTTCTAATACCAAGTAGCTTACACTGTGTTCCTAGCATTATAAGGGTACTAAAAAAAATCCCTTTAGCGTGAGCAAATTATAAAAAAAAAAAAAAAAAAAAAACTGAACTAAAAAACATATTATATATTTTTTATTTTATTATATATTTTCAGATTTCAACACTTTTCCATTTTACTTAAAATAATCCGCAGCATTTTCTTGTCGGAGAGGTCGGGAAGAAATTTGTCGTTTAGTTAAATGCGTCATGTCACACTGCGGAAATGTGCCTTTCATATCGGACAATTAGGGGCTGTCTCGTCTCACAATGTAAAAGTAAAGTCACAATTTAGGCTACTGGCAATTGCAACTACTTAATCAGCATGTGCCACGAGAAAACATAATTTTCGTTTTGGTTTTTCGTGGCATGGTTTTAATTTTTTAATAATAATAATAATAATATGGACATTGGAAACAAAAATCAATTAAAGCTACTTTTAACAGAACTGAAATTTGAATTTAGGCATATATGTATGTATATATATATAATCGCTGTAGTAGTACGATACTAATTCCGCTCCATACATATGGATAAAAACAAAAGACTATTAAAAAAACCGTTGACGGATTCCAAGACGGTCTTCGGTATTTTTATACGATTTTTGTATTTTTATTTTTTTATATTTAATGCAAACGAAATTTACGGAATCCCCTAAAGCATTGCATATATTAAGGGTGAGGTCAAGCCTGTCGTGTTTGCACTGTGTTCATTTAGAAGGTTTAGTTAACAAACCAATTACATAGTGACTTCTCGATAAACAAATTCCAACTGCATAATTATACAACGCTTCTGTCAATGAAAATGCCCTTATAATAGGTTTTCTTTGACTCACATCAACATTTTCAGCTCTAGGCGCGCAAGGACGATTAAAAAATCGGGTTCTGCAACTGCAATAAGTATATGCATGACCGACTGATGAATCGGTCGATTTGAAAATCTATATCCAATCGCGTTTACAGATAGTTTCTTGATTTAATTTTACGAAATTTTCTAAGTCCCTTGATAATAAATATGGGAAAAGCCAAATGCAAATATGAAAGAAAGCGATATTATGTTTATGTTGTAGAAAAAAAAATTGGGATTAGGCAGATAAATGCAATTTCAAAAATAATTTTTTATGATGCTTTTTCCCATAAGCTTTTCTTAATAAGGCGGAACGAAAAAAGGACTAATTTTATGACTTATTGGAATAAGGTCATAAAAATTGAATTTATTTTTCTAATCCCAATGTTTTTTTTCATATTGCATTTGGTTTTTCCCATATTATTGAAAAATTTCGTAAAATTAAACCAAGAAACTACCTTTTTATGATTGGCATGCGCTAAAGGGTTTTCTTTTTTTTGTAATTGATACAGTACCCTTAATGTAACCAGAGCGCATGCATTTTTTGTTTATTGCTGCAAGCAACACCCAGCAAATGATTCATTGCCTGTTTTAGGTGCTACTTACTGCATGAAAGAATAGAAGGATAGGAAAGAAGTTTAGTGCGATGGGGATTTTTCTCCACAGGTGGCGCCCAAATTGCTTTAGGGAGATCTGTTTTCTTGTGTGTATTTAATTTAAAAATCATGACAATGGTTGGGATTCGAACGCACGACGTGCCAATCATTTAGTGAATACACAACCATCGCACCATTGCCACCCATTCTTTCGTAAACACGTGGAACGGAGTGTATTTCGGCCGATTGAGTAAAAAAAACCAACAGTTTCAGATGTATCAGCGCACATGTGTTTTTGTATTCGGCTGATTGGAGCAATTTGTTTTAAGTTTGTAAATTTACCATGGACAAGATATATAGTATAGCTTCTTTCTTCTCGACCCGTGCTCTATGACAAAAAACTAAATTCCAATAGCGACCACCATGTAAAAGAGAAGTAATGGCCAGAGAAATGTGAAACATTGATATCAGGATGGAATGAATTGAATTCCACGGTGATTCGTTGGTGATATATGGGTAAAATTGCTTCCTGTAGGAATTTCCATGCTTTTTTCCCTTTTTTCACAATCATGTCTCAAAAAATTACGGGTAACGCAACAAGCCCTTATGATGATCTCACAAAAATCTGTATTTGTCTCAAGAGCTGGGTGTAATATCCTCCACTTATTATTAGCAAGAATGTTAAATGCGCACTGTACTATTCTGCGAGCTCTATAAATTCATTACAGCTATGCCAAGCCTTACTTTAAATAAGGCTAGACAAGTTCTGATAACTCAAATGCCTAGTCGCCAACAAACACATATGGCATTGGTGTTCCATTTATGTCGCCCGGTAATTGACCTTTTCTCCGTGATGTTAAAATATTCCTTTGTAAAAGCCGTTTGCAAAAGATAATTTGTTGTTTAAATAATCTTATTAAAAAAATGCTGGCATTTTCTAAACCGATATGAAATCCATTTTTCATTTGACAACTTCCCCGATTTCTGTATCATTAATGCGCGCACACTGCGGTCGGCCAATTTGAAAATCGGTATATCGGCGCGCGGACTTTCATAAATCGCTAGATCTAATCGGGCGATCGCAAAATCGGTCCTGCGCGCTTAACCTAAATATGTCACATTTTTGTTCACTGTAGTATCCTTTGCGATTGTGTTTTCACAAAATTCTATTTTATGCGATGTTGAGGTAGGCGATTTTTGGTAATAAACTCTGCACAACATGGAGTATACACACGAAGAGGTTTTGCATTGGCTCTGTTTGATTTGCTTATTATATTTGTATAGGTACGTAAACTCTAAATATTATTCTCTCTATATGTTTGTATACTCGTATACTGTATACTGCGTTCGGTAGCCAGGCAATGTGTCTACAAGCTCGAGTATGTCATTTAAAATGAGCTCTCCGAATGAATAACGCATTTTCTCATTAGCACAAAATGCGAACTTGCACAAAATAAATATAAATAGTAAACAAAAATACCCAGCTTCAGAGTGGGTTTGAGTTTTTGCTCGGTCAGGCTATACTAAAGTTTGTGCATTCATCCAAATCCTTCTTCATCGAATCGCACTAATTGCATATAAAAAAACAGCACTAAATACACTCTGTGTCTACATTTACAGACCAAGCTATTATAATCCTAATAATGGTAATAAATTTCAAATAATTACCCATTATCTTTTGGGCAGGAGAAACAAAACCAAAGGAAAAAATTGCAATAATATATCATTATGTCCTATATCGCTATAAGCCTCACTAAATAACATGAACGAAATTTCCGGTTTAATTTTTAGTTCGATTTTCATTTGTCTCTCTTGAGAAATATACGCTCAGGCGGCAGGCAACGTAATATACGCGCAAAGGAGCCTATGATAGCCGCTTTACTCACTTAAAAATGGTTGCCTTGGCTTAGATTCATAGATATCTAACGGACAACAGCATAAAATTTATATTATTTTGTGTTTCCTCGTACAAAAAAAAAAACAAAAAGGCAACGGCAACGTAATATTAAAATTTAAGATACTTTTTGTTGCTACTTAGATTGTATGTGCATTGGAAAAGAGAATTGCCGCACCACAGCACAAAGTAAATAGAGGTTACAACTTTGTGAATTGTAAGTTGCAAGACGCTGATGAGAGGAGAAGAAACTCCAACACAAGAGATATGTAGATACACTTTAAACTACCTGTAATACAACTTTCTATGATTTTCTCTTCCTTGAGAAAACATAAATAAATAAAAAATACAATTTATGTTGGTTAACGACACAAAAATACATATCTTAGTGAATGTACCAGATGTAAAATGTCTTAACTTTTACATTGTAATATACGAGTATATATAATATGTATGTCTAAAAGTTATATTGAATTAGATATCGCACAACACTTAACGGTGTTAATTGGATTGCCCGTAAGGTAATTAGTTGTCCAATAGAGAATTGCAGAACATTATGTGTATCTGCCCGACGTACGTTTGATTACATTCGACTCCAATGCATCTTAGATAAAGCACAATAATTAATAACATAAATAATTAGTAATCCAGTGCATGAATATGCATGTGTGTGAATTAGTGGTCAATAAATTAATCACAGTTCAACGCTGTCCAGTATAGATTGGTGTGATAAATTCCACCTCCACCTTGTAATCGGATGCAATTATTTACAACCGTGTGACTTTAGAAATGATTATCAAGCCTATCGCGAATAAGCTTTCCGAGGAACACGGCGAATTGTGGTTTGTCGAAAAAAATTGTTTTGGAACGGCGTTGTTTTGAATCTGCGAAATTGTTTGGTTTTGAAGTTCATGAGGACGAGACTAAGTGTATGCATTATCAACAAACCAACAAACATCTGTCCACCGCGTAGGACAAAACGTCACTGTTGGTTGCACTAACTTCGAGGTAGTTAAGGAGTTTAATACCTTGGACTAAATATCAACTCCACAAATCCGACGGAGAATTACCTTAGGAAACCGCTGCTTCCTCGGTTTGGCCAAACAAATGGGTCCAAAACTCCTTACTCGAAAAACAAAATTCATGATTTTACTTCCTCAACGGGCTCCCGACCTGTGAATATTCTGCCCTGAGCACCAGCATTTGTCCAGACCAAGGGCGATGGCTTGAGCATTGTTGTCTATTCGCTTGATGTGGTAGGGCAAAGTTAGTGAACGTGTCACATCTTGGTATAGGTGATAGAGTTCGCAGTTGTATCTTGTCATTCATATTAACTCCGAGATAGGGGAACTCCCAAACTACTTCAAAGTTCCTGCTATTAAAAGTAAGGTTTTGTACTAGTCTGTGGACAGATATTTGATTGTTTATTGGAAGCTTCTACCACGGCAGGCTAAGATCGGGCCATGATATTGATATAGTCCGCGTACCCCAGTAGCTGAACGGATCTGTTGAAGATAAAGCTTTCCGTGTTGACACCTGCCCTGCGCACTATCAGCTTCAAGACAAAATTGAAGTTACTTCATAGTGCAATTCCTGGATCCGGTCCAGGTTTGGCGTTTTTGCCAGCGTCACGCGAAACAACTAAAGTTTTCCCGGGATCCCGAACGATATCATATGCGTCTTAAAAGTCAATCAAAAGATGGTGGGTAGCGACTTGTAATCTATTAGTATTTTCCAGGATTCGCCACAGTGTGAATATTTGGTCTATTGTCAATCTGCCGGGCCGGAAACCACATATTAAATGCCGATTAGTGTGTTCCACAAAGGCTTGAGACTTGCCTGTTGTTGTTTGACCGTCCTTTTACGACAACGGTGATCTCTCTCAGATATTGTCGAACAACAATTTTCGCGAGATGCAGAAAGCATTCATGATTCCATTTTGGAAATATTTTCTTTGTGTTCTTCAGAACGTTTGATGGGGATGCAATAACCGAAGTTGAAACACGAAAGAATCCTTCTAATTTTATTGTTCGTTATATTTGGAAAAGCCCTTGGGCCATATATGGTCGGCAATACCTAATATTTTCTATTTTAATGTTAATATTTGCAAGGTATCCTCTGATCTTTTTATGTAAAAGTCAAACATATACGCTCACGAACAACAAACGTACAACCTGCTAACAACAATGCGGCTTGTCTGAAACTTAAGCAATAGCATTCTTCACAATGATTTTTTGATAAATGTTCCATGGACATAAGTAAAAAAAGCTGAAATTTTGACATATTGATCAAAACAACACTCGTTTATAACACGAGTGCCTTGAGGGTATGACTCTTTATTCTTTAGCGAATGTCGGACTCAGTCCCTTAATTAAATCGCTGTGACATTTGATTTGTTCAGGCTTTTACATTAAGAGTAACCTTCTTATATAATTGTTTTTCTTTTTTACTAAGAATAATTTAAATCAAAAAAAAAAACCCATACGATTTATTACCGTTAAATAAAAATGTTACTTTAATCTCCGAAGGACATTTACACACAAAGTGAATTAATCTAACTGCAGCAAATGTGTTCAAGCAATTCTGTTATTTAGATTAGATGTTTATAGTTTTCATTTGACATCAAATAAACAGAAGAGAGAAAAAAAATTATAAATGTTAAAAAGATCCAATGACAGCAATTTAGGTTATTCCTATTTACCAGCCAAACGAGAACGCCATATACTTAATATTGTACATATCGTATAAACGCTAAGCAAACATTATATCTCCTCGTACTTCAGCCAAAAGCTAATTAGCACGGCAAATATACCTTTTGCATATATGTACTTTCAAATAGATTGTTATTATTACAGTACGGACTGCGGCAACAACGACAACGCTGAGAATGACGACGTCGAGGCCTATAGGAATACAGCGACTATAGGATTGGGATAGACACACGATAACATTATGCATTGGGGATATTTAATATTTGCATAGAAGACAAGGGCTATATGTGTATAATAAAATTGGATTCTCTAAACTAAACAAATATGAATTTAACTGCATGTAGTACCTGCACTCGTAGTATAGTGAGCTTTCTATTATTTACACAGGCGAGGTTAGGTATGTTTGGTTAACATTTTAAAACTTTTGAGGGTACACTACACCTAGTGCAATTTAAGTTGTTTTTTTCTATGCAAATTGCTTGTGATCAATACATACCTACTTTGGGGCAAATTTTATGAGGATATTATGTGACCGAAAAGCTTTCGAACGATTGGAGTACATTCTCCAGGAAATAACGAACAGGAATCTTGAAAGTAGCTTGAAATAAAAATGTATTCTTATGTTCGACGCGTTCTGCGTAATCAGTACGGGAATTTAGATGTATTGCATTGGGATTAGAGGTTGCGGTGCTGTGTTGACTATCTTGTCAATCAATGTTCTACTCTCATTAATAATAATAGGTACGGGGTAGGCTTCGGTTGTATATTTACATAAGGAAGTCAGAATTATGTTCAGAATAATGCAAGAAAAATACGACGGCAAAAAAAAATCAAATAGATCTGCCAAACATTGAGCTTTTTACGTGATCGAAAGAACTTGTGTTATTTTCTCAAAATGGAACAAATTTAATATCGCCTTTCGATTAAGCACTATTTTTTGCGTGATTAAACTGACGACGACTGCAGAAAAGCTTAGAAAATATAATGAAGGCTTTGCCGACTCGCATGTAATGACGCACATGTGGGTCACTGAATTTCGCTGTGGTCGTATGACCACAAAGGACGCTGAGCGTCCAAATGGCGTCACAACGAAAGAAATGGTCTAAAAAATCTAGGATATAGCGCTGAACGATCACCTATTCAAGGTTTGTGAGATAGCTGAAATTGTAGACATTTCAAGTGATAGAGTTATTTGTATGACAATTCGGGCATGCGTTGATCGAAACCGGAATCGGGACAAAATTTCAAAACAGTGTTTGAACCACTTCAAGCACATACAAGTATTTTGTATGGCCAGTTAATGCATCCTGCATATATCACCACACGACAGATATGAAAGAACAATCGAAAACGTGGACTTCTTCAGGCGAACGTGCTCCAAACAAAGACAAAAACAGTTCTGTCGGCCGGAAAAGTCATGGCAACGGTTTTCTGGAATTCTCACGGCTTGGAAAAGGAAATAAGGCTCGCCGGACATTACTATACCAGTTTATATAAATTTGATGTAGATTTGATGGAAAAGCGGCCAATTTGAAGAGCTAACGAAACGTTGAAGAATAAATACAAATTTTAGATAAAAAAGAAAACAATTCTTTCATTTCGAAGTCAATGACTTATCAAACAGGCCTCATATAAGAATAGAGTTTGAGAGGTATTACACTTTGTGATATTTATTGTAGTCCTTGATAATTTGCTAGAGGAAAAGGGACGGACTCAAATGTGCATTAGCTATTCCATGCTTTTTGTTACGGAGCGAGGATCAAACGTCCATGCAGTGAGCACTCAATGTATAGATATGGCTGGATATTTTGGAGAGGAAAGGGTATCTTGTTTGTTCAAAAAATACAGAGTAGGAACCTATAACCGTCCTCTAAAATATATAATCTTGGATCTATGATCAATAGCGCAGCAACCTGTGAAATCAACCACTGTGTTAGCGTTGGGTGGATGAAGTGAGTGGGGAAAAACTAAGCTATATTGAGCGACCGTATAAGCTGAAGGCTCTACACATCAAATTAAAAGCAGCTGATCGAATAAGAAGTTCGAAGACACGGGGAAAAGCCCAACCACAATGGGCATAACATTCCACCCGCAAACGTCTTTAAAAGAACAAAAGTACTCAATCCCCTTTATCAAACCGCAAAAGGAATTACCTAGCTTTCGCAAAATGTGTTCAGTCTTGTTAAGCTTATACACAGTAAGTACCCACCTACGCCAGCGTTCATTGCATAGAGGCACAAGGAAATTTGAAATTAAACATAGGGACGGGCTACAGTCCGCTTGGGCGAACTGTTGGATACCCTATTCTTATTCCTATCCCTCAAGTGGGTGTGACAAAAGTCTAAGTATGGTTGAATTGTTAAGAACACTCTACATATTTTGTTATATAACATCTAAAGGATTTTATCAAAAAAAAAAAACGAAGCTTTTGTAAAAAAATCGCTCACTAGCTCAAACTTTGCTTTTCCAATAAAATTGTTTTATTTAATTGTGGGCGTGTCATTAGGCGGATTTAAAAAAAAACGGATGAGCATAAAGGGCCCCTAGAGAGTATATATTATAAATTCCAGCTCCCTAGCTCAAACTTTGGATTTTCAAAAAAAGTTTTTTTTTAAATTGTGGGCGTGTCAGTGGGCGGATTTTTTAAATATTTACACATGAAAAGGGCCCCTAGAGAGTATATATTATAAATTTCAGCTCCCTAGCTCAAATTTTAGTTTTTTCAATAAAATTGTTTTATTTAATTGTGGGCGCGCGGGCGGATTTTAGAAATTTTATCTCCCGAGCAGTTTTAGGAGTCAAAGATCATATATAAAAAATTCAGCTTTCTAGCTCAAAATTGATTTTTTCTAAAAATTTGTTTTTTTTTCGTGTGTGGGCGTGTCAGAGGGCGGATTTTAAAAATTCTTAAACTTGATTATTTCGGGACCCTAGAGAGTATATGGTTAAAATTTCAGCTCTCTAGGTCCAGTTTAAATGTCTAATTTTTGCCGACAGACGTATGGACTGTCGGACATGGCTAGATCGACACTACTATTGATGCTGATCATAAATATAGTAACTTTTAGGGGTCTACGGGCAATATTAAGCTATGTTACAAACTATGCGTCAAAATTAATATACCTACCCTTAGAATAGGGTGTAAAAATGACTTCAATGCAAAATTTAAAATTGAGGAGCACGTGCTTCCAAAAAATTGTTCAAATGTTTTTTTAAATAATTTATCAAATATTTTCTCAAGGAATTTTGGCAAATAGGTAGGTATAATATAAATAAGTTTTGTTGCCATTTTGCATAATGAAGTTTGAGCTATTCATTGACAGTGCATTAGAGTACCTACACAGGCATGCATTAGTTGGTTTTTGACGACTTTGAATTATGCAAGCGTATACCCATGGTTGGACTTGAAGCCTTGACTTCAAAAAACGTATACCTGAAAGATATTGTCCAGTTCCAAACAACAATCCTATAAACCCCTTTAAACAAAGTGATATCAACGAACATTTCTATAAATGTATATTAGTATTTATTATATATATGTATACAGTGGACTTTCTGTAACTATAACATAACTTAAACAATACAATAACGAGTAAAATCTATTTTTCGTCAATAGGTATTCTATAACTTAAACAGACAGAATTTTGTCATTATGCATTATATAAGTTGAACAATTAAAAAATGTTACCCTTTTTTAACTTGAACAAATTTCATGTGGCAACTTTGATTCTTCGTTGGTACAAAAAGTAAGGGTTTTCATAAAGAAGAAAACCATAGAATTTTTAAAGTGGCTGTGTGAAAGTTGTTATTCATTTTCCAAGTGATTTGAACTCTGACAAGCAGTTAGTGCGTGTTTGATATAAAGTCTTGTGAAAAGGGTTAATAACTTCCAAATGGGTTTAAAAACATAAGAAAATGCTACAGTCCACTTGGGCGAACTGTTGGATACCCTATCCAATACCCAAAGAGTGGGCATGGCAAAAATAAGCAGGATATGGTCTACATATTTTGTTATACATTATTGTTTGAGAGGATTTTTTTAAGGTTTCTATCGAAAAGAAAATGTTTTTGTAAAAAAAAAAAACGCCTCAAAAAGTGGTGACAGAGAACTGTATATGGAGGAATTGTTAAAAACGACTTTATCTACATATAGGTACTATACGAAGAATATGCCACGATTTCCTTAATAAAATGTTTTTTTTTAATAGTGAAATGCCAGCGGGAGGCTTTTAAAAATCTTTTAACTTGAGCATTTTGGGGGCCTAGATATTCAAAATTTTAGCTACCTAGCTCAAATTTACACGTCTCTTCTGATGAGAAAAGTACTCCGGTGGACATTTTTCCAATGCAAAGGGAAACATTATTGGTAGAATCTAATGTCACAGATACCCGCAAACTCGTTCCCCTAATCATTGAAAAGTCAATTCGAAATGCCGCTGAGTACAAAAGTTCTGCCAACGCCTAGATTACCAAATATATCTTTAAGGAGTTTTGTTTCTCAATTAATAAAACGCTGTGAAGCAGGGAGTTTCCCATCGGACACTTTTGCTAATCGATAAGGCTCTAAGTCTTTTTTTACTTGATGTGTTCCATTTGCTCGTACTACTGCATACCGCAATTTTTATTCTGTTTTGTCAGTTCGCCTATTTAATAAACTCCCACAGTATGTCAGGGCAATAACAACACCTGGATTGTTTTTAAAATTTGTGAAAAATTGGCTTTTCAACCTCAACTACGCTAGTTTAGAATCGGTTACTTTCGACATTCTGATTTAAGTCTACATTTAATTTCACTGTTTTCCTAATGTTTATTTATGAATTTCATTGAGTTTTTCCTTCTTTTTCCTTTTTCTTTGTTTGAATTTTACTTTGAAATACCTTGATGTTTATGGCCACCCCATCATAAACTTTAATTTAAATGTAATAACTAATTGAAGTGGCATTCAAAACGGTTTCACTACTTTTGTAAGTAAAATGCAGAATGTCCCAACTTTCATGTAATTACAACTTGTTTGTTAAACTTGTAAAAAGGCATTATTAATGAATTGTACTTGTATTATACTTTGTAATACTATATAAAATAAAATTATTATCTATCTATCTATCTATCATCAAAATACAAAAATAATTAGGTACAAAATTTCCTTTTTTAAGTCAATCTTGCTTTCTACTATCAATGCCCAGAAAGACGAGGACATAATTTCTGTGCTCGAAAATGTCAAAAATGTTCGCCATGCCATCATTTTCATTTCAAAGACTTGCAAAAAGTAGGTAACTTCTCAGATTCTTGAAAAATGCTGGAGACCTATTTTGAATGAGGACGGTGGGTTTTGAGGATGATTCTGTCCCATTATCCATTCTCGGGGAAAGCTGAAGAAAAAAGTTTAGCAGTGGCGAAGAAGAATCCGTGCCATGTCTGCTTGCAAGGTCACGTTCCTTAGCGGTTTTAAACACTAATAACAAATGTTTGTAGAGCTGCACAGAACACGAAATAAATGAACGATTACCTATGAGACATTGAGCCTGAAAGTGAAACTGAATCTGGTGATGTGGTCGTCGTGCAAAATATAAAAGATAAAGCCATCGAATCGGCCTGTCTTTCTTTTCTTTTTTTAACAAGCATTTTCACAAAAAACCGGTCCACCAAAATCCAGTATCCGTGCTTGTCCTTTATCTTCAGGAAACCTGTTACTTAACTATTGAAAGCACATTTACAAACATAAGGGCGAAGTGTGAGTGGCAAACAAATTTTTATATAGGAACTGTTTAGAACGACTTTGTCTACATTCTTAGCGAAGACTACGACTTTCATTTCCATTACTTTTTTATTAAGCGGCAACAATAGTTTAATTAGTTTAAAATAAGAAAAACCACTATTTTTTCCCATTTTATGATCAATAATTTTATTTCAATGAAAAACATGATACCAGTTTATCAATTTATAAATTACACTGAAAATTATGTTTTTCATTGACTGCTTTCCAATACAACTCCTGAACTCAATAGCGCACTTTTTAGCCGTGCAACGAACCTCAAATTTGACTAGCACATCAGATGGGCTTGGAATTATAGCCAAAAGTTAAAAGGTATTTGCGCATGCAAAGTATAAATAATTTTCTTATTATTCATAAAAAAAAGTCCGGAAATAATGATAGACCGGGTAGTGGGCATCTACCGTACCATCCATATTTGAGAGTACTTACCCCTCCTCCGGATTAGGAGTTTCTGCCAAAGCGAAATAGCAACGGTTTCCTAGGGGTAAAACATCGTCGACTTATTTTATAAAAAGCTTACGTTTCAGAAATAACTTTCTAGCAACTCTGTTATCAACTTTCAATAAGGACATCATTTTTTGGGTATTGTTTAGGTACATCTATTTTAAGTATAAATTTAATTTACCTTACCCCTCAAATTTCTTTTGTTCGTAAATTACAAGATTGGGTGTAAGCTACTTTGAAATACCATAGAAATAAGTACCAGTGACCCAGCAAGAAAACTTTAATGTCAAAAAGGTCATTCCAAATGTAGATACCTAGGTACCTACCTACCTACATCTCTGATATGTGTCAATATCAGTCTTAAAACCTTCATCATTAACTGCCTAGCGGAATTTCTTCATCTCTGAATAGATACCTAGATCTTTATTTCTATAAACTAGATTCCTCTACCTATACAAGATTTAGATTCGAATTCGAAAGTAGAAGTAGGTATCTATATAGGAAGGGTTCATTTGAGAATTAAGATAAAATTTCAATGGACTAAAATGAACTAAAATGGAAACTTTCATTATATAGGTATCAACGGAATCAAGTCTTGTGTCGGAACCTCTTCACATAATGTTTGCCTAATAAAAACGTAATTTCCTTTGCGATTTGCAGGGATGTAAAGATGGAAAATTGACTATGTATGTACATATGTATTTCTAAAGTTGCGAACAAAAAATCTTCGCATTTAAAAAACATACCTACCTACAGGTACCGAGGTAGGTAAATTTGCCTTGGCGAAACTTCAAATACAGTCTCCTCCTCCTCCATCATCAAAAATATTAAGCCAGTCCAATCTCGCTCCATTGAAGACAAACTTGTCTGTCTCCAATAATCACTTGTATTGTAATCTGTGTCAAAAAAAATCCAAGCTGTTCTGAGCACTTAATTCTCGCACAGCAAAATGTTACAAGTGCTTGATTCTGACTGACAATGATTGAAATATTTATTACACCAGATAGAAGTGTTGCACATTGAAGTAGGTATCGGTCTATCTATTGCCACTTTTCAAAAGTATCTTTAAATTGAATTCGACCATGCAATTGATTCTGACGTGAAATTTCAATAAAGCTTCTTGGAAAATAATACAAATGCAGCAAATTTCAATAATAAAAAAATAAAACACACATCCAAATGGTATTATAAACATAAAAACACAATTAAGCCAAACAACCTAAGACGAGTCATGTGCATCGAAGTTTTTTGCATTTCATCATTCCAATATTCTTCAAGAATAGTTTAGTTTGTTGAAAATGCAATTTTATGCAAGTGGGGTAGTTGTTTTATTATTATAAATAGCTGCGGAATAAACTCCTTTTTTATTTCTTCTCTTTATCTCATTCCCTTCGCTTTTAGTAGGTATTTGGTTTTTTTTTTCAATTCCTTTCCATTGTTTATTTTATTTTCGTAATGTTTTGCTCGTTTTCGAAGGGATAATACAGTTTTTTTTATATTCTTACAATTTTCTCTTATTGTTCCTTTATTGCTTGTCTCTTTCCATTTTTTTCTGTATTTTCCTTTTTGTTATCCTTATTGACTTGCGATAGTATAATTTTATTTTATTTTTCTATATTCTATAAAATGTGTGTATAAAGAGCAACGAAAAACGAACGAATGAGATCAGATCAGAAAAGAAAACGAAAGAATGGTAAAATGAAAATGTGTTTGTACCTATGTGCATTTAAATTGAACTCATTTTTTCATCACTACAAAGAGAATTTATTATAACAACAAAAAAACGTATAAAAGAAAAATGAGACAAGTCAGAGAGGAAAAACTTAAAAATTAATCATTCACCAGAGAGATGCACTAGCTGTACACAATAGGGGTAAAGGAATTTAAAAAAGGGGAAAGAAATGCAATGCACATTCTATTTTATATCATCCGTGCGAGGAAGACAACGACGACTATGTGCGAATATTGCTAGCGCAGCAAGAATGTATCTATGATGCGATATTTTTGCTTATTCGATTTTGTTATTTTAATATTCAGTTGAAGTTTAAAATTGGAAAAGGGTTACAATAAATATTAACACCTGTGTAGGTATATAATGTATGTAGAGTAGTTTGTTGATTTTTTTTGAAGTTAGGTATCTACCTATTTTTATTTTACAAGAAAGTGATTTAATATCATGAGCCAGAACCATTAAAGGAAAACGACAAACAAGTGATTCAAATAATTTCATCCAGAACAATGATTCACTTAGAATAAAAAAGAATACGCTTACATTTATAGACTTATATTTAATTTAGCATTTAAAAAATACAAGGACGGAGTGAGTGGAAGGCTTTGGGGAGGTCGGTAATTTAATTAGACCAATTAAGCGTGACAAGCTTGTAGGTCTGCGGTTATAGGTACCTTTATTCAGTGGACTCTCGTTAACTAGACAACATACGAAACCAGGGCCGCTCAAGTTAACTGAATCAAAAAAAAAGTCATTGTCCTTGGACATTTTTCACGCCACCGAGATACATATTATGTACGAGGGCGGGTCAATAAGTCCGTGACTTTGAATTTCTGACATCTTTACTGAAACAGCAACACTGCTCCTGTCAACAGCATCTGTCAGTTGACTCCTGTCAAAATTTAAACTTGCTGCGTCAGTTAGTTTGTGTTTGACAGCTATTTTTATCAGACTACTCACTAATTTGAGGAGAAAATGGAAAAAAGCGAATTTCGTGTGCTTATTAAGCATTATTTCTTGCGAAAAAAAACCATTACCGAGACCAAGGCTAAGCTTGAAAAATACTATAGGGACACTGCACCATCGATTTCAATGGTAAACAAGTGGTTTACTGAATTTCGTTGTGGCCGTACAAGCACTGAAGATGCCGAACGTCCTGGACGCCCAGTTGAGGTCTCTACACCCAAAACAATCGAAAAAATTCACGATATGGTGTTGGCCGACCGAAGATTGAAAGTGCGAGAAATTGTGGAAGCCGTAGGGATCTCGCATGACTCAGTGGTTTCAATTTTGAATGATCACTTGGGCATGAGAAAGCTTTCCGCAAGATGGGTGCCGCGTTTGCTCACAGTCGACCACAAACGCAATCGTGTAACAACTTCACAGGAAGGTTTGGCGTTGTTTAATCGCAATATGGAGGAGTTTTTGCGCCGTTTTGTAACCGTGGACGATACATGGATCCATCAGAACACACCAGAGACCAAACAACAGTCAAAACAGTGGGTTTCCAAGGGTGAATCGGCGCCAAAGAAGGCCAAGGTGGGTTTGTCAGCCAATAAAGTTATGGCGACTGTTTTTTGGGATGCACGCGGGATAATCCACATTGACTACCTTCAAAAGGGAAGAACAATCAATGGGGAATATTATGCCAACTTATTGGACCGATTCAATGACGATTTGAAAAAAAACCGACCTCATTTGGCCAAGAAAAAAGTTCTTTTCCACCAAGACAATGCAAGGGTGCACACATGTGCAGTCGCCATGGCAAAAATCCATGAATTGGGCTATGAATTGCTCCCTCATCCACCCTATTCTCCAGATTTGGCTCCGAGCGACTACTTCTTGTTCCCAAACCTGAAGAAATGGCTTGGTGGAAAAAGATTTGACTCCAATGATGAAGTCATCTCGCAAACAAAGGCCTATTTTGAGGACCTCGACAAATCATTTTTTTTGGAAGGGATAAAAAAATTGGAGAAGCGTTGGACAAAGTGTATAGAGCTCAAGGGAGACTACGTTAAAAGTAAAAAAATTTTTATCAAAAAATCTGTGTTTTATTCCAAAAGTCACGGACTTATTGACCCGCCCTCGTATGAGTGAGAAAATACGGACCTTTTTTGTGAAACAAAAATCACAAATATTTATCAAACTTTTTATTTGAATTTTTTGGTTTGGTTATAACCTATATTATTTTGAACTTTTTCTCTGGTCCCATGAGTTTCAAATAATCAAGAGTAGACTGTATAATAAAGAAAATCAGTTGTCGTCCAAATAAACTTAAGTTATTATAAATGTTTGTGATTGCGAAGGTGACTTTGTTGGCGTAGCAAAAAAGCAAACATTTAAAGCAATAAAACTCTCTTACTAAGGTACCCTGTAAGTCACTTTTCAATTAATTTTCTCCGATTAATTCTGCTTAGATTGTCCGGCCGCTTTGAAATCATGCTCTTCTTTCTCGACTACCTCTTAAATCGTGAATTAGTCTCATAGTTACTGGTGACGTGATAAGTGACAGTCACTTTAAAAAGGTTTGCTCTATGTTAGTTTATTGTCATTTTGATAGTCAAATTTTGAATACAAATTTTTAGGAAACTCATATTTGCGTGTATTCACTTTTAATCTTCTTCTTTCTCGTTAACGACGAGGTAATGGTCTGGACTAAAGGAAAATCGGTCACAGACCGCCTTCAAAAAACACAATGTTTGAACAAGCGGTTCTCTACGGAGATACCAAACCGAGAAGCATGGGCCAGCAATAACCCACCGAACCGGCAAAGCGGACTAAAGTGGTATACGGATGGTTCTAAAATGGAATCGGTCTCAGGACCAGGTTTTCACGGACCAAACCTTAGCGTCTCAATACCAATGGGTAAAAGACCTAGTGTATTCCAGGCAGAGCTCCTCGCCATTCAAGAATGCGCAAACCACATTACCAACACTGGTATCAAAGGCGCTCACATCCATATATACACGTATAGTCAAGCAGCTATAAAAGCCCTTAGCTCGCATACAATTGACTTCAAATCAGTTTTACACTGCTTCAATAACCTCCAGCAAGTCAGCTACAGAAACAAAACCAAACTCTGGTGGATTCCTGGCCATGGGGGTTTTGAAGGAAATGAAAAAGTTGACGAGCTAGCCAGATGCGGTTCAGAAACCCCTTTCACAGAACCTGAACCCTTCTGCTACACACCCAAATCAGCCACCAATTTAGCTATAAACAGCTGGGAACACTCTAAGTGTAGCTCATACTGGGAAAACACTCCAGGCCAAAAGAGCCACCAAGCCCTTTAAAAACAATGCCAGCAGGATCCTAAACCTAGGCCGGCATGATATCAATAACCTAATAGGGTACCTCACAGGTCACCACGGTTTTACGATACCACCTAAATAAAATGAAACTAGCCAACTCTCCAGAGTGCAGGCTGTGCCTCGAAGACGACGAAACCACTGAGCACATTTTGTGCGAATGCCCAGCCCTCTGCGGTATCAGAAAGAGGAGAAGCATTTTTACCTTTTCTAGAAAAGTGAAAAATGCACTAGTCTAAATTTTCTCTGACCTATGGTACAATAGATCTGTACAGGTCGACGTACCGTATTCCTTCGCCTAGGCGTTCTAGACCGCTTAAAAAAAAAAAAGAAAAAAAAAGGAATCATAAACCTCCCACTTCACTGCAACTCTTCTGGTCTTGTTGTCTTTTGTTGTTGTCTTTTACTAAATACCCAAATCACAATAAATAAAAACAAACAAGTTTCGGTGCAGTTCTGTTTCTTTCAAACAGCTTAAAAAAGGAAATGAGCTACAGTTACCGAGTTCTAGACCTTATTTGGTGACCACTTTAAAGCTTTAACACATAGATCCCGTCGCATCTATTGCGTCGACGTTGAGTTGACGTCCTTAGCGGAACGAGCAGCCCCATAAAATCCGTTGCATACTTTGAAAGCCGATGAGACAATGACAATTCACTGTTCAAGCAGGGTTACCGATAAGCGACTTGTATCGTCATTTTGGAGACTTTTTGAAAGTCATGGCCCGTGTAGACCACATTTCATTAATAAGAAATTCTTATATTAAATAATTATGTTTCCAATTATGATTAAATTTTTATTCAACACTTTTGTCATAGGAAGTTCTAATGTAATAGAAAATAAAGCAGAATAATAAATATAAATGCCCGTATATTTACCTTTAAGCCCAGTATCCTGCACGCTCTAATATTTAGCGATTCTAGTCTCCAAATATTCTTTCCACACCAAAGATAAATGCTCACTAAATTGTTTATGCAGGATATAGATGAGACACCAATACGTGCGTTGACAGATATTTTTTTTTATAATGTACTACCAAAGGGATATTTTAGTACCCTTATCATGTAGTAGCTACATAGCGCGGCGTTAAGGAAATTATGATAAGAAAAAAAGGAGAGATGCCAATACACGTTGGTTTTGAATGTTTGTAGGTAATAATGTGAAGGAAAAATAGATTATAGTACATGATGATAATGTAATTGGGCGCGTCACTTGAAATATATCAAAGTCAACAAAATAAATTTAAAACGGATTTACAACACATTGAAGAAGAGATAGTTATAACCGCAGCGGTTGAAGTCATTGCTGTTGTTTTTCTACCATTCTTTGAGGTATTCAACGGGATATACCATTTCAATCAAAGAATTATTGCGACATACAAAAGGGGAGACTATTTGTTGTGTACTAAATAGAGCTCGAAAATAACTATCAACATTTATTTTCATTCAGAGATATTCCATTCGGCATTGACATTTAGGTCTTACTCTGAGATGTATTTATATATACTCACGTTTTCGATCCTCACTTGTTATTTATTTTTTAATTTCAAATATATCACTCCTCTCTTGACTTTTTTTATAAAAATTAATTGGAAATGATCAACCTAAAATCTTTCGAGTCGAGAATAAATCAAGTCTTCAATATATAGAATTGGATGGTTGTCTTTATTTTACATAAATATTATAGGTATTGAAGAACGCCTTATACATGGTATGTCATAGGGTGCAGATCATTCGCAATGACTACTCAAATCACTACTCTTAAATTCCGCATGCATAGGCGACAATAGTTAGTGCAAATGTCTATATGCGATTTTTGTCCCTCAGTGAAATCTCTCAATAGTTGACCAGAACCTAAAAAAAATTAAAATAACGGTTTTTTTTCTGACCAAGAGCAAAAAAAAGTACGGTGATACAAATGTGTTATTAAGAGATATTATTTCAAAATCTCAACAACTGAGAGTAGAAGGTTGAGTTATTTTCAAGCTGGTACTAAGTATAATATATAATTTTGTTATATACTCGAGTGACATTTTGTGCGGCCCATCTACCTAAAAGTAATAATTTAGCATGCGAGAAAGATACAGCTTTATCTTAGCAGATATTTTTATATGGGAGGTAACATTTAGCGCAAGCTCGAATTGAGGTATGTGCTACTAATTCAAACTTTCCAATATCCTTATCGAGCAAATGTAAAAGTAACTTAGTTAAAATTATTTGTGTGTTTGTATTTTTTGAAATACACATAGTAAATAAACATTTGGCATTAACGGCCCATACAGGGCCTAAAACCTTGCTTTTCCTCATGACAACGGATTCAGCAGACAGAAAAATAGAAAGTTGCTTATGGGTTACCTTCCACAAGCAGAAGTGTATTCTATTTAGCTGTCAGTTTTATAATATTGACGCAACGGATGTTAAGGATTCTATGGGGTAGTACCTTTACACAGAACAAGTTATAGATTATAGTCATAAAGCTGATTCCACACCTTTTTTTTGTCGGGGTGCGAGACTTTCTACACTGGAGCACTCAGACTCAATACTGGTCCATTGTACTACCAACCAGGAAGACACACAACTTTTACTGTGTAAATTTACTCGTTTTCCTAAGCAAGACGATTTGGCACTTCAATGATAAGGAGCTCAGGTTTACAGCACTAACTTACTGTATGAAAGAATAGAAGGATAGAAAAGAGGTTTGGTGCGATGGGATTTTTTTCTCCAATTGCTTTAGGGAGATCTGATTTTGTTGTGTATTCAATTTATAAAAATCAGGGCCATGATTCGAACGCACGACCTGACAATCACTTAGTGAATACACTACCATCGCACCATTGCCACCTGCACAAATATCTGCGGGCTCCGGGAAATAACCCCCCAATGAAATAACCCCCCAAATGAAAAATGAAACAACTTCCCAAATCAAAGATGAAATAAGTCCGCAAAATGGTATGAAATAAGTCCCCAAATAAGTATGAAATAATTCCCCAAAATGGATTTCAAGTGTTCAAGGTGTTATGACTCACTATGGCTTTCTGAAAGTGAAATAAGGCCATACGAATTCATTTACCCAAAGTGCAATAAGGCTAAGTGCTAAAATAACGCATTATGGGATGGGATTATGGGATCCCATAAACAGTGCAATGCGTATGGGAGGGCATGCTGCCCCCCTGCTTGGGGTCACTGTTTGATTTGGAGTAGGTTTGAGGTTTTATTTCAGCACTTGGCCTTATTGCACTTTGAGTCACCAAATTTGGGGACTTATTTCACTATGAAATACCCCCCAATTTGAAGTTTGAAATAAGTCCCCAAAAATCCATGAAATAAGTCCCCAAGTTTAGGGGCTTATTTCATATGAAATAAATCCCCACCTCCATACAAGTTTTGGGGAGTTATTTCATCTTTCATTTGGGGGGTTATTTCATTGGGGGGTTATTTCCTGCAGCCATATCTGCGACCTGATACAAGGAAAAGCAGCACAATCACAGTGTCATCGCTTTCTCCACAGGCTTCGCAGTTGGTGGTATCGCTTAGGCCTAGCACAATAAGGTGTTTGGCAAAAGCGTAATGGCCCGTAAGAACGCCAGTAGTCTGTCTGCAGTTTTTCTGTTGAGACAACAAGAATGGCGCAGATTTGTTACAGGTGGTTAAAGGGTTGAGCAAGGCCTTAAGCGCAGCCTGACTGTAGCTACAGACGCTGATACTTCGCCCCCTCCACCTGTTCCTCGCAATATAGTCCATGGCCATGAGGATAGCATGTCTCTGTTTGGAAGACTGACGCATGCTTGCTTAGCGAGAAGAAAAGTCTAAAGTTTTCGCTCTCCATGAAAACACCACCAATCTGGTGCTGATCGGTTTTGGAGCCAACCGTGAAGATTCGACTGCATTCCTTTCCAGGCTCAGAGTCTGGACAGAGCCAGTCCTGAACACGAGAAAATTCGACTTCGTAGTTGCCATGTCATGGCATCGGACGACATATCCATAAGACAGGAGTCGAAGGACAACCGTTGCGCAAGTTTATCAAAACTCTAGTGCGAGTTATAACTCTTCTTAAACGTGAGATAGCTTTGATTGTGCAACCCATGATGTAAACATCGATTTTCCATATTCCACGCCTGGGATCTAATCATATTACTTTAAGAACGATCGTTGTCTAAGCGATAGTACTGAGCGTTATCGTCTGGGGTTGCCCGTTTCACAAGGCAGCGATTGTACGAGGCGAGAGCGAAAACGAGGCTAGCGCCACTTCTCCAAAGATTTTTACTGGAAAGTAAAAGTAAATATGTAGTCATGCACAATAGCACGTGAATCGTTGCCTCGAAACGGGACCATGACGCCATTTATTTATATGCAAATATTTCCTTTGGTGTCAACACGACCAGACCATGTCATTTATATGAGTTCGATTCGTAATAATGACCAAACATTTTAAGGTGACTCTGAACGACAAATTTGACAACCTTCTCATGACAATTGATACGAGTACTTTCGGATGTTTGTCAGACGTTTGCAAAGGGTGGGACAGCGGAAAATACTTTAGGTGTTTCTAGATTCCGCCATGAACCTGAGGCCCTCCGATTAGTATTCAAACACACTAATCACTGAGCCACTGCGCCCACTTGAGAGTTTGGTACTTCTACCGATTATCACGCTTAATTTTTTTAAAAGTTGTTGTTTTTAGCCTTAAAAAAAAACAATAATATCGGAGAACTGCCATAATCGAAAGTAGCCCTTGGAATTTCAATTTTTTCGTTTTCATCTAAACGTTGTATGGTTCACAAAATGTATGGAGCTATACAAAGAATTATGTACATTTATTAAAGGTACACAGTATTTCGTTTTATCAATGTTGTACCTATGCGTTTTTATATTTGTTTGATTACAAATATTAGAAACAAACAAAAAAAAACAATATTAATTTGCATTAATTTGATCAGCTTCTTATGACAATTGATACACTTTGATATTTGCCAGACGTTCGCAAGATTACATGCGCAAGATAACTATGCGCAAACATCTGAAAGAGTGCGAATAGCTGACTACTAGCACAAAAGATGGAAAATGAAAACAATTTAATTACCTAATGTAGAGTGTACGAGGGCGGGTCAATAAGTCCGTGACTTTTTGAATTTCTGACCTCTTTACTGAAACGGCAACACTGCTCCTGTCAACAGGCATCTGTCAGTTGACTCCTGTCAAAATTTAAACTTGCTGCGTCAGTTAGTTTGTGTTTGACAGCTATTTTTATCAGACTACTCACTAATTTGAGGAGAAAATGGAAAAAAGTGAATTTCGGTGCTTGGTAAGCATTATTTCTTGCGAAAAAAAACCATTACCGAGACCAAGGCTAAGCTTGAAAAATACTATGGGGACTCTGCACCATCGATTTCAATGGTAAAAAAGTGGTTTACTGAATTTCGTTGTGGCCGTACAAGCACTGAAGATGCCGACCGTCCTGGACGCCCAGTTGAGGTCTCTACACCCGAAACAATCGAAAAAAATCACGATATGGTGTTGGCCGACCGAAGATTGAAAGTGCGAGAGATTGTGGAAGCCGTAGGGATCTCGCATGGCTCAGTGGTTTCAATTTTGAATGATCACTTGGGCATGAGAAAGCTTTCCGCAAGATGGGTGCCGCGTTTGCTAACAGTCGACCACAAACGCAATCGTGTAACAACTTCACAGGAAGGTTTGGCGTTGTTTAATCGCAATATGGAGGAGTTTTTGCGCCGTTTTGTAACCGTGGACGAAACATGGATCCATCACAACACACCAGAGACCAAACAACAGTCAAAACAGTGGGTTTCTAAGGGTGAATCGGCGCCAAAGAAGGCCAAGGTGAGTTTGTCAGCCAATAAAGTTATGGCGACTGTTTTTTGGGATGCACGCGGGATAATCCACATTGACTACCTTCAAAAGGGAAGAACAATCAATGGGGAATATTATGCCAACTTATTGGACCGATTCAATGACGATTTGAAAAAAAACCGACCTCATTTGGCCAAGAAAAAAGTTCTTTTCCACCAAGACAATGCAATGGTGCACACATGTGCAGTTGCCATGGCAAAAAACCATGAATTGGGCTATGTATTGCTCCCTCATCCACCCTATTCTCCAGATTTGGCTCCGAGCGACTACTTTTTGTTCCCAAACCTGAAGAAATGGCTTGGTGGAAAAAGATTTGACTCCAATGATGAAGTCATCTCGCAAATAAAGGCCTATTTTGAGGACCTCGACAAATCATTTTTTTTGGAAGGGATAACAAAATTGGAGAAGCGTTGGACAAAGTTTATAGAGCTCAAGGGAGCCTACGTTGAAAAATAAAATTATTTTTTTATCAAAAAATCTGTGTTTTATTCCAAAAGTCACGGACTTATTGACCCGCCCTCGTACTACTAAGACTCGTTTGTCAAATGATGTTTTTGATACAAATATAGGGATATATTTCCAACGTTCTAATAAATGTATCAATTTCAACTAATATACTCGTATTAAGACAAATATCAATATTGATTATGTCAGTATCTATTTTAATTTTGATTTTCAAATTTATTTAAAATTTTTTGTGTAAAGCTTATTTGTACACTTGATTGACTTGATTTTGCAATAAGTCAAATCAGGTGGAGTCGAGTTGATTTGAAGAAGGATGAAATAACCTTGGACAGAAGACACAGCTAGATATGTGTAGTAATGGTATGGGGATCAGTAATCTTTTACAGAACTGTAAGCCTTGATTTTCAAAGCTCAAGAATGACAGCGAAAACCTAGAAATCTATACTGGATAGAGCTTTTCCTCATTTTTCCAAATTGTTTGGTGGACGACGATGTTCCAACAGGACAATGCACCAATACATACCGCAAGAATAATCAAAACTTGGATTCAGAGTCAAAATGTAGACCTACTTTCCATATTCATCGGACCTGAACATCATGGAAAACGTGTGGGGATGGCTTTCAAAAAGGGTCTACTAAGGAGGAAAGCAATATATGTACTCCAACCTGAAAGAAATAATGGAAGCCATAAAACAAGCCTGGTCCGAAATTTCACTAAACTACTTGGAAGAACTGTATAATCTCTTCAAAGCAGGCTTTTTGAAGTGATACAGCGATACAGGGATGTAGAACAGTATTATCAAAAACTATTGTTATAATCTTAATAAAACCCAAATTAATTTCTTCCAAAAAAAAGGGGATGTTATTTCCTTTTAAGCATCTATCAGGTACTGCGCGAAATCAGGTGAGACGAAAAAAAGGACTAATATTATGACCTTATTTGGGAAAGCATAATAAAAATTCAATGTGTCTACTAAATTCCAATTTTTTTTTTACAACATAAACATAATATAACGTGCTTTTATATTGCATTGGGTTTTCCCATATTATCGAAGGATTTAAAATTTTTTATAAAATTAAATCAAGAAACTACCTGTTCGTAATACGAGATTAGTCTTTGATTGCGCTGCTAGTCGAAAGCACACAGTGAACAGAGCAAGAGAACTTTAAGATACCTTATTCTATACAACGAGGAAAGGAGGTATTTATATAGAATATACTATATTCGGGATCAGCGTCGAAAGTTATGTCAATCTAGGCATGTCCGCCGCCAATTTCGAGGCCCTAAAATTAGCTAGAAAGGCTAAGTTTGAAACATACCCCTTTAGGGGCCCGAAAATCTAAATATATATAAAATAAATATTAGGCATGAACATACAGAGCCTTAAGCCCAGCTTCTCCAACCATTTGCTTGTTCGAAGTGGAAGTGACCTACAATTTTAAGGCGAATCCGATAGTACTCTTGGCTGTTTACCAGACGTTCGTAAGAGGTTGGCAGTGGAAGAAATACTTTAGAAGTTGCTAATTGTCCTCTACGTGAACTGCAGAACCTGAAACCCAAGCCTGAGCCAACAGCTATACACAATGAACTTAAACAATAACTAAGCATATTGGACCACCTCTGGAGACGAAAGAAGTTTTTTTTGTTAGCTACATCCCACTTGGTCTGGCTGAGCCAAGTAGTACATCTTACCGCCACCAAAGCAGTTGCCCATTTAAGGGCTAAACTGATGTTAGGTTATAGTGGCTGTCAGTCTAAGGCCAACATACTTAGACCAATGTTAGGTCCACTGTGATAAACTGATGTTACCCACTGGAAATTGCAACTAACTTGACAGATCCATGCTTCTTGTCTGGTATATACGAACAAGTCACAGACCTTTGGAACCCTAAAACATAACGTCCGAGCGCGAGTGTGCAGCCACTTGATCGACGTTATCTCTGCGAATTTATACAAAAAAATTATCCACAACAACGTCAAAATAAATATAATCCACAAGCAGAACCAATTCTAAAAAAGTAACTGCCCCAGATAATCAAGTAAAGAACTTGGCGCAATTTTTAAGTGCTTTAAATTTAGTATATCGCATACAAAATTTGAGCAAATATCCTCATTCAGTCATAACCCCTCGAGTAAACATAGCAATGTTACAAAACCATCTATCCTAAATTTTTTTTAGTTGCGAGTTGGAGACAACTTTCTCGAACACCATAAGGCGGGAAAATATGGCATTCCTGTCAGGTGTCAAATAATTTTTAAAAAGATGCTTCTGGGCATCTGTAGGAATCTATATAACGGACCAATTTTGTATTTTTTTTAAACTATGTACTTTTTTTAAGGGAAGTAGGCATGAATATGTAAGTACCTTCACAGAATAGTGAGGATTGCGTTGGGGTTCGTAAGATAAATGCTGGTATGCCATCCCTGGTTTTACTTATCGATATAAAATATATTTTGAAAGAGGAGGTTTTAAGTTAAAATATGCACGTAAGTAGGTATTCACGTAGTGGAATATTATTATTAATTTAAATATTAATTTAAATTTACTCATGAAGCTACCGCAGTAAGCTATAACCAAAATGTTCTTACGACAAATTCGTCTTTTTTTATGAAGCTACCTCTTGGAAGGTTCCGTCTGGGGTAAAATGACATATCCCTAATCTAAAATATAGCTAGGTACCAATCGTTGAGTGGGCCCAGTGATTAGTGCGACGGACTACCACCGACGAAGCCCACCCAACCAGGAACAACAAAGTCACACAAGTCCTAATTCCTGAATAAAATGTTCATGATAAGCTTTTTTAAAATCTTCTATTCGGTCCAACAATATTGTTTCGTGCAAAAATATGACTGGAATCTTTAAGCCCTATATGGGCTGTTTATATTGTATCTATTTTTACCTGTCGTAGAGGGGGGAATCAAGATCTATATGTATGAACGTTCTTAGGCTATTTATAATTAGAAACATTGATCAATTTTCAAAGTGTAAACAAATCGTTTCCAAGTTTAAAGCCTTTTTAGATTCGACCTAAATCAACTAATAACAAGGGTTGTTTATTCATTTTAAGCATTCAGTAAAAATAACTACAATTTCATCTCCCTGACGACGAAGTATTGTTTCAACCCTTAGCCACCTACCATCTTACCTACATAGCTAGATTTCAAAAACCTTCATTGTACCCACTTCTATGACTATATTCATGCAATGTTTTGTGTTTTTTGTACATTTCATTTTTATTTTTACTCACAATTCCGTGTTCGCAAACACAACGGGGTGGAAATGTCTGTTTCAATTCATAAATAATTAATTTCGATTTGCTGAGGTTCGTTTTTACCAATTTTCTGTTTCTCCCCTATTTCTAGATAGTTGCCTGAGCCTTCTAGATGCCTAAGCCTGACATTCAGAATAAATAAATAAACGATTTTATTTTTTATAAATTAGATTAACAAAATTATTTTTTAGGAAGTTAGCTAGGTACTCACTTTCTAATTTGTTTATCCTTTTTTTTCGGTGGATTCAAGTACGATGAATTGATTTAATTTTTGTTTAATCCATTGTAACAAATGTTTTGAATGGAATTGTTAGTATTATTTACTTGCTGTTTCAGAAGTTTTTTTTTTGCTTGTTCACTTAGAGAATAATAATTTTTGTTTAACTTATTTATCACAATGTTTACACTGTGGGTCATAAACACATTTTAATCTTGGTAACTTATGCAATATGATAGTAGGTAGCTTCCATGAAAGAAAAGAAGAAGAAAATATATAAATTGCTTTTTGAACTTTTTTCTAGATATTTATTGTATAATATTGCAAATTCCCACCGATTAAACTAAAAAAAAAAATACTATAGCAATTTTAGTGTTAATTTGAATTTTTTCGATGAATGGATGAAGTAAAGGGTTTCAAAAACACACACACACACAGAGATAACGAGATACGAAGAGGTTGCTTAGTCTTCTTTAACAAGTAACAAGAATTAGAACTACATAAATAAATCTTTTATGAAGGACAACTTAGAACAAGAGTGAGCGTTATACAAATAAGTGATTAACACAGGATGATAGTAAGGAGATGAGTTTTGTTATTCTTCTTCAATGATTTAATTTTTCATTATTTTTTCCAAATTAGAACCATTTACGAATTCCGACACCAACACTTCACACAATCAGTTACCGGGGGAGTAGAAGAGTGTATCACCAAAGAGAACAACAACAATCAACGGCAAAGAAAATAACACAATTGCATTTGGAGATTTCTAATCTGAGGATGCAGAATACAAACATCAAAAGAGAACTATTTTTTATTATTATTATTGTGGGTGATTGATTTCGTTTCGTGCTGTGACGAACGTCGCACCAACGTCCTCGAGGAATCGCGATTACAGAATGACCGGATTTCTGTGTGTAAACGTAAAAATGTATCTGAGAGATACCCGCAAACACGACAAAAGCCCCAGAGCCTAAGTGAACGACTGTATGCGATAGAATGAGAGAGAAATACTCTATCGAATGAATTCCTGCCCATGTGTGTGTTTATGAAGTAACACAGTCAAAAGATTTGATATTTTTATTTTTGCTTCGGCTCAGTGCAGCACACTTGTTCAGATTCAAATTGAGAAGCGAATACAGACATCATGGCAGCATGCACACACAGGGAAACGATTGAAAATAGCGCGGAATCATGTAAACAAAGAAAACCAACCAAGAAACAGAGAAACATTGGTGTGCGAGTTAAGCACAATAAACTGTACTAGTACGTACAGTACAGTGTACCGTCACAGGTAGTATAGTAACAGCACAGTAGAATGTAGATGTAGAATAACGAAGAAATGCGGCTTGAAAGCGAGAGATACAAATTTTTGCAGAAGGGCGGCTGAGCTACGAGCACGAGATACAACAGCGGATGGCAGCAGATAGATTTTTTACACACGCATACAGGCAAAACCAACGGCATCAAGGACAACGTAGTGTTCTCTCGATGTGGGGTATTCGTTTGTGTTTGTGTTTTCTTATTCTGTCCGTATACCTATACTATCCTTGAAGTTTTCTTATTTGAACTTTTTCCCATCACCACCACATACGAGTTTAATCTTTAATGTCAACTTCAAGAAATGAGGTTTAAATATGCAATTGCATTCTGCCATTCTGCTGCAGAGAAGACATTTTTTTTATTTTAGAACTCTCTTAACCTTCTCTTTAAAAAAAAGCCGGTAGATATGCTTTTTTTCTATTTTTAACAGCAGTTCATAGGTACCTACATATTATACCTACTACAACTATGGATCAATTTTCGCAAAACGTTTAATGTTATTCCAGCTTGGTATAACAGCCCCAAAGCCTCCTCCATACGCTGTGCTCTTTGCACAGTATTATTGTATAGAGTAGAGTACAGTCTACCACCACCATCATTGGGGTCATTATTCTCTCCTTTATACCATATCAATATCTATATATTCACTACGTACCTACAATGTAATAAAATTCAATTATTTGTCTTCCCTATTTTCTTTGTTTCGTGTTCTTCTACTTCTAGTCGCAGTCTGCTTCTTCTTTTAAAGTAATGCAAGCAAACCAAACGCTAATTTCTTTACTTTGCTTTGGCTTTCTCATTCGTTTGTCTTTAATTTGATGTTTTTTCTTGTTTTGTAATCAAAATTACTTCTCTTTATATTTCTTATTTTTCGTTGGTGTACCATTATATGTGTATTCTCTCTTGGTTTTGACTCTCAGCAAAAGGAAGAAAAAGCCACTTACCCAAAAATGTGTGAGTGCTTTGCTTGTGTGAGTGGATTATATTTTCAGTTTTTTTTTCTTTGGTTTTGATACCATTTAGTACTTTTCTGAAGTAATGCTTGGAAATTAGAAAGGAAATTTAATCAAATTTGCATTTATATAGACATTTTTTTTAATGTAATTTGCTTATATAATTTGAAATTTAATAAAATTAGTAATCATTTTTTTGGGCTTGCAGATTTCATTTTGAGATATTTTGGTTGAATTAAAATTTGTCGCCCGCAAATGGTACCTAGGTATATCATGGGAATAAGTTAAAAAATGTTTTCAAATATTTTCTTTTAATCCAAAGATTACTTTGTCCTTTATTTGACGTGTATCATTTTAAGGTGGGCTCAGTGGGACCTCTTGCGGAAGTCCGAAACATCCAAGGTATGCAGTCGGCGTTGGCGTCAAAATGCAGGTTATATATAATATACCTAATATAATTTAAGCTGCTAGGCTTTAGTCCTAAAACGCGCCAAAAGTAGTCTTCTATCGATGAAAATTGTCAAGAGAGTCCCAGATCTATGGCAAAATGTTGGAAGGTGCTCCGTTGAATTTTTTAACGTACCTAAATAGATTCTAATTTCGGAGTAGTACCACACGAAATTGATACACCTATATTCTATTATCTAACGTTAATGTCAGTGCCAGGGTTGTTCGTAATTTGTCTGCTTCGTTCTTTATCAACGAGGTAATGGTCTGGGTTAGAACGATCACAACCCTATCACTTCCAGTGCATCCCTATTAACCGCCTGTGGGTGTCGGCAAGTCGAGCCTACACAAATATTAACGGGCCTTCCAGTTTCGGGTCGCTTCGCTAATGAGATTAATCGTTTGCTGGTGCTGTTGTTTCTGTGGGATCCGGAAGGGTTACTTGCAGTCGGCGTCGGCGTCAAAATACAGGTTCCTATTATCCTTGAAAAAATATAGCTTCGATCACACGAATGCCTGGAGCTGCTAGGCTTTAGGCCTACAACGTAGTCTTCTATTGATGAAAATTGCCAAGAGGCAGTGGCAGGTAAATCTGCCCATAGATTAGAGAGGGTCCTAGATCCATAACAAAATGTTGGAGGTTCTGCGATGAATCTTTTAACGTATATTATATTCAAATTTCGGAGTACCACTCGAACTTGATACACCTATACTCTGTTATCTACTGTTAATGTCAGTGCCAGGGTTGTTCGTAATTTGTCTGCTCTGGGTTAGAGCGATCACAACTATATCGCTAGCACTGCATCCCTATTATCCGCCTGTGGAAGTCGACAAGTCGAGCCTCCACAAATATTACGGGGTTCCAGTTTCGGGTCGCTTCGCCAATGTGATCAATCGTTTACTGGTGCTGTTGTATCTGTGGGATCCAGAAGCGTTACTTGTACTAACACGTTGAAATCATCATTTTGTTTTCTGTTTCCAACCTATTTCAATCAATTTACTAAGCCCCAAGTCATACTCTAAGTTATGCTTTTCGAATGAGAACTTATGTCTCAACCGTTTTCCTAAACTCAAAACTTAATTGGACGACAGGCTTAAGCCTAGGTTCATATATTAAGGAATATACAATTGAACTTCTTTAAATAATTAAAAAAATGAATATACCTTGAAATCAGATAGACTTTCTTACTTTTTTTCGCGAGCATTTGCCATGTCCCGATGATTGGAACTTAACTTAAACTCATGGTGTTAGTCGTGGAAGGGCAGCAAGGGTTAGCATTTTCAATAAAAATTTTCAATAAAAAGCAAATACCCGTCCTACATATTTTTAAGAAAAAAGGACATCAACTTTTCGCGTTAATGATTTATACACTTTCTTTCAACCCAAAATAATAGGAACACGCAAATCTATGACTACAAGGAATAACAGCATTTGTCATATACTCACGTCTATAACGGATTTGTTACTCCTTTTGACCACTGACATTTTTATAAAAGCTATCCAAATAATTAAAAATGATATTGTTTATTCCGAATGAATGTCAACGACCTTCCCACGTCGAATCAATCGGTTCTCGTTCGATCACCACAATTAAACGACGTAGGGCGTGGTTAGTACTTAGATGGGGGACCACTTGGGAATACCGCGTGTTGTTGGCACCTCTTGCGAACGTCTGACAAACATCCAAAAGTATCAAATTGTCATGAGGTTCTCAAATTTCCCGTTCGGATTCGGCGTAAAACTGTAGGTCCCTTCCACTTTGCAAGAAAGTGGTTGAAGAAGCTAGGTTCTAGGCCCTGCATGGGCCGTTACGGCCTAATTGTTATTAAGCCCATCGTAAAAAGCCAATTTTAAGGGTGGCGTTTCCACCAGTACTGAGATTAAAAATAAATATATGTATGTACATATTTGGCTTTTCCAACCATTTGTGTATGCGAAGTTACATTTTTTGTATGACTGGAAGGGACCTACAATTCTTTTCATCATAATTGGTATATACTCATGGAGGTTGCTCAGGCATTTGCAAGGAACAAACAGTGGAAACAAACATTTAGGTGCTACTGGGACCCTGGACAGGGTTTAAATAATCTGAAAATATACCTGGTTTGCATGTAAGGTCCGGTGTGTGAACATGTACACGCAAAACGCATCACAGCTCAGACGATAAAATTCACATAGGCTGCTAAAAATTGAGAGCCAGGAAGCAATTTGACAACTAGCTGTTGGAAATTTTATGTTAATACAAGTGGGGAGCCAGAGAGTGGTTTGAGAAAAAATATCAAACTAATCTATTTTTATTCGGTGGAAACACCTTGAGATTCTCATTCATAATCTCCGCTATAAGATCCTCTCAAAGACAGCTCTTAGTGCATCGTTTACAGAGGGAACAGTGAATGACCCATATTTTTATTATTGTCGGCTTGACTTGTGATTCCTACAGAACTTCTTGCTAGCGAAAATTGACGAATTCGGCTTGGCGAATTTCTGCTCCTGATAGATTCTTGCTTTAAGAACTCCACGACAGATCTGATAGTAGCCGTATTAATATGACCAAATGTTATTTCAACCATTGAATTATAACAACTTCATTACCTAGTAGGAATTATTTTACTTGTACCTAATTTTTATTTCAAAGAGATAATCCATATAGAACGAATGATGAAAATAAAACACTCCGAATCAGCGAAATTATGAATTGAATTAGTTGTTAAAATCGGAGCATCAATCCTGTCAGATAATGACGTCTTAAAAAACTGTAAGCAAAATGGAAGCAGCTGCAATAGATATAGTAAACATAATTTCTTTTAATACAATTTTGGTCTGTATCTTTTTATTTTATAGTTCTGATTTGACAGCGAGGATAATAGCGACGAAACTAGCTGATAAAGTTAATTTTCCTTCAAAACGTCAAAAAATCATTCCAGATCCGAGTTTTCCCTTTGGCCGTTTAGCACGAAGCTGCCATGCGATTGAATATTTGTTTTTAGTAAAAATCGAATGGGCTAGATTTTTTTTAGAAATTTTAATGAATATTTTTTTTAGGTCACATTTTATTAATGTTTATTTCAAACATATTACTTTTGACTTTATGTGTATTTTACCGGGATCAAGTCATCAATTTATTTATTTATTTATTTATTTATTTCACATCATCAAAGCTCAATTAATGGCTTTCTTAGACTCATTTGATTCCAGGATCAAAGTTTATTATTAATTTTTAGCCAGTATGACAAGAAAATTAATTTATTAGAACATGATAATCATTGAATAATATTTCGCTCACAACTAAATATTTATTATCTACTCTAGGTAGTATAGGTAGTATAATACGAGGGCGGATCAATAAGTCCGTGACTTTTGGAATAAAACACAGATTTTATGATAAATTTTTTTTTTTATTTTTCAACGTAGTCTCCCTTGAGCTCTATAAACTTTGTCCAACGCTTCTCCAATTTTTTTATCCCTTCCAAAAAAAATGATTTGTCGAGGTCCTCAAAATAGGCCTTTATTTGCGAGATGACTTCATCATTGGAGTCAAATCTTTTTCCACCAAGCCATTTCTTCAGGTTTGGGAACAAGAAGTAGTCGCTTGGAGCCAAATCTGGAGAATAGGGTGGATGAGGGAGCAATTCATAGCCCAATTCATGTTTTTTTGCCATGGCAACTGCACATGTGTGCCTGTGCACCCTTGCATTGTCTTGGTGGAAAAGAACTTTTTTCTTCGCCAAATGAGGTCGGTTTTTTTTCAAATCGTCATTGAATCGGTCCAATAAGTTGGCATAATATTCCCCATTGATTGTTCTTCCCTTTTGAAGGTAGTCAATGTGGATTATCCCGCGTGCATCCCAAAAAACAGTCGCCATAACGTTATTGGCTGACAAACCCACCTTGGCCTTCTTTGGCGCCGATTCACCCTTAGAAACCCACTGTTTTGACTGTTGTTTGGTCTCTGGTGTGTTGTGATGGATCCATGTTTCGTCCACGGTTACAAAACGTCGCAAAAACTCCTCCATATTGCGATTAAACAACGCCAAATCTTCCTGTGAAGTTGTTACACGATTGCGTTTGTGGTCGACTGTGAGCAAACGCGGCACCCATCTTGCGGAAAGCTTTCTCATGCCCAAGTGATCATTCAAAATTGAAACCACTGAGCCATGCGAGATCCCTACGGCTTCCACAATCTCTCGCACTTTCAATCTTCGGTCGGCCAACACCATATCGTGAATTTTTTCGATTGTTTCGGGTGTAGAGACCTCAACTGGGCGTCCAGGACGTTCGGCATCTTCAGTGCTTGTACGGCCACAACGAAATTCAGTAAACCACTTTTTTACCATTGAAATCGATGGTGCAGAGTCCCCATAGTATTTTTCAAGCTTAGCCTTGGTCTCGGTAATGGTTTTTTTTCGCAAGAAATAATGCTTAATAAGCACACGAAATTCACTTGTTTCCATTTTCTCCTCAAATTAGTGAGTAGTCTGATAAAAATAGCTGTCAAACACAAACTAACTGACGCAGCAAGTTTAAATTTTGACAGGAGTCAACTGACAGATGCCTGTTGACAGGAGCAGTGTTGCCGTTTCAGTAAAGAAGTCAGAAATTCAAAAAGTCACGGACTTATTGACCCGCCCTCGTATTAATAATTTAAATATCTCCATCTCGTTACCCACGAGGAGTTCTTTAATAAATAAATAAATTAGGCATTGAAGATCCTTTGCCTAAGTTAGGTTAGGTAAGTTTAGGTTAATGTGGCTATCAGCCGATGGGGACTCACTAAGGCCGAGATGAGGTCAGTTGTTGTACCACGTGGATCTAGGAATGAAGCGTATGAGACTTTTTGTGCGAGTGTTAGTAAGACCATTTGGATCGTTGTAGAAGAAAACACCCAAGTGGAGTTTTCTCTTTTGGGAGAGAGCTGGACATGTATATAGAAGGCGAGGAATAGTCTCCCGCTACTTCTCGTCCATACGGCTAATGCAAAAAACGTTTGAATATAAGCCAAGCATTGTTGCATTCCTGCGTTTATCATGACACCTATGGTTAGGTTAGGTAAGGTGGTTGCCAGGGCACGAAGCCCTGTTGTGGGGGAGGTACTCATGAAGAGTTGGGGAGTGCAGCGGGCCATAATACGCACAGCGGTTGCGATATATTGAGAGGGAATAGTGCAGTCGCGTTCCCGCCCGACTCCAGAACCATGCTTTAGGAACAGGATGAGGTGATGGATGTAATCGAAAGTTGGACTGATCCCATCCTCACGGTTAGTTGAAACCGCTTGGATTGAAGGCTGAAACTAATGGTGAATGAATAGGGGGGCATGTAATGCAGGTGTTAAGACACACATCAACATCAAGAATCACGGGAGAGGAGCAGAGTGGGGTGACTGTTAAAATCGAACCCCAACGCTGGTCCCATTTTGACTGCTCAGCGGGAAGGTAGCAAAACCGGGGATGGCTGTATCAATTAAACCATAAGGTTTCCTGTCTATAGCCCTCGGAGTGGAGGCTGACTGAAGTGACTGTTACAATCTAATCTTGTCAGATCTCTTTTCTTTGGCAGGAGTACAGGTTGGGATGACTGAACTCAATCTAATACCAATCCATCGCTCAAATCCCTGGTGGGTATCACTGTGTTTACAGTGGTTGCAATATGATAAGTGACTAGCGCTGTTGACCCCCGATCCCCGTTAGGATCACGAGCAAGTGATTTAATTCTATGGGAAGGGGGGGCGCAACGTCGAGTGATTGGGAACTGTGCTTGAGGGTGTGACTGAAGAAAGCGAACCCTGAATGCTACGCGCATCGCGGAGCGAGTGCAGCTTGTAGTGGCTGTTTCAATACGAGCATAAAGCTTCTATAGTGGTGCTAATAGGTAATCTGTTTAGAGAGATAAGACTCATAGAGCCTTAACCAGATCTGCTTTGTCGCTAGACATGTGTAGAAACTTGTCCACCAAAGGTTTTTTTTGGATTGGATCTAGCTTAAATATATGTTTACATTTAGCGATTGGTATACAAAGAGAACCATTTTTTGGTGCCAAAGGCCGAGTAGTGCCATATTTGCGAGTTCATCAGCTCTACATTTCCACGGAATGTCCCTATGCCCCAGAACCCAAAAAAGCTATATGTTGAACTAATCCGCCATCTCATTGAAAGATGTTAGGCAGTCTAGGTCTAGGGTTATGACTTAGATAGAGTTTATAGAGACTGACTACAGGGACTTGATGACAGCAAGGCTATCGGATCGGGTACAGTTAGCTGATATCACGTCTTTAAGCCAAGATAAGATTTCTTTCATATTTTGATAGCATAATTGGCCTTTCTTTCAAACAAAAATTATGATTGCAAGTCCTGGAAGTTTTGTATTGAATTTGTTTTTCGTATATAGAAAAGTATCCAATTTTAAAAAGTATACTCCATGGGAAATTTCTGCTCGTATGTGGAGATAAGTGAATTACTTTGCTTCACAGTCTCCGTTATGTAGGTACCTACATAGTTATAATATTTTGTATTACTGCGACAAATCAAATTTGCACAAGAAAACTTCGTTGCTTAGTTCACGTGATCGCGACTCTTATGACGTAGGAAATTTGACAGATTGTTCGAGGAGCAAAACAACGAACAACGAAAAAAAAGCTCGGGAATACGAAATCGTCTACATTTGATTCATGTGGTAGTTGGCGACAACGTCAGTGTCAGTCATGGTTCAACTACTTGCAGGAAAACAACCGCAGTTGAGGTTTTCGTTTTGTTAAAATAAAGTGAAATCAAAAGGTTTTGAAAATAAAAACAAACATTTTGAATCTAATAGCATAAAAAAATGCGACAATGCAATTGAAACTTATTCATTTTCCTGCAAATTCAGTACAAATAATAGAAAGAGATAACTTCCCTGTAATTGTTGTTTAAATTCACACAAGCCAATGATCTATTTGGATCCTGGACGGTATGTCATTCTCAACACAGTCGACAGTAAACTTTCTGTGGCAAGCGTATCCTGGCCATTTCGTTTTGGCAATTTGCACTGTCCCGCAAGATTGCCCGATTTGACTATTCCAGATTTATTTCTCTGTGATCTATTGAAGTTGTCGGTCCATAAGAACCACAGAAATAAAGGAGAACGTCCGACAAGAAGTGGATAATTCAAAATGCTGTGGAACGAGCCCGAATGAGCATCAACTCTGGAGGCGGCCACTAAACCGATATTGACGCGAATTAGAGATACATACATTCGCAACGGAGACTTCGCGGCTTCTCCTTACATTTAAATTATTCCGGGAAAGCATCGATTTAATGATCAGAGTATAGCGCAAAAAACTGGTAACGATCATTTAAGTCTCCAAATTATTTTTATAGACGTTACGCTTGCATGAACAGTTTGCACAGCTTTTTCTAAAAACGTGGTGTTCTATTAGCCCTATAGTTTAACACTAACATCGTGCTCCCATGAATAAGAAAACATAACAAAATATAACTGCATAACGTTATCATATGATGTGATATAAAATACTTATAATATTTTATCCTTGAATATACGAGTATGTATAGGTACCTTGATTTCAAAAAAGAACTGCAAACTATGACTTGACCTCAATAAGTGTTCCTATGCAGGTTTAAAAAAAAACACATAATATGTAGGTACCTACATACATACATACCAATATACAAAACATACATGTGTAATATATATCTATATTGTTTTTGCCTAAAATAACACTGAAGACCACTCTTTGCTGACGAAAATCTCGGAAAACTCTCTCAAGTCTTAAGAATGAAAACCCATCGAATAGTGGATGGATAAAATAACAACATCCATGTTGACTCAACCATGGACACGAAGCGCAAACACACATCAGAAAACTAAGAACTGTTTGCCGACACAACACCATCTTCTTTAGTTGTTTCCTCAGTTGTTCCTTTTTATTTCTTCTTGTTTATTTATTTAACTTTTCATTTTAATGCATTTTTGCTACACACATTTTGTAAAATCGTTCGAATAATAACTCTTCTGCATCAGAATGAAGCAGAAAGAGGAGAAAAAGTAAACATAAAATGAAAAATGTAAGAAAAACTATGCAGGGTAATAATCGTATTTATTAATGATGAAATAGCATTCTCACACCGCCACCAACCAGCCACCCACATTATGCACATACTACACTACCTCTATCTCTCACTACTCTACTACCTAACCTACCAACTGTAGATATTACGGTACCATCGTAGAAACCACCTTTCCTAAGCCCTGAGGCGATTTTGTAAATTACATTTCCGGCAATAAATTTGCATACCTATACAAGTATCTGTAGCTTTTTTTGCTTTCTAAATTGCCACCACGAATTCTCATTCTCTTCGTTTGTACAACGTACAATCCACCCTTAACGTTGCTAAAGCTCACCAGCACCCTAAACTACTCAGCCCAACACTCCAACATTTTCAACTGTTGTGTGCTGATTTTCTTCACCATTATTCCTTGCAGACATTTTTTTTATACCTTTTCCTCCATTCTATGTGTGTTTTTTTTTGTTTTTTGTATTTTTCTCTTCCTTAAAATATTTTGCATGACCCTACTACAGCCCAAATTGAAAGAAAAACAGCGAAAAAACAAAAATAATACCATTGTATGACGAGATGAGACTCAAACTCCACCGCAAGAGCCCTTCGTCGAATATTAGTTCACCACCTCCCCCACACACGGAGAACCATGAACCATCTTGTGTTACCTTTTCCATGCACCACATCCTTCCTTATTCCTTCATCACACTGCTCTTCTTATCAGATGGGCACGTAGAGAAAGAAGAACAACTTCAAATTCCCTCCCAATCAATGTTGCCACTTTAAGGCAATTGTAGTCAGAATTACTTAAGCATCTCCAAACATTTTAGTGGGCGAAGCTATATTTCTGGCACTAATGGAAGGGACCTACAATTTCACGCCGACACCGAACGGCAAATTTGAGAAGCTTCTCATGACAATTTCGCTGTTACTCTTAAGGCCAAACAGAACGCGTTTTTAATGCCGCGGTGGGATTATTTCATATTTGAGGCTACTTCGAGGTAGGTGTTTTAACTGCCGCATTTGAAGACGTCACACGGAACGCTGTGAGCGTTTTGTATAAATATACCGTAATCTCTATTATCCACCGCGGATGACGATTTTTTATTTCTTTTTGCTGTGCTACGATCCCAAAAAAGCAAAAAATAATATTGAATTCATTTTTCTACTCTATCGAACAAATAAAACTGTTCAAGTGAACTTTCGGTGCATTAAACGGCTCTCTTTTGTACTCACCTAAAATCTACCTGTCCCGTTGGACATTACATTCATTCGCATGCACGTGTAGCCAGGTACTGACACTGTCATATTTGATCAGTATACTTTTAATAGCAGCCTTCGTGTTGTCTTGTAAATAACGTGTAGCCAGGAACTGAAACTGTCAAGTATATTTTTAAAACGACCTTAATGTTGTAAATACTATATCTCTTGACTCAAAAGTTGTACAGAAACTATGGCCGCTATTAGACAATAACCCTGTTTTTTCGGGAAAGCTATCTGTAATGAAGTACCTAGGATTTTATTAAACCAGACTTTATCCATGCAAAGTCGTAAGACCTTTGAAAAGGTTGTGCTTCATTTACGACACTCATTTACAGTGACATTCTATCTGTCAGCTCTATAAATAAAGACAATCTGCTTGCTGCTCACTTTGCAGCTAGCTCGACGCTCACAGATTGTGCTTTATCTTCCCCTGGACTCGAGCGCGTAGAAAACTCCATTGGACCAATCAACTTCCGCACTAGTACATTGGCCAAAGTACCTCAAGATTTAAACATTCACAAATCCTCTCGTTCCAATGGTATTTCCCCTATCGTTCTGAAGAGGTGTTCTTCCTCGCTGGAAAAACCGTTGCGTAAGCTTTTCTATCTATCTTTTATTCAGGGCTCTATTGTCGAAAATGCGTGCATTTGGAATCGATGATACTTCTCTTAGAACCGTTGTTGTTGTTTTGGATGGTTTCAAGTCTGCAACTCACCAAAAAAATGCTGGTGTTCCCCAAGGCTCCGTTTTGTCTCCGACTCTCTTTCTAATTTTTATGAATTCCTGTCTGTTACCTCTATTCCAATCCATTCTTACGTTCATATTCTTTCTTGGTTTATGCCCCTCATTTCCGGGTAGTGAAGTGGAATGGCAACGTATGTTAAGCTTTTTAAATTCCGATCTTGAGAGCATAACTCAGTGGTGTATAAATAACAGAGTGGAATTTAATGCTTCCAAAATGTCTTCTGTCATTAAAGCAAAACCCCAACACCCTGCCAATGTCCATAAATGGCACTTGCATCGATGAAACCGAACGGCTTTCCATTCCAGGTATGTGTGTTAATGAAAACTTTCGTTGGAATGACTTGCTTGCGCTGTGTTCATATAACAATAAGAGTACTGTAACATTTACGGTAAAACCCTTAAGCGTAAGCAAAGTATAAAAAAAACATAGAGATGGGCTACAGTCCGCTTGGGCGAACTGTTGGATACCCTATTCTTTTGGAAATTTTATATCCCGAGCAGTTTTAGGAGTCATAGATCATATATAAAAAATTTCAGCTTTCTAGCTCAAAATTCGATTTTTTCCAAAATTTTGTTTTTTTGAGTTTGTGGCCGTGTCTGTGGCGGATTTCAAAAATTCGTAAACTTGATTATTTCGGGACCCTAGAGAGTATATGGTTAAAATTTCAGCTCTCTAGGCCCAGTTTAAAGGCCTAATTTTCGCCGACGGACATGGCTAGATCGACATTACTATCGATGCTGATCATAAATATAGTAACTTTTAGGGGTCTACGGGCAATATTAAGGTATGTTACAAACTATGCGTCAAAATTAATATACCCTTAGAATAGGGTATAAAAACATATCCTATGTCGCCAAGAACGGAGGCTTCCTTAAGCGATGCAAGACATATTTCACTCCCTCTGATCTGGCTAAGATTTATAATATACGAAACTCGAGAGCAATGCTCATATCTGGTCTGGTGCACCAATAACTTATTTGGAACTACTTGACAGGATCCAAAAACGCGCGATAAAACTCATTGGTGACCGTAACATCGCGAGATCACTTGATTCTCTTCGTCATGGTCGCAACGTCTCCATGTCTCTCTTTATTTTATAGTTATTTTCACCATAAGTGCTCTAACGAATTAGTTGGTTGCATTCCACCACTAGAACAATACACGTTGTGAAAGGTATGCGCATCAATTCACCCTAAGGCCTGAATTCGGCCGTACAGTGAAATACAAAGAATCTTTCCTTCGCCGTACAACACGAATGTTGAATGCTGTTCCCCGCTACATTTTTCCTTCACATTATAATCTACAAACATTCAAAACCAACGTGAATCGGCATCCCTCCCGATCTTCTAATCCTTATTTCTTTAACGCTGCGCTGTGTCGCTATTACAGTAAAAGGGTATTTAAAAAATCCCTTTAGTACATTATACAAAAAACATACATAGGTATATGTATACATATATAGGTTCCCAATAGGGGAAATAAAAACAATATTTTTACAGGGTATCAATGAATAACAGTGTAATCATTGAATAAAAATAATGTTGGCTTGCAAAAAAATACGATCCAATATTTCATTACACATCTTTTAATTCCGGTCTAAGTATGTACCTATGTATCTACATTTATGAAAAACATAACTGAACACTTAAAATGTGAATAAAACAACCGCTCCACTGATCAAATGCTAATTCGACTAAAGTGGGAACATTGTTCACAATCAATCCATGCTTGAACACCACCCGCACTGACACCAAAGAAAAACAACACCTAGCTATTTGCAATTTATATTTCGCTTTCGCAAATTACGAATTTATCTTCATATTCTTTCATTTTCTCTTCCACTTCTTCTGCTTGTACATTTTCCTCTTGATTATTCGTTTTATGGTCGGCTTTGTTCATTTCTTATTCTTCATTTTGCACTATTCTTTTACTCCGAACAAACGTTCTTCTTCTTCATCATATTCATCAAAAAAACTGTGTTTACTAACCGGGTGAATCGGAGGTAGCTGGTGGAGCATTGAAGTCAGCGATGCCAACTGAGGTATAATTACTTTTAGGCATAAATTTCATTGGCTGAGACTTTGTGGCTTTTTTTTTTCCAAAAACCATATTTTTTTTCATACATATTAGATTTTTTTTTAAATTGAACGAACTTATTTTTTTATTCTTTAAAACATTCTAATAAAGCTTAACCAAAAAAAAATCTAAAGTAGGTACTTTTGTCCAAAAGAATTTATTTAAACCTCCACACTGTTTAAAATTTTCAATTTTCCGAACATTCTAACTGTCATACTAAATCCGGCTTCCAGTAACTGGAATTGAATTGGAAATTTGATGAGTCGTTTGTTCATTTTTTGTTCATAGCTATTTGCTATGATGTGCTCTGTGCTCTAGAAGAACAAAAATATGTTGTTTAAATAAAAAGTAAGCACATTTTTAGCTCGTATCAATATTTTGTCTTGCTATTGCAATTATATTGATGAAGATTATAGCTAACATGTATGTATCTACGGGTAGTTCTTTAATACACGGTAGTCAAGAGAACAGGCGGACCCAATAAACCAGTTTTTTTTTTAAATAAATAAATATTAGGCATTAACGGAGCATATACGGGCCTAAAACCTAGCTTTTCCAACCACTTGCTTGTGCGAAGTGGAAGAGACCTACAATTTTAAGCCGAATCCGAACGGCAAATTTTGAGAAGCTTCTCATGACAATTGATACTCTTGGATGTTTGTCATACGTTCGCAAGAGGAGGGGCACTGGAAAAAAAAATCTAGATGTTAATTGGTCCCGGCGGGATTTAAACCGGAGACCTTTCGATTAGTAGTCCGACACACTAACCACTGAGCCACTGCGCCCGACAGACAGTTTCTTACACTGCGAAATTCAGACAATTATCGAAGAGTAGCGATTATCATAAGAAGCTTCTCAACTTGCATGAAAAAACTTAAAACACTTAGCTTTAACTGGAATTCTGCACGTAACGAAGCTTTTTGAAGATAAAATCTGCTATGATCTGCAATTCAAAATAACCCACATATCTTTGTTTCAAAAATGCCTGTATAATTTTAATGAACAGGACGATTTCGATTGAATCTATGTTTTTTATTCAATAAGAAATTAAACTGACTGAATTTATGTTCCTATTTATGCTGCTTAGGTTAAGAGTTAAACTTTTTTTTTTTTCTAATAACGGATTGTTTTCGTTCATTTTTATTATATACATATGTGTAAAAATTAGGTGAGGTATAATTTCATTGAAAAAGGCATAATTTTTTTTCAAGTGAGGCATAATTTCGCCTGATTGCTCTAATCAGGTTGGCAACGCTGATTAGAGCAATGGCACTTGGTAAGAGATGAAGACTAAATGGGGAAACTAAAGACACCAGAGCAGACCATACCAAAGAAGAAGCAAGGAGGAAGAAAAGACAAGAGACTGCAAACAAAGCTTTGCGTCGATCGCGTACAGCGAAAGAGAGAAATTGCAGAAATTTATTATTTCATTTTTTGGCATGGATAAATGAAGCCGGCGAAGGGTGGTGGGCGTTGGGCGGTATCAGATGGTTAGTCTATGTGTATGTTCCCATTGTTTGGGAGGGGGGGGGGGGGGGGTAATGTGCATTGTTATATGGAGGGAAATGTGTTTTCTTCCTCTCTTTGTGTGCGCTATGCACACTAACATTCCTTGGTGTGGTGTGCGTGTGTGAGTGATAGCGATTGGAAAGAAAAGAAAATCATTGTAGTATGTAAAGGGTGTATGTATAAATTAATGCATTTAATCCAAAAGTGAATGTATTTGTGTGTGCCGAAAATATGGTGGGCAATCCCAAATAAATTCTGCAAAAATATCCATAGATACAGTGAAAATGTAAATAAAAATGAGAATGCCTCTGCATTATCAAGCCCAGACCCTAGACATTTTCTAATTTTTTGAGAATACGTAAGAGGAACAATCAGACAAGCTATCGGCGAGGACGCTAGGATCCTTATTATTGGAAAATAATTTCCGTTTGTTGCTTCTTCGCCTTGTAAACTATGTTTTGTTTTTGCTTAGCTTGTGTCATACCTACATAGGTACATAATGTGTGATGAAATTGGCTAATGCATACCTAGGAAAGGAATCTAGATTAAAAGTGCAAAGGAAAAAGAGAAAGATGGGAATGACACTGAGTAAAGGTCTATAAAGCAAGAGAGGCAAAAGAAAATTGAAAAATTAGACGGGTGTGAGTGGGAGAATAACCTTTTCACGTAGCAGATTAAGTTGGAAAATTAATCCTCAGCTTTTTTAAAAATTAATTTCTGAACGCCCAGTCGTTGATAGGTTAGAGTGGAGTGTATGTTAATCCACGTGCAGTGGCGCAGAGGTTAGTGTGTTGGACTACTAATCTAAAGGTCTCGGGTTAAAATGCCGCGGGGTCAAGTAGGTACCTAACATCGTAAAGTTTCTTTTACTGCAGCACCTCTTGCGAACGTCTAACAAACATTCAAGAGTATCTAAATGTCATGAGAAGCTTGTTAAAATTGCCGTTCGGATTCGGCTTTAAATTGTAGGTCCCTTCCACTTCGCAAACAAAGTGGTTGGAGAAGCTAAGTTTTAGGAATTCTATGGGCCGTTAATGCCTAATATTTTGTAAGGGAATTAAATAAAATATTTTTTAACAACTTGTCCGCGTCCGGTCACGAGAGTGTCCGCCTAAGGGAAAGTTAAATGTATGCAATTTTGTTAAAAAAGTTAGAAAAATGTGTCCGTTTAAGGGATCTGTCTGCCTAAGAGAGCTGTCCGCAAGGGAAGTTTCCATTGTATGTACATTTTATTAGGGTTACAAGAAACCGTTTTTTGATGGATTGTTCCTAGTGGTCAAACGGTTAACATGATCAAAATGGTGTATATAGCGTGAAGAGAGAGATCTGTTTTGATTGTTATTTCAAATAATGTTGCAGAAGGAGTTTGTTATTTTATATGTACCTACATAACTAAAAGGTAATTTATTTAAACAAAAAAATAGTTTGGTCCCTTGGATGGACAACTCCTTTAGGCACACCATTTAACAGTCATTGTCCGCCTAAGGGAGATTTCATTGTACATTTATCGTAATAGCGGAGAGGGATTGATACGGAAAGCAATTCACCGAGCTTTGGTGGATTGTTGAGCAGGAACGGTTCAGGCCGTGTTTACCTCAGAACGGTGCGTTACTCTAGGTAACATCCTCTAAGTTTTTAAGGTAGGTTAAGTTAGCTGGAGCGTTTCTGGGAGAGCGCGGGCTTGCCAACTTGTGGTGGGTCTTCCGTTAGGTAATTGAGGCCGAAAAGTTTCAGCCGGCTCCTTTGATAGCATTAGTTTAGTAGCTTAAGTAAGTCAAATGAAGTATGAAGTTTGTAATTTATTTTATAACAGCTGGTATCCGGCGTGCGTTGCTGCACTTTACAAAAATTAAAACTAGGTTTTTTTAGTTATTAACAAAATTGAAAGGCAAACTTGGTTGGTCGATTTTGACCAAACTTCTCAGAAACACTATCAGGCCAATACCAAAGATTGCTTTATTTGAGCTCAATCGGTTATAGGTGTTTTCTACAATTTGTCTAGCGTCAAATCTTTCACCCTCTCTCCCTTCTCACTCTGTTCAACAAATTGTTATCATATCATTTTGTAGTATAAATTGGAGAAATAGAAAGAACCGTATTAAATTGGATGCATACTCGTAGGCGCTTAGAAAAATGTTCGCATGTTAATTAAAAATCGATTAACAATCAAACTCCATTTCAGGATGAACAGAAACTTGTGGCTTCAATGACGCAGTGCGTAATGTACTTGTCTGAGAAGACGCTGGTCTAGCTTCGAGTCACAGTGGAGTTTTTGTAAATAATAAAAGGAAAATAGACCAGCACCACCGAAATGAGGAGTCTGATGATCAATTGTGGCGAGCCGTGAAATGTCCAATTCACGTGGTAGCAATTACAAGACACGGTTGTTCATTCAAACAATTCAAAGGAAGCGTATTTTCTTATCCATGTTCCCTTCTTACTACTATACTAACTAGCTAACGACTGATTAGCTTTACAGAGAAGATGAAAGCGGTCGAAAATGTTGCGAATAAACATGAAGCGAGCGAGAAGGAAATGTGTGCGAGAATGAATATTTTTACAAGGATAAGTTTTCAGTGTTGTCTGCATTTTCTCCTGGTAAGGAATAAACCGATTAACCGAAACAAAATACATAACCGGTTTCGGGTTTCCCCATCTCTTATGAGAATCGTTACGGTAAATGGAGCCAAATACGTAGGCGTCTAGGCAATTTTAAAATCCAGGTAAACCTAGCGATACATTTAACATCATAAAGCTATCCTACAAGTGTGCATGCAAATCCGTTTATTCACACGATTGAAGATCGCTGGTATCAATAATGGAAGCATGTACGTGTCGGTATCGTAGAAACTCCTGGATCACATCAATGCCAGATTTGATAGGCCTCAATGATAAAGTGATCCGAAACCAGGCAGCCTGAGGTCGAACTGGCGAACCCCACAGGCAGACCAGAAGGGATGGTGTAAAGTTGAAGGGTTATGATCCACTTAATCTTGACTATAACCTCGCCGTAAAGAAAAAAAGAACAGTTCTCGTAGGTCCTGTTCCCCAAAAAAACCCTCTTCTGACAGTCTTGCTGAGCTATTATACATCTCGTTCTGTCATTTGCATTGCATTTACTTCTCTTGTAATCTATTTTAGTTATAGCGCGGTTTACCCCGAACCCGAATCATAATCTTGTGTAGGTACCTACCCCAGAGAAATTCGTTAACCTTTTCCCTCTCTTTATGCATTTACTGTTCATGCATGTGTTGCTATTGGCAATCCGGACAGACACCACGTGTTTTTTTATGTTCTTTTGAATTTGTTTCCTTCTTCGTGTGTAACTAAGTCTACCTCCACTGCACTAGCCGGGGGTCATTTTCTTACAAAAAAATAAAATAAATATATAATAGTCCAACTCCATCCAGTCATGGGTGGTGTTAGCGTGTAAACGCAAATACTGCTAGAGTTTAACAACCATCAGACACCGCATTTGGGATTGACTTTGTTTTTATTCCCTGGTTCAGTTCTTTTTATATTTTGCTTTCCGTTTTTGGGGGTACAAAAAAAATTGTGCCTGAGACTTGTGGGACATCAGCCTGTATCATAGTGGGGTGCAAATGAATGACTACGACGGAAGGACAACGACGACGATGACGATGAACAGAGAGCAACACAAGTCAACATGAACTTGAAAAGAATGAATGAAAATTCCAGTCAGCCCACTTTTCGCAGGAGAAGCTGCAGCCGGCAACTATACTAACAATCCACGCCACCCCCAACCAACCATTCTCACCCTTATTTGAGCTGAAAAAATACCTTTTTCCCCCGTTATTTTTCTGATGAATGAATGTTTTATTTTATTGAATACGTAAAATAAAGTTTTTGTGTTTGGATGTTGTGCAATTTATCGGGCTGATTCACACAAAAAAATCGAGGTCAACTAAATAGCCGCGAAGGTTAGTTAGTCTCCCTTTTTTTGTATCCGGCCAAATAGTAGATACACCGGACACAAGTAGTAGTTGTTGCTGTACATATCGCCATCAATGGATTCTAAATGAAATATATTATATGCAGATGGATTCAAATTAAAAATTCAATGCTACTCTTGTGAGCATATAAAGGTACATATATATATATTGCTTAAAAAAAATAATTAGCAATTTTCAATCCAGCATCATAACCAAAACCAGACATACCCTTGTGAAAAACAGGATTCTGCTCCTCGTGCCTCCCATAGATGATGACGCTGATGTACAGTCGGCCGACTGAGAGAAGAGAACGTTAAAAGCTAAACGAGGCATGCCTGGCTCCTACTAGTGTTCTTGGCTAAAAGCAAGTGGTAGTAGTGGTGGTATTAGGATAGGACTATATCCGTATATCCAGCCAACCAAAAGTTGTGTACGGTTTTCATACTGCAACGTTTTGTATGCAGCATTATTCGTCGTCATAGTTATATTTATATGTGTATGCTGTGCACCTTTGCGCGCAGTCCCGAAAAATCGATAACGCTCAGCCACACAGCCAGTTTCATAGTACTACGTATAATGTAAGGTGCAAGTGTGAGTGCATTTTGGTCTCTTTACTTAATTGTCCTTCCAACAAATTTATCTCTAGAGCGGATACTTGCTTTTTTTCTATTGTATTATTATATTACATATATCTTTTGTTTATATTTCATTAACTCCATTTTAATTTTTTCTTGCTATAGCATTAAAAATGTTTATTTTTTTTATTTTTAAACGTCTATAGTGTTTTTGTCTCCTTTTAATTATTCATTTTATTGTATGTTTGTACCTATGGCGATTTTATTTGTAATTACTTTCTGATGACTTTAAATTAAAAATTGGTAAACACAACGAAATTGCGTCGCACAGATATGAGGAGGTAAGTAATTACTCTCTAAATGTCCTGTGTCTCGTAGACCAGTTATATAAAGTTTGATTAGGTAGGGGGTTGTACGAGGATAAACAATAAGAAAAAAAATATTTTATTAATTGCCATCAATCATGGTGAAGCTGATTTTGAACTTAACTCTCTTTTTCCTCTTTGCTTGGTTTGGATGATGAGCAATTAACTTCTTAGCTAAGGTCTTTAAAATGCAAATATGATCGTTGTCCACCAACAAACCAAGCCTGGAGACGCATTAAACACAAGCATTAAATAAAAAATAAAACCAAGGATGATGAAAGAGATAACAAAAATGGGAAAATATCCTCATGATGCATAGCAAGCACACAAAGCTACATCGTCATCGTCGTCGTCATCATCATGATGTTGGTTGGTTTCGTTGATGTGGCATCAGTACAGGAAAAGTGAAACAAAAAGGATTGCTAAAGGAAATAAATAAATAAAAATTGGAAAAATGTGAATACTACGCAGGATATATGTAGATAGGTATGTATGTGTATTTGTACGTTCATAAATATTTAAAAAAAAATAACGTGAATCCGCCACCCGCCCTTCCAGGCCACCCCTTGGCCATAAACGTGACTGTCCATTTTTCAATGTCAGACAAACGGCTATTGTTTTTTTTTGGGATTTTTGTGTTTTGTTTTACACATTGTTTCTGGTTGTGCATTGTTTTTAGCAATGGACAGTGCACCTTCGATGGTTATTTCTCAATTTTACAACTTTACAATGGCGTATACACACATAATATAGGTATGATGTGGTATGTCCAAGTGTCCAAGGTAAAAAGGATTTTTTTTTATCAAAATAGAAAGTTTTACAAATCGTCGCGTCGCTTTAAAAGCAGAGTGATATAAGTAAAAAAAGGCAGTTTTTCAGAAAATCTATTTGAATTTAAACGAAAACCTAAAAGTTGTTTATGGTACCTAAAAATTTTCTTTTTTTCTCTTCTTTCAAGTGGATTAGTGAAACTATACCAAATAAAGTAATTTAAGAAAATTGATTTCGACTTATGTCGTTTAGCACAAAAAAAACCGCCAATAATATGTAATAAATTTAGACAGCAATGCGGAAAAGTGTCGTTATGTTTAGAAATAAAACCATTGATGATTAATATCAAATTTAAGTTTTTATTTTGAGTGTAACAGTTAGCTTAAGAGTTTCTGCTTAAATATTTTTTATTGTGTTGATACACAAAAGTAATAAAAATATTAAACATAAAAAACTGTTTAGCAGCGCTTTGTATTTAGCTCAAAAAATGTCTTTACATACACAAAATTAAAATATTTTTTTTTATAAAAAGAAACAAAGAAAAGTATACCTATTTAATATATTTTACCTTAAATCAATGTTCACCTGCCCTATTTCTAAAACTTCTTAAGTATTACTGTCGGCTTATATTTGATATAAACCAGCAGTCTTTTAAGAATAGTTGAGTTTATACTTATACTTAGTTGAGCTTATACTTATTAGGACCCAGTTTTCTTTCTTCGATAACCTTCATATCTTTTCCGCTTGAAACGTAAGCTGTTCCTAAATTCCTTAAAGCTTTTGCCTTGCTTTTGGTCTCACTCACTGGTACGACATTTTCCTTTTTTTACCACGTAACTTTTCCTTGGCATCGGAGTTCAGCTCGACCGGTGTCTCATTTGAGACTGGCAAAATGTTTGAACTTCCTGAACAGTAGGTTAGGTTAGGTTACGTTATAGTGGCAGTCGGCAGAGGTCGACACACATAGACCAATGACAGTTCCATTTTGATACCACACGGATGTATCATCCTCCTACCCGTTGAACCAGTTGGAGCTTTTGATGAAGCTTGAGCGACTTTTGATGTTGGTGTTAATGAGATCGCTAAGATCATTCTAAAAGAAAGATCCTAAATGGATTTTCCGTCTTTGATAGAGAGCAGGGCAAGTGCAGAGAAGGTGGAGAATTGTCTTCTCCTCCTCCTCGTCCGTACAGCTTCGGCAGAAGTCATTTGTGTGGACGCCAAGCCTTGTTGCATGACTGCATATGAGAGAGTGTCCGGTGATCACACCAATTTTAGCACCGATGTGAAGTCTGTTCAGAGATATCAAACACTTAGAGCGTTTTAGATCCAGCTTTGGCCAAATCTGTTTTGTCGCTAGACAAGTATTGCCACTTGCTGAGGTTCAGCCCGTCACAGAACACACCACCTCCAACCCCTCGTCGGTTTTGGATCCATCGGTATAAAAGTGGATCGATTTATTTTTGACTTCCCAGAATGTTCTGTGAGGGATCTTAACGTTGAAGTTTTTGTCAAGAAGGGCAGAGGGGTGGTGTAGTCTATGTTGCTAGAGAGGATACTAAATTCTAGAATAGATGCGTGGCCGATTTCATTCTCGGACCATTGGAACGTTGTTTTGAGGCGGATAGCCGCGCTAGCAGCCAATTGTTTGCTAAAGATGTCCAGGGGTGTCAGGGAAAACAGAAAGCCCATTGCAGCAGAGGGGGTAGTGCACAGTGCACCACCCATGCAGAGGTACGCTGTTCGTTGGACTTTGCTTAGCTTATCGCGATTTATCGCTTTGTCTAAGGCAGTCCAATCCCCATCTATTTGAAGATGTGCCTTGCTGTTTCCCTCTGAGTCATGAATCGCCGAAACACCCCTTTCTCTTGAAACTTCTGAAGATAAATTTCGGTGTTGAAAATTGTTTTTATAGGAGCAATAATTCTGTCAACCAACAGCGAATCAAAGATTTGGAATTGCAGATGCTGTATAAATTATAATAGTAAAATTACTTACAGTGATTTCATCCCTTACGTCATGAAGTGTATTGTTACTGCAAGTCGGACTGGACGAGGGGCTTACGATGGAGTTTGTGACTGTCTGGGGGTTTACGCTTAAAACTGCCCATTCTTGGGCGTTTATTCCCCTTTCGCCTTGCCAACTTCACAAGCAATAAAAAGTGGTTAAGATGCAATCTAAAACATAGGGACGGGCTACAGTCCGCTCGGGCGAACTGTTGGATACCCTATTCTTATTCCTATCCCGCATAAGTGGGCGTGACAAAAGTCTAAGTATGGTTGAATTGTTAAGAACGCTCTACATATTTTGTTATATAACATTTAAAGGATTTTATCAAAAAAAACGCTCCCTAGCTCAAACTTGGGTGTTTCAATAAAATTGTTTCATTTAATTGTGGGCGTGTCAGTAGGCGGATTTAAAAAAAAATTAACACATGAGCATAAAGGGCCCCTAGAGAGTATATATTATAAATTTTAGCTCCCTAGCTCACTTTGAATTTTCAAAAAAAAAAATAATTGTGGGCGTGCCAGTGGGCGGATTTTGAAAATATTTACACATGAGCATAAAGGGTCCATAGAGAGTATATATTATAAATTTCAGCTCCCTAGCTCAAACTTTGGATTTTCAAAAAAAATTGTTTTATTTATTTGTGGGCGTGTCAGTGGGCGGAATTTGAAAAATTTTTATCCCGAGCAGTTTTAGGAGTCATAGATCATATATAAAAAATTTCATATATCAAATTTCGATTTTTTTCAAAATTTTGTTTTTTTGAGTTTGTGGGCGTGTCTGTGGGCGGATTTCAAAAATTCGTGATTATTTCGGGACCCTAGAGAGTATATGGTTAAAATTTCAGCTCTCTAGGTCCAGTTTAAAGACCTAATTTTTGCCGACGGACGGACGGACGGACGGACATGGCTAGATCGACATTACTATCGATGCTGATCATAAATATAGTAACTTTTAGGGGTCTACGGGCAATATTAAGGTAAGTTACAAACTATGCGTCAAAATTAATATACCCCTAGAATAGGGTATAAAAAGCGGCCAAGTGCGAATCGGGCTCGCTCATGAAGGGTTCCGCGCGAATTATAATTATTATTTACTTAGACACCTATTACAGATTTATTATTAGAAAATAATGGTTCACGGTTTACACATAAGGTTTATGTTTATGAAATTAAATGTTTTTTTTTTTTATATTTGAGTTGATATAATGAAAGGTAAATTGCGGTTTCCGATTTATGACGTATTAAAAAAAAAACTACTTGCTGGATCTCGTTCAAACCAATTTTCGTTGGAAGTTTGCATTTTTTTTAGTTTTATCATTCCCTTATTTTAGAAGTTAGCGGGGGGGGGGGGACATTTTACCACTTTGGAAGTGTCTCTCGCGCATACTATTCAGTTCAGAAAAAAATGATATTAGAAACCTCGATATCATTTTTGAAGACCTATGCATAGCTACCCCACACTTATGGGTTTGATGAAGAAAAAAAATGTTGAGTTTCAGTTCTAAGTATGGGGAACCCCCAAAATTTATTGTTTTTTTTCTATTTTTATGTGAACATCTTAATGCGGTTCACAGAATACATCTACTTACCAAGTTTCAAAAGTATAGCTCTTATAGTTTCGGAGAAAAAGTGGCTGTGACATTCCCGGACAGACAGACAGAGAGACAGACAGACAGACAGACAGACAGACATGACGAATCTATAAGGGTTCCGTTTTTCGCCATTTGGCTACGGAACCCTAAAAACCAATAAATTTCGCTTAAAGAATAGTTTTAAAATTAAAACAGAGTATCTCGCTTTTGAAAAGTGACACATCTTACAGTAATTACAGAAAATTTAACACTGCCATCGCTTCAGTTTTTGCAGGCAATATGTCACTTTTTGAACTATGACATTTTGGAGCTTAAGAAATAAATATGTTTTTTGACAGAAAAGAGAAATGTCATTTTTTTCCGTATTCAAAAAAATTCAATACTGCTTTGTTTTCGCGGTAAAATGACATAATACAAATGTGACATTTTGCCAATAAAAAAATAATACCCTCATTATAAAGCAGAATGACACAAAGAAGGAAATGACACTTTTCCGAAATTGTTTGTCAGAGTTTAGGTGTTATACAGAACGACACTTCGCCTTCACCCCGTCAGTTTAAAACATAGAAATATGACGATTTGGCAGAAAAAATAAGTTTTTTTTTTGAAATTTTCTGTATACTTTACTCAAAACGGTCAATTTTTGACTTATGTCACTCTGCTTTTAAAGCGACGAAATAAAGAATTTTTAGTGAGTCAGTTGTTTGCAAATTTTAAGAGCTATCCATTCAGAAATGTGGCACATTATCTTGATATAAAAACAATGTTTGAATTCAATTCTAGTGGCCGAATTGTTTTTGACTTTTAAATTCATTTATTTTATTCATTATTAGATATCAACTTACATAGAGAAAAATGATTAAAACTAACTTAAAATTAACAGGATACTTATTCTAAATTAATTGTCCTTATATGGATAAATGCTTCCGGGGAGCGGCCCATTTATAGATGAGCCAAAAACACCACACTATCTAGAATGGAATAGAACCACCATCTGAGCTCTACAAATGCATAGGTGATGGTTGATGGCTTGGAAGGACGAATTTATGAAGTTATCAAAGAATTATGGATCCAAGAAAGCTTCACGTCAAGGAATCTATCTCAAAGAAAATTGAGAGCAACCGGATGAGTTGGCACTGTGATGTTGAAAGGAGAGATCTATGAAGCCCGTTAAAAAGGCAATATCAATTTCGTTTTTATACAATCGCGAAAGAGGAAACTGTTGGATCACACAAATGCAACAAAAAAAAATTAATAGGCCTCAGTAACAAAGTCGTTCGAAATCGCGAGGCCTGTTGAACCCCTGGCGAATCCCAAAGGCGGACCAGTAGAGTTGTAGTAAAATGGAAATGGAATCTTTAAAAAATAAGTCAATGGTGTGACTTGAACGGACTATCGAGGAATATCTCTGTACTTGTAGTAGCAAATAATTTATCGAATGCACTATGTGAACGCATTAAACCGTGTGGCTTCCGGACCTGCATACTGATACAATGATTCATAATATGAATGGGAAAATGTTTTATTAATAAGGATTTCTGCAACGATGTTTAGGGGTGGTTTAGCGAATTCTAATGAGTAAGGTTGACTTTTGATATAATATTATATATACTTTTTTTTTTTATTCCTATTGATAATATTTGAACCTAAATTTCCTATTGATATTATGTTAATTTTCTTTGTAACTCAAAGCTAAGACGCCCGTTGAGCGTATATAAGCGTATTTAAGCCGCATTTATTGGTCAATGTCTTTCTAACTATTTGAGCGACTAACTTCATATTTATTTTATTTTCCATTACTTTTGACAACATGGACAGAAAACTATTGGCTTTGGCATTTCATTAAAAATGTATTCATGTATTCCAATCTCTTTAAAAGGTTGTAGGCCAATCAATCTATTCAAAATTTGCAGGAAGATAAAAGGAAAACAAATTCAAAATTATTTTCAACGAAATCTTAGCCTTTTCCTATCGGGATTCAGAAGCGATCGTAGTTGCTCTGCAGCAATGGTCAACATATGGAAGATATACGATATGTCTGCTTGACTTCTCGATGACTTTTGATAGTGGTCACCATGATGTTCTCTGCTGGACATTTATAAACCTTTTTGGGTTAAGTTTTACCTTTGATGGTGCCAATAAGTTTTCCAGATAATAGGATGCAAGGAGGTCACAAGACGTGACTATGGGTCGGCGTTCACAACGGCCAAGCCTCAGGGCTCTGTCTTGGTGCCAATAATAGTTTGCACTTTTATTATTGACTCTATGTAGATGATGTGTTTACTTAAATCGTTATAATTAAGGTCTTTCTTAACTTTATTAATTTCTAACTTAATAACGTGCTAAGTATTAAAAAACCCCTTGTTTTGCACAAATAAGCTGAAACAAATTGAACTCTCTTTTGCAGATGTTTTCTGTGTTTTTTGCATTTGATTTTTATTGAAAGATTGCGCGTTTTCAAAATAATTCAAAAAAAACGATTCGAATGTCCAACAGCATTTAGTATCGCCACCCGTTTGGCACGATAAGTTTGCATACGATCACAGTGTTTGACAAATAGCCAATAGACACTGTCAAACAGCAGTTTGTTTGAGGATTACGTTGGCGAACGCAAATTGTCTAACAATCTGATCGCAGTTTTTCATTTAGAACCCGATTTGTTGGGGCCATACCAAATTTTGGGTTAAAGTACCATCGATGAAACAAAATATATAATTATGTTTGTACAAAGCCTTGGAAACTAAGTTCAACGCATTTTGTCATATTTTAAGCTTTTGTGGGTGCAAGAAACGACACGAAGTTTCAATAGTATTGTTTGCGAAAGCTTGCTTAAATATACACTGCCAATATTTCTTTTAGCTCCACGGAAGTGACTACAATTAAATATTAATTTTTGCTAAGAGACAAGAGAACAAAAAACACACATTCTGCAACTGCAAATAACAGCGAATACAACAGAAATACCGCTAGTTTTTGGAACTCTTAATTTCTGTCGCAAATCTTAGCGTTAAAATAAAAAGCCATATATGGCTTTGTATGCGGTAGATGGGCTTTAATCTAATAGCATACTATGGGAAATTTAATCACAATGTCAGAGCACTTATAATATAAAACCAACCGTTCACTTCTTTAGCTGCTTCTCGATGATAGGTAAGTATACATTACTATCAAAAAGTTATGTTTTGGGTGAAAAACGTCCCTTAAAAGTGGGCGTGACAAAAAACTTTGTATGAAGTAATTGTGAAGAACGACTTTATCTAAATACATACTTTGCGAAGAAAATGACTTATTCCCATTGATTTCTCGATCAGTTCTGTCTCCTGGAGAGTATATCCTTTTCTGCTTTCTAACTCGAATTTTAGGACCCAAAATTTGACAACCGACGGACAGACGGACATGGTTAGATTGACATAACTTTCGATGCTGATCACAAATATAGTAACTTTTAGGGGTCTACGAGTAATATTGAAGTATGTTACAAACTAAAGGGTTTTCAAATTTGAGGTATCATTTTAAATTTGAAATTCCCTATCGTGGAATCCGTCGGATCTGAGATTCACTTCACTTATTCGATTCACGTGAACAGAAAATTGCTATCGTGGGATCCGTCGGATACTCTCCCTTACCGACCACTATTGGTGATTAGGAAATTCAAAATTCAATTGTGACAGCTCATTTCGAACACATTTGTTTTGTAAAAATTATCTCATTCACGTTACTGACATGTGGATGGTTCACGTCTGCGGATTACACGATGCAAATTGTTCACTATTAGCGGATCGTTCCCCCCGACGGATTCCACGATAGGGGTGATGAATTGTGTGAAATCTGTGTTTATTTTTATTGGAAATTAATGTACATTGGTTCCGGTTAATAATGAAAAAGCTAGCTCGGCAGACTGTCAACATTGTACCAAAATTTTGAATCACTTTGTCGCATAATGATGGTTCAGTTCAATAAGTGATATTTGCTCAATGATGTTGTCTTTGAGGTATTGAACACCATACAGTAACTTTTTTAGGTTTCATTGGCCTTTCAAATAATCCTCTAGGATTTTCTTCAGCCCAAATGCGACAGTTTTGTTCATTGAGATAATCGCCAATTTCAAAAGGAACCCCATGAGATGAGATTAAATTGTCATTTTGATGTTGCTTCTCTATGGCCCAATAAACGAATTGCCGATGCAATGCGTGGTCAGTTGGCTTCAATTCTTGTGTTAACTGTATTTGTGTTAACTATATATACATGCAGATCTTTGTGCAAAATGTTAAACAAAGTTGTTTGTTTGAAGTTTAATTGCTTTGAACGACGAATTGACGTAATTGGCTCTTCAGCAACACTTCTGCTAACTGCTGCAATATTTCCACTCAAACGACCACTACGATGATAGGCTTCTACTTCTCTGATCTTGAACCAAATGTATATGGAACGAACTAAATTTTGAATCAAACTCCAGTAATCGTTTACTTCAAATTGTCTACTTAGGTTCACACCAGAAATGATATATATATTTAAATAAAGAAGTGTTGATGCACGAGAAGAAGGCATTTTGACATTAACTAATTTTAAGTGACAACAAATTATCATGCATCATTTATGAATATTGTCGAAGTCCTTTTAAATATTAATACATATACAATCAGTGACATTCTTTAAGCTCGCAAAAATATTTAGGTCATCTGAATTCATCAAACATTTTACAAAATGAACCACCAATTGAACATCATTAAATAAAAATTATTTCGCAAAGGACCTTGTGGAAGACCTGACAGACTATTACTACATTAGTATTGGACATCACAAAATTTTACTATTTGCTTTCTATTACTTTTACATATGTAACTGGAAATCCATTTAAGAAGAAAAGAGTGTATATCAAAATCTTAAAGCTAACGGTGCTGTAACAAAGTCAGTGGAAATGACGTCAACTTAAAGTTATTATTCCAAAGAGTTCAAAGCTTAATTTGAACACAATACAAGATTGATTGTTGTTGATTTTCCAGTCATATGCATTTGCATGAACAATTAATTCAAATAACTTCGAAAATCTGGATGTTCCTCGATAATCTTCAAACTTATGATTATGCCCTGATTTATGAATAGGACCAATAAATGAAAACTTCTAATCGTCGAGATAAGGATAAATTAGCAACGAATCATTGCATTGCTTCAGAACACAAGAAGTGGTCATGTGAGGACCAGAGCTTAAACTTGGCTTTAAAATTAAAATACCATCAGCTATATCTATATAAAAGGTTGCATTTCGTGAAGCCCGCCACCTTTGCCAGATAAAAATCCTCTTCAACAACGTTTTGAAATTGTCAAAATTCACTTTCAAAATAGTGAACTCTAAGCACCTTCTCGCCCAGCTGTTGTTAAATTGGTTAAGAAATTTGAACTATTGGGATAAGTAATGTGATGAATCGAAATCGTGTCCGTCGCTCAAGAAACCCTGAAAAAATATTGTTTCTGTAAAACAAGATTTTTCTATTCCACGTCGGAATAAACCAATGAATTTGTATAGCTGAAACTAAGGTATGGATGTAAGCGATGGGTCTTTTCATTGGTCTTTGGCGAGAAATGTTTCCTGGCCGAATCAAAATTGATGCCGATATCGTGCGACTTTTTTATTAGGGGCCACGTGTAAGAAAATGTGAACGCCATGTTCCATTGTGAATTGAAGCTCTCAAAAGCAACATCCGTGAGAGATTGTAATGGAATATTTCACCAAAAGAGCCTGGATTGTGTGTCATTTGTAGTGTCCGACCGAACATTCGGGTTCGGCTTTGGCCACCTTCGGCTAAAAATACCACCTTCGGCAAAACATTCGGCATCGGCCAAATGAGACCGAAGTTTTGGCCGAATCCGAAGGTTTAGTTTATGGATGTCGTACATCGTGGTAGGCGCCGAAAAAAATTCAATCTCGTTTTTCGTAGAACCGTTATGAATGCACAAGAGCCGGACAGCTGCCGTCGCATCATTAGTGCACAACAAAATCTAAAGATAATTTCGTGCGCGTATTTGTTCGATCTTGTCTTGTGTTTTTTAGGTTTCCGTAGCCAAATGGCAAAAAACGGAACCCTTATAGATTCGTCATGTCTGTCTGTCCGTCTTTCTGTCTGTCTGTCCGGGAATGTCACAGCCACTTTTTTCCGAAACTATAAGAGCTATACTGTTGAAACTTGGTAAGTAGATGTATTCTGTTAACCGCATTAAGATTTTCACATAAAAATAGAAAGAAAACAATAAATTTTGGGGGTTCCCCATACTTAGAACCGAAACTCAATTTTTTTTTTCATCAAACCCATACGTGTGGGGTACCTATCTATGGATAGGTCTTCAGAGGTTTCTAATACCATTTTTTTCTAAACTGAATAGTTTGCGCGAGAGACACTTCCAAAGTGGTAAAATGTGTCTCCCCGCCTCTAACTTCTAAAATAAGGGAATGATAAAACTAAAAAAAAATATATGGTGTACATTACCATGCAAACTTCCACCGAAAATTGGTTTGAACGAGATCTAATAAGTGGTTTTTTTTTAATACGTCATAAATCGTAAACCGCAATTTACTATTTATTCAACTCAAATATAAAAAAAAAGCATTTAATTTCATAAACATAAACCTTATGCTTAAACCGTGAACCATTATTTTCTAATAATAAATCTGTAATAGCTGCCTAAGTAAATAATAATTATAATTCGCGCGGAACCCTTCATGGGCGAGTCCGACTCGCACTTGGCCGCTTTTTTTCGTTATATGCATTATTATCTAACTAAAGGGTTTTTCAATAAGAGCGCTACAAAAGTTTTTTTTAAATAAAACAAAAACGGTTTTGGATATCAATGAAATTCTTTATTCCTGTGAAAGTACGTTCGATGCCATTATGTATGAAACTCGATTTCTTTTCCATGGCCACCACGGGCACGCTTGCAGAAGTCCAAACGCTGAACCCAATTTTCGACGGTTTTCAAGCATAAATCGGCCGATACTGCTGCAATTTCACGTTCGATATTCGTACGAAGTTCATCAATCGTCGATGGCTTGTTGGCATAGACCATAGACTTGACGTAGCCCCACAGGAAATAGTCTAACGGCGTCAAATCGCACGACCGAGGCGGCCAAGCGACTGGACCATTTCGTGAGATAACACGGTTTCCAAACTTGGTATCCAATAAATTGATTGTGGTATTCGCTGTGTGGCTTGTGGCGCCGTCCTGTTGGAACCATATGTCCTCCAAGTCCATATCATCCAATTGGGGCCAAAAATATTCGGTTATCATTGAACGGTAGCGATTCCCATTCACAGTAACGTGCCGGTCTTGATCATCACGGAAGAAGTACGGCCCAATGACGCCGCCGGCCCATAAACCACACGAAACCGTAATTTTGTCGGGATGCAATGATGACTCATGGAGTACGTGTGGATTGCTGCCTGACCAATACCGCATATTGTGTTTATTGACGAAGCCATTCAGCCAGAAATGAGCCTCATCGCTGAAGATGATTTTTCGGTGAAAATCGCTCTTAACATTGAGGCCTCTGACTCCGAATTTCGGCAGTAAATTTTAATAATTTCGACTCATTGTTGGATCGTATATCTTTCCATCATGAAATGGCAAACCTTACTGAAGAGAAATGTCAAAAGAGGGGCAAGAAATTCGGCTTCGTTTGCTGTCCCTGTGGCTCTACTTTTGTAGCGTCCCTGTTGAAAAACCCTTTACAATTGTGACCTTATTGTTTTCGTTACCCTTGTGCTTGTAGAACACTTAAAAAATAAAAAAAAACAAGTAAGTACATATTCGTATTGTTAGTATGTATATATAGGCATATGTATCTACCTACAAGTTACTGTTTATCCGCTTTTAAATAGAGTGCAAGATACAGCTTAGTTTTGGCGAATTTTGTATTTTAATTTAATTTTCTTTTTCTTTTAGGTAGGTAGATACATGACGACATCATTTTTGAAAAGTTAGTTAAGCATACATTCCAGAAAAAGTTCCAAAAAATTATTTTCACTTTTAGTCAATCTTAAACGGAAATTCTTTAAGTTATTAAAGCTTCGGCTTCGGCTAGAAATCGATCTTCGGTCGGTCACTAGTCATTTGACTAATGCTTATTGCAAACCTTCTTCTATTGATCAAAATAAAAATCACATCATATTTGTTAACAAAAATCTTCATTTCCTTGATAAAACAAAATGAATGAATGAATGAAATGAAATGAAATGTCTTATCAATCAATTTAATGTGTTAAGCTTGTAATAATTTAACTGACTTCAGTGAAGGTCACTATAAATGCATTGCTCTCACAAGTTACCTATTGCTCTTTATCTCTCACATTAGGGATTTATCGCTCTGTAAATGCGTGAGCCAAACAAAAACAGAAACACACACCCACTCATACTATTGCGCGTAAATAAAAAGTTTAATATTAGTTCTCCTTAAGTTTTATTTGAAAAATTACATTGAGACAACAAAAAGATCATAAATATATCTGTTCCCCAATTCAACATGTGGAGAAATCCCCTTAACCTCGCTGCGCTATCCAAGCCTAAACCACAGACACAATAAACAAAAGACGAATCCGCATTTCAGAGTCTTTATCTTCGTTTGCAAAAAACTAAAATACAGGTATTCACGAGGGCCTCGAGACGCTATACATGTCTGTTTAAAAGGGATATCCTCTTATATTTTGCAACAAGTAAAAAAAAGAAGAAATCCATAGGTATGCATGGGCAGTGATAGTGTTGAGGTATTTCGTTTTAAGTTTTTTTAAAAGACATTCCGCGATTCGAACTCTGAGCTAGACATTTGCAAAAGATACATTTTTTTGCCGACAAGGATAAAAGTGTAAAAAACAAAAATAAAGCAAAGTTTTGGTTGTTGAAGTTGGTGTATTTTTATTTTATTTTTCAAAAAAGGACTTGGGCTTTATAGTTTTAGGGAAAGCGACTATAATAATGTTTTTATTGCTTTGAAACTGTGATCTTGAAATAACGGTTTATTGCTTCTTTTGCAACAGCACCTACAAACACATTTAGTTCAAAGGAAAGCTTGTGCAAGGCAAGTGATGTGTGAGTTTTAACCGCAATGTGTTCGCTGGCTGGCTTAAGATAGTTTTCTAGGTCGAAAGTTATTAAACAGGATTATTTAATACATTTTTTTAAAAATTAATTTTCCACTTGTTTTGTAAAAAAGCGACAGTCAAAGCTTTGTAAACATGCCCCTCTTAAAATGACGATGAAAAAGCTCGTCGAGAACTGGAAAACAGACTTTTGAAAAGGAATCGCGAAGAGAAAGGGACCCCAGATTAAAGTAAAGTGTATGGGGTCCGTATCGGAAGTTGGATACAATTTCTATTTTAGTTGCTGATACAAACCAAGTTATCCACGAACTGCGACAAACGGAAAGCAATTGGGACTTTGACCACTTGTTGCGCAAGGCAACTACTGCTCTCAGAATTCGAATTATAGTAAGTTAAGTAGTTTAAGTAAGTACAGTAGCTAGTTTGTAACTTGTTTTTAAATAAAATTATAAAATTTGATAAAGATGCTGAGTTTAAAAAAAAAAATTTCGATGATAACATAATATGTAAGATTGATCCGTAAAATAGTTTTTAGGCCGAAAGGTAATTATTTTATGGTTATGGTTAAGTTTAGAACGTTCGCATAAGGACAATTAATTTAGAATAAGTATCCTGTCAATTTTAAGTAAGATTTAATCATTTTTGTCTTGTATGTAAGTTGATATTTAAAATAAATGAATTTAAAAGTCAAAGTCAAAAAAGTGTGTCGAACTACTAATCGAAAGGTCCCCGGTTCGATTCCCGCCGGGCCAAGTAACATCTTGAGTTTTTTTGTCACTGTCCCACCTCTTGCGAACGTCTGACAAACATCCAAGCTTCTCAAATTTGCCATGATACGGCTTAAAATTGTAGGCTCCTTTCCACTTCGCATAAGAAAGTGGTTGGAGAAGCTAGATTTTAGGCCCTGTATGTTATTATAATACCTAAAATATGAAAATAAAGAATTTATCTAATCTAATCTTATAACAAGAAAGTGGGATTCCTTCATTGTAATTGGTTGGCCTGTGGAGTTAGTCGGTGAAGAATATTTGCAGGCCTGAGGCAAATCAAATGCTGATGGTGTTACGTGTGTATGATACCGGGGTTTAAGTCTGACATTTTTTACGATTTTTACTGGGCTGGAAACATGGAGAAAGTGGCGGAGAGGTTCAACCTGATACGCTTAATCTTCAGACCAACAGCCGAAAGGTGCGATGTTGCCGACGAGGCCTGCGAAACCGAACAGGTGAAACGGGCCACAGAGGCGGCGTCCACTGGTCAGCGTCCATCTAAGAGCCAGCGAAAGAGGAAAAGGAGAAAGGCGGCTATCGTGCGGCGCAAAGAAACTGCACCGAGATGCAGGTCGGCAGAGGTTACCCCAACCGAAACCAGCCAGCTGACTGAAACCAACGCTGCCTCCCCTTCCAATAGCTCGAACAGGAAAAAACGGAGGAAGAAGACCTCAAGCACTCCTGTCGGTGGAACTGCGCGCGCACCTTCTGCGTGCCCTTCCACTAGAACACTTCCAGCTGATGTATTTCCAATGATTGGATTTACTCAGATTAACCTTCAACACTCCAAGGCTGCTACTGCACTCATCAGTAAGAAGCTTTCTGTGTTGAATACAAAAGCTCACATAACATCCATATAGGAGCCATGGGTGTGGAAAAATCGCATCTGTGGCCTTGGAGGTGTCCGTGGCACTACGATACTCTGTGACGAGCGGTCCGAGAGACCAAGGGCTTGTCTTGCTGTGTCGAACCTTCTCTCAGCGACTAAGCTTGGACAATTTTGTGGCCAAGATTTGCTTGCTGCAGCCATTAGCTACGAAACGAATGGAAATTGGAAGACCTTCGTCGTGGCGTCAGCTTATCTCCCCTATGATTCGGTAGTGCCTCCACCACCGAGGGCATTTGCTGAACTCATTGACTATTGCGACACCAGGAAGATGGGCCTAGTTATATGCTGTGATGCCAATGCTCAAAACATTGTTTGGGGCAGCAGCAAATGCAACATGCGAGGAAACCATCTCCTGGATTTCATTCTATCATCTGATCTTACTATCAACAATGTTGGCTCGCAACCAACTTTTGTGACGTCAAGAAGACAGGAAGTGATCGACCTAACTTTATCAAATCGATACTTTAAGGCGGTTACTAACTGGAGGGTCTCTTCGGAGGTGTCCCTCTCAGACCATAAATATATCGAATTCCTTATCGGATGCGAAGCCATAACTTTGCAGGAGAGGAGGAATCGGAGAAAAACCAACTGGATACGCTTCAGGGAGGAATTAGGGAAAACTCTCAAAACTCCAACCAAACTCGGGACGAGACAAAAGGTAGAGGAAGCTGTTCAAGACCTGAATAGTGCCATTACTAGCTGTTTTGAACTGACGTGCCCAGTGAGCAAACCCCCTGGTAGAACGCCGGCTCCCTGGTGGAGCTCGGAACTGCAAAGAATTCGTAGAGAAGCTAGAAAGCTTCTAAATAGGTCACTCAAGACTGATTTGGAGAAAGACTGGAATCTCTACCGATCGAAGCAGAAGGAATATAAGAGGCTAATTCGGGTATCGAAAAGTGCTTCTTATAGGAATTTCTGCGAAAAGATTGAAACACTAGGTGAAACTAGTAGGTTGGCTAAAGTTCTGAAAAAGGGGCAAACCAGCCAAACTGGACTCACTTAGAAAACTTGATGGTACCTTCACTGAGACGAAAGCGGAAACTCTTAGTTATCTGCTGGAGTCTCACTTTCTGGGTAACCAGATTACAATTGGTTCACAATCAGCCCCGATTACCGAGACTATGAGTGAGCCAAGACAAACAACTAGGCGTATCTGGTATATTGCGAAGGCCGTGGTGACGGACGAGGCCATTAAATACGCCTTTGCGTCTTTTGACGGCTTCAAGTCGCCTGGTACGGACGGAATATACCCAGCCATGCTGCAACAGTGTACAAACCAGTTGCTACCGACTATGAAGAAAATCTTCACCGCTGTCCTAGCACTGGCATACATTCCAACACCCTGGCGTACAGTTAGAGTGGCATTTATACCAAAAATTGGCAGAAGTGACTACTCGCTCGCCAAGAGCTTCAGACCAATCAGTCTGACTTCCTTCTTGCTGAAAAGCTTGGAAAGGCTGGTCGAGCTTCATGTGCGCAAAAGTGCTTTGCGATTGCACCCACTATCTCAGATGCAACATGCCTATCAACGCGGAAAATCCTGCGAGACTGCGCTCCAAAATCTAGTTGGTAGAATTGAGGGCGACCTTGACAGAAAATAATACGCGATGGGCATTTTCATCGATATTGAGAGTGCTTTTGACAATGCGACTTTTGATAGCATGTGCAGCTCCGCCAGACAACACGGAGTAGACGAACCATTGGTGTTGTGGATTAAAGCAATGCTAATGAATAGAACGTTGGTTGCAGGTGCGGATTGTGGCCGCTATGTTATGGCGGGGGTAAACAGAGGCTGCCCGCAAGGCGGCGGCCTGTCTCCACTGCTGTGGTGTATGCTGGTCGACTCTCTGTTGAACGCACTCAACAGTTCTAATATTTACGCTCAGGCGTACGCGGATGATGTTGCCGTGCTTTTGTTGGATCATGCCTAGCGAATGTATGCGTCAACGCACAGGCGGCCCTTGACGTGATCGACGAATGTTGCACTAGGAATGGGCTCTCGGTCAATCCTCTTAAAACTGAGGTTGTTCTCTTTACGAGAAGGAGGAAGCTGGTCGGGTTGACTCAGCCAGTGCTAAATGGCGTCACAATCCAACTCTCCAATAAAGCAAAGTATCTGGGAGTCATCCTGGATAGCAAACTTCTTTGGTCCAAACATGTTGAGCTGAAGACTGCCAAGGCGCTATCTGTTTTCTGGCAGTGCAAAGGCATTTTTGGCAAGACATGGGGCTTATTACCGAAAAGAGTGCTATGGATTTATACAGCTACGATAATACCATTTATAGCATACGCATCGGTTGTTTGGTGGAATAAGCTTTCACGTAAATACGTCACTGCTGCTTTTGCCAAACTCCAAAGGCAGGTATGTCTCGGCTGCACGGGGGCCTTCCCCAGCACGCCTGGCTTCGGCCTAGATGCACTATTGAACCTTCCGCCCCTTGATGTTTACATCATGGGCTGTACAATCAAGGCTATCTCACGTCTTAGAAGAGGTGGCTTTTGGTATAACTCGCACTGGAGTTTTGATGAACTTGCGCAACGGTTGTCCTTCGACTCCTGTCTTATGGATATGCCGTCTGATGCGATGACACCGGAACTTCGGCTAAAGCGCAACTACGAGGTCGACTTTCCTCGCGTCCAGGACTCGCTCTGGCCGGACTCTGAACCTGGAAGGGAATGCAGTCGAAATTTCACGGATGGCTCCAAAACCGATCAAGGATCTGGTGCTGGTGTCTTCGTGAAGAGCGATAACGTTAGACTTTTCTTTTCGTTAGGCAAATATGCGTCAGTCTTCCAAACAGAGACTTATGCTATCCTAATGGCTATGGACTATGTTACGAGGAACAGGTGGAGGGGGCGAAGTATCTGCGTCTGTAGCGACAGTCAGGCTGCGCTTAAGGCCTTACTCAAACCCTTAACAACCTCCAAAATAGTACGTGAATGCAAGATACGAGGGCGGGTCAATAAGTCCGTGACTTTTTGAATTTCTGACCTCTTTACTGAAACGGCAACACTGCTCCTGTCAACAGGCATCTGTCAGTTGACTCCTGTCAAAATTTAAACTTGCTGCGTCAGTTAGTTTGTGTTTGACAGCTATTTTTATCAGACTACTCACTAATTTGAGGAGAAAATGGAAAAAAGTGAATTTCGTGTGCTTATTAAGCATTATTTCTTGCGAAAAAAAACCATTACCGAGACCAAGGCTAAGCTTGAAAAAGACTATGGGGACTCTGCACCATCGATTTCAATGGTAAAAAAGTGGTTTACTGAATTTCGTTGTGGCCGTACAAGCACTGAAGATGCCGAACGTCCTGGACGCCCAGTTGAGGTCTCTACACCCGAAACAATCGAAAAAATTCACGATATGGTGTTGGCCGACCGAAGATTGAAAGTGCGAGAGATTGTGGAAGCCGTAGGGATCTCGCATGGCTCAGTGGTTTCAATTTTGAATGATCACTTGGGCATGAGAAAGCTTTCCGCAAGATGGGTGCCGCGTTTGCTCACAGTCGACCACAAACGCAATCGTGTAACAACTTCACAGGAAGGTTTGGCGTTGTTTAATCGCAATATGGAGGAGTTTTTGCGCCGTTTTGTAACCGTGGACGAAACATGGATCCATCACAACACACCAGAGACCAAACAACAGTCAAAACAGTGGGTTTCTAAGGGTGAATCGGAAAGGGAAAGGGAAGAACAATCGATGGGGAATATTATGCCAACTTATTGGACCGATTCAATGACGATTTGAAAAAAAACCGACCTCATTTGAATTTTGAATTTGAATTTTGGTGGGGGCGTACGCCCCCATTTATTCGGCTTAATACAAGCTAAATATCTTAAAAGACTAAGACTTATAGCTAGGACTTAAAACTAAAACTGATTAGGTGTTGTTGGGGGGGTGATGGGGGAGGGCTTAAGGAGATCGATTTTTATAGAGGAAGTGCTGCGGTTGAAGTCAAAAACATTAAGGTTTGAGTTAACCTTCCGTAGCATACGTGAGATGGGTTCGTTGGAGCCATACAAGGTACGGTGGGTTGGAAGATAGAAAAGTCGTGGGCAGCGTAGACTACGAGGATTAGTGTTAAGGCAGATAGAGTTGTGAAGAGACGCACAATCGACGGAGCCTGAAAGGAGTCGGTGAATGAAGAGAATGTCAGCTGCGTCCCTGCGTTCTTCAAGGGTATTTAGGTTTATAAGTTTAAGACGGTCGCGATAAGGAGCTAAGATGAGAGGATCGTTCCAAGAGAGACCACGAAGAGCAAATCGAAGAAAACGACGTTGAATGCCTTCGATTCTAGATACATGAACTCGTTGAAAGGGACACCACGCTTGGCTAGCGTACTCTAGGAGGGGCCGAACAAAAGTTATGTACAGGGATCTGGTCACGTATGGGTCGCAAAATTCTTTTGACCATCTTTTAACGAAGCCAAGTGATGAGTTTGCTTTAGTAATTATCTCATCAATATGCGAACGGAAGCTTAGTTCCCTGTCGCATAATATGCCAAGGTCGCGAATTGATTGAACACGAGATATAGGCTGATGGTGGAGTTGGTAAATTCGAAGAGGAGTCTTGTTGCTCTTGCGTGAGAAGGTAATAGACTGACATTTAGATACATTAAGTTCTAGGCAGTTCTTAAGGCACCAGTTGGAAAAACTATTTAGATCTGTTTGAAGGAGGCTAAAGTCATGTTGTGAAGAAATGGTTTTGAAAAATTTGGTGTCGTCAGCATAGAGAGAGAGCGCTGAGTGTTGAATGATCCTTTCAAGATCGTTAATTGTTAGAATAAATAAAAGGGGACCTAGATGACTGCCTTGTGGAACACCAGAGCTGGCTAAGAAAGGTGCCGAAAGAACGGACCGGAAGCGAACACTGTAAAAACGGTTTTCCAGGTATGACTCTATCCATTTTAGCAAAATGGGTTCAAAGCCAAGGGCAGATAATTTGAAAGCTATTAATTTATGGGAAATCTTGTCAAAAGCCTTACTGAAATCTGTTGTAACAACATCGACTTCTTTACCACTTTCTATGGCTGAGAGTGTAGAGGATATGAATTCGACAAGATTAGTGGTAGTTGATCTACCTTTTAAAAAGCCGTGCTGGTTAGGGGAAATAAAAGACTTGCACTGAAAGCTTAAGGCTTCATACAAGATACTTTCAAAAAGTTTGGGTATATGTGAAAGTTTGGCTATGGGGCGGTAGTTTGTCACCTCGCTCTTTAATCCCTTTTTGTGTATTGGTGTTATAAAGGAGGATTTCCATATCTGAGGAAATTCACCTTGAGAAAGCGATAGCTGAAAGAGATATGAGAGGGGTAAGCAAAGATTTGAGGAACACTTTTTAAGAAATATGGCTGGAAGACCATCTGGGCCGGGTGAATATTCATCATTAAGTGTAAGCAACTTCTTTTCTATTGCCGTATGATCAAAACTTTGGTACATAGAAGGACCAATGGAGAATTTTTGAAGATATTCGAAGTAGGTGGGATCCGGTACGAAGGAGCTGTCGGCGAAAGACTGCTTAAAGAAAGAAGCAAAAAAGTTGGCAATGGTAAGCGGATCGGTAGATGATTTATTTTCATAAGAAAGGGATGGGGGGAAACCGTCCGATTTTTTTTTATAGTTAACGAATTGGAAAAATGACTTCGGATCGTTTATTAGCTTGGTTTGCGCACTATTAAGATACTGTTGATAGAGGGAGTTATAAAGTTGGGTGAATTGAAGGTAAACACCGAGGTAGTTGGAATAGTCAGAAAAAGAATCGGTTCGAATGAAAACTGCCCATAGTTTGTTTCTTTTGTTACGTAAAGACCGAAGCCTTCGATTGTACCAAGGAGGGCTCGTAGAAAAGGTTTTCTTGCGAGAAAAGGGGACATAGAGAGATATAGAATTAAATAATTCTTTGTAGAAAGTGGAGAGAGCATCCTTCAGAGGTAGATTGGCGAACTTAAAAGAACACCTACTAAGATAAGTGTTGATTTTTTGGAAATTCGCTTTATGGAAGTCGTAAGACGAGGCAGCTGCTGAGTGAATGGGTTGGATAGTAGAGTTAAGGAAAAGAGAAAGAAGAAGTGGCGGGTGAAAGTTATCAATGATCGACAGCGCAAAGGGACTCAGGGACACAGAGGAGTTTATAGGGTCAGTTGTGAAAATGAGGTCTAACTGCCTACCCATATAGTTGGAGACCCCACTAACTTGACATAAACTTGAGTCTGTAATCCCATCCAAGAAGAGACATTCCTTACTTGAGGTGGGATTTGAAGCGATAAAAAAAGATTCTTCATCTGATAGAGTCCAGTGCAAATGCGGAAGATTGAAGTCGCCGAATATAATGATATCATCAAGGGAATCAGATATGCTATTTATTTGGTCGATTGCTTCGATTGCGAGTTGGTAGGATTCTATAGATTGAGCCGGTAAGATATAAAAACACATAACGTAAACAGATCTGCTGGGGAGTTTTATTTTAATAGAAACGAAGTCAAGCTTAGAAGAATTGGAAACAGCAATTAGAGAGGAGTCAAGGTCTTTGAGGGTGGCCAGTAGGACGCCTCGGCAGGGAGAGCCATCAGTTGGTCGGGTAAGATCGTCGTCTCGAAAAACATTAAAAAAAGGGGGAAGGATCTCCTGGTTCTTTATGTCGGGAATCAGATTTGTTTCAGTCAGGGCGTAAACATCGAATGGAAGAGCATGAGATTGGTGCAAGACAGCGTGGGTTTTAGATCGCAGTCCTCTTACGTTTTGATAGTAAAAAGTGAGGGGAGCGTTAATGCGGGAGAGCGTATGGGAGGATAGGTCGGTGGCCGACTCAGAGGTATTTGTGAACGAGTTGGGAAGGGCACATGCTGGGTTTGAGTTAGGGGCGAAAATAATTTTTATAGTCGTTGCGAGTTTTTTGTAGATGCGAGATGTGTCTGGAGTTGATATGGGATGCGTAAGTGGATAGGTCCTTAGCTACAGTGGTAGGGGAAATATTATAACTCTCATGGTAACGGATATATATTTCGCTCAATGATTGAAGATCGGTAGGGAGACCTTCCTTTTGAATCGAAATTTGTACGTTGGTTTTGGTCTTACCGTCGATACAAACAGATTCGGGCTTATCATGCAAATAAGCAAGGAATAACCGAACGTTTTCGAAGAGTCTGTGATCTCTTAATCGTGCCATTACATAACGGCCGTCGAGGTCTTTGTTCAAAGATGTATGGTCAACAAAGTTAGCAGTAAGTTTAACTTTGGGAGGAAGAAGCGGGTCAAAATTGACCGGGAAGTCGGTAAGTTGTTGTGGTGAAGCGTTTTGGGCTGGTGGAGTGCTAAGAGAAGAGGACGGTGGAGTGGGATTGATGATGTGGGATAGGATGAAATTTGGATAGTTCGTCGCGGAAGGAACGATCTTAGCGGAAGGCGTTAGTGGACAAGGCGTTAGTGGAGAGGGTGATAGTGGGGAGGGCGTTTGTGAGGAACTGAAATTAGGTTGAAGGTTAAAAGAAACTCGCTTTGGTAGATAATTTCTGGGAGAGCTTTTGACAATGGGTTGGGTAAAGTTTGGAAAAATGCCTGTTTTAAAGGACCAGTTGTTGTCGGAGGAGATAGGTTCAGAGATAGGTGAAGGGGATGGCTTTTTATTATTCGAAGATGGAGGCTTTTTGTTAATGTTTGACTTATGGCTAGTTTTATTAGGCTTCTTTTGCTTCCTTTTAGATTTATTTATCCATTTAGATAGCTGCATCTCGCCCAAATTGAAGACATCCTGATCGGAGTTCCAAAATAACCATGTATATTTGTTGGGAATACTGAATTTAAAAGAAATGGTTCTTTTCGAATTCACTGCGGAGATCTTACTGCAATTTTCGATGTTTATGGAAAATTTTGTTCGGAATAAGTTCAGCAACCAGGAAGCATCAGCATGTGGGGGAGCGCCTTTGATGATGAATGTTGTGCAGTCAGGGTTGCGCTCGTTACCTCTGTTTAATTTGTCAATCCTGTTTTCCCATTCAGCGACCGTCCAAGAAGTCCCTAGCCGATTGATAACATCGGGAGCTTTAGCAGGAGGAGTCGGTTGGTGAGTTAATGGTGCGATAGGCAGAGGAGGTGATGTTGGCAGTAAAGTCGCAGTGGTTTGAGTTGCAGTAGGCGCGGGTACACCATAATTAGCGTCAGTATCACGTAGTTCGGGAGCGTTAGCAGCAGGGGTCGGTTGGTAAGTTAATGGTGCGATAGGCAGAGGAGGTGATGTTGGTAGTAAAGTCGCATTGGTTTGAGTTGCAGTAGGCGCGGGTACACCATAATTAGCGTCAGTATCACGTAGTTCATACAGAATTGAGTTGCTATGAACTGACTGAATGTGGCCTTGGTCGATATCAGTAAATGTATCGATTTTGCTAGCTATCGACTTGAGTTCATCGACTATGGCTCCAACCGTTAGCCGAGTTGAAGATAAATCGTCGCTGACAGCATCGATTTTGTGAAGCACGACATCGACTATTGGTGAAAAGTCTATAATGGGGTAGTTCGGTGGTGATTTTGACGATGGATTTTGAAAAAAAAGGTCGAGGTCGGTTCGTAAGGAGTTTATTGACTCGGTTATGGATTTATTCGAGTTTAAACTTCGAAAAGCCATTATTAGGTCATCTTTGAGTTCTTTATTGTTGTAGGGGTTGGGGCACGCGTCTTTAACATTCGTTGAGACCTTCAGAACCTTTTCGATGCTCAAGAATTTCGACTTAAAAATCGCGTTTGAGGAGTCAATTACACTGCTGAGTTCATCTACACTTTTTATCACTAACTCGAACTTGGACATCTGCTCTGCAATTTTCTTATTTTGCATAGCAATGTCTTCAAAAGTAGAGTTCATTGACTCGTTAAGGCATTTTATGGCGATCATTACATGTGAGAGCGATATTTGCTTACACTCGTCACATAAAAATTGAAAAACACTCATGTATTCTTTTAAGTAGGTCACCGATCGTTTTTTTCAAGCCAATGCAGGTCGGGTGGAAAGAATTGGCACAAATTCCGCTGCAGGTCACCCATTCAGTTTCATCGGAAACGCAGTTAGCGTAGCACTTGAACATTGTTAGTAGGTCAAAAAAAAGTGCAGAGTAATCACAAATCACAAAACAGATCAGTTATATATTATTCGTGAGGGCAAAAATTAAATTCGCGAAGGCAAATGAAATTGTTGAATGGGACAACTGGGTCGATTAAAAAAAAACTGATATTGCGGAAAGGGTGGAAAATTAATGCAGAGTAATATGCGAAGCACGTCTTAACTAAAAGGCTGAATGAATTAAACTGTCAAAGAAAAAAGTTCTTTTCCACCAAGACAATGCAAAGGTGCACACATGTGCAGTTGCCATGGCAAAAATCCATGAATTGGGCTATGAATTGCTCCCTCATCCACCCTATTCTCCAGATTTGGCTCCGAGCGACTACTTCTTGTTCCCAAACCTGAAGAAATGGCTTGGTGGAAAAAGATTTGACTCCAATGATGAAGTCATCTCGCAAATAAAGGCCTATTTTGAGGACCTCGACAAATCATTTTTTTTGGAAGGGATAAAAAAATTGGAGAAGCGTTAAACAAAGTTTATAGAGCTCGACTACGTTGAAAAATAAAATTATTTTTTTATCAAAAAATCTGTATTTTATTCCAAAAGTCACGGACTTATTGACCCGCCCTCGTATCTCTGAAATCGGTTGGAAGGGTGAATTCACTTAAACTTGTCTGGGTCCCGGGTCATAACGGGATCACGGGAAATGAGATCTCCGATGAACTTGCTAGACAAGGCTCAAAGGGGGACCTCTCAGGACCTGAACCAGCGATCTATCTGCCTGCGTCCTCGGTCAGGGCTTCCATTGACGGTTGGGTTTCCTATGAACACAATCGCAGTTGGCATGACTCTCCAGGGTGCAGACAGACTAAGCAAATGCTCCCCGACGTCTGTGGGAAATCCGCGGCATTCTTGTTGTCTCTCAACAGAAAAGACTGCAGACAGACTACTGGCGTTCTTATGGGACACTACGCTTTTGCCAAACACCTTATGGTGCTAGGCCTAAGCGACACCACCAACTGCGAAGCCTGTGGAGAAAGCGACGACACTGCGGAACATTTCCTCTGTGACTGTCCTACTTTTGCTCGTATCAGGTGGCAGGTATTTGGGGCGGATATGGTGAGTGCTGTAAACCTAAGCTCCTTATCACTGAAGCGCCTTCTCGTTTTTCTTAGAAAAACGAGTAAATTCCCACAGTAAAATGTGGTGTGTCTGCCTGGTAGTACAATGGACCAGTATTGAGTCTGAGTGCTCCAGTGCAGAAAGTCTCACACACCCGACAAAAAAAAATAAAAAATAAAAAAAGCTACATTAGTTGTCTGCCTAGGAAGACGAAGAAACGTTACATTTCTAAGAATTATTTCGTTAAGTTCCCCAGGATATATCCCATGCTCAGTTCAGGATCGTCATTTCTAAGAACATAAAATCAGAGCGCAATATCCTGTTTTTATTAAAACTCCAACCTGCTCTTTGTAAGCATTTCAACATGTAAATTCCATGAGGTTGGAAGTCAGTTAGAGTCATCAGCATCAAGTTTAGCTAAACCCGTAAAAACCCGATTTCTTTTTATTTACTGACTAGTTTGTACTCGTAGGTATGTTTCACATTTTAAAATGGAATACATAACAACACTGGAAAGTCATCCTTTGGCATATTTTAAAAATAATTTATTTCGAAAGTAACTAAAATATCGAACATTTCATGGATGTCATTCCTAGAAAAAAAAATTTTTGTCGGATCATTGTACCAACATAAATTTTGTAGAGCAATATCCTAAAGGGTGCCATTAATTTTGCAAATAATATCCAACGAAAAAAAAAGAAAAAGAGGGAAAAATAAAAATAAAAACGAGACACTTAAAGTAAACAAAGACATTTCAGTAATTTTCTCCCCCAAAGGAAAATTCTTTGTTGAAATGAAGCGAAAATTCTAATTTTCAACATATTTTGGGTGTTTTTGTTTTTGTTCGTTATTCTAAATCTATATTTGTATAAGCCAAAAACTAAATGGAGCAAGAAAATTTATTTGAAATCAATAAACAACAACAGCGGATCTCTATACAAAAACCGCTCAGCCAAAGCTTTATATTTACGTTAACATTGCCGCAATTACTTTTACGACAGTGAACAACAAAGCATTATCTGCCGTATCCTTTTAAACAACAAAAGATTTTTTTTTGAATATCGATTTTATTCATCATAAAGAGATTAAGAATAAAAACTGGAATAGAGTTTGCATGTCGGTTTTAATAGTCTCAGCAATAATTTATGCTAATAAAGGGTGGTTAAATTGTAAGGGCCGATGTTGAATGTGAACCACACCTAAACGTCAAGTTTTTTTCTGCATTTTATTTGACATTTCTCAATTTCAGACTAACTCAATTTGAACCATGGAAAGATACACAATCGAGCAACGCGTTAAAGTTATTCCGGCTTATTATGAAAATGGGCGTTCAAATCAAAATGCATATCGTGCACTTCGTGATTTTTTCGGTCAATTTAATCGTCCAAATGTGTGTACAATCGGAAAAATCGTGCAAAAATTTGAGCAAACCGGGTCTGTAGGAGATGTGAAAACACCAGTGCATGCTCGTACAGCTCGTACTGCAGAAAATATTGCTGCTGTTCGCGATAGTGTGGCTGAAGAGCCGTCCACCTCAACTCGTCTTCGTGCCCACCAATTGCACCTCTCACGCTCGGCGTTGATGAACATTATGCATAAAGACTTGCATTTACGCGCTTACAAAGTGCAATTGGCTCAAGAACTAAAGCTTCTTGACCGTTTCAAGCGTAGTCAATGGTCAGAATGGTGGCAAGAAATGGCAACAGTGGATCATCAATTTTCGAAGCAAATCATCTTCAGTGATGAGGCACATTTTCACCTCAGTGCATTCGTCAATAAGCAGAATTGCCGCATTTGGGAGAATGATAATCCAAGAGTGATTGTCGACAAACCAATGCACCCACAGAGGGTGACTATTTGGTGCGGTTTATGGGCTGGCGGAATCATCGTATTTTTTCCAAAATGAAGCCGGTCAGGCAGTTACTGTGAATGGTGTTCGCTATCGTGAGATGATAATGAACTTTTTATGGCCCGAATTGGAAGATATGGATGTGGACGATATGTGGTTTCAACAGGACGGTGCCACTTGCCACACAGGTAACGAAACAATGGCTCTTTTGCGCGACAAATTCAATGGTCGTGTTATCTCACGTGGTGGCGATGTCAATTGGCCGCCAAGATCATGTGATTTGACACCGTTGAACTTCTTTCTTTGGGGTTATTTGAAAGAAAAGGTGTACGTCGATAAGCCAGCAACAATTCAAGAGCTAAAGCATGAGATAATTCGGCAAATTAACGGCATAGAACCTCAATTATGCCTCAGCGTCATCGAAAATTTGGACCATCGGATGGAGGTGTGCCGCCGAGGTCACGGCGGCCATTTGGCCGATATTTTGTTCCATACATAATTGAACCATACCAATATTATCATAATAAAAATAAAGGATAATAATTTCCTAAATAATTTGTGTTTTATTCAAAATCAACATCGGCCCTTAAAATTTAACCACCTTTTACAAGTGCATGCAGGTTTTGTTAATGTTATGTATCTACTGTTGAAGAAATTATGGTCACACTATAAAAAATGAAAAACACCGTTTAGGATAGGTAAAAAAACGTAGGCACTAACGCCCCATATAGGACTAACTTCTCCAACCATTTGCTTGTGCGATGTGGAAGGGTCCTACAATATTTGAGGCGAGTTTGACCGACGATATTCGAAGCGGGGACCTTTCGATTAGTAGTGCAACGCACTAACCACTGAGCCCACAAGGTAAGCTGAGGGTAAGGTACTTTTAAAAAGGGTATGCAACCACATACACCACTAGGCACCAAAACGGGTTTATCGCAATGCCTGGAGAGCCAATTGAATCTTAAATTCAGAAGGAAGAACCTCGATTCTTTCCCTAGAAAACATCTAACTTCTATGCAGAATTCGATTATCTTCCTGTAGTTTATGTAATCCAATTCCTCTATTTCCTCGAAGAAGTATTTTCCTAGAAATCTCCTACAATGCCGCTATATTACCTCCCACTCCCACTTATGCTAATGCAGGTGCTTTGTATTTTAAGTTTAATGTACGTAGATACTGCTGACGAAATTATGCTTACTCGTACACTGTAAAAAATTAAAAAATACCTGGCGAAATAATTTTGTTTCATTTCATTTGGTAAATAAAACATAGGGACGGGCTACAGTCCGCTTGGGCGAACTGTTGGATACCCTATTCTTATTCCTATCCCTCATAAGTGGGCGTGACAAAAGTCTAAGTATGGTTAAATTGTTAAGAACGCTCTACATATTTTGTTATATAACATTTAATGGATTTTATCAAAAAAAACGCTCCCTAGCTCAAACTTGGGTGCTTCAATAAAATTGTTTTATTTAATTGTGGGCGTGTCAGTAGGCGGATTTAAAAAAAACTAACACATGAGCATAAAGGGCCCCTAGAGAGTATATATTATAAATTTCAGCTCCCTAGCTCAAACTTTGGATTTTCAAAAAAATTGTTTTATTTATTTGTGGGCGTGTCAGTGGGCGGATTTTGAAAATATTTATACATGAGCTTAAAGGGCCCCTAGAGAGTATATATTATAAATTTCAGCTCCCTAGCTCAAACTTTGGATTTTCAAAAAAATTGTTTTATTTATTTGTGGGCGTGTCAGTGGGCGGATTTTGAAAATATATATACATGAGCTTAAAGGGCCCCTAGAGAGTATATATTATAAATTTCAGCTCCCTAGCTCAAACTTTGGATTTTCAAAAAAATTGTTTTATTTATTTGTGGGCGTGTCAGTGGGCGGATTTTGAAAATATTTATACATGAGCTTAAAGGGCCCCTAGACAGTATATATTAAAAATTTCAGCTCCCTAGCTCAAATTTTGGTTTTTCAATAAAATTGTTTTATTTTTTTGTGGGCGTGGCAGTGGGCGGATTTTGAAAATTTTATATCCCGAGCAGTTTTAGGAGTCATAGATCATATATAAAAAATTTCAGCTTCCTATCTCAAAATTCGATTTTTTCCAAAATTTTGTTTTTTTGAGTTTGTGGGCCTGTGGGCGGATTTCAAAAATTCGTAAACTTGATTATTTCGGGACCCTAGAGAGTATATGGTTAAAATTTCAGCTCTCTAGGTCCAGTTTAAAGGCCTAATTTTTGCCGACGGACGGACGGACGGACGGACGGACATGGCTAGATCGACATTACTATCGATGCTGATCATAAATATTGTAACTTTTAGGGGTCTACGGGCAATATTAAGGTATGTTACAAACTATGCGTCAAAATTAATATACCCCTAGAATAGGGTATAAAAAACACGTTTACTATCATGGAAATTCCATCAAGCGAAGCAATGGAAAAGGCCACAAAAGTCAGCCTAAAAAATATAAATTCACTTTCATACACAATTTGTGTATTTCACTTTTTTACTCTAACTAGTTCTGAAAAAAACAACAGGCAAGCATCCCCAACGAATTGATTATTTTCCATTTTAATTAAAAAATGGTCAATGACCCACGTCCTTCTCCCCAAACGAAAACGTGGCAAAAAATTCACAAAACAAACGCGGTTTCGATTCGACTGTAGAACAACAAAAAAATAACCTGTTTTTCAATGGATGTTTTTCTTCTCTTGTTTAGGATATTTTAACAAAACCCTATATGGAACTTCCATGGAAGAGGGACGTAGGACGTCCTTTCGCTTTCATGCATAATACATAAAAATACCATCAACATCCTTCCTATCATGAGAGAGCGTAGGTAGATTGGTGTATATATGTTATGCCTGCATCCGTGTTGCAAAGCTGCGATGTGTCTCATTCAGTCGGCATCGGCACAACAACCAGACATTTCCACTCAAAAATCCGACATAGCACTTTTATTGCGATGATGGGGTGCACTGCACTGTACAGGGCACACGTATGTATGACTAGGACATGCTTATGTTACATTTTTGCGTTTGAACAAAAAAAAAAATATATTCAAAAACAGCGAAACAAAAACAAACCGAAAACAATGCTGAACAAGTGTGAAATCAGCACAAGCAACGCGCGAATGTCCATGCTGCAGGAACCGGTAGAAACCAACTTTAGTTGGTACATATTTCGTTGGATGCTGGGGAAGCACTTTATTAGCGTGAACGTGGTTGATTAGTGTATACGTGGTGGGTGTTTTTTCTCTGTTTCAGGGACGCTCGAACACCAGCAAACTTAAAAAAGTAACTACGGAGAGTGAAAGCCCCTAGTTGAGCTAGAATGAAGTTAGTGTCTGCTCGTTGGTAAACATAGTCTAAAATCTAGATTACTATTTTGGCGTGACTTGTAGTATTGGAAATAATTCTTAAGTCACGCTACAGCCAATATAAACAACTATTTTAAAAGGCTCGTCCAAATTCTGATTTAGGGGCCAACTTTCGCATTCACGCCCGCGAATAAACGAAAAAATCATTTAAGCCCTTTTAAACAGCACGTTGATTCAACCTTTCTGTGTGTGAAATTGTTTGTCCATTTGTTGCTCGAACCGCTCAAGCGAGTGTGTGGACCTGCAAATATGTTAAAACGAACAAAAAAAAACTTTTTTGTACACTTTCTTAAGAATCTCAAAAATTATGACATTTTTGAGAAGGGCCAATAACTTTTTACTCGATTGTGCGATTCATACAATATTATAGTCAACAATTATTATGTAGGCATCGTAAGATTTCCCAACACACCCACAATGACCTAATCAGTTCATTTTATCTACCTACTTACCAGGGTCCCGACCCGAGAAGTAACTGCCTAAAACACTGGCCACGTTGGCGCGATCCCGGGTACGCTGCTTCCAGTTGTCCATAATAAGCTATTTGGCATCCACGATTGCTTGTTATTAACTCGGAGGTTCGCTCTCCCTGGTTATCTCGAATCTGGGGGCTGGGAGCCGAAGAAGCATTATTTATATGTAGTCTATTCGCTCGATGTGACCGAGCAAATGTAGTCAACGTTTTTTTTAGCTTTTTGAACTACATCTACATCTTGGTTTGGCACACAGAGTTAGCTATTGTATCGTCTCCTCCATTCGCCCTCCTGGTACACATAATTGAATATCTGACGTAGCATATTTCTTTCAAAAGAACCCAATATTAACTGTTTTTGCCTGCTTATTGTCCAGCACTCGGTGTCTAAGGCGAACAGTCAGTCGAAGAGTTTTGAAGAGCTGGTATTCCAGCTTAGCAGTTTGAACCTATTTGTTTTGCCAAGCCGAAATAGCAACAATTCAATGGACTAATTCTTCGTCGGTAGGCCGCCCCGAGTCCAGTTCGTACCTTTTGCACCCCTCCGTCGCGTCGTCGTTGTTGACTCAGTAAGTAATTTCCTAACTCCAGAGTTAATAAATTCCCAATCAATTATTTTCTTGTCAGCAATGTAAATCAATTTGCTGAACGGGAACAGTTCCCTGGGAAAATGTTTTCGCGATTGGCCTGATTTTTTTTTATACTCGTACATGTAGGGTTAATAGGAATTAGTTCAGTAACATTCCATGCAGGAACATTAACATCGTGTGGAAATTTAAAATCAGCAAGCATGTTGATAATTTTTTCCCGAATTAACTTGCAACATACGGATCCGATGGAGGTAAAAACATTGTAATATGTAGATACATATTTCCTCAGTCCCCGAAAGTCGTTTGTCGAAACTCATCCACATCGCTCATCAAGGACAAAATGTTCTGCTGTCGATTTCACGAATGAGGTTTGGAGATTTGGAAAAAATATGTGTTTTCTATTATAAACACTTAACACACCTACGCTGAAGGTATTGATTTACTTTTAAGTTTTATTAATGCATAGAATAAATAGAAAGCAGCTATGGGCGAACCCCATAGGCGTATCAGTAGGGATGCAGTGAAGTGAGGGGGCTAAGATCCCCTTACTCCAGATCATTACGTCGTCGATAACGATAAAGAAGAAATGGTTTTTAAACAAAACACGGGCGCCGATTCCGAGGGGCGCCTCAGATCCCAACCGTTTTAATAGCTAAACTGGAACCGGTTTTGCGGTGACTGTACATGAGTTCTCTCAACGCTCTTCGAAATAACCCCGTTCGATCAAATCGACCAATTAAATTAAAACTGATTCGAAACTCTATCCCGGTTGAAGCTTTAACTGAATTGAGTTTAACAATTGAAGAAATGAGCATACAAAGGAAAGCTCTTAGCAAATAAAAGCGCAATGTTGATTGGGGATTGGAATGCAAGATTGGGCAACTTCCAAAAAACAACTATTAAAATTCCATCTAATTCGGTGATCTCGGTAATCCAACAAAAACTCAGAAGACATCATCTATAACAAAAAAGTTTCTGACATGCTTGAAATACTGCAAACGTATGATTCTGCCAATTTAAATGATTGTACGGATGGGGACAAAGCCATTTAACTTTTGTTGGAGGCCAAGGAAAATCATTCATAGACTTCTGCGCAGTCAATAATGGCTGGATTGAACATATCAAAAAAATCGAAGTACAATATAAAAACGTTTTCAGATCCCATGCCTATTGCAGTGGAATTCTCAAACGAATCTAACAACTTAACTTGCACACGAATTTAAAACTGCACCCGAGGCTTAAATGGGAAAATGAGGAAAGTGTTAAGTATCAACGCGATTTGGACACTTTTGTGCAGTGCATTGGATAATTAAATCTGTCGACGAACTATCTAACCAACTAACAGGGTATATTAGGAGCTCTACATCGACCAGATCCTTAAACTCCAGTTCAATATTCTACGATGAAACGTTAGACGCTATTTTGGTAAAATTCTGTTCTATATCTGGTAACACTTAGCAATAAAATCTTCTCAAATTCGAACGTCCTCCCTCGTTTAAAAAGTCGGTAGTTTTTCCAATTCACAAAAACAATGAACAAAAACATTGGACATCGCAGAAAACCAAAAAGCCAAAATTTATTATAATTACACTCAAAACACAGGCTGATTTTATAATCAAAACATATAACTTATCAGAACTCCAGATTATCCAAAAATTTGCTGTTGTGCGAATTGAGGATTAAAGATTGGTGGTTCGCGAAATGACAAATTATTGGAAATGCATGTGGAGATACGCTGCTTCCTGACAACAGTTGTGGGCAAAACGCCCTTAAGTCGGCCCTAGACTGGTGCAACAGGGACAATCTTTCCATCAACCCCAGAAAGGCTATCATAGTTCTATTTACCAAAAGTAGAAATGTAAACCTAGGTCAAATTTCAATTAAGGGCACAATCGTTGAGTATTCCGAAGAAGTCAAATATCTTGTAGTAATCCTAGACAGAAAGATAATTGGAACTCTCACGTTAACAGAGTTTTGTGGGGCTACCGCCGCATGGCAGAACCAGGGGTATCTCTCCAAAGACCAGTGGATCTATACAATGATAATCAGGCCAGTTTAAAGATATGCTTCTATAGTATGGCCACACAAAAAAAAACAATCGCAAAGCTTAAAAAACCGCTTGCACGCCTAGGTTTCTCAGGAGCTATGCAAACTTGCCCCATAGCTGCTATAGAAGCTATAATAGCGCTAGCACCTCTCCACATATACTTACATAAAGTGGCGATTCGCAGTGCAGCAAATTAAATACAGCTTAATGAAATAAAGCTTAGTGACCACCCGGCACAAATGACTCGCTGAACTTTCAGAACTTGACATGAACTGCGCAGTGACAGGCCGCCTTCGTAAGATCTTCTGCTTTTAATAACGATTCTTAACAAAGATCCTTAATTCAGTAGCAGGGGTTAGCAATAACCTATCAAATAGTAACAACGGCATTAAGTGGTATACGGATGGTTCTAAAAAGGAAACGGGTGTGGGAGCTGGTATATACGGACCAAATTTCAACATGGCACTACCTATGAGAAAAAGCCCCAGCGTATTTCAAGCAAAGCTCCAAGCCATTCAAGAATGCGCCATTCACATTCATACATCTGGCATTAAAGGCGCAAACATCCATATATTCACGGATAGTCAAGCAGCTATAGATCGCACACCATTAACTCCAAATCAGACAAGAACGGTTTTAATACGCTTCAAGCACTTGGCTTGATGAACAAGACCAAACTATGTTGGGTTCCGGCCATGAGGAGTTTGATTAATGAAAAGGTCGACAAATTGGCAAGGAAGGGTTCAGAAACACCATTCACAGGATCGGCAGCAATCGCGTCAATACAAAGCTGGGAACATATGAACTGTATCTTTTATTGGGAAAACATTCAGGTTTTAGACAGGGCAAACAAGCCATTCGGCCCTTCAATATTGATGCCAACAGATGTCTTTATCTAAGTAGCCATGATATCAAAAACTTAGTAGGTTATATCACTGGTCAACACGGTTTACGATACCAGCTAAACGTTTTATCGTTTGTGCACTTGCAATGTTTGGGTAAAGGCAGCATCGGGCGAATAGCGGGTCGTGAGTTGTTGATTCTGTTAGTGGACCAAACAAATTACCGTACGGGCATAACACCTGCGGTAGATTGTTTTGGAAATCTAACGTATATTTTCAATTCACGGCCTATGCTTAGTTAGCGTCGGAGTTGTGTTTTTTTTATGTTTGTTTTTTATAATGTGTAGGAATTTCGTTGTGGATATCAGCAACATTCGTGGGTTGAGAAAGAATTTTTTTTCATTATACGCCCATGTTTTTCACAACAAACCAGCTGTTTTGGCACTTAGTGAAACCCAGGTTAGCGTTGGCTCTGATTTAACAGAGTTTAGTCTACCTGGGTACAACTTAGTGCCTTTATTCTTTGCCCATCGCGGTATCGCCGTTTATATACGTAGTGACGTAGCCTACCAACTTCAGCCTCAATATGGCCAATGTGCCAACCCAGAATTTAATTTCATTTGGCTAAAACTCCATGTCCGTAGGTTATTAATACACTACTGTTTTATTTACAGAAGCCCCAACTTGGACAGACATTCAACTTATAATGAGTTTGATGCCCTGTCCGATTCCATTACAAGAATTGTGACCCTTCATCCTCGTTCTGAAATCGTTATTGCGGGCGATTTCAATATACACAATTCAGGCTGGCTTCGACATTCTGGTCAGACAACACCCGAAGGAAGGTACGTCGAGATCTTTGCTGAGGTAAATAACCTGACTCAGCTTGTAAATGAGCCGACACGAATACCGGACATAAGCAGCCAAACTGCCAACACATTGGACTTGTTTCTTACCTCTCACCCTGATAAATACGCTTTGAACGTATTATCGCCTCTAGGTTCGTCAGACCATTGCATCATATCAGCAAATTTCTCGTACTCCAACCACATAGTTAAAGAACAAACTCCTAAAAGAACCGTATGGCAGTACGAGAAAGCCAATTGGGAAAAATTAAACGGTTTCTTTAAGAGTTTTAACTGGTCGCTGTGCTTCCTCGACAGCGACGTGGATGCTGCTGCTGATATGGTCACAAACATAATTCACCTGGGTATGAAGACTTTTATCCCTAACAGGATTAAAAGTATCAAACCCAAGGTTAACGCGTGGTGTGACTCGAGCTGCAAAGAGGCTATCAGGTTAAAAGAGGTAAGTTTTCGGCTATTCAAAGCCAACCCATCTGAGGAAAGCCGTAAAAAGTTTAAACGAGCCAGAAATGACTGCAATGCCCACATTAATCGTGTCAAATTCTCCTATGACCAAAAGTTGAGGCAAAAAATACTACAAAGTCCCACTGGTAGTAAAAACTTTTGGTCATTTGTTAAAAACATCAAGAATTCGGCCTCGTCATCTATTCCGACACTCATTTACAACGACATTCCAGCTGTCAGCTCTACAGATAAGGCCAATCTGCTTGCTGCTCACTTTGCAGTCAGCTCAACGCTCCCAGATTGTGCTTTGTCTCCCCCTGTACTCGAGCGCGTAGAATTCTCTATGGGACCAATCCACTTTCGCACTCGTACAGTGGCTAGAGTACTTCAAGATCTTGACGTTCACAAATCCGCTGGTCCAGATGGTATTTCCCCTATCGTTCTGAAGAGGTGTTCTTCTTCGCTGGCAAAACCATTGCGTAAGCTTTTCCATCTGTCCTATTCTTCAGGACTCTTCCCGGGAAGATGGAAAACAGCATTTGTCCAGCCTGTACCAAAAAAAGGCGAATCTTCTTCTCCCTCCTCCTACCGACCAATTGCACTTACGTCCCTTCTTTCTAAGGTCATGGAAACGCTGATAAACCGTCAGCTAATGAAATATCTTGAATTGCGAAAACTTCTTAATGACCGGCAGTATGGTTTTCGCAGCAACAGGTCCAGTGGTGATTTGATGACATATCTAACCGAAAAGTGGAACCAATCTCTTCACCAAGGTGGTGAAAGTAAGATCGTTGCGCTTGATATTTCAAAAGCATTTGACAGAGTTTGGCACCAAGCTCTCTTGTCGAAAATGCGTGCATTTGGAATCGATGATACTCTTCTTCAATGGATTAGAAATTACCTTTCGGACCGTTCAATTCAAGTTGTTTTGGACGGCTTCAAGTCTGCAACTCACCAAATAAATGCTGGTGTCCCCCAAGGCTCTGTTCTGTCCCCGACTCTCTTTCTCATTTTTATAAATGATCTACTGTCTGTTACTTCTAATCCAATCCATTCCTTTGCTGATGACAGTACCCTCAGCTTCTCATATTCGTTTCTTGGGTCACGCCCCTCATCTTCGGGTGTGGAACTGGAACGGCAACGTATGTTAAGCTCATTAAATTCCGATCTTAACAGCATAACTCAGTGGGGTAAAACCAATAGAGTGGAATTTAATGCTTCCAAAACTCAATGCTGTCTCCTGTCATTAAAGCAAAACCCACACACACTGCCATTATCTATGAATGGCACTTACATCGCTGAAACCGAAAGACTTTCCATTCTCGGTATGTGTGTTAATGACAACCTTCGTTGGAATGACCACATATTCGATGTTGCCAAGAACGCCGCGAAATGTCTAGGCTTCCTTAAGCGTTGTAAGAAATATTTCACCCCTTCTGATCTGGCTACAATTTATAAGGCGTTTATTCGCCCGAAACTCGAGTACAACGCTCATATCTGGTCCGGTGCACCAATAACTTATTTGGAGCTACTTGACAGGATCCAAAAACGCGCGATAAAACTCATTGGCGACCGAGACATCGCGAGATCGATTGACTCTCTTAGTCATCGTCGTAATGTCTCCTGCCTGTCGTTATTTTATCGTTATTTCCACCATAAGTGCTCAAACGAAATAGCCAGTTGCATTCCTCCCCTTGAACATTTCAACCGCAATACCCGCCATGCAGGGAATGCTCATCAGTTCACCCTCAAGCCTGTGTTCGGACGTACAGTGAAGTTCAAAGAATCTTTCCTCAGCCGTACAACACGAATGTGGAATGCTCTTCCCCGCTCCATTTTTCCTACACATTATAACCTACAGACATTCAAAACCAACGTGCATCGGCATCTCTCCTTTTCCTCTCAACCTAATTTCCTTAACGCCCGCGCTGTGTAGCTAATACATTATAAGGGTCCCAACAAATCCCTTTAGTGCGCGCTAATTATAAAAAAAAAAAAAAAAAAAAAACAAAATAAATATAGTCGACGCTCCAGAGTTGAAGAAGACGAAACAGCTGAATACATGTTGCGCAAATGTGCAGCCCTCAATGGAACTAGGAAGAAGAACTGCCTCAGGGAACAACTGAGTTTCGAAGTTATAAAGAAGTCCTCTGCTGGTAAACTTGTCTGATTTATACAAGAAATCGACTAGCCTAAATATTTTATGGCCCCACTCGGCAATAAAGGTCAAAGTGCCGTTTTTATCGTCTTGGTGAGGCAGAAGCTTTATAAAAAAAAAATAAAAAAAAAAACAACACCAACAACAACCTATATAATCTTAAGGATCACCTCTACCGCATATTACCTGCTAAACTTTTACCTAAACAATACAAAATACTTTCATGACTAATTGAGCTACAAGGAAATATCTCTAATATTCAAACCAAGATGCGAAAGACTCAGCTTAATTGGTTGTCCTTATAACGGAAGCCTCAATCAATTTTGTACAAACTGTAACTTAAAATCAAAAGAGGATTGCTTTCACCTTATAAGTATATGTCCCACAAAGACTGTTAGGTTTGTTGTAAAAACACTATCAGTGCGAGACACTGCAAATTCTAAACGAGCGCTACTGGAAACTGTTAAGCTAATATTTAAAATCCATCCCTAAGCATAGAATGTTACTAGTAACAGAATTTGTGTGATTTTTTAGTTTATTTATCTTAATTTTTTGTCCTTTTTAAAGTTACCGCAATATGTGGATACCTATATATTTGCTAACCAGGCTGACGGGTAAGCCAAAACTTTTAAATTCATACAATAATTGTTAGACTATGACTCATCAATTATAAATACATAAGTGAAGTTTTTACTTACTTACTTACATAGGAAAACGAAAAAGGCGCACACACTCCCTGATTCGTAAAACTCATTTTCAATCCGATCACAGAAAGTGTTGTGATCGGATTAAGTTAATCCTATTTTGATTCGATTTGCCTTTTATAATCCGCCATTATGCTGTTAAAAATTTGCTCAGAGAAGCAATTTTAAAAATGCTGCTCAATAGAGTACTTCGCGACAACGTCAGTGGCAAATGAAAAACAAAAGACTTACAGCTGAATAAAATTATTGAAAGCTTTGGCGAATTTGTATGACGGGGAACGAGTTTTGGTCGAATATTTCGTAAGAAGTTTATAAAAAAGCGAATTTTAACTACTTAAACGTTAACAGTATAATAGGATTGTGTACAAAATATAAAAGGAAAACCGTGAGAACCGCGTTGTTGTGGCAAACAAATATATTTCTTTGGAAATAAATTAAGTTGAACAATTTTCTATACAGACATTTTACACTGGTAAATACAAACGAACAAAAACAGTTAATTAATAACGATAAAAAATTATTAAAAAAAAAGTAAAAATGCCTGTAAATTGCTGCATCAAGACCTTCTCAAGCCTTTTTGGTCAACATGTTAACTGTTTTTTTTGCCTTACCATACTTTTTCATGTTTTTTGCACTCTTGCATCAGTGTCATTTTCACCAGAAGAGGGAAGGGGATCACTGAAAAAGGGAGAACTTTGCAGGTTAGCTTCGCTGTTTCGCGATCTTAAAGCTAATTAGCTTGCTTAAAAGTTCTCCAAATCTTGTTTCGACCAGTAGACTCGTCGATTTCCTTGAGCTAAAAGACTGCGTATAGTAGTGGCACCAGTATCCGAACACTTAATGGCGATTCGGAAAAAAAACCGCTGTCAAAATGTATGTTTGGGAGAAAAATTATTAAAATAAATTGAATATGATAGATGAAACTTTATTTTTTTACAACAAAATAAACTTGTGCCGATGAATACAAGCATTTAAGAAAAAAAAAAAAAAAAACTGAAAGATGATACTTTTTGCCAGTAGTCGAACATGTGTTTCCTTATTCCGAACATCTAGTTTCCTGGTTTTCGAACACAAGTATTTGAGACAATATCTGAAGTTTTTCTTAAACAAATTTATTTTAACATTGATTTAAAACATATTGACGGGCTACAGTCCGCTTGGGCGAACTGTTGGATACCCTTTTCTTATTCCTATCAGACACCTAGAGAGTCTATATTATAAATTTCAGCTCCCTAGCTCAAACTTTGGTTTTTCAAAAAAAAGTGTTTACTAAATTGTGGGCGTGTCTGTGGGCAGATTTTGAAAATATTTACACATGACCATGAAGGGCCCCTAGAGAGTATATATTATAAGACAATATCTGACAATATCTCCCGAGCAGTTTTAAGAGTCAAAGATCATATATAAAAAATTTCAGCTTTCTAGCTCAAAATTCGATTGTTTTGAAAAATTAGTTTTTTTGAGTTTGTGGGCGGATTTCAAAAAGTCTTAAACTTGATTATTTCGGGACCCTAGAGAGTATATCGTTAACATTTCAGCTCTCTAGGTCCAGTTTAAAGGCCTAATTTTTGCCGACGGACGGACGGACATGGCTAGATCGACATTACTATCGATGCTGATCATAAATATAGTAACTTTTAGGGGTCTACGAGCAATATTAAGGTATGTTACAAACTATGCGTCAAAATTAATATACCCTTAGAATAGGGTATACAAATTTTGTAAAAAGATAAAAAATGCATACTAATTCTAAATTTAAGAACAAAAATTGCACAAGAACTCCTTTTTTTTTTATAATTTGCTTACGGTAAAGGGATTTTTTTTCTGTTGTTACAGTACCCTTATAATGCTAAGAATACAGTGTAAGCTACTTGGTATTAGAAAGAATAGAGAGATAGGAAAGAAGTGTTTGGGTGCAGTTGTAGGGTTTTTCTCCACGGGTGGTGTCTACGTTTAGAGCTTCATCAAAGGATTTTGTACAAAGTTTGATGCAACCTAAGTGATATGTTTTTCAATTGATCATCTTCTGCATCAGTATTTAGCTCATCTTCGCATGCACCGCATTTTTGTTTTTGGTTTAACTTTCTCACATTTATCGTTTTTCTAGCTTTTTTACTATATTATTATATTTATTCAATGTCTCAATCTCTTATTTGCATCAATTTCTTTAGTTCTTCTTTCCTTGGGTTCGGCTATATTTTTATGGAATTCCATCCACTTTAGAGACGAAATCGACATTGGTGGTCTATGTATTTTCTGGAAGAATTTTGATTCCCTTTCGAATTGACTCCTCTGTTACTATTGCTCTTGCCTTACATACGGTCTCTGAAGCTTTCATAGATAGCTCCTTGTGATGCTTTAAGAAGCCATAAAAAAAACTTTTTTCTAGGCCTTCCGTTTTTAAAAGTTTTTCGTCTTGAACAATTTTTTGAACCACGTCCAGGAGCTCATTGGGTTTTTGTGGGAAACCACATTTTGCTATATTCACAAACCACTCCACAACCATATTTTCTTCACGATCTGTAAGGACAGTTGCAGAACCTTTCCTTGTTACCTCGTCTTGCACTTTTCCTTTAATCATGTCGTGAAGGGTTGTGATTGGGACTCCAAACTCTCTACTTGCTTTTCTTATACCCATAGCATTGGTTCTTATTGCCCTCAATGCAACTACCAGGGAAGAGTTATCGTATTTTTTGAGGTTTTTACTATCTACCTAATAATGTATCAATTGTAAGATAACTTGTATAATCTGGAAGAAGTTTTAATATGTTCGGACATAGGATACAAATATCACTGTAGTTTCCTTTACCCGAACACTAAAGAATATGGTGTTCGCTTACTGGAGAATTGATTCATTGGGCCATTTTCATATTAAATACAGAAGAGAATTTATTTTTCCCCAATAATTACTCTCAAAATGCTAAAAAATATAAATCGCGCTGTTGCCTAATTCCGAACACTAGTGTTCGGGAAAGGAAATTCGTAGCATTTAGTTTCCTCTGGCCGAACAGTTAAAAACATTAACAAATTAAACAAATTTTGGACTAATCAGTGCAAATTATAATAATTATATATCTCGACTAAGAAATAAAAATTTTTAAGCGAACTTACACGTTATATTTGCCCAATTAAACACTATTTTCCTTGAGCACTTTAACTATTTTTTTTTCTGAAGCGCTAAGTCGTCTGCACATGCGAGAACCTTGCAACGAACGGACGACTGTTTGAATTAGAAATAGTAAATGTATGAGTAAGACATCGCGTACATGTATAGAGAAAAGCATACAGATTTATTTCCTTCCGTTTTTTTACCCAGAGCAAGAAAAATAACGTTATTTTAACGATTTTCAGTAAAAGTGTCCGACTACTGGAGCTGTTCGGAAATAGGTGCCACTACCCTAGGCCCTCTTCTCTCCACTAAGGATATCTTCTTTTGGCCCAATTTGTTTTGTAATTGAAAGATTATAATAATGTAAAAAAAATTCAGGCAGATGCACAAATATAGCTTTATAAATTGTGCGTTTAAAAAACGTATTCGATCACAGATCACCCTGAATTGTTATCAACCCATGTAAGTAAACGACTTACATTACTCACTGTCACAATCCATTTAAAATCCCCATAACAATCTGCATAACACAATGCACTAGAAATTATTCAAACAGAACAGACAAAATAACAAGCTCAACATCGGCATTATACAGAACACATCCAACCAATAAAGGTACAAGGTGGCGCAAAAGTTGTTACCCGATGTTCTTTCGCTGTAATTTTTTTTATGAATGAAAAACTTTGGTTCTGCTTTTGGATTATGTTAATTGGTGTCTTAAGTTTTTTCTGTATAGTTAACTTCACAAATGTCAAAGTAGAATTTACATTTGCCGCCATTTGCAAAAATTATAGCTTCTTCCGATAGGATGATGACTTTTGCGCCACCTTGTAAAATTACAACTAGCTGGCAACAATTTATCGGTATACGCACTTCAATTTACTTAGATTATTGTGCCGCCCATGCAATGTACCTACACACGGCACATATCAAGACAAACTAAAGAAGAATGCAAAAAAAGAGAACTAAAAAAAATGCAGAAAATGAAGAAAGTACAAAAAAAAACAACAACCTCTAAGAAGTCATTAACTCCTGTCGAATGGATAAGCATGGTCTGACGCGCTATAGCTATAACTATAGTAAAGTACAGAGTCTAAAAATAAATGCAACAACAGGTGTGCGGAGTTGATTCATTCCCTCCTGGTATGCCGGATTGGAACTTGCAATTTTATAAAGTTGAGTTTTTTTTTTTAATAAACTAAAGTTGGTCATAAGTAGGCGGGAATAATTGCACGTAGACACAATTAAGCTTTAATTATTATCCGGATAGGTAGAGCGGTATGGTTTGGCAAGGAATCTAGAGCTGGTATTCTTTTGACTTGATAAGAGTGCCGCTGGCAATGAAAAGACGTTAAGCTACGTCTGAAAAAATTATGGATGGCACACTTAAGTTCGTGTATTCTACGTTCCGAGTGGGTTGGAAATAAACATATTTTTATACATTTTAGTGATCTCAAAAACTGAGTTTATTTGAAGGTAAATCATTTCAGTTGCAAACCTACCCGATGTGGTTGCATATTCGATGTCAACTATAGGTCATAAATTTAACGAACTGCACGCATTTGAATACTGTCGAGTATTTCAAGAGACCGCTTGATTTAGCTTTTTGGATTACATCCAGATCTTGGTAGAGCTCAGAGTTAGCAGTTGTATCTTCTATTCCGACCGCAAAGTCGAACCTCACTATTACCGGTTCTTAAGAGAAGATCTGATATGGGGTGACTGAAACAATCGAACACAAGTCTACAAATCAAGGTTTTGGAGGGTGATTGGACATCAACTTACCTTACACTACAGTCGATTTTTTTTTTGAAAATGTAAGCGCACTAAAGGGATTTTTTATTACCCTTATAATGTCATATTTATACAGGAAATTAGTCTTAGAAGATAGGACAGCTACCGATGCACGTTGGTTTTGAATGTTTGCAGTTTATAATGTGAAGGAAAAATGGAGCGGGGAAGAGCATTCCACATTCGTGTTGTACGGCTAAGGAATGATTCTTGGTATTTTACTGTACGTCCGAATGTAGGCATAAGGGAGCTTTTTCGTTCGAGCACTTATGGTGTTTCGATAAAATAACGGGAGACAGGAGACATTGCGACTGTGACTAAGAGAGTCAAGCGGTCCCGCCATGTTACGGTCACCAATGAGTTTTATCGTGCGTTTTTGGGTCCTGTCATGTAGACCAAATAAGTTATTGGTGCACCAGACCAGATATGAGCGTTGTTCTCAAGTTTCGGGCGGATCAGCCAGTTATAAATCGTAGCCAGATCAGAGGTGGTGAAATAATTCTTGCATCGCTTAAGGAAGCGTAGGCAGCGTTCTTGGCGACATCGAATATGTGCTCATTATAACGAACGTTGTCATTAACACACAAACCGAGAATGGAAAGCCGTTCGGTTTTTGCGATGCAAGTGCCATTCATGGACAAGGCAGGGTGTTTGGGTTTTGCTTTAATGACAGGAGGCAGCATTGCGTTTTGGAAGCATTGAATTCCACCCTATTAGTTATACACACCTGAAGTTATGCTGTAATCGGAATTTGAGCTTAACATTAGTTGCCCTTCCAGTTTCACACTCGAAGATGAGTGGCGTGAACAATGAAACGCATATGAGTCGCTGTGGGAAACTGTCATCAGCGAACAGACAGTATATAATTTAGAAAAAATGAGAAACAGAGCCTTGTGGAACACCAGCATTTATTTAGTGAGTTGCAGACTTGAAACTATCCAAAACAACTTGCATTGAAAGGTAATTTCTAATCCATTGAAGAAAAGAGTCAGCGATTCCAAAAGCACGCGTTTTCGACAAAAGAGCTTGGTGCCCAACTCTGTCAAATGCCATAGAATTATCAAGCGCAACGACTTACTCCCCTGGTGAAGATATTGGTTCCACTTTGCGTTTAGACAAGTTGTCAAATCACCATTTTTGTCTCGTTTGAACTTGTTTCGGGTTTCCTCAGATGGGTTGGCCTTATAAGACAGGTCGAGACACACCACACACCTTCGGTTTGATACTTTTTATCCTGTTAGGAATGAAAGATCTCATGCCTATGTGTATTCTGTTTGTTACCATCTCAGTAGCAGCATTTACGTCACTGTCGAGGAAGCACAGCGACCAGTTAAAACTCTTAAAGAACCCGTTAATTCTTCCCAATTGACGCCGTACGGCAATTCGTTCTTTAACTATTTGGTTGGAGTACGAAAAATAAACTGATATGATACAATAGTCTGACGGATGCATTCAAGCACAGCCGGACCTCGAAACCCTGGGGGTATGGCTGAGGGGGAACCCCATAGTGCTTCCCGAGTCCACTAAAAGGAGAATAGTTCGAGGTGACTACTTTCTGTTCTATTGCAAGAGTGACGAGTGGCGATCCCCAGATCGCTACTTGATTCCATGGAAGGAGATCGGAGTGAGCACCGCACAATCGAACTTTGAACTATCATCGGTTGACTGAAGCAGACGAACCCTTTCCTTTCGCATAATATTTAGTCCAAATTTGTTTGGAGGATGCATATTGCATTTGTACCGATGTCGTTCAATTTTATGTTTCATGTTTTCAGAAAGCTGTTGCCCGGTTCCTTGTTTGGCTAGTTTATCCGCCTTGCAATTCCCCGGAATGTCGCTGTGACCGGGAACCCAGCACACCGAGTTGTCAAATCTGTTGAACCTCCCCCGATGATATTTACATCACAGTCAAAGCTATCTCTAGTTAAAAACATAGGGACGGGCTACAGTCCGCTTGGGCGAACTGTTGGATACTCTATTCTTATTCCTATCCCTCATAAGTGGGCGTGACAAAAGTCTAAGTATGGTTGAATTGTTAAGAACGCTCTACATATTTTGTTATATAACATTTAAAGGATTTTATCAAAAAAAACGCTCCCTAGCTCAAACTTGGGTGTTTCAATAAAATTGTTTTATTTAATTGTGGGCGTGTCAGTAGGCGAATTTAAAAAAAATTAACACATGAGCATAAAGGGCCCCTAGAGAGTATATATTATAAATTTCAGCTCCCTAGCTCACTTTGAAATTTCAAAAAAAAAAAAAAAAAAAAAATTGTGGGCGTGCCAGTGGGCGGATTTTGAAAATATTTACACATGAGCATAAAGGGCCCATAGAGAGTATATATTATAAATTTCAGCTCCCTAGCTCAAATTTTGGTTTTTCAATAAAATTGTTTTATTTTTTTGTGGGCGTGGCAGTGGGCGGATTTTGAAAATTTTATATCCCGAGCAGTTTTAGGAGTCATAGATCATATATAAAAAATTTCAGCTTCCTAGCTCAAAATTCGATTTTTTCCAAAATTTTGTTTTTTTGAGTTTGTGGGCGGATTTCAAAAATTCGTAAACTTGATTATTTCGGGACCCTAGAGAGTATATGGTTAAAATTTCAGCTCTCTAGGTCCAGTTTAAAGGCCTAATTTTTGCCGACGGACGGACGGACGGACGGACGGACGGACGGACATGGCTAGATCGACATTACTATCGATGCTGATAATAAATATAGTAACTTTTAGGGGTCTACGGGCAATATTAAGGTATGTTACAAACTATGCGTCAAAATTAATATACCCCTAGAATAGGGTATAAAAAGGTGGCTTGTTGTACAACTAGCACTGGAGTTTAGATGACCTTGCAAGACGTGTTCAGGACTGGCTCTGGCCAGACTTTGAGCTTAGAAAGGAAAGCAGTCGAATCTTCACGGATGGCTCCCAAACCGATCAAGAATCTGGTGCTGATGTTTTCATGGAGAGCGCTAATATTAGAGGTTACTTCTCGTTAGGCAAACATGCGCCAGTCTTCCAAACAGAGACTTATGCTATCCTAATAGCTATGGGCTATGTTGTAAAGAACAAATGGAGCGGACGAAGTATCAGCGTCTGTAGCGACAGTCAGGCTGCGCTCAAGGCTTTGCTCAACCTATTAAGCACCTCCACAATAGTTGTTGAACGCAAAGATCTCTCTGAATTCTCCAAATATTTCAGACATTCAGATGAATGAAATATTGATTCCCAAGTGCGAAAAGTTCGAATATCTGCGTTCTATGATTAATATAGCAAAGCAACCTGTGATTACAACTTCAATCATCGGGTAAGCGTAGGGGGTGAAGTGGCGGTATACATTCGACAATGTTGGACACCGTGCAAAAAGTATGAGGGCAAATAAATGATAGCTTAAGATGAAGACGCTTCGCATGACAGCGAAGAAGCTTCCTCAAGATCTGAGGAAGCCTTCACAACAAAGAACCTTTAAATCAAAGAAAATGAAGCGCGAGCTGCTCAGTTGGTACTTTCACATTCAAAGGAGAATCCTACAAACCCCGTCAAAAAGGCAATATATAGGCAATCAACGTTCCTATACAATCCTCACTGACGAAGTGATTCGAAGTCGGGAGGCCTGCCGATACTTTTTGAGTTCAAACCGGCCAACCCCACAGGCGGACCAGTTGGGATGCAAGTGGGAGGGTTATGATCCCTTTAGTTTAGATCGCAACCTCGTCCATAAAGAAAAATTGATGCAATTAGTTGCGGAGCGAAAGGAGATCGCAGATAAAGTTAGGATGGACGAGTCTGTTACACATTTTTAAGGTGTCTGCTCATATGTTGACTGTTGAAAACATTGGCTTTCTTTCACGATGAGATAGACGACGACAAAGATTCAAGTATTTAATTACCAAAAGCATCAGGTCATAACAAAGTTGACGAGTTAAAAGACGCTTTAATAAAAGTCAAATTTGTTTATTTTTTTGTGAACAACTCCCCAGATAATTGCCTTGAGAGTTTTCTGATTTATTTAGGCACTGAACTCTCCGTCCCCGCTTCTTTGAATGAAAGTTTTGAAGTCTGACATTTTTGGTTAGCAATGCGGGTTACGCAGCTAAGCGAGGGAGTACATATTACGTTATCCGGGTATTACGTACACATATAGGTTTTCAAACCACTTCCTCTCGTTTTATCCAATCTTATCGCTCTGAAATTTATCACGCCAAAGGACCAGTATACAAGAAAAAATTAAAAGATATAAATATATAGACATTTCAACACCCACCACTGCGCTCGAGTTTAATACATACGTATATACATAAATATATATGTAGGTATATCTAAGCAAGTTTGTGAATGCAAATCTAATCAAAATTTCAATTTTCAGGCTTTGAAATGAAAATCTAATTCTCCTTGTAAATTATGCGCAACGCAGGCAACATCATAAGGATGAGAATCGGGAGGCAGGAGAAACAACATCGGCAACAAGGCAATGGCAGCCATTTTCCTCGTCGTTGATAGCCATCGTAATTTCGTTATAAGATTCATTTTACATCAAATTTCCAGCGATTATTTTGTTTAAATTTATTAAAGTCACTGAAGAACGGTTTGATTAAATTATACAAAATTACGTATGCATCTTTTTTTTTAAATTTATTTTCTCGTGAATTACTTGATTATTGTCGTTTTTTCTCTTCAATTAAGGACTTCCAATGACGCATACTTTGCGAAATTCCTTTTTCCAATTCAAACGTATACATATGTATGTATATCTCTGTTTTATTTATTTTCTTGATTTCTATTCGTATTCATTTTATTTTCATGTTAAAGCTGTCTTGGGTACTGAAAGAAGATGCATCTCAGTACTTAAAAAGAAAAAGAAAAGAAAAACAACAACAAACTCATCATGGTCAATCTGATTTATTGTTCGCAAGCGTTCAACGTTTAAGGGTCATGGTCATTTAAAATCACTTCGACTCTACAAGATGGGGCCTATAGGTAGGTATCTACGACGAGTAAGCTCACAAATATATACGTGAATAAATACTCCTTTTTGCCCTTTTTCGGATTTATTTTTAACGTTTTGTTGGCCTTTTTGCAGTTGAAAGATTCTTGTTTTGCGAATCTGATAGCAAAATGGAAAAAAAAACAAAAAAACTTTTTTACGAGCGATCAACCCTTTTGGTAGAAAGGTGGTTTCATTTTTTATTGGACTTTAGAGGCAATATACTCCCCCCCCCACATTGTAGATAATAAATTAATTAATCTCTGAAGTATTTTTTTTAGATCTTCCAGGTGTAGTAATCTAAGGAAATTGTTACAATGTTCGTTGGAAAATGGATAAAAGTTGGAATGGATGCTGCAAAAGTTTTGACGAAGATGTTGTGTTGTACTAATCAAGATTTAAAATGCACATTAAAAGTGAAGTTAATTGGTGTAGTAGTTTGAAAGGTATCCCATTTAATAAGAACACCTAGAATCACTGTTTGTATTCGAGCAAAGTAGGTAGGTACGTCTACCTATCTACTTGCAACATTTCTTTTTTTAATTGGTTTTTAACTGCTGTAGTTTGTAGAAGTTTGATAGGTAATGACGAAACAAGTTACGGCCAAGTAAGTTTTAACGTTATATTGACGGAGTTATGTTTATATATCCAAGCTAGAAGGTAGTTGCGAGATTCATTTTCGAGAGTTTCGTTTTGTACAAAGTTGTTAAATCTAATTAATCAATCTTAAAAAGTTTTTTTATAATTGGCTGCCCCCGCCCGGCTTAGGCTTAGCCCGTGCCGAAGACCCCTTATGTTGGTGTAGAAACAAGGAGTTTTATGATTATTTGTCCTTACGATTAGTAGGATGGTGTCATTTAGTGTAGTATATTTCTGTATACAATGTTAAAGGATACTTTTAAGCAGCCTACATACGGTTCACCTTTCAATCATGCCATGTTCACCAATCATGAGAAGAAGACCACCAAGGGTCTCAGCAGGCACAGACGTCTTAGGCCACAGAAGACTAAAAAGACGGCGTCCTTTTACGGACTTATAAACGGCACCACCCCGATGTAATACCTACCAAAGCGGTTACAGGGTGGCTTGTAGACCGTAGTTAGTCCGCCTACCACTTGGACGGTACATCACGTATTCACTCCTTAAAAAAAAAATCACCAATCATACTTTCAGGGGTTTGGTCCTGGGCCTAATAAGTTGTTATGGAAAACGCGAGCTTCAAAAAAAAAATGCTTCTGTTTAAATACGAATTGTAAGTTATTCGGAATTATAGGAATTCTAGGGATTAATACGTCTTAGCATTTGGCGATACCGGTGGCCTTAATAACATTTCTTCCCAACTCTGTGATGCGTAGTGTGGTGGCAGTGCATAATCTTGGGGCATAAAGGGCGCAGAAGCGCAGAGGTTAGTGTGTTGGAATACTAATCTTAAGGTCTCAGGTTCAAATCCCGCCGGGATCAAGTAACACCTTGAAGTTTTGTCTACTGCCCCACCTCCTGCGAACGTCTGACAAACATCATAAAATATCATAAATATTATTGTCATGAGAAGTTTCTCAAATTCGCCTTTCGGAGTCGGCTCCATTCCATTTCGCACAAACAAATGGTTGGAGAAGCAGAGTTTTAGAGCACGTATGGCCCGTTAATGCCTAATTTGTTTGTGGGATGGTACACCCAATAGCACCCGATAGATATGCAGTACTGTCGTCACTGGTCATCACGATGTCTAACGATAAATATACTTGTCGTTCGCATATATCTATTTTATTGACAGAGTCTTTCTAAGGCGACAGTATTACCCTCTCATATATCAAGTTTTCTTTAATAATGCTATCCTGTAAATTTGGGAAGGCGAGTGCAATGATTTCATCTTCTGCGCTGACTATACATATTACAAAAAAACATTTGTTAATAAAATTTTTCTCTCTACATCTGTTTTCAAGCCCCTCTTCAATAAGCAGCGACCTACGGATCATTGTTATCTATTTGTTTTTTCAACTCTATGCGCGATGTCTTCTGAAAAGGCTTCTTTATATTTATCTCACAACTGAAGAGGATTGGACAATCCGCAAGCGCTTATTAAAATAGCAAATATCGATGTTGGCGTCGAGCGACACAATACGATTTCCTCTATTGTAATGGTTATTGTCTTTTGTCGCGACTGTTTCTTCATTAAAGAACGGGAACAATCCTTTTTGAATATGTTTGCATTTGATAAATGAAAATCTGCTCCTATATCTGATGAAGCTCACTCAATTTCGTTCTCGATTGAGCAGAAATCTGAGTAAGAAAAATAATGATTTCGTCAAAAACGTGGGCGTGCCAAACAAAAACAATCTATGTTTATTTTCATTGATTTCTTCTTCTTTTTTTTAAATAGTGGGCGTGTGAGTGGGCGGATTTAAATACAAAAAATAGCCGATTCTGGCATCAGAAGAAACCTTCAATAAAATTTTATCGCAATCCGTTCAGTCGTTTTTGTGTGATTGAGCGACAAGCATACAACCTCTTACAGTCATTATATGAGTAGGAAGTAGTAATATAGAATTCCACTAAGCCAACTTGTCATTTCAAGAAAATTCGAGTAAGAGGTTGATACTTTTTAAGCATCACAAAGTAATTGAACTGTTTTATTATCAAACGGGAGCAGTTGAACCCCTGAAAAAGCTGTTTTTGAAATGATCTCATTCAGCGAAGGGAAAGAGTGTTGACATTTTTGACTAGCATGAAGATGTTGAGATAAAACACGGATGAAATAGAATAATTTGAAAATGTTGTAGAAAGAATCCCAATACAGGGGAAAATGAAGTCGGTTTGAAACGTCGGACATTGGTAGGAAAATTGTTAATTATCCCCAACGAAATAACTATAAAAATAGGCGGGTAGCACAAAATTGCAAATATTTCCATTATTAAAATTCGCAAGGTTTATTTGAAAGTCAGTGCTGCTCACTTTGCAGTCAGCTCATCGCTCCCAGATTGTGTTTTGTCTCCATCTGTACTCCAGCGCGTAGAATAATCCATGGGACCAATCGACTTCCGCAGTCGTACAGTGACTAGAGTACTTCAAGATCTTGACGTTCACAAATCCGCTGGTCCAGATGGTATTTCCCCTATCGTTCTGAAGAGGAGTTCTTCCTCGCTGGAAAAACTATTGCGCAAGCTTTTCCATCTATCCTTTTCTTCAGGGCTCTTCCCGAGAAGATGGAAAACAGCATTTGTCCAGCCTGTCCCCAAAAAAGGCGTCCTCCTACACCAATTGCAATAATTTCCCTTCTTTCCAAGGTCATGGAAACGCTGATAAACCGTCAGCTCATGAAATATCTTGAATCAAAAAAACTTGTTAATCACCGTCAGTACGGTTTTCGCAGCAACAGGTCCAGTGGTGATTTGATGACATATCTAACCGAAAAGTGGAACCAGTCTCTTCACCAATGTGGTGAAAGTAAGATCGTTGCGCTTGATATTTCAAAGACATTTGACAGAGTTTGGCACCAAGCTCTCTTGTCGAAAATGCGTGCATTTGGAATCGATGATACCTTTCTTCAATCGATTAGAAATTACCTTTCAAGTTGTTTTGGGCGGCTTTCAAGTCTGCAACTTACCGAATAAATGCTGGTGTTCCAAAAGGCTCGGTTTATCTCCGACTCTTTCTAATTTTTATAAATTATTTTCTGTCTATTACCACTCTTTTTCTGATGACAGTACAGATCAACGGGTCGTTAAAAGGAAGATTAATATTGAATTACATTTATGAATAAAAAGAGCAAAAACGTGTCTAAATTGGAGAAAAGGAGGCAGGCCTCAAAAATACTGAAACTCATAGGTGAAACAGTCAAGAAGCGGCGCAGTTAAGGATGAACTTTGTTTATTTTAAAGGTCGATTGGTGATATCATTCGTCTTATCAATACAATAACTTTGACATTAGAATCGGGCAAGGAGTCTTCTCAATTTTCTGTTTCAGTTTCATATAGATTCCCAAGTTGTCGTCGCGTCGGTGGGAAATGGCTGAATAAGCACATAAATAAGGTTATTTTCTGCCTTCTTCTTGTCTGCTGCAACTGAAAACAGCTGTATAGTTTTAGCCCAACGTAAGCTCCCTTCTATTACTTATCGCTCAGCACTAGGCGCCATAAAGCCTCAGAATAGGCAGGATTAAGGTTCGATAAAGCATGCATGACAGGAGGTTTGAACTCATTTGTTTTGCCAAACTGAAGTAGCAGCGGTTTCCTAAGGTAATTCTCCGCCGGATCGCCACTAAGGTGTCATTTGTTGAGTTAATGTTTACTCCAAGGTAGATGTACTTTTTAACAACGTAGTAGTTATTGCTTTCAACAGTAAGTTTTGCCCTAGGCGGTAAAAAAATGTGTCTTTTCTCCAATCGCCTTAAAAGCCTCTACCATGGCTTGCTGGGAGCGACCGATGGTGTCGAATGAAGAAACTGAAGATAGTGCGTTCCGTTTTGATACCATCCCTGTGTGCTATTTTTGTAAGAACAATATTAAAGAAGTCACATGACAGCGTATCTCCTTGCCGAAATCCGGTGTAAGTTTGGAATAATTCGGAACAGGTGCTTCCAAACTGCACATCACACTGCGTGTTTTCAAGCGTCACGCGACACGGCTGGATCAGTTTAGCCAGGATCCCGCCATGTAGAGCTCCTGATGATAATTGCTATCATATGCTGGAAAAGATGGTGGGTCTCGACTTTAAATTCGTTGGTCTATTCCAAGATTTGCCTCAGTGTGAAAATTGAGTCTATTGTCGATCTGCGGTCCCGGAAGCAAGACTGGTACGTGTTGATTAGTGTGCTGCAGAACGGCGTTTACACAGATAGGACCTTCTTTGCGACATTTAGCGTTAACGAATGACAAATCAAGTTTCTGTTGTCAACAAGAAGGGACAGCCGACATCTACGCATTGGGCAGAAAGTCACAATACCTAGACAACAATAACTTTGTGGTAGTAAGGGGACTTTGATTTCCAAGGCTCTGCTATCACATCTGAACACAAAACAAAATTTGCGGTTCACATCTAGTTTCATGAACAGCTGAATGGACCACTAGTCGATATAATTTGTGTTGCCAGAACAAGGTCACGTATTTCACCTAACTCATCTTTCAACATGAATAGCGTCTCAGGAAGGCATAAAACATAAAACGCAAAGATAGTAGCTGTGCAAATATGTGGGTTCGCTCATTCTGTTCCGGATAATTCGACAGCTGTTTCGAGTCGTATAATGGTTCCGCTGTTTCAGCCTGAGCGACTCTTCCAGGTGTAGTAATTTACAAAATATGAAGGCGCATGTTTCGACCTCTAATTGGGTCCTATCTGTGAAGCTTTCTTAAATATTTTCAGAACTTTGCATGCGTCAATGGTTACTGGCGACAAAGGCTACTGCGAAGAAATTTAATTGGTAATTGAATTAATATGTTCCAGGCTAATTATTCAGTAGATGAATGCAAATAGATTCCTTTGCCAGTAACTTCCAAATATATGCCATTATCGTATACGCTTTCTTATTTAATTGCTCGTCAGACACCATACTTTTTCCTAAAGGACACATTTAGACCATGTTTTTTTTATTATTGTTTATGAAACATCAAATTGCAAATTATAGCCAGCTAATTATTTCTACAAGAACTGAAAAACTCCCTTTTCGTTATGCGAGGATGCGATGATTCAAAAGAAGAATTAAATTAACGAGAAGGGAATGTAATTATTTTTAATTATCGTCTAGATGCAGATGCATAACGTGGTAGTGCGTTGCTCCACAACCCAACCCCTTCATTTAGCCGCAACGCAGCTCCCCTCATTTCTCAAATGTGTCCACATACGTTTTTCGTTTGGCAAGAAGGCTGATGAAAATGTGGTTTTGCAATTACGAGTCAATTTTTTGCAGAAAAGTTTGCCTAAAAAACACATTTCACATGAAGAAAACTCTTTGATTTATCGAAACGTAATTCTCAAGCGGTGCGGCGCACAATATAATACCAGCCATGTATTCGTTAATGGTTCGATTTAACGGCTTTTATTTTTTCATTTCATTTCATTATTTTATGTTGTATTTGGGGGTTTTAGCTTCTTTTTTTTGCAAGCAACTCCCTCTATTATATGTCACTGTATGTGTGTTATATTATTCCGAGTTTTGTCTTCTTTTATTTTTTAACATATATCCAGTTTTGTCTCTGTCTATATTATAAAAAGCATTTTCTTTCTTTATTTTGGTGTGTTGTTGTAGGTTGGCTATTTTCTGCAGATTGTTTTTTGTTCGTGGTTTGTTTTTGTTTTTAATTCAATTTCAGTCTCGGGAATATAATTTCGAAAATGCAACGAGCGCACTCACGAATAAGGGCGGATACCAAACCCATAAATAACAACGAAAATGATAAATTGCAAAATGTTCATAATTATGCAATTAAAGTTCGACTCGTTTCAGTGGTAAATATAACGCGGGCGATGGTATAAAAACATTATTTATGGATATACATATACACATACGAACACGATTGCTCCTTGTCTGTATTTATTTGCTGTATCTGCAAGACACTGTCGAGTTTTACCCATGGTAGTTTGCGAGTTTTTTTTTTCGTTGCGTAGTTCATAATGGCGAAATGGCAAAATTAAGTGAAGTTTATTCAATAATAAAGTGCTGTTATAGTGGGCTATAGGAGGATTCATTTATTCCCACACACACCTCTGAGCCTTGATTAAAATAAAGCTTTCACCAGAATGAAATAAACCTTAAAGCTTAATTATGGCTTTAGAAATCCGGTAACTGAAAGTGCGTTGAAGAGTTTTCTTAACGGTGATATTTTAACCAAATGGGTGATATATTTCATATTAAGCTTGTCACAATAATTTGACCGTAGCATGGTTTAGTGCCCGGCCTCGTACATATTTGAACGGCAAAGCTTAATGGCTCCCTGAAATAAAGCAAAATAATGCAGAGTCCAAATTCAAAATCTTGTTATTTTTTTTAGGAAGAAACACCCGAAAAGTTTGTCGAAAATGGCGGAAATTACGGCATTTTTCGCATAAAATTGTTGGGCTTTTTCCATTCTAAAATCAACAACGAGAAAACGCTTAAAAAACCATTTAGGACAAAATAAAGCATCATCAGTCAATCGAAAAGGAAATCTACAGTCGCTTAGTTGAATTGTTGGATACCCTATTCCTATCCCCCAAAAAGTAGCCATGGCACAAACCGTAGTATGGGCGAATTCTTAAGAACGATATTGCCTACAGGATTTTATCGAAAAAAAAATATTTTTGTATTTAAAAAGACGCACCCAAAAAGGAGGGGTGGCACCTTGTAGTAAGGAATTGTTAGGAACAACTTTGTCTTCATACTTTGCGAAGAACAGGGAACTCATTCCGTAACTTCTATGAGAATAGTCGTCTAAGCGATAGTAGTGGGCAAGAACAAATAAAGGCCCAAGATGGCTGCCCTGGGGGACTCCCGAAGCAACGAGATCGTCATCAAATTTGCTTCAGGTAGCCTTATTATCATCGTGTTGTCCGAGATCTGAGATCTGGTATAAAAAACCAACTGGAATCATACACGATGCGCAACTTAAGACGGCGTTATTTCCACACTGTTGTTAAACAGCAGATTTTCGGTGTAATTGAAAAGTGCTCTAGACGTAAGTATATTCCGCCGGCCCAAGTAGCACCTATAAGTTTTTTCCACTGCCCACCTCTTGCAAACGTCTGACAAACATCTGACAAATATCTAAGAGTAACCATGTCAGGGTGCAGACAGACTAAGCAAATGCTCCCCGACGTCTGTGGGAAATCCGCGGCATTCTTGTTGTCTCTCAACAGAAAAGACTGCAGACAGACTACTGGCGTTCTTACGGGACACTACGCTTTTGCCAAACACCTTAAGGTGCTAGGCCTAAGCGACACCACCAACTGCGAAGCCTGTGGAGAAAGTGACGACACTGCGGAACATTTCCTCTGTGATTGTCCTGCTTTTCCTCGTATCAGGTGGCAGGTTTTTGGTGCGGATATGGTGAGTGCTGTAAACCTAAGCTCCTTATCACTGAAGCGCCTTCTCGTTTTTCTTAGAAAAACGAGTAAATTCCCACAGTAAAATGTGGTGTGTCTGCCTGGTAGTACAATGGACCAGTATTGAGTCTGAGTGCTCCAGTGCAGAAAGTTTCACACACCCCGACAAAAAAAAAAAAAAAAAAAAAAAACCATGTCATGAGAATGTACTCAAGTTTGCTGTTAGGATTCGGCTTAAAATTGTAGGTCACTTCCACTTCGCACAAGCAAATGGTTGGAGAATCTAGTTTTAGGCCCTCTGTGGCCCGTTAATGCCTAATATTTATTCATTTATTTTATTCACGAAATGAAGTCTCGAATTTATTATTTCCGTACAATTTATCTAATTTTGACTTTCCAAATCAATGTTCCCTTCTACTATTTATCCATTGTTAACGAAACTTTTCAATGTATTAATGGATGTTACGGAATGCAAGAATATCGTCAAAACAATTTTGTCAGGCGATTATCTACTTACGGGGAATGAGTAACCTGGACTTTCATTTACATTAATTTTTTCGATTTCGGATTTCTATTTTATTTTTGTGGTCGGATTTTTAAAATCTTTACACTTGATCATCGCGGGCACATAAAGAAACTATGTTCCAAATTTCAGCTTTCTAGCTTGAATTTTGGGCCTCGAAATTGGTGATGTACGCACGGATATACATGGCTAGATCGACATAACTTTCGATGACGATCACAAATATAGTAACTTTTAGGAGTCTACGATCAATATGTTGCAAGTTACAAGTCAAAATTATAATACCATTATGTAGGGTATACAATCCTAAAAAAGTTGTCCGGGTACTCCTTGAAGATCGTGATTGATTCAAATTATTTTAATTTTTTTTATTTTTAATTTCGCGTGGAGGTTAAATAAAGTTTATTAAGTGACGGGCTGCGCAAATTATGGGCGGTGGCCTTTTTCAATAATTTACAAAATGTAATAAAATAAAAATTGTAAATACAAAATTTGTGAAAATGTTTTTTTATTTTATGTTATCGTTCGAAGACATAACAAAAAAAGTAAACATTTTCACTTATTTTGTGATTTACAATTGTTGTTCAAAATTTGAAAGTTTTTAAAATTAGCTACAGATTTGTGTCCTATGATCTAGTCTAGAAGAAGACCGGGCGTACAGGTTTAATCAGGTTAAGTCGGGTAGGTGAGGCGCGAAAAAAAACCTGTAGACAGATGATCGACTCACGATCTGAAAAAGACCGGGAGCCTGCCGGGCTATTTCCTTAAGCAGGTTTAATCTAAGTCGGGTAGGTGACGCGCTGCGACTTAGAACGGAAGTTTTTCATTAACTCGGCTTTATACAAACTTAATTTTTTATTAGTTACACAACGTGAGGGGCTGCCTAAATTGTTGATGCCATCTGGCAGTCAAAGTACTTGAATATGTAAAGTCCGTATTAAAAAAGCTGTAATTGAAAATGCTGTGAATCCGAAATTCTATATCGCAAAATTTTGTATGTTCAAACTTTGAGCGCAGTATATCACCTACCAGGCAGAATTAAGTTAAGTAGGACTTTTTTGCTGTTGTTATCAAAGCATAATTCCCGCATAATTCCCGAATTCAGCAAGATAAAATAGCAAAACGGAGTTTTGAAAACAAAGAACTCAGCAAAAGTGAATATAAGAAATACAGCCCCCTTCCATTTTTACAATTTTAACACGTTTCTGACCAGGATATGCATCTCACTGTATCAGCTTAAACGGGCTTGAAAATCACTCGAATAACTTTTAAAGCGATTAAGGATATGGTCATTAACGTTCGTTAACTAAGTAACTTGAGGATGACCATCATATGGCAGCCACCCCTCCCTGCTCCCTTTCCACGGATCAGTGCAACTTGTGGTTCGTATTGCAGCAGTCACTCCAAGCTGCACTCCCTTCGCGATGCGCGTAGCACAAAGGAGTTCGCCTGCTTCAGTCACTCCCTCAACCAACTATTCGACTGGCAGCAGATTTACCAATGGTTTCTAATAACATGCTCGTGATACGATTGTATCAGTCATCCGAATCAGAATTGCCTGCAAAGAGAATAAAGAGCAGTTTGAGGTTTATTTGAAACAGTCATCCAAAATGCTCTCCTTTTCGTGGATCAGGAAGCAGTAGCTGTCCCTCCGCTGCGCAGTTAAATGGGATTACTTCAAGTTTCGATTGCATCACCTCGCCCTGATCCCAACCCATGGTTTGGGAGTCGGGCTGAAATCGAGATTGCACTAGTCACTCTAAACATATCGCTTGGCCGAGCGACGACCGGAACCCCCCCCCCCCCCTCATTTTTTTTAACCTGAGAAAAAAAATGTACGTTCATGAAGTAAAAGGAAGAGCTCGGTTAATCGTGATTGATTCGATCTGTTCGACCCGTTCACAAGTTTAGCTTATTGCAATCACTATAACGCAAACCACAATCCACAAATCAATCTATGATCATAAAATGAATAATATTGTTGCGCCTCTGACTGGTTCGGTTATCTTGATAACAAAAGTTGAACCTAATCGTAAATTGAATGAATAAAAGGGAACACTAAGAAGGTACATCAGACAAAAAAAATCATTCAGATAAAATACTCGTAAGCGCTTCAATTGAGCACTTGTTGAAGTCGAATGAGGCACGCATATTCGAACACGCTCGGTTGACATTTGCAGGAATAAATAAATCTGAAAGCTTCTTAATGATGTTATACTCGCAGAATGACAGAACACTGACATTTGCTTTTTTTTTTAACATCCAGCATTTATCTTTTTAGGAAATAATTTTTATGACCTTTTTTTTGCTGTTCATATTTTATATTATGCATATAGTTATGTCGGATATGGGGGCTTTTACGACCATCAGAAGCAGTATTTCAAAAAATGCAAACTGAGGATAGTGACATGATGATTAGCTTTATTTGAATACCAACAGCGATAACAAAAGACGCAGATATTTTAAAGGGAAGCGGAAAATACAGAATGATGACCGCTTTGAAGTTCAACGAGGCGTACCATGTTTGAGCAAAAATTAAATAAAATATGAAATATTGGGCAGTACATGAACTAAAACCCAGCTTTTTTAACCATTTGCTTGTGCGAAGTGGAAGGGACCTACAATTGTAAGCTGACTCCTAATGGAAAATTGAGAAGTTTCTCATAACAGTTGATAGTCTTGGATGGCGGGCGCTGCAAAAGTACGCCAAAGTAAATAACAAGAACAAAAAATGAAATAAGGCCCACAAATAATACTTGCAGTGCAACAACAACGAAAATAAGAATATGACATATTTTGGGAGTAATTTAATTTTCTTTGGCTTCATTTCATTTTTTGAATCTTGGTGATATTTCATTTAAAATAAGACTAACATTTCTGAGAACGAAATTAGACCTTATGTCATTAATTGCATTACCCCCAGTAGGGGGGTTGCCGGGAGGCGACTTGTGATATTCATGGCGGCCGACCTAGAGCTCTAAGTTCACAAGAAGATCCCATTAACAGTGCAATGGGTGGGGGCATTTTGTCACTACCGTCTACTTGAACTGTTGGATTTGGAGTAGGTGCGAGGTTGGGGTAGGGGCAATTATATAATAAAACGTCCAAATTAAAAAAAAACATAGATAGAACAAATTTGTCCATTTTCATGAATGTATTTTGAATAATTGAAATATATATTACATAATTGAAGCCCGGCTGATCATACACAAAGCTTAAAAATAAAGTGCACACCTCTATTATTTAATCGTGGGATTTTTCACAAAGGTGCACTAATCCAAAAAGCAAGCTTTCTATCGATGAGTTTCAACTGATGCTGTGGCAAAGTATATGTACACAAATTAAAAACAACTACGGCACATTGTTTAATAGGTATTTAACTACAGCTAGGAACAAAATTAATTTTCAATTCTACATTTCGAAAAACTGATTTTCACTTCCCTTCCGTGGAAGTGCTAAAATATGAGTTTTTCTCTGATGTGGTGGCGCATGAGAACTTGGATACGAAGTCTCTGATGCCTGTCACAATGATTTGGAAGCATTTCCAATAAAGGTTGAGTTCGTAATTGCAGGCTTTGTTGCCCATGCCCTGCCTAAAATATGCTCAAATACGTTTATGAACACAATTACAACTGCATGTGTGCAGTCATCTTTCTTTGTTTAAAATGAGTTCATAAAAGCAAACGTTGACAAAATGAGAAATATAAATTATTTGTTAGAAGCTTTTGATTTGATTTGTAGTACATACATTTAAAAGATGGCTTAATCAACAAAAATATTTAAAAACTTGTTGTTCGTTTTTGAAAACATGGGACAAAAATTGAAAGAAATAAGAAAATTTAAAAAACCGAAGAAGAAGGAAAATGTCTTTGAATATGAAAACCTTTAGAACGATGTTAATGACGCATATCCCCAGAAATAAAAATTTCCCTTAAACGATCAAGGAATTTCCGGATGACATTTTTCAAAACCATTTTCGGATGACCAGGTCTACATTTCAAGTAAGCCCCTTTGTATTCTTAACTGTTTCTTACAGAAATTACACAGAACTTCCAACAGTTTGTTTTGAACGAATTTAAGCGGACGGCGAAAATAGATATGAGGCCGGCAGTCTACCTCACTATTTTCATCATTTCACTGTGACGCCGCTCATCTTCTACTGCTTCTTTTACTGAAAAATCCAAAATATCGGTGTTTAACTTCTTGGAGCACTTTTTGTCATCTTTACAGGAATCTCGTCTTCTACCTCCTTGTCCGAATTGACCGAATACCTCAGCTATCAGCTCAGGAGAAAGTTCAACGTTGTGTAGAAACCCGTATACATCGACGAATTGCTGGAAATAATCCCATGATGACACTTCCCTGCCACTTTTCTTATCCCTTTTTTCATCCTATGATTTTTTTTTTTTTTTTTTTTTTTTTGAAAAAAAGGAAATCCAAATCCCAGAGCACTCAGACTCGGTAACGTTCCATTGTACTACCAGGCAGAAATCCTCCTTTTTGGTGTAGAGGCATGTGATTGGGTGGCGTATGTTGTTGTTCCCTATGGGGATTGAACCTGCACCGCACGGGTCACAAGCCAACACACTAACCTCTACACCGTCGCCACCCATCCCATCCTATGATAGGGAGCTTTTAGATTTTGGAACTTTCTTATGATATCCTCCCTTTCATAAGCAAACGTGGGCAAAATATTTCTTATTTCTTGCAAAACCTTTCCCCGAAGAACGCTTTTCTTCTTCCGCGCAGCTACAAATTCCGATTTTATTCCTAACCGAATAGAAATGACTAGTTTGGTGTCAGCATCAGACCGCAGTTTGAACTCAGATTCAGTCCTTTGAAGGAAAAATAATTAATTTCATATTAAAAGCTAAGAAAACAAAATAATATTACGATTATAAATAAATTTAAAAATACTCACATTTGCTCCTCTGCCATTTTCGTGCAAATTCAGCAACATAATAAAAACTAATGCCAACGTGACCGCAAATTGACTGTCGTTTTACTTTTATGAACACAAGTGTTGCCATGCTCAAGCAGAGCTTATGCTGTTCGTTTACATTTATGAACGCAATTTTGGCAGTACTGCGGAAGTTTTGCAATTACGAACTCAGCCAAAGTCTTTTGGTTGGTTCTAAATATCTCAATTAAGTCCTTTGGTATGCATCCCCTTGATGTTAACGAACCAAGTGCTTTTCTTTAGAATTTCAAGCACATCAATTACACCAAAAGGAAAATACAAAAAACATGTATCGATTTGGACATTCCTATATTTTATGTTATTTAGTTTATTGAAAAATATTTTTTGTATTTGCTTTCAAATCATATGTCAACTCTAATTAATTTGACAGACTTTCCAATTCGTGCAACATGAAATTTGTTGAGTCAATAGTAGTAAGTTTTTCAGTGGAGTGACATTATCTTGTTCTCTCGATGTCGCTCTCTTTTACGATTTTTTTAAGTTAGTGAACTGACGTTTTGTCAGTATGTAATTGACAATTGGATTGAGTTTCGGTCAAGTATTGATAGTGAAGTGACAAGTACGATTTAAAATGTTAAATATGATAAACATGATACATTTAATGATTTTATTGCATTTTGGAATTTTTAATTTAAGGAAATATTTCGTGTGGGGAAAACTATATTTTGTAAAAAAATTGTTGGACATCTACAGCATCCCACAAAAAGGTATCACTCTCTTGATGCTAAAACCGAACTTCTTTGTTCATTACACTAGCTCGGAAGTAGAGCTCGGTAACATGAAGTTGGTGATGGGCAAGCTGTTTTAAAAAAGATGGATTTAACCACAGTAATCTAGGCATTGTGCGAGTTTTGCTTGTGTTGCTGGCATTGTAAATGGTTCTTTCATAAGAATTGATACATCGACTGAAAATGAGTCAACATTTGTAAATCATTCAATTAATGCCTTATAAAGCGTCTTTCATTAGCGACTTGACAATTTTAAACTCTCAGTGTGAACCGATTACCGAACTTTCAATGTCAAAATATTCAGTATCAACATTTTCATCATGGTGAAGTACACGAAGGAACAACGTTTAGAAATAACTAAAATTTACTACCGAAATTCCGAGTCGGTTGTCACAACTTTAAGACCGTTAACGCCAATTTTCGGCCGTAATTCTTGTCCCAGTAGACAAGCAATTCATAGCCTAGTGAACAAATTTGAGCCAGAATATTAGCTGATTGATCATATGATCTTGATCACTTAATCATATGAAGCGGCGTACGTTTCCGAATCGGGCTTTGGACATGATGGTAGAAAATTAAGAATTTCATCGCAAAATCATATTCAGCGATGAAGCGCAGAAGCGCAGTTTTGGTTAAACGGCTTCGTCAATAAGCAAAATATGCGTTACTGGACAGGTGAGAACCCTCATGTGATTCATGAAACAGCACTTCATCCGCAAAAAGTCATTGTTTGGTGCGGTTTTCATGACGATGGCGTCATTGGGCCGTTTTTTCGATGAAAATTACCGTTATGTTACGGAAAATGGTAGTCGCTACAGAGACATGTTGGAACGTTATCCAACAAGATGGTGCCACAAGCCACACAGCGTTTGCAATAGTCGAGTTATTGAAGTCTCGTTCGGTGAACGTGTTATTCCGAGAAACAGACCCGTCTATTGGCCGCCGAGATCGTGTGATTTAAAGCATCTAGACTTTTTGTTATGGGGCTACATTAAATCATCATTGGTCTATGCCAACAAGAAGCGTTAGAGGAACTCAGAGCCAATATTGAACGAGAAATAGCAGCCGTATCGGTCGAAATGTGCGGCCGAGTCATCGAAAATTGGGTTCAACGTATCGACCGCTGCATACGTGGTGGACATATGAACGAAGTCGAATTCCATTCATACATTTTTTGATAGTAATTCAAGTCAATAAATTTGTTTTGGTTAAAATGTGGAGTTCTTTCATGTTTCTGCTCCCTGACCTGGATCCGTGCACAAATAAAATTCAGTTAATGTCGTGTTAATAGCGACGTATCTGTCAAAATATGAACATAACAAATTCGTCATCATCTGACAATGACCACAAAATCATGTCAAATATGTCGTTATATTTAACTGATGATATGAAAATTTCTCAGACAAGTGCCACAAATTTGTAGAATTGTCACTGTCAATGATTATGAAATAGAACCCATCACTTCGCTTTTGAGCACCGCTTTCTAAGAGTCTGAAAAAGGTGAAAATATGAGCAGGAGATGTCACATGACCGCTCTATCATGTAGCTATTCCTATATTCTCATTCCAAAACAAAACACCACTAACCAGATACAGCCATAAGATCAGTCGATGGAATGTCTTCGAACTCTTTTGCTATAAAAGCGGGAGACCCCATTGATACGTTTTAGTGTACTTTGAAAAGACGTTGCAGTTCAATGAAAATAAATTGAAAAACGAGAACAGTAAAGAAAAAACTAGTGAACAACTGAGGCTTATTTTTAGAAACCGCACACGATGTCTCGCGAAAATATTCGAGGCATTAGGACTGAGAAAAAGAATAAAAGAAAAGAATCAAAGTGTGTCTAACTATAAGCATTTTGTTTGATGAAATTGTTGATAATTCGGCCCCTTAAAATCTAGTAACAGAAATTTAATGTATCCGCACCATCTGTTACCGTCAACAGATACGTTGACATTGACGTATTTGACGAAAAATACGATTCCTTAAAATTAGTTATAACCGATGATAGTTTTTTATTGCTGAATTATTCTTGTTGACTGTCCAGCAGAAAAGTGTAATAAAAAATTATTAACAAAAAAAGTAGTGTGAACGCTGCGAAAATTGTTTATTCAATGAACACAGTCTGTTGCCAACGGGTAAAAAATGTATTCAAATTCATATACTGTATCCGTTGCACCTGTTGCGTTTGGGCCATCTCTCACCCACCACAACCACGAGTGCATTTTATCCAGCTGTCAGTTAAAGTATGACGCCGCAACGGATGATCTCATTCGCATTTTATTAGACTGTCCCTTCGGCACTTGACATATCCCGCTGAAGGCTCTTTGATTATATCCAACGTTAATATTACGAGTATGTCTACAAAATGTTAACTCTTTAGCTTCCTGTATTAAAATAGAAAGACTTCTCTATATGTTGCAAACAAATACGGCTTCTCATTATGTACTGTCATTTCAAACAACACAGTATTGCATTCATCTTTTCTTTTTTTTGAAAACATAAACAAAATAAATAAAACACCATCATCGTGTTGTAGCCCAAAAAGATGAGTATTTTGTTTGTGCAACGTGGAGCACGAGAACTGTCTGTTTTTAATTAAAAAATCAGCTTAAACAAAAAGATGTGCAAGAAAACATTTTTCTCGTTCACTCAGTCATTTACAATTTAAAACTTTTATGACTTTCCTTTCTCCGTTGTTGTTTGTTTACGATTATTTTTGTTTTATGTATTTCAAGGGGCGAAAATATTAAAAACCATAAACTAAAACAACAGCCAAAGAAACGCAATTTCGCTTTGGACCAAATGTCTTCTATTATCTTTTTTATTTGGCTTTCCCTTGTAGATCGAAGATTTAAACTTTTTAAATTAAAAAACATGACTTTTAAATGTATGCGAAATGTTTAAGGCTTATTAAATTCTGAAAAATGAAAAAAACAACTAACATTCGTGTTAACCACAAGGTCTATTATCACTTCGCGTGCCCCTTAAATTTAAAGGGTATTCAGATATTCACTTCCTTTTTTTTTTGAGGAAATTCATTCTGTCCGTGTGTTGGAAGTGTGAAATGCAAATAACAACAAACCCCCTTCTCTGGATAAATAACAAGAAAATATTGATTTTCTGTCGCAACAAAAAGAAGCTAAATTAGAAATTTAATGGACTTTTTTTTTGCTCCACAACCCTCCCATTCCACAATGTGTAACTTCTTCTTCTCCTGTGTTCCTTTTTGTGCTCCCTACTCCCCATTTGACAGTACCACTACCTACGACCATTACCATCATTTTAAAGGCTCCTCTAGAGGTTGGTGACGGGATGGGGTGGGGTGGGGGGAGGGGGTAAAGTAGGGTTGCATTGTATTCTCTGTCATCTATATCTCTGTATACCCGCTTATAGAAGTGGGAGAATGTGGTGTTGATTGGAGGGGTACATCTTTATTATTTTCCAGCGTATAGAATTTATTATTTTAACTATAGAATTTTTCACTCATTTTGGTTTCGGTAGGTATACCATTGTCCTTCGATGATGATGATGATGGTGATGATAATGATGATGATGATGCTGATGATGATGATGATGATGATGCTGATGCTGATGATGATGATGATGATGATGATGATGATGATGATGATGATGATGATGATGATGATGGTGATGATGATGATGATGATGATGATGATGATGATGATGACGATAATAATCATGTGCTAAAGTTGTACATACACGAGTAAATAACCAGAGAAAAACAAATACATATAATAATAAATAAAGCAGTAAATTAAAATTCCACTCTATTTATTGATTTGCTGAACGAAAGAACAAAAAAAGAGAAAAGATAATAATTTCAATGAAACTGAGAAAATGTGTCATTCATCATTATATTTACATGCAGGATTTGTTTATAAACAGGAGAAGTAAACTATGCAAAATGAAACAAACAAACTTTGAAGAAAAATAACTCCGAAGAAAAAGGAGACTCGATAATAGAAAGAAAGAACAGAACAAAATCAAAAAAAAAAACATACCATCAGTTAAACTCGAATTTTATGCAAATTTAAAAACATCATTGTATGGCACATATTTGTATATATGTAAGGTACTGACGCAAATGTTGCTGCATGTAGGTATATACTTTCGCATACATTATATACGAGTATAATATAATTCTTTTAAAATTTATGCGAGCTATTTTTAAAATTGTAAAAGGAAATTCTTAAGTCGTAGGCACATCAAAGTTAAGAGATTCATTTCTCAAAAACATTTGCGCTTAACATAAGTATTTTGCCCTCCATGTGGTAGTCTTATTATAATGTAGCGACTTATGTTTTATCAATAAAAAAGAAGATTTATGGGATCGATGAATTTGTTATAAAAATATGTTCTTTATAAAAAAAGTTTAAAGGTTAAAGATGGAGCACCACGAGGAAAGTTACTTGATTTTTGGGGTCCAAACAAAACCAGTCAAAAAATTAGACGGCAACTTGCTGATTTTGAAGCAGGATCAAAAACATATGAAGGGAGCACATTTTCCAACAGAGTTAAGCCCCTCAGTCGTCAAGGTAACGCTCCCTTATCTTATTGTCTTAATTGCGGGTGGCAACGGTGCAGCAGTAGTGTATTCGCTTACTGATTGAAAGGTCGTGCGTTCAAATTCCGGCCAAGGTCATTACTTTTCGTCGAATACATGAAAAACTAGATCGCCCTAAGCAATTTAGACACCACCCGTGGAGAAAAATCTCACAACTGCACCCAAACACTTCTTTCCTATCTCACTACTCTTTCTAATAGTAAGCAGCACCGAAAAGCATGCAATGAAAAACGATATTGCCAGGTGCTGCTTGCTGTTGCTTGCGCTGTGTTCTTAGCACTATAAGGGTACTCTAACATTACAGAAAAACCCTTTAGCCTAAGCAAATTACAACAAAGTCCCGGATCAAGTATGTAAGCTGATATCCTAACATCTTTTTACAACCGCCATCAGATCATATGAAATGAATAGAGCGCAAGGCATATATTGCTCCCTGCAGAGTTTTACCAAGCGGCGCGGAAACAAACACATGCGCAGAATTTATCCACCCACTTAAGGCGAATTGTTACAAGCAACAGAAACAGAAACAGAAGTTTCAAAGCAAGAAAAGCGAGAGACACAGAGACACAGAAATAAAAACAAAAAATGGCTAGAATGATATTTTGAGAAGAGTATTCTCTATTTGTTTCCGTCCTGTCGCATCGCCATGTGATTTTCTGTTGCTAAACACATTCTGCCCTATTCATTAGATTTCCTTAATCAACTGATTAACAGTGTCTCCACTAAGTCACGTCAAATGAGTTAATTTGACTTTAACTTAGATCTCAAAAAAGTTTATTCATAAAATTTATTTTGCCATGTAGTAGCTAATCAATCAATTAAGCGAAACTAAGCTGAAAATCTGGCAGCACTATCGGCCTTCTGTGTTACTTTTAAATTTTGACAACTCATATAAATTTGAAAAAGAAAACAAAGAACGAATTATTGTCACAAATTTAAACTTTTTCTTCTAAGGAAGAGAAATATAATAGAAGAACATGCGGAAAAAATTAAATCGATTTTGATGATCAGGGAACTGCGGTTAAAATGTATTCAAGAAGAGCATGACTCGACGATGAAGAAATTTTCTCATAAATGAACAATTGTTATTTGTATTATTTTAATAAGCTTTATTAAAAACAATCATTAAAAATGTAAATGAACAAATAATCTACGATTAATTTCTCGTCGGCTTGGGTTTGACAATATTGGCCAATCTGCTTCAGCTTCCTCTCGATTATAAGGTTCTATAAAGGTAGTAAAAAAGGTAGGTATTAAGTTGTAAAATGAACTGTGAATGGTATTATTGCCTTCTGGTTCGTTTAAATAGAGTGCTAAGTTATGAAGAACTGCTAGCGCTATTACAGTAGTTTTAACGGAATCTATAGGCCCTCTCATACCATTGAGCAGTATGCGAAACCTTTGCTTCCAGACTCCAAAACATCGTTCAACAACGTTTCTCGTGCCGTTATGAGAAGCGTTGTATCTACGTTCTTGTTCTGTTCGAGGGTTCAGTATGGGAGTAAACAGATACGATGAGCAAGCATATCCGCCGTCACCAAGTCTCCGCGTTCAAAACGCTTTTTAATGCGGCTTTCCCGAAATATACGAGAATCGTGTGTACTTCCGCGCCAATGACAAACAATATCTCTAATTTTTAGACACGAATCGCAGACAACCTAAAGAATAATTTTACTTTAAGATGATTAGATTCACGTATTAACAGCAACGAACTTGTGTATTTATAGAGTAATATCCTTTCCTATTTATGTAGTATTGACTTGCATCTCCTTTTACTTTTTGAATTTTGATGTGAGTACAGTCAATCGCACCTATTACATCAGAAATCCTTCGATACTTCTGAATTTTGAGATCACATCAATTTGTTCTGAAGCCAGTGATGGCATATTTATATAAATTGGTCTTTTCGAGGCAAATGCTCTCGAAACCTTCGAACATATTCGGCTGAGAGTAAGTTGGCTAAATGCATGAATATCTGCGGCTGTCGTCTTGAATCTACGAAATGAATAGAGGATTACATTTTAAGCGGAAAAATGTATGCTTGGCTTACTTCATTCCGACCCCAATATCGAATAGCTGCCATTACCTGAAGTTCAACATCGATATGCCCACCTCTCGGGGTCACCCTCCAGATCACCTCGAACGATTTCAATTAGTTTTTTCATGTTTTCTTTACAGAATCTATATTTATTTCTGAATTCACTTTCATTGAGATCAAAAGGGTTCATACGTGGTTTATAGTTTTTTAAACGCCTTCTGTTACCAATATTATTGTTCAATATATTAAAATTATCTAAAAAATTCGAAAACGTATCTGCCATATTTATCTGGTTTTATATTCTTTTTGAGCACAACGGGAAAATGAAAGTTAATTCACTGCTAAATGCGAAATTAGGCATTTAATTTTTTGACATTTGATTAAGTGTGAATTATCTTTAAGAAAAGTTTTTGAATAAAGTTTTCTTAAATTAAACTAAGATTAGGTCTGATTCAGCTTTAATTAAGTGTTATGAATAAGGCTGATTATGTATATTCTGTTGGTTATTCTATGTCCCTAAGTATATCATCGCAGCGGACCACAAAAAGAGCGGTTGCCGTAAAAGGCGATTAAGGCGAGAAATCACATCTAGGCCATTCTATTCCTGTGAGCGTAGCGACACATTTAATATCTTGGAACTGTTCCGCAAGTGTGCATAGTCCGTGGCTTGACCATAGATCACCGGTATTGTAAAAGCAAGATCAGACAAACATGAATAAAGGGATCATTCATGTGTCGAAATCGTAAAAATAGAGGCAAACCCAAACATTTCTGGATCACACAAATGCAACAACAACAGTATTTCATTGGGCTCAGCGATGACGTGATCCGAAACTGGGAGTGTTCTTTAAAGTTGAACCGGCCAATCCAGCAGACGGACCGATGCAGTAAATAGGGAGGATTATGATCGATTTAATTATAACTAGCTGACCCATGCTCGCCTTGCTTCGCCAGTCTGCCACTTCTCAAATTTAAAACAAAATACTTGCTGATAAGAACTGATAAAGAAAACGTCGAGAGTGTCTCTTCTCATTATATGGATATACTGTCAGTGTGACTCCCTCTCAATCTCCATTACATTTCATACCCTATCTTTCTCAATCCCTTGCGCCACAAAAAAAAACAATACAAACTACAAAAGGTGCATAAAAAAAAGAAAGAAAAAGCACACAGCACAAAAGATACAGAGAGAGAAACAGATTTGTGCCGCACACACACATAAATTTACTTCCACTCAACGCTGGGAAAATCCAACTATCTAGCTTCAATCGAACATTTTACTTTTTTTGAATTGTATAAAATTTATAGTTTAATGCTTATTGCTCAACTTCAGGATAACCTACAAAGATGATTTATATCTTAAAATCTTTGTACATAATTGAACTTCCTTGAAAATCCTATTTCATGTGGATGAGTCATTCCAAAGCTAGGAGCTAGAAAGCATTCGAGAGTTACAACTTTTCTTAGATATCAGCTTAGATCTCTGCTGCCGGACAGTGGATGAGCATTTTCCCGCAATAAAAAGTAGCCTATGTTCATCAGGAATATTGTCGGCTTCTAATGGTAAAACAATTTTTGAAATCGGTCCAGTAGTTTCGGAGCCTATTCAAAACAAATCTTTCCTCTTTATAAAATTAGTATAGAAGTATAGATTATAACCATCTACCCCCGCACTGAAATCGTCATTGCGGGCGATTTCAATGTACATAATTCGCGTTGGATTCGGCACTCTGGACAGACATTACCCGAGGGAAAGCATTTCGCTGCAGCCAACGCTGTTTCATATTTCATATACAAAGAAAGGCTTGAGCGAACTGTTGGATACGATATTTCTATTCCCGAAAAAGCGGCTGGGGCAAACATTTAAGTATGGGTGAATTATTAAAAAGGATATTTTCTACATATCTTATTATACATAAATGTTTTTGGTAAAAACGCAAAATTTGTGATCAGCATCGAAAGTTATGTCGATCCCTAAAAGTAACTATATTTAACATAGTGGGGTCGAGCGCAGTGGCTCAATGGTTAGTGTGTCGGACTACTAATCGAAAAGTCGCCGGGCCAATTTACATGTACAGTTTTTTCCACTGACCCATCTCTTGCGAACGGCTGACAAGCATCCAAGAGTATCAATTGTCATGAGAAGCTTCTCAAATTTGCCGTTCGGATTCGGGTTTAAATTGTAGATTTAAGACCTCAGACCTATTAGCCAATCATCATTCCTCCGTAAAACGCTGGAACGACTGATTGATATCCATCTCCGTACCAATATGAATACGCAACTTCTGTCTATTGAATACTCTCTTTATCATAAGGAGTATACTATGGTTGCTTTCCTAGATATAGAAGGCGCCTTTAACAATGTGGAATCGCAAATGCACTAACAGAACTGAATGTGGATGGTTCGCTTGGTGAATTGATCAATCTACTGCTCACAAGTCGGATTATCAACTCAAAACTGGGCATTGCATCTGCCAGGAGGTCTGTCAGTAGAGTTACGCCACAAGGCGGCGCCCTTTCTCCCCTTCTCTGGAACTTGGTGGTGAATGAAATACTGATATACCTGGAAGGGGAGGGCTGCAGGGTGTTTGCCTATGCGGATGAGGTTGCTATTGCCGTCTCTGGAAAACAACTCAACACTATAAAGGCACTCCTGCAAAACGCTCTCAGTAAGCTAGAGATGGGCTAATCGTTGTGGCTTAGGTATCAACCCCCACAAAACCGAACTTGTCATCTTTTCCAGGAAATACAAAATCCCACATACTGACCCACCCTCTATTGGTGGTATAAGCTTAATATTTTCCGTCGAAGCTAAGTTCTTGGGACTAATCTTCGATAAGAAGTTAAGTTGGAAACCCAATATACAAGAAAGAGTCAAAAAAGCCACAGTAGCACTTTTTTCTTGCCAAAAAGTCATTGGCAACAAGTGGGGTCTACAACCCCGCATCACTCATTGGCTATATGCATCGGTCGTAATACCGATTCTTACATATGGGGTTGCTGTCTGGTGGACTGCGCTGGGTAAAGCTACAAATTGTGATAATCTTAGCAAAGTCCAACGCACAGCTTGTATGTGCATAAGCGGAGCACTCCGAACCACCCCTTCCGCAGCACTAGATCTTCTGTTACATCTGATACCCCTAGACATTGATAGCAGGCAAACAGCGGCCTGTACTGCCGCCAGTCTTAAAGCTACCTCGTAGTGGGTTAACAATAATATTGGCCACTCCATCATTCTGGACTCATTTGAGTTTCGACCAGGAAACATAGACTATACCATACCCCAATTACAGTTCGGAAAGAACTTCCAAGTCACTTTTCCTTCCAGATCATTCTGCGATCACGCTGTATTTGCGGAAGATAAATATAATAAATCAAAAGCTAGTGATGAGGTTGGTGGTGTCGTTTTCTCCGAAAGGCTAAATCTTAGTCTCTCTTTCCGTCTTCCTAATCATTGTAGCGTAGTGGGCGCATATGGCGATAAAAGAAGCAATGACGTGGCTGATGGGAAATGTGATATCCACAAAGGACATCCCTGTCTTCTCAGACAGTCAAGCCGCGATAAAGCCCGTGGACTCAGTCTCTTTAAATACCATCGCAGCCCTTGACTGCCGTTCATATCTAAGGGAGATGGTGGAGCAGTTTAACATTCACCTCTGTTGGGTACCGGGAATATGAACTCGCCAAAAAGGGAACCAAACTACCTCTTTTACCTGAAAAGAGTTTTCTGGTATAACCAATCGCTACTTGCAAACTTTTTTTCAAGCTATCCGCAACCGAGAGAACAAACCTTAGGTGGACAAGTATAGTAATACATGTCTAGCGACTGAGCATATCTGGCCAAAACTGGACCTGCGACGCTCTAAGAGTCTAATCTCACTAAACCGACTGCATATTAGCTCCACTATAGGTGCCATTACAGGCCACTGTCTGATAGGCGGTCACGCCTCGAGGCTTGGGGTTTATTCAAACGACTTCTGCAGAAGCTGCATGGACGAGGAGGAGCAGGAGACTTGGCTAACGCTGACGTTAGAAGTCTATCGCGCTTCATAAGCTTTAACGAGTAGTGAAAGGAACCCCTAGATCCGTGTGATATCACAATGGACCTAACATTGCTCTAAGTGTATTGTCCTTAGGCTGACAGCCACCCCAACCTAACCTAACCTAACCATGAATTTTGATATTTCATAAATGTACCTACTAACCCAGATATTTTGACTACACGGATAATAAAAATAATAATAATATGAACGGATATCCGTGTTTTTGCAGATAAGAAAACGAACGTTTAAAATTGCCCGGTCCAAATCGGGACCCAGTAATTACACGGATGTTCTTATATGTATTTATACAGACTGGATACTGCTGCGTTCAATGGTAGTTTCTTGCTCATTTTTTGGTGTCTAATATGGTTGACCTGGTGTATCACGTGATAAACAGTTGATCTACTAAGTTCAGCTCCAGTTTTTGCCTTGATTTTACCTACGGAAAGTCTTGGGTATATCGTTGCTTAAGATAGCTGTGAACAACAGTTGACCCTCTTCCAATCTTAACGGCTATAAAACGGATAACTTTGCTTTGTTCCTTGTAAGCCTGAGTTTGGCCTATTTCCTCTTTAGTTATAGATTTTTTTCACCCATAGTTGTTGTTTCTATGAAGTTATGTTTTGAACTAAGGCCCGTGGTACCCTGAATGCCTTTATATTTGATTTAAAATTTGATAACAGATAGATTTAGTTACTGTACCTAATCAAGTGAGCCAGAGTGTATGTATTATTAAATGTGAACAAGTTAAATAGACAAACTTAAGGGGCAGTCCGTTTTCCAAACATTTTTTTTAAGTTGTTACTGTAGTAGTTAATGTAGTAATTAAGCCCAATTGTAGTAGTTAATATAGTAATTAAGCACGGTGGCCACACTGATGCAATCATATGTGATAATAGAATAAGTAAAAGAAAGAAAGAATAAAGAAAGAGGCAAAGAGTTAGTCTTTGACCAACCTCAAAACGAACGAGTCGTGTTTTTTTTTTTGAGACCAAGCGTCTAAATTACCATGGTGAATAATTCCACCAATAAATAAGTTAGACTAAATACGTAATTATTACTATTATATGTATATTATCAACAATATATACTCGTACACAGATACATTAGATGGTGTACTCCTTCTTATTAAGAGTTCGCGATGATTCAGTTTTGCAAATTTGTATATCTATTATCGATATTTCCCCATAATCACATTCCAATAGAAAAGCATATCACAAAGTGGAGCGATTGGGAGTACTTTCAAATATTTAGTAAAAGTTAAATTAAATGCAGTCTTCAGCGTTGTACCAACTTATACACACACTCTATACATTAAAGAAAAACCGCAATTTCGTTTACTTAGCTAGCGTTAGCAGAACTCTACACTGATTATTATAATTAATATAATATACATTATATATATAGTGTTATGACGTGAAATCGATCCATATACACTAATAACGCTTGAGTAAATAATTATAGTACACATTGCAGGCACAAGGATGTTGTTAGGTGAGGTGGGGCGTTGGCTGCTGAGGTTGAATGCATTGTATTTCATTATTCAGCGTATTACATATATTAATTAATATCCAGAGAAAAGGGGATAGAAATTGTAAAAATAATACTCTCACCACATACAAATATTTTGTTATTTTTTTTATTTTGCACGCATATCCGAAGATCTAAATGTTGGGAGAGATAGAGTGGGCGTAACTCTATTAACTACAGGTAAATTACAATCTTAATTAGTTGCAAATGTGCTATACTAAATCGTCGAGGGATTGTAATGAAAAAATTAAAAGTAATTTTAACTTGTAACATTGAAAAAAAGAAGTGAGAGGGCGGAAGGCTTAATAACATTGTTCAGCTGTGAAACTCTGAATAGGAGATTATGTCTGTATTTTATTGTAATTGGTCTGAAAATCAAAGTCGTGCTTACAAAATATTCTTAAATTGGACAATATCTTTTTCAAATGTTTTTAAGAAGATGTATGTGTGTGCGTGTAAAATTTGGTCGGATGAAAGTATGCCCGACGAATGGAACCTCAGCATCATGTGCCCCATCCACAAGAAAGGAGATACTCTGAACTGAACTACAGAGGAATGAGTCTCCTGAATGTCGCGTATACGATCTTGTCGGCTGTGTTGTGTGAACGCCTAAGACCTTTCGCCAACAACCTGAACGGCCCATATCAGTGTGGTCTTAGGCCAGGAAAGTCAACCATCGACCAACTTTCACACTCCGACAGATCTTGAAAAAAAACACAGGAATTTCAGATCGATACACACCATCTATTTTTCGCCTTTGATAGCGTATATAGGGACGAATTATACAAAGTCATGTCAAGTTTTGGCATCCCCGCCAAACTCGTCCTTTTGTGCAGGGTGACGATCGAGAAATATCGCTGGTCCGTCAAAGTCGGCAAGAACACCACCGAGCCATTTTTTTATGTCGAAAAAGGTTTGAGACAAGACGACGCGCTATCAGGTACATTGATTAACAACTTTCTGGAAGCAATTGTACGGAACTCACAAGCCAACACCAGAGGTACAATTTTTCAAAAGTCCGTTCAACTACTTGCCTATGCTGATGACATTGACATTATTGTGAGAACGCTGTTGTATGGTGCAGAAGCACAGAAAAGCGGATGAAAACCTTCTGGGATGCTTTGAGAGCAAGATTCTTCGAGTGATATTCGGTCCAGTTTGTGACTATTGAGTGTGGAGAAGAACTATACTGTATAGCCCAGCGACGTTGACCTGGTCAAAAAGCTAAAAATACAACGGCTGAGATGGCTGGGACACGTGGAGCGTATGGACAACAACGCACCAGCCCGACGAGTCTTCGAATCCACCGCTGAGGGTCAACGCAGCAGAGGAAGACCCCACCTTAGGTGGCATGCACAATTGGAGAACAACCTCAACCTACTTGGCGTGCGTAACTGGAGGCAGCTAGCGAGGGACCGAGCTGGTTGGAGAGGCTTGTTGGTTGAGGTCGTGGTCCACCCCGGAATGTAAGCGCCACCACAAATAAAGACAAATAAAGTAAGTAATGTGGGTGCGCGTGTGTGTGTACGTTCGTATGTGCGTACTTGCGGGAACAATTTTACGTTTTCTCGCGTATAAAAAATGATATTGACTTAATTATAGTCCCAGTCGACATGTATTGATGCAAATATGATCTAAAACAAGTTATATTGAATTCGGCCCAGCCGTTGTCTTGTTATAACAAAAAGACTGATTAATTTCCCAGCATTGGGGATGTTATTTAAAATAGGCCAAAATTAAATCGTAATTTACAACATCTTTCATAATTTGGTCACAATGTGTTATTCAAATGTTTTTTTGGCGATGTGTGTGTGCATGTGTGTTATGAGTGTTTGTACGTACTAAAGTAAGTAGCTCAGTGAACAATTTACAATAATATGGATTTTGTTCTGGTCCCTAATCGATGAGTATTTGCCTTAGTATGAAGTGAACAAAAATTACACTGAATTCGGTCCAGGCGTTTTTTGTTTAAACAAAAAGGTTGAAAAAATATGGATTTTAGAATAAGTATCTAGAAAAAGATTTATCCAATCTAATTAGTTTTGGTAACAATTCATTTACTATTATCTCCATCACATCATTAACGAAATTGAGAATGCAGAGTGCAGATCACAAGATATGTGAAATTTCCTACAACGACCTTGCTTAGATAGTGTTAAATCACTGCTAGTGGCTTCAAAGGGGCACTATCAACACGGCAAAGAAACATGGTGGTGGACAAATGAAACTAAAGCAGTGATAAGTGACAAAAAAGTCGCATTCAAAGCTTGGTCAAAGTGCTCCACTAATAATGGAGATAAAAAAGCTCGCGTCGAATTTATTGGAATACAGACTTTGAAAGAGGTTCGCGAAGAGGTGCTGTCAAATTCAAGCAAAGTGTGTGGTGTTAGAAGAAATTTCAACAACTAAGAGAAGGAGAAATGCCCAGGAAATCCGTTTGGCAAAGTTCATCAACAGTGCTCAAGGGCTGCTTCTTGTGGATGACGCAAAAATACTACACAGGCGGTAACAGTGAACAATTTCCTCCGATATATTTTCCGAGAGCCGTTCCTAACAATTAAGAAGTATACACGCCAAGTGCCGAATGCGGAAACTAATACGGCTATCTGAAAGCCAGTGCGGGTTTGTAGCAAGGAAATAAACCACAGATGCAATCCAAAGTATAAGGATCATGATGGAATAACATCGTGACTCTTTTAAGGATTTGCATATGGTGTTGGTTGATTTAAGGACTTTGATAAATCTGTTATTGGCGCGCTAAGACAACTCGCAATCAAAGTCGGTGTACACCAGGGAATCGTCTTGAGTCCATTGATATTTACTACAGTCCTTGATTATCTGATTCAAAGAAAAAAGACGGACTCCAAAGTGCAGGAGGATCAAACGTCCCTGCAACGAGCACTTGACGTATGGGTGCAACTTTTGAAGGGCAATGGGTATCGTATTATTCAGAAACAAACAGAATACTTGTGCTGTCCGTTCTTTGATCCTCTCCGACCTATTCCAGATTAAACTAAGTACGCCATCTTCTGACACTCACCCCAGGTATTCAAAATTTCAAAACTGATCAAAATCGTTAGAGCCCTTTTTTAAGAACAGTGAAATTTTCAAAAATTCAAACTGCTGTTATATGAACAAAAAAAATTTATATACCTATACAATTTTGTTCAGAATAGTAGTATTAATTGGTGTGTTAATTTTTATAGAATCAATCTGACTCGTTTTTGAGATAAGAATTTTTTTTGTAAAATGCCGGTACCTATTCGACCATTTTCGCAAAAAAAATGAGGACCTAATTATTTATATTTCAAAAACGATTAAAATCGCAAGAGCCTTTTTTGGGAAATTCGGTGTTGCAAAAACCATTTGTATGGTTGGTACCGTTATTTAAAATGATAGACGACAAACAAATAAAGCCGCGAGATATAAACCTACAAACCACAAATACAAAGTTTGAAGTAAATCCGTCCAAAAGCGTTGCCAAATGTACCTACTACTATGGTAGTATTGTACTACTCTCAACATCTGCGTACTACCGTACTCCTCCTTTCACATTTCTACTACTATTTGTGTAAAGGCCGACATGTTTTTATAACAAAAACATTTTACACATGCAGCAAGGTGCACCATCATCCTTAAAAGATATATTTCGTTATTTTATTAAATGCGAATTCCGCAGCATTTTTGCCGTGGGCTTCTCGACATTTTTATCTCTCAAATTCATCCAGAACTCTGTTTTGATATTTTACTTGAATTCCTAATTGCAATGTTTACCCACGTTTCGTTACAATAAAATGAATATGCCTGGTGCCTGACATGAATCAGTTGTTTTTTTTTTTTTTTTTTTTAACTAAAAAAGGAAATCCAAATCCCAGAGCACTCAGACTCGGTAACGTTCCATTGTACTACCAGGCAGAAATCCTCCTTTTGGTGTAGAGGCATGTGATTGGGTGGCGTACATGGGGATTGAACCTGCACCGCACGGGTCACAAGCCAACACACTAACCTCTACACCGTCGCCACCCTAAGAATCAGTTGTTAATAAGATACAAATGAAAAAAAGAAAACTAAATAAAGTTTACTACTACGGATTGGATTGTCTTATAAAGTTTCAGATAGTAAAAAGGTATTTAGATATGAATGTTTAAATTATTGCAGTTACAATTATTCAAACTTAACCTTTGCTTCAGAAATTTCATTGAATCTGGATTCCTTAAAGGAACAAAAAGAAGAGTTCCTGCCAGTCATGTGTCTTGTGTTGCTGTTGCTGGAGGTGTCATACCAAAATAAGGTCTGCTGCTTTTCCTGTCAATTATGTGTACAAATTTCCTGAACTTCCTACTGCAAAAGTCGATGATTTTACGTTTTCTTATTCTGATGAAAACGCTATAGCTAACATAGTCACAGGCTGGCTGAACGATTTTGGTTTTCTTAAATAAGTTGACAAGACGGAATTCTGTTTGTACTGTAGCACCAAACTTACAACAAGCAATATCTTATCAGACACGGAAATTCGAAACATCATCAAGAAATGCCTTAATCACTTAAATAGCAACCAAAAATAGAACATTGCAATTCGATTAATATATCATTATTTTTTTGAGTCTATACCTATTCTATAATATTGAAAAACGATCGGCAGATGATACTTATTCGCGCAACAAACAACAGTTGTGTAAGGCGATACTGAGAGCTAACCCTCAGAGAACGTTGTGTTCTGTGTGTCCGGTGATGGAGAAAATGTGGGTATTTTCCCGAGGACACTGCCTCTAAAAATGTATTTAACCTCTAAATAACAACAAACAAATTTGAGATAACTTATGCAACAGTAAAACTTAGAAAGAAAATATTTATCCATACGAATGCCATCAACCCCCCTAGTACCTAATACAATTCAATTTCAACCTCTTCGTTCCATAGTCATTAAATAACAATACAAATGTGTTATAGATACGCAAAGACAAAATGACAAAAGTAATCGCAAAGTGCAGAAAAAGAATTGTAACAAAAACGGACGGAAAAAGTAGGGCAAAAGTTATAACCATTTATTTTGCTTTTAGTTCTTTTTATTCGTTGCCTTCTTCAATATTTTTTGAAATATATAATTGTTGAGTTTACTTTGTAATTTCCCGGACATTACTTTTCTCTTCTTGTGTTGCTGCCCTCATCATCGTCTATTTCTTAAGCTGTTGCCTCATAAGCTGGTAACAAATTTCCGTATTTCATTTTCCATTAAATTGCAAAAGGTATAACAAATAACAAGCTTTTTCGTTTCGTAGTCTTCAAAACATATCTTGAAAGTAACTAGTTCAAATTAAAATAAGAAAAAAACCTTTGTCGCACTTGGCTAACTCTCTGCTTCCACGCCCCTCTTTGACCGCGTATATTCTCTTATAGTTGTTAATTTATTCAAAATGGTGTTGTGCACGAAATTCCACTGAGCAGAATCTAATATCAAAATACACGTTCAATATAGAAACAACGCTCGTCGTTCGCTCCTTCTCCAACGACACGACGACGACGACACTGTTCGTATGCAGCAGCTATAGTAGCGTAGCTAGCAGCATATAAAGGACGACAACAATGCGAGTGTACTCGTGTGTTTTGCACAGGCAGCGGTGCATCAACACAACAGCAGAACGATGATGATGGTATGTTGTTGTTGCTGTATAGCCGACTGAACAATAAACTATCTAATTAGACGCATTAAACTTCGTTAGAGGATTTATGCTCCGAATAAAAGAAGTTAACCGAAAATCCAAAATTTGTTATCATCCTTTTTTAAGGAGAGGCGACGTTTAAACCAAGGACAACCAAGCGTGCTGTTTTTATCTAACGAAGGGGAGCAGAAAACAGTACAAAAAAAAATGGAAATAATTTACAACCGCACTGTCTGGCTTTTGTCGTTCTCGAGTGCAAGTGTATAGCTGCTGATGATGGCACATAACAGTCCATGTGTGTGTATTTTTCGTCCTAGCCTGCTGTTGTTGCATTAGAAAAGTTTGCTCTGCTCTTGCTTTGTGTGTGCAGAGAAAAACCAACCCCTTGGGGTTTCTCCTCTACAATCTCAAGCACAACTACGATAAAACCGAAGAAATGCAACCAGAGGAAGGACAAGGACAGGGGGGTTCCACGAATCCTTTTTGGTATTCTCTGGGCTAACAACTTTGCGAGCCACCCTCCCACTGATGCTAGAGCGGGATACAGAGATAGAGTAGTACCTACCTATTGAAGAGCCAAACTAAGTATGAGGGATTTGAACTCTGATTGTACCTACATCTCATCAGGATGAGCGCGGAAGGTTTCGCGTTTCGCGTTTCGCAAAAGCACAGTAGCAATACTCCCCATCCAACAAAACGAAATTAAGCGTTTTGTGTTTAAATATCCTTTTTTCGCCTTCTTACCCGGAGCAAAGATCAATGTGATGAATGTGTTTGTGTGCCCCGCGCCAGACACAGCATATTGTGAATTGTATGCACAGGCACACTATCTTGTCCTTCGAAGCTTGTACCTACGCAAGTTATAGCAACCTTGCAAGGATAATTAAAATTTAGTTATATTTCTAAATCAAATCTCACACAAATGTTCCTTAGAGAATTAACATTTTGGTTTAAAAAATCCAATTGAAAATAATTTTCTATCTTATATATTTTGTGGATAAAAAATAAAATAAATTAATTTGAAAATCAAAGAAGGAAGTCCTGGTTGTTCCATCTTGGTAAATGATAGTGCTAGAGCGAGAAGAAAACCAACAAAGCAGAGAAGCAAAGCGAAAAAATCAATATCACGAAGCACAAGCAATTTCGTTTTCGTTTCTCTTCTCCTTTTTCCCCCCGGTGGTGGTTCAAAAAAGGATACAATCTGAATTTTGCAATCGCATTTTATACATACATCCATACATGGCAGCCATATACACGTTCATCAACGATATACATAGATACATATATGTATGCCTGTATGTGCAATCTACCCTGTGTGTTGTGTTTATATATGCACATGTATAGTTTGCGCCTGGTTGAGTTTTTATCCTTCCAGCACAACCACCACCCCCACTCCCCCTAACAACCAGTACCCATCTACGAGAGGGAAATGAAATTAAATTGTTTTATGACAAGGGGAAGGTAATATATGAGGGGGCAAGCGGTACCGGCAGCAAATGTTGACGGAAAAGGGACGCAGAAGACGGAATAATTTCACTTGGGGTTAAGGGCAGGCAAGAAGGGTTCATTTTTGAGAAGCGGCGTTTAGATGGTGTGGCGCAGCTTCAACAACATCAGCAGAATATTGTTCCCCAAAAAGGAGTAGAAAGTTAGAGGAGTAAAAGCAAAGTAAAGGAGGGGCTGCTGTGTTGAAAGGCAGAGACCGAAGTGGGGGATATTCCGCCTTCGATGCACAAGTAGGAAATCATAACGAGCGATTTTCGGGGTTGTGAGGAAAGTTTTGTTAAATGACATGTTCCAAACTTTAATTTATGTCCTTTCGAATTAAATTTAAAATTTATTACATACTAGACACGTTTTTATTTTGGCACTTCTGACGCTGTTTTCTCCTTTACTTACATATCTCGTTCGGTGCTTTTTTGTTTTCCTTTTTGGGCATGGCACACGTTTCTGTTTGACAAAGTTATATTTTATATAATTTATACATGAAATCAAGTTAAATTATTTTAATGGATGCTAAAGTGGATGCGAGTTATGTACAAAGGACCAAATCGGGAGTCGGGTGAGGTTCGGGAGAGATTTGTTTTAATATGAAAATTGAGTACCTACATAGGTACCTACAGAGAAGAAAACAGATCAATAACCAGTGCGTAACGATCAAAAAAGGACTGCTACTGAAGTTCTGTACATACTATGTGTGTATCGCATAACTGTGTTTTGACAAATGCTAGCATACTATCGAAGTGTTGTAAATCCGAAAGGTACATCGAATTTTATCGATGGTCAGATTATTGTTTTGACAGCTTCATTGCAATGACCTGAAATATGTAATTGATGAATGAGTAGTAGTACCTATGATGGACGATTTCGAAAATATTAGGTACATGTCTAGAAGTTGCAATTGAATTGACGTTTCATTGAATCGCAAATTAAGTAGACAAAAGTCAACAGACAATGGTTGATGACACGAATATGAGCTTTAGGTCCACATAAATGTATGTAGCTGACGAATGTTGCAGGCAAGATACTATACAGTATTCTGTTGGACATTTCTTAAGCAGCTCCATGTGAAATCAATTTGAAAGGCACACTGTTTTGGCACTAGCCAGAAGCTACACACAATTTTTTTCAAACGTCACAAAACTCGGGAGTGGACATAAAACACTAACATAGCGAGGCATAGGGTATACAAAGCCTTGTGGGTCAACTTGAGCAAGAAGAAAGCTAGGGCGGTCTTGAACTTAAGTAATTGAAAGCTTATAATAACAATCGTCATCCTGTCCTTCTTAAGAAGCATGGAAGAAGACTGGGGTTCTCAAAACCGCAGATACTCGATATTTTCGTCACGGTATATACATATTCGAGGGCATTGTTCTTTGTAGAAGGAGACTTTTAGAACCTATTGGTTTCAGAATGTTGACGACTGACTTTATAGTTGGTTCCCCTAGGAATCGCAATGGGATCTAGAGTTTAATGCCATGTCATGAACATGCTGGTGGTGAGCAGATGTCATAAACCTGGTGAAGTTAACCGAATGGGTAAATAAAATGCAAGCGCAAACATCCGAATACCGATAGGAGCCAGCTTTCCGTATAACAAAATTAGCGAATTTCTGCAGTTTCCTATCAGAGATACAAAACTGGATATGTTTTGTGAGTTCTGCGAAGGTTTTTTTTCAATTCTGGAGATTCTGGCAGCGGCGTACTAAGAAAAAAATTTGGGGGGTCACTTGTAAAATTTTTCAATCATTTTTTTCCTCCTTTTAATTTTTTGTACCTAGTCCTTTTAAGTTAATAAAATAAGTGAATTCAACTTTTTTTTTGTCCTCTAAGAAACCTTATCTTGCGTACCTTATCCATAAAATTAAACTTTTTGTGAACAAAATTTTAATAATTTGTTACCTATATAATAATATAGACAAGAAATAATAATGAACTTTGTTAATTTTTTATACAAGGTGGCGCAAAAGTCATCACCCAGTGGCGTTCACCAATCCGACTGAAAACTACATAGGATAGATGTCAAACGTCGTGGATCATTTAGAACATTGGCACACAGAATTGCCTAAGGCCACCCAAGGGCTGAAAACCCTATCGGAAGATGCTATAATTTTTGCAAATAGCGGCAAATGTCAATTTTACTTTGACATTTGTGAAGTAAACAGATGACAACTTTTGCGCCACCTTCTATAAACAAGTTTTGAAAACTTAAGCTTGAATATTAAAATATAATTGAGCCCCCTCAGCCCCCGACTCAATACGCCACTGATTCTGGAATAGAGTTTAATGCTTATATGGCCTGTGTTGGACACGAATGTAGATCCCCGCGGTATTAAAAGGAATATCAACAAATAATCAATAATGGGAGTATAAATAATAAAAAACAAGGTTGCCTTAAACTTCCTGGATCACACATATGAAACGACACCAGCATTTGATTGGCCTCAGTGAGAAAATTCAAAATCCGAAAGCCCGCCGCTATTTTCTTAGGTCGAACCGGCGAATCCCACAGGCATACCGGCAGGGATGCAGTTAAGTGGGAGGGTTATGATCCATTTGATCATCATCATAGCCTCACCGCCATTAAGACAGAAGAAGAAGACTAGACATGAGAATAGTTCTGCTCATTTCAATAATTTTCAAAAATGAACAGAGGTCTGGCAGCCTCTTAAAAATAAAACTACTATTGACGCTGTATTCAGCAAAAAGTTTAAGAATATGCAAAATAGCGCTTATCAGATATGGTTGAGAGAATAATCATAAACTTCCCACTTCACTGTATTCCTACTGGTCCGCCTGTGCGGTTCGCCAGTTTGACCTCGAAAAGTATCGGCAGGTCTCCCGATTTCCAATATCTTCGAAACTGAGCACAATTAAACGCCGGCGTTTTCTGCATTTGTGTGATTCAGGAGTTTTAAGGCCTGCCTCTCTTTCGCGATTGGGGTTCGTAGGATATCTCCATTGTACATGACCAACTGAGCCGGTTAAATTTCCAAGTACAAAAATAACATTCGGATTTTCGTTCACATCGGCTACAGTGGTATTTCTTCTAAAATGTATCGAAATGATAAGCCCCCTTTTCCTTGATTTTGAGGGTACAATTTTTCAAAACAAGATTTAAGGCAGATGAGATAAGGACGGTTGAACCACAGGGCCTCAAAAAAGAAGAAATCCAAAAAAATACTATTTTTCTTTTCAGTGTACATTATTTTGTTCGACAAACTTGGCATAAACCGCAACGAAATAAACCTTCTTAAATAGTTGCGTCTAAAAATACACAGTATGTACTGAAAGCTTCTCAAAATGTTCGGTTATTCTCGAAAAACATATAAAAATAACTTCCGAGCCACTTCTTACTGCCGTTTAACCTGACATTTCAACAACTGTCATTTGTGCAAAATAAATTTCTAACATTAATCAATTGTTCGAAGAAATAAATGTTAAAATTCATAAAGAAAAACAGCCGACAATCAATCTTCTACTATCCAACTTGTGCACTTACGTCCTCTTCCCCTTTAATAAAACAAAGTTTTCCGTTTTTATACTCATACCTAATGAATAAAAAATTTTCTCATCCAATTTCAAAATCGGAAGAGAAATGTCAAAAATTGTTGTATGAAATCGATGATATGGGCCATTTTCTCATTTCGAAAACGAATGGCTTCTCGCAGAGACCGTTTGGTAGCTTCAAAATGAAACCAGAAAGTTGGAGAAATAAGGGATCACTTTTTTTTATGTCTGTTCAATTTATTGATACTACTGATTTTCGGTTAACTTCATAACAGTTGAACTAGACACAATAAATTTGGGCATAAATACGGTGACTATACGTCCCGTATTTCCTGGGACAGTCCCGTATTTCAATAGCCTGCCCCGCTTTTTTTTTAAGGAAAAACCTGCCATATAAATGTCCCGTAGTTCAATTTTAGTTCAGTATTTGGTTATCTATAACACCTGCTATGAATATTTGAGTCAGTGCTTCTTTACAAGAAGTTGAAATTTTAAGCTGGATTGTTCTTCGAAATGTACCTTCCTGGCCAGATGTAGAAAGCGAAGCGATACAAAAATTGATGCATTATCAAATGAGTTTAATTGCTTAAAATCTTTTATAAATTTAGATGAAATTAGAGAATGGTTAAACAACAAAAAACAGTGGTTGCAAAATGGGTAGATATTTTTACACATTTCTCAGAAAGAAACATTGCTTTCGCTAACCTTTTACAAATTGTCAAATTCAACTTGTGTCTACCAGGTTCAAATACTCCCACGGAAAGTATTTTTTCGACAATGAACAATGTATGGACCAGCGAAAAGCCCAGCTAAATGTAAAAACCCTAAAAGCTATATTAATTGTAAAGTCCAATTACAATTTAAGTTGTCTTGAATTCAAAAATTATCCAATAAGTATTGAGAAAGAACTTAAATATGTTCGGCAACTTCTATTTTTTTAGCTCGCACATTATTATTACAAAATGAATGAAAGACTGATTTTCTTATTTTTTTTTCTTATTAGTGTTATTATTCATTAATTATTATTTAATGTGTTGCTTTTGTTGTTTACTGGAGGCTAGTTTATTTTCTTTACTTAATAAGAAAGTTAAGTTTATTCGCTTTGAATTTGTTACGTCTTGAAGACTTTATTATTATTTATTGTTCTCTTTTTCTTAAACAATTGTTGTACTTTCACTTTTTTTGTCTCGGATTTTGCTCTTAGAAATATGGTCACCGTAGGCATAAACGACTTAAAGGGAACGATCTAAACGATTGTGTTTCCTATGTACATCCCATGCACTAGTCATAGTTTAAAATGAATGAGTCTTAATAGCCAAATTGACCAAAAGACACCACGTAAATTTCTTTATATTCGTATTAAAATTGTACAAAATATAAATATGTATCACGGCCGTTCTCACAGTTAAAGTGTTGTGCCTTCGTGGACCAGTATTGAGTCTGAGTGAATCAGTGTAGAAAGTCTCGCACCCCGAAAAAAACCCAGTTCCCAAACAGGGCCTAACACCTATCTTCTCCAACCATTCGCTTGTGCGAAGTAAAAGGGATCTAGAATTTTAAGCCGAATCCGAATGGCAAATTTAAGAAGGTTCTCATGACAATTCATTCTCATGAATGTTTGTCAGACGTTCGCAAGACTTGGGGCAGTGAAAAAAAACTTTAGGTGTTACCTGGCCCCGGCGAACCTGAGACCCTTAAATCAGTAGCCCAACACACTAACCACTGAGCCCACACAAGAATTGTATAGGCATATATTTTTAATCTTCTATAAAAAGTCGGGATTAGTAAGTCTCACTTTCTTGATTAAAACTGGTCTTGGGCAAAATGTTGAATACCCAATCCATAATCCTTTCGAGAGAGAGTTCATTTTGGAACTTTTTTTTGGTTTTCTAGCAAAACGACAACATTTTCAAAGGTTGTTACAAGGCAACAAGTGGGCGTGGCATAAAACTTTATAGCGATTTGTCAATTTGTTATTAGTTTTTTTTTCATTATAAGCGAACACAACGAAAAGACGCTTTTGTTTTTTTCTCGGAGATAGATTCTTTGACTTAGAGGTTTCTTCAGGACTTAATGCAGAACTATAATAGTAGAATACAAGGAATTTTTATTGTGTGCCCATAATAGTGGATAGCTTCGTTTCGTACACTTCCGTTTACGTCTGAAAACAGCGATCCCATCGCACTTTACGTCCGTCAATTTGACAACCAGTTTTTTGTATGGGAAAACAGAGGCAGTTGCTTCACATACTTAAACTATCGGCTACTTAAGCAATTGATTGATCCGAAAGGAACGGTTCGTTCAGATATGACTTTGGCTGTCTATTATAACTGGACCTTTAGAACCTTCTAATTCAAACAAGGTTTTTTAGTTAGGTCGTGTAAAGTATTTCATCTCTTTTTGTACCCACAAGGTGTAGACCCTTACTTTCAACTTATGCGCATTTTTCGGTCACAGAAGTTGGCTCCTTTCCCGGCTCTTCACCCACCTTACGCTTGCGCAATGATTGATTTCGCCAACAACGGTTGTTTCGCTATTAATTTTGTTGCTTTTGGGAATCACTTTTATTTTCATACACAGGTCTGCAATAAGTCGGAGTGGATGCACTGTGGAGTTCGTCGCTTTTCATTCCAACAGATAATTAAGGACCGTAAGAAATAAGGACGCTTCTCCCAAGCGTCTGGTAAAGCTAGGGTTTAGGCCCTATTTGGGCTCTTAATGAAATTTTATGACTTAATGTTGGACGTTGGGCTTGGATTAGCAGCAATTATTTGACTCAATTTGCTAGCTTTTAACTTTTACAATGCACTGTTATTTTTGATTGTTCTGACATTTATGCTCCGTATTAATTTTCAAATCATCATGAATTCGTTTAAATTAGGTATATGCTTAATGAATCTGAGCTGCACAAAAAAGTGCAGGATTTGGTGTTTCATGGGTAAAAATCGGTGCCGTGCAATAAGGCTATTTGGCCTTACGACGCTTTTGAAAAGCAAAACCATATTTGAACGTATGACCTTATAGTCTAAGAGCCCACCGTATGATGTCCTAAGGCATCGAAACCAAGGATGAGTTGCATATGAAATGAAAGTTTAGTCGAGAAGTATGCAAAATTACCAAAGGTTGTCGGGAATTTTTGCCCATGACTTAAAAAACGAAGCTACTTCCGGTACGTTATATTTTTTAGCTTTTCATAGGGATAAAGGAAAAGAATAAATAAGTAATCATTTGAAACACCACATTAAGTACTTCTTGAAGACATTGGGTTGGCAGTTCCAATCCGCCCATGTACCCCTGACAACCCAACTTTTAACTACGCATATTTTTCGATTGACTATAGGCATAAAGGGCAATGTTGGTACGGGTATCAAATTAAAGCTGAGATCTTAACATTTACAAATATATAGGGTTGTCTTTGATAATTTGGCCACATATATAGACAACCCATGATTTTAGCGCGTAAATTGCATGCACTTTCTGTATCAAATTTATTACCGCATAAAGCTAAAAGACGACATGGACATGATATTTTAAGTACATTTTGTTTATTATAACAAACCGTTACTGTGCATGTTGTTGTATTTATTGCCAATGACGTGTGTAAGCAAGCAATAACTAAAATGGAGCGAGATATTTTTGGGCGCCTTTTAGCGATTACCCTTGAAAAAAAGTTAATTTAGAACTTTGCCTTTCTTATCCTATAGCTCCTGTACCACCAGCTCTCTTCTGTCAACCCACAGGAGAGATGCATTAGACTGATAAATCTGTTCTTGCTAGAACCTTGAAATCTTGTATTGAACCCTCGAAGCCTGTATTGGCAGATGTAGAGATCATTGATGGTTTTTTACTTTTTACATCTTTTGGGACCATTCGTGCCGCAAACTTTTGGAAAAATTGGTGAAGCAATTTTAATAAAAATTAGCGCTAAAAGTTCTTCTGAGATACATTTGAGTTTCGATAGATATATATCACCTTCAATAAAAGACTCTGAGCGCTACAGTAGACATGAGCAGGATGTTCACTATTCCATTATTGGACCGCAACAAGCCAGGCCAAACAATTTCATTAAAAGTTTGAAAAATACTAGATTCAAAGAAACAATTGTGAAGTTCTTGTCAGATTATTGGGGAAACAGTTCGATGGCATGTATACTTGGAAATAAAAAAGTATATATCACAGTTAAAGAACAATTTTATTCATACCATTCAGAAGGAAATTATGTCATTAAGGCCTAGGCAAATGATTTCGAGTGTTTCCACGAGGAAGCAGATACGCGGATTATCTTTCATATAAGGAAGTGTGCTGAAAATTTAAAAATCATAGTAAAGGCTTCAGATACAGACATTTTAGTAATATTGTTAGATAACATGTATAAATTTTCCAGTAAAGAAGTTTGGATGGTAAATGCTTCTTCAAAAATCAAAGGCCATGATTGTATTAACTGCGTTGCCTTAGCAGCAATTCTTGGCCCAAATTTATGTCGCGCGTTAGCTGCTTTTCACTCTTATACTGGTTGTGATTATACATCAAGTTTCTTTCGTAAGGGTAAAGCAAAACCGTTTCTTCTTCTTCAGAAAAATAAACGATTTCAGAATGTCTTTGCTTCACTGAATGATGTGAGGGATATTGATGACGATGCAAAAATGAATCTATTACAAGAGTATACCTCACTTATGTATGGAGTTAAAAACTGCAATAGTGTTAATGTTGCAAGGTATGTTATATTTCAAAAACTTTATTCGAACAAATCCAGCAATGAGAAATTATTCAAAAAGAACAACAACAAGGTTTTGATTCCAGGCTCATTCCTCCATGCTGGAATTCTTTAAAACAAAACATTTTGCGTACTGTTTATGTAAACGTTATGTGGCAGAATGCTACACATTCCACCTGCAGTATAATGAACGCGCAAGAATGTTTATGGGTATTAAAAGAACGACTTGAACCGCTATTGTTTTTAGGAAACCCAAAACCATTAAATGTAGATGATATTCTGCAAATAGACACATATGATAACGAGGAAATAAGACTTTTGGCGACACTTGGCGATTCAGATTCTGACTCAGACTAAGGAAGAACATAGGGACGGGCTACAGTCCGCTTGGGCGAACTGTTGGATACCCTATTCTTATTCCTATCCCTCATAAGTGGGCGTGACAAAAGTCTAAGTATGGTTGAATTGTTAAGAATGCTCTACATATTTTGTTATATAACATTTAAAGGATTTTATCAAAAAAAACGCTCCCTAGCTCAAACTTGTGTGTTTCAATAAAATTGTTTTATTTAATTGTGTGTGCGTGTCAGTAGGCGAATTTAAAAAAAATTAACACATGAGCATAAAGGGCCCCTAGAGAGTATATATTATAAATTTCAGCTCCCTAGCTCACTTTGAATTTTCAAAAAAAAAAAAAAATAATAATTGTGGGCGTGCCAGTTGGCGGATTTTGAAAATATTTACACATGAGCATAAAGGGCCCATAGAGAGTATATATTATAAATTTCAGCTCCCTAGCTGCCTTTCGAAAATGTTTTATTTATTTGTGGGCGTGTCAGTGGGCGGATTTTGAAATTTTTTTATCCCGAGCAGTTTTAGGAGTCATATATATAAATTTCAGCTTTCTAGCTCAAAATTCGATTTTTTCCAAAATTTTGTTTTTTTGAGTTTTTGAGACAGTCTGTGGACGGATTTCAAAAATTCGTAAACTTGATTATTTCGGGACCCTAGAGAGTATATGGTTAAAATTTCAGCTCTCTAGGTCCAGTTTAAAGGCCTAATTTTTGCCGACGGACGGACGGACGGACGGACATGGCTAGATCGACATTACTATCGATGCTGATCATAAATACGGTAACTTTTAGGGGTCTATGGGCAATATTAAGGTATGTTACAAACTATGCGTCAAAATTAATATACCCCTAGAATAGGGTATAAAAATGCATACATTTTTGTTAATTGTGTTAAACTACTTTGTTAAAAATTAAGTTAGATTTAAGTATTTCCTTGTTTAAACTTGAAAGTTTACTGATTTCAGCCAATAAAAATTAACTATTCATTGAAATAATTTTGTAATATCATTCATGTCTTGAAAATAAATTTTATTTTAATGTATGCCAACTGCATACCCTAGCGTGGCTTCTTTAAAAACGAGAAATACACACACATAATTGCCATTTGCGGTATCAGTTATGAGGAAAATACCCATGACCTAGTACTGCACTTTATACGCAAATTTCGCTAAAATCATGGGTTGTCTATACATGTGGCCAAATTATCAAAGACAACCCTATATATTTGTAAATGATAAGATCTCAGCTTTAATTTGATACCCATACCAACATTGGCCTTTATGCCTATAGTCAATCGAAAAATATGCGTAGTTAAAAGTTGGTTGTCAGGGGTACATGGGCGGATTGGAACTGCCAACCCAATGTCTTCAAGAACTATTTAACGTGGTCTTTCGAATGGTTACTCATTTATTCTTTTCCTTTATCCCTATGAAAAGCTAAAAAAATAACTTACCGGAAGTAGCTTCGTTTTTTAAGTCATGGGCAAAAATTCCCAACAACCTTTGGTAATTTTGCATACTTCTCGACTAAACTTTAATTTCATATGCAACTCATCCTTTGGGTCTATGCCTTAGGACATCATACGGTGGGCTCTTGTATTATTATGTCACTTTGCGAATGTGTCATAAGGCCATATTTGTTCGCAACATGGGGTCATATTCAAAATACTATGATGTTGATGTTCTCAATAACAAAAACATATTTTTACCGTTTAAATATTGATAAGGAATGACCACAAGAAGTAAAGGTTTAAGGATAGGATGTAATCTCCTTTATATTCCCCATACAAACAAAACAAAGTGAACAAGTTTTCGTTGTGAGTTTTTTATAGGGTTTTTTTTTTATCAAGTTGCGGTAAACAATAATAGCTCTCGATACACTAAAATACTTGCTGTCAAAAACTAATAACTGATTTGAAAATCTTGTGCACTAGGTAGGCAGTTTTAAGTTTTAAGGAGGCAGATTTTGAATGTTTGAGCATAATGTAAAAAATATTAAAAAAGCGCGCGATTGAGAGCTTTTATTTTTATTGACTCCAAATCTTGTGATTGAAAATAAAAATTATAATAATTTGCAATTACAAGAGTTATAATTTAAAAATGTTGTTTTTTAATTGTGAGCCTATAAACAGGATGGCTGAAGGAAAATAAGTAGAAAGTGACATAAGACAATACGTTAAAATGTGGTCTTATGTCGCTTTGCGAAAGCGTCTTAAGGACGCATGGCCTCATGTCAAATGGCCCTATGCCCTGGCTCCTTAAAATCTTGTCCCAAAGTGTTCTGCATTCCGACATTTTCTGTTTCATGAAGCTGTTCAGATCAGTTTGGCACAAGTTTTGGGCGAGAGCAAGTGGGCGAAAAGTGTCAAATTTGAAAAATGGGTTTAGTGGTGAATGAGGGCAAAACAAAATATATGCTGCCAACAAGAAGCGACACACAAACACAACATCGACGAATCGGAAAGAACGTCACGATAGACAGCTATCATTTTGAGGTAGTTAGGGACTTTGTCTTCCTCGGCTCCGCTATTAATTCTGATAATGACACAGCAGCTGAAATCAAACGAAGAATTACACTTGCCAACCGCTGTTTCTTTGGCCTAAGACGGCCAATGATTAGTAAGGCCTTGTCAAGTAAAACTTAGGAGACTCTATATAAGACCCTCATCATCCCAGTCCTATTCCACGGAGGGACAACGCAGTAGAGGAAGACCTCGCCTTAGGTGGAGCGCGCAAGTGGAAGGGGACCTCAACCAACTTGGAGCAGTTAGCCAAAGATCGTGCTAACTGGAGAGGCATATTGGTTGAGGCCCAGTCCCACCCCGGACTGTAGCGCCACCTAAGTAAGTAAGTAATTCTACTGATATCAACAGATTTATTTGTTTAGCATGAAATATATCGAATTTCTTAGTTGCATATTTGAACATTTAAAAAAAATCAAGGGAATAACATTGAACAAGTTCAAATTGTGATCAAATCGGCATCAGGCCAAACATTGATGGAAAGTAGGTAAACTAGAACATTGACGCATATCGAATTGAAATTGTTCAGCTGAGAAAAGAACATACGACTCGAAGCTGGTCTTTTATGTGCTGTTCTTTTCTAATTTACTTTTCGTTCATTGAACACACCTATTATAAAAGTAGTAAAAGTAGTAGTAGCAAAATGTCTTTATTTTCAACTTAATATCAAAAAGTTTACATTTTTATTTTAATTTAGATTGTTTGAAGTTAAAAACAAAAGACTTACGACAATGACAAAAGTCGTCTGTCGGGTAGTTGAATTCATATTAAAAATTAGCTTGAAATCAAAGTTGTATGATCAAGAAATATATTACTGATTAAATTCTCTAACAAGTTCATTTCAATTTGGTAATGCAACAGTGATATAATCAATGAACCTATCAAAATCTGAACTGTTTTCTCCGTCGAGTACATATATGAATAATTTCGGCTTCTGTTATTCCAAAACAACTCAGCCTGATTTCTTTTAACCCCGGACATCTGCCTAAGAAGTGCTGGATGTTCTTTTCTTCCCTTAAGCTGTACACAGTACATAAAGATGTTTCGTTCTCCACAAATCTATTTCCATTAAGTTGAATTAGGGCTCATCTTGCCTGAAATATCCAGGTGATTTTGTTAATTTCACACCCATCGGTGATGTAACCTGTCCCTCTAAAATGATCGAGAAATTTGTAGATACGTGTACTGATTTCCGATGCCCTCCGTAATTAAGCCAGTTGACCCTCCGATTTCAGCAGCCGCAGCAGATCTAAGCTCTTTTGGATCCAAGCACTATGAGAAATGTATCTTTCAGTTTCGTTGAAGTATGACCTTAGCTTAATATTGTTTACGTCTCTTGGTTAGCCCTTCAGGGTTTTAATTGCAGTTGCTAATAAATAATAAAAAAATCGAATCCCCAACGAGTTCTAGTCATCGGAAATAGGTCAGTTGTTTAACATGACACATAGCTTTCCATAATTCCGATGTTACACACCTAGGTATATTCCAAAAGAATAACCCTTTCTCGTAATGAAATCACTGTGAATAAAAGTCGAGAGCATCCTTTTCATACCAACAACAATTTAAATTTCCACTTACACCCAAACAAACATGGCGCTACTTCAACAAAAACTCATCAACTTAATCTCGGAAAATCATTTACATACAGCAAAGGATCCCTTATTTCTTCAAATTGTTAACCCCATTTACACGTCAGCATAAATCAAGTAAAGAAAGCACAAACTTTTAAGGTCAAATTATCCTTAATTGTATCCTTTAACAAGAAATCCCTATGACAATTTAAATAACACAAAATTGTTGCCACCGTTAAAAACTACAACCCTTCTCTTTATTTAAAGATTTCCACAAGGACATACATTCCAACTAAGTCGTCTGACCGTTGTCTGATAGTAAAAAAACCCTGCCGGTCATCGCCACTGGAAGCAAAAGAATTCTTACCCTTGATTCAGTTTCATTTTCCCCTTCTTTTTTTTTGCTTTCTTCCCACGACACCAGACAGCCGCTAGACGTACCAAGATGATGAATAATAGGCACACACACAAGTGGGTGTAAAGATCCTTATTTGTTTGCAACAGCTATTGCCAAACAATAATAAACCGCAAAGGGATACGACAATATCTAAAATTTCCTTAACTTTCTCTCTTATTCTTAATGGTACTTTGGGTCCTTCCTCTAATTTCATAAAAAAAAAGTGAAAGGGAAAAGTAAAAGAAAGCAAAAAAACCATCAGTATTCATAAAATCCAAACCCCAAGGACATGTCGGAGCAATAGCCCAACCTAAAGGGGTGAACTGGCGGATAGTCTTTTAAAAGACAAAGTGTCTAGGCAACCCCAAGTGCCAGTCAAAGAGCCAGGCATTTTACCAAAGGTGAGTGAACACACAGTTTGGGGTGAACATCATTTGTATATTGCTTCCTTGAAGTCAACTCCCATTCATCTCGGTTTGTCTCAGGAGCCATTTAGAAAGGTCAAGAGAAAAGAAAACCCTCTCTACGTCCGAGTGGCAAAAAAAGTTACTCCTTTCGAATCATCAGGTGTCGATTTGTTATGCAGGAGCGAAAAAAAAAATAACTTTGAGGTAACCAGGCAAAAAGGGTTCATAGACACAGACAAGACATAAGGACTTAGAAAACAGAAAGAAAAGCAGAAAAAGGAAACCATCTGAGCAGTGTTAAATTTGCCTTCAAACAAAAATAACAAATATAACAGAGCAAGTAAAAAGAAAAAAAAAATCTGACAACGACAGTTGGAGTCATCATCATCATCATCATCATCATCACCATCATCATCATCAACATAGCCGTTGACGTTATAGCCGTCCTTAAGTACTTCTCCCATTGGGACTGTAAGAAATCAAGAAAACAATTTTTACCCAAAGGCATTAGAAGTCGAATCAAGGAAACCTAGGACTACCGACGGGCTGGTGTGATGAAATAACAAAAGAAAAAAAAATCGGAGTGAGCCGAGTTTTATTCTCTTTGCTTTTGGGAAGGGTTAGATGAGATTGAAGGCCTAGAGAAGACAAAGTCTTCGATTTTTCGCACCGTAACCTTGGCCTTTCTTGCTCTTTATTTTTCAATCGTTTACATCTTGAAGGTTATTCCGTGGTGTTGACAAGGTTAGAGATCGCAAGTGATAAATTAACGACGGAAAGGAAAAAGTTAAATGCACCCATAGGTACCTAGCCAGGGTGTAAGAAGTCAAGGTGTGTTTGACAGCTGAGATTAATTGGACTGTGACGTCACCGAGACTGATTGTTTCCAGCGACATAAGTAATAGAAACGACAACATTTCGTTTGTTTATTAAATTAGAATACAAGAATGCTCCCGCAGCTAGGTCTTTTCTGATGTCCTCGTTTTCAGAGTTCGCTAGATGCACGTTTAATCCACAGCCCACTTAAACACGATATGCAAAAATAGAAACTTCGACCACATTCGTAACAGTCTCTGCTTCTCCTCCCGATTCGATGAGAAGCATACAGTAAAGCATTTGTGAAAGTCAAGTTTGGATGTTATGCAGTCAGTGGAATTGGGCCTCACAAGAGGTGCAGCGAGGGATTTAGGTGTTATTGGGGTATTTAAACGTGTGTTCACACGATCCCCACACTAACCACTACACCCACGTTCAAACAAATCTAGACTGTACAATTAAAAAAAAATGAAGGCGGATTTATGGACCAAACATTATTGTTTGCTTTCAGAGAGCGGTACTTCTACTGGTGTTTCGCAATTAATATCCAAAGACTTCAAATCGAGAGCAGACAATTAAATTGGAAAGTGTTCCTTTCATATTAAATAATTGATGAATTGACGGTATGGAATCGCCCCACTAATGGATACAATGTACACGAATTCTCCTTTTCTTTAACAATAAGGTTAACCACCTCTATTCGTTGTCCCATTCATTCATCCCTACTGGTCCGCCTGTGAACCCCAGAAGTCTGACCTATAAACATTAAGTGCTCGTTTCAGAGACGGTTGATCCTCGCATTATCATGTGTACTTAGGTTTCTTGAACTCTTCATTGTCATAGCGCCATCCATAACAGTTCTCTTGGTATTTTATCAAAAACCTTTTCAAAATCAACCAACACCATATGCAAATACTTTAAGGAACCACGATATGTTTTCCATAATGAGTCTTATATACTTTGGAATGCATCTGCTAGGATCACTGTTCCAATCAAGCCGAACTGTTTTAATATAGAAATCCAGCTCGTTGGCAGTACCACTTTTGTTGAAACTTTATTTTGACTATTAGGTGTGTTTCTTTGGGAAATGTATCCGCGGTCGCCCAAAAGATCGATCCCCAGCACATAGGCAGCAGCGTTTTTGTTTTCAAATGCTGGCACTAATATGTCAACCATGATGAACCAGTGATGGAATAAATAGTACTGACACAGATAAAAAAGTACGTAAATATTTTATTAAAACCAAAAAAAAATAATTAAAAACTTATTAATGAGATAAAAAGCAAACCAAGTATTAGGATGAAAAAGAACTTTGGAACACAAGTTCACCTAAATATTTTTCGTTTTCCTTAGGCGAGGAAGATTGGACTTCAGTATGTAATGCTTTATCCTGCTCTATGACTTGAGTAGTTCAGTTCATACGGATTGTTTTTAAGAACCTATGAACCTATGAGGTTCAGAACATGTATAGTATAGAATTTGTTTAGCATCACTTTCCACTGAATAAAATTAATATTTTTGAATTTAAGGATTTTCAATATAAATTTCTTAATAAAAGTCAAATTTGCACTTAAATTCTTAGAACCGTAAAATAGTTCGCATTGGGCTCCGTACTTTTTGCCATACAAAATTACGTATTATAAAAACTTAACTGTTAATATATATGTTGCTTTATTTAAAAGTAAAAATAAAATTCAACTTTTAAAACGTTGAGAAAATAGCACTGAATATTGAAAAGTGGTACTTTCGTACCTGGAAATTTAGGACAACTGTACACCTTTTTCCAACCGTGATGGTGACATAAGCTGTCAAAAAAAAACATTCAAAGCAGATTGTGATCAGGGTTGTGACTTTACTGCAATTACAGTGAATCTACTGCTTTTTTTCGAAAAAATAAATCTACTGCCTTTAAATAAAATCTACTGCACTGTTGGTCTTACGAAAAAAAATCATGCAATATGTAAATGTAATCCACAAAATATTTTTTTTAATTCTATCACTGAATGCAGTCATTCCCATTCTTCCTGATGAAATCCAACTATTACCTAATTATAATGTTCATACTTCTTTCGGCAATTGGCTATATTTTGATGGCAAGTGACCGGAGTATATCCATATAATGAGTAGGGACACTCTCTCTACATATGCATTTCCTACTACTACAAAGCAAAATGCTGAAAAAAACTTACAATATGTGGAAGCAGGTCAAAAGGATGTGTTTTAACGCTTATGGTACACAGTATATTTTGCCTGTTTCACTACATGCAGCATGCTTCGTAAGACGAATGATTGTGGGTTTTTTCATAATGCTTTTTTAAAGGCGTATCGACTTGATCCTCGTTGTGTGTATCTTTTCACTTCGTGCAGTGCTACCTGCTTTGCTTTTTTGAAAAAGGTTTATGGCTGATTTTTCTGATTATTTTTAAAATAAATGCTTCTTCTTTGCTTTGATTTCGCTAAAAATAATGCAATCCGGTGTTCAGCCTAGTAACAATAAAAATGATTTGAATCATTATTTGCTAGTTTTTATGGTTGTTGGTCACACTGGTTTTGCAATTGGTTGGGGGGTTTAAAGGCGTATTGACTTAAATTCTTGTCAGTCGTGCGAAACAAGTGAAGAAAACGCAATACTGTTAGTTCTCAGAGCAAACAAATAAGAGTGTACGTGTTTTTTAAAAGATAAAGTTCAACTGTTTTTTTTAATTTAAAAAAATTGTAAGAACAAATGGGAAACATACTTTAAAGTATTTGGCCTGCGGTCGAGAGGAATACAAATTGTATGGAAAATACCTTCGAGATTTACGCAACTGAGGAGGAAATAACAAGTAACTGACTCCATTTCAATTCATTTGTTCGTTTTAAAGATCCTTTTCAGCAAAGTGCACGGAGGAAACTCATGGAAACTGCGAGCCAACTGTGAATTTAGAGCTTGCCGACATTAAAATGCAGTAACAATCACTCAAAAAGAAGGACAATGCGAAAAACATTTTCAAACCCGAATCTGACTATAAAACTGTTGATTTCGGTAGCGAAAATGCGTTTTATTATTTTGCAGGCTACATTTAAAAAAAAAAAACCTCAAAAACACAAGTATGAGCTGAAATTAAGTCAGAAACCTAGTGTTTCCTCCATATTCACAGATTTCAAAGAAACTCTTCTCAAGAGTTTTTAGCGATAGAGAGCCTGGAGCAACAATTTATTTCTCGTTTTCCCAATTTGTACTTTTGTAATAATTTTGAAATGAAAATGTATAATTATAAATTATATATTAAAGAATAATTTGATTACTTTTGCTATAAAATCAAAACAAAGAATTATTAGAAATTAAAAGAAAAATTATGACATGAATGAATTTTTGTTTTGTTCTGTTTTTGTTATGTTTTAAAGAAAAATTAATGTTTATTTTATTATTTTAAATTATTTATGTGTATATATGTTATGTCTTCCTTATATTTTGAAAATATAAAAATCTACTGCGAAACAGTTGAATCTACTCCGTTTTTTTTTCAAATCTACTGCGGACAATTTTTCAGAAAGTCCCATCCCTGATTGTGATGAAAAATGTTTAGATACGAAGTTTCGGAAGCATTATATTTGCAGCATGTATCCACCGCAGCCACTGCTGTGGATTTTATCCCCAGTGGTGTTGGCTATACAATGTTGTTGTTGTTTAACGTGTAAATTCGAGCACTGCTGGGGAAACATTTCCCAAAGAAACACACCTTATGTCTCCCAGTACCTCGTAAAAACAGGCAAAAACGTAGACATGAGTCCCCTATCCCTACGGTAGAGGAAGCTGTTCAAGAGCTGAACGTGACGTGCCCAGTAAACAAAACCCCTGGCAGAACGCCGGTTCCCTGGTGGAACTCGGAACTGCGAAGAATCCGAAGAGAAGCTAGAAAACTTCTAAACATGTCACTCAAGAATGATCTGGAGGAAGACTGGAATCTCTACCGAACGAAGCAGAAGGAGTATAAGAGGTTAATTCGGGTATCGACAAGTGCTTCTTATAGGAATTTCTGCGAAAAGATTGAAACACTGATTGAAACTAATTAGTGGTTAAAGTTCTGAAAAAGGGCAAACCAGCTAAATTAAAGTCACTTAGAAAACTTGATGGCACCTTCACTGAGACGAAAGCGGAAACTTTAGTCATCTGCCGTAGTCTCTTTTTCTGGGTAACCAGATAACAATTAGCTCACAACCAGCCCCGACTACCGAGGCTGTGAGTGAGCCGAGACAAACGACTCGGCGTAGCTGGTATATTGCGAAGGCTGTGGTAACGGACGAGGCCATCAAATACGCTTTTGCGTCTTTTGACGGCCTCAAGTCACTTGGAACGGACGGAATATACCCAGCCATGCTGCAACAAGGTACAAACCAGTTGCTACTGACTATGAAGAAAATCTTCATGGCATTTATACCAAAAATTGACAGAAGTGACTACTCACTCGCCAAGAGCTTCAGACCAATCAGTCTGACTTCCTTCTTGCTGAAAAGCATGGAAAGTCTGGTCGAACTTCACGTGCGCAAAACTGCTTTGCGATTGCATCCACTATCTCAGATGCAACATGCCTATCAACGCGGAAAATCCTGCGAGAATCGAGAGCGCGCTTGACATGAAATAATACGCGATGGGCATTTTCATTGATATTAAGGCGTCACAATCCAACTCTCGAATGAAGCAAAGTATCTGGGAGTCATCATGCATAGCAAACTTCTTTGGTCCAAGCATGTTGAACCGAAGACTGCCAAGGCGCTGTCGATTTTCTGGCAGTGCAAGGGCATTTTCGGGAGGTACATGGGGCTTATCACCGAAAAGAATCCTATAGATTTATACGGCTATGATAAGACCATTTCTAGCATACGCATCGGTTGTTTGGTGGAATAAGCTTTCACGTAAATACGTCACTGCTGCTTTCGCCAAATTCAAAAGGAAGGTATTTTTCGGGGCCTTCCCCAGCCTTCCCCAGCACGCTTTGCTCCGGCCTAGATGCATTATTGAACCTCTCGCCCCTTGATGTTTACATCATGCGTTGCACAATCAAAGCCATCTCACGTTTAAGAAGACTTCGATTTTGGTATAACTCGCACTGGAGTTTTGGTGAACTTGCGCGACGGTTGTCCTTCGATTCCTGTCTTATGGATAAGCCGTCCGATGCAATGACGAACTACGAAGTCGACCTCCCTCGAGTTTAGGACTGACTCTGGCCAGACTCTGAGCCTGGAAAGGAATGCAGTCGAATCTTCACGGATGGCTCCAAAACCGAAAAAGGATCTGGTGCTGGTGTCTTCATGGAGAGCGACAACATTAGACTTTTCTTTTCGTTAGGCAAGCATGCGTCAGTCTTCCAAACAAAGACTTATGCTATCTTAATGGCCATGGACTATGTGGCGAGGAACAGGTGCCAGGCCTAAGCGATACCAACAACTACGAAGCCTGCGGAAAAAGCGATGGCACTGCGGAACATTTCCTCTGTGATTGCCCTGCTTTTGCTCGTATCAGGTGCCAGTTATTTGGTGCTGATATGGTGAGTCCTGTAAAACTTAGCTCCTTAACATTGAAGCGCCTACTCGTCTTTCTTAGGAAAACGGGTAAATAAAAGTAGTACAATTTTTTTTTTTTTTTTTTATAATTCGCTTACGCTAAAGGGGATTTTGTTGTTTCTGTATAGGTATGTACAGTACCCTTATAGTGTTAAACACAGCGCATGCATTTTTTGTTGAACAGTAAGCTGCACCTAGCAATGTAGTATTGTATTGCATGATTTTAGGTGTTACTTACTATTCGAAAGAATAGGAGGATAGGAAAGCAGTTTTTGGTACTTAGTATTTTTTTTTTCTCCACGGGTGGCGCCTAAATTGCTTAGGGAGATATTTATGTGAATTCAATTAAAAATCATGACCCTGGCCGGGATTCGAACGCACGACCTGCAAATCAGTTAGTGAATACACTACCATCGCACCAATGCCACCCGCATTAAGTACAATGGACCAGTATTGAGTCTGAGTGCTCTAGTGTAGAAAATCCTCGCACCCCGAAAAAAAAACTGCCTACGGTGCCAAAATAAGTCAAAATTATAACATCACAACAGCACAAAAAATAATAATGGCGTAGACGATTAACGCATTTCTTATTGAAGAGCAGAACAAAATGTGCAACTACAAGAATTGCTTAAAGTGAAAATAATAATATGTAAATTATAATTAAATTAATTGCAGGTGGCAATGGCCCTATGGTAGTGTATTCACTAAGTGATTGGCAGGTCGTGCGTTCGAATCCCGACCAGTGGCACGATTTTTATAAATTGAATACACACAACATAAACTGATCTCCCTAAAGCAATTTAGGCGCCACCTGTGGAGAAAAAAATCCCATCGCACCAAACTTCTTTCCTATTCTTCTATTACTTCATGCAGTAAGTAGCACCAACAAACAGGAACAATGAATCATATGATGGGTGGTATTTGCAGCAACAAACAAAATACCTGCGCTGTGGTTACCATTATAAGGGTACTGTGTCACTACAGAAGAAAGAAATCCCTTTAGCGCACGCAAATTATAAAAAAAAAAAATCTTCATGACTTAACGAAATCCAATTTATTAAACTTCACAAAGTAGCAAACACAAAAGTAAATAATTATGAATACATTTAATACCTACATTTATTTAGTAAAACTAAGTACCTAGGTACGTTACAAAAAAACCGTATTTTGTATTCAGTAATAGAATACACTTTTAAGTCTACGACGGATATTAGAAAACAGTTTCAGAATACAAATTCTGCCTCAATACTTGTTAACTGTCAAATCTATTTAACAATCTTGGATTTTTTTTTTAAATTTTTGAATTCAAGACTTCAATTGCAATTATACTTAACAATCAATATAGCGTTTAGCGTTGTTACATAAAGCCGAACATTGTTGTTATCGAAAAAACTCTTGTGGTGGAAGCATTTGAACCTGGCAGACACAAACTGAACTCTACAACTTGTAAAAGGTTTGCGAAAGAACTTTATTTTTTTCGACATAGGTAAAAGTGTATATCCATTTGTCACCCACTTTTTTTTTGTTGTTCAACTATTTCCTGATTTTATCTAAATTTAGGAAAACATTGGAGCAATTAAACTTATCCAGCAACTGAGTCATTCATTTTTGTTTGCTTCTACATCTCCCCTGGACGCTGCATTACTGAGAATTACTCAACTTAATACATACGGCAACTTCTTGAAAGGATTTATTTGCCATTGCAGTAGATCCCTCAGTGATTATGAAGGGGTATTTGCACTTCATAGTATATAATAGTTGTGGGACGAAAAGTTACATCCGAGGCATTTGTACGTAACGTATATTTCTTTAAAAAAAAACTGCGACAAGCTTTTGAAATACGGGGCCATCTCACCGTACCTATCCCCTATTTTATTTTTCTTGCTAGGTGGAGAATCACCAACCTACTTAATAACTGCTCACGGATTCATTATCTTCTTCACAACTAATTTTTAATCTTTCCAATGAAATCCTAATCTAGAAGAGTAGCGAAAGCGATCAAGTAGTTTTATTCTTCGTCAATGTCGACGAAACGATTGTTGAGTTCACCTGTTAATGAAGTTTTCTTGTCCAATAAGTTTGCTGGTTTTCGATCAGTTTCTTCTAACGAGGTGCTTACCTTATTAAATATTAATATAAATTAATTAATTTATTTAATAAAAAACGAACGTTTAGCCGCAGCTGAACGAGCTGTCAAAATGTTACATATGCTGTATACATCGACGGATAATGAATTCTAAGTCGTTCAACTTATGACATTTAGGCGAACTCATTTGCTGTATTTTTGGGATATACCTATTCAAAAAACATTATTGAAAGAATAACAAAAATAAATGATTGTTTGAACAAGTTCAAATTTTATAATTAAACATAGGGACGGGCTACAGTCCGCTTGGGCGAACTGTTGGATACCCTATTCTTATTCCTATCCCTCATAAGTGGGCGTGACAAAAGTCTAAGTGTGGTTGAATTGTTAAGAACGCTCTACATACGAGTATTTTGTTATATAACATTTAAAGGATTTTATCAAAAAAAAAAACGCTCCCTAGCTCAAACTTGGGTGTTTCAATAAAATTGTTTTATTTAATTGTGGGCGTGTCAGTAGGCGGATTTAAAAAAAATTAACACATGAGAATAAAGGGCCCCTAGAGAGTATATATTATAAATTTCAGCTCCCTAGCTCAAACTTTGAATTTAAAAAAAAAAAAAATAATAATTGTGGGCGTGTCAGTGGGCGGATTTTGAAAATATTTACACATGAGCATAAAGGGCCCATAGAGAGTATATACTATAAATTTCAGCTCCCTAGCTGAAACTTTGGATTTTCAAAAATTAATATACCCTTAGAATAGGGTATAAAAAAATTATTTTATTTATTTGTGGGCGTATCAGTGGGCGGATTTTGAAAATTTTTTATCCCGAGCAGTTTTAGGAGTCATAGATCATATATAAAAAATTTCAGCTTTCTAGCTCAAAATTCGATTTTTTCCAAAATTTGGTTTTTTTGAGTTTGTGGGCGGGTCTGTGGGCGGATTTCAAAAATTCGTAAACTTGATTATTTCGGGACCCTAGAGAGTATATGGTTAAAATTTCAGCTCTCTAGGTCCAGTTTAAAGGCCTAATTTTTGGCTACAGACGGACGGACGGACATGGGTAGATCGACATTACTGTCGATGCTGATCATAAATATAGTAACTTTTAGTGGTCTACGGGCAATATTAAGGTATGTTACAAACTATGCGTCAAAATTAATATACCCTTAGAATAGGGTATAAAAACAAGATTCAGACAAAAAATATTTTTTTCAGCATGGCCCACAGCTTAGTTTTGTGAAACGTGGATATGCCGCACTAAAAATTTTACCAACCCGTCCAGCTCCATACTTCCGGTTGCCCTTTGCCCCTTCAAGAGAACAGAACTAGGCAAAAACCCAAACAGAACTTTTTACTTTTGTCAATATGTACCTGATTCGCAGAACTATCATATTTAAGAAAGTCTTCAAGAAAGGATCAATCCGAACCCACAGTAGTCCTAGAGGTTACCCTGGAATATACCCAATCGTGGTACTTAAATTTGCCCCAAATTTGATAGTCCATAATTCTCGTCCCCAAGTAGATTATTACCCAGCATAACGTGACATTTTAGAAATACAGTTCTACCTCGATAATGTGAACCTCGAAAATGTGAATTATCCAAAAATGTGAACCAGAAAGAGTTTATATTACATACTCTAAAATGTGAACTCAAAACCAATTCTTGATACTCGATAATGTGAACTATTCTTTTTCACATAAAAACCACCCCCTATTTGGTTTAATTGTTGCACCGCAAGAAGAACAAAACAATTTTAGTGCAGTTCTAAAAAAATAAGCTTGAGAAACGCTGTTCCTTTTGGGTGAAAATATCTGAGTCCGCCACAGCAAACTGTTTTAAAAAAATTCTGCCACGAGAATAGAGTTGGGAAGCTGAGGATTTAATCCCACTAAGTCGACTTCGCGATATAGATGGGGCAGCACATTTTGAAGCAGAACTTCAACAAATTAGAGCACTCCTAAACTGCTTTGATGCCAAAAAAGTATCGATTCAGGACATAAGAACATGGGACGTTGGCGGTGATGGTGAACATATCTAATGGTGAAAATGCTGAGTTAGCCCCTGAAGACGAGGAAACTTCATCAGTGGAAGAAATAATACACAATACAAACGTTTCCCACTGTCGAGTCATTCAGTGCTCGAATGTTTTGTTAGACAGAAAATGGATTGGGTGCAGATATAGTAACATCAATTGCGAATATCAAAACAGTTGCAATGGATTAATCTACGCACAAAAGTATCCGTCAAACTAAAATGACAAATTTTTTCAAAACAAATTAATTTTACTGCAACCTTATGTTATTCCTGTTTTGTTTTCTTTATTTTGCTTGTTGTGATGTATTTCTTTTGTTTTTACGTTTTTAGGCTATTAAATTATTATTTAAATAATATTAACGTGGTTATGGCTTTGTTTCCTTTCTTTTACTTTTCTTTTCAATAATCAAGTTACAGGCCATTTCAAGAAGCATGAAATATAAAAATTTTTTTAGTATCCAGAAATGTGAACCCTCGAAAATGTGAACTGCCCATGTTTTAATTAGTTCGCATTACCGAGGTAGTACTGTACCTGCGACTACGACCCAATACAAAAAGCAGAATAAACAAACATTAAAATCCGCACCATAACTCCTTCCCTACTTTCCCACATGTCTTCCATAAACTAAATTAATTAGCGCATATCCTCCACGAAATGACCCATCAAATTCCAAACATAACCTTTTCGATTACAATCATCATCACAAAGCAATACTAGTGGTAAGGCAACCGGTGGCAGTGGCAGCTGAATGCAACAGTGAATCGGCCCAGTCCCCAGAGGAGAAATTGGCCACTTACGATGGCAAAGTGCAATCGAATACACATCCAACAGGTACACATTGTTAACCCGGCCTTAACACCTCTTCGCTTCATTGCACTTGAATGGCATTACATACCGATCGCAGCTGCATTCAATACAACGCACCGCTACTCTGCCAAAGCGTCATACCTATATGATGATGGTGCTATACGAATCTGCAATGTCACTGTCAATAGATTCAGTGAACCGTCAATTCAACAAAACCAGATTTCAAAATACATACCGTTTAGCGCTGCATTCCAATTTCAATACCCAAAGGGCTGCCTTAAAAAATAAAATTATCAGATAGCAAAAAAGAATCACCATCAACCGTCCGGCCGCGCCAGGAGCGAGGATTGATGGACAAAAGCGCGAAAAACCAACGAACACCAGCCAAACATCGCAGATATCCTTCAGGCTGCCGCAAATGCATTGCACATCATCGACCGCCAACTAACGTGTGTAAAGTGTAAAATGTTTCCACAATTCGGCCATAGAAAAAAAGACTGCACAATCCCTATGCAGGTTCATGGGTTGCCTCATCGTTCAGGCCCGATCATAAAAATCCGTCGATTTTAGTTATGGAAATTCCGGCAAATAAAAAAAAGGAAAACACGCGTACCTGTTGACAAGTCAGTGTCTGAACTCCCACAAAAGGACACATAGTCTCCAATGTGGAGGACGTGCCGACTGCCGACATACCAAAACTAACACTCTTTTGCTCTCCTTCCAGCGAATGCGAGTTTGAGTTACGTAACGACGTGCATCACACCCAGTGTGTTCCAGACAAATGACAACTATACGCTCCTGGCGCCTCACGCGAACACACCAGACACATGCAGCATAGTGATGACTTTCGGGGGGGCAGGAGGGTGTGCATCCAGAAAGTCCAACTATCAACAAGTATTTCAGCATTATATTCCTCCAGCGTTGGCAGACAGTCAGACGTAGCATGCTGTTGGTCTTACAAGCCACCCAACCATTCTGTGAATGTTTATGCAGCGCGAGGACCGTTCGTTTTTTGTGATTTTTATTTTTTTATCTGTATGCCAGTGCACTCTGGCTACCGTCTGTCTGGGATCTGGTTGGTTAAAGCTGACGCCTGGCTAACCTTGTTGGTTAGCTGGTGTCTGCCTGTTGCTGTTCTGCTGCAGTGATTCCTACAGCAAAGCATACCCAATTGTTGCACATCTCACACGGCAAAACGGGAACGACCTTGGTGGATTTCAGACGAGGGCACAGATCCCCCTCTTGATTCAGGGAAAAATGTGTGTTTATGTCATACTAACACACAAATCGAAAGTATAGGTACGTGTGCCGAGAGCGGCAGGGAGACACAACTGTAGGTAAAATCGTCTGCGGTCCTTTGTCCTGAGATTACAGTTTCATTCCGCAGTACAACAGCGATTGAAGGAGAAAGTCTTCTTCGCGAGCTCTTTTCCACGTCCCGTGCCAAGTGATTATAGCACCAGAACCAGATGCACAAGTCCCAGCACATTCGAAGTTGGAACACAGTACATAAGCATTGTGCCGGTGGAATAGGGTTTGGAGTGTATAGAAAAAGAAAAAAATGAACAGCAGAGGACTTCATGTGAGAATACTCTGAACAGCCAGACTCGGTAGACACACTGTCTACGACAACAGCAACGACGATGGTGGTGCCTGACTTAACGACTTTCCCCACTCACAAAAATTGAGACATCTTCATTCCACACCATGGGAGACGACGACAACGATGATGAGGATGATGATGACGACGGAGACAACACAGCGATTAGGGAACCAAGTCAAAGCCATCACGCACGCATACTTCACTTTCACGAACGAATGATTGTGAATGAAGAAGATACCCATGGAGCGGCCGCCAATGTCAAGGTATATCCATCCTCCATCCGTCCCAAGCGCGCCATAGGGGGATACAGGCGTCACACAACAAGAAAGCAAGCGACGATGCCGTATAACCCAAACGATTATTTGATCTTTTTCCGAATGTGTGCTTGCCTGCGGTTTGGCGATGGGGGGGGCTTTCTTCTGCTTCTCCGAGAAGTAGGTCCCTTGCATCACCGACGGACAACAGACAGAGTCTACATTCAGCAGGCAACATAACCACTCACTGGCTGCTAGTAGTTCCGGGGAGGAGGGCAAATGACGAGGACCGGCAAAGCTACGCCAACGGCGACGACGAATCTTTGGAACTTCTTGACAGAGAGAAGAGAGAGCGCCGCTGGAGTCCCGAACATAGCCACTTACACGATGTCGACGATAAAAATATTACATAATCCCGACGAGAAGGTGGAATGAGGTAAAGGCTTCTGTGGTGAAGCGTCCAACAACTAACAACCGAACGGCAAGTGCCTTCTTTCTTTTCAGCCAACAGTGCCGATGCCGAGCAGAGGGGTGACTATAAGAACTCTGTCGTAGCCAGATGTGAGTGACACACAGAACAGTTGGATTGGAATAAAATACACCAGAACGGAACTGGTTGCTTTCATCCTCCAACCCCGTATTTCAGTCTACTGTGCGCTGGTTTAATACAATCAAAAAGATACCCTCCACACCCTCCTAGAAGTAGGTGTTTGCGTTTGGTCCGTCTGACATGTTTTGATAGGAAGCAGTTCGCTTAGACCCTGTGGTAAACGTTTTCCAGATACCACACCAGGGAGGAGGACAGGACAAATAACCGAAACCATTGAATCACTCAATGTGTCGCATGATGGTGATGATTGAAACAGATTCTCGTTAACTCTTAAGAGATCTTAACTGGGGCGACGATAAGTAAGAAGGATACAACCGTTTGTTGTTATGGAAGATGTATTCTCCAAATGAATGGGTGTAGGTATAAAGGTTTGTGCGGCAACAGGTTGGAGGATGTTCTTTTTTTTGCATACCTTTTCCCCCTCTTCGTATTGTACATTTGCTACGACAGACGTTGTGGCGTCCTTTCAACAGGATACAACTGTAATGGCATCTACTTTCAAATGAAGGAGATTATCCGCTTTGCTACATTTGCGTGGGATGTAGTCAAAAGGTATTTTGTGCGCCAGATTTAGAACGTCCATCAAAGAGTTGAGCCATGAGCACAATTCCAATCAATCAATTAGTAGTTGTAGCTTGTAATATCAAACTTTTGAAATGGATTTGTGTTGAAGAAAGTCAGTCGTGGTATCTTGCAAATAAATATCATCATCATCAGTAAGGAAAGGGAAATACTGGATTTACTTCTGACAATAATTCGTTTGTCAAGTAACAATGCTATATGAAGTCATAGAATAGAACATGAGGAGAGGTTAGTATGAGCGAATTGTAAAGAAGGATATTGTCTACATTTGTTATACAGTGCCGCTCACTTGAATAGAACCCCCCTTCGTACATAATAAAGGGGTTTTCAACAGGGACGCTACAAAAGTAGAGCGACAGGGACAGCAAAGGACGCCGATTTTCTTGCCGCTCTTTTGACATTTCTCTTCAGTAAGGTTTCATTGATGGAAAGATATACGAGCCAACAACGAGTCGAAATTATAAAAATTTACTACCGAAATTCGGAGTCAGTGGCCTCAACGTTAAGAGCGCTACGTCCAATTTATGGTCGTCACGAAATGGTCCAGTCGCTTGGCCGCCTCGGTCGTGCGATTTGACGCCGTTAGACTATTTCCTGTGGGGCTACGTCAAGTCTATGGTCTATGCCAACAAGCCAGCGACGATTGATGAACATCGTACGAATATCGAACGTGAAATTGCAGCAGTATCGGCCGATTTATGCTTGAAAACCGTCGAAAATTGGGTTCAGCGTCTGGACTTCTGCAAGCGTGCCCGTGGTGGCCATGCAAAAGAAATCGAGTTCCATACATAATGACATCGAACGTACTTTCACAGGAATAAAGAATTTCATTGATATCCAAAACCGTTTTTGTTTTATTTAAAAAAAAACTTTTGTAGCGCTCTTATTGAAAAACCCTTTATAACTGACTATAAATCCAGTCTTCAAGATGCGTTGCTTTGATATTTTGTTCATCTCTCAAAACACATTCTCTTTCTCTCTGAGCAAGATCATGCATTGGAATTGCAAATATTCCGTTACAAAGTTGTTGTTGAATTACTGTGAAAAAGTGGTTTCATATTGGTTCACTTGAATAACCCCCCCATATAATATTAGTTTTCACATGCAAGCCAAGGCAGGTATAGTTATGCAAAAATTGTGGTGCAGGGAAATAACTTCACGGGCAATAACTTCACCTCGAGTGGGCAATAACTTCACTTTTTTTGTGAACTTATTGCCCACCATAGGTGAGCAATAACTCCACCGTAAATTTGTGAACTTATTTCCCACCTATAATTTGAGAATTTGTCTATTATAATTAAAGACCCTTGCACCCAGTCCAAATCAAACAGTGACCCCAAGCAGGGGGGGAGGGGGGGCATATGCATTGCACTGTTTATTTGATTAGTTGCGAAATCCCAAGTAGATTCCATAAACATTAAACAGTGCAATGCCTCACCTATGGTGGGCAATAAGTTCACAAAAAAAAGTGAAGTTATTGCCCACTCGAGGTGAAGTTATTGCCCATGTGAAGTTATTGCCCGTAAAGTTATTTCCCTACACCAAAAATGGTCTGTAATATATTTTAGTTATTTTTAAATAATCACAGTCAAAATACGAGTACGACGTAGTAAATCATTGGCCGGGGACGAGAAGACTAAAATCAAAGCTTATCGCGAGTGTGACTTGTCTATTCACCAAATAGCTAAAAAAAAATGCAGCCAAGCCGCAAGGTAATATCAACATTTCTACGCAATGGGTCCAACTATGGTAAAAACATGAAAAAACGGACTGTTTGTTCCGTTACCGCTGATCACAAAAGAGCAGTTTTGGGCCTCGCGTCAAATTCGCACGATTCTGCAGTCAAAATAAAAGAACAAAGTGGTGTTATAGCTATTGTTTCTGCGGTAAAGCGAGTTATTTCAAGCGCTAAACACTTTAAGCGTTTAAAGTTAAAAAAAAAAACACCGCTTAACCCGTCCCGTAAGGAACAACGTCTTTGTTTCTGTCGCGCTAACATGACCTGGAGTAAGGAATGGAACCGTGTTGTTTTCCCCGATAAAAAAAAAAATAATTTTGAGGGTCCTAAAGGATTTAACTACTACTTTCATGATTTGCGAAAAGAGGAGCATCAATTGGATCGATTACACAGCCGAGTGGTCGGTGTTATGGTTTGAACAGCCATAACGTACTATGGCACTTTAGAATTGCAGTTTCTGACTCCTCGTATGAATGCGCAATCTTACATTGGCGTACTCGAGAAGGTTTTCCCTTCCATGAATGAGCTGTTTGGAGACTTCCCGTGGAAACTACAACAGGATAATGCACCAATACACAACGCCAGAATGTTAAAACTTTACCTTGAGCGCCAAAATGTCTCAATTCTGGACTGGCCACCATACTCGCCCGATTTGAACATCATCGAAAATGTTTGGGGATGGCTTGTTCGCAAGGTCTACGAATCAGGCAAACAATATTATAATAAAAGTGAACTTATAGAAGCAATTAAATGTAGCTGGGCCTTCATTTCATTGGATTATATCAAGAATCTGCGTTTGATTCTCTGCCTAACAGAGTTTTTGAGGTTATTCATAACCCATCAATAATTTTTGTTATTTTGTTCTTAAATTTAATTTAAATTGTGTTCCTTAATATTTACCTAAACTTAAGAGTGTTAAACTAATCCTAAATGCATTTTTTGTGTGGGGGTTCTATTTAAACGAGCTAAAATTTAATACAAATATTTTGAGTCCTATCACTTTCAAATGTATAGTACAATTATCACTTTCAATATAGAAACCATTTTTTTTTATGTTTTACAAAATTTAATAAATTTGAATTGAAAAAAGAAATTGAGTTGTTTTCCTTATTAGTTTAAAATTTATTGAACTTGGAAGTCGAAGCAAAGGGGGGGCTCTATTCAAGTAAGCGGCATTGTACATAACTGTTTTTTACGTTTAAGGATTTTGTCGAAAAAAACAATCCTTATTTGTAAAAAAAAAACGCCAAACGTAAAAAAACGCCAGTGGGCATGGCAAACAACAAACATAAACAACTTTGTATGGAGGAATTGTTAAAAACGATAAAAGAATATGCGTTCCTTTTGTTTATTTCTTCAATAAAACGGTTTTTAGATCTATAGAGTAGATATGTTCCAAATTTCAGCTTTCTAACTCGAACTTTAGGGCCTCAAAATTGTCAACGGACGGCAAAATTAAGATGTTACAAACAATTAGTCCAAACTATAATACCCGTACTAAGTTTTCGAAATGCTACTTCTTAAAAAGTGTTCCTATTTTCTTAACGGGCTCCCGACCCGTGGAGATTCTTCATAATTCTATCCTCCGCGATCCCGGGCACGCTGCTTCCAGTTGTCCAGACCAAGCGCTCTGGCATCCGCGATTGGTCATTAAAACAGAGGTTCGGTCTTCCTTGGCGTCTAGAAACTGGGGACTGATAGTCGAATATCCTCTTCGCTGGAGCATTATTGTCGATTCATTCCATGTGGGCGAGCCAAAGTAGTTGAGGTATTATAGCTTTTTGGAGTACATTGTCATCTTGGTGCAGCTCATAGAGTTCGCGGTTATATTTTCTCCTCCATTCGCCTTCCTTGCACACAGGACCAAATATCCGACGGCGTATTTTTCCTTCGACAGAACCCGAAATTAGCTCTCTTTTTCTGCTTATTGTCCAGCACATAGAGTTCGCGGTTATATCTTCTCCTCCATTCACCCTCCTCGCATACAGATACAGGGCCAAATATCCAACGGAGTGTTTTAGCTCTCCTTTCCTGCTTATCGTTCAGCATTCGGCGCCTTAAGGCTGAAGTGGCAGTATCAGTGTCATGTAGAGCTTGCACTTGATCTTTCGTGTTAGGAGCTTTGAACCCATTTGCTTCGCCACACCGAAGTAGCAACGGTTTCCTAGTGTAAGTCTTCGCCGGATCTCCACTAAGGTGTCAGTTGTGGAGTTGGTGTTTACTCCGAGGTAGGTGAACTCCCATACTACTTCGATGTTGCTGCTATCAACAGTGACGTTTTGTCCTAGTCGGTGGACAGATTTTTGTTTGCTTGTTGATAGCAAATACTTCGTTTTGACCTTGTTGACTTCAAGGACAAATAATTTGGCCTTTTCTTCAATCGCAAAGCCTCTTACACGGCACGCTGAGGTCGGCCGATGGTTTCGATATCGTGCACGCATCCCAGTTAAACGGATCTGTTGGAGATAGTACCTTTAGTATTGACACCTGGCCTGCGCACTATCAGCTCCAGAACAAGATTGAAGAAGTCATATAACAGCGCATCTTCTTGCCGGAATCCGGTACAGGTATGGAAGAATTCGGAATAACTGTTTTCATACTGCGCATTGCACCGCATTGTTTCCAGCGGCTAGCAACACAACTGGATCAGTTTTGCTGGGATCTCGAATTCGGCCATCGCCAAGTAGAGCTCCTGGCGATGAATGCTATCATATACGGCTTTAAAGTCGATGAAAAGATGCTGGGTCTCGTCTTGAAGTTCATTTTCCTTTTCCAGGATTTGCCTTAGTGTGAAGATTTGGTCTATTGTCGATCTGTCGGGCCGGAAGCCGCACTGGTACGTACCGACCGATTCAATTAGTGTGTCTCTGAACAGCTTCAAACGTTCACACAGTACGTGGGATAGGATCTTATAAAAAGTGTTCTTACATATCAATTTATGTTCGGTCTCCCTAATGTTGTTCCTAATGACTCTATTACCACGGTCCATCATGTAGGTGGTTTTCGGCTATATGCCTAAGCATATATAACTACCAGAGCTGTGTCTCACAATATAAGGTTATCATTAGGAAGGGGAACGCGGACACAACGGGGTTTAGCCTATAATTTCTCTATGCCCAGAGAAGATTTGATGCATGTATCATTTTTTTTTATATCCTAATATCAATGAATATTTTTTTAAAAATTTGGAATAAAAATGTTTAAAGAGCCACATGCAAAAGACAGAGAGGCAAAAGTGGGCGACTGAGTCTATGGAGGAAGCTGTCTTATAAGAAAGTTCCGAGATGACGAGATACAGCAAAAACTTATACTCCAAAAGCTGGTGCTATTGCGTGGTATGCACAAAGATGGGCCAAGAACACATGCGCTGGCGTTGAAAACGACAACTTGGCGACACGCTACTTTGTGAACTTTGCAAGGAAAAGAAAAAACCCATTGTACGCCGCATACCGAGAGAAGAGCAAAATTTAACCTTTTCCTCAAAATATTTGTTTCCTTCTTTTTATTATGTTTAAGAGGTCGGCTCAATTCCAAAACGTCAAAAAATGCACATTGTGAATGCACACTGCTTTTCTAATGCCAGGTTATCAATGCGGCTGAATTCCAAAACGCAGTACTTCTGCATTATTGCTTAATCAAGCGTTCCAAAACGCAAACGGATCACTATCACCCCTATCGTGGAATCCGTCGGATCTGAGATTCACTTCACTTATTCGATTCACGTGAACAGAAAATTGCTATCGTGGGATCCGTCGGATACTCTCCCTTACCGACCACCATAGGTGATTAGGAAATTCAATTGTGACAGCTCATTTCAAACACATTTGTTTTGTAAAAATTATGTCATTCACGTTACCGACATGTGGATGGTTCACGTCTGCGAATTGCACGATGCAAATTGTTTACTATTAGCAGATCGTTCCCCCCGACGGATTCCACGATAGGGGTGTATGATGCATACTTTTCTAAAACGCATTGTGAACGCATCAACTGCGCAAACAAAAGCAAACAGAACATCGTGAATGATTATGATGCAAATGACATTTGATATTTCAGTTTGAACCGCCATATAAAATGGATTCATCGCCGGAGTCGTAAGTAAAATAATATATTTTGTAATAACTTGCCAATTTTACTCTGATTTGCAGTAATAAAAAGTGGACTAATGAGTACATTAAATTTTTGTTTAATCGAAGAAAGCAAACACATTTTCCGAGTAAACTCATTCCTTCTTAAATAAAGAAGATGCTTAAACGTGTTGGCATTGTATGAACCAATATGGTTTATTAAGTTGTTACTAATTGTTTTTACCTGATAAAGGTTCCCTAGGTAAACCAATCGCTACTTGTAAACTCTTGTTCAAGCTATCCGCAATCGAGAGAACAAACCTTAGGTGGACTAGTAGCAATACATGTCTAGCGACTAAGCGGATCTGGCCAAAGCTGGATCTGCGACGCTCTAAGTGTCTAATCTCATTAAACCGACTGCATATTAGCTCCACTATAGGTGTTATTACAGGTCACTGCTTAATAGGCAGGCACGCATCTAGACTCGGTGTGTGCTCAAATGACTTCTGCAGAAGCTGTATGGACGAGGAGGAGGAGGAGACTGTACTTCACCTTCTCTGCACGTGTCCTGCGCTCTCCCATAGAAGAAATCTCCATCTAGGGGACTTCTTGTTCAATGACACAAGCGACCTAGCCAGCACTGGCGCTAGAAGTCTTTCGCGCTTCATAAGAAGCTCCTATTGGTTCAACGAGCAGTGAGGGTAATCCCCAGATCTGTGTGGTACCACAATGGACCTATCATTGGTCTAAGTGTGTTGGCTTTGGCTGACAGCCACGTCTACCTAACCTAACCTAACCTAGTAATTGTTTTGGCATTATTGGTGTTTGAAACATTTTACGATAGTTCGCATCAAGGTCGTTCCAAAACGTAAAAAATTGCAAAGCATCACAAATGCAAAGCAGCGCATTTGATGTTTAATAATGTCCAAACAATTAGTAACAAAAATATTTTTTAACAGCTTAATAAACAATGTTGTTTCGTACAATGCCAACATGTTTAAGCATGTTCTTTATTTAAGAAGGAAGCAGTTTACTCGGGGATGCTTTCTTAGCTTTCTTCAATTAAACAAATGAAAAGAAATTTACCAAAGTGTGGAAATTGTTTAAAAGTTATAGAATCCTATCCAAACGATGTGTTTTTTAGTAATTTTCGCATGAACAGAAGGACGTTTTCAGGTAAGTTTAAATATACTTTGTAATAAAACCAAATTTATGTCATTTGCATCATAATCATTCACGATGCTCTATTTGCTTTTGTTTGCGCAGTTGACGCTTTCACAATGCGTTTTAGAAAAGTATGCATTGCATCATAGTAATCCGTTTGCGTATTTGGACGCTTGATTAAGCAGTAATTCAGAAGTACTGCGTTTTGGAATTCAGCCGTCTTTGAACACCATTTACTATAAAATAAACCTTGTTTGGAGTCTTATGGCGTTTTTCATTGAAGAAAAGATTTTGCTCTATAATTTAAAAATAGCCTTACATCAAACGTCAAAGTGAGACAACCGTGGTTTTGATTTATTGTGAAAAAATTTCAGTAGATTGGACAGATAATGTGTATGATACCCCCACCATCACCAATACTAGAATAGTCAATTGATCCAAACCAAAACATGTTTCATTGATAGGAGCATTTCTAGGTTTGGAAAGCAATTCCTTCCATATTCAATAAAAAACACTATTAATCTCTTAAACTACAGGAAACATTCGCTTTTAAGCATAAACTACCCCATTCCGACCGAAGATCTGTAGGTATCCACTTAATGATGATTGATTTGATGAAGGAAAAAGTACATACACTTTTAATGTACCTTTAATTAGTTATTGTGGTTATAGGTGGTTTCATTAAAGCATACCTAGGTGCCTATTCTCTATCTCTTTTCTACCAATAATTAGATACTTAGCAACATAACACCAGTATCCTATTCCTTTTATTTCGTGGACACCTATATTCTGTACTCTCAAATTAAATTCCCTTTTAGACACAATTTATAGGTATTCAAAAATTTAACAAAAACTTACCCCAGTACTAGCACCTCGTCCTTTACCACGTCCACGACGTGATTCAGCACGTACAACTTGGCCGTCTGTGCCGTAAATAATCTAAAAATGAAAAACAACAAAATAAACAAAAATTATTTAGAAGTACAACAAGTAGATGGCAATATTATAACCTATGAGCTATGAGTAACACCTTCAACAACCAATCCAGGGGAATTTATTTTTTTTTCCACAAACTTTGCCGCAAGAGCGTACTGAAATCCCTTATCGAGTTCAACATCCACAATACAAACAAATTATTGCAGCTAAGTAACAAACCTGACATGAAAGTTTTAGAAGCTGTTCGCCATTAATGGTTGGTGTATTCGATTGAATTATTTAAACAGTTTAATTCAGAAAATAAAAATGGATGAGGGTTGGTGTTGTTGAGTTTCGAAAAAGTAAATATAAACTTGCCATAAATATTTAATGTCGAAAAACGATTTTGCAAATTTAAACGAAGCGTATAATTTTCTGTTTTAGTTAGGTATACCTATGTCTTTTAAATGTGTACCTATAAGAATGAACTGTGACATTTCGAAATATGTACAGAGATAATCGGCGTGTTCAATTTGCAAGTCAACTGCAAGTGCACTACTAATTAAATGCCTATCACTTGCCAAACGATGGTCACGTGAGTTATTTGATCAATGAGAAAAGGTAAAATAGTAGTCACTAGTAGTTGACTTGTAAATTGAACGCGCCCAATAATTATCAACCCCAATGAGTTTTGTTCTTGTGGATTTTACTCTTGCATATCATCAGGCCAATAATTTCCACCTTGAATTTGGTAGGACTTTTTTCTTGTATCGAAATCAAATGTTTAGAGAATTAAGATTCATTCACAAATTCTGTCAATAAACAAGAATATTAAGATGACATAAAACACTTTTTGGCACAGCGCTCCGTGGTTAGTGCGTTGGTTTATTGAGAGCGGGGTTCGTGGACCGAAATCCTATCCAGGAGCACCAACTAAAACAGGAACGCAAAAGAAGCAAAAATATCGATAAATTCTGTTTTTTTTTTAATAAAAGATAAAAGGGATCAAATTGTTGTGTATCTTTTACTTATGTAGAGTAAGCTCGGCGGCAATAATGTAATTTTTAACTGTAATGTATTTTTAAAACAAAACCGCCGATTTAATTTCATTCAAGTTTTTCCTTTTCAGATTTCGCCTTAAGCCTTTATAAAGGTGGTGTCAATATTTTTGGCACCATACAAAATCATTGACCACAACACTAACACTGTCACAAAATTGCTTGAGTGTTTTGCCTGACATTTGTACTGAAAAAGAGTAAACCCTTTTATATTGGTTTATATGGGTGCGTGTCGTTTTGAGAAGGATACAATCAGTGGGAATTTGGGTTTTATAGAGTACCTCACGACATCGTCAGTGTCAAATGAACACAAAAAAAAAGCTGAATGAAATGAAGGAAAACAATGGCGAATTTGCAAGGCGGGGAATTATTCGGAGGGACTTTCTTCGCGAATATTTCCTAAAAAGTTTATACCTAACAAAGCCAATTTTAACAAAAAACAGTTCCGGTACTAAGAAGAAGTGTCCAAACCACGTTTTGGAATATTAAAAAGATAACATTATAATATGATTGTATACAAAAAATAAAACTGAAAAAGTGAGAATCGCGTAGTTGTGGCAAAAAATGTTTTTGTTGCGAATATCTCGTTATAAGTTTATATTAAAGCGAATTATAACAAGGACGAATTTCCAGAACTAAGAAGGAGTATCCAATCACTATTTTGGAATACTAAAAAGTTAACAATATATTAAGATTCTGTTCAAAAAATAAAAGTGAAACTGTGACAATCGCGTTGTGGCAAAAAATTATTTTTGTTTGGAAGCAAATAAGTTGAAATGTTTTCTAAACGTAAATTTTTACTTTTTATTCACACACATTTTTCAATTTTTGCTGAACACATGTTTTGGATACACAGTTTTTATTGCTTTTTTTGCTTTAACATATTTTCTCAGGTTTTTTTCTATATTATAATTTGTTACTTTTTACCCTTCAATAGCTTCTGCTTTCACTTTAATATTATTCACTTCATTGACAATCACAATGATTATTCCATACGATTTCTGCAATTTTACCATTCAATTTGCTTCTGACGTATAAGAAAGGTATTCGGCACTTCAGAAAGAGATTGCTTGGTGAAAAGGTATATTGAGTTTAAATATTTTTGAGGTGGTAAATAACGGTGTCTGTTATGAAAACTCTTAGTTTTATTTTTCGACTGAATATATTTCCTCGATATTTTCAATAATTGAGAGAAACAAATGAGGCACGGTAAGTTTAGTGATTGTTTATATTGTACCATCCAGGCTAGGATTCGAAAGCGTAAGACTGGTTCCTGTTTTATGTAATCTTTATTAGTTCTGTATCAGTATCTTTGTTTTCGAATATAAATCTAGTAGTTCACTTATTTCATACAACAATTCACCATTAAATCAACACATTTAGTAAATGGGAGCGTATCGGAATCCCGCTTTTCAAATATCCCGAAAAAAAAGTTTTAAAATCCCGTCTACTAAAATACTGCTTTTTTAAAATCCCGTCTTCTAAAATCCCACTTGTTCAAAATCCCGATCTATTATAATCCCGCCAAATCCCGCTAATCCCGTTTTTTTACAAAACATTCGTAATGGAAGTAGACAAGTGCAGCACTCTCCTAACTTTTGGTCTGTGTATGACAGTGCAGAAAAACAATTCCCGAGTAAACAAAATAATGCTGAAGCGCGGCATCGCAGACTGAAAGTTTTGGTTGGACGAAAAAGTGCTGGCTTGTATAAACTCATTGCAGATTTGAGAAAGGAAGCAATTGTGGTGCAAACTGAAATACAAAAATTACGAAATGGACAAGAAAAATTAATGAGAAATAGAAAAAAATGAATAAATCAGGTTTTTTGCGTTGCATTGCTTATAATACACTTGAACTAATAAAATAAAAAATGTTGTTAATGGTTTAAAGTTTTTTTTGTTCCCTTTTGCAGAATATCATATAACATTACTTTATTTTTTTTTTTTTTAATTATTGAAGATTGTCATATTTATTACTTAAAAATTTATTTTGATATTATTTATTTCTTATTTTGTTACTTCCTCTAAAAATGATAAATGTTAAAATAAACTGCATTTCAAAAAAACACTCATTGCTTAATTTATTTTAATTTTCTTATTATCCCGCTTTTACAATCAAAAGTAGTTGCTTTATTTTAAAAAATCGCGCGATTTTTAAAAACGGGATTATAAGAGGCGGGATTTTAAAAGACGGGATTTTAAAAAAGCGGGATTATAAAAAGCGGGATTATAATAGCGGGATTTTAAGAATCGGGATTATAAAAAGCGGGATATCGAACCCAACCCTTAGTAAACAATCAAATCTATTCTTTAGTATTTCCCTCGTTAAACAGTCAAATCTCTTCTTTAGTAATTCCTTCGTTAACCAATTAAATCTCTTATTCAGTATCTCCTTTCTGTATTACCACTGAAATAAATTTCGGCATGTAGCTCTCGACTAGATGACGCTGAATTTCACTGTTGCAAGCATGCTACAATATTGTTACATCCAGGCTAGGATTAAAAAGATAAAAATGCATTCTGTTTAACTAATTTGTATTATTTCTCTATCAGTATCTTTGTAATTGACTTATTTCATACGACAATTCACTTTTATTTCAACAATCAAATGTCATGTTTAGTATTTGCTTCGTGAACAACAAAATCTTTTATTTAGTATTTTCCTTCTTTACTCTATACCTGTGCTGTAATCTATCGCTTTAAATTGCACTTCGTCGCTGTTCAAAAGTATAATAATAATAATAGGGATATTCACTATCCGATGCAACTGGGCTGGTGTCATTGCAAAAGTGCAATATTTTTCGCACTACAACAACAAAATATAGTTACAAAGATGTTGCAACAATTTAGCACTTCGCTATACCCCAGCCCTATTTAAAGAGAAAGATACAATAGAAGTCGCGTTTTATTCGGAACTTATCTCAAGCTCAGCAATGGGAGTCACAATAAAATCCTATTGTAGCGTGCATGCTCAAACAGTGCAGCTCAGCGCCATCTTGTCGAGAGCTATATACCGATATTTGAAAGCAGGCCGTTGCTCAGTTTGAATAGCTATGAACAATTATAACATCTCTTCTCAAACTTTCTCTAACGCACGAACTTCCGAGAATAGCCGGGCATACTTAAGTCGTCACTGGGATGTATAAGAGCACGCAAGATATTGTACTTTTAAACAGCGCAATGAAGTAGTGCGAATTCAAGCGATAGATGACACTAGTGAAAAGTATAGAGAAAAGAATAAGAGATTTGATTGCTGATTGATTGCGATGACGTATAAAGTGAATTGTTGTATGAAATAAGTGAATTTTGAATAATACAGACCAAAGGTATTGAAAGAGAACTAATAAAGATTAATTTAATAGAATACAGTTTTATCTTTTCCTAGCCTGGATGTTACACTATAGCCGTGTTTTGGTGATAAGTGTGTACCCAGCTCATCTACATTTAACACGTAAACAAAAACAAAAAGGAGTGCTGACGATAATGATGTCAGCAGTCGAGGACTGAGATCTGAGACGGAGTGAATATAAAGTGTTGATGCCATGAAGCGACTAGATGGCGGTAAAATAAGTTGGGAGCAAAAATATTCCGATTGTTATGCAGAGATAGTGGATGTGTTCGTCGATTAAACAAAAAAATCCTCATTTCAAAGAAAATTATGCCAAGAAAGTTTAAAAAAATGGCAAATACAAGCATCCGTTCTTTTCCTTGCTGTCAAACACAAAGGATTTTATGATGTTCAAAAATCTTTCGAAAAATACGTTTGGATTTGCATCCTTGCTTTAATAATTATCCAAATTGCACTCTTTTAAAGTAAAAACACTGCGAACACATCCATAAAAATGAAAAGTGAATATAAAAAACGATCGAGTTGTTTTATTGTAAAATTACGCTGAGCTAGCTATACACTTATCACCAAAACACGGCTTATGTTTACTTTTCCCTTTAATTGTAATGCCAAATTCGGAATACATATGAAAACACGTTCCTTTTCAGCTATAGGCGGGGTTGTTTCTAGCCTTTTGTGAAACATCTGATTTTCGGTGAAACTAAAATGTGTTTTAAGACGTACCTACATACAAGGTGGTGCAAAAGTAATCCTCCTATCAGAAAATGCTATAAATTTTGCGATTGGCCCCTAATGTCAGTTCTGTTTTGACATTTGTGTAGTAAACACATGCGAAATACACGTTAATAAATAATGTTACGCTACACTGCTCCAGAAAGCGGAATATTGGTGACTATTTATTTGAGCAATAATCGGTCGGTGACCAAAAAACATCGGAAGGTTATTTTTGCGCCACCTTGTATATTCACGAAAGCAAATCTCGAATTTATTATTTCCGTACAGTTAGTCTAATTTTTACTTTCCAAATCAATTCGTGTTGCCGCAGAAATGGATAACAACTTTCGGCAAAAACTTCTCAAAGTGAAAACTTTAAAATTACATCGAATATCCAACGAATTTCCTTTAAAGCTCCTTTTGAGAACTAAAAGAGAGTAGAAAATAATAAAATCAGGCCGATTCTCATTTAAATTTAAATTTATAGTAAAGAGTTGCTTTCTTGCTTTTCTGTACACTGATCAGAACTAACCCTCCCACTTCACTGCATCTTTACGGGTACTCCTGTGGGGTTCGCCGGTTTGACCTTAAAAAGTATCGGCAGGCCTTCCGATGTCGAATCATTTTTTCACTGAGGGAAATCAAATGATGTTGGATTTGTGTGCTCTAGGAGTTTTTAGGCCTGTCTCTCTTTCGCGGTTGTATAGGAACGTTAATTGATATTGCCTTTTTGGGTTCGCAAGATATCTCTATTGAACATGACAGTACCAACTGGGCCGGGAGCGCTTCATTTTCATTGATTGGTGCTTTGACGTGAAGGCTTTCTCGAATCTTGGAACTTCTAATTCGATCAAGCTTTGATACTGCTGCTGAGATGCGAAGAATATTTATCTCAGCTGCTGTTAATCTGCCCTTTATACTTTTTGTACGCTGTCTATCATTGTCAACCGGTTGCGAGCGCCTTTCAGGCTGAGTTTTACAGACTTCATCCAGCCTACGCTCAACGAATGCTTAATGTGGTCATCACAGCTTGCTTCGCTATTGAACGTAGATCCTAGATCGCACTTGGGAATCAAAAGTCCATTCAAATAAATGTTTGGAATAGAGAGTGGGTCAGAGAACTGGCAGCACAGGTATTTTGTCTTTTTCAGACTAATACGATCCCCCTTCCATTCTAAAGCATCCACCCACATTTCACTGCAAAGACAATTGATCCCCTCTTATGATGGCTTCATCGTCAGTTAAGCGGATAGTTAAGGAATGTTTTAAATATCAAGAGCCTTAGGACACTTTGGCACTGACTTTGATTGGGTACTCCTCGGTGATTCCAGTGGGGCATCTTACTTGTCTTACTCACTTATACTTGACCGTGATCATCTGCACGAAGGATTCTGGAACTCATCGTTATCTTAGCGTCACCCATAACAGATCTTCGGTGGTCTATAAAAGGCCTTTTCAAAATCAACTAACACCATATGCAAATTCTTTACGGAATCACGATCCTAATACTTTGGATTGCATCTATGGTTAAGTAACCTGCGATAATCACATTTCTCCGGATCGGTGGGTCATCTCAACCCGATGTCTCCCATAATTTTAAAGAACTAAGAGGGTATCTTGACCGACTCAACCGCTTTTAATTTGTTTGAACCTTTGACCGCCTTTCCAACTTTGTCGACAGTAATGCCCGTTACTTCTTTATTGTAAGGAACGGCTCTTGGAAAGTATATCCGAGGAAATTTTCATTAAGAAGTCCTTCACAATACTGCTCCAACGACTGAGCATTGTTAATCAACTTTGGAGCATTGATAATAAACTTTGGCAAAAGGATATTCTGGCAAGTTTCCCTTTTCTGAGCGGCTATTTTGAAGATGGCTGTAAGTTAGTTTCTCGCAGTTCATGGATAGCCTGCTTTGTATCAGCAACCGTAGAAGTAATTTCTACTAACTCCCGATACAAGCTCTCCACACACTTTGCTTGAATTTGGACGCGAGTCTCTTGCAAAGTCTGTATAAATATCAACTGAATATTTGCATTTGTTTTTCCACAAACAGCTGAGTTTCTGCAGCTAAATGTAATTGATTTCTTATTTTTGGTACTTTACAAGATCTGTATAACTACATCATACGTCCCGACCCAGGGACAATCCCGGTTTGAAGTACTTGTCCCAACGCCCCGTCCGGCTTGGCTTTTGTTCCGGTCAAATATAACAGAAATACGGGGTTTCTTTCTCTCCTACCACTCTACCAGTCATCGAAAGGATACTTCAAATTTACGAAGGGCTAAGGTCTCCAAGAACGCCGTCCACTTGCGATAAAATCCTTTTTTGATGATAAATACGGTGGAATGTGTTTGTGGTTTCTTTACTGACAATAATTGAGTCTCTTTAATAAAATAATATCTTCTATGGAAAAAAACTAACGCAACAGAAATTTGCATTGTGGTGGAATGAAATAACGCCAAACGAAATGAGGCCAAATTTTTGCATTTTGGTGGAAAAAGTTATGTTGATAAGCAACCAAAATTTAACGTAGGTAGTAAATTAGGAGAAATGTTCCGGTTGGAGCAAACGAAAAAACGGCACGCGTATGTGTAACTAATGTGAGTAAGGAAATGTTTTTTTTTTTAATTTTAAATCCGTTTCTATTGCTTCACACCTTTAACTTAAATACAAGACAAAAATTATTAAATTAAATTTAATTTAAAACTAACACGTTATGTACTTATACTGAAAAAACCCACTAACAAGTTTGAAGTTATTTGGAAAAGCTACATATTGCACTTGCTCCACGTTTTTTTCCAGCTTCATGCAAACACAGCTGCATCAATAAAACCAAATCGCCATGCTTTTGAAAATCAGCGCATAGAAAAATTCTTTCTCATTTTCACTCATTACTATAATCGTGGATTTTGTTGTTTTGTACGAACACAAGAGGGGATCACTGGAGAATGGAGCTATCATTCTCGTGGATCAAGCGTCCCTGCAACGAGCAATTGATGCATGAGTGGAAGTTTTGGAGGGGAATGGGTATCGTATTAGTTCGAAAAAACAAAATACTTGTGTTGGCCGTTGTCCGATCCAATCCGACCTAACCTATTCAAGATATTTATATGAATGGAAGAGTGATTCTCAAGTGCGAAAAGTTCCAATATCTGGGATATCAGCGACATAAAGCATCGCGTAAACGTACGGTGGATGAAGTGTCAGAAAGCTCAGTCTTCTTCTGTGGTCAAAAAATGACAACTAAGCTGAAGGGAAAACTCTACACCGCAGTTGTGAGCCCGTCGCTCACATACGATTCTCAATATTGGAAAGCGTACAAAAAGTATGAGGGCAAATTAATGGCAGCTGATATTAAGATGCGTCGCATGACAGCAGCAGCAACAAAGATTGATCGAATAAGAAGTTTCAAGATCCGAGGAAGCCTTCACGTAAAAAAACCTTTCTCGAAAAAATGGACGACCGTCTCAGTTGGTGCTGTCATGTTCAAAGGAGATATCCTACGAACCCGCTCAAAAAGCCGATAGCAGTCAACGTTTCCATACAATCGCGAAAGAAAGGCAGGCCTTTACAATTCTGGATCACACAAATGCAGCAAAAACCCGCAATTGAGTGACGAAATGGATTCAAATCGGGAGGTCTACCGTTATTTTCTGAGGTCGAACCAGCGAACCCCACAGGCGAACCAGTTATGATCCCTTTAATCCTGATCATAGCCTCACCGCCATTAAGGAAGAAGAAGAGGAAGTAGAAAGTAGGCATGCATGGGAGGGTTTTATGATCCCTTTAGTCCAGATCATAAACTCGTCTATACGTTTTGTAGACTACTGAGCCAGGGGCTGGAGATACCACCCAAAAATACCAAACATTTTTTCCACTGCCCCACCTCTTTCTGATAAACTGATAAACAAGTCTCCACAACTCACACCTTAGTGGAGATCCGACGGCGAATAATCTGAAATAATAGCTGCTTCTTTTGTTTGGCAAAGCAAATGGGTGCAAAACTCCTGATTCGAAGGGCAAAATGTTTGCATTAACCCTGCCAGTTCTGCTTTATAGCGCCGAGTGCTGAAATACGTAGGAAACGGGAGCTAATATTGGGTTCTTTTAAAAGAAAAATACTCCGTCGGATATTTGGTGCTGTGAACGGGAAGGGCTAAAAAGCTTAATCTCATCGAATACATTGGCTAGCGAATGCACAATGGCCAAAAGGATCTTCGACTCCCAGCCCCTATTCAAACAATCAATAACAATAATTTTTGGTCTCATGTACGAATTGAAATTTTTATTTACCAAATGTATCTATACTTCTCTGCGCTCTGCTATCTCTCAAGATATCGCATTAAAAATTAGATTTGTCGGTACAGCAAACAGCAAACAAGTTACAAATCCTTATAAGAACCCGTCAAAAACACGTTAGTCACTGTTACCCTCATTCTTTTTTAAAAAGGCAAAAGAAAAACTCCAGAATTATGTACCTATCACAGAATCAAAATTTTCTATTATAAATTTATAATTTTTGATGCACTTATCCATCTCTCGCCTCGATTCCTGTTAATGCTCTTCATATTACACACAACAAATGTTTTTATGTATTGGACACTCTCAAATGTAGCTCTAGTAGATATTACAACAGCTGCATGCTTTCCATCAGAAAATAAATAAATATTATATATAAGGGGGAACGATTTTCAGATGTAAAAGGATGAGAGTAACGGCATAGATACATATGCCTTTTGTACGTAATGGATGAAAATATGATAGCATAATGGTGGCGTTTTGCTTGGTGCGCTAGCGCAATGATGATCTTTTGTTGTTTACATACCATTTGTACGTGCATTAAGCGTGGAAGGATATTTCGTGTGAGTATGTGATGAGAGTATTTAATGTTTTTAATGAAGGAAGACAAAAGAAATGCATAAGATAAATACATTTAAATTGTTTAAATATTTGAAGGAAGTTAAGATGGTCAGTTGATAGCAGCTGGCGAATTTATCAATGAGAACTGTGGTTATTGGGCAATAGAACCAACATATCAAATGTCGAATAAAGGAACATCCTCCATATACCTACTCGAGTGAACTCCATGCTCTGACAGATTAAAAACTACTCGAAGTTTCTAAGGTGCCTACAAACTCAATGGAATAGTGGATGCAGTTTTTAGAAGTGCGTTCGACTACTGATCGAGGTGTTTCAGGTTCAAGTCCCACTGGTGACACTTATGTTCACAGAGCCACCATTGCGCGACTCAACCCCTCTCGTAGAAAATCCCCTGGATTTGGCATCGTATAATACTTTCGAAGTGAAAGATTCACTAGTCGGTCGGTGAGGTGAATGAGTCTAACACCGTCGTAGAAAACGTTCGAAGTGAAACACCCCACACAAATTTCAACGCAGCTAAATCGATGCGTATTGAGTTTTTCACTCTTAAATTCAGCTCTAATTTATGAAAAACGCTACTAAAAATGTATTTAATTAATGTAGTTGTGTTATATAGTAGTTTCACTTCCATCTCCTGCAATAAATCAAGTTAAATACACGCAGAAGAAATAAAATTAAATACACAACTTTAATATACATAAGACAACTAAATGATACAAAGTCAAATCAGATGAAATGAAGTGCGTGGCTTTCTCACATTTTCTCACATTAAACTGAAAAATCTAGAACAGCAATCAATGAAATGTGACAAGCTAGACCTTGGGCGCTGTAAGGGCCTTTTTATTTGTTGTTTATACCGAAATATTATTAGTTTTAATCTTAAAGCTAAAGGTACCGAACCAAGGATTTAAGTTTCCCTCCTCTTTTCTTCTATAATATGGAATGCGAGCAAAAATATGAGCACTATTGATTATTGACTAAATCACGGAAAGACATTTTTTTTATTAGACAACTAGACAGTGATGATACAATTTGAAACCTTGGGGCCTGCGAAGTTCCACATAGTGCAAAATATGTTGGGTCATTAATGATCGTTTAAGAATCATTTTGGAAAACAAAAAAGTCAATAGTATCCGTTGCAAATGCAATTCTGATCAACAAAATTGAATTGTAAAAATTCCTCTATGGACAAGCAGCCAGATAACAACTTTACAAAATAAGGACTACTTACCGTACCACCAAAATTAACAACTTGCTTTTTGAGTCAAACATGTCTACAATAGAAATTTTAACTTCATTTCTTATATGCGTGGTTCACACATTTTTGAATTTTAGGCGTTTCTTATATCCGTGGTGGACTTTACTTTGCTCTGAAAAGACAGCTCAAATTAAGTTGTCGGGAATTTACGATAGACAACTTACTTGTTCGTGTCGAAGAATGATCTTCTTGGCATCTCTGAGTCACTAAAGAACAACAAAGTCGGCGGGGGTGGATGCTGTCCCAAACGTCGTATTGCGGCACCTACGCGGGCGGCTGCAGATATTCTAACCACACTGTTCAACAATGTCTTGAATAATGAATATTATCCTGCGTTCCCGATCCCGAAAAAAAGTAAAAATATGACGATCCCTGCTGAACTTCGATCGACTCGTTTGCTTCCGAGGTATTTGAGGAGGTTGTCAGTAGAGCAGTGTTGAAGTAGTCGAGGACAATACATCATTACTGACAACAAGTTTTATTTTAGGGCGGGTCATGTTTCCGATTCCGACATTCAGTGGAGTAAATGAAAAAGTCAATGCAGATGCCAGAAAAAACTGGAAGAAATTAGCCAAGGAGACTGTTTCACAGCACATAGCAGTTAATTTGACTCTAGAGTGAAGGCCATAAGCTAAGTGCCCCTAAGTCAATCATCGATTATGGTTGTCTATTGTGATTTAATATAGCGGGTTTTAGAGACAATTTCTTAGGGCCTGAATCCTATTGTTCCGTAGCCTGAATTCCATTATATAAAATACTACTCCAACAAGGTCCTCTACGGTATATCATTTAGGATTGAGGGATAGTATAGGGAGAAACGGCTCGTCCATGGCGGGGACGTCGCCAATGCTTATGAGTTCCCCCGCTTTAGTACCGCAATAGCAGAGAGGATTTAACATTTTTTATTAAAATTCTTCTAACACACACGCGCGTAATATATTGTATGTTGATGGTATAATGTACATTGAAGTTACGATGCCAGAAACCTTCACGCAAATGCTAACAACAACTATACTATGTTTCAACCAACTCAATCGGATGACCAATGCGTGTCACCTATTGTAAAGGGTCTTTCATTGGCGACTTGACAACTTTAAACTTTCAGTGTGAACGCACCCTTATTTAAACCGAAACTGTCAATGTCAAAATATTCAGTAAAATCAACATAGTTCTCGTCCCAGTAGATAAGCAATTCATAGTCTAGTGAAAAAAAAATTGAATCAGAATATTCGCTGCTTGATTACCTTTTGCCCGAAGTGTGGAGAATATTGCTGCCGTAGAGGCTAGAGGCGTCCGTCGCAAACCAGCCAAATCAGTCAATTTCACGGCGTTCGCAAGAATTGGGCCTCTCCCAGACCACATGATGGCGAATTTTGCGTAAGGATTTTGGCCTACACCCTTACAAGACCTACGTTCTCGAATTGAACTCAGGACATGATGGAAGAAAATTAATAATTTTATCGCCAATAAGCAAAATATGCGTAACTGGACAGGTGAGAACCCTCATGTGGTTCATGAAACAGCACCTCATCCGCAAAAAGTCACTGTTTGGAGCGGTTTTCATACCGGTCGGTGGCGTCATTAAGCTGTTTTTTCCGTCGATGAAAATGACCGTCACATTACGGTTAATGATATTCGCTATAGAGACATGTTGGGACGTTATTTCTTTCAGCAATTGCATGAATTGGACACGATGGTGCCACGAGCCACACAGCGGGTGCAACAATCGAGTTATTGAAGTGTCAGTTCGGTGAACGTGTTATCTCGAGAAACGGACCCGTCTTGACTTTTTTTATGGGGCTACATTAAATCATTGTTCTATGCCAATAAGCCGGCGACGTTAGAGGAGCTCAGAGCCAATTTTGAACGAGAAATAGCGGCCGTATCGGTCGAAATATGCGGCCGAGCCATCAAAAATTGGGTTCAACGTATCGACCGCTGTAAACGTTTCCGTGGTGGACATATGAACGAAGTCGAATTCCATTCATAAATGATAGTAAATCAACCCAATAAAATTTTGTTTGAGATATCTCAAGTAGTTTGCATTATATTTAAAAAAGAAGTTGTCAAGCCCTTAATGAAAGACCCTTTATGTTGATGATCTTTTGCAGAAACCTTCACTAAGTGCCAAGAACAACTGTACTAAATTGCAACTCAATATGATGAAAGGCAACAATAATAAACTTATAGTTAAGTTAAGAGCGTCTACTCTTAGGGCCAGTAATCTAGAACCAGTAGCCTGTTAGTTTTAAGTTAGATTTAATCATTTTTGTCTAGGATGTATTGTATGTTGATAAAAGTTAAAATATTAATAAAAATTAAACTTAAGGTATCGCAGCACTAGGCACCAAAAGGGTCCATCGCGATCCCGAGGACTGAAATCGCTAACAGCAAAACAAATATCAGGACAACTTACTTATGCAGCATACATAAAACACTCAATCGCCTTCTGATAATCACAATTTCTCGGTGTTCGGCATTTGCTTTGGACACATCTCTGATAGGTTTTGATTAACATCCATTTGTTGGCCGCTTAATAACAGAGAAATGTAGTGATGCTTTTCAATTGCAAGTAATCCACCTGGGTTGTTAGTTAAATTCATTCTTATTTCCCTTTCCAGAACATCATTTAGTTTTTCGTTCCAGACACGAGTGGATTGCTTTAACCCACAAAGCGCTCGCTTCAGCCGACAAACCCTTCCCGGTTTATAACCTGCCCCCTCTGGTTGACGCATATAAATTGCTTCTGTTAGCTCGCTTGAAGAAATGCTGTCACTGCATCAATTTGATGTGTGAGCATCTCAAACTTGGCTGTCATTGCCAACAGAAAAAGTATTGACGAATAACGCGCCACAGGGGGAGATGTTTCCTCATAATCTATGCCCTAACCATGCCCCTTACCTGGCTATAGCCTTTGATGACAAGTCGAGCTTTATAACGCTCGATTACACCGGTAGCATTACGTTTTACCTTTAAAACCTACATGCAATCTAATGTTTTTGGCCAGGAGGTAAATCGAACGGCGCAGGGACATAAGTCCCAATGTTTAAAGAAAAAGTTGGGACTTGTGTCTGACCAAATAGAATGTGCTGATTTCAACAATTCGCCCTTGCACCTACCTAAAAGCGAAAAGAGGCCATATATTGAAATATGGCTTTATTTCACTATCGCAAAGTGAAATAAGGCAATATTTTCCAATATGGCCTTATTTCATTTGGCGTTATTTCGTGGCACCGTTTTGCTATATCTCTCCGAAAATTTGGGACTTATGTCCCATCTTCGACAAAATATTTTGGGACTTATGTCTCGATGGTGTGGAAATTAACTCCCAAATTGATTTTGGGAATTATTTCCCACTTAAGTGAGACATAAGTCCCAAAATAAAAAGTTGGGACATATGTCCCTGCGCCAAATCGAACATTTCCGAAGTTTCATTGGTTTAAAGTGATTCGTATTTGACTTTCATCGCTGCTTCTCACTGCATTTTATTCCCGCTTCGCAACAGAATTTCGGTTCATATTCAGTAGCAGATGCTAGCGTCGCATGTAAGCTCTGCGTAACTCGTGTGTTTGAAGAACTTACCAGACTTTCATCGTTTTCATTTATTGGGACTGAACAAAGTACAAAAAACAACTCACTTGCAGCAACAAAAGTCGGGCTCATTTAAAGATGTATATGACGAATTCTCGCTATCCAACGCCTAACTGAATTCGTTACATCCTGCTTCAGTATCAGTGTCGCTTTCGATTACAAAGCTTTCTGGTCATCTGTATTTGTTAACATAACAGAATCATCAAAATCATTCGTCACATCCGTGCATTCAAGCGTCCTTGCATTCAATGGCTTTCAGGAACTTCATTTCTGTAGGGTGCCTTGATCGAAGAAAAGGAAGAACTGATATGGTTTGGCATATCCTGACTTACTTCCGAATGAATAAAAATAACGTCCTTCTTAACTGTCGGTTCATATAGCCGATAGCCCTTTGATTCCTCCCTATATCCAACCATTATACACTTAGTCGCTTTTGATGTCAATTTGTTGCGCCGGACTTTTGGTACTTGCGCCGTAGCCTTACAACCAAACACTCGCAGCATAGACAAGTCAGGTCTCTTCATCTACCGTTCCTCAGGTATGTCATATGATAAAGCTCCACAAGCTTCAGCCCAAAAATAATTGCCTAGCCCACAATCAAAGAGCATGTTATGTACCTTTTCCATTATTGTGCGGTTCACCCGTTAAGCCACCCCATTTTGCTCCGGTGTATGTGGTACCGTCGGCGTCGTTGATGCAAAACTTCGTAAATCGTTCAAATTTGTTTGCAGTACTCTGTACCATTATCGGTGCGGAGACATTTTATAGTGCAGCACTGCTGATTCTCGACAAAACTTTTAAAGTTCTTGAAGATGTGAATCACCTAATTTTTGTTCTTCATTGTGTAAAGGAACACTCTCCGGCTGTAATCGTCAGTAAAGGCGACAAAATATTTTGCACCACCAAACAAACGCACAGGCACAAATCCTCCGTCACTGTGGAATATATCCAACACGCCTTTTGCATGGTTGTCACTTGTTCCAAATGGGGAACGAATCGGTTGCCCTGCACGTAAATCACACATTTCTAATCACTTCGTTCCGAGAATACAACACCTAAAGCCGCCTCTTGGTTCTCCACAAGGTCGCATCAAGCGCCCAAATCAACGATGCCACAAACTGTTGTCAACTGCCACCATTGCAGCTGCTCGATCCGTAGTTTAAGTTTATTCTGTACAAATTGATGCCTAAGGTGCTGTTGCAATCAGTGATTGATGTGCATCGAAGATTTTACAACTATCCTTTTCAAAAACCAATGTGTTACCAAGCTTTGCCATCTGACTTACCACATAAAATTTGCGCATAGGTTCGAAATGTGATGAGCTTTCGGTGCCAATGCACATCCGAATGTGTCCAGTGCGCCCTGCGGCCAAATGAAAATTGTCAATCGCAACAATTTCCCGTTGCATAGGTTTGCGCATGCCCTGAATCAATGAACGATTCCGACTAAAAATTAGTTTGAGCCATAAGAGAACATTGAAATAGTTGATACTGTTTTTTTTTTTTTTTGGGCATTTTTTCGCAAATTTACCAATTTGATCACATACAAAGCACGTCACAGATTTAGTTCCTCTTAATTTTTGCACCTCATGTTTCTTCTTTTGATATTTGTGTATGCGCTTGTTTGCAATAAAAGCGGCACCAGTACTAGCGTCATCAAATGCAGCACAAATCGATGTCCATGCATCCTTGGCAGTTGTACACTTTTCTGTGTAATGAAAGAAGCAAATTAAGCATCTGAATTGCTAAAAAGTTTTTGTCAGCATCTAGCTCTGTTCCGTCAAAGCATTTATAGTGGTCTTTAGCAAGATAGGCATTGACTTTAATCTTTCACTCATTAAATTTACTCCTGACTTCGAGTTTCTTTGGGTTGCCGCCCATTGTTCCTTTTTTTATAACGTGTAGAATTTTTCTTACAAGACGCTTACCCGTCTCGATCAAAAATTGAATTAAAGAAAGGGTTAAATTATAATTAATAATATTAATCAGAATATAATTATTAATATTTTATCGTTTCGAAGGGCCATAACGTGAAAAAAAAACTATTCCATTTGTTTAGAGCGAGCGGATTATAATTATACCCAACCAAATAAAACACATCCTGCAGGCTTGATGACTAATAAAAGAAATAACAAATATGACATAACCAGTGATGACAGTTGCAACTCCTAATTCGTAATCATATTATGGTTGTACACAAATGACAACCAGATGATGGAAAACACATAACCAAAAATTATATTAAGGATCTTTCATTAAGGACTTGACAACTTGTTTTTTAAATAAAATGGAAACTACTTGAGATATGTCAAAAAAAATGTATTGGCTTGATTTACTATCATTTATGAATGGAATTCAACTTCGTTCATACATTGGCGATCACAAGGATGAGGCCTTACATTTAGCAATCAATTTTCAGTCTTTTTGAACTGTTGGAAATTTTATATCCAGAAACTTTTACTAAATGGGAACAGGTACATATTTTCCCAACAGTTAGTCATAAAATTAAAGGGTAAATAAGAAACGACCGCTGGAATTTCCCAAGATCAAACAATGAACTACTTGAAAAGCGTATAGAAAGATGCGCACTAGGATTAGGCCACATACAAAATCTTCGAAAGAAAGAAAAAAATTTAAAAAATGTTTACATTTCATGGTTTTAAAACATTTATTTATTATGTTTTTCTACATTAAGAATGAGTATCTATGATTGCCATTTTTCGATATGACCTCTATAAGACGGTTTGGAATAGAATCATACAGTTTTCTTAAATAATTAAGAGACATTTGGGAACAGGCATCACGAATAGCTTCGATTAAAGTGTGTTTGTCTTCAAATTGTCTGCCGCCTTCATACACTTTACGAGATAATCATGACCAAACATTTTCGATTATGTTTGATTCCACGCGACGACCAATTGAATCCAACTTCTAACAACCCTCTAAGTGTGGATACGGGCATTGGAATATCCAAGACACGGGTCCGAAAATATTGTTGTGGACAAAAACTCCAACTCGATTGTGCCATAGGGGGTAATAGCTGCCCACACCATTACACCTGATGTGATGTCTTGCCAAAATAAGCTTCTGATTTCTTAGATCATGGAAATGAAAAGTTGTAACCACCGGAGCCGTCAAGGTTAAACTTTTTTTCATCCGAAAAGACAACGCGTTTCCATTCAATGCTCCAAGCGCCATGTTATCTTGCAAAATTCATTCGACGCTCCTTGTGTACTTGGATCAAAACAGGTTTCTTTTTAAGTTTTCTTCTCTGTATAGTAGCACTTTTTCATATCATCCTTTGGACCGTTGCTATGCTGACTGATACTCCGCTTCTGGCCCTTATTTTAGTCACTGGTAGAGTAGAATTAACCCCCGTAGAATAACCCGCTTTTCTCGCAATGTTGTTGTTCTGCTTTGCGTCCTTTTTGATTTTTCCAACAGTGTTGTGGATCCGCAAGATAACTGTTTACAACACGGTTAAAAATTCTGGGGTGTTTTTTAATACGGCCCTCGTATTACAGCCGTATGCAATACATGAATAATTTGTTTTTAATATTCCAACTTTATTAAAAAATGTTTGTAATAATTTGGTACTAGAATTCAGTACATATCCCACTAAAATGTTTTTTTTTAATACTTTTCCACTAAAATTTAATCTTCAAATATTAAAATTTAATATTTCTATATTATGATCTATTACCATTATTATTGAAAACTTATATTTCAATAATTTGTTATTTGATTTTAGTAGAATATCTGGTTAACAGTGACCATAATAAAATAATGTATTGAAATTTAATATTTGATTGTATTAAAATTCAATAAATTTTGTATTTAGCGCGAAACTCTCGACTGAATGCTCAAGAAATACTTTTTAATTCGTACTTGAATTGAATATCGAGGTATTAGATTTTAATACCTTAACCCTTCAGTAGGGTAGAGCGGGGCTAGTTGGGCCACGGGGCAAGTAGGGCCACTCGAATTACTCACGAACCGCAAGTTCTACACGAACATAATCACACTGACTGAAACGTGCGCAATAAGCAACCCGTGCAAAACTAGTCTCAGTTGCATTGTAACAGCAGATGGGGAACCACGCGAACTTTTTTGTATTGGAGTGAAAAAGTAAAAAAAAAATGTTTGATTATTTTTTTTATTTCAGTGGCGAAAAGGTGTAAATAATACAATAAGGTACAGTTTTTTTATAAATCACATTATTATATTTAAGTATCTGTTTGAAAAATTTAACTTTTTTAAGTATTTTTTTAATTATGACGCAATATGTTCATCAAACTAGATGTGGGGTAAGGTGGGCCAGGTGGACCAGCTTGCCCCCCTGAATTAAAAAAATACATGTGTTTTCTGCATTGTGTGCATTCTCTGAAAGTATACCGGGCTAGGTGTTGGTACAGTGCCATATTTGCCGAAAGTGAGCTCATACAAAGTGCTCACCTGGACTTGGGGTCGTTTTTTTTGCATAAACTGCAATAGCGACTACGATTCCTAAATTATAATTTCTTATTTCGATTTGTTTTTTTGTTTGCTGTTTTTTTGATTTGAAATTAAAAATTTAATTATTTAGCTTTTATCCTTTGAATAAAATTCTGTTATAAATTCAGCCTTTTTGTCCCTTATGTAGCTCTTTTTTGCACTTTTCAGCCCTTGACCCAACTTACCCCACGTACTGGTCCAACTTGCCCCGTTAGTGGGGTAAGTTGGCCCACTTGGACTTGGTGTATTTGAGACGAAATAATTATTTAACTATTATATAAATAGTTTTTTTTGTTAATTTCATTAAAAAGTCGAAGTTTCAATATTTCTAATGACTTCAGTTTCATAGCTTAATTATAAAACGTTTGGAAGTTATGAAGCGCCAAAAAAAAGTGGTCCAACTAGCCCCGCCATACCCTATTACATTTTAAGACCAAGGTATTGATTTTTAACCCTTCAGTATTACATTTTAATATTGAATATAATTTTGTCGAAAGAAAACTCCGTTAGTTTGTTTTAACACGTCGGTCGGCAACATGGAGTTCCTAATGGATAATTTAGTTGGGACTTACATTAAAGTGAAAAACGTGGAAAAAATACAATCATTTAAAAAAAAACTGAAAATCAGACGAATAAATCATCTGAATCCTTAGTCGTTTTAAATGAAGATATCCTTCTTTCAAGTAAGTAATAACTAGCAAGTTTAAGTGCCATATATTTATTTCCTGGAGAGTGCAAACCGTGCTAATTTATTTACAACTTGTTTTTGTTTTAGTCTTGGAAAATGAAGAACTGGTGAACGGATTTACTTTTAAAGATCGAGACGGTGTGCTGATTCCAGTGGATTCCTTGTGCGATATAGTGCGGCAGTATTCAGGCTGTGCCTGCTTCCTTGTGGTTCTTGACACTGCTGATGGAGAGAAAATTTGAAAAAACAAGAAGCAGTAATTGGGAGCTCTCTTCTTTTATACAAAGAAGTAAGTAACCTTTTCAATAGTATATTTAATGTAGGTACTTATATAAATGAAATTTTCCTAATTTTACAGGGATTAAAAGCATTTATAAAAACAAGGACAGCGGCATACATTTTGGATGAGTACGACCGTACAAATACGCTAAAGGATTCTTCTCGAAGGGTGTTAGTGACGGCGGGAGCTGAGTATCTGCGCTCAGTAAGTGGGAATTATCCATCTAAGGAGGATAAAATTGCATGTGCCAAAGCAATCATAGATATTTTTCCTTCCATTAAAATTGAAGACAGCTACTTTTTTTTTCAATAATAATTATGTCAAATAGTTTTAGTTTTTATATACCTAGTTATAAGATTACTTTGTTCTTCCTTTTAATAAAATAACTTTTTTATAAAAGAATTATTTCTTTTTTTACTTTCAAAGTTTATGATTGACGGTTTGATATTCAAAAGATCTAAGGTATTATTTTGGTAAGTATTTAGGGAGAAATACAATAAAATTTTATATAGTACCTATTGAAATTTAATAAATAAGTATTAATTTTCAATACTATGTGGGCAAAAAAGCAATCCAATCAAATCTTAAATAGTATTGAAATTTAATAAACAAGTATTAGTATTCAATGCTATGTGGGTTCAAAAGTAATCCAATGAAATCTTCAATCGTATTAAGATTTAATAATCTTGTATTACATTTAAACTCTCTTTGGGCTAAAACGAGTAAAAAAATATTCAATTTTAATGAAAAAATATATGTTTTCAATATCCAGCGTATTAAATTCTAATATAAATGCCCTTAAAACCAATACAAGAAGGGATGCATTTTATTTGTTTGGTTTAAATACTAATACTTATGTGTGTTACTATTTAATAATACGAACTTGTTTTTTAATACAAAACAGTATTGAAATTCAATATGTCTTCTATTGGATTTGTATATTCAAAGTATTACATTTAAATACCATTTTGGACTGGTCAAGGTCATATATGCAACCCAAAAAATATTAAATTTAACGCCAGGATTTTTAACAGTGAACAGTCTTATTTCTATTTGGCCTCCTTGCAATTTCTCGGCCTGAGAGTCCTAACTCCTTGAAAGCATCTATTTTTCCTCTTTCTGTCACTGTCGAAGTCTTTTCGGAACCCTTTTTTTAACTAAATAAAAACAGTTATTTTCGTTTCTTATTTACCCTTATATTTTACGGTTGGAAAAATATGATGTATGAGGCCTCCTTGTGATCGCCAGTGTATGTTCACCACGGGAACGTATGCAGCGATCGATACGTTGAACCCAATTTTCGATGACTCGGCCGTATATATCTACCGATACGGCCGCTATTTCTCGTGCAATATTGGCTATGAGCTCCTCTAACGTTGCCGGCTTCATAGACCAATGATTTAATGTAGCAACATAAAAAAAAGTTTAGAGGCGTTAAATCACATGATCTCGGCGGCCATTAGACGGGTCCGTTTCTCGAGTAATACGATCACCGAAGTGAGACTTCAATAACTCGATTTGGAACCTTGTTGGAACCACATATCACCGATGTCCAATTCATGCAATTGCTCAAAGAAATAACGTTCCAACATGTCTCTGTAGCGAATATCATTTACCGTAGCGTGACGATCATTTTCATCGACGAAAAAAACGACCCAATGACGCCACCTGCATGAAAACCGCTCCAAAAAGTGACTTTTTGCGGATGAAGTGCTGTTTCATGAAACACATGAGAGTTCTCACCTGTCCAGTAACGCATATTTTGCTTATTGACGAAGCCGTTTAACCAAATATGCGCTTTATCGCTGAAGATGATTTTGCAATGAAATTCTTCATTTTCTTCCATCATGTCATGAAGAAGATGTATTAAAATTCTGTTTATCCATAAAACCTAACTCCGTTGGATTCGACGGCATTTACCCAGTATTGCTGAAGGCTACTCTTCCCTACACTTTAAAATACATAACCCATGTCTTTAATGTGATAATCATGACTTTAGTTTTTCCTAGCGTCTGGAAATGAGCAAAAATCATCCCTGTTCCAAAAAGCCGTAATGAGTACCGCCCAATAGCAATTCTACCATTCTTATCCAAAGTTTTTGAAAAGGTCATGAACACGCAGATAAGACTTGGATCACCATGACATGTTATGTCAAAGTCAATCTGGCTTTCGTCCTAACCACAGCTGCACGACAGCTTTAATAAATGTAGTCGAAGAAATAAGGCAGAATGTGGATAGGGACCATGTAACTTTTCTTACACTCTTAGATTTCTCAAAAGCTTTCGACACTGTCCACCACCATATTTTATGCGGCAAACTAAGGGACAAATTCCAGTTCATGTCATCCTCAGTGAAACTTGTTTTGTCGTACTTATCCCTTAGATACCAAGCAGTGGTTGCTGATAACCAAACGTCCTCCTTTCTTCCGCTAAGCAGAGGTGTCCCTCAGGGATCTATACTGGGACCTTTATTATTCAGTATGTATGTACACTGTTTTTCAGGCAGAAATCTTTGCGATTGCCACTGCCGCCAATATCCTGTTAAGGAGAAGGATTAAGGGTAAAACCTTATACATCTGCTCAGATAGCCAAGCCGCTATCAAAGCCTGTTCGGCTGGCTCTCTCAACTCAAAAATAGTTGAGGAAACCATGGTAAGGCTTGACCGTCTGGGAAGATGTAACTCGGTATCACTTGCCTGGGTTCCTGGGCACACAGGTATCGAGGGTAATGAAAGAGCGGATGCTCTGGCCAGGAAGGGCTCTTCAACAGCCTTCATTGGGCCACAACCATCCATAGGATGCTGCTCATCCGTCCACAAACGTGATATGGATTCGGCTCTACGCCAACAACATTCCAAATACTGGCATGACCTGGTCTCATGCAGGTATTCGAAGAAGCTAGTGGACGGTCCAAAAATCAGCAGAGCTAAGTTTTTGCTTGGACTAAACAGGAAAGACTTGAGATCCTTGATTGGTCTCGTCACCGGTTTCAGTCCTCTTAACGAGCACCTCAAAACCATTCACATTAGGAGCTCGGGCCTATGTGAGTGCTGCATGGAGGCGGATGAAACGGCATCTCACTTCATCTGTGAATGTCCGGCTTTCGCCAGAACCAGGCTCACCATTACAGGCAAACAATTCGTTAACGAAGATGAGATGGGGGAAATTGAACTTGCAAATATTCTTCGATTTGCCAAGGCTACTGGCAGGTTCTCCCTCACTGAATCTTACTAATCGCCAATAACCAGCGAGCGGGCAGCTATGCTGAAGTACAATGGACCAACAGGTCTAAGTGCTTGTCATCTACTGATGACCCCACTGCACATACAATACAATACAATACAATGTATGTACATTAATGACCTCCCCACGCTTGGTTTCAACTTGTCCTTACATACTCGTATGTATGCTGACGATGTGCAGCTTCGGTATAGCTGTCCTCTGGGTTTAATTGAAAATGGAGCTTGCGAGTTAAATGAAGATTTAAGTAAAATTTTGCTCTGGTCCCGATCAAATGGACTCCGTTTGAATCCATCCAAGACCAAATGTTTGATTATCTCTAGAAAACTATCAGACACTTCATACTTTCCACAAATACAACTCAACAGTACACCCATTCAGTTTGTTGAGTCAGCAAGAAATCTAGGATTAGTCTTTAACAAACCCCTAACCTGGACCAACCATATACAATTGGCAATCGGAAGAGCGTATGGTGGCTTACGTATGTTATGGGCCACCCAAAGAATTACTCCAATTAAAACAAGAATGATACTTGCAAAGTCACTTCCCCTTTGATTATTTGGGTGTGAAATTTTTTACAACTGTGATAGCTGGCATAGGAGGAAACTGAATGTTGTATTCAACAGCGTAGGAAGGTATGTTTTTTGTCTGCGGAGATATGAACATATTTCTACATATTCTAGACAAATATATGGTTTCACTGTGGAAGACTTATTTGCTCTAAGGACCTTAACAATGCTCAACAATATTCTGCAAACACGAAAACCACCGTATCTACTCGTATATAGCAAAATCCAGTTTTCCTCATCAGGTAGAAATTGTAATCTAACACCAGTACACTACTCTTACCTCGTTTCGAGTCGTCAATTTTTTGTACATGCGATTCGGTTGTGGAATTCCCTCCCCCAAGCAATAAGGATGGTAGAATGTGGCACTCGGTTCGTAGCAAGGCTTAGGCATCATTTTGAGGCGCTTCGATGATAGACTTTAACCCCCCTCCCACCTACTCACCGATTGTCTATATTTTAGCTGGCTTTAAAGCTTTCTCTTTGCAAAATTTAAGTTTGGATTGATTTTCTTTATTTTCTATATTTTATCCTTTTTTGAACTTTATCAATAATAATATGCTGTAACTTCTTAGTTTTCACTCACTTCATGTAATAGTTTTTAATACTGAAGCTTACACTACCTTAAAAGATATTGTATCTTACTGTGTAAGTTAAATCAATATAAATAAAAAAATATGAAATAAATATGAAATGTCCAGAGCTAAATTCGAGAACTTACGTCGCTTCATATGATCAAGTGGCTTTAGTACTTGAGTCAGATTCATCTTGTTAGGGTGTAGACCAAGATCCTACCGCAAAATTCGCCATAATGTGGTCTGAGAGAGGCCAAATTCTTGAGAACGACGTGAAATTGCCTGATTTGCGACGGACGGCGTAGTCTCACTGGCACGGCAACATCAAGCAGCGAATATTCTGACTCAATTTTTTTCACTACACTATGAATTGCTTGTCTAGCGGTAATTACGGCCGAAAATTGGCGTTAACACTCTTCTAAAGTCGCGACCACCGACTCGGAATTTCGGTAGGAAATTTTAATTATTTGTAAACGTTGTTTCTTCGTGTTCTTCACGATGATGAAAATGTTAATTTTACTGAATATTTTGACATTGACAGTTCGGTAATCGGTTTAAGAGTGCGTTCACACTGAAAGTTTGAAGTTGTCAAGTCGGTAATGAAAAACCCTTTTCAATATCGAAGATACTCCATCGACCACAACTTTAATTTATCGTCCATAAAGAAATTTTGCATCCAACCACAAAGTTGTTCATGTATTCCGTAAAAAGTCAATTAGCTTAGTAGGTTTCTGACAGACCTTTATACGTACATTATACTGTATATAGGAAAATCCGTAATTTTATAAAACGTATTCCAACAGATTTAAATTTCACCCGGAATAGAGAAAAGAAATACGTTGAAAGACCTACGATGTACGAGGTACGCAAATTGAAAAAAAAAAAAAAAAACACTGACAGGTTGAAGGGACCATATTTAATTCGAACTGCAGTAAACTTAGTTATGCACCACTATCAGGTCTTTCTGTTGCACATGCGTTGTTTAATTATACATAACATTGGCAAGTTCAACGTAGTCGCACTTATTCCAAGCGCTTGGTAGGTTTTTTTTGTGAAAGCAACAAAAGGACTCACCAATCCTCAACCTACAGCGTCCCATCACCGTCAGTACATTGAACTTAATTCGCCCCCTTAACCAAACTCCACTTCAATGCCTGTGTCACAATCTCTCAAGACTCATCATATCAGTGCACAAAATCTCGAAGAACCCCCGTCCAAATATCAACTTAGCAGCAACTTGCATCGGGATTTTATTTTTCCCCCAAAAATAGAAGATCTATGCACAACTGTTGCCGCAGTGTCACAACCCATCAATGGTAGTCGCATCCTTCCAGAACCTATCACTCTCTATATAGCTCGCACATGATATCCATTTTGTGGGCGTTTAAAAATAGTCTTCATGTGTCTCAAGAACATCCAAAAGTAAACTTCGTTGGGGGCTAGGAATGCGTGTGCCTGTACTGACTTCATTTGACAGAAATTGCCGCCGCGCGTCGTCATTAAAAACGGGGAGAAAAAAAACGAAACCAATCTAAATTAAGGAACGAATAGACAGATGGATGCATTTGTGTTAAAAATAAAACGACACAGTTGCCCATCTTTTACTTGAAGGTCTTGCGTAGTGTACACGCTCCAAAGGACATTGATCTTACTATACGTTCGTACGCACATTCGGAAGCAATCATTCTACGCGCTAGGCCCATTCGTGTGCGCTGCGCTTATGGTTCTTCTTCCTCACATCCTTATGGTAATGGTTAATGGTGACACTTTTAGTGGAGGAATCTAGGAGAAATTACTTTTCCCGTGTTTAATTATTTTTAGGTGGGATTTTGAAATCGATTTTTCCCAGGAAATTCAATGTCACCAGATGTATTGAAGCGGAGAACTTTTTTTTCGGGGGGGATGTGAATAGAAATTAATGGGACAACTGGCGGGGATTTAGGTTAGTAGGAACGAATATTTGAATTTATTGGAGTTTTTCTTTCTTTTATTATTGTTGTTAAGTGTTAAAAGGAGGACACACACACGACACACGGGAGGATGTGGAAATGGTGTAAAACACATGAAAAGTAGAGCACTCAACTTGAGGCGTACAGTTGAAACAAAACAAGGCATCATAGATTTGGACTGGATATAATGAGTGAAGGTTTAGGTGTACCATGGTCGACAATAGTTGACCAATAGAAAGTTAAATAAACGCTCTTGTGAAAGCTGTCACGGGCCATTAAGACTGGGTCAAAAACCTTAAAAAACGCTTTAACGACGTCCTTCAGTACCCACATATACTTGCGGTTTACCCTGACCGTGGATTCAAAATTCTGTATTTACCGCCAGATCGTGTGTGCCTGCATGTAATTCAACGTAAATTAATTTTAATTATGGACTTTAACAAGTAATGCTCAGCGGAATTCTTAAGGATTGAAGGGACAAAGATGCATTTCTAGTCCATACCTTGCAAGCTTTTTCGATTCCTCTTTCTCCGGAATTTCCATACATAAATGATATATCGTCCAACAGTTTCCTGCGTTTCATCCTCTTGACTTACCTACGGCTGGCTTCATGGCTTTTATATCCATTTGACGGTGATGTTTTCATCGAAGCTACGTCTCATCATCACCTTAGCACTTAGGGTAGGACACAGGGTTTGCAGTAGTCATTCATTCTTAGAAAATTGATTGAACCCAGAATTTCGCAAAAGATACCTGCGTATGTAGCGGTTTCCATCCTAGAACCGTCGGTATAGAGAGCTATTTTCGGTGCAGGGAAATAAGTCCACGGAAACTAAGTCCACTGAGGGACTTAGTTCCCACTTAGTGGGAAATAAAACCACTTTCGCGAAGTGGACTTAGTTCCCATGTAAAGTGGGAACTAAGTCCTTTTTTTTATGGGAACTTAGTACACATTCAAAAATAAGAAGAGGGAACTAACATCCAACATTTAGAATTAGACAAAAAACTGTAAAGTGCAGTTAGTTATTACACTCTTTAAGCAAAATCTTAAGCTTATCATGGTGACATAAAGCCAAAGTTTCAAAACCGCTCCTCGCACCTACTCCAAATCAAACAGTGACCCCAAGCAGGGGGGTTGCAGGGGGGCAGCATGCATTACACTATTTATGGAATCTACTTGCGATTTCGTAACTAATCTCATAAACAGTGCAATGCATATGGGGGGCATGCTGCCCCCCTGCAACCCCCCTGCTTGGGGTCACTGTTTGATTTGGAGTAGGTGCGAGGTCACGGTACCTATATTACTCTGTCTCAGTTAGAAGTTAATTTCTATTTTGTTAATAAAAATTGCAAAGTACCTACTTGACTCTTTAATTTTATTTTGTTCTTAGTCGACAGTGAGAATTTACTTCACATTAAAAGGGAACTAAAACCACTCAGAGTTTTGGGAAATTATTTCCCACCTTACATGGGAACTAAGTCCACTTCGCGAAAGTGGTTTTATTTCCCACTTAATGGGAACTAAGTCCCTCAGTGGACTAATGCACATAATGGCATAATGCACAACGATTACTGCAGGATATGTAGGGACGTGGACGAGATAGAATCTACTCGTCACCTACTATGCGAATGCCCTGCCCTTAGAACTAACAGATTCAATATTCTTGACAACTACTTTTTTGAGGAGCTGGAGGTTCTGACCGATATAGAACTGAGGAAACTACTCAGATTTACATAGATCCGGGTGGTTCTATTACAGCGGATCACTAAGCTGTTAAACAGCGGTATCTCTTTTGTTTCTTTGCAGGTTTCAAAATTTTGAAAAATTCCCAATAATGGACACAATGGACTCAAACGGATGGTCTAAGTGAGTCGTGACACCCGCCACAAGGGAATCCATTTACCTACGTACCTACCTACTGATGCCATTCCTGAAGAGTTTTGGGCCTGTTTTACACTCCAATCCGAGCTGGGAAATGCAAGATTAGATTTTTTTATTTGTCCCCTTTGACAGTCACTCTATCTATCCGATTTTGTAGGCTCATCCTTTAGTTTACCATGGAGTTTACAATTAGCCTCTGAAGATCTCCGATGGACATACCCACAGACATTTTTCCTTGTTCCGATGCGATTTTGTGAGGAGCAAAATTGGGGGAAATTTCCTTCGGTTAATTTGAGAATTCAGCCGCAAAGTCAATTATCCGAATTAAGCTTCAAAAGGAGATTACAAAAACGAACACGATTGTTCCTATTTTAACGTGAAAATTTCTGTATTTATTCGTGTCCATTGCAGAGAATACCTTGGCTGCGAAGAAAAGGCATATCCATTCAAAATACTTTGCCGTACATGTTCATCGCTTCTTTTTATATGTTAATAATGTATGTTCTTGTAAATATGTATAACACATATACGAAATATGATATTTGATATATATAAAACAAAGTAAGGACATTAAATTAATGTACATTTTTTTCTTTGGGAGTTACATCACATTTGAGGAACGACCCCCGCACCTGATTTTTTTCGATTTGCTTACGATTATCCGAATTTGTTGATTAAATTTAATTATTCGAACCAGCCTCGGACCCAATTAGTTCGCATAAAAGTGGCATTTAACATTTTATTTCCTAAAGCTAGATGTCACTAAATCATTTGTTGCTTTCTCCAATATTAATAATTAAGTAAAACTTAGATAGAACATGGGCAATAACTTCACCTCGAGTGGGCAATAATTTCACTTTTTTTTGTGAACTTACTGCCCACCATAGGTAAGCAATAAATTCACCTTTCTTGTGGGAAATAATTTCTCTTAACATTTTATGATAATTCATGAACCGTACCCCGCACCTACTCCAAATCAAACATTGCATTGTTTATGGAATCTACTTGGGATTTCGCAACTAATCAAATAAACAGTGCAATGCATATGGAGGGGCATGCTGCCCCCTGCAACCCCCCTGCTTGGGGTCACTGTTTGATTTGGAGTGGGTGCAAGGGTCTTTAGTTATAATAGACAAATTCTCAAATTATAGGTGGGAAATAAGTTCACGAAAAAAAGGGAAGTTATTGCCCACTCGAGGTGAAAGTTATTGCCCATGTGAAGTTATTGCCCGTGAAGTTATTTCCCTTCACCGATCTGTACATATATTAATTTCATGAGAACTAAAAATAAAAATAGTTAAAATACAGTTTAACTCTCTAAGTTATCAATTTATGATTGCAAGTTAACCAATTTAATTTGCTCCTTGTATTTTTTGATTATTAAATAAATCATATCGCAAATTGCAGTTGCCAATCAGGCGGACCTGTGCCTTATCTTGTATCCGTATTCATTTTAAAATAAATATTACGCATTAACGGCTCATAGAGGGCCTAGACCTAGCTTCTCAAACCCTTTGCTTGTGCGAAGAGGAAGGGACCTACAATTTTAAGCCGAATCCGAACGGCAAATTTGATAAACCTTCTCATTACAATTGATACTCTTGGATGTTGTCAGGCGTTCGAAAGTGGTGGGGCAGTGGAAAAAAAATTCACGTGTAACTTGGCCCCGGCGAGATTTGTACCTGAGACCTTTAGATTAGTAGCCCAACACACTAACCTCTGTGCCCACATTCCGTATTCATTTGCTTTGTTAAAACGCTAACTTTTAAATGAATTCAACAAATCAACAAAATTATGTCTCTATTTTCCAAACTAAAATTTATGTAATTTTCTTCAAACAGACGAGACAATTTCAGATTCTGATTTAAAAGCGCTTATATATATTATGTAAACCACATTATGTTTTCAATGATGATATTATAGATTTTCAGTATTCAGACAGGGTTTACTGAATAAGGTTCAGTATCCGGACAAGACATTTTGTATGTAATTAACGTAGAAAGAGTTTTTGAATAAAGGTTTTTGTATTATTGTCAATTTTAACTAACAAGAGGATAGGTATGTTCGATGTTTATCGATATTCACAAAACATCTATGTTGAGAGTCCAAATATCGACTGACATCGAGGTTTTTTTTTTAATTTTTATTGTATTTGAATTTATATAATTTTTTTTTTTGTATTTCTAGATAGCACAATTTACAAGAAATGGTATTTTCTATCTTACTACTAAAAAACTTATAACATTTATACAATAATATTATCACAGGTTCGAAATTGTTTTAGAAGGAAAAGCTACATGAAAAAACCTCCATTTAATTATAAATTAAATTGTTCCTGAGGAGAGAGAAGTGGTCCGTGTGATCACAAATAAATATGTTGTTTGCATAATCGATTAAATAAATACTAACGCAAATAAATAAATACATAAGAAGATAAATAAATAAATAAGAAGATAAATAAATAAATACATAAATAAATAAGAAGATAACAAAATAAATAAACAAGTAAATTAACATAATCGATTAAATAAATACCAATGCAAATAAATAAATAAATAAGAAGATAAATAAATAAACAAATAAATAAACAAGTAAATTAACAATTAACAAATAAAATCTATGAATATCAAAATAATATATATATCACTGTAATATATATAAATTAAACAGAACACCTTAAGTTGTTGAATTTAAAATTAAGTTATTAGAGCAACTGCTCAAAACTTTATCGATCATATAATTTTGAGATTCGAATTTCAACTTTTTCAACTTCTGCCTCTTCATGGAGATCCTCCGTAGAATAGTGCCAGGGCATCATTTTAAAATTTTATTTTGCATAATTTGCAGCCTGCGAATATGACTCTTAGCACATGTTCCCCAGATGTATGGTTCGCCCATCTGCTTTGGAATATAACTTTGAATAATAACAATTTGTTTTCAACACTCAATTTGGACCTACGATTTATAAAAAGATATAGGATTTTTATCGCCATGTCAAGTTTATTAAGTTTTTCTTGAATATGCAAACTAAAGGTCAAAGTTTTGTCCAGGTTTACCCCAAGATACTTGACACTCGATTTCCATTCAGTTTGAACCCCATTCAACTATTTCTTTTTCTAGTGAAAATTAAGGAACCTATTGAATCTATTGAGATACAATAACGGTCCTTGGGGTACACCTGCAACGATTTCAGTTACATCGGAATACCAATTATTTGAAAGTGCGTTTTGTAAGGAAGGACGAAATCATTACGTAAAGTGGGAAATTTAAAACAAGGAGTTTGAGAATGAGTACTTCGTGCCACACGCTTTTTCAACATCGAGTTTGGAGTACGTAAAATATCGCATAATCGATGTTAAGATGAAAACATCGGACTTCGATGTTGGCAAAAAAGAACCGACTCTTAATTGCACATCTATCAAATAAATACTCATGCAGACCCTTAATACTGAATTGTTTTATCTGGTTCACTTTTTAACCTCTTTTTCTTGCCACAATTTGTGAGAAGTTTAAGCTGATTCCCCCTTCTAGAAAGAGGATCTGGTTTTTAGATTTCTTATCTATCGAAAGTTTGCCACCGCTCTTTTCTTTTACAACCCTCAGGATTAGCCAACCTTTCGTACACATGTCAGGGTTTCGTCTGGCCACCCTACTAAGTAACATTTCCTGAGTTTCCTGGTAACAATTGGTTTTGGTATATCCAAAGAAATAGCCTGATGATACATACTAGATCGCTTATTTGGGGTTTAATCCTTTTTTAGTTGGACTTTTGTTTGAGCTCTGACCGCAGTTTAGTGTCTTAAGTTCCCAAAGCGATCGCACAGCACTAGTGCTTTCCTTTGGCTCTGAGTTTGGCTTATGCTTTTTAGTCAATTAATTTTTGGGAAAATTGTCCATGGATCTTAGTCTTATCGAGGATGTGGGGTTAACTACTACAACACCCCTCGCTGTAAGAACTTGTGCATAACTCATCCGCCCTTTGTTCTTTGCCTCTTCTAGATTGATGCAATATTTGCCCTTGGCGGCAACCTAACGTCTTTCGGCCATGCTTGGTAGCAATGGTCTCTGAGCACCACCGGTCATCGGTGGTTTAGTTATAGTCATATATGGGAGGGTTGTCTTGTCTATGTGTCTTTCTAAATTTTAAATTCTTTGGCACAGAGTCAGAAGAAGAATCTCTTATCCGGTGCTAAGTATCTCAAACTGATGGAGATAGAGGAGGCAACCTATCCATCGCTTATCCAATTTACCTTATTCTTGATCTCGTTAAAAATAAAAAAAATAATAAAAATTAATTCTTTATACCCTATTCTAGGGGTATATTAATTTTGACGCATAGTTTGTAACATATCTTAATATTGCCCGTAGACCCCTAAAAGTTACTATATTTATGATCAGCATCGATAGTAATGTCGATCTAGCCATGTCCGTCCGTCCGTCCGTCCGTCCGTCGGCAAAAATTAGGCCTTTAAACTGGACCTAGAGAGCTAACCATATACTCTCCAGGGTCCCGAAATAATCAAGTTTACGAATTTTTGAAATCCGCCCACAGACACGCCCACAAACTCAAAAAAAACAAAATTTTGGAAAAAATCGAATTTTGAGCTAGAGAGCTGAAATTTTTTATATATGATCTATGGCCCATAAAACTGATTGGGACATACAATTTTCAAAATCCGCCCACTGACACGCCCACAATTAAATAAAACAAATTTTGGGAAAAATTGAATTTTGAGCTAGAAAGCTGAAATTTTTTATATATGATCTTTGGCCCATAAAACTGCTTGGGACATAAAATTTTCAAAATCCGCCCACTGACACGCCCACAATTAAATAAAATATTTTTTTTGAAAAACCAAAATTTGAGCTAGGGAGCTGAAATTTTTAATATATACTCTCTAGGGGCCCTTTATGCTCATGTGTAAATATTTTCAAAATCCGCCCACTGACACGCCCACAATTTTTATTTTTTTATTTTTGAAAGTCTAAAGTTTGAGCTAGGGAGCTGAAATTTATAGTATATACTCTCTAGGTGCCCTTTATGCTCATACTTAAATTTTTTTTAAATCCGCCTACTGACACGCCCACAATTAAATAAAACAATTTTATTGAAAAACCAAAGTTTGAACTAGGGAGCGTTTTTATTTACAAAAGCTTAGTTTTTTCGATAAAATCCTTTAAATTTTTGTCACGCCCACTTATGAGATATAGGAATAAGAATAGGGTATCCAACAGTTCGCCCAAGCGGACTGTAGCCCGCCCCTATGTTTTTTATTTTGGTTTATATTTACCTATTATTAAATATTTTTATTTTCGCCACGTAAAGTGCTTAATTTTTACAGAAAATGTTTGTCCGAACACGAAAATCTACTGTCCGGATTCTAGATCAAATTGTACTTTTTTACAAACATAATTTTAAACACACAAAGTTATTTTATTGGTTCTTGATCTGTTTTATTATCAAAAACTGTCTACACTTGCAGAATAACAATTCTCTGTTACCTTCGCAGTAGGAAAATAAACTTAGGTTAAAGTCAAGAAATCTGTTAACTATCCGGATACTAATGCCTTTACCCTACGTCCTTCTTCACAAACATCCCGTGACCAATCTGTTAACCGATCTTGATATATTTCCATATTATTTTCAGATTGAAATGTTTCTATTCAATTTTTTAGGTAAAACTTTCAATATGGTAGATAAATAAATTAATTAAAAATCGATGAATTTTCATAGACATTTTTTAAAGCCAAAACCAGGAAACAAAGAATGAATTCACTAACGAACATCAACCAAATGGGTTAGTATTCCCGATGTAAATAATTATCTAGGTACCTACATACCAAACTATAAAATAATTATTATATTCCGATATTCCCCGGTGCGGCGACGTGACTCAAGATAACAAGTTCATTGAATCGAATTGAACCCTATGAATGGAAACAGTTTCAGGTCTGTTACTAAATACTTTTGTTAACGATCAAACACGTTTGTATACAAAGCGACCATTATTTCAACCACGAAGGGAACAAATTAACCAATAACACAGCATACATCTGCTCATTTTTCAACGAAATATTTCCTCACATTCGGAGCACACCAATGGTAGCTTTATAGCTGGTTAAATTACTGGTCCAGTTGTCTTATAACGAATATCCTTGCCGCATAGAACGAGCACAGAAGAAACAATGTTCAACTGAAGGCCCAATTATTCATTTTATCATTATCATCGCAGTCGCGTCGTCATCGACAACGACAACATCCTTTCGTAATTGTCTCCCAACACAGATCCTACCAAGAGCGCACACCACACGAACGTCAACGATGACGTCATCGAATCGAATGTTGAGAAGAAAAATAACCGAAGCAATATGTCAGACACAACAGAACCGACCTACACTAACTTGGATTTTCTGTGCCCACCCGAAATACAAATTTCCAGCTGCTCCAGGCCCCCCAAATTTATGTTCGCTTCTCGGATCACGCCTTTGTTGATGTCTTCCTCCCAATTTTCGGGGGGGCTTATTTACCCATGAATCTCAGGGACGGCCAGGCGTCAATAAAAACAAATTTGTTTTATTTAGGGAGCATTCTGCTGTGTGGTTATGTGTGGTTATGCGTGTCTGCCCAAAAATGTTTTTTTTTTTGCACAACGGTCCGTCCCTAGGTGGCTCCGGAATGTTAAAGTTACCAAAACAAACGATAACGAAAGAGGAAACCAGAAAAAGGTTATGTGTAGGGGAGACTATGTTTGGGTTCATTGTCCCAAAGCGTATTGCGGTAAGCACACAACAGGCGGATATTATGGATTCTACGACCTTGACCTTGTCGAGTAAGAGTATATTTTTGGAATTCAAATCACCCACCCGCCTTTGTACAATTAATCACAGAAGAGAAGCACCAAGCACCACCCCTTTTTATATGTAAACCCCCATCATGTGCTAGCTTTCTGATGAATCTATGCAATCAAACATTTCAAGGATAAGGTGATGAGGCAACAACTGCCGCCGCATCTCCCTTTCCGCCACCGCACCGTTGGGGTAAAAACAATTTTACGACATCAACGCATCACCCTTATCGTCATGGCCAGGGTCATGAGGCGGCTGGAAAGATACATTTACGACACGCCAGGGGTTTATTGGCGAGACGCCCAGTCTTCGCTTAGGAGGGACACCATCTTAAAACGTTCGCAAAGATTAGGGTTGATGATACACATTATAATAAAACACCAAATGTAACCGTTTGTGTTTGTTTGGGGGTTAGGGCTGGTTACTTTTGCCGAGGGATTTTGCATTAATTTTACGAGAACGCGTCGACTACGACATCGGAAAAAGGATGACGATGATTCTCGGCAATCCGTACAGAGAGCGATTAACTTGTTGTGTCTGGGTGTCTGTCTGTCTGACTCAATGTCTTAGAGGGCTTTCCCAACTAAAGCCATTCTGTTTCTTCGTTTTGTAGGTGTTGGTGATGAACATGATTGGCGCCGATTATATTGGTGGTAATTCAATGGACTGAAAGAATGTGAAAATCTTTCGCCTATGATTACGCGCAGAAAGGTTGTGGAATAAAATAAATGGGGTGCCAAAATAATGGCCCTGTATCCGTGTATCTATATTGCGAACGTTTCGCACGGAACGTGGAGAGGCGGCACCCGGGCGGATAAATGTTTGAGCTCAATTCAAGTTCACCCTTCATTTTTTTTATTCACCCCGTCAGCAAATTTACTGTTGTAGGTGTCAGAAGATATTTCCAAATTTTGAACCGTAGACAGTGCGAAAGCGGGTTATGGTGCTTTGTTTTTGCATTTATTCCAAGGTCAGATTTACAATGAAATTGTTTCCCTAGGTTCTGGTCATTACTAAAGGAATTTTAGGAACGAGAAGGTGATAAGCTAATTTATCGAGAGGTGAAAGTTTGAGTGACCCATTTTTTTAAACAAAAGCCAAAGAGCTACCATGTTAAGCTTGCATTTCAACTTGTAAGTTGCCGAATAATAATCACAGCAATGCAGGTTTATAAAAATCATTAAGGTACTCGTGCAGCTGGAATAAGCTTTACAACGACAAAGTTAGTAATACCAATAGTATTTTCAAATGCATTGGGGATTATCAGAAAAACAGAGAACAGACCGACGATACTGACTGCTGTAATAAGGCCGAAAAGTGTCGGGGCAAACGGAGGTTTTTTTCGTGCTGAACCAGCCATGAACCATTCGAAGCCGTGTCGGTCCACGGTGAACAAACCTATTCGGCGAAACCACGACATTGATAATAGGGCACTGATGAGTGACTTCTATCTACGCAGTGGATTTAAGAATTGACGTTCTGCGATCGGTACAGCAGTTGTCGCCAATGGACTTGTTCGTGTCTAAAGAATAAAAAGTCAGCGAGGAGTTTTGAGACACATACGCCTGGAAGCTTCGACTACGCTGTTTAAAAATGCAAATTATCCTACGCATTGGGAGGTATTAATTTGTGGTTGATACACTCTATTTAGGAAAAAGGTAGGAAAGGCCAAATCCTGCCAAATTTCGGTCGGTAAGTTCGTTTCCGAATAATAGCAAGATATTTGATAAGGTTGTTAATAAGACCCTGTCGATATAAGTCGAGAATAATAACATCATTCCGAACAAACAGTTTGGTTTCAGGGCGGGGCATGGCACTATTAATGCTGCGACGAAATTGGTTTCCGACATTCAGTGGAATAAATGCAAGAGCCAATGTACGGGGTTGCCTGGTTAATTTTGAGGAGGCATTCGACATCGTGTGGTTAGAAGGATTTTGTACAAGTTAACCAGGCATGGGATGTATGTAATTTACAGTAGGTTTTTTTTGGAAACAAGTTCGTTGTCAAATGTGGCAACGTGACTTCGAGCAGAGTCTTTGACATTAAAAACGGATACTGTTTTACATTTACGTATGCCGACGATTTGTTGGTATACAGATCAGATCAAATCGAGGTCATCAACATCCTTTTGCAGTGTGACTTCGATCAAATAAAGGGACATTGCGAAGGCTGGAAATTAAAAATCAACTTTCAGCAGCCGTAATCAATCTTGTTTAGGAATCCATTGGCTGGGGTCTTTAGGGATACCAGATAAAAACTTGAAGAAATTGGTCATTATTGGAAAAAAATGGGCAGCCATTGGCGGGAGAAGCGAAGTTAGGTCTCAGGGTATTGCATCGACCAGTATCTTTAGTTTAATAGACATGTAGGTGCTTGTCTTACTAGGGCCAAGAGGTTTATACTCTGACAAGTATCCCGTTTTACAGCAGTCAACCTGAATATCATATGATACATTCAATTAAGGCCAATCATCGTGAATGGTGGCTCAATTTAGCGACTTATTATATGGAATTGATTCCGATTTTGGAGAGACAATATCTTGGGGAATGTCTCAGGTTGTTTCGAACGACTGAATGCAACTAAAGGCTCTTATATTAGCGAATTGACAACTTCAAACTTTCAGTGTGAATGTACCCTTAAACCGATGCCCAAACTGTCAATGTCAAAATATTCAGTAAAATCAACATTTTCATCATAAAGTACACAAAGGAACAATGTTTACAAGCAATTAAAATTTGCTCCCGAAATTCCGAGTCGGTGGTCACAACTTTAAGAGAGTTAACGCCAATTTTTGGCCGTAATTCCCGTCCTAGTAGACAAGCAATTCATAGTATAGTGAACAAATTTGATTCAGACTATTTGCTGCTTGATATTGCCGTGCCAGTGAGACTTGACCGAAGTGTGGAGAATATTGCTGCCGTAGAGGCGTCCGTCGCAAGCCAGCCAAATCAGTCAATTTGACGGCGTTCTCAAGAATTGGGCTAGTCTCTCCTAGACCACATTATGACGAATTTTGCGAAAGGATCTTGGCCTACACCCTAACAAGATCAAGCTGACTCAACGACTAGAGCTACAACTTGAATGAAGCGACGTACGTTCTCGAATTGGGCTCTGGACATGATGGAAGAAAATGAAGAATTTCATCTCAAAATCATCTTCAGCGATGAAGTGCACTTAATCCGCAAAAAGTCACTCTTTGGTGCGGTTTTCATACCGGTGGCGTCATTCGGCCTCTTTTTTTTTCATCGGTGAAAATGACCGTCACGTTACGGTAAATGGTATTCGCTACAGAGACATGTTGGAACGTTATTTCTTTGAGCAATTTATTGCGTGAATTGGAAATCAGTGATATGTAGATCCAATAAGACGGTACCACAAGTCACACAGCGGGTGCAACAATCGAGTTAATGAAGTCTCAGTTCGGTGAACGTGATATCTCGAGAAACGGACCCGTCTGTTGGCCCTTGAGATCATGTGATTTAACGCCTCTAGACTTTTTTTATGGGGCTACATTAAATCATTGGTCTATTTCAACAAGCCGGCGACGCTAGAGGAGCTCAGAGCCAATATTTAACGAGAAATTGCAGCCGTATCGGTCGAAATGTGCGGCCGAGTCATCGAAAATTAGGTTCAACGCATCGACCGTTGCATACGTTCCCGTGGTGGACATATGAACGTAGTCGGATTTCATTCATAGATGTTTTGATAGTCAGATAGACCTCACTTAAACGATACAAGAAACTAAACTAAAAACAAAGAAAAAACCAGACAAAAACAATTTCAGTCTTCATTGATATAAAACAATTGAAACCGGTTCCCACACCACCATCCGCTTTCTACATGTAAATTGGGGAAGTCCCTTTTTACATAGTTGTATGTTCCTATAAAAACAGCTGATACGCGTCTACTGGCCAGAAAAATATGTATACGTGTGACATTTTTGCAAACCAAACAGAATGCTAAAAAAAATTGTGTCTCGCAAAATGTGAGACGTGTTAAGTAAGGTCTATCTGTAATTCAAGCCAATATTTTTTTTTAAGATTACTCAAGTACATAGTTTGCATTTTATTTAAGAAAGAAGTTGTCCTAAATGAAAGACCCTTTATATAAAATAGTATTCAAACAAGGACCTGTACAATGGGGCTCAGATGAATAGGACTGACAATTTCCTAATTAAGGTGATTCGAACCCACGTTGGAAGCGACAAAGGTCCGATCTTTGGGGATTAGTAACCAAATTTGCCTCTCGGAGCTGGCGTAAAATTGTATGTATGGCTCTGCGATCGGATGCGTGAGTAAGTAGGACGTTCTCTTTATTTTGCTTGGGTTCATATTGTCTCTTTTGGTTGATAAAATGCGAAAACACAAAAGGGAATATACAAGTTAAGTACCTACCTATAGTAGGTATCTTCCTCACGTGGAAACACCACTCGGTACTTACGTGTGAGTAGGGCCTAAGAACTTGTTTGTTTGTATGTATTTATGGCAATAAGTGTAAATACATATTTGTCACGTTACTAATGCAAAACATTGATATGCTCAAGGTGTTTTACTTAACTTGTTGGCTTTTTAGGCGTACAAACGTAGAGAAACAACTCCAAACATCTCCAATTGTGCTTAATTGCGAATATCGAAATTCATGAAAGTGTTCAAGAAGAGCGTGCATTCGACCTCGTAAAAAATCCCAGTTCTTTGGTTTATTTCCCTCAAATATTGAATCTCATATACCTACTTACTCCCTCAAAATAACTCCAGACTCTCTGCTTCAAGGACGTTCTTACTACACCCACAGCAGATGGCATCATCAGATCATTCACGTTGACCCAAATGGAACCGAGGGCTATGCGTGTGTCCCTATACAATACATACCCATTAAATCTAAATCGTTTATTTGGGTACCTCGCACACAAAATATGGAGCAAAAATCAGGAATCCAACCACCCTGCCTACATACATGCCACCAACAAATACACTCATTCATCTATCCATCCATATTTACTTATAACCTCGCACATACACATATACACCGCCAGTCCTTGCGAAAGATAATGATGAAACGATTACCGCTCTGGGAAATGAGGTCGACACAAGTTAAGCCACCCATCTACATCATCGGTCTACTTTGTAAATTGTATTTGCCTAAGCGCGCTAGCTGCCGCACGTATCTATACGAAAGTACAGTTTTAGCAAAACACAAGAGAGAAACGAAAAGTGAAAGGAAACGAGCAAAAACCGTATAAACATAACCGAAAACCAAAACAGCCAAGAATACGAGCCGTACTCGGACATGGACATGTAGGAATAGGGAGACACGAAGGGACACAATCACAATCACTGCACCTACGTATGAGGAAAGAAGCCCATCCACCCAGTCTTTCTTCGCTTCGTTTCCCTTCTACCTTTCATTCTGTATATTATCGAAATTACTCCTACTTTATGGGAATATTCGCTGTTTTTTTTTTGTGTGGAACAATAGATGCATGAATGTGGATATATAAGGCTGGGATGGGTTAAAATGGGTGTGGGGCGGTTATGACCATGGAGTCAAGTTCAAGTCTACTACGATACCGTGTCGTTGTAGTAAAAAAGCCCAGGAAAGAGAACAACACCATAAATAGGACTACGAAATATGGAGCAAAATCGAATGAATGAATGCTTAGCGAACGAGTGGGTGGGGGTGTTTGAGGCGAATCGCTTGTTGAATGAAAAGACGACGCCGATGACGAAGAAGGGCGCCTACTCGTACATATTTACGATGTATTTCGTAGTAGGATCCAATTACTTTGGGGAAAGAGGAAGCATACGCAAGATGAATTATAACGTCGTAATCACACACACACACACAACATTCTAAGGAATTTCACTCAAGGGGCATTGTAACTCACTTGCTATTTCATTGTTTTTGTTATGGGTGGGTTGCGCATATAAGTGGTAGGTATGTTAGTCCAATTATGGCGCTAAAAACTTGCTTAGACTGATGGTTTTTATTTCGTTGACTTCGATTTACATATTTGAAGGTGTAGGTACCTGTATTAGAATTACATTCCTTTTGAACTGTTCTATCATGCAATGAAAAATGGAACAAGGCTACGTGTTCATTTCCATATCTATAAACTACCTACCTATAAGTTCAAAATTATGAATTTATAGCTAGAGTTGTTTCCGACATGCTGCTTGGGCACAGTATGCCTCTGTTTTTAACCATTCTGTTGATGGATGTTTTAAAACCTTCCCATGAATGGAAAAGGCCCCGCTGGTCCGTCATACATTTTGTAGGAAGGCCCAGCGTGATCATCAATGGAATCAATGATTGAAATCAATGAAATATGTAATTGACTTTTTCCCTTAGCGTTTTGTCGTGTATTTGCCAAATTCTGCATGACTTTTTCTGTCCCGTTGATGTTTTGCTGCCGTTGGGCTGTGGCATACTATGTTGCAATGGTGCTTCGAAGAAGGACTATATGCCATTTCGAAAGGAAAACATTCCTATTATCTAGATTGGATTGTTCTCAATCAAAGAATGCAGAAACTGTCGACGTGCAAATTGTTTTGTTCTTTGCATTCATATCATTTGCCTTTTTGTAAAAAAATACTGAGTGTCAATGCTGCGAAATCCCACCTGTTGTAAAAAAAAGGTAATGACCATCGCTTGGTCTGTCGTTTGCATGTAGATTCTCCCAACGTTTTGTCCATGACATCCACGCCTACTTTGTTTTTGTTGTAAAACAGAATGGCTTTTAACTTTCTTGCATCAATTCGGTGGACGGTTAAATGACTGACCATGATTTTTTCGGCTCATAAGAAAATGCTGCGACATTATCCGTAAATTCAGAGATACCTAGTGGATTTCGGATTTCCTTAGGAATGCATTTCTTACTTTTTTCCAACAAAAGCCAGTCCAGATTCCCGAAGTTTCCCACACCTTCAAAACTTGTAACGAAATTGTCAGCAGTTCTCCCGCTAGCCCTATACTTGATTGTTAGTTCAAAAATCACCTTCTCGCCCAAATTTACAGCTTTCTGATATAATTCTTGTTTACCTTTATGCATAATTCCTTTGCAAAGGTGTTCGTTGCTGGAATCACAAACCCAGCATACTTTTTTACTTTATTTCGCAGGTTTCGATGGTATACAGGTTGTCCCAGTTAAGCAGTCCTCAATCCTTAAATCCGAACAAAAAATTGTATTGCACGGGGTCTATTCTCACGCCCATCAAAGTGGGTGACCTCTAATTCGGAGCTGTAACCTAGCCGATATAACTTCTAAACTTTTATAGGTATAATAGGTATTTTGTACATTTTGGAAAGACAATTTAGTAGCGCATACAAGTCGTGAGCTCGCCATACCATATGTTGGTAGGTCTAGGCAGACCTTTTTCATTGGCTCTAGTGGTTCCTGTAGAACAAAACAATTTTCGTTCGCACCCACTTAAATCTAAAATTGTTTGTCCACAATAAACATAAACATCAAAAACATGTACGCATGCAAAGTCAAGAAATTTGCTGAAGATAGCCACACAATTCATTAAGAAAAAATGGCTTTGAAAATGGAAAAGGTTTGGCCAGACGGGTTAATATTGGGGCTTTGATTGGGCCAAAGTATCGTTTACCTATTTTTTTGGTTATTCCACCCAGAAATCGGACTTGCGTTTGCTTACCTAAACGCTGACTTCTTACAAAGCGCATAAGATCAAAAAATCTTTTCCCAGGTTACCGGGCCAAATATATAGCCACTGCACTATGCCTATCTTTCCGATAGAAAATTCCCCCGCTTGAGTTTCGCACTTGTACATTCTACATAGGTGTAGTGGCCCACTGGTAAGGGTGTTGGACTACTAATCGAAAGGTCCCCAGTTACAATCCCGCCGGCCCCAAGTAACATACAGAGTTTTTTTTTCATTGTCCCACCTCTTCTGAACGTCTGACAAACGTCCAAGAGTATCAATTGTCATGAGAAAGTTCTCAAATTTGCCGTTCGGATTCGGCTTAAAATTATAGGTTCCTTCCACTTCGCACAAGCAAATGGTTGGAGAAGCTAGTTTTTAGGCCCTGTATGGGCCTATAATGCCAAATGTTTTTTTTTATTCTAAATCTGTCTGAAGTAAGTCCTTTTTAATTTTAAATGCTGTCTCTTGTCCTTAAAACTAAACCTTAATAGTACGTCAGTGTTCATAAATGGCACATGCATCGCTGAAACTGAAAGATTAAAGACTTTTATACGACCAAAACTTGAGTACAATGATTACATCTGATCTGGTGTATAAACCAATAAATTATTTGGAGCTATTGTTGCGAGCTATGTCGCAATGTCTCCTGCCTCACCCTTTCAACTGCAATACATGTCATAACAGGAATTCGCAGTAGTTTGGGCAGGGACAGTCCCAAACTCTTTCTGACTTCAGTGGGACATACACAACTAGTACCTTCCCTGCCGTAACGCAAACTGTGGCCAAAATTTGTTACCAACCATACCAACTTATACGTGATGACAGAACATCACTGTCTAAGTTGATTGAAACTCTTACCGGTCACAATTTGCTAAAAAAAACCACACAATGAAACTAAACTTCAAGGATTACGAGATCTGTAGAGCCTGCCTAGACGAGGAGACCCATGAGTATACACCTCACTTTCTCTGTCACCGCTCAAGCTTATGTCACCTGCGGAACAGAACACTTGGAAGGACTTCTCCCAAGACATTCATAAAGTATCTGATGTTTCACTTTCAAATCTTAACAGGTTTATAAGGACATCCAAATGGCTGGACAATCTGTAGTAGGGGAAGAAAACCAAAAACAATATGGCCAATACTCCCAACGAAAGGTATCAAAATGGGTCCACATGGACCAAAGTAACAGATTCCCTCTGTTCCATCACCCGGAAACCTTACCTAACCTATGTCTTTGCGACCAGTAGTTCATCACGACTTTCTTTTTGGCCGTACAGTGAAGTACAAATAAGCTTTCTTTAGCAGTACAACACGAATGTGGATTGCCCTGCCACGCTATTTTTTACGTCCGTAACAACTTACAAGCATTTAAAACCAACTTGTAACAGTGTATCCACTCTCGTCCAAATCCTTATTAAACTAATGCGCGCACTATGTTACTAAACACACACTTCTATACATATTATACGATTGTAAAGTTTGTCGGTTTGAAGAGCAGGAGCAGGATTTTGGATATCGGCCAAATCATTGGGTATACATTTATGACTTTAAAGTTTTCTGAAGGAGACCCGATTCATTGTTTTGTTGGTTGGTAGTACATACATCATAAAATAAGTGAAATAAATATAAGGCATAACGGCCCATAGCTAAAACCTAGCTTGAGCGAGGTGAAGGTTAGGTTAGGTTAGGTTGGGGTGTGCTGTCAGCCTAAGGCCAACACACTTAGACCAATGCTAGGTCCATTGCGATAGACTTCTAATTTCAGTGTAAGCCAAGTCACTTAGATCATTAAACAGGGAGAGAGCAGGACATGTACAAATAAGGTGAAGTGGAGTCTCCTCCTCCTCCTCCGCCATGCAGCTTCTGCAGAAGTCGTTTGAGTAAACGCCAAGCTCCGATGCGTGCCTGCCTATCAGACAGTGCCCTGTAATAACACCTATAGTGGAGCTAATATGCAGTCGGTTTAGTGAGATTAGACTCTTAGAGCGTCGCAGGTCCAGCTTTGGCCAGACATGCTTAGTCGCTAGACATGTATTACTATTTGTTTAGCTAAGGTTTGCTCTCTCGATTGCGGATAGCTTGAATACAAGTTTGCAAGTAGCGATTCATTGGTATATCCATAAAGCCCTTTACAGGTAAAAGAGGTAGTGTGGTTCCCTTTTTGGCGAGTTCATCTGCCAGTTTCCTGGAATGTCTTTATGCCCCGGCACCCAATAGAGGTGAATGTTAAACTGCTCCGCCATCTCCCTAAGAGATGATCGACAGTCAAGGACTGCGATGGAATTTAAAGAGACTGAATCCACGGACTTAATCGCGACTTGACTGTCTGAGAAGATACGGATGTCCTATGTGGATATCACATTTCTCTTCAGCCACGCCATTGCTTCTTTTATCGCCATAATTTCCGCCTGGAATACGCTACAATGATTAGGAAGACGGAAAAAGAGACTAAGATTTAACCATTTGGAGAAAACGCATCCACCCCCCATCACTAGTTTTTGATCCATCGGTATAGAAGTGGATCGATTTGTCTGTGCGAAGTGAAAGGGGCCTACAATTTTAAACCGAATCAGAGCGGCAAATTTAAGAACCTTCATATGACAATTGATACTCTTGGATGTTTGTCAGACGTTCGCAAGAAGTGCGGCACTGTAAAATACTTCTTAGGTATTACTTCGCCCCGGCGGGATTTGAACCTGAAACCTTTAGATTAGTAATCCAACACACTCACATCTGCGCTACTGCTAGTACATCATAAGGGTATTAAACATGTCTTTAGTGCGCGCAAATTATAGAACAAAACAAAAAAAAACATCCGGACAACTATTCATAAGTTCCTTGCCCAATTAACGCTATTTGTTGCAAGAATACTAAAAATTACTAAGTCGGTCGGTTTGGAGAATCTATATATCGTTGTGGATGACAGCGGTGCAGAGGTAGTACACTCACTTTCTGATCGGAAAGTCACGCTTTTAAACCCCGAGCAAGTCCAGGATTTAAATTGAATGCAAGAAAACTTGATCTCCCCAAGCAATTTAGACACCACCCGTGGAGACAAATTCCTACCATAATGCACTAAAGTTCTTATATCCTACTTCTTTATTCTTTCTTATAGTTAGTAGCAACTACAGACATGCAATGACACCATTGTTTAGTGCTACTGCTTTAAAGACAACAGAAAAAGCTTACGCTGGGTACAAGAATATGTACTGTTAAATTAAAAGAAATTTTGATACTCTATTGGGTAACATTTTTGGCTCGCAGACTCACGAATTTCTGTTGGAAAACTGCAAGCACTTCGACGAAGCATCATGACTTGCATGTTAGTAAAATTAGGCTTAAACATATTTTGCGTAATAATGCCTTTGTGTCTGTGTTAGTATTGTTTTAAATAATTGTAATTACCACCCCTATCGTGGAATCCGTCGGGTGGAACGAACCGCTAATAGTGAACAATTTGCATCGTGTAATCCGCAGACGTGAACCATCCACATGTCGGTAACGTGAATGAAATTCACTGTATCGTGGAAAACGAACGGATCGAATCTATCCATGCATTTGACATCCGCAGTTTTTATTTTATTTTCACTGAATTTAATTTTTACAAAACAAATGAGTTTGAAATGAGGTGTCACAATTGAATTTCCTAATCACCAATGGTGGTCGGTAAGGGAGAGTATCCGACGGATCCCACGATAGCAATTTTCTGTTCACGTGAATCGAATAAGTGAAGTGAATCTCAGATCCGACGGATTCCACGATAGGGGTGTACATTTGTTTTTCTATATGTTAAGCTATGTGTATGTCCTTACCAACAACTGGACGAAATGGCCTTGTCGTATGTTGCTGCGACTGTATGCCGTTAGCCTCCCTTATAAGTAAGGTTTCCAAGCGAAATTGTTGCATTTGAAGTGGAGACAATCAACAACAAAAAAAAAACCGACACATTCCAACTCCGATGGCTGCATTGGAAAATATTTGGATCCAACAGGATGATGCCAAATCCCATACATTTGCAATAATATTTATCGATTCGTTGAAGATTTGTTTTTCCAATTTTCGTTATTTACTCCCCCTAAATCCACTCCTTCCACTTGCTGATGCGAGACAACCTCCAATGCGACTTTACTTAACCCTCTTTTTTTAACCATTGCAAATTTAGCTCAAAAATTCAGTGTTTATCAGAATGACGACAATAGCTATGCCTACATTTATTAAAATGTACGTCTTTATGTTGCTTGCGTGGCAAACTCAACTCAATATGTTTGTAGGATCTGAAGCAGAATTTATTCTTTATCATACACGCTTTGATATCTCATCGATGGAGGTTAAGAACGGAATTTTCAAGCCACGTTGCCTTTAAACGTCTCCCCCCCACTTTCAAACAACTCGTTCTTATTTCAAAAAAAAAAAACTTCTATCCTTTCCAAACAAACAAGTCTCATCTCAAGTCACTTAATATCAGTATCTCAGAGAAATGCGCACCAAGATTCCTTCCGATTTCTTTTTTTTAATTTTTCACCGAATATAATGCGTTTCGCAAGGATACATTTGCAAGACCGCAAACCACTTTCGGCCGAAGTGTCCTTCTTACAATTTATACTAGTCTTAGTTTAACTCTTCTCCGTTGCTTGCAGTTTTGAATGGGTGTGTGTTGGTCTCCTTTATTTACTCTGTTCCTACATACACCTTTCACAACCAATCGAGTCCCATCGCCCTATCATCGATTCGGTAGATTTACTGTTCTTAATCCCTAAGATAGCGTAAATGGCGGATAATTTTAATCTTCCACGATTAAATTTGTCACTTTGTGAAGATGGTAAGTAATGTTCGACTCGGAAAATGTCTTCTTATTTAATTTTTTCATAGAGCTGATCTAAACAAACTCAATAATCTTAGCGGTACGAGTAAAATAAATTTTGATTGCATAACTAACAAAATAATAATGTAGACCTACCCGCAACATTAAATTTCCTGGTTGTTCCCTGTTTTGCGGCATTGGTTCCCTATTCCAACCGTAAAGACTGCGTCATCCATAATCATAATCTAATCATATGAATAAGCTGTACCTACCAAAACGTCTTAAGTAGGTACTCGGTAACAATAACAAAATATTTAATGTAAGAAAAGGCTACAGTCCGCTTGGGCATTGTATATACACTTTATAGTAGTGCCATCATGTCGAATTGTTTGTTTTAGCCGACTAAATGCAGATGGCGTTATGAATTGAGCTAGAATGTTTGTGTCTAAACTTTTGCTGTCATCTTCATTTTAAATACACACTTTGAAAACGAAGAAAGAAAACCAAATAAACTGGTTTATCTCTCTTTATAGAACCTTTCATAATTGCATTCCCATGTATGTTGTATTTTTTTTCTTTGTAAGAAGGAGCACAGGCATTTTTGTTGTTTAGCAGCACAGGTAGCATGTAGGATTTCCAAGTAAGTTAATTTGTATGGATAATGGATCTCGCATTATCGATTCTGTGGTCATGCCATATGATTTTCATTTGTATGGAAATGTAAGTATGTATTTATTTTTCTGTGTAATTGATGACTTGCAATGTTGCCTTCGCTTCGGCAAGTAGTATGTTTGATGAGAGGGAGATGATGGAAATATAATAAATCTGACTTCTTCGTCTGCGAGTAGAAATGATGGAAGAGGCGATTCGTTTGAAGGGAAAAATTGAATAAAATTTGATTTCGGTATTTTTCAGCAAATGAGGTATTATGAGTTTGTCGCATTTTGGACTCTGACTGTTTCGGCTATATCTTGTCGCAAAAGGTACCGATTTCTATAATTTTTTTTGTAATTCATTTAGAAATATTCGATCTAATTTATAAAGCAATGACATAATTTTTTTTGTCAGTATTGTGCCATGCCGCACCACCACTTCTTGTTCAATAGGTACCTATAAGATGAATATTTATATGGATAGTAAGAATTTTCGTTGTTTTGCGTAGAGCTAGATTGCTAAATTGGAGTATTGCACAAGTTTATTTATCTTTAATCAACATGTGAAATTGTTGGTATATATTTTAAAGTTCATGTACCTTTTCAATGAAGCAGTGAGGAAGGTCACTTGTTGGTATTTTTTGCTTAATGGAGATTGCTTGATTGTTTCTCTTTTGCATTAAACGTGTTCTAACATTAGATGTACTTCGAGGCATTAAGAACGTCACTACAAAGATTATACTGGCTAACTTTAGAGCTTTTAGCTAAGCTCCAGCAATTGTAGAGTGTTCTATTGTGTCTCTTGGCGGTTCAAGTTGAGTATGACTTTCATTACTATAGTCCCAGTATATTCATAGTTTTAATTGTAATCCGCGTTGCGACTATTGGATATTAGAAAGAGTTGAACTGCTTTTTGTATTCATATTGGTCTAATTTCATTCGTGAAAGGATAAGTTGTGCATATGAATATTTTTATAATATATAAATCCTAATTCTTTTATACCTAGTATAGGTAGTCCATTGTCTGGTAGTTATTACACTGGACTATGTTGCTACTATGTTACCTATAGTTGCCAATTATATACAGTCTTGTTCGTATTGTGTTCATTGTTTGCACAGTCCGTCTGTTTACCAAGACAGATATCTTGCTCTTGCATATTGTATATAATCTTATCAAATTTAATATCTGATTTAATATCGAATTTAGCACCGACCGCGCTGACCCCAAATTATGCATGTATTAATTTTTTTTAATACAGATTTGTTAAAAGATATTGAAATTTAAAATCTTTTGAAGTTGTATTTAAAATCCGAAATTTCCTATTATGGATAATAGAGTTCCAAATACGCGTTCTAGAGGAAGACCAAGTAATTTGAGAAATTCCTCCACTTTTCGAAATAACTCCCCGTTCAGGAGCAATGGAATCCAGGCCAATTGTTAGTCGTACTCCACCTGGGGCTAGTGTAATTGAAATTGTTCACAGAATAGAATATAACAAATTTTTTTAACATATGACTACAAATTTCAAGACAAAACAATACATACAAACCAGCTTATTTTAATTTTTTTAATTATTTGGTACATATAAAAGTTGCAAGTATTCATGTTCCATGACGCTTTTCTTTCTTCTCGGAAAGTATCTTAGACTTGCTAAGAATTGGATCTGAGGTTATAAGCAATCGATTTAAGAGTTCAGTATTTGTATCTACACGTGATATTTTTCTGGTAGGAAGTTCCCTAAACCTTCTATTTTCCTTGTTTCTTGCGATTCTTCTGAAAGTTGTCCGATTGGAAGTATACAAGTCGAAATTATTTGTTTTCCAAGAAAGAAGACCTTATGCACACTTACTGGCTTAAAATACCAGCCATAATTTTCAAATGCATCTGCATCTATTGGGAACCCAGACCCAAGAGCTTCTAAGATGATATGAAACTTTTTGATAATTTCTTTAACTATCACTGTAATTTGGGCAGTCTTTTCATCATCTCTAAAAAATCGTCTAGCCTTGTTCCCGTCATTAGGATTGCCAGACTGTTGAGTTGGCATATCTACCAATAACCCTGTTTCTCTTGTAAATTTTTCTTGGATTAGTTATTTTCTGGCTTTGACTTTTTCTTTACTGCCTTCGTCTTTTACCTGCCGCAACTTGACATCTAATCTATAAGCTTTCTTCGGTCTTCCTACTCTAGATGAAGAAGGTATTTCATCTAAGATATGTTGTGGTAATGTTAGACTTTCATTTAGCCACGGAGAATTTGAATTTTCGAGGCGCTCTCTATGCCGACCACTTTTGGCCCATGTCTCGTCAAATCTTAAACATACATAAAGTTTTAAAGGTTAATTTGATTGACTTTGTTGCAGCCTCAGAAAATATTACATGGCTGAAGTAACCTACAACAAAAGCAGAAACAGCATCTAAGCGATTAATTTTAAATTAAGAAATCCAAACATAAAAAATTTGCTTTTTCATGATTTCCATGGGCATCCTAAAAAACGAAAAATTTTGTTGAAACACATTTTAGCAGTGCATATGCAAGGCTTTAGAACAAACACGGTCTCCAACTTGGACAACACTGAACAACTAGGTATACTTTTCGTCTAATGAATACAAAAAACACATATTTTATCTATAAATTTTACTTTCATTTACCCCTTATACCTATTAAACAAAATCTTTAATTATTTAAGAAAAACTTACTTTTATATCAATTGACTTTTAACTTATTGATAAAAGATAAAAAAAAAAGCTATAAAATATACGCGAACCAATTAAAACCGATATAAACACTTTCTCTTCAAATTGACCTTCTTATAAAAAAAATTATATACAATTTGGAGTTTGAGATGATTTTTTTTTTGTTGCACTAAGCAACAACAAAAAAATTGCACAGTCATTACGTAGGAGGCTTAAGCGGGTTTTGTTTAATTTTGTGCATGTCATTTTCCTTATTAAACCAAGCTAAATCAGCGATTCGTCACACTGTGCAACGCAGACAAGCACCACCAATAAGTCAACAAACTTCTTCAGTAGGTAAGTTCAGTTTGTAAAATTGAAAAGTGGCAAATTGCATTAGACGGGTCCGAAAATATCCACGATTTGCTTTTTAAAGTGGAGACCCTTAAGGATCGTTCGCAATGTAGCTGAGAATACACTATAACTTGTCTTATCTTTTTTTATCTCTGCCTCAATTAATATTTTTTCACATGCAAATATGGTTTATAAACCATTTGGGAATCCTCATTGAAATGCGAATCTCCTTCACCGATGTGAACACAAACACAGACACCAATTGTATTAAAAACAAAGAAAACAAGTTACAGGTGACTGTGATGGTCTAATTGCAATATACCATAACCTACCCCAAACATTCATCAAAGCCAACAAATAATATACCATCAACTACTCGACGACAATTCTCCCACCATCGCCCCTACCGTTAAATATGCATATCCATTTTTCACTTGCAAATATGAATTACAAAGAAAATCATTTGAGAATCCTCACAGTAGCTGAAATGCGACTCTCCTTCAACGATCATACACACACATACCAATTGTGTTAAAATCCAGAAAACATAACATACCCCTTCCATCAAAGCAAACAAAAAATATACCATAAATCTACACGAAACCTGCTTTGCCAACCACCACAACTACCTGCATCATCTTCCTACTCATATTCCCAGCACGAGAATGGTGTAGAACTAGACTATCATGGTTTGTTGCGGGCGAATGCGCACTGAGGGCGTATCGTCGTTTACGCACGGTTGCACTACTATAAGGTTTATATACAATGGCTTGGGTAAACTGTTGGATACCGTATTCCTATCCCCCAAAAACGTGGCAACATTTAAGTATGGGTGAAGTGTTCACATTTTGTTATACATAACTGTTTATAACTGTATGAACTGAAAAAGATAAAGACTTACTTCCATTGGTTTCTTCAACACTCCTACACTTCGGATCCCAACATAGTATCTGTGCCATATTTCAGCTTTCTAGCTCGACTTTCAGGGCCTCAAAATTGACAACTGACGGACGGGCAGGGCTAGAGCCATGTCCGTTCCATACTGATCACGAATATAGTAGCTATTTAGGGTCTACGAGCACAATTAAAGTATCCTACAAAATATGGGTCAACATAATAGAATACTACTTAACGTGCTTTCGCCCGGGAAGAGCGTCAGTAGTCTTTTAAAGAGAGGTTCGGTCTTTGCCTTCTTGAACCTGGGGGGCTGGGAGTCGAAGATCCTCTTGGCTGGAGCATTATTGTCCATTTCCAACCCTACAACAGCACCAAAATTTATATCCTATCCTCCTATTCTTTCATGTAGTAAGTTGCACCTAAAAACAGGCAAAGAATCATTTGCTGGGTGCTGCAATCTACAAACTGTATCTATTACAGACAGAGAAATCCCTTTAGGGCACGCTTATTATAAAAAAAAATCGCTCAATTTGGCCGAGCCAATGTAGTCGATGTGATCAAGCTTGTTGGACTACATCCCCAACTTTTTACAGCTCATAGAGTTCGCGGTTGTATCCTCTTCTCAATTCACCCTCCTCGCACACAGGACCAAATATCCGACGGAGTATTTTTCTTTTAAAAGAAATCAATATTAGCTCCCCTCTCCTACTTATTGTCCAGCACCCGGCACCATAAAGCATTACTGGCAGGATTACGCTTCCATAGAGCATGCATTTTTTTGTTAGAGTGAGGAGTTTTGACCCCATTTGTTTGCCCAAACAAAAGTAGCAGCGGTTTCCTAAGGTAATTTTCCATCGGATCATTGTGGAGTTGATGTGTTACTCCAAGGTAGGTTAACTCCTTAACTACCTCGAAGTTATTACTATCAACCCTTAGAATTTGGTACAAAAATAGGGCAGTCAACACATCACTGCAACTTGTGAAGATTTTTTGCGATCGTTTTATAAAATCGAGGTCCCAACAGAAAATTAAGGCATTCCATAGGATGTGTTCAGCAGGTTATTGATATTGCAGGCACAGCCTACACATATCTTGGGATGTCTTGCTGATATTATTCGGATGATCGTCGAGGAAGATCATAGCATCAGGGTTGCTCATGAAGCGACCAATTTGTTAGCTTGACGCATCCCTTACATAGAGTTAAAGTTAGAAGTCAGTATCGGGCAGGGCAGAAGACGCATCCAAATTGTCCGGCATTAAAGTATTCAGTTAGCTTTTACCTTTATGTTGAGGTAAATTATGTTTGATTATGTATGCGCTGCGCAAGGTATAATAATTGATAGTGGAAGCATTGTTGTTTGCATTCTGCACTTTTAACTGATCGGCTGGTAATGGGAAAGTCCAAATTGTCTGGTCTTGTTTTATCTTCATTTTGAGGTTGTATTGCGTTTAGTTATATTTGTGTTCAGATAGATATATGTCTCATTTCAGAGACGCACTTTAAATTGATTACTGACTTTAAACTGCAAGCATATGAATTATATCACTCCCCACATCATCATAACTGTGCAAAAGGTGGGGCCGCAGTGTTAATAAAGAATACAATAAAACACCATATAGAAGCAAAATTCCAATCATGTGCCATCCAAGGAATTTCCATAAGTGTAGAAACGAGCAGTGGACAAATATCTGTTGCAGCAGTATACTGCTCTCCTAGCTATAGACTAAAGAAAAATGATTTTAAAAGTGTTTTCGGCATACGAGTATTTCACAATAGATTAATCGCGGGAGGGGATTTTAACGCCAAAAAAAAGAAAGTATCCAACTATCACCAGCTATTCAAACAGAAGATCAACTAAAAGAAGCAGTCCAAATATTGACGCTCAGTTTACAAGTATACAAAAAGCTGCATTGGCTGTAATTCCCAAAACAACATAAAAGATCAACCAAAACTCTTATCCTCCCGAAATATGTGAAATTATTACAGAAAAAATGAAAGCTAGAAAACGCTGGCAATAGACAAGGGGGCCAAGAGAAAAGACCACACTGAATAACTTAAATTATAAGCTCAGAAAATCTGTAAGAGAATTACAGGCCAATAGCTCACATTCCGCCAGTAAAGACCAGAGAAGGTAGCTGGGCAAAAAGCAGCCAAGAGAAAGCAAACACTTTCGCTGAGTATCTTGAAGACGTTTTCAAACCTTATGAAGATAAAGGTTATCCAGGACTCGAAAGAAGGTAACTCGTTCGGTAACAGCTAAAAAACTTGCCAAAGAAATTAAAGAAAGGCCCTAGGGATTGATTCGATTACAGGAGAAATTTTGAAACTATTTCCACGAAAATATTTAAAAAAAACTAGAATAAATGCTGCATTTAAATTAAGATATGTGCCAAGCATGTGGAAAGTCGCGGAGGTAATAATGATAACTAAACCAGGCAAACAACCTAATGAAGTTACTTCATATCGCACAATATCTATTCTATCAATGTTGTCCAAGTTATTCGAAAAAGTGCTGGTAAAACTTATAGATGAAAAATCGAATTTGAAGAGAAAAATGTTTGCTCTACAGTATGTATTTCTTGATATAGCACAAGCTTTCGATAAAGATTGGCACAAAGGACTGATACACAAATTACAAAAGCAACTGGAGTCTAATATAGCATATAGATCCTTCAAAATTAAACAAGATACAGAGTACTCAACATTAAGAGAGATTAAAGCTAGTGTACCGCAAGGCAGTGTGCTAGGTCCAGTTTTATACCTACTTTTCACTAGCGATCGGCCTGAAAGTGAAGAAACCACCATATCTATATCTTTTGCAGATGACACAGCTGTTCTTGCTGTGGGAGCGACTGGCTCCAGGAAATAACCCCTCAAAGAAATAACCCCCCACATGAAAAATGAAATAACTCTCCAAATGAAATAAGTCCCCAAAATGGTATGAAATAAGTCCCCAAATAATTATGAAATAATTCCCCAAAATGTATTTCAAGTATTCAAGGTGTTATAACTCACTATGGCTTTCTGAAAGTGAAATAAGGCCATACGAATTCATTCACCCAAAGTGCAATAAGGCTAAGTGCTAAAATAAAACCTCGCATCTACTCCAAAGCAGGTGGGTTGCAGGGGTGCAATGGGATCCCATAAACAGTGCAATGCGTATGGGGGAGAATGCTGCCCCCCTGCAACCAATAAGGTCAAGTGCTAAAATAAAACCTCGCACCTACTCCAAATCAAACAGTGACCCCAACCAGGGGGGTTGCAGCGGGGCAGCATGCCGGCCCATACGCATTGCACTGTTTATGATCCCATGACCCTATTGCACTTTGAGTCCCCAAATTTGGGGACTTATTTCATAGTTGAACTTGGGGACATATTTCACTATGAAATAACCCCCCAATAACAGCAATAAAATATTTCAGAATGGACTAAGAAATGGAAGATTAGATTAAATGGGCTCCGGGCAATAACCCCCCAAATGAAAAATGAAATAACTCCCCAAATCAAAGATGAAATAAGTCCACAAAATGGTATGAAATAAGTCCCCAAATAAGTATGAAATAGGTCCCAAAATCCTATATGGAAATCCAATAAACAGTGCAATGCATATGGGGGGCATGCTGCCCCCTGCAACCCCCTGATTGGGGTCACTGTTTGATTTGGAGTAGGTGCGAGGTTTTATTTTATAAATTTGGGGACTTATTTCATAGTTGAATTTGAGGACTTATTTCACTATGAAATGACCCCCCAATTTGAAGTATGAAATAAGTCCCCAAAAAGCCATGAAATAAGTCCCCAATTTTGGCTGCTTATTTCATATGAAATAAATCCCCACCTCCATACAAATTTTGGGGAGTTATTTCATCTTTCATTTGGGGGGTTATTTCATTGGGTGGGGGGTTATTTCCTACAGCCGATTAAATGACCGTAAGTCAGTCCATATTAATTTGATGTATAAAAACGTACCACACATTCCAGTCTACATTAACAACAATGTAGTGGAATATTCCATCACAGCTAGGCATGACTCTAGACGCTAAACTGCGTTGGAAAGCGCACATAAAGAAAAAAAAAGATGAGTTGAACATGCGATACAGTAAAATGTATTGGCTTATTGGGAGATACTCATCCCTGTCTAACTACAATAAGTTATTGCTATACACGCAAGTTCTGAAACCAGTATGGACCTACGGGCTCCAGTTGTGGGCATGCGCATGCCAAACAAATTTACAAAAAATTCAGGTTTTCCAAAATAAAGTACTAACATAGTTAATGCACTTTGATCTGCATAAAGATCTAAATGTTGAAATGGTTGAAGATGAAGTTAAGAAAGTTGCTCAAAGGCACAGAAGTAGGCTTCTCAACCACGTAAACACAGAACTTTTTAAATAACGACAATGTAATCAGGAGATTGAGACGGGTAAAACCTCTTGATCTATAAGAATTAGCTAGGGCTAAGAAATCATATTGTTAGAAAGGAAAAGGTTAGAAAACCGACAAACGGCGGATTTATCTCTTAAATTCATCAAAAAATTCAAAAACAAATTGTTAATTAGTCGTCGACTAGGTGCAATCTCATTCGGGATGGCGAATGTCAGTCCGCAGTTTTTTTTAGATAAGTTAAAGTCCATCACTATTGTAGAAGCATCCCTCGAGTACTAGGTCTGCAATGTCTTGCGATGATTTTTTTACTTCCAGCAAATTCCCAACACAAAACAAAAAAAAATGTTTGTGATCAGGGAACAATTACCAATGTTGTGGTAGACCTCGATTTCGGTTATAACAACTATCACTAAAAATATTTTGTTCGCAATTTCAAATTCGTCTGACGGAGGTGAAAGTCGTAGTCCTTTATACTTTTTTATGAGGGACGGCCTGTTATCTCTTGAAGCGTGTCTTGCACACGTGTTGCCACACTTGACACGTCTTGAACCCCATTTTTTGAAATCACACAAACTTACCCTTTAAAATAAAGCTTTAATTGGATCTACTAATTATCTCAATTTTAGAGAAAAAAACACGTTTTTAACAGCGTATTCCTCAAGGAAGGCGCGACAGTTAGCTACAAGACTTTTGTTTATGGCATAAGCGTTACGGCAGCTCTCAATAAATTTACTTTTTTCCCGATTATATCTCACACAAAAATTTGCTTTGAGTTCTTGGTGAAAGGAGGAGTACAGCATTTACGACTAGCACAAGCCATGACCTGAAACTCAAAAGACTCACATTTTTAAGTGCAGCTAGCTGCTCGAGAGTGTTCCGACAATTCCAGACTATCCGGGAATCAAATTTGAATGAGTCTGTAGCTGAAAGTGGGCTCCTGAATTTGTTTAGTCTGAAATTTTTGCTCGACAGGTTGCAATAGATGAGACATTCAAAGCTTAGATTCGGTGATTCTCCGATTATTTTAGATCTCAATTAAAGATAAATCCCGCATTATCTTGTAAAAAGAATATTTTTGTTCCTTTTGCTACCTGACATTGATTGGTGCCAAGAAAAGGGGTGTTTCCAACAAGGATAACATTAGGCGCGTTTCTTTGAGAAATGTATAGAACATTATATCGCCAGCAATACTGGGGATAGCTGTCGGTAACATTCACAGCAGGGCTGTTTTGAATATATGCTGCAATTACATACAATAATTTGTGTTGCAAAGAAAGATACATGGCCGCTGGATATAATTTTTGGAATCTATCTTTTGTGCTACCGTGGATAGTAACACTTACAAAGTAACGCGACTGTCTTTAATCTCCATAGTGTTTTACAGTGTACATTTTATGTTTGTAACTCATTGCATATCCTTCCTGTTTGGTTACCAAATTACAAGTTGTTTTCTCTTTTTGACTTGTTTGCACTTTGACGAACAGTTATACAAAGCAAGTTTGGTGGTGAAAGTAAATTGTACAAGTTGTTGTCTCCTATATAATAACAGGCAGATGCAACTTGTCCCACATTCTGATGGAATCCCGGAGGCAGGGTGGATAAATGTATTTATTCGCGCCATACAATTTGCACAAGGTGTTTTAGCAAAATGTCGGTGGCGCGGCACACATAGCATATACAATTGCCGTATATTGAGTTGAGGTAGGTTCCCGGTTTGTCAACGCTTATGGCGCATAAGGACATGCAAATGCACAAACACCGTGCTTACCCTTTGTCGCAGCGGACAAGCACAATGGCGTAACCACAAATGTATGTATTGCAAACGAGGTTTAGCAAATAAATAGGTCTGCAGAAGCATGCAAAGTGAATCCTCGATTTTAATTAGTCGCAGCAAACGAAATCGTCCCGGGAATGTGTCGCAAGGTTGAAAAAACGACCGACCAATGAGAACGAACCCTCCTTGTGACGAATCAAAGAAAAACAAAATGTATATATACGAGTACATAATTCGAAATTCTATTTCGCATTTAATTGAGCTGAAATCAAATTAAATCCAATAAATTCACAACCCTTGGTTGGAATTCCTCCTTCCCGGTTTTACACAGACGCACTTTTTTCCATTTGCTCCTGGCTTCCTTTTTGCAATTTGGCTTAATGTGCATTGAGGTGGATTTACGTTGCGCACGACGACGATGGTGGTGTGTAGGACACATGCCAGTTCATGTGCGTGTGCAGATTTTCTATTAATGCGCTTTGCTCTTATGTTTGATTAGATTTGGATGTCATGACTGTGTGAATGAGTGTGTGTGCGTATTCACCCTCATAAAATTCTACAGGAAGATTTATCGACCGCTCCGCAACTTACACCACCATTTTCCTTTTTGCCAAAGGATACAATATGGAACAAAAAAAATCCTTGCAAATCGTTTTGTTGTTGTTAGCAGTTGATTCTTAGCACTGCGTTAGATACTACCCTCTATGTGAAAGGATTTGTAGATTTGTGGGTAGCGCAAGAGAATATTTGATAGTCATCGTTGTCCTTCGTTCCTCGTTGCCGTAATAGTTTTGTATGAACGAACGGGCATTTGAAAAATAAAATTAATGGTTTACAGTTGCAGTCGTACGGTCTGCACATTTATCCTTGCTTGATTAAATCTCCTTGAATACAATGGGCAAATGTTCGTACGTGCATATATAAATAAATGTTTGCATGTAATGTATATAATGTGGGGTATAAAAACGCCATTGTCTGTCATAGATACCTACTTTTTGCATTGTCTGTTTGTCGTCATTCCTTTTATGCTTCAGTTGCAGTCGTCTTCTTCGTCCTCTGTGATTCTTATACTGTTTTTCTTTTATTGTTTTATGACTTGTGATTGTCCTTGCTGAGCAAAGAAGTCAACACAAACACACCAAAACGTTGGCTGTGCGAGTTAGTATCGTTCTGTTTACAAAAAAAAAAACCGACAAACGGAAGTTCGACTCGAATATCTTGTGGTTAATGAATGCGGTTTGTGTTTTTATTTCCTATTTAAAATACCAAAGAAACCGCACCAATCATGCTTGCTTAAAACGAAATTATAGCGTTGTCAATGATGTCATTTATATTATGACATTTAATTATGTAGGTATCCATTTGAATTTCGAAAATAATTAGGTGCTTAGGAAAACTTCGACTCGAGTGACGAAGCAGTCGTTTTAAGACGATTCCGTACCTACCATACCGAGTTCGAGGAGATACATTAAGGGTATTTATGGAACGTCGTGAAAACTTCGAAAACCTCATAAAATTCGTATAACTATCAAAATTTGTATGGCCTTTGACAGTTCATTTACCATTTCAAGTTTACAACGGTTTTTCGAAGCTGCATGAATAGGTACCCTTACTGCAGTTAAGCAGGTGTTTGTAGATATGCCCATGTAAGACAAAGGGCCTAGGTCATGCACACTTATGTGAGTGAGTTATACAAACCTAACGAAATGGAAAAGCTTTCCATTAAATTATATACCTACCTGGAAACAATCGTTAACCCTGCCGTTTATTACGATGCAGCACTAATTAAACTAGTAGGTTCGGAGTTCTAAGGTCTCACTTCATATACGGACTTTAATTATAAATAAATAAATTATAAATTATCTATAAACAAATTTATAAATAAATCCACTCGTTCGCTAATGAGCTCCGAGTGGCGCCACTGAATTGATGCCTATCAAGTTAAGCCAATAATGACATCTCTACTAATAAAATGTCCACCTTTGATGAGTCGATTGATACGTTCCTCTACTCTATTTGAGGCCAGACTTTGCTCGATAACTTTGTTTTGAGTAAAACCAGTTTAGGTCAAGTGCATCAACCCAAATTTAGGCTTCTTCGAAGAAAAACACTAAATTATGTAAATGGGATTTGGTTTTGTTTTTGGTTAAAAATAAAAGCAGAAGAGCTAAACCTTTCGAACAGCGTCCCTAGGTGCCTGAAGATTGTCTTCATCATTACCTTTCGATGGGGTTAAAGTCTGTAGAGGGTTCAGTTAAGTGAAACAAAGCCCAACGAAACAAGACCAAACGAGAATTCGCTTTTAATTCGTTTATGAAAACCACTTGAATGCTTCCTTATTGGTCCACCTTAACAAAAATCAGCAGGCCTCCCGGTTTCGGATCACAATATCACGGACGCCAATTAAAATGCTTGTGTTGTTGTTTTTGTGTGATCCAGGAGTTTCCTCTGCTCTTCTTCGCAATTGTATACCTATCTATTGGCTTTTTGAAGGAGCTGTTAGACCAGTGGGTCTTGATATTCGCCGTGGGTGATTGAACTTACACCGCACGGGTCACAAATCAGCGCGCTAACCCTACACCGTCACCACAGAATTACGTCGACTGTTCGGAAATGTACATAGTAATTGGTAAATTACCCATCGAAGTATAGGCTTAGAATATTACTGCAACGCCACTCAAAAAGCAGCGCTACTAGTAAAAGGCGACTAAGGGGAGAAACCACATGTACATAGGCAGTTCTAGCACTCCGGAAATCTGGAGATCACCGATGTAAAAGGAAGATCAAACAATAATCCATATGCACGTGTCGAAATCGTAAAAAAGATACAGGCCTCAAAACATTACTCAAATGCAATAATGCCATCATATGATTGGCCACAGTGACGAAGTAATCCAAAATCGGTAGCCCTGCCGATGCCTATTGAGTTCGAAGCGGCAAACTTCATAGGCGGAACAGTAGGGATGCAGTGAAGTGTTAGGGCTATGATTCGGGTCGATGGAAAACTTATACTATGAGCAGTGGGTGATGGCAGTGAGAACGCCAGTCCTCTGATAGTATTAATAGGATGGAAACTTTCCGCTGATCGTAAAATCATGTACTTTCAGCTCGGAGTTTATTCTAAAAATGGCTTTGTACCAGTGGCGACGCCTCATATTGTCCAAGTCGTTCATGAACGACTAAAGGGGCCCTTACATGGTCAATCGGTCGACATCATGCATCATGTATGTGTGGATTGACGCTACCCCTTACACGGTTCAATCGATTGACGTCAAATTTTTATTTTTTGTGAGTTTTCGTGGTGTACGAATGTGCGATGAGTGAAACGTACGATTGTATTGCATATATTTCTCTTGCAATATATTCTTGAATTGTACTGGCGAGATGCACACGGAGATTCGCTGTCTTTAATGAAACTAATTTCATTAAAATACCAAAGAGATGGTTCACTGAAATTATCAACACCGGATCCGCTTTTGTTTAATTCATTTAAACGTTTTAGCTCGCGCCGAAAATTCGTTCTCAACGTATGTATTTTTCTGGTGACATCCGCTTTTTGTGCATCAGGATACTTTTCTTTATACTTTTGCAGTAAAACTTAATATTGTTGCATTTTTTTGTTTCGGTCGCTATAATCTTTCCCATTGACATCCCATAAACTCGGTAATAACCGATACGTTTCAATTAATTCCAAAACAAATGTTCGGTCTTCTTCGTCCTTCAGTTTTCCGCACATGTTTTCGCTTCCGCGATACAAAACACAATGAAGTAATTACGTCAATCCAACCCCTACACGTATCAATCGGCATGACGTTCATCATGCAAAATCAAACTTGCTTTGATTTTCGTCAATCAGACTTCACCAAATGTGTGTGACTCATACACATACATTTTCACAAACACATGCTAGTGATTGATGTCATTCGATTGACCGTGTAAGGGCCCCTTTAGAACAACAATGGGGCAAAACAGGTTGACAAATCTTTCTTTTAATATAATATATTTTATTATATTATAATATAATAAAACAAACCAATATTTTTTTCTTTTTGTTTAAGTGTTTTTTTGTCGAATAAAAAAAATGACTTAAGACACGTTTATTTATAGAAAATGTAAGAAGAATATTTTTAAAAAAAGACGAGAAGAATTAGTCTTGAATTTAAGTAAAATAATGCTGTTATTAAAAAGTAATTTATATTTTTTTTAAGTGATGAAGAATTCGTTTTTGCTTTATAAATAAAAAATCTAAATGTAAAAAACATTTTGTTCTTTTAGCCTGAAAAATTCGTATTGTTAAATAAACTTACTTAAAACGATGTAATGGTTATTTTTTTATTTTTATTTCTTTTTACTGGTAAAAATGATCTTAACAGCTATAGCAATTAAAACTTCACTGAACGACTACACATTTTTGGCACGCGTCGCTACTGCTTTGTCCAATTTTATGCCACATTTGATGATCTGATATTATAAGGACCAAACCGCCTTTAAACAAGTCGCTCAGAGAAAGAGAAATTTTCAGGAAATCAGTTCGCCGTATAGTTCATCAATAATGCTAAAGGGCTGCCTCTTGTGGATTACGACAAAATACTACACAGGTGGAAACAGTATTATGAAGGACTTCTAAATGAACAATTTCCTTGACTTTACTTTCCAACGACGGTTCAAAAATTGACTGCGGCGTGGGTGCAGACGTTTTTTTTAGGCTCCATAAACATCTCAACATCCTACGTACTTTCGGATACCACCAGCGTTTTCAGGCAGAGCTATTAGCTATCCGCGAAGCACGTCGCCAGATCAAACTACACTCAAACAAAACGCCGAGGCGAAAGATCGCTTTACTTATTGACAGGGGCTGCCAATAAAGGGATCGCATCAGTTACTATATTCTCTAAATTAGTAATAGAATGCCGATCAGTTTAAGGTTACCCTGATCTGGCTTCCAAGGCATAGCTACGTTTATGGAGGAGCAAGGCTCAGTTGTTCACTGCTCACTAGCGAAACTAGCCCATATTCCACTCGGAGCAGTAAAGGCAAACACAACCTCATAATACCTCACGAAAGCCAACCTTAGATAGAATAGGTTGACAACATGCATCATGTCTAGAAAAATGTGTATAATCTACAAAAAGGCAAAAGCAATTGACGTTCTATGCAGACACCAAAAAGATATCGCCAGACTTACAGCGATCATCACGGGGCACTGGCCTATAGAAAACCATGCGGTCAAACTAGACATCCCATATTAAACCCGCTGTCGCAGTTGCAAAGATACAAATGAAAATGAAACCATTATTGACTACGTTTGCGCCTGTCCGGGACCAACTGAAACCAGACTACTAGCATTAGGAAACAATTTTTTCAATACACTTGAGGAAAGCTCCGAGAAAAGTATAAAGAAACTAATAACTTTCATAAACTCCAAAGGTTGGATTAAGAGATTTCTCATCAACATACGGCACTACTTAGGTTTTCGTAAGGCTTGTGGTATCAAAACGGCACTCATTGCTAATTGGGTTTGTTCCTTACAAACTACCAATCTTTTTTTCCAAAACAAAGAAAAGAAAAAAATGCTAGAAATGTTGTTATCATCATTTTGTCTGAGCGCTTCCTGTAAAAAGCAAAAACGTTAAAATGAACTGTTGTTTTCAGTCACCTAGGAGAATTCGTCTGCGCATGACATCTCTAATTGACTTTCTTCCCAGTGTATTTTCATAAATATCAAAATATCTAAACGCGGTAGATCATCTGAAACCGAGGACAATCGCTTGTCCTCGGAAAATAAGTATCGCCGGACAATGAATAACGCGAATAATTCACGTAAAAAGGACTCTAGTAACTACTGGAGTCCATTACAATGTCTACCTGACAGTGACAACAACGACGATATGGACGAAATAGTTGCTGGTAGTGTTAAAAAAAGTGTATATACCACCAATCAAACTCCTCCAAAAATCAAGTGATTACGTCCACAGTTTGATGAAAACATTAAATATAAGTGATTATTATATAAATAGAATATCCATTGGGTTAAAAATTATTTGTGAGTCTCTTTCTTCTTACAACTCAGTGTTTGACAATCTAAAATCCGAAAACTGCCAGTTTTTTTCACACGATCTTCACAGTGAAAAAGCTTTCAAAGTTGTTCTCTATGGTATGGGCGAAATGGATGCAAATATATTAAAAAGCGAACTTATTAAAACTAATTTAAAATGCATCAATGTTAAAAAGATAACCAAAACATACGAACGTTATAGTGATGTTTTCTATTTAATTTCGTTAGAAAATAGTTCAATCAAATTAACTGATTTAAAAAAAAATTATCGCTCTATTCTACATACCCAGGTGAACTGGAGTATTCAAAAAAAACTTAAAGGCAAACTGACTCAATGTCACAACTGCCAAATGCTCGGACATGGAGAGCGAAATTGTCATGTGAAAGCCTACTGTGCTATCTGCGCTGGTCAACACAAGACTGCATCATGCGAAAATGTTTCCGTAAACAAATGCGTTAACTGCAACGGCTGCCACAAATCTACAGACCCAACCTGTGTAAATAGAATCAAATATTCCGAAATGAAATAAAAATATCTAAAACCAAAAGCAAAAGCTGTTCTCAACAACAACGCTTCGCAGGTTTCAGCTTACACAAATGGTAAACATACACAGAAACACATTTCGTTCAATTCAATGTCCGATTTTCCCTTGCTGCCGCAGCCACGGTACCGTCAACGAGAGAGCAGCACTAATGCTAGCACTAGCTTTCAACCTCACACTCATGCTCAAACGGAATCGCGTAGAGCGTGGGAGAATGTGAACTTCAATGGGAGTAGCTCTTCCAATCATGCTGCGGGCAATATTTCTGGAAACATTCCAATCGACACTTCCAATCAGCAATCTTCTCTTTTTACGATCGAGGAACTTAACTCCTTAGCAATGGAAATGATTACGAATTTATCTACCTGTAAATCTAAAGTAGAACAATTTCAAGTTATTGCACATTTAGCAAGTAAGTTTTTGTATACTAATGATCAGTAATATGGACAGATATATTAATATTGTCACTTGGAATGCAAGAGGGATTCGCAGCAAAATTTTAGAGTTTCTAAACTTTTTAAATAAAAGCAACATTGACGTTGCTTTGGTTACTGAGACTTGGCTCAAACAAGGTATACATTTATCAACACCTGAATACAAATGATACCGAAATGACAGGGTCGATAGGACTGGTGGCGGTGTTTCTATTCTTATCAGAAGATCAATTCAACATTCACTCTTGCCTGTTGTCAGAACATGTTATGTGGAGAACATAGGAGTTGAATTAAAATTAAGGAATCAGAAGTTTGTGAAGGTTTTTTGTGTGTACTTTCCGGGTAAAAGCTCTACAGATGAGAAGAGAATTAGTTTTAAAAGAGATTTGAGAAGGCTCTTCACGTTAAACGGCGATTTCTTAATTGGTGGAGATCTCAACTGTAGACATAGGAACTGGGGCTGTGCTAGAGCAAATGCATGGGGAAATTTACTCGCTGACTTTCCTGTTATGTTGCCAATCTCTGTGTTGTTTCCTCCTAGTCCAACTTATGTCCCAGCCGGTTCTCGTGGCAGCCTTCCGTTCTCGATTTATTTGTAACAAATGTTCCCTGTCACATAACGAATCCAGTATCCCTTATTGAACTTAGTTCTGACCACAATCCGGTTTTCTGTCGTCTTCAGTCGTCAGGGGAAAAAAAAGTGCAATATGTCCAAGATTTAAAAAAATGCAAACTGGACACGGTTTCGTTCAGAAGTTAAAGCAAAACTTCGTAATTTCCCACTGATTATCGACGATATTTTAACTAAGGAAGACGTTGACTGCCTTGTGAATGAATTCTCAAATCACGTTCAAAGCTCGGCCGAGGCAAGTATCCCAAAAGTTCCTAAAAATAACTATTCTTTCAAAATGCTCTCCCACATGCTCTCGTTAATTAAACTGAGAAACATTTGTAGGCGAAATTGGCAAAGGTACCGCCAACCCATGTTCCGGCATTAAATGTCATACCTGAATAAACAAATAGGCAAACAACTTTTAGAACATCGTAATAAAGAGTGGAACAATAAACTCAATATACTGGACAAAAACGGAAAACCCTTCTGGAACATTGTTAAATTGGTAAAAAATAAGAACAGACAGTTACCTTTTTTAAAAAACTCGTCAGGCACATTCTTTACAGATGTCGAAAAAGCCAACGCACTTGCCGTCATTTTTTCCAAAAACCATGTTGTCTCGCAAAATTTAGGTGATGCATATACAAGCACCCTCGTGAGCAACACCATCCAAACTTTTATAGCTGATGAAGCAAGTCATTCTTCTTCCATTACCTTTGTAACGGAAGAAGATATAGAATTTGCAATAAACAATCTACATGCAAGGAAAACCGGAGGTCTTGATATGTTAAGAAGCATTTACCTCAAACAATTGCCTCGGACAGGCTTAAAATTCGTTACACTTATTGTAAATGCATGTCTAAAAATGCAATATTTTCCCGACACTTGGAAACAAGCAAAGGTGGTACCAATATTAAAAGCTGGTAAGACTTCAGAAAGACCGGAAAGTTATAACCCTATCAGTCTACAAAGCAATATAAGCAAAATATATGAAAAAGTACTGAAAGAACAAATCTTGAAATTCATTGATCTTAAGAAAATTTACCCGAACGAACAATTTGGGTTTAGGCGTCATCACAGTACTTCCCATCAGGCACTGCTAATAGCAAACTATATTAAAAGAAATCGATCCCAAGGGAAATCTACAGGTATGGTCCTACTAGACATTGAAAAGGCATTTGATTCAGTTTGGCACCAGGGCCTGATTTACAAAATGATAAGTCTAAACTTTCCTCCATATATTTGTAAAATAGTCCAAAGCTTCTTGTCCAATCGCTGTTTCAAAGTCCATGTCAATAGTAGTGTTTCAGATTTGATTAATGTTCAATCAGGTGTTCCACAAGGATCAGTACTTGCCCCAATACTGTATAACATTTATACACACGATATTCCAAAGTTACCGCACTGTGATATAGCCATCTTTGCAGATGACACGGCATTATTTTCATCTCATGAATTCGCTCTCAATATTGAGAGGAATCTTCAAAATGGAATGGAAATATTAGTAAAATATTATCACAAATGGAAAATCAAACTAAATGAAGGGAAAACGCAAGCTATCTTTTTTACTCGTAAAAGAAAATCTTGTTTTCTTCCCATTAGCCAGATTCAGCTCAATGGCAAAAGTATTAATTGGGAACCTTCTGTTAGATATCTAGGTATTTATTTAGATACCAAGTTTACCTTTAAGAATCATATCACCAAAACGATTAAAAAACTATGTATAGCGATTAAGATGCTGTACCCGTTTATTAATAGAAAATCATTACTTTCTACTGAGAACAAAATTATTCTGCACAAAGTAATTTTCCAGGCTATTCAATTATATGGGTGTCAGGTATGGGGCAACTCTGCAGTGTGCCATATAAACAAATTGCAAGTAGCCCAAAATAAACTCCAGAAAATGATGCTAGATTTATCTTGGCACCACTCAACTCTTGACATTCACGAAAGAGCGAATGTTGAATTGGTACCAAATAGAATTCTAAAACTTATTAACACGTTCAAAACAAGATGCAGCTTCGCTGACAATCCACTTGTAAACCAATTAAATACATAATATTGTTAAACTAATTCTCCTCATGGCTGTTTTTTTTCTTAATTTATGGTTAGTCTTGAGCATAACTTATATGTATATATTAATGATGTACCAATTTGTATTCATCCCATTTTTATTTGTTATTTATTTGTCTATTCGTTAATTTGTTTATTTACTGATTTAATTATTTGATTACTTGTTTATTTAAATTCTTACTTATTTATTAACTTATTTAACTTATTTATTTATTTGTTTATATTCCTTTTCATATATGTATTCACCTATTTATTTATTAATTTATTGCATTAATAGTTTATTTATCTATTTACCTATTTGTTAACTTATCTTTTCATTTGTTTGCCTATGTATTTATTTATTTATCTATTTACCTATTTATTTATTTATTTATTTTTTTGTTTATTTATTTATTTATTAATTATTTTAATTTATTTACGCATTATTTATTTATTCACCTGTGATATTTTTTTTAGTATTAAGATAACTATTTAATTATTAATTTGTAGGCACTATTTATATGTATATAAATCTTTTTCCTTTTTCTTTTTTTTTATATTGAAGGTTTTTTTCGTATTTTCCTTCAAGTTAATCTAATTTTTTCTGTATGTTTTCTTAATCTAAATTGTAAATAATGTTTCAGTAGAAAGATAAAATTTATTATCAAATCTCTGTAAAATGTGCAATAACAAAATTCTGTAAAAAACATTTATATACGAAATAAAACATCTATCTATCTATCTAACTGTTGTTGTGTGATAACACACTTGCAGTTAGGCTGCGAAGCTTTCCGTCAATATACTTTGCAGGGTTGAATGAACAACTGTTTCACCTTCGGTTCGAATCCCAGCGGAGAAAAGGGTCTTTCAAGAATATAATGATTGCAAATTAGACCAGCACCACCGAAAAAGGAGTAGGATGATCGGTTGTGGTAAGCCGTGAAACAGCAGTGTGACTCCAGCCCCAATTTCACGTGGTACATGTAACTGTCGTTTATTACTTAGCCTATTTGTTGCGAGGCTTACAAGGAAAACCTACCCGGCGGAGGATCAGTATTAGTGCATCAAAAGTGACACCGCATATTTTAGCAGTTTCTATTTCCACTGTTAATAGCATATAAGTTTTGAGAACGCATCTTCTGAAAACTGTTACAAACAACCCCGTTCTCCCCTACATCAGAAGACATTGTGGATACATTTCTTGGTTAGTCACCACAAAGGCTACATATCGTTAGTGAGGTAAACAATTCATGAGTAAGATACCTAACTGTGCCGAATAAGTATAGGGCTTATTAAAATTAGCATACAAGAATAAAATGACCAGTGAAACCCTGCAATGCACACAACGTTTGTAAAGTTAAAACGACCATCCCTTTTCGTTTATGCAATAGAAAGAAACTTAGCCACCTCAAAGCCCGCTTTGAAAAACATTTTTTATTCGTTTTATGAAAGATTCTTCCAAGCTAATTGCACTTGCAAAAAAACTATTCTATTTCCAGAAGCCTTCAAAGTGTCCATTCAAATTGTTTGCTTAAAAATAAGGCGTTGTATGTTGAGTTCCTTTGAACTACAAACAAGAAAACTTATTTTCTTCTTAAACACATTTTAAGTTAGAGTGAAGTAAAGAATAATATTAACCCCATCGTTCGTATATGTATGTAGATTGCTGGGGCATTAACATAAAGGAAAACACTGTGTCTTTTATCCCTAACCAAGAAAGCTTTACTCCATCATCGCACTAAGTAAAACATAGCAACTAAAGCACCCCTTATTGTCCGTGGATAGCAAAGTCAGAGAGGTAAGTGCGTATTCAACCAAAGCCTTTGCAACGTACAATTATTTTTTTCTTATACTTTTGCCAAGCGACTAACGACGCAAAGAAGGAAAAATAAACGCACTGCGTAGTTTGCAGCTATCCGCACTTGTTATTGTTGCTGTAGTTGTTTTTTTCTTAATGACACTTCACTTTTTTGTAGTTATGCTGCTGCAAGGGGAGTCAAACCAGCTAGCACCCCCTATTTAAACAAGACCCATATAAATATGTACCCCGAGCGCAGAAAACGACGCATTCGTTCACATAGCATCAAGGAGAAAGGAAGGATTTCAAATAGAAAAATAGGTGCATGCAATTGTAGCTTTAGTTAATATTTGCCACTGACACACGACTAAGCATGGAATGCATCTTAAGATCTTCCTCTCAGTGGGTGATGTGCTTTTGTAAATGTATGAGTTAAGAACTACCAAGCTTTTGACAATTTTCTTCACATTGTTACCTTTAAAGGGCAAGAGTGTCCCTATCCTTGAGTCCTGGAGAACTATGTACATATAGTTAATAACTCACTGCAGATGCACAGGGTTTCAAGGGAAAAGAACAGAAACGTTCCACCAAGCAAGGAGTTACTTTTCTTTTGTACCCCTTGTTTCTTTGCCACGTATGTACCTACATTATATTAAAACCAAGTTAAAGAAGCTATTTGGGGTGAAAGTCTAGGGTAGTTTCCCTATCTTTTCTTGCATTTGCATTGTAGAACACAGAAGGGCTTCTTCGCCCTGCTTAGTACCCACTCACAACGGAGTGCCTGTATAGGTAGGTCAATGTACGCAGAAATGACTCTCGCAAAAGTGTACGTGGCCATGTAGACCCAAGGGAATCTCAAGCATCACAGGGTGAAACAAGCGAGTTGCGCAAACGTTGTACAGGTGTCATGATGGTACTTCCGACTGAAATGAAACCAACAAATCCGTTAAAAAAATCGATAATTCTAACAGCGAAAGTGACTCATCTTTTCCGCTGAATAAGCCAAACGGTGATAGCAAGAAGGAACGGATGAAGAGGAATGTTTCTGCAGCGAAATAAGCGAACCAGAAAATCTATACATATACATTTGTATGTAGTATGGCCGTTTGTGCTACGAAGAGTTGTTGCAAAAACTTTTAATGTAAATTTATATGCATGTTTAAGTGTTTCCACATGACCAAGAAAGGACGAAATGGCTCAGCTACCTAGCTCAACAGGAATACGAAGAAAATAGTACAACAAAAAATAACACAGAGAAAACCACACGAAACCATTTTCCAAATGAAAAAAAAGAGAAAAATGTTCCAGAACAGAGGAATAGAAAAAAAAAACACGTTAGTTATGTGTAAATATATACATATATAATATTTACTTATGTGTGTAGAGCAGGCTTAATGCTGGTGAGTCAGTGTTGAAGCTACGTCAGATGCTGATGTCTTATAGGTTTGTGCACAAATGCATTAGCAGCAGAAGCAACCCCCAAATAACTTGCAGGGGTGGTTTTTACTTATAACTTTTTCCTGCTGTTATATTGCTCCTCTGTCTCTTTCTCGCTCGCTTCTTGGCGGATTTCATTGGAATACTAGTGCTCTTGAAATTAACAATTCTCTACAGAGAAAAAAAACAGCAAGCGAAATGAAAATTGCAATATTCCTGCGTGGAGTACGTGCCAGCATCAGCGGGATCCCTAGTATGAGAAGCACGTGTCAACTTGCTGCCACTGGCATTACGCACTTCGACATTCATATCGCTCCGCTGAACGCAATTATACGACGTACCCCACACCCAGTGGATTGTTAACATTGGCATTGGCAGTATGAGTAGTGAATTGGTCGAGAATGGGATTTGGGTTCGCGTAATTGCAAGCAACTAAAAAACATATGTAAATTGTTAAGCTCCTTCAGTTGACATTACTCCGCATAATCGCCTTTTTAAACTCTTCCCTTGTCGGACTATCAGGCAGTTGTTGCTGCCACTTTTCTTTCGTTGACACTTGGCATTTCGATGGTTTTCGTCGCTTCTTATGCGCCGAATTGAAAGTTATACTCAAGCAAAAGGAATTCAATATAAGGGAGCTCTAGCGCTAACAAAAATGTTATATGCTGCACACAAAATAGAGCTACATTCGCATAGATACAGAGAAACTGCGATACGAGGAAATACCCCATCTAAACCACCACCAACCACCACACGATGTGGTACAAACTGAAATGGAAAACTTTCCACTCTTGTCCTGATGCTCCTTACAATGCATACACATACATAGTATACATACATACATAAATATGTATCTATATTTATTCTTTTCACTTAACGTAAGGACTTTTCCGCAAAGGAACACGAAGGAAGGAGATTCCGTTCCGGATTTTTTTATTTTTTCCTGTTTAGTTCTTAGTTCTTATATTTTTGCTATAAGAGACGATTTAACAAAAAAAAGCCAAGAGGAAAAAAGCTAAAAATCAGAAAAGTTATATTCACTGTTAGCATAGGTACACATAATACGCACATCAGTAGGACGTACTTTGAAGAACTCAACGAAGAAAAACTTTCTCTAACTTCAAATAATGGAAAATTTATTTATTTTATTTTTCCCTCTTGCGTTTGTAATTCTTTTTTTTTCTTTTTTTGTGCCGTAGTCTTCCTTTTCTTGCGTTGAATAGACAATTGCTCTAGAAGAGGGGAAGGATGTACGGATGGCGGGATGAATGCAGGTAGGCACTGGTACGTCCTATCTTATTAAAGTGGGTGGCGATGGTGATAGAGAGGACAAGTGCGTATAGAGCAATGAACACAGGTAAAAGCAAACAAAAAAAAATTAGGAAGGAATGAATTTGGTTTTTCGTTCCTTATCGCAAAATCGATTTATTTTAAAATTATTTTCCGTTTTTCGTTATTAAATAAATTTGGAATCGATTTTCAATGATTTTTTTTTTATTTATTGGGTTTCATGTTTTTTCTCTGAATGAGATGGTGGATAGTACCTACTTTAAAGAGATACTTGAAGGAAGTGCTTACAGTGGAAGTCATTGATAACTATTTTTTTTGCTTACGTTTATCTAAGATTTTGCGGCTTTAAGAGTTGATAAACGAAGGTGACAAGAGAGAACAACAATTGAATTGAATGCGGAAAGTTTGTCATTTCGACTCGGTCAAAACAAACTACGTCATATCTAAGAAAGCATACCGTATTCGGAATTTAAAAAAGACCACCTAAACAGAAGAAGCTTTGACTTTTTGCGATAGTTGGAAAACACAGAATATCGGCCTATTCCTCTACACTGAACTAATGCGCAGCTCAAAAGATACCATCAATTTTTTTTTATCATTTTAATTGAAACTGGCCTCTTTTGGCAAGGGCCATAAAACTTAACATAAACTTGACCCCACCAAAAACAAGTCCTTTTTATCCTCATAGACTTTTTCATTTCAAACTCTCTACAATTGAAAAGATGCACAACAGCAGGAGTATTGTATGTGCAGTGGGGTCATCAGTAGATGACAAGCACTTAGACCTATTGGTCCATTGTACTTCAGCATAGCTACCCGCTCGCTGGTTGTTGGCGATTAGTAAGATTCAGTGAGGGAGAACCCGCCAGTAGCCTTGGCAAAGCGAAGGATATTTGCAAGTTCAATTTCCCCCATCTCATCTTCGTTAACGAATTGTTTGCCTATAGTGGTGAGCCTGGTTCTGGCGAAAGCCGGACATTCACAGATGAAGTGAGATACCGTTTCATCCGCCTCCAGGCAGCACTCACATAGGCCCGAGCTCCTAATGTGGATGGTTTTGAGGTGCTCGTTAAGAGGACTGAAACCGGTGACGAGACCAATCAAGGGTCTCAAGTCTTTCCTGTTTAGTCCAAGCAAAAACTTAGCTCTGCTGATTTTCGGACCGTCCACTAGCTTCTTCGAATACCTGCATGAGACCAGGTCATGCCAGTATTCGGAATGTTGTTGGCGTAGAGCCGAATCCATTTCACGTTTGTGGCCGGATGAGCAGCATCCTATAGATGGTTGTGGGCCAATGAAGGCTGTTGAAGAGCCCTTCCTGGCCAGAGCATCCGCTCTTTCATTTCCCTCGATACCTGTATGCCCAGGAACCCAGGCAAGTGATACCGAGTTACATCTACCCAAACGGTTAAGCTTAACCATGGTTTCCTCAACTATTTTTGAGTTGAGAGAACCAGCCGACAGGCTTTGATAGCGGCTTGGCTATCTGAGCAGATGTGTAAGGTTTTACCCTTAATCCTTCTCCTTAACAGGATATTTGCGGCAGTAGCAATCGCAAAGATTTCTGCCTGAAAAACAGTTGTTTGTCTACCCAAGGCTGCAGATAGATTTATCCGACAGTCTCTAGAGTAGACCCCGGCTCCGGAGATACCGTCAATGAGTGAGCCATCGGTATAGACGATGACATCACCCGGCTTAAAGCCATTCCACCCCTCACTGTTCCATTCCTGCCGTTCAGGACGGATGACCTGAAAACTGCGCTCAAAGACTTGCTTCATGCACACTGTGTCAAGTGCTCCTCCCCGATGGCCAGGTAGGCTGTCATAGAGAGCTCTGTACCTAGCACCTCTGGCCCCATCGCCGAGATTGACTTGCCGTCCAAGTACTACACACATGCGGTATAGTGATTTTCTGGCCTCACTTTCAGCAAGGAACTGCAAGGGAGGTAAACAGAGCAACACTTCCATAGCAGCAGTGGGAGTTCCTCTCATTGCACCTGTAATGCATAAGCACGCAAGGTGCTGTAGCTTCGACAGTTGACGTTTGAGGATGTGAGCTCTAGCCCACCATACAATCGCACCATACATAAGGTATGGCCTAACAATGCACGTGTAAATCCAGTGAACCAGCCTGGGACTAAGTCCCCAGGTTCTGCTGAACATCCTACGGCACTGCCAGAGAATGTTAGTTGCCTTCGAAATCCTAGCAACCAAATGTTCAGAAAAGTTAAGCTTTGGATCTAGAACAATACCCAGACACTTAACCTTGCTTGATAGCTTTAGTTGAGTGCCCTGGAAGTAAGGCCACCTCACTTGAGGTATAGCCCTTCTACTCGTGAACAGCATCATCTCAGTCTTCGCGGGGTTGACTGACAGAGCTTGCTCGCGGCACCAACTCCCAACACTATTGAGCGCTGTTTCCATCCGCTCACAAAGAGTTGGTAAACTCCTGCCGCTGACAATAATGCACACATCGTCAGCGTAACAGCAGGAGTACATATTAACAAAGTTTGATCGAATAAGTAGTTTCAAAGATCCGAGGAATTTTTTTACGCTGTCCAACATTTGAAACGTATGTGACTCCTTTTAGGAATAACAATGTTTTTCCATCATGATCCTTATACATTGGATTACATCTGTGGCTGATTTACCTGCGAGAAACCCGTACTGGTCTTTAGATAGTCGTATTATTTTATTATTCTCATCAGTTTGGAGGCGAGAATTATGAGTCATTTGGACTCGATGTCTCCCATCCTTTTGCAGAACTCAGAGGGTATATCGTCCGGCCCAACTGCTTTTCGTTTTTCGGAGTCTTTGACCGCCTTTCTAGTAATGTCGGGTACTTCTTCATTGTTAGGTACAGCTCTCGAAAAAAAATCCGAGGAAATTGTTCATTTAGAAGTATGTACTTCACAATACTGTTGCAACCTGTATAATAATATACCTATAGTGCAAAATAGTAATACCAGAAACATAAATTACAATTACCAATTTCAAATTACGGTTTCCAGAAAAGATATTAATTGCAACTTAAAACAGACGCTGAAGTGAACATCACATAACCCCTATGCGTATTTAAAAGTACCCTAAGGTACCGTAGGGTTAGCCATTACACATTTCATAACAAAAACCTAGGAAAATTATGAAATAAGCAGGTGGTAATTCAGGACATTGGTAGGCAGAAAACTGGACACTGTCCAGGCTAGTTTACACATATAATACTCATCACAAGACAAGCAAAGTAGAGCTGAAGGTAAATGTGGACCGATTAGCCATTAGTCTTTTTTATTGTGCTTAGAACTTTATCTTATAATAATACTAAAATGGGTGTATGTACTTATGTCTATAGTGTATGGGTAACAAAAGCTTGCATGGTTGCATCACACTCAACAAGGAAAGCAGATTGAAAAAAGAAAAAAGTTGTGAAGATGTGAATGATATCCGAAGCTCAAACAAGCAGGAGTTAAGTGCACAAAACATACAATCCGTCGGTCCGTCGGATCTGTTGAACCAACGGAGAGTATACAATACACGCAGTCTATATTAAGGTGGCCCATAACCAACGGATCCATGAACGTCGACGGATAAAGTAGGTCCACTTTCTACTTTTCTGTACGTCGATGTATACACACATTGAAGTTCACGTACGAGTATTACAAATGGTCAAAATATTGGAAAATAAGGGAAAACATAGGAAAATGAGAGAAAACTACCGTACTTTATGACATTGCCGATTGACAAACAGTTCAGTATTGAACAGCGAAAGAGCAGCTTGACCGCTGATTGGTTTGAAATGGCTTAAAATTGGAGGGATAGTTTTAAAATTCAGCTAGAAAGTTAGGTGAGAAATGAACAATTGTAATGTACTGGATCATTCAATGGTATGTATTTAGGCAATTATAGGTAAGGCATAAGACATATTAAATGTTTTCGGCAAGTTGGGGACGGATTCTATGGGACGCTTCCTTCCGTTAACCCTAGAAAGATAATCTTATTTTTTAGTACTGAAAAGATAAACATGCGCCTGGTGGCGCACAATTAAAAAACGTTTTTTTTTACAAAATTAAATAAATATTTTTTTTTATTGTTTCATTTTATTGTTACATTATTAGCAATAAAGTAAAACATAAACATATATTATTAATTTTTCTGTTTTTTAAAGAGAAGTAGGATTTTATAAATCCATAACAAAAAGGAACACAAAATTAGAGATCTTCGGTATTTAATTTTCATATGCTGATAATAGCGCATTACCGTAACTGTATTACCATAACTGAAAAACGGTGGTGCTTACCGAACCGGAACGACCGTCAATCGCAAGTATAAATCGACGACTGAGTTGGCTTAAAAAAACAAGTTTGTTCGAGCGTCGGTTAAAAGAAGAAAGCAATATATATATTTCGCGGGCGCAGTTTATCTTTCTAGGGTTAAGTATGTTAACGGCGACGGATCCGTCGAAACAACGGATGCAACGGATTCTGTGGGCTGTGCCCTTTAGCAGAAACTTCTCTACGGACTAAGTTGGTTGGTTGGTTGGTTTAGGTGGCTGTATTCCCCGTTACCTGACGAGGGAAAAACACAAATAACGCATTGAGCGCCGTTTTGGTACCACAACTAACGCAACTTGAAACTAAGGGGGGAGAAGGATGTAGAGGGAGCTCAAAGCCAGCCTGTGCAGTGGAGACATTTGATGATACTCGTATTGTTGAAATGGATGCTTTAGATGGCCGAAAGGTCATCGTAAAAGGGATGTCCTAGTGCGCTGCGTCTGGTTTTGGCTAGGTCCGGACACTCACAAAGAAGATGGAACACTGTTTCACTCTTGTCTGAGTCAGCGCAGCTACCGAAGTGGGTGTTATGGGGGATGCCAAGCTTGGCTGCGTGAGTTCCTAATGGACAATGGCCCGTACTAATTGCCGTTAGTCTGGCGACATCTACACGCGTTCTGGCTAAGAGGTTGTTTGTTCTGGCCTCATCGTAGGTTGGCCAGATCTTCCTTGAAATGACAACACAGTTCGTAAGGTTCATCCTTGAGGTGAAGTGCAGGAAGATTTCTCTCTTTACATATCCCAGCGGAGGGAAGATTTACTCCGCATGAGATACGCACAGAGCAGAGCCACGTCTGGCAAGTTCATCGGCTTTCTCATTTTCTCAATGTTCCTATGGCCGGGAAGGGGAACCCAGACGAGAGTGATATCAAACCGATGACAAGCCCTATTCAGTGTCTCCCTGCATTCCACAACAAGCTTGGACGTTGACTTAGTTGAACCGACAGCCTTAATCGCTGCCTGACTGTCGACGAAGATGCATAGTAATTTACGGACTAAGTACTCTGCAAGTTACCCTAAAGGACAAACGTAAGTTGTAAGGACGTGTCTTAATTTGAAACTATAGGTATATGTCTGATCTAATCGTATCTCAAGCGAAGAACTGTATATAAATGCATGAGGATATCTCATACGCCCTACAACGGAAGAAGACACTGGATTCGTGAAGCAATTCTGTTGCAAAATACGTATGTATGTACAATCTCTTCTCTTGCGATCGTTTGTCAAACATCCAAGAGAATCAATTGTCATGAGAAGCTTCTCAAAATGTCCGTTCAAATTCGGCTTTAAATTGTAGGTCCCTTCCACTTGCACAAGCAAATGGTTGGAGAAGGTAGGTTTTAGCCCCTGTTTGGGCCCGTAATGTATAATATCTATTTTTTAAAATCTGGAAAGTCAAAACGGTACAAATAATTATCTGGCATATGCAATTTAATACACATAGAACTTTGGACAGTAGAAGACAACAGGTCAAAAACTGTAAGATGTGGAGACAGCACTTAACAAAACAAATGCCTGCAAATAAAATGCGTTTAAAATGTACAAAGTCCCTCTAAGAACATAGATGACAAAATATATCGTCGCTCGCCACTTAAACATAAGAACAAACTACCTACCTACATAGGTACGTTTACCTCATTTTCATACCATCAGACGTAACAGTCTTACTATTTCATTTGCTGCCATCACTTTCCCATGGTGAATTAAAATGATTCACTTTTTCCATTTGCTCGTTGTAAAATATAATCTAACCATAATTACAACGTTAACTGTTGAGAACACAGAGCACTCAGCAGAGCACATAACCGATGGAAACTGATGATGAAGATGGCTGGTGATTCTATCAACCAGACAAATGGACCAACCGAATGTGCTTCACTTGTGTGTTGTGATTTCATTTCATTTTATAAAAGGATGTAATCAAAATGTTTAAATTGTTTTTACGATTGTGTGTCCACCAACAACAAAAAAAAGACATACCGCTCACATATGGAACGCAATTACCCATGATGGAGACATGCGCTTATGGTCATTTGGAGGACTGTTATGTTAATCTTTTGTATGATATGTTTCTATCAACAACAATCATTGTTTGCCACACTGCAATTATTTATTGTCTGCACGGATTGCGCAGAATTGCATCATTGAAATGAGAATTAGTCAATTGTGGCGCACACACAGAATTACTTATTCGTTTGCCGCCGCCGTCGTCATATCGGATAGGAAACGAATTGAAACGGAAATGTCCTTCCTCGAACAAAATAAAATGAAGTGACCGAGTTCTTCATTTCGAAAGGACAACGAACTTCAATTTGTGTGTGTTTTCCTTCTTTCACCTTGAGTGTGTGTGCTCGAGATATTGCATTTGTTTGAGGCGATGATGTGTAGGCGAACGCAAAGCAACATAACAGCAGAGGATCCCTTTTGTAAAATATACCACATGTCCTCACAGCGTATCCGTTTTTTTTTTGGTATTTTATTTTTTTAAGTGGCTTGCTGGGCCGTCTTTTACTAGAATGTAGAAATAAACTCTTCAATCTCAACGCTCTGGCACTGCCCTTTCGGTGAAACATCTGTCCCTTCTGTTGGGGGGAATAAACTTCTTAAAAATGTTTGTTATTATTTAAGGAACCAATAGGGTATGTGAACGATTCTGTGAATGACAAAAAGTATTATCTTGACAAGGTGGTTTGATATTTGCTCTGATTTCTTTTTGTATGCCGATTATAATCGGGGAGCATATGGCGCTCTCGAATAATACACAATGTCGGCGATATTACATCGGATTGCAGCTGATAAATTATCAAAAATCAATAACAAATCCTTCAGCGGTTGCAGCCGAGTGGAAAAACCGTGTATGTGTAGTAAAAACAATAAACCAAATAAAATACGATTGCAATCCGGAACTACATACACATACATTATGTATGTTCATGTGTTGAGGTAATCCAAACTGGATAACAGAGGGACCGAAGTTAAATGAATCAATTAAGAGCATTTAAAGAAATCAAGTGCATTTCCGTTGATCAGCATTGCAAGCTTGAAACGGGCATTATTACCAACGGTGTACGTAATTCATAAAACACGAATTTTTTTGTTGGCATTGTTCTCCTGTCCGTTATCGCACCTGCTGTGATGATGTTGACACTATTTCAACCCCTTTTTCGCACCCTTCCTGTTAGGGAACACACGCATAGCACACGCAAGCATTCGCTCTTCTTAGAGGGGTTGATTGTCTGAGGTCGGTCTTATTACAGTGAACACTTATGCTGCTTCTATTATTAGCAAACTTAGATGCGTATGCAAACACAAAAAATATTTGCATACGGTCTTTAGTTCGAATGTGCAAAAATAGAACACTTGAGCAGCTAGAAGAAGAAGAATGTGGGGTGGGGTGTAAACTGCCCCTAGATGCCTCATCGTGGTGATGATATGAGGGTGCATTTGCTGTGCTCTGTCCAATGAAAATGTGCAACATCAACAATATTCATAGCCCGTTTTTGCTCCTCGACTAACTGTGTGACACTCGTAACATCCTTTTTGATACCTACCCTTATTTTGTGTTCACCTACTCTCTGGCAGTATGATTCACTGTTGCAAAATTAGTTAAATACGCCCGCGATACAAGTGCATATATCTGTAGCTGGAGGTTTGTATACCTATCTAGATGCTTCAACAGTGTTGATGACATATTGTAATCATAAAGGAACAAAATCAGAGTGAAAACAATTTTTTAATGATATGAATTTTCATTTCACCTAGTACACATTCGAATTTAAGTCACCCGTGTCCCGTTCTATATAAAATATTTTTCCTTTTCTCACACACAACACAGTGATACTTGCTCAAGGATACCTTTATTTTGATTGCATTCATGCAACCCCACGCTCGACATGGCATTAATGCAGGAATATATGTAGGTAGGTGTATCATTGTTTTTCTTGAGGGACAGATCTCTAGCTATGGGAAAATAATGACTATTATAGTGCATCGTGTACCTAATTTAAGATGCATACGGAAACCGATTGCATAATTTATAAATCTTTTGACATCAGCTTTCAAGAGTCCGACGAAACTGTTCGCTTGTTGACGAGTTCTACCCTTCTCCTCATCAAAACGGGTATGCTCTGTTAAATAAATATTATACATAACGTATTATACATATATCCATATATGTGCCTAATTTATTTTTTCTATTTGAATCATCTTAAACAACAATAACTGTACACATTGCAACATAACAAGAAGAAGAACTTTGTAAGTGGCATCCATGTTTCCAACCGTGAGTAGTGCCTACATACACATATTCATACCTTTATATATCTAATGTCAAGATCGAGTGCACTTGGCGTTCCTTCTTCGTATTTTTTATTTCTTGCGCCTCCTTTCCTCATCCGTCAAATCATCAAATGTTATGAAAAAGGTGGAAGGCGAAGGAGAAAAAAAAACGTTTCAAAAGGATCTAAAACTACAAAAGAAATTTCTTGTAGGGAGTCTTCAAAACATGACGAATGCCACTCTATAACGTGTATACAATAATCTATGTACATACAATATAAATTGAGGAGGTTTTTTTTTGTGAGGGTGGTGTTACAAAAATAAGCGAACGAGCGAAAGTCATTCGGTTTATCATTGAATTGCGTTGCGATATTCTTTCTTCGTCATCGAGAAAGGCAGAAACACCCTTTTGTTTTGTTGGTGTATGTGTAGGAAGAGGGTGAATTTTCTACTAGATCTCCCCAATTTAGGGGCAAAATGCATTCACTTTCACAATTATGTGCTAAGAATGCAAAACAGTCAAGAACTTGATGCCCCTTTCGGTTATTGTGTATTCGCTTTTAATTGGGTCATATGTATGGAACCCAATTAGCATTTTTCTGGCATTGGTATGGTATGCATTTTCATAGGGGAACGGAAGGTATTTTAAAACATTCCAGGGGTGTTTGCATACCTTTCTCAAAGGTTTCTGTCTTTTTTTGCACTTTTTATACCCTATTCTAGGGGTATATTAATTTTGACGCATAGTTTTTAACATACCTTAATATTGCCCGTAGACCCATAAAAGTTACTATATTTATGATCATCATCGATAGTAATGTCGATCTAGCCATGTCCGTCCGTCCGTCCGTCCGTCCGTCCGTCCGTCGGCAAAAATTAGGCCTTTAAACTGGACCTAGAGAGCTGAAATTTTAACCATATACTCTCTAGGGTCCCGAAATAATCAAGTTTACGAATTTTTGAAATCCGCCCACAAACTCAAAAAAAAACAAAATTTTGGAAAAAATCGAATTTTGAGCTAGAAAGCTGAAATTTTTTATATATGATCTGTGACTCCTAAAACTGCTCGGGATAAATTTTTTTCAAAATCCGAACACTGACACGCCCACAAATAAATAAAACATTTTTTTTGAAAATCCAAGGTTTGAGCTAGGGAGCTGAAATTTATAATATATACTCTCTATGGGCCCTTTATGCTCATGTGTAAATATTTTCAAAATCCGGCCACAATTATTTTTTTTTTTTTTTTTGAAAATTCAAAGTGCGCTAGGGAGCTGAAATTTATAATATATACTCTCTAGGGGCCCTTTATGCTCATGTGTTAATTTTTTTTAAATCCGCCTACTGACACGCCCACAATTAAATAAAACAATTTTATTGAAACACCCAAGTTTGAGCTAGGGAGCTTTTTTTTTGATAAAATCCTTTAAATGTTATACTCGTATAACAAAATATGTAGAGCGGTCTTAACAATTCAACCATACTTAGACTTTTGTCACGCCCACTTATGAGGGATAGGAATAAGAATAGGGTATCCAACAGTTCGCCCAAGCGGACTGTAGCCCGTCCCTATGTTTTTGAATATTGTTTAATGCACATTGATTTATTTATTAATATGCAAAATGAGAACAAATCTGTTGACTGAAGAAATTCCCAGAACATAAAGAATTCCATTGGAATTAATTCCTTCCGCAATGTTCGTTGCATGGGAATTATGTCGCTGTCCCAATTTAATTGTTTTCCCATGCATGTTAAATAAGGGTTAAGTGAGTTCCAAGCCAATTTTTCGTGCTACTGACTTTCTGGCATACTGAACTGAACTATAATATTCCGTTGATGTTTGTAAAATCCGGTTTTTGTTTTGATCCTTTCAGGTGTTCTCTTTTAGGTATCACCAAGGCTAAAGCGTACAAACCCTGCATGAATTTTATGACGGAACCAAGGGCTATAATTTGGGTGCCAAGTCAAAAAAGGTAAAAAAAACAACAAACAATATTTTTGTCTTTCTAAAATGTAGATCAACTGCCACAATGCCCTTATAGGGCATCTTCTTGCCTGGTAAACCATTATTATAGTGTTCGCTTCAGGTGCATTCAACCGGCCCCTTTCTTGGCAACCTGTAGTGTCCCGCAATGAAGTCATCCAGCTTCGTTTCTCTTTATCGTAACTATTAACGATCTTGATAAGGTCGTTAAACACTCCCTTTCTCTCTACGTTGACAATACCAAATTTTATAAACCCATCGCTTCACCAAGACTCCTGCGACTTCAACACAATGGTATTCCATCACCTTACCGCATCGACTCTACTTTCTACAGGCTCAACAGTTCTATCTCTTTACGGCATTGGTATCCGACGGCTTAATTTCCATTCGCATATTGATCAGATAATTCTTAAAGCCAACTCATCACTAGGCTTCGTTAAACGTTTGTCCAAATCATTTTCCAACGTTATCAAAACGTTCTACATCACTTTTGTTTGCCACCTCCTCGAGCACGCTGGCCAAGTGTGGTCTCCCCTTCAGCGAGTTCATGTATCCCGTGGCCGGTTTGCTTTCGTAGCCAACCCTGGAATGATCCCTTCATCTCGCCTACCAATCAAGACCGCCACAAACGTTTTAACTTAAATAGCCTTAAGGAACGCGGGGACGTTGCAGATATCATTTTCATTCATTTTCATGCATTCTAACGAAACACCGCACGTCCTATGGCTTTCTTGCCCAACTAGCGGCTTATTGGAACTTCGCAACCTTCCTCCGCTGCATAAGTGACAAGGAGACTACCACCACCAGTGCTATTAAGCTTCGCCTGGTTATACAATTTAAACATGTAACCTAACATTAAGACCAGTCCTTCGATTCAAGTTACTGACTTCATTTCTTCTAAAGTCAACTGCTATAAGCTATACCAAATATCCAGCCGTGATCATTCTGCATGGGATGGTGGTGGACCTTTCTATAATGGCTCTAATTCAGAATGTTTCACAAATGTCAACCGGCATGTAGGCGCAGATATCAGCGGGTTTGACTGGATCTCAGTCGCCTTTGAGCAGAAAATGCTTAAGCGTCATCTCTGAAGGTCAAACGGTAGCAGATTTTCAGACAGGCACCTTTTTTTTCTTTTTTTTTCGGTGTGCGAGGCTTTATACACTGGAGCACTCAATATTGGTCCATTGTACTACCAGGAAGACACACCACTTTTACTGTTTGAATTTACTCGTTTTCCTAAGAAGACCAGGATGATAAGGAGCTTAGGTTTACAGCACTCACCACATCAGCACCAAATACCTGCCACCTGATATGAAGACAAACAGGACAATCACAGAGGAAATATTCCGCAGTGTCATCGCTTTCTCCAGAGGCTTCGCAGCTGGTGGTATCGCTTAAGCCTAACACCTTAAGATGCTTGGCAAAAGCGTAAGAACGCCAGTAATTTATCTGCAGTCTTTTCTGTCCTGAGAGACAACAAGAATGCCGCAGATTTTTTACAGACGTCGGGAAGAATTCGTTTAGTCTACCCAACCCAACCGTCAATGGAAGCCCTGACCGAGGACGCAAGCAGACATAACGCCGGTTCAGGTTCTGGGAAGTATTCCTCTGCGCCCTGTCTAGCAAGTCCATCGGAGATCTCATTTCCTGTGATCCCGTTATGATCCGGGACCCAGATAAGTCTAAGTGAATTCAACCTTCCGACCGAATTGAGAGAGATCTTGCATTCACGAACTATTTTGGAGGTGGTTAAGGGGTTGAGCAAGGCCTTAAGCGCGGCCCGACTGTCGCTACAGATGCAGATACTTCGCCTCCTCTAACTGTTCCTCACAGCATAGTCCATAGCCAATAGGATAGCATAAGTCTCGAGCCACTCTTACTTGACTCCACTAGATTTGTCTCAGATTCGACTAACAAAAAATGCATCTAAGTCGGAATTAAGAAAGGAACCCTTCAGATACTCTCCGTGATGTAAAGAGATTTACTGACTCCCCATAGGCATATTAAAACATTTGGCAAAAGCTCCAGATATCTGCAGGCTATGCTTAAAAGAGCAAGAAGCGGCGGAAAACATCCTACACGAATGCCCAGCGCGAAGGAGGCTAACAAAAAAAGGGCTGAACAGAATCATTATAAATTCAAAGGCAACAAATACCTTAAAGCTTCTTCAAGCTGTAAAATAATAGTATAAGGCAATTGTTTAATCCACAGGTAGACCAAGGGATGTAGCCAGGTGGAAGGGTTAAGACCCCTCTTGTCCAGATCACAATCTCGTCGTTAAAGAAGAAGATAAGACAATTGTTTAATGTCCCACCGCTCAAGCAAGGAGTACCTACCTTCATCATAAACTGAATGAAGAATATGCTTCATTAACTCCGCTATTGGACGACATTGGAAAATTACCACAAACAAAAACAAAAACCTCAAGAAGGAGCTATTTCTCACTCTAACCTCTGGTGTGGCTACTTATCCTCAATGAAAGCCTTTAATAAAATTCAAAGATTTGGGTCCATTTCATTACCTTAGCACCCGCAGATATCGATATCCCAACAATAATCAGCGACCTAATGGAATCGCCATTAGATGAGTCAAAATAACGCCAATCTAGAGATCAAGGAAGGAATCACCCCTGCCAACCGCTATTTCTTTTAAAACTTTCTTTCAAAAGAACAAAAATACTTTGTTTAACACCCTCATCATCCCAGTCCTGCTCTAAGGCGCAAAAGCATGGACTTTGTCAAGGGCAGATGTAAATCTCCTCTAAAACAAAACTTTTTGGTATTTGGTCAAGCTTGCACAGGGTTTTTAAATTAGAGGTGTAATTTTAAATAGCACGCTATTTGGGAGATGACAAGTAAAACGTCATTTATAAAAATTGATCTATAAACGCTTCGACAACGCATTGAAATAAATAAAGAGCAGCAGGCGACATGAAAGACCATACCAGATTTTAAATGTAAAGCGGATGCTATAGTTGCCTGACCTAGACAACTGAAAACAGCCTTCCTGGAATAGAAGAGGATGGACGGCTTTACAAGGTTTCAGGCAGTTAACTTCATGGGTCAGAAGCCCGTAATGGAGTCGTTTCTCTGTTTGGGCTTAAGAGCAGTTGAAACTTGACGACGTTGCGAACAGCAAATAATCTTTTCGGATAAAAAAGCTATATGTAAACAAGATAAAATACCGCTTTAAAGGCTTGGCAAACACACACGTAGTCGTAGAGAGGTCGATTCCTCCTCAACGTCTTTATTTTGTGCGGCTTTTGGAATCATTATTGACCCATTTATCTCCGAATATGAAGCTGGCAGCAGCGTTGTAGTCAACGGAAAGTGAAAGCAAGCTTACCCTTTTTTTTTAAACAAGCCATAAATTGATGAATTTGCTTCGGCAAGCTTGGAACTAAGAGCTATACAAAACGTGCAGCAATCGATATTTTGCGCATAAATTTAAGTCATCTTTTAATATGCATAATTGGCATGCGTAGCGCTGCGTGAAATGCCTCAACATATTCTCAAATTCTGTTTACAGGATGCCCCACAGCATTGCCCGACGAGGTAGCCATTTCAGCGAAATTGTATTCAGAAAGTTTGCTATTCCAATTAGATATCAAACTTTGAACAATTTTAGACGAACTAACAACAATTTAAAAACCAACGTTCATCTGCATCCTCTTTCTCAACTTTCTCTCATTCCTCACTTGCCCACGCTGTTTTACTTCATCATAAGGGTTTCGGAAACTCCAAGCGATGGTTAGTTATAAAAAAAAAAAAAACGAAATTACACAACGGTCTTATGATCTAATGTTGGCATTCTGCGGCGTGTGTTTTGCTTCGACTCAAATAGCGGCTGTACCTATAAAATCGCCTATAAAAAAACTAATAAGGTCCCTTAAAGGCATTACTGCCTAACAAACCAAATATGACAATGTCCACATCCAGCCGAATTGACTACCTTAGGGCGCAGTAGTTTACTGCTTAAATGTAGACCTCTAAAAGTTACTATATTTGTGAACAGCATCGAGAGATAAGTCAGTCTGTTTGGGGTGTTTTGACCAATAAACAAATTGCTTCAAAATAGACAAAGACTCTCAACGCAATCCCACTTCCAACTGGACTGTAGCGTTTCCTTCTGATCAATTTTGAGTTAGGCATAAAAAAAATGGGCCAAATTCAAACTTTGCAGTTTGGGTAGAGTTTAAGAATTGTAGACACGTGTAGACAAGTCAATTTTTGCATTTCCTGTTTCTCTAATTATTGCTAAACCAGAAAAAAGGTAATCTCGTGCACCTTTTTGCTACCCCCATTTAACTGTTTTTCAAATACTCATAGATGAAGAGGCTAGATGTTTTTGAGCTATGGCGACGAACTGCGAATGAAGAGAGACTCCAAGCGATTGTGCAACTAATTGCTTCGGAAAAGGAAATGGTGAGTTCTATCCGAGAATTGGAGATGTTTGCAAGTAGTCTGATCGGGAGAATAAAAGTTAAATGGGAAAAAAGTAATAGAAGGTACCCAAGATTCTTGCAACAACATCAAGATTGGTTAGATCAGCCTATAGTTTTGCCAGCTCAATTCATAAGCTCAACTATACCAAGTATCAGTGCTGCAAGACCCGGGAGGCCAACAAAACCATTTGGAGACTGTAGCATTAAAGTCAAAAAAAGGAAAATTAAGGATTTAGTTGACAGCAAATCCCCGAAGAGTTAGCACTTGCCAATGAAATTAGTTTAAGGTCTTCGGGGAAAAAGGGATGCAGCAAATTTGGTAAGGGAGTTGTCTTTTTCTTCGCCAGCTCCTGCAACAATTCTGAAGCAGGCAAGAAACACAAGGCCAAAGGCAAAACTCTCTCCTGAAGAAGCCTTGGGTCTTACGATAGACGCGAAATTGAGCGTTCAGCAATATAATGCAATAAGGCAAAAAGCTAAAGATGCTAGAAGCAATTTATTTCTCTCCTAGCTCCTACTATCGGGTTTTAAAAGCTAAGGAACAATGTTATCCCCCAGAACAAAACATTACAGTTACTGACGCATCTGTTGAGGTAAATTTACAAGCCCTTGTAGATTTGACATCAACACGAATTTGTGAAGCACAAGTGGGGATGTGACGGAAGTTCTGCACAAAGTCGATACAAACAAACCTTAACGGAGGGTTTTAGTGCACAAATGATGGAAATTCGGCCCGCAGATTCTTCAGAAACTCGGAACTAACAGGTGAAATCACTGGCATTAAATTTTGTATATATGATCTATGACTCCTAAAACTGCTCAGGATAAAAAATTTTCAAAATCCGCCTACTGACACGCCCACAAATAAATAAAACAATTTTTTTATAACCTATTCTAAGGGTATATTAATTTTTGAAAATCCAAAGTTTGAGCTAGGGAGCTGAAATTTATAATATATACTCTCTATGGGCCCTTTATGCTCATGTGTAAATATTTTTAAAATCCGCCCACTGACACGCCCACAATTTTTTTTTTTTTTTGAAAAGGTTGATAAGGCGTTTCCTAGTCATTCTCGAAGCTCTATCATGCGATCTGGAGATTGATGTAAAGAAATTTACGCTTTATACCCTAGAAACTAAATAACTGTACTAAACTCTCTATCGCCGGTATAACATGCCAGCATGTATCCGCAAAATACTTGTTCATGGGGAACAAATTAACAAAACATGTGTTCTGCCATTGGGTCAGCTAGCAGAAGAGGCTCAAGAGGCAAATAATAAAGAATATAGGCGAAATCGGGAATATTTCAGTCGGAAAACCTGCAGGAAAGATACAAACCGAGATATCCTGAATAGATTTCTCATTGCTTCTGATCCACTGCTCTCGATCAAATCCGGGTTTTCACGAATGAAAGGTCATAAGGTCGCTTGGGCGAACTGTTGGATACCCTATTCTTATTCCTATCCCTCATAAGTGGGCGTGACAAAAGTCTAAGTATGGTTGAATTGTTAAGAACGCTCTACATATTTTGTTATATAACATTTAAAGGATTTTATCAAAAAAAAACGCTCCCTAGCTCAAACTTAGGTGTTTCAATAAAATTGTTTTATTTAATTGTGGGCGTGTCAGTAGGCGGATTTTAAAAAAAAACACACATGAGAATAAAGGGCCCCTAGAGAGTATATATTATAAATTTCAGCTCCCTAGCTCAAACTTTGAATTTTCAAAAAAAAAAAAAAAAAAAAAAATTGTGGGCGTGTCAGTGGGCGGATTTTAAAAATATTTACACATGAGCATAAAGGGCCCATAGAGAGTATATATTATAAATTTCAGCTCCCTAGCTCAAACTTTGGATTTTCAAAAATTAATATACCCTTAGAATAGGTTATAAAAAAATTGTTTTATTTATTTGTGGGCGTGTCAGTGGGCGGATTTTGAAAATTCTTTATCCTGAGCAGTTTTGGGAGTCATAGATCATATATACAAAATTTCAGCTTTCTAGCTCAAAATTCGATTTTTTCCAAAATTTAGTTTTTTTGAGTTTGTGGGCGTGTCTGTGGGCGGATTTCAAAAATTCGTAAACTTGATTATTTCGGGACCCTAGAGAGTATATGGTTAAAATTTCAGCTCTCTAGGTCCAGTTTAAAGGCCTAATTTTTGGCTACAGACGGACGGACGGACGGACGGACGGACGGACATGGCTAGATCGACATTACTATCGATGCTGATCATAAATATAGTAACTTTTAGGGGTCTACGGGCAATATTAAGGTATGTTACAAACTATGCGTCAAAATTAATATACCCTTAGAATAGGGTATAAAAACTTAAACGTTCAAATTCGTTGCTTATTGTTTTAAGCAATCAAGGATTACATTTTATTATTTTCTTCCTTTATGAGATACATAGGTGCAGCAAAATATAAAATTTTCATTACCATCATAACACAAAAATGCATTTTTCCGGTTAAATTAGGCTACACGACATACTAATATCAAAATGATTGGTATTATTTCACCCCAATCGATGAATGCACCGAAATATTGCCTTATGATGGATAGGATGGTGATCAAATAGAATTTAAGGAACAGCTTTAGTCTTTCAACAGATCTAGAGACAAAATCTTATGTAATAAAAACTGTGTTTTCTTTATCAAATCCAACCATAAGTGAGTAGTTTTTCCAAATTTGTGATTAAGAGACGATTTGTTGGTGGCTATTTTGCGTTAAAGGCCTTAAAGTTGTAAAATATTCGAATCAGATGCACAAACTTTCCAAGCCTGCGCCTAATTTCACCTCAAAACTAAATTTATTATTTCCCGCGTCTATTTTAAATCAGACAGAGAAACAAAACAAAAATCATAATCAGAAGTCAAGAAATAAGCTCAATCTCCACTAATTGTCTCGATACAAAAATTGCTGCCGCTGCAAAGCAATTGCGGACATTTAACCAAATAAATATGAGAGCGCGGTGCGGTTAGTGGTTGGTTGGTGGGCTCTGGTTAGTCAGTTCTGCGTTATACTTCTTTTTTTTTAAATTGGTGTTTTGATTTTTTTTCCTTAGTACATCTTCTATATGTAGCTTCCTATGTTAAACAAAAATGTGTGGATTATCTGCGTTTGTGTAGTATACATGGATACCATACCATGGTCTCTACTCGATTATAATGTGCGGGTGATTATTGAAATATATTATGGTTCATTTAAAACTGAGAGAGCAACAAGAACAAAACAAAAATACAAATAAAAAATCTCTGTACATTAGGATGTACCATAATACTGATTATTTGAATAAATGTACGAGTGGTATACGAAGAGGCTTTTGCCTACCAGTGGTGATGTTGATAATAGTGACTATGGTCCAGGGTGGAAATGGAGCAAATAGAAGCAAACAAACAGATGTAGATACCTACACATATTTGGATGACATGTTTGGAAATGAGAGGTATGGTAGTCAAGAAGGAGGTTTTGGATCTTGATGAAAGTTTTTTAATAAATTGCTGGGTCCCAAAGATGTCAAATTGGAATTGCTGTTAATTTTTATTAAATAAGTATTCTTAAGATTCAAAATAGGTGTCCTTGGTGGCAACACGGTGATGCTAAGTCATTGGTTAGACCAGCATCGCCAGAGGCGATTGCCTTATTTCCAAGTTCATATTAATAATTTTGTTTTTTCGCGCATTCGATTTTAAAAAATGATTTTTTTCTGATTTCAATCAGAACCTTTGGGAACACCAACCCCGCAAAAGCAACATTCAAAAAGAAGAAAGAACAACAAAGAATTAGGGTAGTTCAACAATCCAAGCACGAAACTGATACTAGTCCTTGAAGTAAATAATCAAGGAGTTAAACTAGACAGCAAGCCCATCTGGCGAAGACACACGAAGGAGATCTGGAAAAAAGATGCGCTCAAGGAGATCTCCTGACATGCATAGCGGGAAGGTCACGGAGATGCAATAATAGCAACCTAAGACGGATGAACATTGCAATTGTGAGATAAATGATCACAAACTGAGCAGTAGCATCGTAAACAAACCAGGCTGCTCACACAAGAGAGATTGTCAACAATGCGCAGAGGCTGGCACAATGCGTGCATGCCCAAGAGATTCTCTTGGTGTTTACTCCCCTACACCTCATGGTAACGGATATGGCATATAAGATAATTTTAAGTTTGACAAAAGAAGGAATCAAAAGGAAGAACTATATTGATTCAACCAAAAACGTATGACGCGCATCTTGGAAAACTTCCGCTTATGGCAATACCCAGGGATGACCGCATAAGCAAATTAAAACTTAAGAGGAATTTCCGATCGAAGCTCAGCAAAGCAAAATTTAATTAGATCGTAGACGAATCTACAGTGTGACTCAGCATTCGGTAATCAAATTAGAAAAGAGAACTGTTAAAACGAACTGCGTCTTAAGAGGCAACTAAACGCTACGAATCCGTGGGCAAATTTACCAGCTTCATTCAGGCCGAAATACATCCCATTGACAGGTGCGTTTGCATCAAACTCGAGGGGAATTACAGGAAATTCAATAGCAATGTTCGCAGAACGATAATATATGATTCGTTCTCTCATGAAAAGTTCGCAAAGGAATTTGACTTCTGATTCGATCGCGAACCTTATTATTCGGTTCGTTTAAAAATAAAATTCAATTGGCGATCGCATCAAATCTGTTGCGATCTGTAAAATATAGTTCGTTCGCGAATTTATCACGTGCAAACTATTGGAGATCCGTTCGCGAATGGTTCTCATAAGAAAAAAAAGTAATTTTACATGAAAATTATATTACATATTTTAATATTGAAAGAACATAAGTGAAAAGTATTTTTATTACATTTTAAGATTTTGGAATAAATTTGCATACAGTTTAACTAACAAAACATTATTTATTGTTTCTATGGACGTTCAACAGAGACTTGAGTTGATGGCAATGCCAGCACTACTTGTGCAAGTTAGCCTAGAAGAACCTCTTTGCTGCTCAATGTTTTCTAATACTAAATTTTCTCTCACAAAGTAAGCAAGTTGATTCGCCAGCTTCTTCTTTATAAGAAATATATTAATTTAACTCAAATGTCCTTATTTTCCCCATTTTAACCAAAATAATAACTATTGAAAATATAAATCGCGAATCGAGAATGATTTGTTTTATGGATCTTTACGGATCCTTACCGCGAGCGAGCCATATTCTCCCGGAATTTCTTAATTCCGATCTCTCACGAACGAGAGATTCAGAAAAAAAGGCAACAGTTCGTTCGTGAGAGAACTATAAATTTTAAAAGATCGAACATTTTATCGTTCGCGAACTTTATTTTTTATGGTTCGTGAGAAAATCGATAAAGATCCTTATTTTATCGTTCGCGAGCGATATTTTACGAACCCTGTTCAATAGTCAAGCTGTCAGCAAGGCACTTGACGTTTATGCTGTCATGATTCACGAATTTAGCGAGGCCGATCTATACTATGGTTTGCGACTCGGAAAAATATCATTCACCCGAATGTTGTTTGCCATCAACTGGCAATGAGCTCAAGTCACATTCGTGTGATTCGCGGGTTGTTAGGATGGCGTTCGTTGAATACGTCGATTAGGTGACGTTTAAGTGAACCTGAGGAAGTTCACTACACACCCGATAGAAATAATAAGTATTGTCCATGGAACATTCTTTGATTTTTATTTCTGCTTGCAAAAGCAGGTGGAATATCCAAATCAAACACTTCTTAGTTTATAGTGAAGCGGATATACAAAACTAGCTGCAAAATTAAAAGGGTCCAGGAAATCGGAAAATAACTCAAAAGGGCTAGAACTTTCAACGCATCCAAGGTCTCGGCCAGGCTTAGGAACTTTAAGGAAACGAAAACGTTAAAAGATTCATGATATGCATCGGTCTCAATAAGAACGACTTGCGAGTTCCCAAAAGTTACTCAGCTAACACCTAAGGAAAATAGGTACCTATATCCGTATATGAAATGAAGGTCGCAGAATTCTCGTGAAGGAACGGGCTAAGAATGTTACGGCGGCCAATAAACAGTGTCTTCCGTAATAGGCGACTGAGGGGAGAGATTATACCTATCTAGGCAATTTTAATATTCATATATGTACATTGAATATCTTAAATCTGTCCAGAAAGTGTGTATGCAAATCAGTGGGCTGACGCGCAGGACAACACGGATGTGGTAAAAGGAAGATCAGAAAAGAGGAGATAAGAGAAAGAGGATTAATTACATATATACAAACGATATGGACCCATTCTTATTCTCACATATATCAACGAAACTGGGCTAGATTGTCAAGTCCAAATCAGAGCAGACTCCGCAATATACACTGGCGATCACAAGGATGGGGCCATACATTTTGCAATCGATTTTCAGTCTTTATACCTGTTGGAAATTTTATACCCGGAAACTTTTATTACCTGTGAACAGGTACATATTTTCCCAACAGTAAGTCGTAAAACTTAAAATAAATAAGAAACGACCGCTGGAATTTTCCAAGATCAAACAATGAACTAGTTGAAAAGCGTATAAAAAGATGAGCACTAGAATGAGGCCATATGCAAAATCTTCGAAAGAAAGGAAAAAATTAATAAAATGTTTACATTTTGTGGTTTTAAAACATTTAATTATAAGGTTTTCTACATAAATAATGAGTATACCCGCCATTTTTCGATATGATTTCTACAAGACGGTTTGGAATAGAATCATACAGTTTTCTTAAATAATTAAGATAAATTTAGTCCCAGGCATCACGAATAGCTTCAATTAAAGTGTCCTTGTCTTCAAATTGTCTGCCTCCTTCATACACTTTACGAGATAACCATGCCCAAACATTTTCGCTCATGTTTAAGTGTGGTGAATAGGGCGGCCATGGCGTAAGTTCCAAGTCTTCTGATTGAATCCAACTTTTAACAACACTGGAAGTGCGGATAGGGGCATTGTCTTTTTCGAATATCCAAGAGAGAGGTTCGAAAATGTTTTTCACTTTTGGAAATGACCGTTCCAGCAAACATTTAAAGTTGTTTCCGTTCATTTTTGTGGGCAAAAACTCCAACTCGATTATGCCAGAGTGGGTAATAGCTCCCCACACCATTACACCTGATGAACGGCTGTGATGTATTGTAAAAATAAGCTCCTTCTTTCTTAGATCATGGAAATAAAAGTTGTAGATAACCATCAGGGCCGTCAAGGTTAAACTTTTTTTCATCCGAAAAGACAACGTGTTTCCATTCAGTGCTCCAAGCGACATGTTCTCTTGCAAAATTCATTCGATGCTCCTTGTGTACTTGCCTCTAAACAGGTTTCTTTTTAAGTTTTCTTCTCTGTATACTACCACTTTTTCGTATTATCCTTCCGGCCGTTGCTATGCTGGCTGATACTCCGCTGTTGGCCCTTATTTTAGTCACTGGAAGAGTAGAATTACCCGCTTTTCTCGCAATGCTGTTGCTTCTGCCGTTCGTCCATTTTGATTTTTCCCAGTGTTGTGAATCCGCAAGGTAACTGTTTATAACAGTCTTACCTCTTTTTAGCCTGCTTGCAATTTCTCAGCCTGAGAGTCCTAACTCGTTGAAAGCATATATTTTTTCTCTTTCTGTCGCTGTTAAAGTCTTTCCGGAACCCATTTTTTTACAGTTTTTTTTAACGCTTTTTTTTTTAAATATTTTTAACAAAACTTTGAAAAAAATCGCTGATGGGAACTCCTGCCACGAAATATTCGCAATGGCCTCATCCTAGTGCGCATATTTTTATACGCTTTTCAAGTACATAGTTCATTGTTTGATCTTGGGAAATTCCAGCGGTCGTTTCTTATTTACCCTTTAGTTTTACGACTTACTGTTGGAAAAATAACCTGTTCACAGGTAATAAAAGTTTCCGGGTATACAATTTCTAACAGGTATAAAGACTGAAAATCGATTGCAAAATGTATAGCCTCATCCTTGTGATCGCCAGTGTAATTCATAGAAGAATTATAATGTGATAGCAACCTGCAGCAGATGAGCATTGCAATTGTGAGATAAATGGTAACAATGCCACCCACGGAGTGGTGGCACCAACAAACCAGGCTGCACACGAAAGATAGATTGCCGTGCAGGCACGGGCTTAGAATATCACTTCAAATTGTTAAGCCGTTTAGAATCTTTTAGGTAGAATTTTCCATGGCGAGCCAAAGCTTAAAAAAAATAAACAATAAAATTGCTTGGTTGATCTACCTTAACCACCATGATAAAGTTAATGATTTCACTATTCGGTGAGATATCTAGGTATATCATGAAATCGCCTAGGGACTTATAATACTGAAAGTTTACTGCCAGTTGTTAGGAAATTTTTATGGTTTTATTTATTTCACGATCTGACGGCTTATCAGCATCTGTGCACAGTGTCGGTAGCCGTGGTGATAGAAAGCTAGTTTGTTGTAAATTTGGTCATAAATTTGGAGCCCATAATTCTATTGAATTTTAAATTTAAATGTAAATAAAAATTCAAAGTAAACCTTCAGGGACAATCTTCACATGGATTGTTTTTTTTTCAGACGGGAAATTTAACGATGTCCCATTTTATAAACAGAAAATATGCGGTTAAAGACCCGTAATGTCACACCACGCTGAAAACCCCACATTTTTAAACCAAGATTGATAAAAATCTCATGATTTTCGACTTCCTTCCTCTCTTGGCCTTTCTGGAGCAAGTTGGCAAAAAATCACGTATGTACCACGAGGTTTTCTTTCACTTTCGAGCATTGAGATGCACATTATCCTTTCATCATTGCACACTCATCGTTCTTCGCCACCCACATCCACATGTGTTTTGTGTGTGTGCTTTAATCGACTCAGCATATTAAAATAAAGTGCTTGTGCTCCTCTAGTGAATATACTCAATATCCTTGTGCATAAGCACGAGTGTAGTATTTATGCGTGTGTGTGTGTTTTTTTAGGAACGATAAATATGGCTTCCATGCACATTCTCTATCCATCCGTCACATCATTTATGAAAGGAAATGCGGGATTGCTTTCCTTTACGCTTTAAATTATGTCCTTTATAGTTGCAGCAGGGAAAAAAACCTATATACTGAGGGTATGAGGATTTTTTCTTTGCTTTGTCTGTCCCACATATGAGCAAACGTATAGTATATCCTTCTTGTGGAGTATGTCACGAACAGCGAGCCTGTTTCTTTGAACTATTCTATAGTGTACACTGAGTAGTTTTTAGGATCCACTCATACTCCTGGGTATGTGTCTACATGCGGTGCGACAATGATGATAAAAGAGACTGAGAAATATAAGACAACTAACCGTTTTATATATTATGCACATAAACGTCGGTCACACCGTGGTGACATACTTCAGACTTGGTCTAGTTTTAGGTTTTTTCGTTTGCTCTACATACTCAAACACACACACCCCCAAACAGAGAGATACAATATTAAATTCATACAAAGGCCGTGTCTCAAAACTATCTCAGATGTCCTTTGGTTCTGTATCTTTCAATAGAAATCCGCTTTCTATTGTCGTTCTTAACTGAAATGCAGATCAAAGAAAAACACTACATTTCCTTGAACTGAACCCTCGAATCGAAACTGGTTTATTCTGATTGCACACTGTATAGATAGATATACCTACATATACCTAAATGTGCAAAAATCCTAGACAAAAGTAAGGACACTCTTAATTTTGTGGGTGTCATCGCGCATTTCCCACCTGCAGTTTTTTTTATATGTGGAACTCATTAATATTCTTCTTGGCTTTGGTTAGATTTTCCGTATTGTTTCAAAACAAAGAGGACAAACTGCATTGTTCGGTTTTCGTCTAAATTGAAGGCCATGGTACTTTCAAAGGGAAACACAGATATATAGGTATGTTCGTATTTTGTTGGCTTACAGGTTGTTGGCTTAGAGGTTTGAACTTAACTTCCGCTCTTAAAAGATGCTACAATGAGAATATCTACACTTTTAATTTTTCAAGCAAATTTGTTGATTCAGAGTTATTGCCCGTGCAATCAACTGCGCTATAAAAACAAAAAAAAAAAACAAAGAAATATAAGCAAGAATCTCAACTTGCACATCTGTCGGAGATGAGCGTGTCGTGTTCCATATTCAATATGGTTTTAAGTGTACCTTCCTTCTGTGTGCAGATGCACGATCCTCTTTTGTGGGTTGCATTTCAGAATAATAAAAAATTTAAAAAAATATATATGCTGTCGAAATATTTTATCTTTGAGGGAATTTAAATTTTCCTTTTTTCAAAAACGTATTTCTAATTAAAACCATTGATATTATTCAGATTTCTACGTGGCAACTGGCATTAGACTGGTTTTTTTTTGAAACTGTTTAAAAGTGATGAGTTCGCGGTTTCAAAGAAATTTTTATGCAAAATGTATGGGCAAGGGCTTACAGAGCTAGCGTTGCTCTGTGTCATATTTCAATAGCCTGGGGAATAACAAAGGCGGCATTTATTCCCAAAAAGGAAAGGGCGACATATGATCTTCGCAAAGCTAAGGACTATTAGTCTAACATCATTTTTTTAAAGGGTATTTGATTGACCTACAGCTTAACCATCTTCACTGGTTATTTATAATAACCCACATGCCTTTTATAAAGGTAAGGCTTACTTTTGTTTACGGGCACCAATTTGAAAAAAAAAATGTATTGAAACTGATTAAGGACCATAAATTTCAAATTTGCATAATATCCAACCCCACTCGCAGCCACTTCAAATCCAACAGTGTGTCCAAGCAGGGGGTTTGTAGGAGGTTTGCAGAGGGGCGGCATGTTCCCCGTCATACACATTATTGGATCTACTTCTGATACTCTATTATATTCACACGTTTTAAGTCTAAAAACAGCGATTATTGCATCAATCCACCAATTTGACCATTGAAAAGTGATATTTTCAAAAGTTATTAACCTATATACCTATCAACCTCTCCAAGCAAAAGAGGTGGGAAGAACTAGGAGGAAATAGAGAGGTGCTACTATCGGAACAGTGTTCGAAAGTTTTACCAAAAGTTAAAAACGACGTGTCACGGAAGCAATACCCGAACAGAGACCTGTAGAGACGAAGAAGGAAATCTTGTAGTAGAGTCACAGTCGGTGCTGAGGACATGGAAAAATCATTTCCGCAGACTGCTAAACGGCGAAGACGACACAAATTATGACGAACCATTCAGCCTGGACGATGAAAGCCAAGCCTTCCGTCCACCTGACCAAAACGAAGTGAGGATAGCGATATCCAATCTTAAGTCCAACAAAGCTGCTGGACCAAGCGGTTTAAATGCCGAGCCTTTTAAGGCAGCGGGAGATGACCTGGTGGAGAGCATACAACAACTCTTTTCCAAGATTTGGTCAGAAGAAAGTAGTATGCCTGAAGTATGGAACCTCAGCATCGTTTGCCCGATCCACAAGAAAGGAGACCCTCTAAACTGCTCCAACTATAGAGGCATCAGTCTCCTAAATACTACCTATAAGATCATGTCAGCTGTACTATGTGAACGCCTGAAACCATTCGTCAATGACCTGATTGGTCCCTACAATCGCGGTTTTAGGCCCGGTAAGTCCACGGGCGATCAGATATCCACACTACGGCAGATCCTGGAGAAAACCCAAGAAGTCCAAATCGATACCCACCATATTTTTATCGATTTTAAGGCCGCATATGACAGCATCTATAGAGACGAGCTATACAGAGCCATGTCTAGATTTGGCATCCCTGCCATACTTGTCAGAGTGTGCAGAATGACAATGGAGAACGCCCGCTGATCCATAAAGGTCGGAAACAATCTCACCGGGACCTTTGATATCAAAAAAGGATTTAGACAAGGTGATGCGTTGTCATTTGACTTCTTCAACATCATACTTGAGAAAATTGTGCGAAACTCGCAACCCAACACTAGAGGCACAATTTTCCAAAAGTCTGTGCAACTACTTTCATTTGCTGACGACATTGACATAATTGGCAGAACACAATAGTTAGGGACTTTGTCTACCGGATCCGCTATTAATTCTGATAACCACAGCTGAAATCAAAGGAAGAATTACACTTGCCAACAGCTGTTTCTTTGGCCTAAGACGGCAATTGATTAGTAAGGCCTTGTCAAATGGGTCAAAAAAAAAGGCCTTGTCAAGAAAAACTAAGGAGACTCTATATAAGACCCTCATCATCCCAGTCCTGCTCTACGGCTCAGAAGCGTGGACATTAGCGGATGAAGATCTTCTTGGCCGTAAGTAATATACTCCATGGATTTTTTTTTGTGTCGCTCTGTGCATCTTGCAAAATCCTGTACAATTGCGAATTTTTGGACTTACCTTCTTTAGTAGGTACCATCGGTGGTACTTTTTTATTCAGTTTGATTTCAATGAAAAATAAAAAATATGCGATTTGCTGGTAACGGGTGTTGTGAAATCAATTTGAATAAGACTTAGGTATCTATAATGGGAACTTTTCTTTCCATTCTATCCCAAAAACACTGAAAAAGTGCAGGCAATGCGGGTTTTTATGCCGCAGGAAAGATAAAATAATGTAAATACTGCTCGGACTTGTTTTCAATTAAATTAATTCATACTTAATTGGGACTCGTCAAAATGAGTCAAAATAATGAATTGTCATTAGTGCATCGATAACCGACTATCAAGTTACTTGTTCTGATGGTAATATCTGTTTTCTGGCCTAACACCGATATGCCATTTGGTGGAAGCAATAGCCACAAGGCTCCGCCAATTTCGTTGCCATTACGGAGACCGGAACAAATTTCAAGTGCATACAGACTTAACATTTTCTTATCGCATGAGTTTCATACCAGGACAGCAGCGAGCGAGTTCATGGCGTTGAACTTTCGGAATCACTTCAATTTAAAATTGTGGAGAAAATTCAGGAAGTGGTGCTGAAGACGCCCGTGCAGGGATGGGCTAAGAATACCACTGCAGCTCCCTCCGAAAACAGGGCTTGTAATAAATCGTGACTTAGGGAAGAAATCAGATCTAGGCGATTATACAATTCAAGTCCTACAAGTCCTACAAGTGTGCATGCAAATCCGTTACTAGAGATCACCGGTGTCGTAAAAGGAAGATCAAAAAATAATCAATAATAAGAGCATACCCGTGTCGGAAACGAAAACAAATAGGCAGACCTAAAAACTCCTGGATCAAACTAATGCAACACCACCAGCATTTAATTGGTCTCAGTTCTAAGGTGATCCGAAAACGGGAGGGCTGCAAAAATTCATTGAGGCCAAACCGGCGAAGTTCCACAGGCAGACTAGTATGGATGCAGTAAAGTGGAATGGCTATGATTCATTTAATCCTGATCAAAGCGTCGCTGCTATTGAGAAGAATAAGGTGCTGAAGATGCGAATTAAAGAAATATGATGCCCTTTCAAAAAGGTACAGATGTTCAATTATATTTGTTTACAATTTCATATTTACAATAACTTGAGGACTAGACAAGATACGATTTTTCGTATTTGTTGACATACAGACTTAACCAAGATGCAGTAGAGAATCTTGTCGCAGTCATAAGATCTCAAGGCGGGCCTGTACGATTACTCAATAATACACTTGATCATTTTACTCAATAATAAACTTGAACATTTAACTTTTTCATAGGTAATACAAGTGCATTAGTAGATAATACACTCGATTATTACTGACGAGCATCTGCTGGTTCGAATTCGAATATCTGCAAAACAATGGCCTAGAACATTTCGCGGTTACATATATTTGTTCAGAATACTGAAGGCGAATATTCATTTCATTGCAATTTCTGCAGTAGCCAATACACGAAATTATGACAATTATGGAGAAGATGAAGTTAATTTTTAAGCATTAAAAAAAAGGGCAATTATTTCAGCAATTGATTCAGCGTTCCATAACGTAACTTTTGGAACACTAACAGGTCTAATGCAGTGATATTTTGCATTGCAGTGGAAAGGCAGTGTTGCATGCATAAAAAATGCATCATTATATACGATTTCATGAAATTAAGGAATTCAGCATTTTTGACATAACATATCTTCGAATGAAAAAGTTATGAAAATGTTCTTCCCTTGTATTTTCGAATTAAGCACCTTAACAATGTTATAGAAAAAAATAGAAATCTCTTTTCTTCTTCCTTTAATGGCGTTGAGGATATGATCAGGATTAAGGGGATCATAACCCCCACTTAACTGCATCAGTACTGGTCCGTCCGCCTGTGGGGTTCATAAAAATGAGTTAAATTATTTCATAACACTTTTTTTTTGTGGTAATTTTGTTTATCATACCACGGACTATACTACTCCTTCTTGCCGTTGTTTATCATACTTCATTGAAACTATGTTAGACCATACCTAACGTATGGTGTGGTTGTTTGGTCGCCCCGAGCTCACATCCTCAAGAGACACATGATTTGACTACAAGACATTGTGTGTTTATGCATTACAGGTGCGATGAGAGGAACTCCCACTGCTCATATGGAAAGTCTACTCTGTTTACCTTCTTTGCAGTTCTTTGGTGAGTGTGGCCAGAAAATCTCTGTACAGTAGGTATATGTGTAGTACTTGAACGGCAGGTAAACTTCGCGAAAGAATTGGGAGTGCTAGGTGAAGATCTGTTTATGTCAGCACACCTGGCCATCGGAAGGCTAGCACCTGGCTCTATGTAGATACTCAAACCAGACTTTTGAGCGCTGCTTTCGAGTCTCCCTGCAAGATCAAACGGAATGAAAAACTGAGGGGCGGAATGGCTTTACGGCGGGTGATACCAACGCTGTACTGATGGGTCCCTCATGGATGGTGTCTCCGGAGCCGGAGTATACTCTAAAGACTGTTGGATAAGACTCTCGCAGAAAAATTCGCAATTGCCGTTGTTAAACCGTGTTAAGGAGAAGGTCAAAGGTGCTACCTTTTATATCTGCTAAGATAGTCAAACTGCTATCAAAGCCTGCTCGCCTGATATGATCAAAGCGGGTGGCAACAGTGCAGTGGTAGGGTATTCACTTGCTGGTCGGAAGGTTGCGTGTTCAAATCCCGACCATGTCCAAGTCCATGAAGCAAAAATCCGCAGAATAAAAATCATTATAACTGCAGTGAATGCTTGCTCATAAGTGCACTTTTAACTATTGTATACGTTTCTGCGGATTAAACTTGAATACAAAACTTCAACATAATGCTCCCTAAGTTACTTAGACGCCACCCGTGAAGAGAAAACCCTACCCAATGCAGAAACCTATCTTTCCTATCATTCTACTTCTTCCTAGGTCTACCACCTGATAGTAGGCAATAAAATACGTCCACAATGGTATTGCATTTGTAGGTGTTGAATTGAAAAATGCCTGCGCTGTGTATACACATCATAAGGGTACTACTGTACCAATTACCTAAATTCAAAAAATAAAAAATGATCACCGTCAAAAATTGTTCAGAAAGCCATCTTTAGGCTTAACAGGCTGGAAAGTTGTAACTCTGTAACACTGAACTGGGTTCTTGAGCACACAGCTATCCAGGGTAATGGAAGAGCCGATGCTCTGACTAGAACAGGCTCATTGTCACCCCTCATTCCATATCCATCCATATGATGCTAATTGCCTGTTCACTAGCTCTACGCTCTACGTCAACAGCAATATGAATATTGAATTGATCTTGCACGGCTTTATTCAAAAATTCGAAGAAGCTGATCAACGGTCCCAAAACCAGAAGCGTAAATCTGAGCGGTTTGAATATGGATCCTTAGTTCGACTCTACACTGGCTTCAGTCCAATCAATGAGCATCTAAAAACTATCAAGTTAAAAAGCTCGCACCTATGTAAGTGCTGCCTGAAGGCCGACGAGACGGCATCGCATTTCATCTGCGAATGTTCTGTTTTCGCAAGAACCAGGCTGAATATAATAAGGAAACCGATCATCTATGAAGATGAGTTCAGAGAGATTAAGCTCGCTAGGCTCCTTCCTTAGCAAACTTAGGCCACTGGCAGGTTGTCTAAAACTGACGCTAGTGCTAATCGCTGAGTAAGTAGCGAACTGGATAAAGTTCAGTGGCCCATAAGGTATAAGTGCTTGTTGTCTATCGATGACCGCAACTCAAATACCATATAATGGGATATAAAGTCAAAGACAGAATTTAAAAATAAATAAATTGTCTAAACCTGTTTCGATTTGAGGTGTTAAACATGTTGTCTGAGTCTAAAATTGGCTGATTAAATATTTAACGGCTTACAAATAAAGCAATTCCCTGCAAATAATTTAAAAGAATTTGTAATTAGAAATTATTTCGCATTAAGAAATAATTATCTCCAGAGAACCGTAAACTTGTACCTACTCCCATCCCAACGACTGTCGTTGCATCTCAACAGAAAGAAATTAAATTGCCTCTGCTAAATGAGAATAAATTAGAAAAAAAACCACTCATACTGTCCGTTGAGGGTGGTTAATTATTAAACATTCATTTTCAATTAAAAACAGAAATAGGTACCTACGCAAAGTCGAAGGGATGAAAGCCAATTACACAATCCGCGATGACAAGCTTTATCAATTACATATTTGTTGTATTGAAATTCAGAAAAAAATGCAATTCTGAAAACAGCAAATACATACATGCATAGTTAGTAAGGACAACAATAGATGTCTTGTCTATACGAAAATGTTAAGGACTTAAGTCCGAGTTTCTTTTTCCTCTAACATACCTATATATTAGTAGGTAGGTACATGCAATTTGATATATATACATTATTCCCTTTAATTGCTTTTATCTCCTTTTCTTGCGTTTTCTCCCTACGAACTTCCTGACTTCATAATGAATAAGATAAAATACAAAACAGCTAACGAAAAAAAAAAGTTAAAGAAAATTTAAGATCGCCAAAGTAACGAAAAAATAACTTAAAGAAAATATACATATAATGAGAATCTCAGATCCATAGCTTCCCAAAGAAAGCAAATGTTTTGGCAAAGCAGGAAGGCAACGTAAAAAAGTATCTCAGCAAACAAACAGAAACAGGGATGGGGGTAAACTGAAGTTGCAAAGCGCTAGAGGTAGCAAAAGTTCATCTATACACCTACGAAAAAAATTATGCCAAAAGATTTTGCTGTTTTGTAAAAAAAAAAATGAAAACTTTTTTTTCTCATCGATACAAGAAAGGACAGAAAACTTCTTGAGGACAGCTTGAACAACAAAAAAAACCTTACCATTCTCCTCATAATTAAGAAGCGATTTTTTCCTTCTTTTCTTCACATTTTTTCTACTTGTTTTGTTTCGTTCTTTTCTCATAAGAGAGTAGTATATCTTTGCCTGTCCTGAATTTCATCAGGAAATTCCTTTGACTTCTTTTACCTCTGTAGATGTCATTGATATCAAAATCTTTGTGTGTGAATGGTATCTACAAGACAGGTGTGCGCATCCTTGCATAGTAAAAACAGATGAGAAGATATTATTTGTTCGGGATCCCCGTTTAAATTTCAAGTCAAGTATTTACGAAAATATATCAGCAAAGAAGTGAGAAGGCAATGTCAAGCAGGAAGGCACAGTTATAACGTACACAAGGCTTCAGGAAATATTTTGATGCTATAATTGATGTTGTCATTGGAGGGGGCCCAATTAAAAAACTTACATCGACAGGGATGTCATAAAATTGTTATATCTAGATGGAGGAGTGGCGAGAAATGGTTTGAGTCAAATGCAAATGTATCGATAACCGTAGTAGGTACCAAAGTTGACAGCAAATTAAATTGAGTTAAAAGCGGAATTTGCGACGTACGTAATTAGGAAAGGAGTACCGAGGACTTTGTTTTTTAATTGAAGAATTCAATTTATCTGAAGTTGTGGCGATATTGGATTCGCGCGGAAATTTGAGAAAGGAGTTTTTCGTGGGAGCTTGGAGCTTTACTTGAATGCATAATTAGGATTAATTATGTTGACAATTATTGGTTAATAATTAACGTCATATACCTGGCAAAATAGAACTCTCTGAGTAAATTACTGTAAAAAGACGAGTCTCTTCTTTGATTTCGTTCGGAATATTTGAATAACCTTTTAATTTGGTAAGGACAGACTACGTGGGCGTAATGGGTTAGTGCGTTGAACTTCTGACAGATGGGTCCCAAGATCGAAATCACCCAGTATTTAGTATTAATTTGTTATAAATATTCGTTTTACATATAAGATATAAACTATAGGTAGGTACATCTTTAAATTGAGATAGGTACCTATATGAAATTCAAGAATAATAATAAAATTAGAAAGAAGAAAACAGTATTAGGAATTCTCGGTAAAATATTGAAGAGCTTTTTTCGCGAAACAGTTATTGTTTCCTTAAAAAACAAAGCTTATAAAAGAGTAAAAAAAATCTGGAAACTATAGTGATAGAGTTATCTTCATTAAGTTGCGTAGAGAATTTACGGTCTTAAGTACATTTTTATATAACATTTTCATAAATAATATTGAAATCAAACTTAAACATGACTCCAAATCATTTTGGTCTTTCATTAACCAAAAAAGGTGTTCCAATGGATTGCCTAAGGAAATGTTCTATAAGAATTGTGCGTCTAATGACATTAAAAATTCCGTCGAATTATTTGCTCAGTTTTTTGAATCCGTCTTTTCTCACCCAGTGAATTCTACTTTGCCTGAACTATGCGCAATGCCCAAAATTGATTTTGGGGAATAAGTTCTGAATGTTCATGATATCGAGACTGCTATCTGTGGCCTTAAGCCGAATCCTAAACCTGGGGCTGATGGGATTCCTGCAATAATTTTAAAAAAACTGTTCCAACGCCATCTGCAAACCTCTGTTAAGGATTTTTAATCAGTCGTTGAGTTCGGGTTTGTTCCTTGATGAGTGGAAGATCTCATTTTTGGTGCCTATCTTTAAATCTGGTTCCAAGAATGATATCGAAAACTATAGAGGTATATGCAAACTTTCCGCTATACCAAAGCTTTTTGAATGTATTGTTAAAAATATGCTTGAATTCCACACAAAAGAGCATATATCTGAGTTTCAGCATGGTTTTGTTTCTGGCCGTTCGACAACATCCAATCTGGTCCACTTTACATCTTTTGTAATTAATGCTGTTGAAAGTGGATGCCAGGTCGACGCCGTATACACCGACTTCAGCAAAGCTTTTGATTCTGTGAACCATGTGTTGCTGTTAAAAAAGCTAGAAAATTTTGGATTTCATTCAGCAATGTTGAACTGGATTTCTTCATTTTTAATCGGAAGGTTTCAAAAAGTATGCCTTGGCAATAACTACTCTAGATTAATTTCTTGCACTTCTGGAGTTCCTCAAGGAAGTCATTTAGGTCCCCTCCTATTTATTATTTTTATTGATGACGTTGTTCGTCAATTCGAATTTTGTAGTTATCTACTGTATGGGGATGATCTTAAATTATTCCTCAAAATAAAAAGTTTCGATGATTGTGCAAAGATCCAGATTGACCTTAACAATTTGTCAACTTGGTGTGTTAGCAATTGTTTAAAGTTAAATGTTCGTAAATGCTCAACTATATCTTTTAATAGATCTCAAATACAAAAATGTTTTAATTACTGTATTGATTCCATACCCTTAACAAGGGTCGACAAAATTAAGGATCTCGGCGTACTTCTTGATACTAAATTAACATTTGTATCCCATGTCGAGTATATAGTTTCTAAATCTAATTCCCTAGTTGGTTTCATTAAAAGAAACTCAAGAGATTTCTCTGATCCTTATACATTTCTGTCCCTTTTCATTGCCCTTGTCAGGTCAATTCTTGAATACGCTGATGTAGTTTGGAATCCTAACTATCTATACCTTTCTGATCGCATTGAAAGAGTACAGAGGCGTTTTACAAAATACATTTCCTTTAAAATGCGTTGGCCCTTTGAGCCTTCTTATAAAGCTAGATGTCAATTATTAGGTATAATGACACTTAGCGCAAGAAGGTATGTACATGACACTATGTTTGTTAGAGATATTCTATCTTCTCGTATAAAGAGTCCTGCACTTTTATCGATGCTACCTATTTATGCTCCTGAGAGGGTTTTAAGGGATCGTCACTTCTTTTACTGTGTGGGGTATCGAACAAATTACGGGCAGAATGAGCCAATTACTAGATCTCTGAAATCATTTAATGAAATCAGTAGACATGTAGATTTTCATATTTTAAGGGAGCGTTTTAAGTCAATTTTATTTACATTGCTTGCTTAATTTCCTATTATTATTTATTATTTATTATCTCTTATTACGTTATTTTATTCTTGTTTTTTGTACTTAAAAAAATACATTCGTAATCTTAAGCTAAGCTTGTTGATGAAATGAAATAAAAATAAAAAATAAAAAAAATAAATAAAAAAATATTTGCTTATTACAAAAGTGTTACACATGAAAACTTATCCGCTGCCCCATCTCCTACGAAAAAAAATGAAGGTCCCTTCCATTCGAGCCAAAAATATAGCTTCGCAGACACTTATGGTTGTTGAAGCATGTAATGCAGGTTTTAAGACGCACGTCAATACCAAGAACCTTGGGAGACAAGCAAAGTGAGGTGACTGTTACAATCGAACCCCAACTCCGGTCCCATTTTGTGTGCTCAGCGGGAAGGCAGCAATACCCGGATGACTGTATCAATCAATTGATTGATCATTGCGATTACTTTTGATAATTGAAAACTAAATATGGATGAATATACACCCTTGCAAAGTGTGTTGAAATAGTCAATATTTACTAAGTGAAAATATCTCAGAAATGTTTCGTCAAGTACCTATGTACTGCTTTTGGTCATCTTCAGTCGCCTACTCGCATAGTCTAGTGAGTTTAATCGATAAACTTGAACGTCTGTGACAGGTTAGAGAGGTGAAGATTCCAGCTCGTGTTCGTCCGGCAAGGTCAGCAGAAAATGTCGCCTCGGTAGCTGAGACAGTTATTGAAAATCCAGAAATGTATGCCCATTTTGGGACGATCACAGGAATCGGCATATCCGCAGCCACTTTGCACTGCATTTTGTATAAAGATTTGGCGTACATACTTACAAGGTCACAATACCCCTATTTTGTTGGGCAAGCTATCCATAGTAAAGTAGAAGTTCCCACCAAAACCATCCGCAGCAGCCTGGTTTTTATATTTGAAATTTGGTACTCTTACTACGATAACAGCTTGGAGCTGTCAGAATAATTTGCAGAAAAAATCAACAAACGGAACAAAAAGATCCGTGACAAGCCAAAACTACCGCGAATTTTTAATAATATCTTCATTCAACTGGAATAGATAACTTTGATAATTTTGTCATTTTTCAAGTTTTAGCTTTTGTTTTATATAAACAAGAACACTAAAGTAAGGGGAGTAGGTATGTTCGTAGAGTAGGTATGATCAAAATACAGGGTGGGCCAAAAGTGACTTCCTAATTTAATGGTGATAGATAATAACTTTTATGGATTTAATTTTTTATTAAACATTTATTTTAGAATCACAAAGAATGATTTATGGAGATTTGTTTCTACTTGCACAAATTCATCTATATTTTTGATAAGTACGCGTAGTAGACTATGTATGTTGTGAAATAAATAGAGGAATGCCATTCGTTTTTCTATTATTTCTACTCATTTTCAACTTAAAATCCATCTTAAATCATGAGTCGAAAACATTCTTCGAGATTTCAACGCTACTCTGCGAACGAATCATACAATGAATTAATCGTACCAACGTATAAGAACGAACCAACCAAGCGTTCATTCAATGTTCATTCAATCTATCCGCAGGGGGATTTTGTATTTGTTAAACGTGTAAAATCCTACTTCACTACGGATAGCTTTCCCAACAAAACAGGGGTGATAATATTGAAGACAGTACCTACACCACGCACAGAGTCTTACCTACTTTTTCAATTGATTTATTGATGATTATATAGGTATTTAGCGAACTAAAATTTCTTATTTTTTATTTTCGCTATTTTTTTACAAACAAGGAAGGAATGCGTCCTAACACTTGATCTGTAATCACGTCCGAAGGAACATTAACCCATTAAAGTCTAAAAGAGGGTGGGAGAAACTAAGCATTCTATGAACCCCGGAAGTGAAGACTCACTTAGTCATTTCATTGTTTTGTTGCTTAACTTGAGTCACGCAAAAAAAAAAAAAAACGACAGAGCTGCGACTTGAAAAAAACCCATTCAAAGCACAAATAAATTATATAATCATTTCAGTTTTGAAAGAGTTTACTTGTCTTTTGAAAATCAACAAATATAGCATTCGGCTGATCTTTCCGCCTTATAGGTTCCTACCTTTTGAAATTCAAGGCATTAGGTAGGTACCTACTTAAATTTTAAAGGATCGAGAAAAAATTAATTATTCAAAAGATTAATTGGACTTAAATTCCCACATAAATTGAAAAAGGCAATCACGCACATTTCCTCTCTACCACCCCTACCTAAAATGAGTGTCCCAACCAAAAGAGAGACATAACAATAATGAATGAATGGATGGAAGAATTTGGATAAATAATTAGCATAATTATTATCCGTACCTAGTCCTTAGGAAAGTAGATTTGTGAACGTGCAATCATATTCATTACATATTGTGCAGAAATCTCCGATTGTGCCATACCTCTCCAGCAATTATCAAACAAATTACATGACAATTGTTACACTATTATTCGATACATACCCAACCTTCTCTGCGGCACATTTCTTGTATTCGTGTCTATCAGCTAAACATTAAAGGCGGCGAAAAGGTGTTCATTTGTTGTCGCAGATACTTTTTGTTCCCTTTAGGAATTTATTTAATTTATTCCATGAGAGACAGATATAAAAATATACGTTTCACGGTTTCTGCATGCATCTGACGACGACAATACGCACCAAACACACATAAACTCGAGTCAGAAACACCAATCGCACTCAGTTCGGCAGCTCAGACAATTTCAAAAGTCGAGGAAACCAGGGAGCAGATGTTCAATTTCCAACTTGGAAATGAGCTGCTAAGAGGAATATTCAGCGCCCATATCCACCAGCGGCAAAAGCAAAAGTGGTGAAAAGGAACGACAGAGAGAGACAAAAAAATGAATTAAATAAAATAAATAAATTCGTCAGATACTACATACATAGAGAATAGCAGCATAGATACATAATACATGTGTGGATACTACTTGTGAAACATATAAATTTTATTCTGACTGACATTAATACCTATGTACGTATGTACACACACGTACGACACACATTGACGAATTTATTCCTCCTTTTATTTCTGTGTTAACATTTTTATGTTGATTTCGTTTTTTTTTTATATTTTAATTTTTTTTATGCAAGTAAATACGGAGGACGTTTGTTATTGCATAGAAGAGAGAATGGCACGGCTTCTTGATCGTTCCGAAAGAACACAGCAAGTATATACGAGTAGATAGATGAGGATTAAACATGCGCACAGGCACAAGGCGCATCGGAAAAATATTTTGTGGGAAGAAAATAAGTAGGGTAAGTTGCAGAGGATCCTCTTCTTTCGGATGGACTAAGGTTAGGAAGTGTTTGTTTTTATTTTTTACATGGTTGCCGAGTTTCTTGACCCTGTAGGAAGGACATATGTGGCTGTTTTAAATGCAAACACATCTTTTGGTTTTCCATTGGAGATCAGTGATCTTTGTGGAAGTAGTTGAAGGTGCAGATGACAGTTTAAGGTGTATTCTCTGGATAGAATTTATTATGAAGCTGAAATATTATGATTTATGAATATAAATCATGATACGGCCCATCCCATAATAGTGTTGTACTAACTTTAGGTAGGGATCATAGATGTTCGAACCGAAAATTTGATGTTTCCCTTGTTTAAGAAAGAAAACTCCTAATTGGTGATTCAGCTGGGCTTGTCGAATTCGATGCATGGCGACGATATACAAATTGAGGGTGCCCGCCCCTTGTAGCCGCGTAAAATTGGGGTACAGATGCTTATTAAAGAACTAACATGTGCAGGGTTGTCTAATGCTCTTATGGCGTCGTTATGCTCGAATGAACAATATGGCCATCCCAATCTTTTACAAGACCCAGATTAAGGTGACAATATTTGTTTTAGTTTTGGAGTTCTCTAGGTCTTATGTTCCCGTATGGTTTTAGGGCATCGACGCCGGTTCCATTCGAAGTTTCCTCGTTCACCGTTGCACCACGTTTTTCTGGAGCCACCTTCGCTTCTCTTCAGCCTGAATAAAGTTGATAATTATGACCTGCGAGAGAGCGGACCAACCCTCAGCTTTTGTTTCTGTCAAACTGCTAGCATGCATTTCTAGCCCACTTTCGCGTGTTTGAGGTACGATTTGGACACACGGTTTCAAATAATGTTGACGACACAGCAGTAAGTATGCAAGGCCACAGCAGTAAGTATGCAAGGCCACTTTCGAAGCGTTGAATTATTATAAAAGTACGGACATTTGACAATAAAAGAGATATTGACGATCCAGAACTAGCATGTGTAAGCATGAAAACGGTAATCACATCTGCTTTTCACCAGGCATGTCCAGTAAGAGAAAAAGCAGGCAATCGCCTTTTCCCCTGCTGGAATAATAAACTTGTCAAGTTAAGATCCAAGACACAAAAGCTTTTCAACAGGGCTAAACGCAATGGAAAATGGGAAATATACAAAGATACTTATACCATGTACATTTAGAAGAGCTAAGAGTGAATCATGGAAAAACTTCTGACACTTTGCAACACCCAAAATAGCGCCCATATCCGCAGAAATCTCTCTAAACAGTACAATGATGTCATTGGTCTAGGGAGAAATCCTAATTGCAGGTATACAAATAACGGACTACTGACGCTTAGCTCTTATCCAAAACAAACTTCCCAGACTCCATTGTAGTTCCTATATTTGAAGTTCCCGTCCAGAGGAGATTAAACAAACCACACACAGGATTGTAAGAGATCAAGAAAATCTCTCATGAAGGTAAGATAGGTTGGGTTGAACTCATTTCAAGCCTTCAAAGCCTCAGGAGAAGAGAGACAATTTCCAGCACTACTTCTAAAGGGCATCCCGTACTTGCTAGGTACATGTAATATTCAACATATTCAGACCAATCTAGCTTGAGGATAAAAACATACCAAAGAGCCGAAATGAGGCCGTTGTCAAATATGTACCCAAGGTAGGACGCAGACCGTCAGGACTATCAAAGTTATATCGACCAAACAGCCTAATTTCTTTTTTTTTAAAGCGATGGAAAAAATCCTTGATAGATATCAGCGATGGGACACTTACAAGAATCGATTGGATTATCAACCCGGAAGGTCAACCGCTCACGCTCTACACAATCTCGTTACGAGAATTGAAAGAACTATCAGAAAAAAAGAGATAGGTTGGCTGTACCGTACAAAATCGGAGAATTTTCCTTTCGGAAGGGATGCCACGATAGGGCCGACTATCTCGGATCGCCTCCAGAGGGCTCTAAACCTAGTTGCTGCATGGTGCACAAAAGTTGACTTTAAAGTCAATCCGGAAAAAGTACCATAATTGCATTCACCAAGAGAAGAAAGTGGGGACAACATAGAAACGATACAACCTTTGGTCAAGCAATAGAACCTTCAAATGAAATAAAATATCTAGGGGTTACCCTCGATGAAAAACTTACATTGATTCCTCAACTTAAGACTAGGTATAGACAAAATCAGTGTTTCATTTTGGACGAACAAAAGTCCCAAAATGACGCTGTGGATTGTACACTGCAATAGAAAAGAGACCCAGTAGAAAATATACAGCACCCGTATGGTGGTGTAAAACAAAACAAAACAAGGTCTGCATAGACCAAGCTCAACAAACTGAACCTACCGCAACACTAGATAGATAGATAGATAGATAGATTCTTTATTTTTTCATCATAAAGTTTACAAATTGGTATACTTAAGAATAAGGACATGGCAATACTGCCGTCTGCCTGAGATGACATTTCATAATATGATTTAAAAATAAAAGAAATAATAAAAAGCAAAAATTTTAAAATATAAAGAAAAGGAAAAAAGAAAAAAAAAAGAAAAAATGTTTAACAAAAGATATGAAGAAATATTACTATATAAAACAATGCTATCAATTTTAACGTGATTTGAAACACAAAATATTATACAATTTGGTTAATTTGATTAGCTGTTTATACAAAATTTTATCAATTTTAACATGATTTGAAACCCAAGATAATACACAATTTGGTTAGAAATAGCTGTTTATACAATATTATCAATTTTAACGTGATTTGAAACACAAAAGAGATATTATCAAATTTAGTATGATCAGAAACAAAACAATAAATAGTTAGGTATAAAATTTGGTCAAAACTGCAATAAGTGGGTAATCGACTAAGTTTAATATGTGAAACTGTTACGGTAAGAAAGAGCATGTTGGCAATATTTAAAGAGGCTGAGCCAGCCCATTGCTCCATTTAAAATTTCAAAAAGTTTGTCCAAAGATATAAAACTTTCCCGAAAATGCAACCGGCGAATTTCTTGTAGAATAGGACAAGCAGCAACGAAATGGTATATATCTTCATTCACTCTTCCGTTACATAGATCACATAGCTGGGGCAAGTCTGATCGATGAGGTATAAAGTTCAAATTTAAAATTTCAACTCTTGCTCTAAAAATAATACTTATAACCGAGGCTGAAAATTCATTACTAAAGTAAGAGACTTCCGAGGGCAGTTCATGGTTTAAATGACTATAAATAGCTCTTGAAGTAGATGAAGATGCTCTGGAAAGGTTATCCAGAAACATTTTGTGATCCACCTTAGCAATCACATCAGAAAACTGAGCCTGCCAATCGGTCACATTAGTTTCTGTTAAGTTTAAACTTGTTTCGTAAGATAAAGCTAGTTCGTTCCAGTTTTTAAACGGGGAAGCATTCACTCGAAGTAATTTACTTAAGATGATTTTGTGAAGACAAGTTTCACTTCTTTTCATCACTCTAGTAATGAAGTTCGCATTTGCCTTCAAATTTTGTATATATATAGGGACTATTCCTGACTCTACATATATGGCGTAGTTGGGTGTTGAGTTAGGCAAACGAAATATCCTCTTAAAAAAGTTCCTTTGTACAGTTTCAAAAGCTTCGAAGTGTGTGTATCCGACGGGTTGGACGCCATATGCCATGCATGCATTTACTGTCGCGTTGAAAACTTTGTACTTGGACGTTAAATCAACATTTTGGTTCGAAAAAAACTTTGGCCACATTATATTAAGAGCCAATTTAGCTTCGTTGCTTTTTTCTTTGGAGTGCTTTAGATAGCTTAAATTGTAGGTCAAGAGGACACCCAAATATTTAAACTCTTGTAAAACCTCAATGTGTGTATTGTTTAGAGACCATTTTTCTTCCGCTCGCCTTCTTGATTGTCTCTTTTCAAATATAACAATCTTAGTTTTTTGGGTATTAATTTGCAAGCCCCAAGACTCGCAAAATGAACTTAGACGGTTTATTTGCAATTGAAGCGTGAAAGGATTATCAGCAAGCATGACTAGATCGTCCGCGTACAACAGGACTTTTATTATAATGTTAGCAAAATTAACTCCACCCGGAAGAAGCTCGCAGACATCATCTATGAACAGGGCAAATAATAATGGGCTGAGGATACAACCCTGAGGAACACCTGTAATTGTATCAAATCGATTTGAAAATGTGAAACCGTCCCATACCCTTGCATTTGTTGACGAAATAAGACTTGCATACACTTCGAGAAACTTTCTTGACAAACCAATGCAAGAAAGTTTGTATATTAAAGCTTGTCTATTGACTTTATCGAATGCAGCTTTAAAATCAACAAAGCAAGTGTATAGTTTCTTTTTTCTATCTATAAATTGTTGAGCAATGCTTGAAATGGCCAAGATATGATCCATGGTTGAAAAACCTGGGCGGAAACCGGCTTGAAAGATGCTCAAAAGACTGTTATCCTCAATCCATTTTGAGAGCCTTTCATATAGGATTGCAGTGAAAGTTTTTCTTATTGAATTTAAAATTGAAATACCTCTATAATTTTCCGCAGCGTTAGCATCACCTTTTTTAAAAATGGCAAAAATTACAGATTCGTTGAAACTGTTAGGGACACATCCATCATTGTACACTTTGTTATAGAAAGACACGAGGTAGTTTTTAAAATCAATAGTGCTGTTTTTATAAAACTCGACTGGTATGCCGTCTAGGCCAGGAGCCTTGCTGTTTTTCAATCTTTGGAGCGTTACTTCCAATTCGGGCAATGAGAATTCTAAATCCAGCTCCTTGACTCTAGTATCAGGTAGCGCGTAATCAAAGGTATGAAGGTCTTCATCAGCTGAGAGTAGAGTTTTAAAATGAGCTGCTAACGTCTCAGCTTCTAAAGAGAACTTCATACCCTGATTGCGCCCACCAAGATTGCGCACTGTCTCCCAAAATATCTTTGAGTTTGTGCAGTTTTCCAATTTCTTAGCCACGTTTTTTAAATAGGTGATTTTCTTAACTGAGCACATTTTTTTTAAAATCAATATTAACGCGAAGATAGATGTTTTTGAAAAATTGAGAATTGGTCGTTCTAAACAGTTTTAAGTAAACGAACGAAAGTTTACGGAGATTTCTGCAATCCTTATCAAACCATACATTTTTAGCTACAAAAGTGTGTGTACTCTTCAACGCAAAAGGGGCTGCGGTCTTTATAACCCGTTCTATACTTTCACATACCACTTCAGACGAGACTGCGGATTGTTGGGGCAGAGATAGTAAGTGCCGAGAAAGGAGGCTTCTATAGAGGGTTGCATTGTTCTCCGACCACTTCAGCTTATTAAAACTAGATGTGGGTCAGTGGAAAAAACTTTTTTTTAGATGTTACTTGGTCCCAGCGAGATTCGACTCTGAGACCTTTAGATTAGTAGTTCAATTTATTTGCCCCAAAACTTGAGTATAACGCTTATATCTGGGCCGATGCCCCAATCACATATTTGGAGCTTCTCAACAGAATACAAAACCGCGCGATAAAAGTTATTGACGTTTAGGATATCGCGGAAACTTTTGAATCTCTTAGTCATTGGCGCAATGTCTCCTGTCTATCGCTGTTTTATCGATATTTCCACCATAACCGCTCAAACGAAATAGCCAGCTGCATTCCACCTTTAGAACATTTCAACCGCAATTCCCACCATGCCAGGACATCAGTACACAATTAAGCCTGTAATCGCTCGTACAGTGTAATGCAAAGAATCTTTTCCCAGCCGTACAACACGAATGTGGAATGCTCTTCCCCGCTCCATTTTTCCTTCACATTATAATCTACTAACATTTAAAACCAACGTGCATCGGCATCTCTCTCTATCGTCCTATTCCAACGCCCGTGGTGTGTAGCTATTACATCCCTTTAGTGCGTGTACATTTAAAAAAAAAAGCTCGAAAAAATGGTCAACAATTCCTCCTCCAGGTTGCAGTTCCTGAAACACTCTAAACTACCGCAACACTATACTCTATCCAACAAAAATTGTCAGTACAGGAAAGATAGGATGTTTGTCTCTCAGTCTGGATGGAATGACTTACATAAATCGGTCCCTCTTTAAAGCTCTCACAGGGTTGCCGGAGTGTGTATGATAATTCGCCATAACTCAGAGAGCAATTCTATTAGGGTTACCATTTTCCAATTTAAAATAAAAATATTGCGGAACGAAATAAATTCCGTTTATCTTTTTCCTTTTCTGGTAAGATAATAATAGGCGCGTTTTTTTAAGAGTATCTCCAGTGGACTAACAAAATATATAGATTTCGTAAAACAAAAAAAAAATCAAAACGAAAAATATATCACTGTAATCCAATTTATTCATTATAAATATTGTAAAACATAAAATACTAATTTCTAATATCACTACTCAACTAATCCGATGAGTAATTACTGCTACTGCCCTCGTTATTTAGGTCTATTATTAACCGTTCAACTGTTTCCTCGGCAAAAACGTCAATTTACCACATATGGCTCAACAACCTGCCCAACGTGTTGGACACATTGATGCCATTTTTCCTTGTCAACCCTTGTAAGTGCTGTCGTTAGTAAGTCTCTTACTTCAGCCATTTTAAATGACTTGTTTTTGCTTGTTACAAACCCTTTCACTTGAGCCAAAACCAATTCTATTGGATTAAGGTCACAGTGATAAGGCGGCAAGCGAAGCACTTTATGCCCCGCCTTTTGATCCAGGACGTATGTTTCATACCTGACTTTGTAACGTTTAACGATTTCAAGCAACCTATTGTATGATTGCATACCTAACTTGAGATTTTCCTTTTGGGAATTCCCGTATTCATTGGCAAATCAGGCGTCATTCATCGGAAAAACAAAGACATCATACAAACAGGTACATAATGAGATGAAAGGATGTATTTATGTTTTTTTTTATTTAAACAGTTTTAAACTCAATCAGCAAACATTTCCCAGTCCTTTCTGCTATATGTATATTGTGAAAGGTAGACACAATTAGGCAATTAGAATACAAAATTATATAACCACGACGCAATGTCATATACCTAAACAGATGGTAAAAAAAACTGCACTTGTGCAGCTGTACAATACAAATACAATCAAATTAAAACCGAATGGCAATACCCCACGTAATAATTCGTTCTCAAAAGCACCAAAACCGAAAGTTCTTTGACAAAATCTATAGAAAAACCCTTAATGGTGATAATACTCTTCTGATGTGCTTCAGTCACACACACTGGTTATTTTTGTGGATGATAATAGCAAACGAACACAAAACGATGCTTATTCCCTTTCGGCTGTGTGGGAGACTGGTTGTGGTGGGTTGTATGCGAGTTTTAGGAAAATTACAACAACAATTCCTTGGTATGACAGTGGTTTGGTTTTTATTTCAGTGGCAATTCTTGCGTTTGAGTGACGTAACAGTATCTACAGGCACCACTGATACTGACAATTTTTGTTGGATAGAGTATAGAAACATTCCTTTACATCCCACCACTTCAGATGAAAGAAGCTATAACAGAAGATGAATCAAATTCCAGTCTATTCCGTTCTGATATCCTAGAAGACATCAATAATAATGAACTACTCGGAATACCTATGAGAGACAAATTTCTGCCAAAATTTAACTTCAGACACACCTTCAAAGTTACCTACATTCTCAGATCGAACTGCGAACAGAATAAACCAACATTTCCTGGCGATTCTCATGTATAGTACACAGATGGAACGCACGAATACTTATCTATATGACAATCAGTTTTTCATACTAAAATTCATGTAATAGAACTCTGCATCAGAGAGAATATAAACATCTAAGCAGATGTATAGCTAACAAGGTCATTTATATCATCTCTGCTAGCAGGACAGCGTTGCTTTCAAGTAAGTCGTTTAAGATATCATGTAAACTTTTCCGTGAAGAGACGAGTTAAGAATATCGCCCCACGCAGGCAATGTTACCACTCACGTGAGCCAAGCGACACGCTTAACACCTTGAAAGCGTCCCGCAAGTGTGCATGCAAACCCGTGTGTTGACACGTCTGGAGATCACATCCGTTGTAAAAGGACGATCAAACAATAATGTGAGCATGTACATCTTAGAATTGTAAAAAAAGAATCAGGCCTTAAAACTCACACAAATGCAATAACACCATCTTTAGACTGGTCTTAGTGATGAAGTGATCCGAAGTCGAGAGGCCAGCACAATATTCGTTGAGGTCAAAACGAGAAACCACACAGGCGACTAATAGGGATGCACTAAAGTATGATGGGCATGATTCCATTAATACTGATTACAGCCTCACCACTATAAAGGAAGAAGAAGATAACATCTGAACTAGTCTGGGATTATCTTCCACTTCATCTGATACTGGCTACCACAAACAGAGTCGTGTACCAGGACAGAGCGGATATGAAGGCAATGAATAGCAGACGAACTAGCCAGAGGAGGACCTGTATTTCAATTTATGATGGCTCTACCATTTTACTGCCTTCCATTTAATGCTATATTAAAAACTGCCTAAAAGCCAAAACGCACTACTACTGGAGGGTAACCGAAGGTAATATACATGCTATAAATGCCTATTTATGCCAAGCACTTTCCGTAAGAGAACAACTAAATAGGAGTCAGATTCGACTAGTCACAGGTTTCCTCACCGGACACTACCGTGTCAAAAAACACCTAATGGCTATGGGCACCTATAACACAAGACAATGTCCGTAGGATGTGCAACGAAGACGAAGAAACGGCGGATCATATACTATGCGACTGCAAGTGCCTAATCAGAACACATCAGCGTTAAATAGCAAGGTCCTACCTTAAAGCGGCGAGCTGCCAGCTCATCCAAAGAGTAAGCTGCTTTAATAACAAACAGCGTCGTCATGGGAGCTTTAAACTAGATTATATCACAATAGGCCCACTTGTGGCCGTGGTGATCCGGCTTTCAGATCTTATTTATAATCTACATTTGACTAAAACAATCACGGCTTTGTGTTAAGGTTGGTCGCAGTGAAATGTCTGCATCACTAAATCACCAAACTCAATAATGTAGTCCGTTGAATTAGTTTTGTACTCCACCAGGTTAACCTCTTTAATTGGGTTTCATACTACGATATGTCCATTGAAATTTTACCTGACCAAAAGCTGCGTATTACGTCACTAATTATACCATCAAAACTAGGATCGATAGTGACAACTTCAACCATTCTACAAGGTATCACTTTGAATTTAAAACTCGTATGATGGTCTACTCTGTGCTCCCACTTTTCAAAGTGCTTTCGATGTCAATAAACTCTCTAGTTTTTGGACAAATTATTACCCGACGTTGGCAACGTTGTCGGGTGGAATACATTGGCGAGATTCACAGTGTCATCCATTCCAAGTCATTAGTTCATACACATAAAAAGAGTATTCAAAAACCTCGAAAGTTTACGAAGTGGTAAATAAACTCTCGAAGGCTATACTCATTTTGACAGTTTTACGCACTTTACAAAGATTTCGACGGTTTTACGACGTTGCGTTAATACCCTAAGCGTTCAATTACAAATTGCAAACATAACATTAGATGACCGAGTGAAATCCGGTGCTCTATATTCAAGCTTGAATTCAGCAAAATTTCAGAACTATGTATAAGGAACGAGGAGCAATACACATAAGTACAAACACATAGGCATACCTACATACGAGTATTTATCTTTTCTCACAATCGTCCTTAAAGCAGATGTACTTAGGAACACAAAAGTTCCAAATCACAGCCAATTTAATTACAAACTGTCCTATAACTCTGTAGTTACAGACATTTCGAATTTTGCGTTACAACAAAACAATAATAATTGTCAAAAATATTCAATAGGTAGGTAGGTAACTATTCTTTCGAATTACGTAAGTTTTCTTTTTTTCGTCTTGACTGACAGACGATGATAGATGGGCGACAAAGGACGAGCCTACCTCAACGCCATATGGTATATTATTCTCGATCAGCCGTGTCGTTTCCTTTTTTTAAGAACAGAAATTAAATTCCCGTATATCTACTAATTAGTTTCCAAAGATCAAATGATTTTTTTCATTTGCCAGCTACATTATGTGTATAAAGTTTTGTGTGGAAGGACAGCATATATTTTACCTTATTTGAAAATATTTCTCACACACGCAAACGATCATGAGAACCAAATTGGATAACACATAACCATTTTTAAAAAACGCAATGCGTTATCCTGATCCGGCTTTTACCTGCGATGAAAAATTATTGTACACACATTCCTGTCAGTCCGTCCTTCTTTCACTCATTTTACACACTTAATGCTCGCAGGATGTTTTATAAGCGAAACGCAACGACGGATTTAAATGTCGGAGTACTTTTTTTCAATCCTTTCTTATAGTAAACAGATTCTGTAAGACAATTGATTCCGGAAAAAGATCTTGTAAGAGCAGATAGATACAAAAATGTGAAAGAATGAAAAACAACTTATGTACATATATACTCGTATATGCTGGAATGGCTGCTTTTAGTGATGGAACATGGACTGGTGTTATTTATCTTTCTGTCGCTATTTGTCCGTTAACACACAGATACGTAATTTGCAAATCAATGGATACGATCACGAGGTTGTTGATCCTGTTCCCAATTACCTATTGCATTTGGTTTTTTGTTTGTTTAACATTATATTTTTTTTTTATGAAAGAATGCAATAATATTCGGATAAAGCATACCGAAAGAAGAAATGTAAACAAATAACTTACCTTTTTCTCTGTGAGTTTTTCACATCGCCGTTGTTTGCATATCTGATGACTTTTGTCATTTCGACATGGTGCACATTCACCACAGTTGTCCTTTCGCTGACAACCAATACATTCACCACAGCGTTTACGCTTCTTTTTCGTCTGAAATGGTCCAGTGAGAAATAAGAAAATTGTGAATAAAAGGACGATACAAAACATAAATTATTAAGTATAATAGTGAATATGTGCATTTGACGATTTTTTGTTTGTTTTTTACCCCTTGCCCTATTGGCTGACACTGCGACCACAAAGATCTTTTCTATCAAAAGGGATGCTTAAAGCTAGTAGACGAGTGACCTCGCTAGTGAAGCCCACGTCTCAACCAACGAAGTGCCGGGCAATTACAGGGAATGTGTTCAGAGGCTTCTTCATCCTCCATACAGAACCTATTTTAAGCCTCCGGACACAAATTCATTTTATTGAGCTCATTTTCCAAGCCGCAGTGGCCTGTGACGAGGTTGTCTTCGGTTGTTTAAGTAAAAGATCATTCCAATTTACCATTGGACTTTGACATTGTTATACAGATAAATTGGGTTTAAATGCGATATAGATGGATGGTACATGCAAAGCAAGTGAACATTTCTCTCCATCCCCAAGGAACGACAATGGACAAGGGTACCAAACTAAAGGATATTCTTCTATATTACATTATACATAAAAAATATTTTGTTTTTATTTGTTTGTAATGCCTATAGGTGCCTAAAACCGATCCACAAGAAAGGAGATCCCTTAAATTGCGCCAATTACAGAGGTGTTAATGTCCTCAACATCGCGTACAAGATCTTATCTGCCTTACTATGTGATCGCCTGAAACCCTTGAGCAACAACCTGATTGGCCCCTCCCTATCAGTGTGGTTTCAGGCCAGGAAAGTCCACAGTTGATTAAAATTTCACACTTAAGACAGATCCTGGAGAAAACCCACGAAGTCTAAATCTTTCTATCGATTTCAAGGCGCATATGACAGCATTTATAGAGACGACCTATATAGAGCTGTGTCTTGCTTTGGCATTGCTGTCAAGCTTGTTCGCATGCGTAGGATGAGGATCTAGACAAGGTGAACAGCGTCAGTGTGAATTTTTTAGCATACATGAAAGAATTGTGCGAATCTCACAAGTCAACATCGGAGCCACAATCCTTCAAAAGTCTGTGTCACTAGCGTAGGCCGACGATATTGACATTAGCCGTGATTCTTTGCACGCGGATATAGGGATAATTTGAAATTTGCATGCAAAATACAACAACAACTTATCCTATATACGCTAACTTTAGCGGGGATAGGCATCGCCGCTAAGTCATTCAGCGGGAATAAACAGTGCTTCCAAAACCCATTTTCTTCGTTTCTGATGAATGTTGCGATGAATTTTTCAGGAAATGTCAAAGTTTAACATCCCGCCGACCACTGATACATCCCGCCGAATATTTTGTTCGTGCTTTTATTATTATTTTTTTTCAAAATTTAGTAAATGTGAAACTTTTTTTATAATTTTAGAATATGTTTGGCATTAATTTTAAATGTCGGAAATTAATATTTTAATTTCACGATTTTCAATACAAATTTCTTAACTCAACTTACAGCTGTGTCACTAATAAACGTCATAGGTGCATGTGTGCTGCCAAGTTTTTTTTGATGAATTTTTAAGCGGCGATGGTAGTTTTTTAATGCCATGCCTATATCCGTGTGCAAAGAAACACGGCTATTATTGGCAGAACATAGCAGGCTGTCACTGGTGCGTTTGCTAGTACCTATACCAACGGAGGCTGCCAAAATGGGTTTAGCGATAATTGAGGGCAAAACCAAGTAAATGGTCTTTCATTAGCGACTTGACTGCTTCAAACTTTCAGTGTAAACGCACCCCTAAACCGATTACCGAACTGTCGACGTCAAAATATTCAGTAAAATCAACATTTTCATCATTGTGAAGTACACGAAGGAACAACGTTTACAAATAATTAAAATTTACTACCGAAATTCCGAGTCGGTGGTCGCAACTTTAAGACCGTTAAAGCCAATTTTCGGTCGTAATTCTCGTCCCAGTAGACAAGCAATTCATAGCCTAGTGAACAAATTTGATTCAGAATATTTGCTGCTTGATATTGCCGTGCCAGTGAGACTTGACCGAAGTGTGGAGAATATTGCTGCCTCAGAGGCGTCCGTTGCAAACCAGCCAAATCCGTAAATTTCACGGCGTTCTCTAGAATTAGGCCTCTCCCAGGCCACATTATGCCGAATTTTGCGTAAGGATCTTGGCCCACACCCTTAAAAGATCAAGCTGACTCAATAACTAAAGCACCTTGATTATATAAGCGACGTACGTACTCGAATTGGGCTCTGGACATAATGGAAGAAAATAAAGATTTCATTGCAAAATCATCTTCAGCGATGAAGCGCATTTTTGGTTAAACAGCCGTTTCGTCAATAAGCAAAATATGCGTTACTGAACAGGTGAGAACCATCATGTGCTTCATCAAACAGGACTTCATCCGCAAAAAGTCACGGTTTGGTGCGGTTTTCATGTCGGTGGCGTCATTGGGCCGTTTTTTTCGTCGATGAAAATGATCGTCTCGTTACGGTAAATGGTACCTATTCGCTACAGAGACATGTTGGAACGTTACTTCTTGAGCATTGCATGAATTGGACATTAGTGATATGTGGTTCCAACAAGACGGTGCCACAAGCCACACAGCGGGTGCAACAATCGAGTTATTGAAGTCTCAGTGCGGTGAACGTGTTATCTCGAGAAACGGACCCGTCTATTGGCCACCGAGATCGTGTGATTTAACGCCTTTAGTCTTTTTTTTATGGGGCTACATTAAAACATTGATCTATGTCAACAAGCCGTCGACGTAAGAGGAGCTCAGAGCCAATATTGAAAGAGAAATAGAGGGCGTATCGGTCGAAATGTGAGGCCGAGTCATCGAAAATTGGGTTTAACGTATCGACCGCTGCTTTCCCGTGGTGAACATATGAACGAAGTCGAATTCCATTCATAAAATCGTCGCCTTAGTGACACAAAAACGTATGTCAATATTTGCTTTTTTTTCAGGAGAGACGATTATGTGTTTTTTTACTATTTTTCGAAAAAAAATTTGATACGGCAAGTGCTAACTTCTAAACTAGGTACTTCACCTAGAGGTACAATTTTTTGCCACAATATATAGAATGATATATGAAGAAAGGTGTCATACCCAGTCCAAAATCGTAAAAAATGTAGTTACGTTCTTGTGTCACTAGGGCGACGAAATGTTTTGATAGTTTTTAGATATCTCAAGTAGTTTGCATTTTACAAAAGAAGCTGTCAAGTCCTTAATGAAGGACCCTTTATATGCTGTCAACAAGAAGGAACACACATCATCGACATTAAATCGAACGTCACAATAAACATCTATAACTTTGACGTAAGGAACTTTGTCTACCTCGGCTCTGCTATCAATTCTGATAACATCAGCTCATACAAAATTAAACGAAGAACAATTCTTGCCAATCTCTGTTTCTTCGGGTTGAGAAGGCAATTTAGTAGTAGAGCCCTTTCTCGAAGAACAAAGGAGATACTGTATAAGACCTTGATTATCCCGTTCCTGCTTTAGGGCAATGAAGCTTGGACTCAAAAGCGGAATGTCTTCAGACATTTTCGGTCAAGAAAGATTCTTCGAAAAATGTTCGGTCCCGTTTGCGTTGATGGGGTTTGCAGGAGCAGATTCAACGACGAACTATACGATTAGTAAAGCGACATCGACCTAGCCAACAAAATTCGCCCCTGTCATCTAAGATGGATAGGACATGTAGAGTTTATTGACACAAAGGCCGGACAACCACTGGTTTGTATTCCCTTGGAGAGAGGAATGAAGAATAGGAAATGGGAAAAGAGTTTACGGGTCAATTGTTTGAGTCCTTTACGCATCAGTAATGTTTTTTTTATATGTTAATGGCCTTTGCTGTAGGGGAGTTCGCCAACGCACACTTAAAACCTTTCAATCAAATGCATCCCTTTTGAAAAAAACAAAAACTCACCTCTTTCGCTCCATTTATTTCTCCGCCATCACTCATGCCCATCGTGCTCAAAGGACTCTTAAAGTTCGCCGTACTAGAAACCGCATCCACTTGACCTGGATTACTGGGATCCACGTCCATTGCACTGCTTTCCGATTCGGCACTCGATTCCAATGAACTGGCACGATTTTTCCGCCGTTCCTTTTTTCTAGCGTCAACTCTCGCAATTGGCGAGTTCAGTACTTTTTCAACTTTAATTGTTGTCGTCGTCGACGCTGTGACCGTTTGCTGTTGGGTCGCCGTCGGATGATGATAGCCGCCATTATTCCCGATGCCATCCACCATCATTGAGCTGTCATAGGTCGGTGTATGCATTCCATTGCCAACGAGACCACTGACCAGGCTACTACTGAGATCATAACTTTCCTTTTTAATAAGTGTTACTAGATTTTGAGTTGGAAACGTCGTTATTGGCTGGTACAGCTGTAAATGCCTATCGTCCAAATAAGGCTGATTCATTGTTGTTATGTCACGTGCTTGAATTGGAGCTGGCACCAGTGGGTACGGTCTTCCTGGGCCGTTGACAGGTGTTGAGGCTGCTGATAGTGAATGGAAATTTG